>CP106725.1:41143598-42496264 GCA_025506655.1 Gossypium rotundifolium | reverse complement strand
CCCATATCTGTCACCGAAAAGGGGTTACGAGGTATTACCAAACGAAACATAACTTCTGAATATATAATCATATGCATAATTTTATTGAAACTCTTAAAATAGATAATTATTAATAAACTAACATAATTTGAAAACACACAACAAAGCATCCAAATTTACTATTCAAATGGTCAAAACCCAAATACAATTGCCGAATATAAACAAGTTAAAATCATATGCTTTAAAATACATATAGGAATTATACTTTTTCCAAATCACAAGACCATATTAAGTCATTTTATATTCGACAATTCAATAAAAGTACACTATGAATCAAATTTTATACCTATCATTGTAAAACCAAAGTATTAGCCATATATGCACAAAATCCCATTTCTCAATAAAACCAAATACAAGACATATTCGAATCAATAAATTCATCAGTAAAATATCAAACATAACCATACTTATATATACCAAAACCAAATCAACCAAAACCACAACCAAACATAATCATCAAGCCAAAATATAAATTCCAAGATGAACAAGCCATTTTCGCATGGCTTATACATATATCTACAACTTCAACCATATTCGAAAAGTAGTATAGCCTATACATGCCATAAATTTCTAATTCAACTTTTAAAAGTACCGAAAGCAGTCGATAGTGTGATAAATTTAGCTGACGATCCCCGAGCCTGCAACTAGTCTCCAAAATCAATAAATAGAAGTAAAAATACACACACAGAGTAAGCTGTCATAACTTAGTAAGTCATAAGCAAATATTAACTCAATAACAATAATAATTTAATAATACATAACCAAACCATACTTGTAAATTCAAATATCCACATATAACTAAACATGAATTAAGTTTTGTCCAAACACGCATCCGTTCTTTATCCAAAATCATCTTTCATACTCAATATCAATAGAAATTTCATTTGACCGAATACATACTATCATAATAAATTTATACAATTCACATTTCCATAGTCATAATTTCACATTCAATTACCATATAGACAAATGCACATATAAACTTTGGCATGAGTATGAAATTCACATTTCCATATCATACATATATTTATATCATTCAACCTAATATGACCAATCATATACTTAAACATATGGTTTCATTCACCTCATTCATAGCTTAATTTTTAATTCAAATATTATCTCAATGGCATTGATAATTTATTAAGGTATAACCAAGCCATACTTATGAAATTTAATTACCAAACATTTATCTACACATAAATTATAACATTGCCAAACACACATTGATTCATTAACATGTTTATTATCCCATAGACCTTATTTTTCAAATATATATATTTCCTATAAACACGTCCAAGGTTCACATTTCAAATACCTACTAATCAAATGCACATAAATCCTTTAATATCAATATGAATTTCACATTTCAATTTATTCCTCATGTAACATTAGGCCGAATATAAGCTCAAAAACCAAACATTAATATCACATATTTATGCATCAATCCACATATTGATTTTCATATACACATTCACTACAATTAGGGTCATTTATAACTTGTATCACATATCAAATAATCAACTTACCTTATTTCTAAAAGGTAATAAATTGTCACATACCTATTCACTTTAACTCATTTAACACATTTGATTACTTTTACTGTTGCTCACATAAAATTTGCTAGGCATAAAGCATAATTTAATACACCGCCACAGAGCCTGTGTAACATCCTTAAAATGGGGTCTCTGCATTTTGCATGTGGTTGCATGTGTTGGTAAGTATGCTGTGTTGGTTTGATATGTTTTGGGGTCTAGGCATGATCTTGGGTTAGTCCCGGGACATGGCTAAAAATTTTGTTTTAGCACTTAGGAGGAAGGAGCTAGAAGAATTAGGGGTTAAAAGGAATTATTGGGAGTTTTAGACACAAGAAGTGCCTTGGTGAAGTGGCAAGGAGGCGCCACTTAAGTCACAAGGGAGGTGACGCCACAAGGATCAAGGAGAACCTTGGTTCAAGCTGCAGAAATCCCTTTCTACTTATTCATTTTTGACGCCACAAGCTAGAAGGAGGAGTGCTCAGGTTGGACTCTGGAGGATAAGGATAGAGGGATTCAAATAGATGTAGATGAGGGAATTGAGGAGTTTGAGTTTATCAAGCTCACTTGGAAGTGTTGGCCGAAAATTAGACTGTGAGGGGAGGAGTGAAATCGATTTTGGGGTCTTTTAGAGGGTGGCCGAATGTGCCTAAGGGGGAAAGCTAAAATCGGCTAGCTTTTCTTTTCTTCCTTTATTTAAGTGTCAAATCGAAACCTCCTTAAGGTGACCCTTTCATTTGGTTGTTGCTATTTGTTGGTCGAACCACCTTAGTTGTTTCAATTAAAAGCCAAAGGCAACTCTTTTTGTCCATCTTTTCTTCTCTTTCAAAACACTTTGTGCCAAATCTCCTTTCATTCACCTTGTCAATTCTTCTTTCCCCATTCTTTTTTCTTCTTCAAGATCAAAAGTCGAGACCTTGTTGTTGTTCTCCTCTTGGCGAATATCTTGCTCATAAACCCTTCTCTTCTTACGTTTTCTTTTCATTATCCCAAAGTGCTGGCATTCATCTCTTCTTGATTCTCTTTGTCAATCCCAAATCTTGGTGTGGTAAGTCTTTAATATTTCATTATCGCTTTCTCTTTTCTCTTTCGGTTTATGGTCAATCTTTTAGTAGTCTCACCTTCTCTTTTGGTTGTCGATTCTTCTATCTTTGGATGATAGGGCCGAATCTTGGTAAAAGTCGGAGAGATCTTGTGCGTTAGGTAAGTGTGGTTCTTGTGGTATGGTTTACTCCTTTTGGGATTTGTTGATCATAGCCAAATAGCTATGAGAGTTGATGTGGTGTTAATCGATTGTAGTAACAGGAAGTAGCTAAATACAGTGGAGTTGTAAGATTTGTCTACCGATTAAGTGTGTGGCCGATTGCAAGGGGGACTTAGTGTGTGGTTTCGGGATTTGGTTGGAAACTAAATCGGCACTAAGGTAAGGAATTAACCTTGTGCGATTCATCCTTCGGGATTTTGTGAATAAGCCAAATGGCTTTAGATCTAAAGGGTGATGTTGGCCGATTGTAGGTGCAATAAAGGCATATGTTTCGGGATTTCACATTAGATCTACGTATAGAAAGGTGTGTAAACGCTTACACACTTTATTGGTTTAATGATGCTTATTATGTTACTGTATAACCTTTGGTATTAGTGACTCTGCCTTGTGGGCATAAGCTTGGATTCTGGGTAAGTCCCCTGTTATGTGACTTTTAGTATACACCGTCATGATCTGTGGATACTATGTTATATGTTATTTGCATGATCGTTTGATACTATGGCATGTATGTTATGAACATGATGATGGGTTTGATGAGAGGAGGGGGATGATTTATTTTGGACTGTCACCAGTGGTTTTGACCACACGATGGGTTGGCCCTGTCTTGATATTATATTTTGTGACTAAGTCCCAGTGGTTTTGACCACATATCAATTTGTGACTCGTCTCAGTGGTTTGGTACCACAGTGGGTTGGCCCTACGAGATTATTTATGGGATTGTCATCAGTGGTTTTGACCACACGATGGGTTGGCCCCATCACTTGATTAGTGACTTCGGTCATCAGTGGTTTTGACCACACCGATATATTTGTGACTACGATCACCAGTGGTTTTGACCACCAGTGGTTTTGACCACCAGTGGTTTTGACCACACGGGGTAGTTAAAGGTGTTTGGATGGCTAGGTTATGGGTTGCATGTTTTGCATGATTTGCATATTGCTACCGATAGTTTGTGTAAGTGAATGCACTATCGGGTTGGGGATTGATACACTGAGTCTTGGTGACTCACCCCTTCCCTTATATTTTGTAGATGAGTAGATTACAGAGATGGAGCCGGGAGGACTCGAGGCGGCCATGCATGTTCGTTGGATTTGATTTCTTTTAGTTACTATTTCCATTTTATTAATTTTCCTTAAATTTTGGTTTTGGGTTTTGTAATAAGGCCGCTAAGTTTTATTTTGGGTTTTTCTTTAATATTTGATATTATTTTGACTATGCTGAATATATGGTTTTGTTAAGTTAAATGGTAAAAAGCAATGTTTTCAAAACTATAACTCCTTCATTTTTCTTAAAAGCGTTGCCATCGGGTAACACCACTTAAATTATGATAACAAAGATAACTCAAATGTTTTCTAAAAACTTGCAACAATACGTAGATTTCAAGCAAGGATTACTAAACTTTTCGTACTACAAAACGGGTTTTCTAAGAAAATTATCTGACAAAATTTTGCTTTTAAAAGGTTATCACTCCGTGGCATGCCAAATTCGGTCATGGTGTGTTGACCGGGTTTGGGGTGTTACAATTTTGGTATCAGAGCCAAGTTCAAAAGCTCGGCTGTGGGCCCGAGGCCCAAAATGTTTTAAATTTGACTTTGAAAAGTTTTGTGGAAAAGGTACATGGGTGGAATAGCATGGCACCGAGTCTCCGGTACCAATCTGCCCAGATAAGTACTTCTAACTATTGTGTCAATTATATGTGGGGAAATGGGTATTTCGGGATCGTAGATTAAGTAGAATAGGAATTATTGAACCCTAGGAATAGCTTACTCCAACACAAGTTACATAAGACTTAATGATCCACTAAACAAACCTGTGAGTACGTTACTGAGCCAAGGGTGTGGCAACCATTGTGCGCATGTCTAGGAGTAGATTCAGGGGGAGCTTGGCATTTAAGCAGTCCTAGTGACTCACCTCCTCTCCACTCAAATCCTACCTGGCGCGTAGTGGCGGTTCACCTTAGCTAAAATGACTTATTCACAGGCTAAACTTAATAACTAAAACCCGAAAGGGACCAGCCATCCTGTTTTGAGACACTCTAAAAAAATTAAACCTTGGTTTTGAAATTGCCACAGTGACCTTGATTTAAGAAATGACCAAAATACCCCTGATTTGAAAAAAAATGACCAAATTACCCCTGACTTATAAATTACCAAAATGCCCTCAGTATGGAGAATTACCGAAGTACCCTTGAAGTGAAAATATTCAAAATACCCTTATTTTGAAACCATATTTCTTATAGGAAAAAAATATATTTCACAAAAATACCCCTGGATTATAGAAATTATGAAAATACCCCTAGTTTATGAAATTACCAAAATACCCCCCGATTTTTAAAATTTTTGAAATATCTATGATTTGTAAAGGTCTATGAATTAACTTTGTTTTATTGCTAAAATACCCCGATAGGTTAAATTACAAAATACCCCCGGGTAGTGAAATGACGAGAACACCCCTACACGTGAAATGAGGGTAGGAAATTGAACTGAAAACTTTGTGATGATCGAAAGAACCACTACCAAATATCTTTACATAAAACTTATTCACGGGTAATCAGTGAAATGGAAGCTAATTCATAAAAATTTCCTAAGCAGATAAATCGCGATTATAGACATGAGTACTAAGGGACATGGTTGTAATGTGCGAGGACGCGGTAGAGGTAGAATGACTGTATCGGAATCAGTTAGGTCTGGACAAGGGTCAGAAAATGAGATACCACCACCACCAGCTGCTGGCGTTTAGTACCAAGATCAGACGGGGGATGATGTAGTGTCGCAGCGATCTCGCGAGTCTTTGAAAGAGTGGTTTGGAGCAGGTGGGGTACGAGAGCTCAAAAATCAGTATCTGAGTGACTCTGAGCCAATGGAGCCGAGGTATTTCGAGGTGTTTCTGGTGTGACACCCAATACGACTGAGTATTGGTTAGAGGCAACAGAGCGAATCATGGATGACTTGGATCTGACTGCTGAGGAAAAATTGAAAGGGATAGTGTCGCTTCTCCGGGATGAGTCATATCAGTGGTGGCTCATGATTCGGGATAGTGCAGTAGTGGATGATCTCACTTGGGACTATTTTAAGGTAGCTTATCAAAAGAAATATGTTGGGTCTAGCTACATTGGTGGGCAAAGGAAGGCGTTCCTAAGGCTGGTTTAAGGGAATAAATCTGTACCGGAGTACGAGGCAAAATTTTTAAGGCTGAGCCGATATGCTCGGGGCATTATAGCTACGGAGCACGAGCGGTGTGTTAGATTCGAGGATGGATTAAGAGATGATTTGAGGCTGTTGATTGCTCCACAGTAGGAGAGAGAGTTTACGGTCTTAGTGGAAAAGGCCAAAGTTACTGAGGAGGTGAAACAGTCAGTGAGACGGAATCAGGAACGGGTATGGATTAAAAAGAATGCTGGATCATCTGGGTCTAGCTGGAATTAGTAGAAACGGGGTAGGTTTAGTGGGCCAAACCAAGCTGCTAGGCCTACTACTGATAATACTCAGTGGCCGCCACGATGTGCTCGGTGTGGGAAGTCTCACACGAAAGAATGCTAGACTGGAAACAAAGGATGTTTTGAGTGTGGGTTGATGGAGCACCGAGTGAGGGATTGTCCACAACGGCACCTAGATTGCGATCTGGGATCGAATCGCACTCGTAATAGGAGGGATGGTCAGCACCACAGAGGGGTCGTGGTGCTGCTAGGGGAGGTAATGGCTCTGGTAGAGGCCGTGGGGCACCAGGCAGAGGTGCAGGTGGTACAGAGGCTAGACAGCCTGGGTTAGTCTACACAGCGAAACGTCGAGAGAAGGGTGACACACCAGACGTCATAATCGGTACGTTCTTAATCTTCAGACTACCTTACAATACTTTAACAGATGTGGGTTCGACGCACTCATATGTAGCTAGTAGCATAGTGGAAACTATAAACTTAGACTTTGAGATTACTTCTAGGAAGATGACTGTGATAAGCCCTTTAGGTCACTTAGTAGAAGTAAGTAAACTATTTAGGGATGTACCCCTAAAACTTCAAGGGGTCGTGTTCTTGGCTGATTTGATGGAACTGCCGTTTGGGGAGTTCGATCTGATACTCGGGATGGATTGGCTGGTGAAGTACCAGGCTAGTTTGGATTGCGCGGCTAAGCGCATAGTGTTGAGGACAATGGAAGGTGAGGAGGTGGTGATGATAGGTAATAGGAGAGAGTACTTATCGAATGTGGTCTCTGCACTGAAGGCGGAAAAAATGGTCAGGAAGGGCTGTGAGGCGTTTCTGGTTTGAGTGTGTACCTTGGAGGCCAAGGAGTTACCAGTGGAGAATGTTCGAACAGTGAAGGAATTCGCTAATGTATTCCCAGAAGAACTTTCGGGTCTGCCTCTAGATCGGGAAGTTAAATTTGGTATAGACTTGTTACCCGGAACTGCGCCAGTGTCTATAGCCCCGTATAGGATGGCGCCAAAGGAATTGGTAGAGCTGAAGGCCCAAATTCAGGAGTTGTTGGACCGAGGTTTCATTCGACCAAGTATATCCCCTTGGGGAGTGCAGTGCTCTTTGTCAAGAAGAAGGACGGTACGATGCGGATGTGTAAAGATTATCGCCAGCTGAACAAGTTAATGATCAAAAACAAGTATCCGTTGCCCAGGATTGACGACTTGTTGGATTAACTTAAAGGTGCATCAGTTTTCTCGAAGATGGATCTTAGGTAGGGGTACCATCAACTCAAAGTGAAGGAGGCTGATGTCCATAAGACGGCATTATGTACTCGGTATGGGCATTACAAGTTTCTGGTAATGCTGTTCAGATTAACCAATACACCGGCAGCATTCATGGACTTAATGAATCGCGTGTTCCACCAGTACTTGGACCAGTTTGTCATAGTATTCATAGACGACATATTGGTGTACTCAAGGACTGAGGAGGATCATGATACACATTTGCGTGTGGTATTGCAAATTCTAAGGGAGAAGTAGTTATTTGCCAAATTCAGTAAGTGTGAATTCTGGCTTAGGGAAGTAACTTTCTTGGATCACATAGTGTCCGCTGAAGGGATTAGAGTGGGCCCTCGTAAGATTGAGGCGGTGTTGGATTGGAAACCGCCGAGGTCAGTTGCAAAAATTTAGAGTTTTTTAGGTCTAGCAGGGTATTACCGGAGATTTGTGGAAGGATTTTCTCTGATCACGGCACTGTTGACTAAGCTATTGAGGAAAGGAGTCCCATTTGTATGGATGGAGAAACAGCAGGAAAGTTTCGACAAGTTGAGGAAGATTTTAACGGAAGCTCCGATTCTGGTACAGCCTGAGGCAGAAAAGGTATTCACGGTCTATTGCGATGCATCACATACTGGCTTGGGATGTGTCCTGATGCAGGAAGGGAAAGTAGTGGCGTACGCATCTCGACAGCTGAGGCCGCATGAAGGTAACCACCCGACGCATGACTTGGAATTGGTTGCGGTGGTTTTTGCCTTAAAGATTTGGAGGCATTATCTGTACGGAGAAAAGTCGATAGTCTACACGGACCACAAAAGTCTGAAGTATCTTTTGGCCCAGAAGGATTTAAATTTAAGACAGCGAAGGTGGATTGAGTTGTTGAAAGACTACGACTGTTTGATTGAGTATCATCCGGGCAAGGCTAACGTAGTAGCTGATGCGTTGAGCCGTAAGGTGGTAGCAGACTTAAGAGCGATGTTTGCTCACCTTAGTCTGTATGACGATGGGAGTTTGTTGGCAGAATTACGAGTGAAGCCGACTTAGGTAGAGCAGGTTAAGGAGAAACAATTAGTGGATGAGGGTTTGAGTGCTCGGAGGTTGCAAGTATAGAGTAATGGGTTGAAGGTTACAACTTGACTCACGATGGAGTGTTGTGTTTTTAAGGGAGAGCTTGTATGCCGAAGGACGTGGAGTTGAGGCAAAGGATTCTTCAGGATGCACATAGCAGCCCATACGCTATGCATCCTGGAGGTAGCAAGATGTACCAGGATTTGCGAAAGCAATTCTGGTGGCCAGGGTTGAATCGAGAAGTGACTGAGTTTGTAGGTAAGTGTCTGATGTGTCAGTAGGTCAAAGCTGAGCATCAGCTGCCGTCAGGTTTACTTCATCCGGTGAAGATTCCTCAGTAGAAGTGGGAAAGAATTACCATGGACTTTGTCAGTGGGCTACCCCTCACGCCTAGCTAGAAAGACTCATTCTGGGTAATTATGGACCGTCTGACCAAATCAGCTCACTTTATACTGGTGAAGGTTGATTATTCGCTCCAGAAGTTAGCCAAGTTGTATGTGGCCGAGATAGTAATGTTGCATGGAGTGCCAGTGTTAATCATCTCGGATAGGGATCCTAGGTTCACGTCGAGGTTCTGGAGAGCTCTGCATCAAGCCTTGGGAACGAGGTTGGATTTCAGCATAGCTTTTCACCCGCGATCGATGGACGATCCGAAAGGGTGATTCAAATTTTAGAGGATATGCTAAGGGCCGTATTCGGATTTGGTGGTAGTTGGGAAGAGTATCTACCATTGGCGGAATTCGCTTATAACAATAGTTATCAAGCGAGTATCCAGATGGCACCATACGAGGTACTGTATGGACGAAAATGTCGTACTCCTACGTGTTGGACAGAGTTGGGTGAACGACATGTTTTGGGTCCGGATTTGGTGGAAGAAATTGAGGATAAGGTTAAGGTGATTCGGGCTCGTCTCAAGGAAGCGTCGGACAGGCAAAAGTCTTACGCCGATCCAAAACGCAGAGATATAGAGTATGCAGTAGGTGATAAAGTTTTTCTGAAAGTATTGCCATGGAAGAAAGTGTTGAGATTTGGACGGAAAGGGAAGCTAAGCCCTAGGTTTATTGGGCCGTACAGGGTGTTGAAGCGAGTAGGACCAGTAGCTTATCAGCTTGAGCTACCAGCAGAGTTAAGTCAGATTCACGACGTCTTCCATGTTTCGATGCTTAGGCACTACCGATCAGATCCATCACACGTTGTACCGGTTGCAGAGATTGAGGTAAGCTCAGACTTGACTTTTGAGGAGGAGCCGGTACAGAACTTAGATCGGGATGTCAAAGTTCTGCGTAGGAAGTCAGTACCCTTGGTGAAAGTGCTATGGCGGAATCATGGTACGGAGGAGGCCACGTGGGAGCCAGAGGATGTGATGCGGCAGCAATACCGTCAACTCTTCTGACCAGGTAATTTCGAGGCCAAAATTATTTTTAAGGCGGGTAGAACTATAACATCCTTAAAATGGGGTCTCTGCATTTTGCATGTGGTTGCATGTGTTGGTAAGTATGCTGTGTTGGTTTGATGTGTTTTGGGGTCTAGGCATGATCTTGGGTTAGTCCCGGGACATGGCTAAAAATTTTATTTTAGCACTTAGGAGGAAGGAGCTAGAAGAATTAGGGGTTAAAAGGAATTATTGGGAGTTTTAGACACAAGAAGTGCCTTGGTAAAGTGGCAAGGAGGCGCCACTTAAGTCACAAGGGAGGTGACGCCACAAGGATCAAGGAGAACCTTGGTTCGAGCTGCAGAAATCCCTTCCTGCTTATTCATTTTTGACGCCACAAGCTAGAAGGAGGAGTGCTCAGGTTGGACTCTGGAGGATAAGGATAAAGGGAGTCAAATAGATGTAGATGAGGGAATTGAGGAGTTTGAGTTTATCCAGCTCACTTGGAAGTGTTGGCTGAAAATTGGACTGTGAGGGGAGGAGTGAAATTGATTTTGGGGTCTTTTAGAGGGTGGCCGAATGTGCGTAGGGGGAAAGCTAAAATCGACTAGCTTTTATTTTCTTCCTTTGTTTAAGTGTCAAACCGAAACCTCCTTAAGGTGACCCTTTCATTTGGTTGTTGCTATTTGTTGGTCGAACCACCTTAGTTGTTTCAATTAAAAGCCAAAGGCAACTCTTTTTGTCCATCTTTTCTTCTCTTTCAAAACACTTTGTGCTGAAATCTCCTTTCATTCACCTTGTCGAATTCTTCTTTCCCCATTCTCTTTTTCTTCTTCAATATCAAAAGCTGAGACCTTGTTGTTGTTCTCCTCTTGGCTGAATATCTTGCTCATAAACCCCTCTCTTTTTACATTTTCTTTTCATTATCCCAAAGTGCTGACATTCATCTCTTCTTGATTCTCTTTGCCTAATCCCAAATCCTGGTATGGTAAGTCTTTAATATTTCATTATCGCTTTCTCTTTTCTCTTTCGGTTTATGGCCAATCTTTTAGTAGTCTCACCTTCTTTTTGGTCGTCGATTCTTCTATCTTTGGATGATAGGGCGAATTTTGGTAAAAGCCGAGAGATCTTGTGCGTTAAGGTAAGTGTGGTTCTTGTGGTATGGTTTACTCCTTTCGGGATTTGTTGATCATAGCCGAATGGCTATGAGAGTTGATGTGGTGTTAATCGATTGTAGGAAGGGGAAGTAGCCGAATACAGTGGAGTTGGAAGACTTGTCTGTCGATTAAGTGTGTGGCTGATTGCAAGGGGGACTTAGTGTGTTTCGGGATTTGGTTGGAAACCAAATCGGCACTAAGGTAAGGAATTAACCTTGTGCGATTCATCTTCGGGATTTTGTGAATAAGCTGAATGGCTTTAGATCTAAAGGGTGATGTTGGCCGATTGTAGGTGCAGTAAGGGCATACGTTTCGGGATTTCACATTAGATTTATGTATAGAAAGGTGTGTAAACGCTTACACACTTTATTGGTTTAATGATGCCTATTATGTTACTGTATAACCTTTGGTATTAGTGACTCTGCCTTGTGGGCATAAGCTTGGATTTCGGGTAAGTCCCCTGTTCTGTGACTTTTGGTATACACCGTCATGATCTGTGGATACTATGTTATATGTTATTTGCATGATCGTTTGATACTATGGCATGTATGTTATGAACATGATGATGGGTTTGATGAGAGGAGGGGGATGATTTATTTTGGACTGTCACCAGTGGTTTTAACCACACGACGGGTTGGCCCCGTCTTAATATTATATTTTGTGACTAAGTCCCAGTGGTTTTGACCACATATCGATTTGTGACTCGTCCCAGTGGCTTGGTACCATAGTGGGTTGGCCCCACAAGATTATTTATAGGATTGTCATCTGTGGTTTTGACCACACGATGTGTAACACCCCAAACCCGGTCAACACACCACGACCGAATCTGGTATGTTACAGGGAAAAAGGACTTTGAGAGGTTTAGGTTTAAGTTTAAAAGTTTGAGGAAAACACTTCGCTAGGTTGTGTATTTGAAGAAAAACTTGAGTAGGTTTGATTGAAATCTGATGATGTATTCGAAAACCCGGAAATTTTGAAAAATTACTCCGATGGGTAGGTAAAACAGGTTTATCTCTTTTAGAAGTTTAAGTTGTTTCTTATTATTGCTAAAACATTTTGAGTTAGTGGAAAATCGTGTTTAAGTTAGAAAAGCATTTGAGTTCACTTTATCCCAAATCATAGTGTGATATCCGATGGTATAGTTTAAAATGTCGCTTTTGCAGTTTTGAAATCGTTGTCTTTCCAAGTTTTAGCATATTTTAACCCAATTAATTTGTTAAGGCATATTATAAATCTACTTTAAACATAAACATAGCAAAACATAATTTTAAGAGGCCATTTACAAACCCAAATAAAACCAAATAGTAATGAATATGCTTAAGTACCAAATTAATAAAAATCGAGCAAATCCTTATTTAAGCATGGCATGAGCACCTCGAGTCCATCCCGGCCCATGTCCGCGTCTAAGTGTCACCAAATGTCAAAGGAGAGAGTGAGTCGCAAGACTCAAGTGTAAAATCCCTCCCAATATAACATGCCAACACACATCATAACAAAGTAATGCAAGTAATGCACCATCCTAACCAACCATATCACCTTTTCTACCCCGTGGTACCAAACCACTTGTGGTGCTAAACCACCGTGACCCAAAGTCACGATATCCATAATGTGGTGCCAAACCACCGTGACCAAGTCACGAATAATCCAATGATGGGGCCAACCCGTCGTGTGATACCAAATCACTAGCGACAATCCCAGATCTCATAAGTGGGGCCAACCCACGTGGTGTCAAACCACGTGGACGAGTCGCAATGAGGTGCCAAACCTCCGTGTCCCAAAGACACAGCAGGATACTAAATCACCGGTGACCGCAATACAAATCCGATGATGGGGCCAACCCATCGTGTGATACCAAATCACCGCGTCAATCCCAGATAATCAATCTGTGGGGCCAACCCATCGTGGTACTAAGCCACTCGACGAGACGCCGAGGTGCTAAACCTCCGTGACCCAAAGTCACAAAATATGTGGTACCAAACCACCGGAGGTGCTAAACCTCCGTGTCCCAAAGACACGATATCATACTCCCCTCCTCTCATATTACCAAATAGCACATCATACTAAATGCAAAATCGTGCAATCATGCTATCATGCTCACATGCTTAATATGGCATCTCAACGAATATACACCCATAATCATGATATCATATATCATCACATATCTCATAATGGAACGGACTTACCGAATCCGTATCCATACCTCAATGGGTACCAAAATAGTCAACCACACTGTTTCATTTACACAAACAGGTTATTACATAACTCAGTTAAGAAAGTGTGTTGGTTTATACACCTGAAATAGAGAAGATTTTAATCCTAAGAATCGGTCTAAGTCCCTTGATCACCTCGACAACCCCGATCCTACAATCGCCAACAATGGATTAATCATTATACCATTCGCCAAAATAGATAACCCCAAGGATTGCGCTAAGCCTTACTTTTGCAAAGGGTTCGCTTCCAACCAACCCGAATCGACAATGGTTCCTCTTTTAACAATCGGCACACCCTACCAAAAGAACAATTAATCCATTGAAACCTTGGCTTATAAAATTCTAAAAGAAAAGACTAACATGATAACCTCTTACCACTACTTACCACTTGACTTCTCCAATCGGCTGCTTCGAAATCCAAAGGCCCTATATGAAAACGATCATCAAAACCGAACGTTACTCCTTTTTAGCAAAACCAACATCAGCTCTCAAACACCAAAGATTGACAAAGCACAAGAAAGGGGAGAAATGGCCATTCGGCCAAATACTTACCTCCTACCAGGCCGATTGAAACAAGAATCTAACAGGAGGAATAGATTCGGCCTAGATGTTAACACTCCAACTTTCGACTTTGTGTGAAAAGAAAAGAGAGTATAGGTGAAAAGAAATGGGTTGATATTCGGCAATGAAGAACTATAGGAAGAAGAAATAAGATTCGGCTAGCACCCTTTAATCAAAATGGAAAGGAGGTTCGGCCTTAGAGAGACGGGAAGAACGATTGGGAACAAAAGCTAAGGGGTTTGGAGAAGAAAAGAAGAAGTTAAAATGGTGAATGGGGTGCTTTAGGTTTATAGAAAAGAAGATGGAGGAAGGTCTCTTTGGAGAATAAAGTTTCGGCAATAGGGTATTGAGAAAAGAAAATATGGGAGAAAGAAAGCTAGTTTTGGTTTCCAAGAAAAAGAAATGAAAGAAATTTTCTGAAGTCTCGGCTTGTCTTCCAAGGGAATGAAGGTGCTTGAGGTTCCGGTTTACACAAGATGCAAAGCAAATTTTGGCAAGAGCTACCTGAACTTTAGGTTGAAGGAGAAAAAGAGAGGAAGTATTTTGAAGTTTTTGCTAGCTTGACTAAAAGAAAAATCGGCTTGTTTTTGACAAAAAAATGAAAGAGCTTAATTTGCTATCCCCTAAGACCGAAAATGCACACTTACCAAATGCCAAAATTCGGCACACTCCCACTCTCTCACAACACTTACCAACCGGCCAACCTCCCCAAAATCTCCTCAAAATCGGCCAACCTCCCCCAAACACTCCCAAGCCACTAATTCAAATCTCTTTGAATTAGTCCACCTCCTACAATCACTCTCCACCCACCATTTGAATAGGAAGACTTAGTCCAAGGCGTAGTTTGAACCGCCACAACTTCTCCCTTCCATGCCGCCAAAATGGATGCAAAAGTGTGGGATTTTCGCAGCTTGAACTCAGGACCTCACCCCTTGCAATTGACGCCAAACACAAGCCCTAAGTGGTGCATGCTTGCCACTCCACCAACTCCTTTGTTATGCCACAATTCAACAAATAATATATATAACCCCCAACTCCTTCAGCTCCTCTCACCCAAAGGCTTAAAACTAAAATATTCCCACCTACTCAGGCTCACTCCTAGCCTACAACTAAGCCTCGAAACCACACAAACAACAACATAACAAGCCATTAACATGCAAAAAATGCCAAAATAAAATAGCCCTTAACCCGGGATATTACAGTTCTCCCCCTTAAAAATAATTTCGGCCCCGAAATTACCTGATCAGAAGAGTTGCGGGTATTGTTGTCTCATCACATCTTCGGGTTCCCAAGTAGTTTCTTCCACGCCATGATTCCGCCAAAGAACCTTAACCAGAGGCACAGACTTCCTACGCAAAACCTTCACATCCCGATCCAAAATCTGTACAGGCTCTTCCTCCATGGTCAAATCTGGATTTACCTCGATCTCTTCCACTGCCACCACGTACGATGGATTTAAGCGATAACGCCGAAGCATCGAAACGTGGAATACGCTAGAATCGACTTAGCTCACTGGCAACTCAAGTCGATACGCCATCGTCCCACTCGCCTCGAGACCTTATACGGTCCAATAAACCTCGACTTAGCTTGCCTTTCCTCCCGAACCTTAACACTTTCTTCCACGGTGAGACCTTCAGAAAACCCGATCTCCCACAAAGAATTCAATATCTCTCCGCTTAAGATCGGATAGACTTCGCCGGTCCAAGCTTCTTTCAACCGAAGTCTCAATCAACTTAACCTTGCTTTCGGCCTCAAAGAACCAACTCGTCCCAACAACCGACGCTCACTTAACTCGCCCAACAAGTAGGTGAGCGACACTTCCTACCATACAACGCCTCATATGGTGCCATCTTGATACTTGCTTGGTAACTATTGTTGTAGGTGAACTCAGCTAACGGTAGATACTCCTCCCAACTACCCTTGAAGTCCAATACACAACCTTGTAACATGTCCTCCAAGATTTGTATAACCCTTTCCGGTATCGCCTCCGATCGCAGATGAAATGCCGTTGAAATCCAACCGCGCACCAGAGCTTGATGCAACGCTCTCCGTAACCTTGACGAATTGGGATCCCTATTCGAGATGATCGACATCGGCACCCCGCAGCCTCACAATCTCGACACATACAACTTCACCAACCTCTCGCAGTGAGTAATCCACCTCACCGGAATAAAGTGAGTGATTTAGTTAGTCGATCCACAATTACCCAAATCAATCCTTCTTGCTTGGCGAAGAGGTAATCCACCGATTTAAATCCATAGTTATCCTTTCCCACTTCCATCGAGGAATCTTCACCGGTCAAGCAACCTCGACGAATCGATGCTCAACCTTGACTCACTGACATGTCGACACTTCCCTACAAACTCGCACTTTTTTTTGCATCTTACCACCGTAATCGCTTCTCGAGATCCCTATACATTTTGCTACCTCCGGGATGCATAGCGTAGGGCTACTATGTACATCCCAAGAATCTTCGCCTTAACTCAAGATCTCTCGATACAAGCTTTCCCACGAAAACACAAAGACCCCATCACTAGACAAGTCAGAACCCTCCAAACCATCATTCAGACTTGTGTCCTCTCGCGACTCAAAACCTCATCCATCAACTGCTTTTCTCCGATCCGCTCAACCCAAGTAGGCTTAACTCGCATCTGCCTGTAATACTTCCGTCGTCATACAAACTCAAGTGGGCAAACATCGCTCTTAAATCAAACAACCTTACGGCTCAATGCGCTCGCCACAACGTTAGCCTTGCCCGATGATACTCAATTGAGCAATCGTAGTCTTTCAAAGCCACTCAATCCATCTCATACTGCCTCAGATTCAAGTTTTTTTGAGTCAGAAGGTACTTCAGGCTCTTATGATCCGTGTAGACTATCGATCTCTCTCCATACAAGTAATGCCTCCATATCTTTAAGGCAAAAACTACACCGCCAACCCAGATCGTATGCGTTGGATAATTTACCTCATGTGGCCTCAATTGCCGAGATGCGTAAGCCACAACCTTCCTTCCGCATCAAGACACAACCCAAACTCAGATGTGATGCATCGCAATACATCGTGAATTCCTTACCACCTCAGGTTGAATCGAACCGAGCTTCACCAAAATCTTCCTCAACTTATCGAAGCTCTCCCGCCGCTTCTCACCCAAATAAACGGGTCCCTTTTCTCAATAATTTGGTCATTGGTGCTGCGATCAACGAGAATCCTTTACAAATCTTCTAGTATCCTCGCCAAGCCCGAAAACTCGAATCTCACCATCGACTTAGGCGGCTTCAATCCAAAACCGCCTCAATCTTTCGAGGATCCACTCTAATCCCTCAAATTGATACTACATGACCCAAAAACGCCACCTCCTAAGCCGAATTTGCATTTATCGAACTTCGATAGAAATGCTTTCTCCTCGTAATCAGAATACCACCAAAGAAATGCGCATCATGCTCCTCCTCGCCTTTGAATATACCAAGATGTCGCCAATAAAACCACTACGAACTTATCTAAATCTCGTTGGAACACCCTATTCATCATATCCATGAAGGTCACGGCGTTAGTCAACCCAAACGGCATAACCAAGAACTCAAAGTGCCCATACCGAGTAATTTAAATGCCGCCTTGCGATATCCGCCTCCTTTACCCTTAACGATGATACCTGACCTTAAGTCGATCTTCGAAAATCGACGCCCTTCAAATTGATCAAACAAGTCATCTATCCGAGGCAAAGGATACTTGTTTTGATTGTCGACTTATTCAGTTGGCGGTAGTCTATACACATCCGCATAGTATCGTCTTTCTTCTTGACAAAGAGTACCGGCGCTACCCATGGCGAAACACTTGGCCTAATAAAGCCTCGGTCTAATAACTCCTGGATTTGAGCCTTAAGCTC
The DNA here is from genome assembly GCA_025506655.1 of Gossypium rotundifolium. Classification (NCBI taxonomy): domain Eukaryota; kingdom Viridiplantae; phylum Streptophyta; class Magnoliopsida; order Malvales; family Malvaceae; genus Gossypium; species Gossypium rotundifolium. The sequence goes on along the minus strand of CP106725.1, from coordinate 42,478,492 downwards.
CACTAACTCTTTAGGTGTCATCCTCATGCAGCTATGGACATCAAGCGCATTTGGAAATGATCTATCCCGAACTCTACCTCCCGATTTGGTGGCAAAACCGAAAGCTCCTCAGAAAATACATCAGCAAATTTCCTAATCGTCCAACTGCTCCACAAAGCAGACTCTTTAGCCTCCAAGGCATACACATGTACCACATATGCTTCAAATTTCTTTCGACCATCTTCTCGCTTTCGAGAGCAGATACCACATTGGATGATAATTTCTCCTATTATCGATCGTAACTACTTCATCACCCATACCGTTGTAACCATGCGCTTAGTCACAATCTAACTTCACCGGTACTTAACCAGCCAATCCATCCCGAGAATCAGATCGAACTCCCCAAATGGCAGTTCCATTAGATCAGCCACGAATACTACCCCTTGGAGTTCTAGAGGTACATCTCTATGCAGCTTATCTACAACTACAGAGTAACCTAGAGGGCTTATTACGGTCATCTGCCTAGAAGATATCTCAGAGTCTAAATCCATGGTCTTCACTATGCTACTTGCAACATATGAATGTGTTGAACCCACATCAATCAAAGCAAGAATGGAGAACCAAAGATTAAAAACGTCATTCTGATGACGTCCGGTCGGCCGCCTCCTCTCCTGGCTCTCACATACACCAACCCCTACCGTCGGCCTCGTAACTACTCGCACCTCTCGCCTGGTGCTCCACGGCCCCACTGTAACCATTACCTCGGCCCTCTGCGGTGGTGGTCCGTTATTCCTATATCGAGTACGGCCTCAACTCTCTGGATCAATCCTAGCCAACTTGCGCGGACAAATCCTCACACGGTGATCCAAATGAGCCACACTCAAAACAAATTTTTCCACCCGTCCCAACATCCTCCCCAATGAGCTTTCCCACAACGGTTACACTACTGGCGGTCCCCGCTTAGCAAGAATAAACCTACCCGACCGATTCGCCCACTCGGTCTAGCCCTTTTCTACGGATTACCGATGACCCGAAGATCCAAAACTCCTTTTGTGTTTGTTCCTATCCATGCCTTGCCTCACGACTCTTTAATACCCTCGGCTACTTTCGCCTTTTGACCAGAACTGCAAATTCACGCTCCTGGCGGGCAATCAACAATCTTAATTCATCTCGCAGCCATCCTCGAAACAAACGCACCTTTCATGTTCAAGAGCCACCATACCCGCATACCGACTCGATCTCGAAACTCGCCTCGACTCTAACACGATTTGCTCCCCTGAACTAACCTTAGAAATGCTTTTCACGCTCATTAATGTAGTTAGCTCCATGTACTTTTTCCGATAAGCGGCTCTAAATAGTCCCAAGTCGATCTTCTGGCTGCAATACGTGTCCGACAAAGGAGCCACCACTGGTATGACTCATCTCGGAGAAGTGATACAATCCCCTTTAACTTTTCTTCAGCAGTCAGGTCTAGATCGTCCATTATCCGCTCTGTCGCTTCCAGCCAATATTCAGCAGTGCTAGGACCAACACCCGAGACACCCCGAAAGAATTCAAATTTCTGCTTGCCGAAGTCACCGGCATAGATTTCTAGCTCCTCGCCTCCACCTACTCTAGCTACCCTTTCCAGAACCCACAAGATCGCTCGTGACATCTGCTATCCCCGATGCATTCTCGAAACTCACCACCTCCAAATGTGGCGAATCAGATCTCATTTTCGACCCGACTGTAACCCCACGGGCTCGAAATCCGTCATCCTACCTTTACCACGTCCGCGACCACGCCCACCTCGGCACTCATGACTAAATCTCGTCGATTTAAAGAATTTTATGCATCAAGAATTATTCCAATTGCTTTTAAAGCAAAGTCTTATGAATATTAAAGGAGCTTTGTTTTCACGAGTCCACTCAGTCCTATCAGTTTTAGTTTCTAAAGTGGTCTTACTATCACTAGCCATCCAGTCACATCTCATCAATATCACAACAATAGTAAGGGGTACTTACCTGGGCGGATTGGTGCCGGAGACTCGGTGCCATGCCTTTCAAACCATACTTTTCAAAACATAACACTTAAAACAGACTTTTGAAAACATTTTGGGCCTCAGGCCCACAGCCGAGCCTTCGAACTTAGCTCTGATACCACAATTGTAACACCCCAAACCCGGTCAACACACCACGACCGAATCTGGTATGTTACAGGAAAAAAGACTTTGAGAGGTTTAGGTTTAAGTTTAAAAGTTTGAGCAAAACACTTCGCTAGGTTGTGTATTTGTAGAAAAACTTGAGTAGGTTTGATTGAAATCTGATGATGTATTCGAAAACCCGGAAATTTTGAAAACTTACTCCGATGGGTAGGTAAAACAGGTTTATCTCTTTTAGAAGTTTAAGTTGTTTCTTATTATTGCTAAAACATTTCGAGTTAGTGGAAAATCGTGTTTAAGTTAGAAAAACATTTGAGTTCACTTTATCCCAAATCATAGTGTGATACCCGATGGTATAGTTTAAAATGTCACTTTTGCAGTTTTGAAATCGTTGTCTTTCCAAGTTTTAGCATATTTTAACCCAATTAATTTGTTAAGGCATATTATAAATCTACTTTAAACATAAACATAGCAAAACATAATTTTAAGAGGCCATTTACAAACCCAAATAAAACCAAATAGTAATGAATATGCTTAAGTACCAAATTAATAAAAATCTGAGCAAATCCTTATTTAAGCATGGCATGAGCACCTCGAGTCCATCCCGGCTCCATGTCCGCGTCTAAGTGTCACCTGAAATGTCAAAGGAGAGAGTGAGTCGCAAGACTCAGTGTGTAAATCCCCCTCCCGATATAACATGCCAACACACATCATAACAAAGTAATGCAAGTAATGCACCCGATCCTAACCAACCAAATCACCTTTTCTACCCCGTGGTACCAAACCACCGGTGGTGCCAAACCACCGGTGACCCAAAGTCACGATATCCATAATGCGGTGCCAAACCACCGGTGACCAAGTCCCGAATAATCCAATGATGGGGCCAACCCGTCGTGTGATACCAAATCACTAGCGACAATCCCAGATCTCATAAGTGGGGCCAACCCACGGTGGTGTCAAACCACGTGGACGAGTCGCAATGAGGTGCCAAACCTCGGTGTCCCAAAGACACAGCAGATACTAAATCACCGGTGACCGCAATACAAATCCGATGATGGGGCCAACCCATTGTGTGATACCAAATCACTTGCGTCAATCCCAGATAATCAACTGGGCCAACCCACCGTGGTACTAAGCCACTGGATGAAACACCGAGGTGCCAAACCTCCGTGACCCAAAGTCACAAAATATGTGGTACCAAACCACCGGAGGTGCTAAACCTCCGGTGTCCCAAAGACACAAAGGTCCCAAAGACACGGATATCATACTCCCCTCTCTCATATCACCCAATAGCACATCATACTAAATGCAAAATCGTGCAATCATGCTATCATGCTCAAATGCTTAATATGGCATATCAACGAATATACACCCATAATCATGATATCATATATCATCACATATCTCATAATGGAACGGACTTACCCGAATCCGTATCCATACCTCAATGGGTACCAAAATAGTCAACCACACTGTTTCATTTACACAAACAGGTTATCACATAACTCAGTTAAGAAAGTGTGTTGGTTTACACACCTGAAATAGCGAAGATTTTAATCCTAAGAATCGGTCTAAGTCCCTTGATCACCTCGACAACCCCGATCCTACAATCGGCCAACAATGGATTAATCATTATACCATTCGGCCAAAAATAGATAACCCCAAGGGATTGCGCTAAGCCTTACCTTTGCAAAGGGTTCGGTTTCCAACCAACCCGAATCGACAATGGTTCCTCTTTTAACAATCGGCACACCCTACCAAAAGAACAGTTAATCCATTGAAACCTTGGCTTATAAAATTCTAAAAGAAAAGACTAACATGATAACCTCTTACCACTACTTACCACTTGACTTCTCCAATCGGCTGCTTCGAAATCCAAAGGTCCTATATGAAAACGATCATCAAAACCGAACGTTACTCCTTTTTAGCAAACACCAACATCGCTCTCAAACACCAAAGATTGACAAAGCACAAGAAAGGGGAGAAATGGCCATTCGGCCAAATACTTACCTCCTACCAGGCCGATTGAAATAAGAATCTAATAGGAGGAATAGATTCGGCCTAGATGTTAACACTCCAACTTTCGGCTTTGTGTGAAAAGAAAAGAGAGTATAGGTGAAAAGAAATGGGTTGATATTCGGCAATGAAGAACTATAGGAAGAAGAAATAAGATTCGGCTAGCACCCTTTAATCAAAATGGAAAGGAGGTTCGGCCTTATAGAGACGGGAAGAACGATTGGGAACAAAAGCTAAGGGGTTTGGAGAAGAAAAGAAGTTAAAATGGTGAATGGGGTGCTTTCGATTTATAGAAAAGAAGATGGAGGAAGGTCTCTTTGGAGAATAAAGTTTTGGCAATAGGGTATTGAGAAAAGAAAATATGGGAGAAAGAAAGCTAGTTTTGGTTTCAAGAAAAGAAATGAAAGAAATTTTCAAGTCTCGGCTTGTCTTCCAAGGGAATGAAGGTGCTTGAGGTTCCAGCTACACAAGATGCAAAGCAAATTTTGGCAAGAGCTACCGAACTTTCGGTTGAAGGAGAAAAGAGAGGAAGTATTTTGAAGTTTTGCTAGCTTGACTAAAAGAAAAATCGGCTTGTTTTTGACAAAAAATGAAAGAGCTTAATTTGCTATCCCCTAAGACCAAAAATGCACACTTACTAAATGCCAAAATTCGGCACACTCCCACTCTCTCACAACACTTACCAACCGGCCAACCTCCCCCAAAATCTCCTCAAAACCGGCCAACCTCCCCCCAAACACTCCCAAGCCACTAATTCAAATCTCTTTGAATTAGTCCACCTCCTACAATCACTCTCCACCCACCGTTTGAATAGGAAGACTTAGTCCAAGGCAGAGTTTGAACTGCCTACAACTCCTCCCTTCCATGCCGTCAAAATGGATGCAAAAGTGTGGGATTTTCGCAGCTTGAACTCAGGACCTCACCCCTTGCAATTGACGCCAAACACAAGCCCTAAATGGCGCATGCTTGCCATTCCACCAACTCCTTTGTTATGCCACAATTCAACAAATAATATATATAACCCCCAACTCCTTCAGCTCCTCTCACCCAAAGGCTTAAAACTAAAATATTCCCACCTACTCAGGCTCACTCCTAGCCTACAACTAAGCCTCGAAACCACACAAACAACAACATAACAAGCCATTAACATGCAAACAATGCAAAATAAAATAGCCCTTAACCCGGGATATTACACGATGGGTTGGCCCCATCACTTGATTAGTGACTTCGGTCATCAGTGGTTTTGGCCACACCGATATATTTGTGACTACGGTCACCAGTGGTTTTGACCACCAGTGGTTTTGGCCACACAGGGTAGTTAAAGGTGTTTGGATGGCTAGGTTATGGGTTGCATGTTTTGCATGATTTGCATATTGCTACTGATAGTTTGTGTAAGTGAATGCACTATCGGGTTGGGGATTTATACACTGAGTCTTGGTGACTCACCACTTCCCTTATATTTTGCAGATGAGTAGATTGCGGAGATGGAGCCGGGAGGACGCGAGGCGGCCATGCATGTTCGTTGGATTTGATTTCTTTTAGTTACTATTTCTATTTTATTAATTTTCCTTAAATTTTGGTTTTGGGTTTTGTAATAAGGCCGCTAAGTTTTATTTTGGGTTTTTCTTTAATATTTGCTATTATTTTGACTATGCTGAATATATGGTTTTGTTAAGTTAAACGGTAAAAAGCAATGTTTTCATAACTATAACTCCTTCATTTTTCTTAAAAGCGTTGCCATCGGGTAACACCACTTAAATTATGATAACAAAGATAACTCAAATGTTTTCTAAAAACTTGCAACAATACGTAGATTTCAAGCAAGGATTACTAAACTTTTCGTACTACAAAACAGGTTTTCTAAGAAAATTATCCGACAAAATTTCGCTTTTAAAAGGTTATCACTCCGTGGCATGCCAGATTCGGTCATGGTGTGTTGATTGGGTTTGGGGTGTTACAGCCTGCTAGGCAATAAGCCTGATATAATTCACCAGCATAAAGCCTGCTAGGCATAAAGCCTGATATTATACACTGGGACAAAGCCTGCTAGACATAAAGCCCGATATTATACACCGGCACAAAGCCTGCTAGGCATAAAGCCCGATATTATACACCGACACAAAGCCTGCTAGGCATAAAGCCCGATATCTCTGATACAAAGTCATCTTACACATAATTCATATATCGGAAATCTTAACTAATCCTTAAGGTTCATACGAAGCTTTTCAAACATCCTATCTCAATTGAATCGAACTTGTTCCCAAATCTCATAAACATTTATACATTTGGCTAAGTCAAATAAAAATTCATATATTTATTTCTACATGTATACTTCACATTTTATAAAATTCAGTACCCCTTTTTCCTTATAAACTTACCTCGGACAACGGTAATCGAAACAGGACGATTAATCGACGATTTTAGTTTTCCTCCGATCCAAATCCAATTTCTTTGGTTCTTGATCTAAATGTATTCAAAATAAACTAATTCAATATAATTTCATTCAATTTAGTCTAAGAACACATAAATAGGTAAAATACCATTTTACCCCTGACATTTACACTTTTTACAATTTACTCCCTATTGCACAAAACATAAAATGCACAAAATTTCAACATACCCATGTTGAGCCAAATTTTACCTACTCTCAAAAAAATCCTCATATTTCATTTATTTCACATTTTATTCCTTCAAATTATTATTTTTTCAATTTAGTCCTAATTACTCAAAATCGTCAAAAACTCCAATACAAAACATGTTAATCTAAAACATATCTTTCATATTTCATCATCAAACAAAAAAAATCACAAGCTTTCAGCAATAGCATAATTCAAAATATTCACCAAAATTAAAAATTCAAGCATGGGTCTTGTAGGTAACTTAGCAACGATCTCAAAAACATAAAAATTATCAAAAATCGAAATCGAAACATACCTCAATTTGCTTAAATAAAGGCCGAACTCAAAGCTTTCTTATTTCTTTTTCTTTTCTTTTCTTTTCATTTCGGTTCATAGAAAGATGAAAACATGGCTTTTAATTATGTTTGTCTTATTATACTAACTTTATAATATAATATATATTATTTAACCTTTATAAATAATATAAAACTATATATAATATAAACATAATTTCGTCCACTATATTTATTAACGGAAAAATTGCAACATAAATCCCCCATATTAAAAAGACAATAACAATTAGGCACTTTCATAATTAACCATCAAATTTTCATTTTACGTGATTAATCCCTTTTATCAAATTAAGCACTCAAACAATAAAATTAATTCACGAAACTTTCACACATGCAAATACGCACATAATTAACACAGAATATAATATTAAAATATTTTTCAGACTTTGATTTGTGGCTTCAATACCACTATTTCGATTGGGGTCAAAATCAGGCTGTTACAACTCCCCCTTAGGGATTTTTGTCCCCGAAAATCTTACCGATGAATAGGTTTGGATAACGCTTTTTCATTGCATCCTTTGGCTCCCATGTTGCTTCCTCAAATCTGTGTTTATGACACAGTACTTTAACTAGCAGAATTTTCTTATTTCACAATTTTTTAACCTCACGAGCCAGAATACGAATCGGTTCTTCTTCATATGTCATATCGGACTTAATCTCAATCTCTGTTGGACTAATTACATGTAAAGGATCGGATCGGTATCTACAGAGCATCGAAACATGGAAATGTGAATCTTTTCTAATTCAGGTGGCAACAGTAGTCTATAAGCAACCGACCTGATACGCTCTATAATCTCATACAATTTGATATACCTCAGACTCAACTTGCCTTTACAACCAAAATCTGATTATTTTCTTCCACGTGAGATTTTCCAAAACACTATATTTTTAATCTGAAACTTTATATCTTTTCGTTTCAAGTCTACATACGATTTCTGACAATTCAATGTTGTTTTCAAACTATCTCGAATCACTTTCACATCATATATTTCAAATTCACACATAGCTTCAAATTTCAAATCTCTTTAATCTCACAACTAAAATTCTGATCTGACTTTCACTGTTCATCATCCCTAGCTGAAACTGCTTATAACTGTATTCAATTGTTTCCATTTTCTACTCACATTCTCTGACAATTTTAATCATGTGAATCATTTTCTCACAAAACCTGATCTTGAAGTAACGGAGTTCGATAACTGCTTATGATAGCAACAGTCTTTCTTAGTTACTTTGCAATTATAAAACATAGTGACAAATAAATATTTTGAGAATTTGGTTTGCGTTTCCTAATTTCAATGCAATTTCATACTCACATATTACTATAATCTCTCTTAAAATTACCATATAAATTTCAGATCTCAATCCAAAACAATGATAACTGACACCATAGACAGATTTACCAACTCAGAAACGAATAACTTAACTATTTTATCAAAAGAGAAAATCTATACTTACAGAGAGATTTCTTTAGACAACTAACCATATTTCATATAATTCCATCTTTTTCAATGATAAAGATAATCCCAATACAAAATTCATCAATCCACCATTTCTATAATCAACAAAGTCAGATATATCACATTTCACACTCATCATCTATATCATATCTCAGACTGTTGTGCATCTTGGTAATCTCATATGAACACCACGGAGAGTTTCTTATAGCAGTTGTTGCATATTCGTAGAACTTTTTCAGTATACACTCTCTATCTCGAAATAAAAAATAATTATCTATACCACATCTGAGGTTCTGAATCAGAAATCAATTTATGTTGAACTTCTTTTTAACTTATAATTTGTTGACACATTTTTGAATTTCACAACTTCACTATATAAACATTTATTTAGCCTCCAATTCAACTAACAACTATTTTTTTACCTGATAAGATCAATCATGTATTCATCACCTAATCAAAACATTTGAAACTATAATCCTTTTCCTCAGATAAGAATCACTTACAGACTTAGAAGTTTTTCAACGATTGAAACTAGCCTTGCTGTGCCAAGTTCAGACCTTTCTCTGACATTAAAAATTTTAAACTCTTACAATCATCAAATATTTCTCATAACTCTTTTTATGCATCTTTAATTGTATAGAATCATAAGATATCTTTGCACATTATTGTATTAGAATACATTTCGAACTGTTCATTAACATAAGGACGAGAATTGTAATCTCTTTATTGAACTCAAGCTAAACCAGAACTGATATTTCGATCGAAATTATCTTCGTGCAAAAGAAAACTTCAACAATCAACTAACTTAAATTTATCAACACATTTCCCAGATAGAATCATTTCGATGGATATAATTCAGTATCAAGTCTTCAAGAATACGAGTTTTTCTTCTAGACTATCCCTCAATTTGCACATGTACATTCAAAGTTTATTTCCAGTCAGGTGGATAGATTCAGACACATATAACCCAATTATCATTTCAATCAAATAATTCAAATCAAACTAAACAACTGAATCGGTCTTTTCGATAAAATCTTTTCTCCTTGTTAAAAGGATAACCCAAACATATTGTTTAACGGATTTGATATTATTCTTCTATCATTTTCACTTTTATCAATGTCGGACCTTCACGAGAACTAGAAAAGAGTTTATAATGAAGTTATCTCATATATTAATCATCAAAACTCTGAATTATACTTAAATCAACTTAACCAAATAGAAATCATTCGCCTTAATCAAAACAATATCTCAACCCTATAAATAGATATTATCTCGACTGTTAATGAAGCATTTGAACACGAAGAAGTATCAAATATGATTTAAATAGCAACCATTGCAGAAACATAACTTCTATAACTTTGAGGATGATACCACTATACTCTCACATTTTAAGCCAGAAATTAAGATCATAATAGAAATAGTCATCTTTGTCAAATAGAGATCTTTTGTAGATAATCACATGGAATCATAAGAAAACCGAAATAGCAAAATTTCAGTATATGGAGTCACATAGGATATCTAAAAATTACAACCCATATATAATGATATAAAATTTTGAGAATATCCTAGAAAATGTCCAGAAAGAATGATGTCATCCTTAAATACTGAAATCCACAGTAATAGAAACATTATATTCTTCATATATATTTTCAACAGAATAATAACCAGTAGAAACAGAATATTACTCTCATACAGATTTTACTATCGACTTCCATATCCACTCAATGAAACAAATTATCAGAGAAAGACATAACGATGTCGAACATAATCCAAACAGATTCCAGTGCTTTCGTCTATTATTATGTTTAGCTATGTTCTTATACGATAAGAATTTCATCTTAACATAATCAACTACATATACCTCTGAAGTAAATGAACACATTGCATACTAAAAAATGATCGTCGTAATTAACTTAACTACAACCACTGTACTCAACCATCAATACAATTCAAACATTAATCTTCTATTTTGTAACACCCTAAACCCGGCCTAGAAGTTAGGCCCGAATCCAGAATGTCACATTAAAGGCACAATTCAAAACGGTTTTCCTAATTAAGAATTTAAGGCCCAAAAGCCCAAAATCTAATAGACTTATTAATTAAAGACAAAAAAAAACCCATTTTATTATTTTAAGCTTTTAGTAAACCAAGTTTGAACATAAGAGCTTACTTAGGTTTAATAATTAAATAAATATTTAATCTCAAAACCCAAATTAAATCTGAAGTCACAACGGAGTACAAGGCCTTATTATGTCCATTGAAAATTACGTAAATAAAACATGTATTTTGAAAAAAATAAATGAAAATTCAAGCCTCTTGTAGTGTGGCCATCTCTGAGTCCTCTCCCACATCGAGTCGTCGATTCGGGATTACCTGAAACATTAAATTAAAGGGGTGTGAGTTTCGAAACCTAGTGTGCACAACCCTGGCAAACAAATCGCATACAAATATTCACATTGGGCCTAAGCCCTATCAATATCAGTGGTCTTGGGCCTTAGCCCACCATGACCTCATATCATATCACATCATATACAAACAAATAATACAAACCTACCCAAAAAATCCATCCGCTGCACACACCATTTCCCTTCCAACCTTATGACTCCTGTGGGGAATTCTAGCTTGACCCACCCCTCCGCTACACACCAAGGGTAGCCCGGTTGCGGTACTACCAAACGTTGTAGCAAAGCTGCTTAATCACATATATTGGGCTTAAAGCCTCCAGTGGATCCATACCATACGGCCATGCGATCCTGGATCCATACCATACGGCTATGCGATCCTCAAATATTGACATAGAGTCATCAATATATATATGTTAGGCACATAGCTACGGTAAATATGATTGGCACAAAGCCATAATAACAGCACAAAGCCTTCGGTATTGGTACAAAGCCTATAATTATGGCACGAAGCCCATATTAATGGCACATAACCCTCGGTAACATTATCGATGCAGCATGGCTGCTCGGTGGCTAAAAGCCTGCGATGGATCCATACCATACGGCCATGCGATCTTGGATTCATACCAACGGCCATGCGATCCTCAAATCTTCCTCCGTACCATAATTCCCACCCATATCATCCTAAGCAGAATATCATATGGATGCATCAAACACAAAAGTAACATCCACAAACTCATATTCGTCACATAGGGGTATTTTCTTCATTTCACTACCTAGGGGTATTTTCGTAATTCTACCCTACAGGGGTATTCGGTAATTTTACAAACTGGGGTACTTTGGTAATTTTGTAAATCGAGGGTATTTCGATAATTTTACAAATCAGGGGTATTTTGGTAATTTCGCAAATCAGAGGTATTTTGGTAATTTCAAAAATTAGGGGTATTTCGGTAATTTTGCAAACTGGGGGTATTTTGGTAATTTCACAAATCGGGGATATTTCGATAATTTCACAAATCTAGGGTATTTTGGTAATTACGTAAATCATAGGTATTTCAATAATTTTAAAATCAAGGGTATTTAAGTAATTTCACAAGTCAAGGGTATTTCGGTAATTTTGCAAACCGGGGGTATTTTGGTAATTTCACAAGTCAGGGGGTATTCACTCCCTTTCGGGTTTTAGCTATGAATTTTGGCCCATCAACAAGTCCTCGCGACTAAAGTGAACAGACACTACGCACTAGGTAGGATTCCAGAAAAGAAGAGGTGGGCCACTAGGGCCGCTTAAGTACCAAGCTCTCCCTAGATCCAATCCTAGACATGCGTACGCCAGTTGCCACACTTCAACCCTGCGACTTGTTCACAGACATGTTTAATTAAAATTAAGTCTTATGGAATTTAAGAGTTGTTCAAACTAGACCTAAGGTTCATAAACCCTAACATACATGTCTACGTTCCCACAAGCCCATCAAACCCAAATCACTCCCTTACAGCCCATTAGGCCCAAATCTCATCATATGGCCTATTAGGACCAAAACAAATCCAATCCATGTATCATGCATGACTAATTCAATTCGTATAACCAACCAAACCATTTCATCAAGCTTAGCCTCAGGGCCCATCGGGCCCATTTAGCCACTTTCAGCTTTTTGGCATCGCCGACATCGTGTGTGTAGTGTTTGTACACACCTGGTAACCTCGCGTGCTGTAAACCCCTTAGTCACGAACCTACAATCGACATTACTAGTGATTAACCAAAGCTTTAACACATACTTATCAAAAACCAAAATCTCACCGTACCCTTACCGTGTACCTCATGTTATAGTAGCCCTTCCTTCGCTACTATTGGCGATTATCCTCTAGATATGCACCCAAACGCCTCCCAAGGTATATTAACTCTCCTCATAGAATGCTCTATATTAGCTAGCTTTTCACCTTCCTTCTTTGTATATTTTCGATGTGGGATCCCTCCGTCAGGAGAGTTTAAATCCAACTCAAACTCTTTTTGTCCAATCCGCAAAATAAATACTCCCTTGCTTGTCATTAGATTCGAACCCAAGCTTCCTTGCACTCTTAATGACGCCTTGCCACTAGACCACTCACTTCCTTGTGTCTAAAATCATGCGCAACTAAGTATAATCCTATGGAAAAATTCTAGAGTCCATTTAAAAAGAAAACCAAAATACAAGAGCCAAGACTTGAACCTTGGACCTCCTTCCTTCCTTGTGGCGTCACCCCCTTGTCTCTTATGTGGCGTCACTTTGCCACTACACCACACACTCCACTTGTGTTATTTTTGTAACACCCCAAACCCAGCCCACAAGCCCTGACCGGATCTGGTATGTCACTGCGGAAAAACGGTTGAAAATCTTTTTGACTTAAGATAAATATTAAAATTTGTTATCTTTTGAAAACCATGACTTTATAAGTAAAACTTTGATGCTACAAAATATTTGAATTAAACCTTTATTATAAGCTTTTAATAAATAAGTTGTCGAAATTAAAAAACATTTCCCGAATAATAGCATATTCAACAATCCAATAAATCATAGCAAAATCCGTAAATATCTCAAATGGCCCTTATTACATCAAAGAAATTCCCAAAATATCGATAATATAAAATTAAGTAAATTAATTAAATCATCTTCCGCATGGGCCACCTCGTATCCACTCCAACCCGGTCCAAGCTCATGAATCACCTGAGATGATTAAGAAAAAAAATTGGGTGAGTCCACAGACTCAGTGCATAATCATCACACATGCCTCCACATATAGGCTTGGCCCATATCCACACAGATCATACAAATAAATATGCAATTACGAAACCCAACCCAACCTAAGTCCATCCGTTACACCAACCTTAGCAGACTCCCTGCCCAAGGCCGTGGCTAATCCACCACTGATCACATCGTGATCCCACATATCCTACCTTGGCAAACTTGCTGCTCAAGGCCATGGCTGAGCCACCGATCACATAAGTGATCCCAATATTAATCCGTCTACAGTGATGCACACAGCCATCGACCGCCGAGATGGGCACCTAGCCAACACCTCTCTTGATGAAGCACACAGCAAATCATCAAGCACTAATGTAGCACGAGGCTAACATTAGACCACGTACATAGATATGTACACCCCGTCCTTCCTTTGATCACATCCAATCCCCCATGCACATATGTAAATGCATCCTACCAAATCAACATATAGAGTGAATACACATCACACCATATCACACATACACCGTAAATAATTTAATATCACAAACTACTAATCTGTTAACTGATTACCCCCAACATGGGTATCCACCACTTTAGCCATTATTGTTGGCTACCACACATCATACACAAGTATATACATCAAAACACAAATAACAGGAGAAACAGTGCGATAACTACGCACCTGTTTGGTACAGTCGGCTAAATCCGAAAATCACACGTTGCTCCTAAAAGCCTTGAAGAATAGAATCCCGAGAGCTCCCTAGCACCCTTAACGCTAGCTAAAAGCAAAAGACCCTCAACCTAGCCCTCCATGATTTCGGCCAATAAAAAAAACACATGATTAGCTTCATGATTTCAGTCAACCAAGAAAAGAAGAGAAAACCGATAAAACTACCAACTTACCAACCCCATTTGGCTTGGTAGCAACCTATGAGAATCAACACTCTAGAAAGGAATAAAAGAGAAGAAATAAGGGTGAGGCTCAAAAAGGTTTGGCTATTGATAGGAAAAGAAAAGAAAGCAAAGAGATGTTCAAAGGAGAAATGGATTCGAAAGAACAAGTAGAGGGAGAGTTGCGTTTTTGGTGTAGGTAGTGTTTAAGAAGAAAAAATGAAGCTTAGAAGTAAAGGGCTAAAAATTTGGCTAAAGGAAAGCACACCACCCTTTTATAACATTCGGCTACTTCCCCCTAACCATCATGGCCGAAAATAACAACATAAGAACCCCTCTAGCCGTCCAACTCCTTTTCCTCTCACCCAATCCCTTATTTTACTCCTAGTTTCTCTCAACACCAACCTTTCAAACCAATTCAAAATTAAATAAAATAAAACCCACCTTTTATCCATTACCACCTTTTATCCATTACCACCTCTTCAAATAAAATACAAAATAAAATAATAATAAACCACCCTTCCAGCCGAATTTAAACACCAAGCTTATCCTTATCTTCCAATTGCCCATGTGCCGTCCAATTTCCACCTTCTCTCTTGGCGCCAGCATGAAAAAAATAAAACACCAACCTGCAGCCCCCAAGGTTCGAACTCCAGTCCTGCTCCAGCAAGCTGCAAATCATGCCCCAAGCCACTCTGCCGTGGCGGTTTCTTGTGATATAAATTCGCCCCATTTTCTTTTAAGAGCTCTTTCTTTTGCTCCCTCTTGCCTTAACGCCCAAAACAAAAATAAAACACCCATTTGCTGCTCACGCCACTCGAACCTAGGACCAGCTGGAACCATCACACGCTGTTTGTGTCATAGACTCGCCCCAACTTCTTTTAAGGCCTCCTTCATTAGCTCCCTTGTCTCAACGCCAAAAACCAAAATAAAAACACACCTTGCGCTTCCCTCATGGCTCGAACTTGAGTCCCTTGCCAAGACCCTCAAGTGGCGCCCCAAGCCACTCCACCAACCCGTCGTTCTTGTCCACCAATGCCCACAACATCCTTTAAACCCTCCTTAACTCAGCCCCTTCCTTTTTAACGCCAACACCCAAAAATAAAACGCCACTTGCTGCCGCCGTGCCTCAAACCCAGGCCCTTGTTGGCGCTATAATCAGCCCCTTAAGTGGCGCATGGAAGCCACTTTACCAAGGCATTTCTTATGCCATAAACCCCCAACAACTTTTCTTAAAGCCCCCTTAGCCTAGCTCCCCTTAATTAACACCTAAAAATAGAATTTCTCCTATAGCTCGGGCCTTCCCTTAGCTTATCACTAGCGCCTAAAATACCTCAATTAACACCATGATGACCACACTTATGCAAAATAATTTAAAAAAATTTTTACCCCTATTCCAAGATATTACAATTTTTCTCCATGCTTTATTCTTAAAGCCTACTACTAACTCTCAGGGTTTTATTCACCTAAAACTAAAATTTCCCTAAAGCCAAAGTTTGAACCCGGGACATCACAGAAGCCATCTAACCTTCCAAAATCACTCACCTAATAGGTCCAACTAGCAATAGAGCCGTTTTCTTATTCTCAAAAATTTTTAAACGCTCCTACGCCTAAGGCCCATTAGGCCCAATTCTTCTAGGCCCAAATTCGGGATGTTACATATTTAATTCTATCATTAGAAATTTTCACATTATCCCATCACTAACAAAAATCAATTCAGAAAAGCTTCCAGTTAATGCTTCCTTTAGATAACATACCTGAATAAGTCATTTAATCGGAGTTAACTTCTTCTTTAACAGTAACTTTGCATAATCTGAATAGTCTTCAAAACTGTTCAATATCTCTTTTAGTACTATCTTCATTTGCTGATTCATTCTCCTTTCTTACCACATTACTAATCTTTCAAACACAAATTTCTATAACTCCACACTCGTGAGCTTATTCATTCCAACTCTTATAATAAAATTGTAACATTTTACTGTTAAAGGGGTGAGGGTAGTAAAGCCTCAAATTTAACTCTCACATAAATGCACATAATACATACTATCACAAATAGTCAGTTCATTACTAATTTCACATTTTCAAATCAATGAATAAAATTTTGCTTTTCATCACTTTTATTCTTAACACATTGTTCATATGCCATCCCAAATCACCATTTCACAATCAGAGCATTTCAGGTAGCAATCATAACTCAAATGTCACATCACACATGTTCATATAATTACTACATTTATCAATAACAACATGTCATAAAATTTGATTCTTACCTTTATGAGTCTCAACTCATCATCAACACATTTCCACTCAAATATTTGAGTGTTTACTTTTGTACTATCAGAATCAGCTCAGCTGGAAAAGTTAACTATCTCATCAAAACAATCTTTATCAGAGTCAGGAAATATCACACTATCGCAGATTAAATATGGCATGTATAGCTAGACTCACATATGCTATGGTAGTCTTAGAACTGACTAAACCATAGCCCTGATACCAATAAAATGTAACACCCCTAACCCATATCCGTCGTCGGAAAGGGGTTACAAGGTATTACCAGACGAAACATAACTTCCGAATATATAATCATATGCATAATTTTTATTGAAACTCTTAAAATAGATAATTATTAATAAACTAACATAATTTGAAAATACACAACAAAGCATCCAAATTTACTATGCAAATGGTCAAAACCAAAATACAATTGTCAAATATAAACAAGTTAAATTCATGTGCTTTAAAATACATATAGGAATTATACTTTTTCCAAATCACAAGACCATATTAAGTCATTTTATATTCGGCTATTCAATAAAGTACACTATGAATCAAATTTTATACCTATCATTATAAAACCAAAGTATTAGCCATATATGCACAAAATCCCATTTCTCAATAAAACCAAATACAAGACATATTCGAATCAATAAATTCATCAGTAAAATATCAAACATAACCATACTTATATATACCAAAACCAAATCAACCAAAACCACAACCAAACATAATCATCAAGCCAAAATATAAATTCCAAGATGGACAAGCCATTTTCACATGGCTTATACATATATATACAACTTCAACCATATTCGAAAAGTAGTATAGCCTATACATGCCATAGATTTCTAATTCAACCTTTAAAAGTACCGAAAGCAGTCGATAGTGTGATAAATTTCACTGACGATCCCCGAGCCTGCAACTAGTCTCCAAAATCTATAAATTGAAGTAAAAATACACACATAGAGTAAGCTATCATAGCTTAGTAAGTCATAAGCAAATATTAACTCAATAATAATAATAATTTAATAATACATAACCAAACCATACTTGTAAATTCAAATATCCACATATAACTAAACATGAATTATGTTTTGTCCAAACACGCATCCGTTCTTTAACCAAAATCATCTTTCATACTCAATATCAATAGAAATTTCATTTGACCGAATACATACTATCATAATACATTTATACAATTCACATTTCTATCATTATACATTTATACAATTCACATTTCCTTAGTCATAATTTCACATTCAATTACCATTAGACAAATGCACATATTAACTTTGGCATGAGTATGAAATTCACATTTCCATATCATATATATATTTATATCATTAAACCGAATATCACCAATCATACACTTAAACATATGGTTTGATTCACTTCATTCATAGCTTAATTTTTAATTCAAATATTATCTCAATGGCATTGATAATTTATTAAGGTATAACCAAGCCATACTTATGAAATTTAATTACCAAATATTTATCTACACATAAATTTTAACATTTCCAAACACACATTGATTCATTAACATGTTTAATATCCCATAGACCTTCTTTTGCGAATATATATATATATATATATATATATATATATATATATCCTATAAACACGCTCAAGGTTCACATTTCAAATACCTACTAATCGAATGCACATAAATCCTTTAATATTAATATGAATTTCACATTTCAATTTATTCCTCATGTAACATTAGGCCAAATATAAGCTCAAAAATCAAACATTAATATTACATATTTATGCATCAATCCACATATTGATTTTCATATACACATTCACTACCATTAACGTCATTTATAACTTGTATCACATATCAAATAATCAACTTACCTTATTTATGAAAAGGTAATAAATTGTCACATACCTATTCACTTTAACTCATTTAACACATTTGATTAATTTTACCGTTGCTCACGTAAAATTTGCTAGGCATAAAGCATAATATAATACACCGGCATAGAACCTGCTAGGCAATAAGCCTGATATAATTCACCAGCATAAAACCTGCTAGGCATAAAGCCCGATATTATACACCGGTAGAAAGCCTGCTAGGCATAAAGCCTGATATTATACACCAGCACAAAGCCTGCTAGGCATAAAGCTCGATATCACTGATACAAAGCCATCTTACACATAATTCATATATCAGAAATCTTAACTAATCCTTAAGGTTCATACGAAGCTTTTTAAACATTCTATCTCAATTGAATTGAACTTGTTCCCAAATCTCATAAACATTTATACATTTGGCTAAGTCAAATAAAAACTTATATATTTATTTCTACATGTATACTTCATATTTTATAAAATTTAGTAAGTTTTTTTGCTTATAAACTTACCTCGGACAACGGTAATCGGAACAGGACGATTAATCGACGATTTTAATTTTCCTCCGATCCAAATCTGATTTCTTTGGTTCTTGATCTAAATGTATTCAGAATAAACTAATTCAATATAATTTCTTTCAATTTAGTCTAAGAACACATAAATAGGCAAATTACTATTTTACCCCTGACATTTACTCTTTTTACAATTTACTCCCTATTGCACAAAACATAAAATACACAAAATTTCAACATGCCCATGTTGAGCCGAATTTTACCTACTCTCAAACAAATCCACATATTTCATTTATTTCACATTTTTTCCTTCAAATTATTATTTTTGCAATTTAGTCCTAATTACTCAAAATCATCAAAAACTCCAATACAAAACATGTTAATCTAAAACATATCTTTCATATTTCATCATCAAACAAAAAAAAAAATCACAAGCTTTCAACAATGGCATAATTCAAAATATTCACCAAAATCAAAAATTCAAGCATTGGTCTTGTAGATAACTTAGCAACGATCTCAAAAACGTAAAAATTATCAAAAACCGAAACCGAAACATACCTCAATTTGCTTAAATAAGGGCCGAACTCAAATCTTTCTTATTTCTTTTTCTTTTCGTTTCATTTCGGTTCAATAAAAAGATGAAAACATGGCTTTTAGTTATGTTTGTCTTATTATACTAACTTTATAATATAATATATATTATTTAACCTTTATAAATAATATAAAAACTATATATAATATAAACATAATGCCGTCCACTATATTTATTAATGGAAAAATTGCAACATAAATCCCCCATATTAAAAAGACAACAACAATTAGGCACTTTCATAATTAACCATCAAATTTTCATTTTACGCGGTTAAGCCCTTTTATCAAATTAAGCACTCAAACAATAAAATTAATTCACGAAACTTTCGCACATGTAAATTCACACATAATTAACACAGAATATAATATTAAAATATTTTTCAGACTCTGATTTGTGGTTCTGAAACCACTATTCCGATTAGAGTCAAAATCGGGCTGTTACATCAACCAAATTACCTTCTCTATTATCCTCATACCTTGAATTGCGTTGAGTGTGTGCTCAAGCAACACGAACCAAATCCTAAAAAAACAGATTAATTACTTTCAATGAGAGTAATTTCTCCATATAAAATTTGGTAAATATCGTAATTCTAAAAAGCAGAATTTATTCTTAGTTAATAAATTCTCACTACTTTATGGCAGAATAATGATAACTTTATAATAAATTAAGTGTGCTTTTAGGTACAAGAATCATAGTTGAACAAGCTCTTGATAAATAATATTTATTTAATAGAAAATGCACTCTTACTCTAACTAGAGTAGGAGGGGGCAACAGACCCTTGTAAACATTACTAGGATTGTTTCCCCTAATGTTGTATAAGGGAAATTTTGGGCCTCTCATGTAGTGGGTTCAATTCTATGTACTTCTTGGACTTTTAACCGAGCATTTTATAATTTAATCCAATCTAACATTGATTTTCTATTTCAAAAATTAAATATTATTTATTCAATTAATTTAATTAACTAAATTAATTTCTCAATTAAATAATTTTCTCAATCCAATTTTAATTCAATTTTCAAACTTCAATTATTTAATTATAATTAATTAAATAATAATTCAAAAATCTTAAATTAATTTTCAAGTCAATTTTGTACTTAGCGAGAAAACACATTCACTTGTGCATGAGATTCATTTTTCTTACTTCATCATTTCTATCCATTTGGTTCTACATACAATTCATTGTTTTTGTTGCAACAAGCTAGCGAAATGACCGATTGGACATATATAATTAGCAATCAAATAATTTATAATTAAGTTTTAACTTTTCACCTATTAACTATAAACTTATTTAGTCACGAAGTTGTTCCAATATAGTATTGTGACTAAGCTCTCCCTAATTATATACCATTACAGAAACTACTTGATAAGTACTCGCCCAATGACCTTGTAATAAGTTTGTTACCATCATAGGATATTATTAATCTCTTTGGGATAAATTAGTTCCCCCTATATGATCCTATTTTATCTCATTGTAACCATTACATCTTCCTTCATGAAAAGTCAATTACTATCAAATAGTAATCAAGTCATTTATCACAAGGACAAATGACTCGTGACCACTTTTACTTTTCATCTATCATGTAATGCTGATGAGAGCATATCATTTACCCATTATTTTGGCTATGAATTCCACTATTATGGAATGATGTTACATGCTGCAGAAGTCATATACCTGATCTGTCATGAATTCCACTATTATTTACATCCTTTTTACATATAACTTTAGCTTGTTTAATAGCTAAATCAAAGCATCTTAGTATATATTTAGTTTTTCTTACTTAAAGCAATAATTTATTCTTTCTAATTAGTTTTTATTACATTTTATATATCTAAATAAAGTTACATGGTCTTGTAGGTCAAGTCAGGAGATAAAGATGCATATTCAGGCCTTAACTGATGCCATGTCGTGACACCAAGACATTGATGTCTCAACATCGAAGACAGAAGCCAAAAACAAGTTCTGGAGTAAAACTGCCATCAATGTCGCAACATGGCCCTCTTATGTCCCGACATTCCCCCTGTGTTATATTGCAACATCGCAGGCCTGTGTTGCAACATAGCCCCTACACATCCCAAAAAGTCTTCCATGTGATAATTATCTTTTGGAGGGAAATTAGGTGTATTTTTCCTAATTGAACTCTAAGGACTTCAAGGACAATTTAGGCACTTTAATTTTTCTAGTTTAGCCTATATAAAGGCCATTGTAATCCGTTTAAACATATAATTTTAGGGAGACAAAAAATATACTTAGGTTTTTATTTCATTTTTAGTTTTTACTTAGGGTATTTTATATTCCTGTAATCGGAAGATCCTATTCAGAAGTAAAACTCTCGCGAGTGGAGATTGCTCTGGAGCCACGCTTTCATCGATAAATCCATGAGTATCTCTTTTCCTTTATTCTATTCTTTATATCTCTTTTTTAACATTATTTAATTGAATGTTTGTGTAAAGATTAGAATCAATTTATGTTTTATACATATCTCACACGGTTTCAATTGTTCTAATCTTATTAATTGAAAGATAGAGTTTATTAGTGAATTAGCTATTTGGGAAAGGAAGAACTTAAACCCTAAGCTTGACAACCCTAGAAAGTCATTTAGGTGGGAATTAACCCAAATTTGGTATGGCCTATCCCTAAATACCTTAACCCTGAACCAGTCTAGACTATGAGGTCGAGAGATATATAGTTCTCGTCAACTTGTTAGTTTAGTAGAAGATCGAGAGATCTTATTAGGGTAACAACTAGTTGATTGATTAGAACCCTACATCAATAATTAATCAAGTAAAACAATTGGATCTAGGCTAAAGAAACTTGCATAGTCGAAACAAGGGATAGGAGAAGTCGATACATGAACTTAGGAGTAGATTTAGGTTTAATTCAACTTATTTAGTTTATTAATATTATTATCATCTTGCTTCCATATTAACACTACTAATTTGTGACTCAAGTAGATTAGTAATTATTTCCCATTATTGGTTTGATTACAGTCTTCCCCAAACTGCAATCCCTTGGATACAATCCTCAGAGTACTTACATACTTCGTTGTAACTATGTTATAACTTGACCTGTATACTTGCGGACACTGCCTCAAATCTATATCTTTAGTTGCAGTATTCACACTTTGGACGTTAGTATGTCCGAAGGTGGTCAATACATACCTTATCTATTTAAACTCAAGTTTTTACTTACATCAAAGTATACAAGTCACGCATACATAGTCATCATCCACTTAAGATTAAGGTATGTTACACTATGAAAGTTAGAAGTGAATAAATCCATAAACAAATCTAGAATCTATTCTACTTGGGTCATGTTTGATGTACTGTTAGTTTAATCAGTCACATCTATATCTCTATCTTTTAGGAGTCATCCGCTTCGATGTTCAAGACAAGACATCTCCCCAATTGAATATAATAGATAACATATTAATCTTTCAATCAATTTTCTTCTTTCTGATTAGACTAAGGACACATTTGGATTATCTACTAATACAAGTTTTCTTTTTGTATTACGATTCGACCACATAATACAACTTAGAATTACTTAAGTGTTAGATAATAAGTGAACATATATTTGCTTCCATTTTGTTTTGCGTGCAAAAATCATTGAGGACAATATACAAAGAATATTAATGTAATCAATGGATATTATATTAAACCAACTTGTTCGAAAAATACAAGTATACATTGGCGAAAATACTACACTAAAGACACTAGATCCAACAGAAAAGCCAGAACTTAATCACAAGTTATTTGAGCCTTAATTATATATGTCTAATCGGTCTCCCTGCTAGCTCAAGATAACTATGAATGAATTACATGTAGAACCAATAATAATGAATGAATGAAAACGATGAAGTAGAGAAATAGATTGATTCTATCACTGTCCGTAATGAATAGGTTTTCTCGCTAAGTACAAAAGATGACTTGAGAGTTAATTTAAGCTTTTCAATTATTATTTAATCAAATTGTTATTAAATAATTGAAGTTCAAATAAATGAATTAAATTAATTAGTCATTCGAATTTGTTGAATAAGACAATTAAATATATTTTCCTTATAGATTCTATTATGGTAAAATTGTCATGACTTTAACGAAATTAAAAGTGAGTTAAGAAAATAATTTAATTGATAATTTAATTTAGTTAATTAAATTAATTTATTAAATAAATAATATTTGAGAAATAAAAAAATATGGTTGGATCAATTATAAAGTGGTGGATAAAAGTCTAATAAATACATATAATTAAACTCAATACTTGAAGAGGCCTAATAGAGCCATGTAACATGATAGGGGCAACAACTCTAATATTCCATAAGGGTGTGTTGCCGCCCCTAATACTCTAATCCTACTTAGAGTACTATATTTTCTATTAAAATATTATTATTTAGTCAAATTTTATTTGAACAAAACTCTGGTACTATTTCTATATAAGTAGGAATTATGTGTTAAGTAATTTACACATACTTCTCATATATTGTTATTCGACAAAAAATAGTGAAAATTTATTTTTGGAAATAATGTTTATTTTTCGATTAAAGAAAAAATAACATTTTGCTGAAAGTAAAGTTAAAGTTTTCATTATATGATTTGGAAATTTATTTTTTAGAAATAATGTAAAGTTTCCGATTAAAGAAAAATTAATTTTCTTCTAAAAGAAAGATTAAAGTTTTCCTTCTATGATTTGGTTCATGTTACTTGAGCCCATACTCGAGATAATTCATGATTCAAGAATATCAAAAAAAAAAAAATTTGGTAGAAAGCTAGTATTAACTTTACCGTCTCGACAAAATACATGTATGTTTCAATTAAGTATAACACAACCACTTGGTTTCTAAGAAATTTTTTAAACTTCCATCGTGCCCATTGACATTGTTTCTAATTCGATTTTTTCAACCGTATAATATTTTCCTATAGCCAAGAACTCGTACAAATAAAAAGCCCAGTAGAAAGATAATGTCTAACAACAAAGCAAAACCTTAGATTTACAACCTTAGATGCAAATATATGTAAGAAAAAATATATAGAAGGTTACATTGGAAATGAAATGAACAACAAAACACCTGGAACTCTGGGAGAGTGAAATATTAAAATCTAAAAATACATAGAACATGTATGGAATTTCTCATTATAGAACAAAAAAAAAATCTATTAAACTCAAACCTTAGGTTTACATATAGAGAAAAATTCCTGACCGACTATAAAAAGGAAAAAAAAAAAAAGGATATAAAATCAAATAGCATTAGAGGTTTAGGGTTTAGAAAAAAAAATGAAGAGGAGAAGAGGAAAGAGCGGCATTGGGTAGAAGAAATAAAGACGGGGCTCTTGTTTAGTTTAGGGATTTTTTTTAAGGATTGTTGAAGAAAGGAACGACAAGAGTTTTTAATTTAATTTTTATTTTTAATGTGGTTTTAGTTAATTGGATATTTTGATATTTGGGCTAGTTATTTAATGGTTTTTTAGTTGTTGGATATGGATCATTAGATTTTAATAAAATATATCTATTATATATTATAAAATTTAAATATATTTTAAATAATAAAGAAAATAAGTTCTTTTTATTGGATCGGTTTGACAATTTAAAAATCGAAAATCAGCTTAAATACCCAATAAAATTGAATTCCAACTATAAAAACTAATTAAATCAACACGGAATTGGTCAATTTAATTGGTTTAATCAGTTTAAACTGATTAACACTCTTTCCTATCTAGAGTAGTCGCAACTTCTCCTTCAACTTACTTTGGAGTTTTTTCCTTAGAAGCTTTGAGAAGTGAGAGGAGTTTGAAGAATTGAAAGAGTGTTTAAACCAATCATAGGACCTCTTCATCACTCTCACAAAGCCCCTAGATCACGCGAAGCACCCAGGTAACCTCGACCCCGTCGTGAAAGCTCTCTCTATTGCGGTCATGAAGCTAGTCAAGAAAACAAATTCCCCTTGAACAAAAGTTGGCCTTATTTTATGGTACGCTTTACTTGGTCTTTGGGACATAAGTCATGTTAACTTTGCTTTCCATGATTCGTCATTTAAGCAATGAAGAACGTGGACTTCAAATTTCTTCCTACAAAAATAAGCACCAATAACAAGCAATCACTTTTTTTTCTCATAAAAACCTATATTCTATACATATGCTATTTGCTTTCATCTTTAAATTCTACAACTTTTAAAACCTTACCTATTCTTTCGTAAATTACGTAAGGAGGATTCATTTAGTTTTAAACCTACAATTTGCATTTGTTGTATTTTATTTTTATGTTGATCAGTTTTTCAATAAATTACTTTTTTTGTAGAAAAATAAATTATTAAATATGATGGCATTCTCAATAATATGATATAGATATAGATATCAAACTTATTCGACTTTTATGATATTGTAACATGAAATAATAAAGCACGTAAAACTAATTAGTTTCATACCAATATTTAACCAATCTTTTACATTTAGACCAATAATCCAATGCATGGGCTGATATAGACTAAATTATAAAAGAAAGATTTAAATTATAAAAAGAATTTCCCAAAACAGACTTTAAAGAAGCTAGGCATTTTGACCGAAGTATTGTGGTTTTATAAAATATGTCTTTGGATATTCGTATAATGTACGGGTTAATTATATAACACTCCAAGATATATAGGATTAGATTAAATAAATAATTAAGAAATAACCTTAGTTTGATGGTTAAGTAATTATCATACTTTTAAAGGGTCCTGGGTTTTATTCACTCCTCTCTCATTTCTTCTCTTTTTATTTTCAGCAACTCGAGATGAAAATCACATTATAATATATATAATTTAGAGTAAAAGCTCAGTAAGTTATGGGCAGAAGCCTAATGGTTAACATGCCTAACACCTCCTTTAAATGCCCAGGTCTGAATCACCCCATTTTCACCACCATTTTCTTTATTATTTCAACTTCGATCCAAATGTTGGGTTAATTGTCAAACCACCCCTAAAGTTTCAAACGCTAACTGTTTAGGGCTAGTTTAGCATTACTTTTGAAAAGTACTTTTAAAAAGTACTCTGAAAAAGTATTTTTGAGAAGTACTTTTAAAAAGTTTAGTTTAAGATTTAATACCACGTTTGGTTGGGGGCAATGAAATAAGGTTGTAATGGAATAGAGTTGTAATGTAATAGAGCTGTAATCAGCAATTCAATTGTTTGGTTGAATGAAATGAAATAGAGTTGTAATAGTATTCTTGTATTTGGTTGAATGAAATAGATATTGTAATAGCATAAGGAAAATACTTAAATGACCAGAATACCCTTAGCAAAAAAATTTTAGGTAGATGATTATTGTTTTTGTTATTAAATTTTAATAGGATTATTATTAAAATAATTTTATAAAATAATAAATAATTTAATCATATTTTAATATAATTATTATTAAATACAATTTAATAAACAAATGCTAATAAATAATTTACGTATATCAATCCCTGACAAATGCTACCCTCTCATCCCACACACACTTTTGTCATATGGGTGATTCCAGCCATCAAATTTGACATAATTTCTTTTACCAAATCTAGTGCCTCATCTCACTGCATGCCTAATATGAAGGACAAAACATAATCTCATGAGATAGTAGTTGCCAAAATTACAAATATTGATCCAAAAATAATAATTATTCTCACTATATATATAAAATATCAAACATCTATACACCAAACAAACCCCAGCAAGCAGGCCCTATTTTAACTTCTCTATATTTTTTTCCCCAACCCATTAACATCAACTCCAAAAATATTCCCTCAAAAATATCAGAAAAGAAAAAGGGCTCTGCTGCTACCATTGATGTATGTCCAATTTGAATCACTTTCCATACTCCCCATGACCTTCAATCCTTTTGGTCTCTACATCATGCCAAAACCCCACATTAGAAACATGAATAATAGCAAAAAGAAAATTTATTACATTGTAGGAAATGTAAAAGAAGAGAAACCAAATCATATGTTACCTTCTTAGAACTCTTCTTTTCCCTAGCCTCATATCTTTATTGGCACATATCAGTCAACCATGCCCTAGGGCTCACCAGCTACCACCACAACCTACCAATACATGTCAAATTTACACCAAAAATATATATGAAGCCTACTATGTTTACTTACAAAAATAAACTAAACTATGCTTCATCAAAACAAACCAAGTTGCTATTTCCGGGTCTTAGTTTGACAATAGTTGAAAGAGAGCATATAACGGTTGTGTAACAGCCCGGTTTATACCCTAGTTGGAATAGTGGTTTCGGGACCACAAATCCAAGTTAGAAAAATATTTTAATATTATTTTCTGTGTTTATAGTATGTGAATTGATATGTGTGAAAATTTCGTATGAAAATTTTATTGTTTGTGTGTCGATTTGATAAAAGGATTTAATCGCATAAAATGTAAAAGATGTGTTCTATTTGATGAAATGCCGATGTAACATCCTGGATTTTGGGGGCTTTGTTTTAAAGTGTGTTAGGTGTGTATTCTATGCTTTGTTTGATGTTTGGATGTGCTTAGGGGTCCCAGGAAGGCTTGGGGGTTAAGCCTGAGCCTTGCTGAAAATCTCTATTTTAGGCACTTTAGGGGAGAGCTGGCTGGGGTAGGCTTTATAAGGTATTCCTTGTGGTTGGTTGACACAAGAGTAGAGTTGGTGAAGTGGCAAGGAGGCGCCACTTAATGTGCTTAAAGTGACGCCACAAGGAGAGGGAGCAGGTTCGAGTAGCATAAATTGAATTTTGGGGATTTGTTTTGGCGTTAGGAGGGGAGGTGGTGGAGTTCGGCTAGGACACTTCATGGAGGGGTGTTGAATGAGTCAAAGAGTTTGAAATGAGTGGCTAGGAGGTAGTGGGGGGATTGAAATTGGTCAATTGTTTCAAACGGGTGAATGGGAGTAAAAGTAGTAGATGATCAAGGGAGGAGTGGCTTGCAGGGTTGTTGGCCGAAATTTGATTGTTAGAAGGGGGGAGAATCTCAGTTTTGTGTTAGGTGAGGAGTGTGCCAAAAAAGCTTTTGGGGGTCTTGAGTTTCTTTTTGTTTCTCTTAAGTGAATTTGGCCATTGAGGGGGTGTGGAGTGTCGATTGTGCAAAAAAACCTTTTGGAGCTCTTTTGTTTTCTTTTCTCTTTGAGTCCCTATTCTTTGTGTGCCAAAAGTGCTAGCAACTCTTCTTCTTTTCTTCTTTGAATTTTTGGCCGAATTTGAGAAGACCTTTCATACATTTCTTTGCTTCAATTTCTCTTTAGATGAACCTTAGTGCATCCATTCCATTCTCTTTCTTTTTCCTCTAAGCTGAAACCATCTAAGCCTTGCCGAAACTCTTCTTTCTCTTTTCCATTTCTTTTATCTTCACAACCGAAAGCACTAAATCACATCCTAGTATTTTATCTTCTATCTCTATTTCTCTTCTTAAGCGGAAACCATAGTTCGTCTTCTTCAACGCCTTGTTTTTTTTCTATCTTAACCGAGTAGCCTTGTGGTCTATTGGATCAATTTCACCCTACTGCGAGATCATTGAAGGTAAGATTTTCTCTTTCGATTTTCTTCTTGAACACTCTCGTATTTTTTTCTTTTCCCTGGTGAGGCTGAACCTGCCTTATTAATAACTAAATCTGATTCTTTCCCTCTGTGCCTGTTAGCCGAATACTGTGAAACAAGGTGTTAGAATCTGCTCTGGATCTCTTTATCGATTTGGTTGTTCAGGTAAGAAAGACACTGTTGTTGTCTCTTGTTCTTCTTTCGGTCTGCGGTAACCAAAGTCGAATGGCTAATTGGTCTAGTGTTACAATTGGATTAACTCCTCTTCATTTATCTTCTTCTCTCGTTGGGGCCACTTATTCTGGGAATTATCTTTAGCCGAACCATTTGAGTCCCAAATCTGAGGATCTGTCAATCTTTGAATCCCATCTCTATTTCCGGATCTTAAGGCAGAGGAGGGGGTTGAACTCGCAGTCCCTACCCCTAAGTTCAAGAAGCGAGCTGTGTCAGCCGTTCATGACTGGCCACCGGGTTGTGGGCCGACTTTTGAGAGGGATAAACAATTGTTGTGATCCCTGCAAGTGAAGTTGTTAACAAGATCGATAGCATAGTTTTTCGTGTTTACAGATGTGTAATTTACACACCTTATTTGTACGTTATTAATTTGATTATGTATGTGGGTTGATAAGCCAAAATGCAGTAATAGCCATTATATACCCTTAAAGGGTAAAGTTTGTGACACCAGGTACGTTCATTCTCTGAGTATGCTGAATAATGATTGTCGAATATGATTCTGTGTATACATGAACATCTTGAGTATGCCATGGGATAGTATATGATATGTTGCATTCATTGATCGCATGTTGCATGGGCATGGGGATATGATTATGTTAAAAAGGGTAGCGTTTCGGGTAGCTCTGCCACATACTTCGGTGACTTTTGTCACATTGTTAATTAGAGTGGCTCTACCACATACTCCGGTGACTATGTCACATTATGATTTCGGTGGCTAGGCCACGTATTAAGGGCGATAAGCAGCTGGCTGCAGCAACTGCCATCGATGGCGTGTAGCGGATAGAGGGTCGATTGTAGAAATCCCCACTGGTGTGATTGGCAGGAACAAGTGGTGTGTAGCGGATGGAAATTTAGGTTGGGCTGGTTTATGCATCATTGTGCATTTGAAATCTATTATGCTGTGTTATAGGGCTAAGGCCCAAGATTTAATTTTGTAAAGGTTTCGCCAAAGTGGGCGTAAAAAGGGGCTAAGGCCCAGATGGTAAGTTGATGGGCTAGGCCCAGTAATGGTATAGGAAATTGCACACTGAGTTTTTCGACTCACCCTCGTTGTTTAACATTTTGCAAGTAATAAATAGCACAATGGACTAGGCCGGAGAGGACTACGAGGTGGCCATGCACGATTTTTTTTTTAGAACTTTATTTTATCTTCAAATTTTTGGGATTTTATGTTTTAATAAGGCCACTATTAATCTGGTTTAAATATTCGATTTAAAGTTTTAGACGTTCTACACATTAGTTAATTAATATGATGTTTTCACCTAAACGTGAACAAAGTTTTTCATTCGACTTAACTAATGACTCTCTTCTATAAATGAATTTTCTTTCGGCAAATTATCTAGCCTGATGAGGTGTAATAGCATGTGTTTTCAAAAGTCACCTAAGCACTAAGAATCGGTGATTTAAATTATAACCTAAACGAACAGTGAGTTCTCATTTGGAACACTAGACTAAGGATAGTAACTGGAAGTTTTCTGAAGTTCACAAAATTTTATAAAACTCTTTTCCAGTGACATGCCAGATTCGATCGTGATGTTTGGACCGGGTTTGGGGTGTTACAATTTGGTATCAAAGCTAGGTTTTTAAAGCTCAGCCTTAGAGTTTTAGGTTCAAAACATTTTCTAAAAGATGGTTTAGACAGAAAATATATATGTACATGTTCTTTGGAAGCATGGCACCTGAGTCTCCGGCCCGCATCTGGAAGGTAAGTCTTCTGATTGTTAGGTGACTTGTATAAGGTGAATATATATATTGTGTATTGCTATGGATGTTAGAATTAAGAAACCATACTCTGGAGATAAAAACCTATAGATATATGGGTGTTTTTGTGGAAAATTACTTATAACTCTATTCGCCTAAAAGTACTCTCTAATCAACAAGTGAAAAGAAAGCTAATGCATAAAATTTTTAAAACAAATTAAAATGATACAATAGACATAAGTGCTAGAGGACGCGAACGTATGGCACGAGGCCATGGTAGGGGTCAAAATGTGGAGGCTGAGTTCTCAGAAGCTGGGAATGAGCCTGAAGTGGAAGCGCCAGCATCACCTGTGGCAGACGCGGGAACGCAAGATAGAACTGGAGGGGATGATGCCCTGTCTCAAGCAATGCTGCGTGTGTTGGAGAGAGTTGCTGGGGCAAGCATTGGGGCAGCGTCTCGAAAGTCTATTCCTGAGCGACTTCGAGCAAATAGAGCTGAAATATTTAGGGGTATCTCTGGAGTGGCCCCAAATGTCGCTGACTATTGGCTAGAGGCAGTCGAGAGGATTATGGATGACCTGGACTGTACGGCGGAGGAGAAATTGAAGGGGGTGGTGTCACTTCTTCGGGATGAGGCATATCAGTGGTGGCTTACCATTAGAAAGGGTACTCCAGCAGATCGGATTAACTGGGATTATTTTAAGATAGTATTTCAAAGGAAATACGTTGGGGCAAGCTATATGGATGCTTAAAGGAAAGCATTCCTAAATTTGGTGCAAGGGGGCAAATCTATAGCTGAGTATGAGGCAAAATTTCTACGCTTGTGCCGTTACACCCGGGGAATAGTGGCAACTGATTATGAGCGTTGCGTGCGGTTTGAAGATGGGCTGCGGGATGAGTTGAGGGTATTAATAGCTCCACAGCGCGAGAGGGATTTTGTCGTGTTGGTCGAAAAGGCTAAAATAGCCTAGGAAGTAAAGCGGGCCGAGAGACAGAATAGGGATAAAGATTGAGGCAAAAGTAAGAGAAGTTTTAGATTGTCGAGGTTATTTGGGGGTTTCCAGAAGAGGCCTAGTTTGATGGGCCTACTCGAGTTCCGCCGCCTACTGTAGTGGGTCAATTTCGTCCATGTTCTCAATGTGGGAAAATGCATTCGAGGAATGTTGGAAAAGAACTAGGGGATGTTTTAAATGTGGATCTAAGGATCATATGATTAGGAACTGTCCACAAGAGATGGACAAGGGGCATCCAACAAGTCAGAGTTTTAATCAGTTAGAAGAGGTGGGCAGCAACCGTCGAGGGGTCGTGGTCCGGTTGGTAGAGGAAACAATTTTGGTCGGGGTCGTGGGACACCGGGTAGGGGTGTCGATGATGCAAACGTAAGGCAGCCAGGTCTAGTTTATGCAGCTCGTCAGCAAGAGAATGGTGACGCACCGGATGTCATAACCAGTATGTTTCTTATAGCTGATAAGCCATTTCTTGCTTTGAATGATATTGGCTCGACCCACTCTTATGTTGCATATAGTGTATCGGAGACTTTAAGTATAGAATTTGAAATTGCTAATAGAGAAACAACGGTAGTTAGTATGTTAGGACAATCGGTAGTGGTGATCAAGTTATTTAGAGATGTGCCTCTAGAAACTCAAAGAGTAGTATTTCTTGCCAACTTGATGGAATTACCTTTCGAAGAGTTTGATCTCATCTTAGGCATGGATTGGTTGGTAGCTGAATTAGATTGCGCAACTAAGCGGATGGTGTTGAGAACCCCAGAGGACGAAGAAATAGTTGTGATTGGAGAAAGAATGAACTATTTGTCTAATGTGGTTTCTGCGTTAAGGGCTGATAAGATGGTTCAGAAGGGATGCAAGGCATTTCTAACTTTTATAAGTGTATTGGATGTAAAGGAAGTGACTGTTAATGAGGTCAGGACAGTTAAGAAATTTGTGGATGTCTTTCTTGAGGAACTTCTGGAGTTGCCTCCAGATCTTGAAGTGGAGTTTGGGATTGAACTACTTCCGGGTACGGCTCTAATATCAATTGCTCCTTGTAAGATGGCGCCAAAGGAGCTGAAGAAACTCAAAGCTTAGATTCAGAAACTATTGGATCGTGGTTTTATCCGACCTAGTTTGTCTCTGTGGGGGGCGCCGGTGCTATTTGTGAAGAAGAAGGACGAGTCCATGCGTATGTGCATTGACTACCACTAGTTAAATAAGTTGACGATTAAGAATAAGTACCCGCTGCCGAGGATTGACGATTTGTTTGATACTCTTAAGGGAGCTTCGGTCTTTTCAAAATTAGATTTGAGGTTAGGATACCATCAACTTAAGGTTAAGGAAATAGATATTCATAAGACGGTGTTTCGTACTCACTATGGCAATTATGAATTCTTGGTAATGCAATTTGGGTTGACCAATGCACTAGCAGCATTTATGGACATGATGAACTGGGTATTCCAACCCTATCTAGACCGGTTTGTCGTGGTATTCATAGACGATATCTTGGTTTATTCAAAATCAAAGGAGGAGCATGATTCACATCTTCGAGTAGTTCTACAAATCTCGAGGGAGAAGCAGTTGTTCGCCAAATTCAATAAGTGTGAATTTTGGCTAAGTGAAGTTACCTTTTTGGGCCATGTTGTGTCAGCAGAGGGGATTAGGGTTGACCCTCAGAAGATTGAAGCGGTGTTAGATTAGAAACCACCTAAGTCTGTGGCAGAGATTCAGAGTTTCCTTGGTCTGGCTGGGTATTACCGAAGGTTTGTTAAAGGGTTCTCATTAATTGCAGCACCTTTAACCAAGTTATTGAGGGAAGGGGTACCTTTTGTTTGGACTGACAAGCAATAGGAAAGTTTTGAGAAGT
The DNA here is from genome assembly GCA_025506655.1 of Gossypium rotundifolium. Classification (NCBI taxonomy): domain Eukaryota; kingdom Viridiplantae; phylum Streptophyta; class Magnoliopsida; order Malvales; family Malvaceae; genus Gossypium; species Gossypium rotundifolium. The sequence continues at coordinate 42,444,370 of CP106725.1, read as the reverse complement.
TGAAGAGGATTTTAACAGAGGCTCCGGTGTTGATTTAGCCTGAGGCCGGTAAAGAGTTCGTGGTTTATTGTGACGCTTCTCACACGGGGTTAGGATGTGTGTTAATGCAGCAGGGAAAGGTGGTTGAGTATACATCTCGGCAGTTAAGACTACATGAGAGTAACTATCCCATGCATGACTTGGAATTGGCTGCGGTGGTGTTCACACTGAAAATCTGGAGACATTACCTATATGGGGAGAAGTCCATCGTCTACACTGACCACAAGAGCTTGAAATACCTCCTTACTCAGAAGGAGTTGAATTTGAGGCAACGAAGGTTGATTGAATTACTGAAGGATTACGATTTCTCGATTGAATACCATCCAGGAAAAGCTAACGTGGTGGCAGATGCGTTAAGTCGAAAGGCAATATCAGATTTAAGAGCGATGTTTGCCTATCTCAGCCTGTATGATGACGGAAGTCTATTGGTTGAGCTTCAGGTAAAACTGATGTGGGTGAATCAGATTAAAAAAAGTAGCTATCGGATGATGTCTTAAGTGCTCGACCTCTACAAGTACAGAATGGTGGGGTAGAGGATTACAGTGTAAACAGTGATGGGGTTCTGTGTTTTCATGAGAGGGTTTGCATGCCAAAGGATGTGGAGTTGAGGCAAATGATTCTTCAGGAAGAGCATAGTAGCCCTTACGCTATGCATCCAGGAGGGAGTAATATGTATCAGAATCTACGTGAACAGTTCTGGTGGCCAGGATTGAAGTGGGAAGTTACAGAGTTTGTGGGAAAGTGTTTAACGTGTCAAAAGGTAAAAGCGAAGATGAGTTGCCATCAGGGTTATTGCAGCCAGTGAAGATTCCACAATGGAAATGGGAAAGAATCACTATGGATTTTGTTAGTGGGCTACCTCTTACGCCTACTAAGAAGGATTTGGTATGGGTGATTGTGGATCGGTTGACAAAGTCCGCCCATTTCCTACCTGTTCGTGTCGACTACTCTCTGCAAAGTTAGCTAAGCTGTATGTGGCAGAGATTATGAGGCTGCATAGGGTACCAATATCGATCATACCGGACAGAGACCCAAGGTTTACGTTGCATTTCTAGAAGGCACTGCATCAAGCACTGGGTACAAGATTAGACTTCAGTACAGCTTTTCATCCATAGACTGATGGACAGTCTGAGAGAGTAATTCAGATCTTGGAAGATATGTTGAGAGGGTGTGTCATAGACTTTAGGGGGAGTTGGGAAGAATTTCTACCTTTAGCAGAATTCGCATACAACAACAGCTACCTATCGAGTATTCGAATGGCACCCTATGAAGCATTATATGGGCGGAGGTGTCGTGCACCTACATGTTGGACAGAATTGGGTGAACGCCAGATTTTGGGTCTAGAATTGGTTGTAGAGACGGAGGAGAAGGTTAAGTTAATTAAGGCTAGATTGAAAGAGGCGTCCGATAGGCAGAAATCGTATGCCGATTTGAAACGAAAGGAGATAGAGTTTGCAATAGGTAATCAGGTTTTCTTGAAAGTCTCACCGTGGAAGAAGGTGATGAGGTTTGGTCGAAAGGGAAAGCTAAGTCCCAGGTTTATCGGGCCTTATCAGGTTCTAAAACGTGTGGGACTGGTAGCTTATCAGCTTGAGCTACCTCTTGCATTGAGTTAGATTCATGATGTGTTTCATGTTTCGATGTTGAAGCGATACCGTTCGGATCCATCTCATGTTGTGCCAATGGAAGAAATTGAAATAAAGCCTGATTTATTCTTTGAAGAAGAACCAGTTTAGATCTTGGATCGTGATGTTAAAGTTTTGCAAAGGAAATCAGTCCCTTTGGTTAAGGTTTTATGGCGGAACAACCGTTCAGAGGAAGCTCCGTGGGAACTAAAGGATGTTATACGCCAGCAATACCCTCATCTCTTTTGACCAGGTAATTTTGAGGCCGAAATTTCTTTAAGGGGGTAGAACTGTAACATCCTAGATTTTGGGGGCTTTGTTTTAAAGTGTGTAAGGTGTGTATGCTATGCTTTGTTTGATGTTTGGATGTGTTTAGGGGTCCCGGGAAGGCTTGGGGGTTAAGCCTGAGCCTTGCTGAAAATATCTATTTTAGGCACTTTAGGGGAGAGCTGGCTGGGGTAGGCTTTATAAGGTATTGCTTGTGGCTAGTTGACACAAGAGTAGAGTTGGTAAAGTGGCAAGCAGGTGCCACTTAATATGCTTGAAGTGACGTCACAAGGAGAGGGAGCAGGTTTGAGTAGCATGAATTGTATTTGGGGATTTGTTTTGGCGTTAGGAGGGGAGGTGGTGGAGTTCGGCTAGGGCACTTCATGGAGGGGTGTTGAATAAGTCAAAGAGTTTGAAATGAGTGGCTAGGAGGTAGTGGGGGGATTGGAATTGGTCAATTGTTTCAAACGGGTGAATGGGAGTAAAAGTAGGAGAAGATCAAGGGAGGAGTGGCTTGTAGGGTTGTTGGCCGAAATTTGATTGTTGGAAGGAGGGAGAATCTCAATTTTGTGCTAGGTGAGGAGTGTGCCGAAAAAGCTTTTGGGGGTCTTGAGTTTCTTTTTGTTTCTCTTAAGTGAATTCGGTCATTGAGGGGGTGTAGAGTGCCGATTGTGCAAAAAACCTTTTGGAGCTCTATTGTTTTCTTTTTTCTTTGTGTCCCTATTCCTTGTGTGCCGAAAGTGCTAGCAACTTTTCTTCTTTTCTTCTTTGAATCTTTGGCCGAATTTGAGAAGACCTTTCATTAGCCGAACCTTAGTGCATTCTTTCTATTCTCTTTCTTTTTCCTCTAGCGAAACCATCTAAGCCTTGCCAAAACTCTTCTTTCTCTTTTCCATTTCTTTTATCTTCACAACCGAAAGCACTAAATCACATCCTTGTATTTTATCTTCTATCTCTATTTCTCTTCTTAAGCGGAAACCATAGTTCGTCTTCTTCAACACCTTGTTTTTCTTCTATCTTAACCGAATAGCCTTGTGGTCTATTAGATCGATTTCACCCTACTGCGAGATCATTGAAGGTAAGATTCTCTCTTTTGATTTTCTTCTTGAACACTCCCGTATGTTCTTTCTTTTCCCTAGTGAGGCCGAACCTGCCTTATTAATAACTAAATCTGATTCTTTCCCTCTGTACCTGTTAGCTGAATACTGTGAAGTAAGGTGTTAGGAATCTGCTCCGGATCTCTTTATCGATTTGGTTGTTCAGGTAAGAGAGACTCTGTTGTTGTCTCTTATTTTTCTTTCGGTCTGTGGTAACCAAAGTCGAATGGCTAATTGGTCTAGTGTTACAATTGGATTAACTCCTCTTCATTTATCTTCTTCTCTGGTAGGGGCCAATTATTCCGGGAATTATCTTTAGTCGAACCATTTGAATCCCAAATCTGAAGATCTACCAATCTCCGAATCCCATCTCTCTATTCAGGATCTTAAGTCAGAGGAGGGGGTTGGACTCGCAGTCCCTACCCCTAAGTTCAAGAAGAGAGTTGTGTCAGCCGTTCGTGACTGGCCATCGGGTTGTGGGCCGGCTTCTAAGAAGGATAAATAGATTGTTGTGATCCCTGCAAGTGAAGGTGTTAACGAGATCGATAGCATAGTTCTTCATGTTTACAGGTGTGTAATTTCCACACCTTCTTTGCACATTATTAATTTGATTATGTATGTGGGTTGATAAGCCAAAAACGCAGTAATAGCCATTATATACCCTTAAAGGGTAAAGTGTACATTCATTCTCTGAGTATGCTGAATAATGATTGTCAAATATGATTCTGTGTATACATGAACATCTTGAGTATGCCATGGGATAGTATATGATATGTTGCATTCATTGATCGCATGTTGCATGGGCATGTGGATATGATTATGTTAAAAGGGGCAGTGTTTCGGGTGGCTCCGCCATATACTTCGGTGACTTTTGTCACATTGTTAATTCGAGTGGCTCTGCCACATACTCCAGTGACTATGTCATATTATGATTTCGGTGGCTAGGCCACGTATTAAGGGCGATGAGCAGCTGGCTGCAGCAACTGCCATCGATGGTGTGTAGAGGATGGAGGGTCGATTGTAGAAATCCCCACTGGTGTGATTGGCAGGAACGGGTGGTGTGTAGCGGATGGAAATTTAGGTTGGGCTGGGTTATGCATCATTGTGCATTTGAAATTTGTTATGCTGTGTTTTAGGGCTAAGGCCCAAGATTTGATTTTGTAAGGGTTTCGCCAAAGTGGACGTAAAAAGGGGCTAAGGCCCAGACGGTAAGTTGATGGGCTAGGCCCAGTAATGGTATAGGAAATTGCACACTGAGTCTTTCGACTCACCCTCAATGCTTAACATTTGCAGGTAATAAATAGCGCAATGGACCGGGCCGGAGAGCACTACGTGGTGGCCATGCACGGTTTTTTTTATAACTTTATTTTATCTTCAAATTTTTGGATTTTATGTTGTAATAAGGCCACTATTAATCTGGTTTAAATATTCGATTTAAATTTTTAGATGCTCTACACATTAGTTAATTAATATGATGTTTTCACCTAAACATGAACAAAGTTTTTCATTCGACTTAACTAACGACTCTCTTCTATAAATGGATTTTCTTTCGGCAAATTATCTAGCCTGATGAGGTGTAATAGCATGTGTTTTCAAAAGTCACCTAAGCACTAAGAATCGACAATTTAAATTATAACCTAAACGAATAGTGAGTTCTCATTTGAAACACTAGACTAAGGATAGTAACTGGATGTTTTCTGAAGTTCACGAAATTTTATAAAACTTCTTTCCAGTGACATGCCAGATCCGTTCGTGATGTTTGGACCGGGTTTGGGGTGTTACAGCTGAATTGCTAAGACATATTAGGTTTGAGGTCCTTATTAAGCAAATGGACAATTAACATGGTTAATGGACTTTTATGGACAACCATTAAGTGATGTTTTTGTTTATTAATTAAGGTTAATTTGGTAATTCTTGAAATAAGTTTAATTAAATTAAAAGAAAAAAATGTTCATCTTTTATTCATGCTTCCACTACTGAAAATTGGAAAAGAAAGAAAGCTTAAGAGCAAGCTAGGGTTTGGCTAGGAAATTGGGTGATAAGGTATGTTCTTTGATCGGTTTTTGATGATTTTTAAGTTTTTGAGATTATTGCATCTTGTTCTAGCTAGCCCATGTCTTAATTCATGGAATTTTTGATGTTTTGATGAGATGATATTGATGAAAATGCGAGTTTTTTGTTATTAAATGGTGAAATATAAAAGCTTGGTGATAGATGAATATGTTTTGTATTGGGATTTTTGATGATTTTGCTAATTATGGACTAATTTGTGAAAATGAGAAATTTAGGGGTTAAAATGTGAAACAAATGAAATATATGGGCTGCTAGAGACTACATGAAAATTCAGTCAAGCATGGGAAATAGGGAATTTTGTGTATTTATGAAATAGGGACTAAATTGCAAAAATGTGAAATGTTAAAGGCTGAAATGCAAATTGCCTATTTATATGTTCTTGGATGAAAATTGAATGAAATGTTGAATAAGTAAGTTAATTTTGATATTAATTAGATTGGTAAAAGCGAAACTCGGATCTAGATCAAGGAAAAGTCAAAATATCGAATTAGTCGGCTTAATTTGTCATTACTACAAACGAGGTAAGTTCATATTTTAATAGACATTACAAAATTATGTTACAAATGCATATTATTTGTATGATTGAATTCAATGCCGAATGGTAATCCAAATGTATGTATTTTGAATAAGTTATATATATGTTATTATGATATTGAATTGTTCGAGAAGCAGAATATATGAATACGAGAAAGTTTCGGTAACGTGACGACGTCCGAAAATCCCCGTACGAACCCTAGGAATAGTAGAGGATACATGTGTCATGACATAGGATTCTGAGATATGATTTCGTGTAAGACCACGTCTGGGATGTTGGCAATGATTTGAGATATCATGTAAGACCGTGTTTGGGACACTGGCATCGATCAAAGATTACGTGTAAGACCATGTCTGGGCTATCGGCATCATGTATGATTTTGTGTAAGACCATGTCTAGAATAGTGGCATCGATATTTGATTACATGTAAGACCACGTCTTGGACGTTGGCATTGTACGAGCTTCTTGAGCTATTCGAGTATATTTATTGATTCTGAACGGTTCAACGGGATTTCTGAGAAATAAATGATTAAGTGAATGACATTCCGATTCAGGTACGTTGAAATGTATACAATATTTGATAATGAAAGGTAAGTATATATGTGCAAAGAATGTTATGTGATGTATATGCAAATGAAATGTTAATACGTGCAAATGAAACATGAACAAATGAATAAGATGTGATTTATAAAGTGGCATATGTGAAATTGTCAGATACTATATGAATGAAAGGTGAATTTGGGTATAAATGATGAAATGAGATTCATAAGAAAAAGATATATGATTGGATATGCTATTTTCCATAATGTGCTTATTTGGCTATATGAAAGTGTGAATTGAATGATATATGAGATTTGAATTGAATAAGCTTGTGAAAGCTAAAGTTAGTTAAGTAAGCAAGTATAATATTAAATGATGATAATTCGATATGAAAACATGTTATATAATTTAGAAAAGTTGGGTGAGATAGTTTATCATGCTTATGGCATTGTAATGAAATTATTTGTTATGTTAAGTTTATTAAGATACGAGCTTACTAAGCTTTCAAAGCTTACTCTGTGTGCTTTTCCTATGTTTATAGAGTTTTGGATGTTCGCTCGGGTTGGAAGTTGGCGGAGATCGCATCACACTATCTGGCTAATGATTTTGGTATTTATACCCCTTATGACTTGGTTATATGGCCTGTATAGGCTAGAAATGTTAAGATATGTTTTGGGATATGTATATCTAGCCATGTGATATGGCTTGGTTAAGTTTGAGTTTATGAATGAATTTTGGGTATATACTATGAGTTATGAAATGGTATATTTTGAGGTATATATGTGGTCAAGGGAAAAGGCCAATTTGATATGTCCTGATGTGAATGAATTGGTATGTTTTGGTTATGTATGGAATGATTTAATTTGGATATGAAGTATGTGATTTTAGATGTGATTATAGTCCATGAAAGGTATGCCTTTGGATTGGTAATTGAATGTGGAATTAATTGATGATATTCTAGTTTGTATGATGCATGTTTTGGTATTGGAATTGGCTGGAAATATGGCATATTTTTTTTTCTTGTTTGATGCTTGTAAGAAGGACCCAAATTGGGTGGAAAATTGGCCTTGTAAATGGCCTATTTTGTGCCCACACGAGTAGGGATACGGGTGTGTGTCTCTGCCGTGTTGCTCGAGGGCCACTTCAAAAATTTTGTGATTTCTATTTTATTCATTTTGTTAACTTTCTTTTGTATTCTCCTTGTGCAAATCACCTATACCAAAATCAATCTCTTTCTTTTTCTTTGCCATGGCGAATATACCAAAGACCTAAGTTCATATTTTTCTTTTCTTTTCTTCTAATCTCCTTGAAATCAAAACATCATCACCATCATCCTTTCGTTTTATACTATTTCTTTTCAATCGAAAATTTTCTCCATCTTCACTCTCTTGGCGAATGTTATTGTGCCTATAAGCCAAAAATTATTTTTCCATTCTTAATCATTTATAGCCGAATCTTTCATCAATTTAGACACCATTCTCCATCCTTTTCTTTTCGATTGTGGATCATAGGTAAGGGGTTTTTCTTTTCCATTTTTTTCGTTTTAATAAGTGATATTATGGCCGAATGTCATTAGATTATTGAAGGTCTTTTTGGATTGATATGGCATTCATATTAATAACGTTTCTTTCGTTATTATTTAGTGCAATAACGGAGATCGGAACTCAAGAGATCGGGAGAAACGTTGGAGACGTTTTATTTTGGTAAGGAAATCAAATCTCTTTAAATCTCTAGTATTATTGATATTATTTTAGATCTAACTAAATTCTTTTGGATCTTGAAGATCGCCAAGATAGGGAAGAAAAGGGCGGTGTTTAGTTATCGTAAGAGGGTGGATCTGTAAATCCCCATTCAAACGAAGAGCGGTTTCGCAATCGGGATTTTCCACGGGTTGTGGGCCATCTTCGAAAGAAGTCCATTATTCAAGTAGTACGAACCTGAGTCGTTATCGCTGGTGGATTCTCGGCTAGTGAATCGATAAACGAAGGAAAACCGAAAATCAAGTGATTCAAAATCAAGAGGGTAAGATTTTGGATCCATTAACAAATAAGATTATTTTTGAATTAGTTGTCTAACGAATCGAAATATATTTTAGGTGCCGAGGAGCGAGAAGGATAATACTCACGGATCGAGGTGTGTAATTTCACCCTCATTATTTTGGGTTGTATGTCAAATTTCGGTATGGTAGAAAAATCGTAAAACGACTAGATCGGTAAAAGCACAAAATTGATATTTTGACGAAATACGTAAAACGACTAAATCGTGAAAATTACGAAAACGCCTCAAGAAATTAATTGATATTATGAAAATTTGATGTTTCGTGAAAATGGGCCGTAAATACTCTAGTTCGTGAAAATGGGCCGTAAATACTCTAGTTCGTGAAAATGGGCAGTAAATACTCTAGTTCGTGAAAATGGGTAAATACTCTAGTTCGTGAAAATGGGCCGTAAATACTCTAGTTCGTGAAAATGGGCGTAAATACTCTAGTTCGATAAATTGGGCCATAAATACTCTAGTTCGTTAAAATTTAGCCAAAACGCTCTAGTTTGGTAAATGGGCCAAAGCCCACTAAATTGCTAAATGGATAAATTGCTATAATTATGGGCCAAATGAAATGTCATTGATAAACCCACCATGTTATGTATTGATAATAAATTTTATATTTTTAAAGTACATGTATAATTGCATGGGTGGGATTTATGAAGAGAAGAATGGCTGGTTGCCACAATATCGGCTTATTGCCTCTAGTTCGGTGGTTCCACCACAATATCGGCTTATTGCTCTCTAGTTCGTGGTTTCGCCACAATATCGCTTATTGCCTCTAGTTCTATGGGCTATGCCACAATTATAAAAAGGCTTAATGCCTACGATTGGTGTGATGGCGGGGTGGGTTGACTTGATCCCCACAGTGTGATGGTTGGTACTGGGTGTTAGCGGATGGATATTAGGTTTGGGTTGGGAATTACATTTTCATGCATTATTAATTATTTTAAATTCATGATATATTGTTGAATTCTCGAATTGGGCTCAGCCCAAGATAATATCTTGACAATCTGCCCAATAATGGTGGTAAGTGAGTTACACATCGAGTTCTAAGTAACTCACCCTTTAATTTCTTCCCATCTCGTAATGGAAACCGATGTGGACTTGGTGAGGATGACTTCGTGGAGGCCATACTTGCTAAATATGGGTTATTTAAAACTCGAACTTTTAATAATTATTTTTACTATTTTGGGATGTTGTAATAAATGGCCTCTATAAATAACTTATGGATTTTATGTGTGTTTGGAATTTAAACTTTATTTTGGACTTTTAAATCATGGGCTATGATTATATGATGCTTTATAAAAATAAATTTGGGTTTTCAAGTATATGAAATTCTTTTATAAATAATTCTTTTATTGTTAACTCTTTAACAAATCTCTTAACGGTTTTAATAATACAATGATTTTCAACTAATGTTTCAAATATTTATCAAAATCAAATACTCTTCAAATTTTAAACCCTATGTCTAAAATGTAGTTTTCAACTCATTAAGGATTTAAGAATCATGTAACAAACCAAATCTAGTCTCGACGCATAGACCAGGGTTTGGGGTGTTACATTTAGTGGTATCGAGCCAGCTTCAAAAACTCTACCGTGGTTTGGGTTCAAAAATAATTTCGTATGAAAACGCTCAATGATATTTTAAAGATCAAGATGGCACCACAAGCATCCCAACAAGTCAAGTAAGTATTATTGCTTAATGATTACTATGATATGATCATAGGAACACTCTAGAACTTCTAGTTTTAGATGTGAAAACTGTAGAGATTGAGACTATAGGACACGCTATAAAAACAACTTTATATCTCAAATCTCATAAAATATCGTTAATAAACACCAAACAAAATTCGATTCATAAAACTTGTAATCGATAAACGAACAAGCAATCATGAGTACAAGAGGACGTGGTCGTGGACGCGTAGACGTGGCGTGGTAGAGGCCGAGGTGCTACTACCAAGCACCAAATCATATGCCGTAAGTGGACGACTCAAGTCAATAGAAAGTGAGACCGGATCACGCGATCACATGGAAGAAGATCATGCATTGACTCAAGCAATGCTACGAAGTCTTGGAGAGGGTCACTGAACTAGAATTGGGCCAACAACTCGTGGGTCAATTTCGTGAGCGACTTAAGGCTAATAATGCGAAGTTTTCGAGGAGTCTCCGTGTAGCTCCAAATGTGGCGAATCTGGCTCAAGTCGTGGAACGGACTATGGATGATATGGAATGCACTGAGCAAAACCGAGAGGTCTGTATCCTTATTGAGAGATGAGGCGATCGCTGGTGGCTCACTGCTCGAGAAGGCACCAAGCCGCATCGATTAACCGGGAATTCTTTAAAGCCGCCTTCCAAGGAAAATACGCCGAACGAGCTATGTAGATGCCCAAGGAAGGAATTTCTGAATCTTGTCCAAGGAAGTAAGACCGTGGCAAGATATGAAGCCGAAGTTTTTACGTCCGAGCCGTTATGCCCGGACAATTGTAGCAACAGATCATGAACGTTGTGTATGCGTTTGAGGATGGACTTAATGATGAGCCGAGGGTTCGATTGCTCATGAAGTTAGAAATTTTCACTCTTGTGGAGAAGGCCAAAATAGCCAAGAGGCTAAGAACTCGAACTGCGTAACCGAGAAAGATCCCAAACAAGAGAGAGACACAAAGATCTGGTTCTTCCAAGAGATTCCGAAGAAACCCCAAATGATGAATCGCCAAGGCGTAACCCCAGAGCAAATAATCGAAGTCGAGATTGCACTGAGTGTGGGAAAAGGCATTTTGGGGAATGCTGGAGGAAAACGGGTGCATGCTACAAATGCGGTTCAATGGAACATCAGTACAAAAGTTGTCCTCGACGAATGGATACGACTCAAGAAGTCCGTAATAATGATGCACAGCCGGCCAGGGGTAATCAGCAGCCACCGAGAGGTCGTGGACCAGGTCGTGGTGGTAATGGGGCTGGTCGTGGTCAAGGTGCACCGGGTCGAGGCAATGGTAATAGAGGAAATGCAGATGCAAGACAGCCTGGACTGGTTTATGCAGTTAGACGCCGCGAAGACGGCAATGCACCTGATGTGATAACCGGTACGTTCTTCATTTTTGATGTACCTGTTATTGCCTTAATAGATATTGGCTCTACTCATTCATATGTATCTAGTGCCATATCCGAAATCAATTTAGAATCAAATTATCGAAAATGAGATGACATGAATCACCCCTTTAGACACCAAGAATCGTTAATAAAATATTTAAAGACGTGCCCTTAAAAATCCAAGAGGAAGTATTCTTAGCAAATTTGATGGAACTACCTTTCGGCGAGTTCGATCTCATTCTGGGCATGGATTGGCTGGTCAAACATCGGGCGCAATTGGATTGTGCTGAAAAACGAATGTCAGTAAGGACCCCGGATGATAAGGAAATCATAATGATTGGTGAACGAAAGAACTATCTGGCAAATGTGGTATCTGCATTAAAAGCGAAGAAGTTGGTGCGGAAAGGGTACGGGGCATTCCTAGCCTTTATCTGTGCTTTGGATGCCAAAGAATTATCCGTGAATGATGTGAGGACGGTGAAGGAATTTCCCGATGTATTTCCTGAAGAACTTCCTGGTATACCTCCAGATCGAGAAGTAGAATTTGGCATTGAGCTTTTGCCTGGGACGGCTCCAGTGTCCATTGCTCCCTATAGAATGGCACCGAAGGAGTTGGCTGAGCTCAAAGCTCAAATTCAAGAATTGCTGGATCGGGGATTCATTCGACCAAGTGTGTCTCCTGGGAGCACCCGCTTTGTTCGCCAAGAAGAAGGATGGATCGATGTGTATGTGCATTGACTACAGCGCTTGAATAAATTGACGATCAAGAATCCAGTATCCTCTGCCGAGAATTGACGACTGCTTGATCAATTGAAGGAGCTTCAGCTTTCTCCAAAATTGATTTAAGGTCGGGTTATCACCAGCTTAAGGTGAAAGAAGCGGACATTTATAAGACGGCATTTTATTACGCTACGGACACTATGAGTTTGTAGTGATGCCGCTTGGATTAACCAATGCACCAAATGCATTTATGGACATGATGAACCGAGTCTTTCAACCATATTTAGACCGGTTTGTGGTAGTGTTCATAGATGATATATTGGTTTATTCGAGAAGTGAGGAGGAACATGACCAAGATTTACTGGATAGTATTACAATTACTTCGTGATAAGCAATTGTATGCCAAATTTGGTAAATGCGAATTTTGGCTAAAGGAGGTGACTTTCCTTGGTCATGTAGTATCACCAAGGAATAAGGGTGGATCCTCGGAAAATTGAGGTTATTCTCGATTGGAAACCACCAACATCGATGAGCTGAAATTCGAGTTTCTTAGGCTTACTGGATACTATAGACGCTTTGTAGAGGGTTTTCATTGATTGTCGCACCCTAACTAAACTGCAAGGAAAGGGAGCTCCGTGCATCTGGACCGAAAAGCAAAGAAGAGAGTTTTGAAAATTGAAGAAGATCCCGACGAAGCTCCAGCTTTTAATTCAACCCGAGGTGGAAAAGAATTCACCGCTTTATTGTGATGCGCCTCACACGTGCTGGGTTGTGTGTTGATGCAAAATGGAAAGGTGGTGGCCTATGCTTCTCGTCAATTGAGACCACACGAAGTAAACTACCCTACTCATGATTTGGAGTTAGTTGCCGTTGTCTTTGCTCTAAAGATTTGGAGGCACTATCTCTATGGTGAGAAGTCCATAATCTACACGGATCACAAGAGTCTTAAATACCTCCTTACCCGTAAGGAGTTAAATTTAAGACAAAGAAGATGGGTAGAATTGTTAAAAGATTATGATTTCTCCATTGAATACCATCCTGAAAGGCTAACGTGGTAGCCGACGCGTTAAGTCGTAAGGCGGTATCTCAATTAAGAGCTCTATTTGCCCATTTGAGTCTCAGACGAGGATGGCGCTTGTTAGCGAACTACGGTGAAGCCTCTGTGGTGGAACAAATCAAGGAAAAATGACATCGATGAGAAGTTGGGACCTTTACTGCGACAAGTTGAAAATGGCGAAATTGAGGATTTTGGAATAAACACGGAGGGTGTGTTGTGCTTTCGAGGAAGAGTATGCATGCCTAAGGATTTAGATCTGAGGCAACTGATTCTACGGGAGGCGCATAGTAGCCCTTACGCTATGCATCCCGGAGGAAATAAGATGTATCGAGATCTCCGTGAATGTGATTGGTGGCTGTGGTTGAAGCGTGAGATTACGAGTTTGTGGGAAAATGTTTGACTTGTCAGCAAGTGAAGGCAGAACACCAATTACCGTCTGGATTGTTACAACCGATAAAGATTCCTCTTTGGAAATGGGAGAGGATAACTATGGATTTTGTTAGTGGGTTACCGTTAACACCTGCTAAGAAAAATTCCGTTTGGGTAATTGTTGATCGGTTGACGAAGACTGCTCATTTCTTGCCAGTTCGTACGGATTATTCATTGCAGAAATTGGCGAAACTTTACGTATCCGAAATTGTGAGGTTACATGGGTACCAGATCTATTATATCGGATAGGACCCTAGGTTTACATCACGATTCGAAAGCGCCGCATGAAGCCTTGGGAACAAAGTTGAATTTCAAGACGGCATTTCATCCTCACCGATGGTCATCGGAGAGAGTAATTCAGATATTGGAAGATATGTTAAGAGGATGTGTAATCGACTTGTGGGTAGTTGGGAGGATTATCTACCACCGCGTAATTTATGATAACAACAAATATCGCCTAGCATTCAGATGGCACCTTACGAGGCATTGTATGGTCGTAAGTGTCGCTCTCCTATTTGTTGGACCGAGTTGGCGAAAGATGATGTTAGGTCCCGAGATGATATCCGAGACCGAGGATAAGGTAAAAGTTATTCGAGCACGGTTGAAAGAAGCCTCGAGATAGATGTAAGTCGTCGCAGATCCGGCGGAGGGACATCGAGTATAGTGTGGAGATCGGGTTTTCTTGAAGGTATCTCCTTGGAAAAAGATCTTCGATTCGGAAGGAAGGGCAAGCTAAGTCCTAGATATATTGGACCTTATCGTGTCTTTGAAGCGTGTTGGTCCAAGGCATATCGATTGAGTTACCTCGAGTTAGATCAAATTCATAATGTCTTTCATGTTTCCATGTTGAGGCGTTATAGATCGGATCCTTTGCACATTATACCGGTAGAAGAATTAGAGCTGAATCCAGATTTGTCCTTTGAAGAAGAACCAGTGGAAATCCTAGACCGAGATGTCAAGGTATTAAGGAAGAAAACTGCACTGTTGGTCAAAGTTCTATGGCGAACCACGGAGTGGAAGAAGCTACGGGGAGCCAGAGGATGCAATTCTAAGCAGCAATACCTCACCTTTTTCAACTGTGTAAATTTCGAGGACGAAATTTTCTTTAAGGAGGGTAGAGTTGTAACACCCTAAAATTTGAGTATTTAAATTTGCATAATTTTGGTGTTTAGATTTTAAAGGAAAAATCTTTTATTTTAATTTGGTGTTTATTGAAATCTTGAGAGGGTAAAGCATAATTTGGAGAAGAAATAAAATTTATTAAAGTGAGATTTATGGAAGTGAAACAAAGGTGATTAAGACTTAAGCTAAATTAAGTGCTAAAAGTGTCATAAAATGAGCATATGGCATGGTGGAGATTGGCGCATGGGTTCAAGTAAGAGGAAGAGGTTCAATCCCTTGTATAGCACCTAGATAAAATTTTGTTTTAATTTTCTGCTCATGGCTATGAAGTGCTCTGCAAGGGACATATAAGGAAGGTGTTGACCATGTATTTTGGTTAGTGTATCAAGGATTAAGGTAACAACTAACATATGGTATGAAATCAAAAGTTTAAGGAAAGATAGGGGGACATAAGGCACTTATCAAGGGGAAAAATTTGAAAGAAATAATGGCCAATTGACCATAGGCTGGACGGCAATATTGGTAGGGAGGAGAGCCAAAATTTTGTTAGTTTGGCAAAATCTCATTCTTTTCTCTTTGGTTAACCTTTGCACTTTGTGCAGAATTTTTATTCCTCTCCTTTCAATATCCCTTTTGGCCGAATTTTGCACTTGGTTAAGCCAATATCTCTTGACCATTTGGTCACTTTTATTCATTTTGTTAACTTTCTTTTGTATTCTCCTTGTCGAAATCACCTATACCAAAATCAATCTCTTTCTTTTTCTGCCATGGCGAATATACCAGCACCTAAGTTCATATTTTTCTTTTCTTTTCTTCTAATCTCCTTGAAATCAAAACATCATCACCATCATCCTTTCGTTCTTATACTATTTCTTTTCAATCGAAAATTTTCTCCATCTTCACTCTCTTGGCGAATGTTATTGTGCCTATAAGCCAAAAATTATTTTTCCATTCTTAATCATTTATAGCAGAATCTTTCATCAATTTAGACACCATTCTCCATCCTTTTCTTTTCGATTGTGGATCATAGGTAAGGGTTTTTCTTTTCCATTTTTTCGTTTTAATAAGTGATATTATGGCCGAATGTCATTAGATTATTGAAGGTCTTTTGGATTGATATGGCATTCATATTAATAACGTTTTTCGTTATTATTTAGTGCAATAACGAGATCGGAACTCAAGAGATCGGGAGAAACGTTGGAGACGTTTTATTTTGGTAAGGAAATCAAATCTCTTTAAATCTCTAGTATTATTGATATTATTTTAGATCTAACTAAATTCTTTTGGATCTTGAAGACACAAGATAGGGAAGAAAAGGCGGTGTTTAGTTATCGTAAGAGGGTGGATCCGTAAATCCCCATTCAAACGAAGAGCGGTTTCTACAATCGGATTTTCCACGGGTTGTGGGCCATCTTCCGAAAGAAGTCCATTATTCAAGTAGTACGAACCTCTGAGTCGTTATACGTTGGTGGATTCTCGTGCTAGTGAATCGATAAACGAAGGAAAACCGAAAATCGAAGTGATTCAAAATCAAGAGGGTAAGATTTTGGATCCATTAACAAATAAGATTATTTTTGCGAATTAGTTGTCTAACGAATCGAAATATATTTTAGGTGCCGAGGAGCGAGAAGGATAATACTCACGGTATCGAGGTGTAATTTCACCTCATTATTTTTGGGTTGTATGTCAAATTTCGGTATGGTAGAAAAATCGTAAAACGACTAGATCGGTAAAAGCACAAAAATTGATATTTTGACGAAATACGTAAAAACGACTAAATCGTGAAAATTACGAAACGCCTCAAGAAATTAATTGATATTATGAAAATTTGATGTTTCGTGAAAATGGGCCGTAAATACTCTAGTTCGTGAAAATGGGCCGTAAATACTCTAGTTCGTGAAAATGGGTAGTAAATACTCTAGTTCGTGAAAATGGGCCGTAAATACTCTAGTTCGTGAAAATGGGCCGTAAATACTCTAGTTCGTGAAAATGGGCGTAAATACTCTAGTTCGTGAAAATGGGCGTAAATACTCTAGTTCGATAAATTGGGCCATAAATACTCTAGTTCGTTAAAATTTAGCCAAAACGCTCTAGTTTGGTAAATGGGCCAAAGCCCACTAAATTGCTAAATGGATAAATTGCTATAATTATGGGCCAAATGAAATGTCATTGATAAACCCACCATGTTATGTATTGATAATAAATTTTATATTTTTAAAGTACATGTATAATTGCATGGGTGGGATTTAAAACCAAATCTAGTCTCGACGCATAAGTTTGCAAATGTGATGGTTTAGTCCCGGACCTTATCTAAAGCATGTTGAAGGTCTCATAGACCTATTTACGGGACATTGTGTATGTTAATGAATGGTATTCGATAATGAATGTTTATTGAGTTGTGGAATGTTAGTTAAATGTTGTGTTTGATCGGTAATACGTCTTAACCCTAAGTCGGCGACGGACACGGGTTAGGGTTGTATGATCAGTTGTGATGCTCATGAACTTATATATACACCAAGTTAAAAAAGTTCAACTAAAAACTACAGTAATCTTATTAGCATTGAGCAATGTGTAACCCTATATACATGTTTGTAATGATTTCACGATCAACAAAAAGCCAAAAATAAAAAATTAAACTTATCAAAAAAAAAGGAAAGCTAAAATTAAAAAAAAAAAGAATCCAAAAGGAAATCACTTATCCATTGTAAATGAATAAAATGAAACATTACAAGCTAACAGAGAACTGAGTATTCTAACAAGACTTCATAAACTCAACCAACACTTCATAAAATGATAGTTTCCCGATCGCGAAATTCAGGGTTTTGAATATTTTATAATGCCAATGATTTGAGATATTAAATCCATAAATTTAGAAAGACATCATACTATATAAAGCAGCAAGAGTCAGTAAATAGTGTTTCTCGGATCAACTTTGGGGAAGCTTCAAGGATCAACTCCGTTGATAAGATAAATTTTCTAGCTAAGGCAATTGCAGAGAGATAACATCTCTTATAAAAAAAAGAAACAATAATAATACACTGAGATTTATACCAATTAGTACAAAATTTATAAAGCAATCGTGAAAGGAAAAGTAACATAATACTCACAATTATACTCAGTCCATCCAATGGTCTGATTTTCCAAATCATACAAAACCAGCTTTTTGGAAAGCACTAAATCTGTAAGCAACAAAACAAAGTTCCATGGAATATTCAAATTACTCTAATTTCAACAAATGTTATTGCAACTTACGGTCTAATAAAATCAATGCTACATGGTACACACTCAAGATTTCCATTTAGTATTCACTTGGATTTGATGAGTAAAACATTTTTAATCCAATTTATAAAAATAACCAATCATCTAGGACAACTTTAAAAAACATGTTTGAAAAAGGACAATAGGACATGGTAAAAGGTAATTTTTTAATGATAATTTAAAAGAATAATCAACAAAAACATAAATATACCATTATTTTCAATAAAACATTAGTATAAACCTTGCGAGTAGCTACGACAATACCACTGGAATCTTAGGTATCCAAATTAAAGTTATGAGTTTCATGACCAGAACAATATACATCTTATAGAAATTACATCAATATACAAACTACAGCAAGAACAAGAACAAGAAGAAAAACATATGTGGAAACAATTGCACCAATGTAGTAATTTTGAAATCATATTTTTCACCTTCCAATTGAGCCTATAAGGTTTGAATTTCATGAAAATGTTCTACAATAGAATATAAAAAAGGGCAAAAAGTAGAGAATTCAATCAACTAAAGAAAGTCATTTCTCATTCTATATTCTCTTGCAACTCTTACAATGGTTCTAGTTGTCAACCTAGCCAAACATACATTCACATAACAAGTTTGTCTCCTGCTCTAAGCAATGCAATTGAAATATAAAAATGATGTATGATATTTCAAATATATAAGAATATATTTGTGTTAAATGTATATTTGTATATGATAATAGGGAAAAGCTAAGATTTCAGAATAGTTAATAGTATAGGAAACATTAAACATGGTGTAAGCTTTTAACATTGAAAACAAAAATACAAGATAAATCAATAGCAATTCCTTAATAATAATTTCATTGTAACATTTGCAGGATTCAATTAAAAAAGATGAAGCCTGCTTATGAATAACCCAACTAATAATGATAACGATGTATGGAACAAAGGCAGTGAGATATTGTGGTTCACTAATTCGATTGGAAGAATAGTTCAATATAAAATATAACATTGAACAAAAAATAGTTCAAATATATAAAAACATAATATCACACACTTCAATTGAAGTGACTAACCCCAAAATATAAGTTTACAATCAAAATAAAGGAAGCCATAATAGTTTTGGTACATAGAATATAAGTCCTGCATTACACATATATGAAAATAGTATGTAACATCTTATCGGATATCATATTATATCATCAACAACACTTGATCCTAAAAAGATTTAATGGACTTATTGACTACCCTTACATGAAAATCTATAAATCGACAGTATACTATAGGAATAAAATTGCCATATCTTTTTTACTCAACAAAAATATTCAATGAAAGCCAGAAATATCTAGTTGAAACAATAGCCCTTTAGCCATTAATTATTCACACAAAGCCCTAGGTATCCATTAAGCTAAATCCAAAAATTCAATATGTGTTGAATTGAACATGGTGTTGTCTTAAAATTAATTGATCAATAAACGGAAATAAAGTACCCATAAATCATCTGAGCCACATTAGTTGGTACAAAGTGAAGGTAGCTAAAACATTCTAATGCCAGTTACAATCAACATAAACCAATGGATAAACTTTACAAGACTACATCTTTATATAAATGCAAATCATGTCCAAATTTTTTACTTCAAAACCCAAAACCCATTTTTCAGGATTCAACTCTTACATAGACCGAAAAGGGAAAAAATAATAAATTACCCAAAATGGCATCTTTTACAACAAAGAAAAAGAAGTGAAAACAAGTTAACAACAAATGCAACTTGCTTAGAAAGAAAACCAGAGCTCAACTTTAGAAACAAGAATGGATTGAAACATGACCTGTCAGTATCAAAGGAAGCTGTAAACCGAGAAAAGTCAAGAACCCCAATAGTGCCTTAGCATAAACCACCATTGTAGACCAGGAAAAAACTTTTCTTTTTCGAGTTTTACCCAAAGAAACAGGAAAGAAAATGATGTGAAGAAGGAATGGGGAAATCTAAGTGATGGAGTACTATTGTCATCACATCTGGGAACTGTAGAGAAGAGGGTAATAGAAAGAGAGAAAGAGAGGGGGACATTGGTCACTGAGCAATGCGTGAGTAAGGCTTTTGAACCTTCTTTCACTCTTTCAACTCTTTAAATAATGCACTGACTATAGGTGTTCTCAACTCTCTACTCCTAAAGGCCTAGGATAATTTTCTCATGGGAAATCTAAAACAAATGAAGAGGAGGGATGGTCCTAAAGGATCACATAAACAACACAAACAAGAAACTAAAACATATATTTTCCATTTGAACTTAAATATTTCATTCAAAAGAGAAGGTGTAACTTAACCAGAAACTCAATGACCAAAGATCCTAAATTTAGAAAATTGAGATTAATTAAAAAAAAGTTGGGTTTAAGAGGAATATAAAAGTTACCTAATTAAACAATATTCATTTTTTATTGAGGCAAGTGATCAAACAATTTACCTTCTAACTAATATGCAAACAAGCAAATTCAAGCAGCAGAGTAATGAAGCAATTAACGAGTAGAAAAAATTGTAGTTTTTGTATATAAAATCCCAACAAATCCAAACTTGAAACTGAAATCCCTTACTATCTACGAAAAAAAAAAGAGAAAAGAAAATCATGATGAATCAGTACTGGTCATGCTCATCTACAGAAAATCAAGGAAGAGAAAAAGAAAGAAGAAATCACAGGGTATTGGCAAAATGAATATCAACTTTAAGAGCCTTGAGAGAATCCTTGAACGATTTCCTCATCTCCCTGTCTCTGTTTTATTTTTCTTGCTCAAAAACTTTGTAACTGATTTAAAGCTCAAAATCAAAAACTCTATCGTGTGATGAGAATAATCAAACAGGAACGAAGAGACGAGGCTAGTGTGTGGTGGCTTGAGGTGTTTGTTGAGGGAGAGTGATGAAGGGCAAGAATGGGAGGATATGTTTTTTCTTTATTCGGTGGAGGTTGTGTATTGTTATTCTTTGGGTCTAGTGGGGAATGACTATTACGAGAGAAGATGGAATGGGGGATGAATGGGATTTCTTCAAATGATGGGTTCAATGAACCAAACTAATGAATGATTGTTTACCACTAAATCAACCAGGAACCATTTAATTATTCATGCCAACCAAATGCAGCGTAAGTGTTTAGTATTACTGTCAAAAAATTACTTTTGAGAAATAAAATGTCTATTTTAGACATGATATTGTAAAGTAACAAATATGCATTTAAATAATGTTCAAATTAGTTAGTATTATGATATTTTAGCAAGAATATAAAAATAATTTATTATAACTTATTTATAATATTTAAATATAAGAATATAAATTTTAAATATTTTAAGTAATTAATATTAATTATTTATAAAATTTAATTAGAATATATAAAATATATTCTAAATATTTAACTAGAACCATTAAATATTTTTAATTAATTATTTTAACACATTTGTATTATTTTATTCTAAAATGTAATTTGAATATATAACTTATATTAAATATTAACATAACATAGAAAACATAAACCTAACAAATTAAAATATTACATGCCTTTGGATTAAAGTTTCAAAAGGGTAATATTTATATTTAATATTTATATACTAAATATAAATATTAAAAATTTACATTAGCATTTGCAATTTAAAGTGAACCATTGAACTAGAAGCTATAGCATCTCATGTTAATTCCATTTAAAAACCACTTGAATTGTTTGATTCACCATCATCATCACTTTCTCCATCATGCACATCTTCTGGATCAATAATATTCTCATATGCTCTATTAATATTTTTGTATTCCATAAAATTTGTATCGTTTCGACTGACATGTTTCGGATAAAATTGTGTATCGTCATTGTAGCAACAACGATCATCGTTTGCTTTTCAAAACTATAACTTGGCATATCCCTTAAAATACCCCATTTTTTTTCAAAAAATCAAAAGTTTGTTCAATCACACTACATAATGATGAATGTGAATGATTGAATATCTCTTCTTTACCAGATATAGATCTACCTCTATGAAAGCCAGGTAAATGATATTGTTGTTCTCTATATGGTCCAAGATAACCTTTCATTTGAGGATATCCAGAATCAGCAAGATAATATTTTCCTACATGTCATAATATGATAAATAATTAATTCAAGAGCTGTTTATTTTTTAAAAAAATATCAATTAAAGAACTTATAATTTATTATTTTTAAAAAAAAAGAAATAAATGAAATATCTTACCATTTAGTGGGTTCGAAAATTTATATTTTGGATCTCAAATTGCATCAAGAAATATTCTAGTGTCATGCGACGATCCTTCCCATCCAACCACAACAAAGGTGAAATCAATAATAAAATCACATATTGTCATACCATTCTGAGTCGGGACACATTTTCTTCCAATGTAGGGAAATTGTTCTTTTAGTGGAAGAATAGCGGTAATATGAGTACCATCAATTGCACCTATGCAATCCTGAACAAATAATCATATTATTCTATGCATATTTTTAATCGATAAAAATATTAAAATATAATAATATAATATTAAATTTTAACCCTAAAATGTGGCATATATCTAGAATCATTATGTGTTTGTTTGGGTATTGAGCTAAAAAAAATCATTGGGTGCAATTAGATCAATGACCATCTTTGAAACTTTGTCAAGCACAATTGCAAAGTATCGACTTATTATTACTCCAGACCTTTGAAGTTTTTCTTAACATTGGGAAACTTTTGCACCAGTGCCCAAGATGTACAAAAAAATCTCGACATTTCACTAGAAGATATGTGTCTTGAAGTTTGAAATTTGTATCTTGTCTTCAAAACTCTCAACAAACTTATGAATACAATTTTTAACATCCTAAAATTAATTAGACAGCGTGATCCATGACCATCAAGGATCTTTCAGATTCATGCCTCACTTGATTGTTTTGAATCCATGCATGGTTGCTTCAATATAAATTTCTCATAATATAATTTCAAAGAAGAAGGAAAAACCAATTGATTAAGACAATACCCGAGAAAGAATCCACCTAGACTTCACTTGTTATTTAATTCTGAACCAAACGATTTATTCACTTGACTTGATTCGTAGGATTCACTAACTTATATTAATACCTCTCTCGAGGCTACCAACGTCTAACCCTAGATTGATTAATTGAAATCTCTTTCTAATTAAAATCCCTAGAATTGCATTAACTCGATCTATGGACTCCCATATTAGGTTTGACCCTAATCCGACAGATTTTCGTCATCCTATCTCTAGGGTTGCTATCAACTCCGCTTAACTATGCTAGATCTACTCTTAAACAGGGTCTATTCCTCCTCTGCCTAAGAGCATAAGTGCTTGAATCAATATCCTGAAATATCAAAACAAGAATTAAGAACACATAGTTAAGAACAGATCAAGTATTTATCATACAGCTCAGAAAATAATAACAAGATCCATCTTAGGTTTCATCCCCCTCAAGTATTTGAGAATTTTAGTTCATAATCATAAAAGAATACATCTCAAAAGAAAATATAAAACAAAACATAAGAAAACCCTAAAATCCCCTGAAGGAAATTGAAGGAGAGATCCTCAGTCTTGAGTATGATTCCGACTTCTTAAGATGAATCAACTGGCTTTCTTCGAGAGAATCCCACAATTCTGGCCCTTTGGCTTGGCTCTTTAGCCTACCTGAACGCCCCCTTTAAGGTTGGCCTCTAGGGTGTTTATATAGGCTTTTGGAATGTCTTTCTTTGCCTTTAAGTACTCTAATCCGAATGAAACTCTTCTTTGCTGCGGCAGGGGCACGCCCGTGTAATTCGAGTTATAAGCCGTGGTCGGTCCTGCTAAAGAGGCACGACCGTGTGACTTAGGGTCCAGGCCGTGTGGATTTCGTACTTTGGCCCATTTTCTCCGTTTTGGCCCGTTTCTCGTTCTTTTCATCCTCCGGTGCTCTCTTGAGTATAAAACATGAAATTAAAGGATTAGGAGTACCTATTTCCATAATTAAAGGGATAAATCATCCAAAAGTATGCTAAATGTGGGATTAAAATATGTGTATATTATGGTTTATCAATTATTGGGTAGCGATTTGTATGTATGGAGGAAGTATCTGATAGGCGTTAATCGTCTATATTCTGGTAGCTTGACTGCATATATATATATATATATATATATTGATATGTGTCTTAAAGGCACAATGTTGTGTGTAAGGATAGGTGGGTGTTTTAAACCCCACATGGTGTGATGGGATGGTCGGAGATGGTGTGTAGAGGATGGGGGTAGGACTTATGCATATGCATATGTGTATCTGTAATCTGAATCTGGATCTGGATCTGATTCTGAATCTAGAACTGTATCTACTTCTGACTGTGTATCTAAATATGTATGCTTGTATGCTTAATTCTGTGGGTTGCACACTAAGTTTACGTAAACTCACATCTATTTTTTGTTCTGTTCAGGTAATCCACAAACCTAGGCGGATCGGTGTGGTGGAGTCTTGCGGTGACCACTAGTACACGAACTGAGTTAATAAAGGGTTTTGTTTATTTATTTCAAAGGTTATTTTTGGGATTTTTGTATTAATTAGACTCTCCAGACTGTTTTCTAAATTTTCAGGTTCTAGATTTTGTTTAATATTTTATCTGACGTCATGCTAAAAACACGGTTTCCAACATCAAAGATTTTCTAAAAATATGAACTGCACTTTTAAAATATAACGGTTTTATTAAAGTTTCACTCTAAATTACATTCTTTAGCAAATAATTGGGATTAAGTAACACTTTTGGAAATTGGCATAAATGAGTACGAATTTCAATCATGAATAATTTTGACGAGATGACTTTGTACTCAAAACTCTATCTTATGACACATCCGAATTCGGCCATAA
This sequence comes from Gossypium rotundifolium, assembly GCA_025506655.1. NCBI lineage: Eukaryota > Viridiplantae > Streptophyta > Magnoliopsida > Malvales > Malvaceae > Gossypium > Gossypium rotundifolium. The sequence goes on along the minus strand of CP106725.1, from coordinate 42,419,645 downwards.
CGTCTAGACTGGGTTTGGGGTGTTACACAGAAGATGTTTCGTTGGTTACCAATGGCACCTTGCTCATTAAATGTGAAATTTTTACACAAATGAAGGGGAAAAAATAGAAACCTTTATACTCGAGAGTTTTCGCTCATAATTTTTTAGTCCCTTTGTTGTTGCAAATAACAATACATGTTTTTTTTTTTTTTGCAGTAAAATTTGAAAAACTTCTGATGAGATTGAAGTAGACAAGCCTCTAAGTATAATACATAACTTTGTGATGGACATCATTAAGAAAAGAGAAGAAAAAGTGAAACTTGGAGAAATAGACAACCATGGCACTAATTTTCTTAGATTACTTTTATAAGCAATATCAAGATGTTGATGAAAATAAGAGAATCCAAGCAAACTAACGCCACCATTGTAGGAGATTTCATTAAATAATACTTATTATCAAAGTGATTACTCCTTTGCAGTATCCTAATTCATTTCATTTTGCATACAATTTTAAAATTGAAAGAACATGCTATCATCACAATGTCTAGTATATTAGATAAAAGGTTTATCCACAACAATAATTTACCAAATAACAATCATATAAATAATCACATGCCATAAAGAGAACATGAAAGCTTATAATACACAATGAAAGGATTCTTATCTAAAACTAAAGTGGTTAGCCTGGCCAACAGCAATATGAATTACTTGTTGATTTCCATGTCAATATCACTATAGCTCAATATTGTAAGTAGTCAAGCTCTTGCCAAATTCAAAAAAAAAGGCTTTCTATAACTACCACTATATCCAGCTATCTTCCAAATCTTGTATTCCACAAGTTGTAAACCCTAGACGATAAGGTATGTTCTTTTGGAACAAATTGCAGTCAAATACTCGTCATAGAAGGTTTAGGAATTGCTTCTAGGAAAAAAAAAGAGATGTCCATTGAGTCTAAACAAGAACTTTTAAAGGCAAGAATAAGCAAATTCGAGTGTTAAACAAGATTGAAAAAGAAGAACTTCTAACTATTTATGTTCTTCAAAATTTTTAGCATAGCATCAAACAAAACTCTAGAAAGTATTAATGGGATACAATCCAACAAATCAAAGGAGAAAATACCAGCAAAAGAATCAAAGTGAAATAGGGAAAAAAGAAAAACCCAAAAAAAGAATCAAACTCAGTAACCAAACAGAAAACCTAAGAAAATCAAAAGTGAAACGAGAAAGTTAACCTGAAATGGGGAGCAACCAAACTTAGCAGCAACAAAAAAGAGCTTAACCTAAAATAGGGAAAAACGAGAAAGCTAAATGAGGAGTTGAAATGAGAATATGGGATTAGGGGAGTAGAAACAAAGAGGGGGAGAGAGCAACAAAAACCTTGGAGAAAATGGAAGAAGTAAAGAAAATGAAAGAGAAGGGAGAACCAAAGAAGGAAAAGTACCATGTGTTGGAGGGGTGAAAAAGTAATTAAGCTTTGAAAAAGTGATTTTGTGAGAAAAAAAGCTAAAAATTTTAGCTTCCCCATTTGGCCAAAAGTGCTTTTGAAAAGCCAAAAATTTCAATCAAAAGTTGCTTGTTTAACATAAATTTGCTTCTAAATGTGCTTCTCCATAGCAATGATAAACAAGGCCTTAATCAATTTTCTCCTAATAAAACTAAATTTTTCTTTCTTTTCCAATCCTAACCAGTATTTTGTTTCTCTTCCATATTTCTTCTTTCTTTTCTTTCATTCTCATTTCTTTTACATCATAGTTTACGTTATTTTGTTGCTAAATATTTTCTTTGTTTCTCGAATCAAAATCTATTCTCGATTTAAGACATTTTTCAACCAGTTTCATAGTCGCCATTAGAAACATTCTTAATCCTCGCCAAGAATTGGTAAGTTCAATTCAATCCCTATAATTAATCCCAAATTCTCGTAGTATTTATATCTGATACTAATCTTTCATTCGAATTAATGGATCTTATACGAATCTTGTCAAAATTCTTAGTAATATTTGATTAATCTCAAATCCAACCATTAATTCTTGTATAAATGTTGTTTGAAGGATTCATTGCAGCAGACTAGATTTGAATGTGAGAGATGTCATTTAAGATATTGATGAAAGGTGTGTGTTTTTTTACAAGCGAATCGAGGTAAACTGTACCTTGAAATAGGGCCACACGAGTTTGTGGGCCACCCATGTGGACCACATGACCCCTCACACAGCCATGCCCCCTAAAACCCTAGGTTTTTCGATTCTCACATGGCCTAGAACCCTCCGTACGACTTGCCACACAGTCGTGTCTCCCTTATAGGTTGATTTTGCAAATACCACACGGCTATAACCTATCACACGGCCCAGCCACACGGTCATATACCCCCCACACACACATGATCCAAGGTATTCCACACGATCCAATCACATAGTTGTGTGTCCCCTGTATCTCAAATTTTTCAATTTTGGCTTAGAATTTTATGCTTTGTTCAGTTTAGTCTCTAATTGATTCCCAAACTATTTTAGTATATTATATTATTCAATTAAGTCCTTGATAATATGAATTATGAATTGACTGGTCGTATTAATATGATGTTTATATATATGCATGAATTGTGAACAATACGTATGGCTATTATTTCGGTGTTTTTGATTGTATGTATAGTATGATTTATGACACCGTTAAACCAATCACATAAAATGCATGAATATTTTTATTGAGTTGATTTGTCACATGATATTAATTACTTCTGAATCGAATTTGCTACTATATTGTTACGTTAAAAGCATATTAAATGCTATTGTATTGATCTATTCAAACATGCCATATTACATTGCATGGGGTGGGACGTTATGAATGGAGGAAACATTGGCAGTTTATCTGCATTTATTTTGTTGTGTACTCATAGCAATAGGTAGATTCCATTTGCGATGGTCTTGCTGTGTACCCACAGCCATAGGTAGATTCCATCTGTGACGTTTTTGCTGTGCATTCATAACCTTTTTATAGCTATCATCTGCAAGCTTGTTATGGCCCCATGGCCGTTGACAAATTTTACCTTCATTATTTTGTTGTGTACCCACAGCCATAGGCAGATTCTATCTATGATGTTTTGTTGTGTTCCCACAGTCATTGGCAGTTAATCTGCAAATTATTGGTGGTTAATCCACAACCCGGTGTGTTGGTGGTTGGAGTTCTAGGGAACTCCTATTGCGGTGTGTAGCAGTGGGGTAGGATCTATTCTGTTAAAACCGAAATTGTATGGCATCTATAAAACCTTGTGCATACAAATCTGAAATTTCTAATATAATGTATATGAATATATATGTATATTTTGGGCAACTTGAAAATTCGTTATTCTAAAATTTCTATTGTGAGTTATGTGATATTAATGATGGTTAAATTGAAAAATTGATACTCTGACTGTTGTTTGATTTCGATTATTTTATGCAATATTATTTAATGTGTCTTACCGACTATTTGCACTGATTTTCTTGTGAATGAACTCACATTGAGTGTCATAGCTCACTCCCCCTTAAATTTTCATCCTTACAGATAACCCACCAGGTTAGGATATAGACGCGACATCCGGAAGGTCTCGGCTAGGTTTCTATTTATTGAATCATTTAGGCTTATTAATTGATTTATTCTATTATTCAAAGTCTATACAACTTTATTTTGAATTGTGACATGGGACTTAGGATTTGGGTTTGTTTTTATTTTGCATGTCATTTCATTTAAATTTTAGGATATCAAGTTATGATTATGTATGAACCCCAGTTTTTATTAAAAATAAATAGTTAACATTTTTCCGCTGCTAAATTGTAATTAAGATTTTGAGTAATAAATTAATTGGCAATTAAGTAAGTTTTCTTCCAAAGATAAACAAATGTTTTAAAATGACTGTTTTCAAAACTCCAATAGCTTATTAGCTCACTTCGATGGCTAACGTGATATTCCGAATTTGGGTCTAACGTTTAGGCCGGGTTGGGAAGTTACAAATTATATCTATAAATTAAATATATTAAATAAATATTTATATTTTAAAAAAATATAATAAATTAGTCAATTAAAATATATTATAAATGTAGAAAAATTATTAAAGAAGTTTAGTTTTATAAATTTATTTGTTTAAAAGTAAAGAAAATATATTTTAAATAAATTTGACATTAACTTGAGGGATTTAAGGTATTAATAATTAGTGGATAAATATTGATTAACAAAATGAGTATAAAAGTTTTTAAAATAAATTTTAATTTAATTGATTCTAATAGATTAAAATATTTGATAACACATGAAATTTAATTGGTTTAAGTTTAATTATTAGGAAAATAGGAATGAAATTTTAATGATAAAAACATAAACTATTTCACAGAAGATTTCATTGGTGAATTAAAAAGTACATGTTAAAGAAATCAAATAGCATAAATATTTAAACATATATTTATTTATATACGTTTGGATTATGACTACGAGAAAATATACAGTAATAATTTTCTTATCACATTAATATATATATATATATATATATATATATACATTCATGTTTAATTATCTGATGTAATTATAAAGTATAAAAATATAAATATTTTAGTTAGTGTATTAACAATAAAATGTAATCCCGTAAATTTTTATTTAAATATAATACAGATAAAAATTTATTTTAGTTTAAGTAATTTTGAGAAAATTTGGTAAGAATTGAAAGATAATCTTGAGATGTATTCTATAGTGATTAGGAAGATACAGTATATTTTTAATTAAAATTTAAATTATTAAAAGATAATAATTATGCAGATGTCAACATATTTTTAATTTAATTCTAAAGAATCTAATATAGTAACCTTTCAAATTTTATTTATTTAAAATTATTAAAAAGATAATAATTATTCAAATGTGAGTTAAGTCAACTTTGGTCTTACGATATGATAAGTGAAGTTTAGGATTAATTCTTAAAATTACTTCAACATTCAAGAATATTGAGATAGTTTAGCTTTTTTTTCCTTTTTTAAGAATTGTGGGTTGGTAATTATGATAAGACATTGCACTTACCTCAAAACCCATTAATATTGAGGTTTTTTAACTTCTTTTTAGGATTCTGGAGGGAATCCTGTATTTAACTTGAGATAACTTGATCTCCCCACTCAGTGTTTTTATTTTTACCCATACATCTTCCCTTTTTATGTTGTTCAAAATATTCATTCAAAATTCCAATCAAAATCTACAAACCTTAAACTTATTCCAATTTTTTCATTGTTATGGTATTAATGTTATTAAAATTGTCTTTCAATATTATGTTGCTGTTGTTAAACATAGTAAATTTGCAAGTATTATTTGATGAATATTATTATTATTGTACGACCCATTTTGCCAGCCCACGACCCAATTACAACCCAAACCCACCAGCCAAACCAACCCTAGCCCACTAAAGCCCAAGAAGAAAATAAACAAAAAAGAAAAACCCTAAAGCGCCTAACCTGCGCTGCTCGCCATCGCCTTGACCCTCGACCTTCCGACGGCGTCTTGTCCACCGCCCTCGCCACCGCCCTTCCCACTTGGCCACCAGCATCTGCAAAACATTAAATAAGAAGAGACAGCAAGTAATTTAGGAGGGCTATAAAAAGCCGATTTGTATTCTGTTGTAAGGACCTTTTTTTTTCGGGATCAATAAAAATACAAGAGACTTTACACCAAAAAATATAAAAGAAAAACATATAAGATAAATCGAAATCAAGAATCAAAGCATCGAAAGATCAAAGTCAAGCAAGGTATTTCTTATTTCGTTTTTTTCTTATGTTCAATCTGTTCTCCAAGATTTATACATATGTAAAATATAAAACATTAAAAGGAGAAAGTAAATAAACACAAAAAAAATGGGAAAAAAACTTACCTTTTTGAAATTCGCCACTGGTGGCGTGGTTTAAGGCCGCCAAGGCCATGGCTATCGACCGAAACCCCACCGAGACAACCCTCTCGCAGAGAAAAACAGAGAAGAGAAGAATTTTTTTTATTTACAGCAGCTGAAATGAAAAAAATGAAGGAAATTTGGTTTTATAAGAATTTCAAAACGGCGTCGTTTGGGGCCTGATTCAGTGGCCTCAAACGACGCCTGCTGCTTCTATAACCAGCGCTTGACCCGACCCGCCAGGAGGATCCGCGCGTTTCTAATCGATGGGTTAATTGCATGTTCGGTCCTTCCGCATTTTTATACTTTTACAATTAAGTTTTTTTCTTTATTGCAATTTCGCCCCGGAAACTTTAAGCGATTATAATCCGGTCCCTTTAAAACGCTGCGTTCCGCCCTCAGGGGAAATTTGCGCTCCTCGTCCCCAGCTTTTTGCGCGCCTTGCTATTTGGTCCTGACTTTGCTTAAAATGTCTAATTTGGCCCTCTTACTTCTGTTTTAGTTCTAATTTGACCCATTTTTTCAAATTATTTTGTAATTTTTGCTATTTCCACTATTATTTAATATTCACCACTTGTTATTATTATTTATATGTTTATTATTATTCTTATTATTATTTTTATTATTACTACTATATTATTCATTTATTATTATTATTATTATTTTATTATTATTATTATTATTATTATTATTATGATTATTACCTTATTATCATTATTACTATTATACTATATTATACTATATTATGTTATATTATGTTACATTGTATCATATCATATTATATTACATTAATATATTATTTTATGATCCTAAAGCCAATTCTTACATATTAAATGGTTTTGTATATTACCAAGTTTATATCATATAAATTTTGTCATTCAGATATGTACATTATTGTTATTAAATAAATTATTTTTACCATTCTTTCTTACTACTATTATATACACATATATGTATATATATAATATATTTTACTATTATTCATTTTTGTGTTATTACCATTATCTTACATTTTATTATTTTATTATTTAATTTTTATCACCCATTTTATTATTCTACTACCACTAATATTATCTATGTATTATTCATATCGATATAGTATTATCATATTTTGTATCATTATCATAATATTATTATTTGTGCTCCTACATTCACTCTATTTATATCTACGCTTATCTCTCCTAATTTTATACCAATAATACATAAAATGTAATTTTAAAATCATCATATTTCATTTAAAGGTTTTAAAATAAAGGTGATGATTCGTGTTTAGAATTCAAAAATAGTGCCCTAACGCATCGGGTTGCGATTTTCCGTCTAACTAAACTACTTAACATCCCTTTTACGAAGTTTTACAAATCACGAGACGACTTTGATTACGAGAGATTAAAACATTGCGTCCCAACGAATCGGATGTGATGTTTATATCTTTTCGGGATCAAAGAAATCTCAAGTTTTGACTCGAACCTTCTCTCGATTTGACCCGATACGAGGCATTTTGCAAAGTTGCTACCTTCCATTTAAAGGTTTTTAAAAAATAAAGGCAATGTTTTGTATTTAGGAATTCGGGGAATAGTGCCCTAACGTGCTGGGTTGCGATTTTCCGTTTGACTAAATCACTAAACATCCTTTTGATAAACTTCATAAAATCATGAGATAGCTTTGATTACGAAGGTTAGAAATATCATGTCCTAACGTCTTTGGATGTGATGTTTGTACCTCTCGAACAAAGAAATCTCGAATACCTTAATATCTTTTAAAGGATCCGTATTTTAAAACCTTTTCAAACTTCCGACATCAAGACACTAACTAATCATTTTGGTACCAATTTTGGGCGACGAGGGTGCTAACCCTTCCTCGTGCGTAACCGACTTCCGAACTCATTTTTGGATTTCGTAAGACCAAAATCGTTGTTTTGATAAATCAAACTGTTTATTAAAAACAACCGTTTTATGAGGTGACCCAATCACACCTTATCAAAAAGGATTGGTGGCGGCTCCTTTATTTATGTTTTCAAAAACCCAAAGTCGAACCCTCCTTTTTTGTCGCTTCCCAAAAAAATGGTTACGACAGCTTGGCGACTCCACTGGGGACCTATTTTTGGAAAGTCAAGCCATAAATTGATTATTTTGTCTTTTGTCGGAAGTTTGAAAGTGCAATTTGAAAATTACGATCTTTTTATTGCATGTTGTTTTAATTTTGGCATTGCATTGCATGACCGTCGTGGTCACACCTTTAGGTGGGAGTGAGAAACTACTCTTTCGTGAGGTTTTCACCTCAGTAAGATAGTGGATCGCTTTGGGATACATCCGTACCTATGTCTTCGTGAGATTTTCATCTCCGTGCGACCATAGGGAAATGTATTCCCCGAATCAACTTGGTCTATATGAGCCTATAATGGGTGAGGATCGAGGAATCTGCTAGTTCAGGTACCTTTACTTTAGAACTGAACCTCATATAGTAAGCCCTAAGAATCCACCCTAGGTAGAGCCGCGCCAAACCCTAGTGGTTGCCAGCTTAGGTATTTTGTATTCTTTGCTTACTATGTATGAAATATTAACTTGCTTCATCTTTATTTTTGCATGGCATCTTCATCAAAAAGGTGTTGATTCACGTTTAATTGCCCAAATAGATAGCTTTGTCATGGAAAGGGGTTTCTTGATAGAGTGGAGGACAATGCGGCCGTCCGGATATGGGCCGAGAGGCTGCAATAAGAAAAGGGTGATAGTCTCACAGAAGGGTACGTGTCAGAATTATGGGACTTCACGCGTATCAGTGTCACCCAAAATAATCTGCAAGAGATGAAAGAGATATGGGGTCAGTGGGATCATGAGATCAAGCAATTATTCTACTGTCATTACGGAGATCTGCCATATCTGCTCGACATCAAGGTAGACCAGCACCTATTTCGAGCTATAGCCCAATTTTGGAATCCCGCTTATAGCTGTTTTACTTTCGAAAAGTGGATCTAGTGCCTACTATAGAAGAATACACAGCTCTACTTCGTTGCCCAAAAATTCAAGCCGACAAAGTTTATACAAGACCTGTTAACGTTCCCACCTTCTTAAAAAAGCTGATGAATATTACGGAATGAGTGAGCGGTGGGTTGCGAGACGGATAAAGCAAAAGGAGATTGTAAGTGTATCCCCGGAGAAATTTAAGGGACTTAATCATAGCACACCGGATGTGAAGAAAAGGGTTGACATCTTTGCCTTGAGCATTTATGGATTGATTATTTTCCTAAAGCTCTAGGGCATGTAGATGAGGCGATCTCGAGATCTATTCGACGAGTTGGATAGAAGAGTCACACCTGCTCTCGCAATTCGGCCAAACTTTTAGGTCTCTAAGTGCGTCAAGAGAGCGGGCGAAGGAAGATTCACCGGTTGTGCCTGACTCTTGTTAGTATGGTTCAACAGTCATTTTTGGAAAGCGGAAAAGGCACCAGGTCGAATCTTCTCCGAGGACTATTCCCCGTTAAAGGAATTAGCAGCCACACCAAGGCGAGACGATCTTACGGAAGAAAAATGGATGATAATTCTGCAAAACCTCAAGAGGAAGACGTGGAATGGAAAGCTCCTTTGATGATCCCTGATGAGATACTATATCGATGTGGAGATTTTGACTGGGTTCCTCTATTGGGAGTATGGGGTGCCGTCGGATATGCTCCTCTCCTTGTGTTGAGACAGTACAGATCGAGACAGTTTATACCCGCAACACAAGGTCTAATTCAGTGTGAATTTGAATACAAAGGGGATAATTGTAAGAAAAGAGTTCGTGAAATAGCAAGCGCTTGGGGTCAGACTCATAGAATGAAAAGGTTTGCCACAAACCCCATGACAACTCTCGAATACGACCGATGGAGGAGCCGAGAATTAACGACAACATTCCCATACCAGGCTAGGAAGACGCTCGACCAATGGAGGAACACCTACAGGTAATCCCATCAGAGCTCGAAATCATTAAACAAGATTTTGAGAAAAGAAATGCGGAATTAGGGAAAAGGATAGAACGATTAGAAGAAGAAAAAATGCAGCTAGGATTGGACGTTGACATTCAGAAGCTGGAGGCCGAAAAGCTGAGAAAAGGAAAAAATAAGGCCGAGGAAGATTTGGACAGTTTGAAAACGGACTATAAAAAGCTACGAAGGTCAATGAAAATGGCTGGATTAGGAAAAACGTCGGAGCAATGGCATCAAGAACTGAAAGAGGAAAGACATAGAGCCAGTCGGTGGGAAAGGGAACTCCGAGATACCCAAGTTCGAGAAGCTACCCTGAAAAGAAGTTTGGTAGAAACCCAAAGCGAGAAAGAAGAATTAAAGGCTCGGGTGGCAGAATTGGAGAGATCTTTGTATCAGTATCGTAGCCGCAACTCTGCAGTTGAATTAAAGGCTAGTCTGGGTAAAATTGAAGACATGAAAGGGAGAATCGAAGAGCTAGAGTCTGCTTTACATGGTTGTGAGCTACGGGTGGAGCTTCTCGAAGTCAATGAGGAGCGTTGAAAGCAACAACTTCATCACTCCCAGAATCAAGTCAGAGATCGGGATTACATCATGGGGGAAGCCGTGGCTCAAGTGCGAGAGGTCGCGGAGCATTTGCAAACCTTAGGAGTCCAAGCTGATGTACTAAGTTTGTTTTATGAATCAAAGTCAGAGCAAGGACAAGAGTTAGCTAAGCTTCTTGAAGAAGTCAAGGCCTTAAGTATTAGGGCGAGGCCTTATATGTAATCTATTCTATGTAAAGAAATTTATTTTCTAGAAAAGTTATTCTAATGGAAATTGAATCAGAATTAACGCTTTTTTGCATACATTGCATGCATTAGCATTACATTGCATCATGTGCATTAAAACTCACAAAAGAACCTTAAATTATGACAGTTACCCTGGAACACCGCTACAATACGCGAGGCAAAACTAAAATCATGGATCAAAGGATTGAAAGACTAGAGCAAGTGCAAAGGGAAATACAAGAACAGATGCAAGAACGATTAACCAAGATGCAGCAAGATATGATAGAGCGAATGCAGGAGTCCCAAAACAACATGATAAGCCAGCTGGCTCAACTATTGGCCAATGAACGAGGAAAGGGCGTCGCTGCTAGCTCAGGGAATAATGACGACCCTGCTTACCCTCCGGGATTTACCCCGCCAAATACCCAAGCACCACCAGAAATATGTCCCCAAAGGGCGCCTTTTGTTATCAGGCCGCAATGCCAAGATGAGACCGCAATGCCAGCACACTTCCCTACTGGTTCAGGCACTAATCCCGGAGAAGGTCCGGCTAACCCTATAGTCCCCGACTTTGATGAAATGGCTGAAATGGATAAGTTAAAGTCGAACCTACCCAGACAACTCGAGGATCATTGCAAATGGTTAGAAGAAAAGTTTAAGGAAATATAAACTGCTGACCAACGCTACGGGGTAGACGCTAAAGACTTGAGCCTAGTCCCAGACCTCGTGCTTCCGCCAAAGTTCAAGACCCCAGATTTTGAAAAATATAATGGGACCAGTTGCCCCGAAGCGCACATCACGATGTTCAGTCGACGGATGGCGGGATATGTTAACAATGATCAACTACTTATTCATTGTTTTCAGGATAGTTTGGTAAAATCATGCCCAAATGGTACAATCACTCAAATTGCACCCAGTTAAGTCGTGGAGGACCTAGCACAAGCCTTCCTAAAACAATACGGGCACGTAGTCGATATAGCTCCTGATCGAATCACGCTCCAAAATATGGAGAAAAAGCCAAATGAAAGTTTCAGCAATATGCCCAATGGTGGAGGAAGTAGCCACACAAGTTCACCACCGCTTAGAAAAGAGACAACCATCTTTGTTTGTCAATACGTTGAAAGCACCTTCATTAATCACATGCTTGGAAGTGCCACGAAAAGTTTTTCTGATATTGTGCTGTCAGGGGAAATGATTGAGAATGCGATCAGAAGCGGTAAAATAGAGGCTGGAGAAAGTACTAGAAAGACGGCTCCGAAGAAGAGGGAGAATGATATAAACAACATAGGTAAAAGTTATTCAAAGCCTATTACTGTGAGCCAGCCAAGGACGATGACCCCCGATCATCAGAGCCCCTTTAGACAGGAGTCCAACACGAGGCCAAATACTGAAAGAATCTAATTTACACCAATTCCAATCACATACAAAGAGCTATACCAAATTTTATTCAATGAGCACATCGTGTCCCCGTTTTACTTACAACCATTGCAGCCCTATACCCTAAGTGGTACGACTCAAACGCTCACTGCGACTACCATGCAGGGATAGAGGGGCATTTGATAGAGAATTGCCTCACCTTCAAAAAGGTAGTCGAGAGGCTAATCAAAATGGGTGTTATAGCACTTGATGACTTGGTAAGAAAGGGGAACCCATTGCCCAATCGCGAGGATAAAGGGGTGAACGCGATCGGTGAGGAGATTGTGAGAAAGATCAAGAGAGATGTCACCGAAGTGAAGACCTCATTGCGAATAGTTTGGAAGGAAATGGCAAAAAGAGGATTGATAGAGTCAGATTCTACAGGAAGCGAAAGACATATGAAGAATTGCTACAAATTCCATAAGACGAGGGGGCACGAGATCCAAGAATGTGTCGAGTTTAAAATTTTGGTGCAAGGCCTCATGGACAACAAAGAACTGGAGTTTTATGAAGAAGGAGAAGAGGAAGAGGAAATATGCGCGACCGAAGAAGATTTGACAAAACCCGGAGTTAATTACCCGAGAATCATCATTTCACGGAACACAGAGGGCGGAGCACAGGGAAGACCGAAAATCACAATTCAGAAACCTGCTTCTTTTCCTTACAAAGATAGTAAAAGGGTGCCTTGGAATTATAATTGCAACGTGACAATACCAGGAGCGCAAGGTTCCACTAGTATTTCAGAGGAAGTCAAGAACGAAGGTTCCTATATGTGAAGTGGAAAGCGTTATGATCCCGAAAATAGGAGAACGGAACAGTAAAATCAAGATCGTGTCGATTAAGGTGAAAAAGAACTCAAGCCGCTACTAATGAGCTCAGAAAAGAAGAGGAGCCTAAAGAATTTTTAAAATTCTTGAAACACAGCGAATACAGTGTAGTGGAACAACTGCACAGACAACCAGCCCGTATCTCTGTGTTAGCACTACTTCTAAGCTCCGAAGTGCACCGCGAAGCATTAATGAAAGTACTAAGCGAGACCTATGTTACTAAAGATATATCCGTCAACAAGTTGGATCGTCTGGTTAGTAACATAAGCGCTGATAATTTCATCTACTTCAGCGATGACGAAATCCCTCCGGGAGGCATGGGATCGACGAAGGCCTTGCACATAACCACCCGTTGTAAGGGGTACACCTTGCCAAGTGTGCTAATAGATAATGGGTCAGCATTAAATGTCTTACCATTAGCCACGCTCAAGAGGTTACCGATAGATAGTTCTCATATGAAATCCTGCCAAAACATAGTGAGAGCATTCGACGGCACCAAAAGAAGAGTGATGGGGAGAATAGACATACCATTATTGATCGGGCCTAATACATATGAAGTAGACTTTCTGGTCATGGATATCAAGCCTTCTTACAACTGCTTACTAGGAGGCCCTGGATTCATTCAATGGGGCCGTACCTTAAATCGCACTGTAAATTGAAATTGGTAACAGAAAATCGGCTGGTAACTATAAACGCTGAGGAAGATATCATAGCAACTGTTACCAACGAAGCGCCATACCTAGAAACGAATGAGGAAACCATTGAATGTTCCTTTCGATCCTTAGAGTTCGTGAATGCGACTTTCATTTCAGAAGGAAATAAAGTCCCGACGCCTAAACTATCCAAGACTACCAGGATGGGATTGCAAATGACAGTGGGAAAAGGAGCCCTACCCGGAAAAGGATTGGGCAAATATCTCCAAGGGAAAGTCCAAGCCCCGATGCTGAATGAAAAAAGAGATCGCTTTGGTTTAGGTTTCAAACCAGATGCTAAACAGATGAAGAAGGAGATGGAAAAGAAACAAGAAAGGAGAAAGGCCGGTGAATGGAGAAGAAGCGCTAAGTGGAACCAGATGACATTCCCCACATATCTCGCACCTTCAGATCGGGAGGAATGATTTACCCGAAGAGAATCTCTAGAGGGAATGTCCTCACATCAATGCCATACGTGATGAGGAGACTGATCAAAGAAATCATGCTCAGCATCCGCCCATATGAACCTGGAAGCACGTTAGACAATTGGACTGCAGAGGAATTTCCTGTAGTGTTTAGAGATTATGCAGAGTAATATTCAGAACACTCTTGTTGTTTTAAGCCTAGAAACAATGAGATTTCCTTTGTGAAATAGGCTCATGTTCGGACATTTTGTTTTAATGAAATGCATCTTCAATTCTACTAAATATCCTCTTATTTTACATTTTACCATTTATTCTTTGTTCTCATTCATATCATGTGAATAATTGTCCTCAAATTCATTTATTCTTTATACACCCTTCGATACCCATTACAGGTCTCTAGACATCAATGATATGAGTAATGATACTACAGATTTAGAGGTCTGCTTTGAGCAAGACATGTGTTCAGAGGAATCTCGGGACTTTAGAAATGACACGGAATGCGACTTGCCTCCAGATTTGTTGAGAATGGTAGAGCAAGAAGAAAATAGATCCTACCCCATAAAGAGTCGGTAGAAACGGTGAACCTAGGAGAGGGGCAAGAGGTGAATATTGGAGCCTGCATTACTGCAGAAACCAGGCGGAACCTCATCGAGTTACTCCATGAATTCAAGGATGTGTTCGCGTGGTCGTACTGAGATATGCCCGGACTAAGTATCGATATTGCAAAGACAATCGATCGCCATAAGAGAAGAATGCAAGCCGGTCAACGAAGCTCAAGAATGCGACCGACGCCTTGTTAAAAATAAAAAGAAGTCGAGAAACAATTTAATGCCGGTTTCTTACAAGTGGTCAAGTACTCGGATTGGGTGGCTAACGTTGTCCCTGTCCCCAAGAAAGACGGGAAGGTACGAATGTGCGTGGACTACAGAGACCTGAACAAGGCCAGCCGAAGATAATTTTTCGCTGCCTCACATCGACACTTTAGTAGACAATACAGCAGGATATTCGTTGTTCTCCTTCATGGATGGTTTCTCGGGGTACAACCAAATAAAAATGCATCCCGAGGACATGGACAAGACAACGTTTATAACCATGTGGGGAACATTTTGCTACAAGGTAATGCCATTTGGGCTAAAAAATGCAGGCGCGACATATCAGAGAGCCATGGTAACCTTATTCCATGACATGATGCACAAGGAAATTGAGGTTTACGTCGACGATATGATCGCCAAATCCCGAACTGAAGAAGAGCACGTGCAGGTCTTGAGAAAATTATTCTTGAGGCTGAGAAAATTCCAGTTAAAGCTTAACCCGTCAAAGTGTACCTTCGAAGCTCGGTCCGGGAGGTTGCTCGGGTTCATAGTCAGTGAAAAAGGGATTGAGGTTGACCCAGATAAAGTCAGAGCCATACAAGAATTACCTCCACCACGTACCCAAAAAGAAGTTAGAGGTTTCTTAGGAAGGCTGAATTACATCGCTCGGTTCATTTCACAACCGATGAAAGATGTGACCTCATATTCGTCTCCTCAAGAAACACAACCTGCACGTGGGATGAAGAATGCCAAAAGACCTTCAAAAGGTGAAACAATATCTCCTCGAGGCCCCACTTAATGCCGCCTCAACCGGACAAGCCCTCATCCTTTATCTAACAAAGACTTGATAATTCGATGGGATGCGTCTTTGGTCAACATGATGAATCGGGAAGAAAGAAAAGCAATATACTACCTCAAGAAGAAATTCACCGCATGTGAAATGAGGTACCCACCAATTGAGAAATTATGTTGTGCCTTAATTTGGACAACTCGAAGTCGAGGCAATACATGTTGTATCACACGACATGGCTCATCTCAAAGCTAGATCCCTTAAGTATATGATGGAATCTACCGCCTTGAATGGAAGGATGGCGGTGTGGCGATCCTCGCTTTTGAATTTGACATCGTTTATGTAAACCAAAAGGCGGTAAAAGGGAGCGCGATAGCGACTTTCTAGCCAAGAGAGCCCTTGAAGACTATGAGCCCTTAGATTTTGATTTCCTAATGAGGACACGATGTACGTGGCGGACATTAAAGAAGGTACCTCAAAGACCATCCTTGAAACTAAATTTTGACGGGCATCAAATGCCGTGGGCAATGGAATTGGGGCAGTCTTGATATCCCCAAAAGGAGACCATTATCCATTCACTTGCAAACTGGATTTCGATTGCACTAATAATATGGCTGAATATGAAGCTTGCATCATGGGGCTCCGCGCTGCTATCGAATTCAAAATCAGGGTATTAGAAGTCTATGGAGATTCTGCCCTGGTAATCTATCAACTCAAAGGAGAATGGGAAACCAGGGATCCAAAATTGGTTATCTATAAAAGATTGGCCCAGGAACTTGTCAAAGAGTTCGATGACGTCACTTTCAATTACTTGCCTAGAGACGAAAATCAGATGGCTGATGCTTTGGCCACCTTGGCTTCCATGGTCCGAATAAATGAAAGCGAAGATATAAAGCCAATACAAATGAGCATTCATCAAGACCCAGCCCATTGCTACAATGTCGAGGAAGAAGGAGAAACTGGCCCACCATGGTACCACGATATATTACGGTATGTGAAGAATCGTGAGTACCCTGATCAAGCCACTGAGAATGAAAAAAAGACTCTGAGGAGATTAGCCTGTGATTATATCTTGGATGGAGAAGTCTTATACAAGAAAAGGAAGGATCAAGTGCTGCTGAGGTGTGTGGACGCCGCCGAAGCTAAGTTAATCCTAGAAGAAGTCCATGAAGGTGTCTGTGGAACTCACGCTAATGGATTCACAATGGCCAGACAAATAATGAGGTTCGGATATTATTGGTCCACCATGGAGGGAGACTGTGTCAACTATGCCAAAAAATGTCATAAATGCCAGATTTATGGAGACAAGATTCACGTACCCCCGTCACCTTTACATGTTATGACTTCTCCATGGCCATTTTCCATGTGGGGCATGGACGTCATTGGGCCAATATCTCCGAAGGCATCGAATGGGCATCGATTCATCTTTGTGGTCATCGACTACTTCACCAAGTGGGTAGAAGCCGCCTCGTATGCTAACGTCACTAAGTCGTGATCGATCGGTTCTGAAGAAGGAGATTATTTGTCGATATGGAATGCTTGAGAGGATCATATCGGACAATGCACCGAACCTAAATAACGATGACGATAGCGGAGTTTGCGCCAATTCAATATTAAACACCACAATTCGTCCCAGACGTCCAAAAATGAATGGGGCGAAGGAAGCGACCAACAAAAACATCAAAAGATAGTGGGGAAGATGATGAGACTTACAAGGATTGGCATAAAAATTACCGTTCAAGGCTTATGCTTATCGAATGTCCGTCCAAACCTCTCTTTGGGCAACGCCTTTCTCATTGGTATATGGGATGGAGGCGGTTCTACCTATTGAAGTGGAAATACCTTCTCTTGAGTATTGTCGAGTGAAGCCGGACGGTTGAATGGATCCAATCTCGGTATGATCGATTGAACTTAATTGAAGAAAGAGATTGAGGGCTATCCGTCATGGTCGGATGTACCAAAAGCGAATGATGCGAGCTTACAACAAAAGGTTCGCCAAGGGAATTCCACGAAGGGACCTCGTGTTGAAAAAGATCCTTCCCATACAAAAGGATCACAGAGGAAATGGATGCCGAATCGGAAGGACCGTATGTGGTAAAGAAAGCTTTCTCGGAGGTGCATGATTCTGACCGAGATGGACGGAAAAGCTTGCCCAATCCGTGAACTCGGATCAGATAAAAGATACTTTGCTTGAAATGGAGGAGGCCAAGGTGAAAACCCACAAAGGGTACTTTGAGACTTGAAAAAAAAGCGGAGAGGCCAAGGTGAAAACCACAAAGGGCACCTTGAGACCAAAGGGCTTTTGAGTTGAAAACCCGAAAGGGCAAATCAAATTTTGAACGAACACGTCGTGATCTTGCAGCGCTATAATCAATGTAAGAGGAAGTACGTTGCATATTGGGGCATCGACAAAATACTTTGAGTCTTCTAAACACATGACAGGCTCAAAAAAGTCTTCTTAAAGTTTGTATATAGAAGTCCAATCGGCGATGCCTAGGGCGTCTGATTCATGTTGTTTATTTTACCAATTTTGAGTTCTTTTTCTCCGTAAACAAAAGAAGGGGATATGTCCCCAATCAATTTTCTTTGTCTCATAAATAAATTCATTTTGATTCTCTTTGAAATCGACCTACTATTATCCATCATTAAACATGCTGCATTGAAACAATAATTGATGAACTAACGACTTCACAAAGGAAAGTTCCACGTATCACTTTGGAAATCTCTAGATAAAACAGGAAGCCGAAACAGAACATTTGTTTAAGAACTTCCACGAACACAAGATAAAGACATTGGAAAAAGGGAGTCTCAGTGGAGACCATTTCTTCAAAGTCCCTCGCCCGATTCAGCAATTGTGGCAGGGTGAATAATGTTACTTGGTCATTTAGAAAAGTATGACAGGCCAATTTTCGATAGGGAAAGATTCAAAAACCCTAAATTGTTGAGGAACGAATCTAAAACAAACCAAGTCGAGTATTCTTCAAGAAGGAGTTGTGACTCCCGGGGAAGACAGCTAGAAGTCAAGGCAGACCTGTGTTCTAAGGCCTAAAATAGACTTCAAAATTTCCACAGGGGCAAGCCATTCATGTGAAAACGGTCACTGAAAGGGAAACGAAGATAAAACCTTGACAGACAAATAAGTGATAACACCTTAAATAGGAATCATACTCATAACATTCTGACTCATCATACTCATGGCATCCTAATCATTAGGCATAAGTATGTATTCATTTTACAGGTTACGTCCTCAAAAAGGACAGTACGATTGAGCAGATCTCGTCTCCCTGAGAATGCAGTGGAGCAGATCAAAGAGATCAGATTTGACGTTCCTGAAGTTGCAGGAAGCAGATCGAAGATTCAGTCTGGTGATCCCTGAGTTTGCAGGGATTAGATTGAAGAAGGCAGATTTGACGTTCCTGAAGTTGCAGGAAGCAGATCAAAGATATCAGTCTAGTGATCCCTGAAGTTGCAGGGATCAGATTGAAGATAGCAGATTTGACCTTCTTGAAATTGCAAGAAGCAGATCGACGAAAGCAGATTTGACCTTCTTGAAATTGCAAGAAGCAGATCGAAGATAGCAGATTTGACCTTCTTGAAATTGCAAGAAGCAGATCGAAGATAGCAGATTTGACCTTCTTGAAGTTGCAAGAAGCAGATCGAAGATAGCAGATTTAAACTTCCTGAAGTTGCAGGAAGCAGATCGAAGACATCAGTCTGGTGATCCCCGAGTTTGCTGGGATCAGATTGAAGAAAGCATATTTGACTTTCCTGAAGTTGCAGGAAGCAAAATCGAAGATATCAGTCTGGTGATCCTTGAGTTTGCAAGGATCAGATTGAAGATAACAGATTTTAACTTCCTGAAGTTGCAAGAAGCAAATCAAAAGCACTTTCGTCTTTATATCTCTCTGAAGTCGCAATAGGGCAGATCACTACAAATCTCATTTCTCAAGGCTACAGTGAAGCGGATCAAAACAACAAGATGCGATGGACGAAATAGGGCTACCTGAAGGAAAAAGCACTAAAAGAAGTTAAGGCCCACCGAGACCGGGCAAAATGGGTCTTTCTTACGTCTTTGCTCCATTCTCGTTACACGACAATGAGCAAAGAGGGGCAGCTGTACGACCCATTTTGCCAGCCCACGACCCAATTACAACCCAAACCCACCAGCCAAACCAACCCTAGCCCACTAAAGCCCAAGAAGAAAATAAACAAAAAAGAAAAACCTAAAAGCGCCTAACCTGCGCACTGCTCGCCATCGCCTTTTGACCTCGACCTTCGACCGACGGCGTCTTGTCCACAATCCTCGCCACCGCCTTCCCACTTGGCCACCAAAGATCGCAAAACATTAAATAAGAAGAGACAGCAAGTAATTTAGGAGGGCTATAAAAAGCCGATTTGTATTCTGTTGTAAGGACCTTTTTTTTTCGGGATCAATAAAAATACAAGAGACTTTACACCAAAAAATATAAAAGAAAAACATATAAGATAAATCGGAAATCGAAGAATCAAAGCATCGAAAGATCAAAGTCAGAAGCAAGGTATTTCTTATTTCGTTTTTTTTCTTATGTTCGGATCTGGTTCTCCAGTATTTATACATATGTAAAATATAAAATATTAAAAAGGAGAAAGTAAATAAACACAAAAAAAAGGGAAAAAAAACTTACCTTTTTGAAATTCCACCATCGTGGTGGTGGCCGTAGCGTACATGGCCATGAGGCTATCGACCGGAAACCCCACCGGAGACAACCCCCTCTCGCAGAGAAAAAACAGAGAAGAGAAGAATTTTTTTTATTTACAGCAGCTGAAATGAAAAAAAATGAAGGAAATCTGGTTTTTATAAGAATTTCAAAACGGCGTCGTTTGGGGCCTGATTCAGTGGCCTCAAAACGACGTCGTTTCGCCCTATAACCCGCGCGTTGACCCGACCCGCCAGGAGGATCCGCGCGTTTCTAATCGATGGGTTAATTGCATGTTCGGTCCTTCCGCATTTTTATACTTTTACAATTAAGTTTTTTTCTTTATTGCAATTTCGCCCCGGAAAATTTAAGCGATTATAATCCGGTCCCTTTAAAACGCTGCGTTCCGCCCTCAGGGGAAATTTGCGCTCCTCGTCCCCAGCTTTTTGCGCGCGTTGCTATTTGGTCCTGACTTTGCTTAAAATGTCTAATTTGGCCCTCTTACTTCTGTTTTAGTTCCAATTTGACCCATTTTTTCAAATTATTTTGTAATTTTTGCTATTTCCACTATTATTTAATATTCACCACTTGTTATTATTATTTATATGTTTATTATTATTCTTATTATTATTTTATTATTACTACTATATTATTATTATTATTATTATTATTATTATTATTATTTTATTATTATTATTATTATTATTATTATTATTACCTTATTATCATTATTACTATTATACTATATTATACTATATTATGTTATATTATGTTACATTGTATCATATCATATTATATTACATTAATATATTATTTTATGATCCTAAAGCCAATTCTTACATATTAAATGGTTTTGTATATTACCAAGTTTATATCATATAAATTTTGTCATTCAGATATCGTACATTATTGTTATTAAATAAATTATTTTTACCATTCTTTCTTACTACTATTATATACACATATATGTATATATATATATAATATATTTTACTATTATTCATTTTTGTGTTATTACCATTATCTTACATTTTATTATTTTATTATTTAATTTTATCACCCATTTTATTATTCTACTACCACTAATATTATCTATGTATTATTCATATCGATATAGTATTATCATATTTTTGTATCATTATCATAATATTATTATTTGTGCTCCTACATTCACTCTATTTATATCTACGTTTATCTCTCTAATTTTATACCAATAATACATAAAATGTAATTTTAAAATCATCATATTTCATTTAAAGGTTTTAAAATAAAGGTGATGATTCGTGTTTAGGAATTCGAAAAATAGTGCCCTAACGTACTGGGTTGCGATTTTCCGTCTAACTAAACTACTTAACATCCCTTTTACGAAGTTTTACAAATCACGAGACGACTTTGATTACGAGAGATTAAAACATTGCGTCCTAACGAACTGGATGTGATGTTTATATCTTTTCGGGATCAAAGAAATCTCAAGTTTTGACTCAAACCTTCTCTCGATTTGACCCGATACGAGGCATTTTGCAAAGTTGCTACCTTCCATTTAAAGGTTTTTAAAAAATAAAGGCAATGTTTTGTATTTAGGAATTCGGGGAATAGTGCCCTAACGTGCTGGGTTGCGATTTTCCGTTTGACTAAATCACTAAACATCCTTTTGATAAACTTCGTAAAATCATGAGATAGCTTTGATTACGAAGGTTAGAAATATCATGTCCTAACGTGCTGGATGTGATGTTTGTACCCTCTCGGAACAAAGAAATCTCGAATACCTTAATATCTTTTAAAGGATCCGTATTTTAAAACCTTTTCAAACTTCCGACATCAAGACACTAACTAATCATTTTGGTACCAATTTTGGGCGTATCGAGGGTGCTAACCCTTCCTCGTGCGTAACCGACTTCCGAACTCATTTTCTGGATTTCGTAAGACCAAAATCGTTGTTTTGATAAATCAAACTGTTTATTAAAAACAACCGTTTTATGAGGTGACCCAATCACACCTTATCAAAAAGGATTGGTGGCGGCTCCCTTATTTATGTTTTCAAAAACCCAAAGTCGAACCCTCCTTTTTTGTCGTTTCCCAAAAAAAATGGTTACGACAATTATCATTTGCTAATTATATATTATATATTTTATAAGTTATGTGATTGTTTTTACTTGCTCTTGTTGTAAATTAGCGTTATTTTTATTAGATATTTTGTTACTAAAAATTATTCAATTTCTACATCATGTATATAATAACTTGATATTTTATACCCTCAATTCACAAGATGTCGATCCAATTTATCATAATACTAAGAATTATTAACATGTTACATATGTTTTAATTTAATATTGTAAATATATATTATAATTTATTAATGAACATATTTTCAATATGTACAATTATCTAATATACAAATATTAAGACTATAAAATATGCGTGCATTATATATATATATATATATATATATTGTATACTAGAAACTCTATTGTATGGGTATCCCTGTAGAAAGCGTGTAGTTAAAATATAGATGATGTTTAAAGTACCGTCGAATAATATAATTAATACATGCATGGATGGGGTAAAATTTATTAAATTTCATTCATCGAAGCTGTCAATTTTTAATTTTGGAAAATCAATCAACTTGTGATGACTTTTTGGATGGAACTCGGGCATTTCTGAGTTGATATGTATTCATAGTATTCGAATATCTATTTTTTAACTTTGAAACGCATTTTTAATCACTCAATTCCGAATTTAGGAGCTCAAATTATGATCGTTTTAGTGAAGACCGTATGAGTAAAATTTCTGGACAGGATTATTACAGAGATTACGAGTTTCAGGCTTTTAATTCGAGTCTAAGTCATATTGGCTTTGATTTTTAAGCTTAATTTATATTATATAGGAGCCGAATATTTTATTTATTAGGTTTTATTATCATATTATTTATTTATTATGAAATTTGGATTTTTTAAGTATTTTAAGTTATTTAAGAGTTTTATGTTTATTAATTAACAATAAAGTTTAGTTTAAAACAACTTCTTTTTAGATTACTTAGAGTTTCAGTATAGTTGTAGATTTATTTGAATGTACTTAGCTAGCTTATATAAAGGTTTCCTCATTGTTCATAAAGGATACAATTGTTTTCATTAATAAAATTTTCAACTCTGCGAGTTAGTTTCTTTGTGCGAGATTTTTTTCTTGTGATTTTTAGAAGTAATCTTCTCGATTTTCTTCAAGGAGTCGTGGGAATTTATTCTTCATCCTTCAATTTGTCAAAGGATTATTTCTTGGAGGGTTGATTAGAGTCGTTAATTGAATTTGTTGAGATTTATATCTCAAAGGGTTCAATTGGACACTTATCCATTTATCCATCATATCCATGGGATTTTTTTCGATCCATCTTCCACTTTTAGGTTTTTTTTCTTTATTTAGTTATTACTTTGAATATTTAAGAGAATAAATATATTTATTTAAAATAGTGAGAAAACAATAAAAAAATAGCGGTAAAATAATTAAAAAACAACAAGAAACAACAAAAAAAAGAGGAACAATTTTTCTTTTTGATAAATTCAGGTTGGGTTTGGGGTCAAACAAGCCTTAATCGAGGCTTAGATCATTTTTTAAATGAGCCTTATTTTTTGTCCAAGCCCATTTTTTGTGCCTCTATTTTCATCAAAATTCTCACTTTTCGAGCGAGCCTTCGGGTCTGCTTGGATAGTCCGGCTCATGGACAGGTCTATTGCGGAGCTCATATTATATATACGAAAAATGGGCATGGACAAAAAAATAATGCATGTTTAAGATTTTATTTTATTTTTATTTGGGTCAAGCTTGGCTTGGCTCAAATAAGTTTTGATGTCATTTCGGGTACTGTTTTGCTATTATATTGTTCTTAATATTTGAATATTGTATAACTTTTGTTTTATCGTTAATTATTTTAATATTTTTAGTGTATTTGATGTATTATATTTTTAAATTTATTTTATATAAAATAATACTCTAAAAAATATTAATACAAATGAGTCGAGTTAAGCTCATATTTAACATATTTAATATGAATCGAATTTAAATAAAATTTTAAGCTTATTTTTCAACTCAAACCAAATTTGAAAAAGAAAGTAGTAAAATTTTGTATTGACTTCGACTGAACGTTATTTTGCCCTACCTATAATCAAGATTAAGTTTTATGCTCTCTACCAAATATCAAAAATCTCATCCTTAATTTGATGAGAACAACCACTCTCCGAACTCATTAACTGCCATGCAATTGCAAGTCGAGTCTTAAACTAAAGGGACACAATTCCCCAGTGTGTGGATGCCCTATCTCCCTATTTAGCTCAACCCAACAGGGACCCACTTTCACCATTCTCCACTCCACTACTTCAAAACCTAAATCTTCTTTATTTTAATCTAATCAATAGGGCTATGCCGCTGATTCTAATTTTCATATCCATGCTTGATTTATATGCAAGCTTACATTTATTTAATATAAATTTAATTTGTCCTACTTATCTCAATATTATATAAAAAAATTGTTGTCCTAAAATTACATAATTTTGACATATTTAAATAATTATTATAATTCATATATCTTCTTGAATTTAGTGTAATTGGGATACCTCAATTACACATTTCAATTCTTAAGGAGAGGTGAATCTTTGGAGTAATTACACTTAAATCTAATATTAAAAATTTATTTTATACAAATTATAAAAATTATATTATAAACATAAACACATATGAATGCTTAGGATAGTTATAATAACAAAATATATATTCTAAATCCTAAACACTATGTAAGCACCCAAAATTGCCCGGCCCACTACAGACAAACAAAAATGAAAAAGGCCCAACTTACAGATGGCCCAAAAGGCCCAAAAATTAAAAAATTTTCATGGCTAGGGTTTATGGAAACCCTAGCGCCGCAACTCTCATCTGCGCCGAACCACCCCCTCTGACCAACCACCAATCTGCTCCACCGCCACCGCCAATTGCAAGGCAAGCACCAACTCCTCCACCTTCACTCATTGCCCATATCCCGCAAAGAGACGGCAAACACATAACACAAAGAAAAATAGAAGCAACAATAGAAAATATGTATTGTCTTTTGGCTATTTAAGCCCAAAAAATAACTTTGTAAAAAGGTTTTTTTTCTTTGGAAATAAATACAAGAAATAGATTCAAGCAAAAAAAGGGGAGCTTTTCTTTGGAATCAAAAAGAGATTTCCAGTAAAAAAAAAAAAAGAGATTCAAAAACAAAGAAAAACGCAATAGATCGGAAAACGGAAACAGATCGAAGAGGTGATTTTCTTTCAAAACTTTATTTTTTTTATTTTTTTTATTTTTTTTATTCACGTAAATATATTTTAAAATAAACATATAAACTAGTAAAAAAAATCAAAACAAATATAAAAAAAAAGAAAAAGGAAAAAAAACGAAATTTTTAATCTTGGTGGTTTGGAGCGACAATGGCCAATGACTCGGACAATGGGATTCGGTCGAGTTCCCTCCCTACCGCAGAGAAAAAGGAGAATCGATGTTTTTTTACAACAGTGAAGAATGATTTTTTCGGATATTTGGCCCATTTATAGCCCCTAAAAGCGACGTCGTTTGGGGTCGCTTTTAAGCCAAAACTACGTCGTTTGACCTTGGCCCGATCCGACCGACCGACCCGCCTCGGGATCCGCGTGTTTTTAGAAAGGGATATTTATGCTGCGTCCTTCCGCCTTTTGTGATTTTGCAATTAAGTATTTGTTATTTTAAATTTAGCCCAACAAGTTACTCCGATTCTCAATTTGGTCCTCGTTCTTCTTTGCGTGTTTTTGGCGAAGGGTTATTTACTTCCTTGGTCCCTCCAGTCTTTTTAGCATGCAATTAGATCCCTAATCTTTCCTTTATTTTAATTTGCCCCTAAATTTTGTTTATTAATTTAATTTAGTCCTCTATTAGCTAAACCTTCCTTTTATTGTTATTATTATTATTATTATATCATTATTACTATTATTATTTTTTGTTATTATCACTTCTCACTCAATCATTTTACTTCTATTTTATTATGATTATTATTATTTATTATTATTATTTTATTTATCATTTTATAACCATATTATTATATTGTTATTAGCACTCTTACTATATTATTATTACTATTATTTACATTTCGTTTCAATATTTTATTATTATTTCTTACCATTATTATTATTATTATTATTATTATTATTGTTATTATTATTATTATTATTATTAGTATTGTTATTATGTACCAATATTATTATTTTATTGTTAATACTATTATTATTATTTATTTTACCATTATATATTACTTATTGCTATTATTATTATATTAGTATTGTTATTACCATTATTATATTTTTATATACATATTTTTTTTATTAACGTATTTATTAACTTCACTATTACTATTATTATTATTATCTATTATTATTATTATTATTATTATTACTATTATTACCTTATTATTATTATTATTATTATTATACTATATATTATACTATATTATGTTCTATTATATTACATTGTATTATATTATATTATATTACATTATATATTATTTTATCATCCTAAAGCCTATTCTTACGTATTAAATTGTTTTGTATGTTATCAAGTTTATATCATGTAAATTTTGCTACTCATATACGTATATATATATTATTATATTATTATCGTTATTATACTATTACAATGTAATGTATGTATTTATTTTCATCATATTCCTTATACATCATATTACTATCGTCATTATAATATGCTTACACTCATTATATCTTTTATATAGTATATTATTATTATCATTATCATATTATCATTTTTTACAATGTACATACTTTGTTATTACTACCATTTCTTGTTATTATTATCACTTCATCATTTTTTTCTACTACCGTTACTATGTAAAGCGCCTTTAATATATTATATATCCTTCGTATTTATACGTGTATATATATATACGCATGTGTCCTTTTATTATTCTTTTCGCATAAAACATCGTGTTTTCACGTTTTAAGCTAATTTTCTCGACATATCAATTTTCTTAACAATCGATATCTTGTGTTAGCAATTCGAGAAAATCGAGCCCTAACTTCTTGGTTACGATTTTTTTCTCGTTTAAGCTAAACAACGGAAGATCTCTTTAAAATCACAAATTCTAGCTTTAAAATCGACGTTCAGTATTAACAATTCGAGTGAATCGAGCCCTAACTTCTTGGGTTCGGTTTCTTCTCGTTAAAGTTAAACAAACGGATATCCTTTTGAAATCGCAATTTAAATATTAAACAAAACGCTTAATCTCGGATATTCAAAATGTTGCGCCCTAACTTACTGGACTCAACATCTCGATCTTTCGGGATAAGTTTTTTTTTCTTTCTAAAATTGAGGCGATATTCCTAATTTAGATTTTCGAGAGAACGAGCCCTAACTTATTGGGTTATGGTTCCTCGTTCGACAAATGACGGGAGATCCTCTTCAAATATAAAACTAAGTTTCAAAAGACGAGCTTAGTTTGAGTCTAAAGTATTACGCCTAACTAACTGGACATGATGCTTTATCTCTTGAAAATAAGAGAGCCTTAACGTCCTTTTCAATTCCTTCAAATTTTGAAAATAAAAAGCATTGTATTTTCGAACCCTTTAAAGTTTTCAACAAATAGGGCATCAATCAATCAGTTTGGTACCAATTTTGGGCGTGTCGAGGGTGCTAATCCTTCCTCGCACGTAATCGACCTCGAACCCGCTTTTCTCAAAGTTCGTGGACCAAAAGCACTGTTTTAGTAAATTAAATGTTTTATTAAAACAAAGGTGATCCGATCACACCAAATAAAGATCGGTGGCGACTCCTTCCTTTTCTTTTTCAAAAATCGAGTCGACCAAGTAGCTTTCTTTATTTCACCAAAAAAAATGGTTACGACACACTATATTATAAAAATAAATTTATGTATTTTATAATGTTATAATGAAAATTTTAGTATTTAAATTCTAAAAAATTCAAAATTATGATAAAAAAGTTTATTATAAAAACACACGTTATAAAAATATTATAATTTTATTTATTTATAAAAAAGTTATAGTCAAACATAACTTATTTGTATGTCATGTTATATATTATAAAAATAATATATTTATTCATAAAAATGTTATAGTTATTTTTGTCATGAATTATTTATAAAATAACTTGAATTATATTATAAAAATAATATATTTATTCTCTTAAATTTCTTCTTTTTTTTTTTTTTTCTTGTTCTTTTTAAATTTGTTAGTATACTCTTTTCAGATCTAAATATTTCTTTCTCAAGTCGAACAACTTGAATATGATCCCCTTCTTCCATACGATCCCCTATCAATAACTTATTTTAAATAGGAAATGTCATTTTATAATTTTCTAATCGAGTTGGTGCCAGTTGACTCATGATACTAACTTAGTTAGGGATTTATTAATAGTATAGATATACAATTAATGGAGATAATAAAGTATGCATAATAAAACTAAAATGTATTAATTAATTAATTAAAGTTTTGGTGAGTGGTAAATTTAATTTTTTTTCCAATGTAATTGGCATGGTTTCAAATCCCACAATTTGCATATTTTTATTGTTCTTTTAATTAAAAAGGTTAAAGTACTCTCCAATAATATAACTTATTTTAAATGCAAAAAATTATTTTTGTAATTTACTAATCGAGTTGATGCCCGATTGACTTATAACACCAACTCAATCAAGAATTTTGTTAATAGTATAGATACTAAAAATATAAAAATATGTCTTGGTTTGTCTAGAATGATGGTTAAAGCTCTTATTAGACATTCATTTGACATAGATTCGAACTATGTTATCTCCATCTTCCCAATCTTAATATTGTATAAAAAGATGTATAAAATTTTTACTAAAATATTTTATTGAGTTAATATCACAAGCCAATCACAAATAATTATACAATTTCAATAATATTTTTATAAGGGTGTTTTTGTTTTGTATATATATGATAAAAATAAGTTATTGATGGGATGGGTGGAATTTTACTATCTCCGATTCAAATTTGAACTCCGGCTTAATAACTAAGGGATATTCAATTATAAAATTCATAGGAGTTGGAGCCTTTAAGAAAATAAGTAAAAGACCTTTATTTAAGCAGTTACTTATGTAACTAATTGAATAGTACAAAAAAAAAAAAAAAAAAGAAAATTGGAGTCTAAAAAAGTGACAAGCTAGTCAAGAAAACATTTCCCTTAAAACAAAAATCGGCCTAACTATTTTGCCTTATTTAAAATATTTAACTTTTACTTGGTCTTTGGCTCTAATTAAATAAATTTTGACCGAAAATGGTATGCAATCAAGAAAATGGACTTCTAGTTTCTTCGTTGAAAAATAAGCACAGAAAATAACAAGTAAATAATCATATTTTTTTCATAAAAAACTGTATACATGTTATTTTATTTTATCTTTATTAGTTTTATTTTTTATAGAAATTTTAAAACTTTTAAAAGTTTTTTTTCGTAAATTATATATGTATGTTTTATATGATAAAATTTACTAAATAGATAAGGAGAGACTCAATTAAAATAGTATAAAGCTATTTAGTTTACATGTTTTTTTAAATTATATAATTTGTATTTGTGTAATTTTGATTTTTATATTTTTTTATGTTTGTGCACATTAAATTTTGAGTAAATTATATATTTTAAGATCTTATGTTTGAGTTCTCTCTAAATTTATTCTAATTTAAATCTCACTGATTGTTCAAATTTATTTTAGTTTAGATGTATTAAATATTTTAGCTAAAAATAAAATTATACATTGTAACATTGATATTGACAATAGTGATTCAAATATATTAATTGCAATTATGATTGTACTTGTAATTTTCTAAAAATTATATATATCTCAATTTTTTTTAGAATATATATATCTTAATTATTAAATATGTAATTTCCTTAATCTGGTCTAGACGTTAGACCCAAATTCGAGAGATTATATCGTCCACTAAGACAACCTAGTACAATCGGAGTTTATAAATCAGTCATTTTAAAACATTTGTTTATCTTAGAAAAACTTAGCCTATTTTTAGAAAAACCAGCGAGTTAACATGGTCGTATGGTTCATGAATTTCTCTATCGTTTACAGGTGCACATGGTCGTGTGGTCCACATGGCCTTATGGGAGACCGTGTGGCCTTAAACCTACACACGATCACCACTGATTCACTTGGAAAAGACACATCTTTCACCATGGTCCAATTGAGAATTTTTCAATGGGCGCACGTGAGAAACTCAAGGGGCACACGTAGAGAGCTGCGGAGGCACCAGAACAATCTGGAATTGGGCGATTTGGGCTGGCCTAGAATTGGGCTAATTTAATTTAATGGTTGGGTTTTGATTTGGTATTTGGGCTCGGGTTTATGCATTGGGTTAATGGGTTTTGCTAGGTCTGGGTCAAAATTGGGTTTTAATTATTATTGTATTTGGATTGTTATAAAAGGGACTTTGAATTTTTATTTTAATTTATTATTTTTCTATTTTGGTTAGAAATGGGCCCGGGCAAAAATGGGTTTTTACAAAGTACAAAAGCATAAAGATAACATTTTAAATCAAGATGTGACCACTCTCAATTTCACAAACTCAATTCTACTAACTTCATTTTTGGAATGTGACAGAAATTATATTATTTTTAAAATGGAGTTATTATTTGAATAAAACTTTAAACATAAAATATAGGAAAAAATTGTGATAATTATAATTAAATTAAATTAATAATTATTAGTTAAAAATTTACACAAAAAGTTGTGTTAATTTAATTTTTTTAATTTGTGCTAATTTTATTAATTTAAAATAGAATTATTACTTAAATATATATCTAAGCATATTAACAATCATTTAATTGATATTAGAGTTATATACCAATTCAAATTTAAATTTAACTTTATAAATAACATCCAATAGTTAATATTAATAAGTTAGAATAATATAAAAAATAATTGGACGTTAAATCAACAGTTCATGGAAAAAGGCAATATCGAATCACATTCGAACGACAATGACGCTAAAGAGTGATCAAACATTATTTTAATTGATGATAAAGTAATATAATATTATGAAATGTTTTTTTTTTAAATCTATAAGTTTTTATATTGTGTGAAACAAGCTCTCTCAAAATCATTTTTAATTGTGAATATTTTTCGTATTTATAATGAACTATTATTAAATTTGTTACATGTTGTTTTACTTTATTTTTTATTTTTTCAAATTAATATTATAATTTACTTTATAGTTCCAAATTTATATATTATTTAAAAATAAAAGAAGTTATCATTATTAATGATAGGTAATAGTAATTAAAATACGTTATTTAAAATTTAATTAAATTTTAAAATTTTAAAATCATTTACATTAAAAACTAGTAATAATATAAATATGAGACTTCAGAGTTTATTATATTGCATGATTAAGTTGTTCATCTATTAAATTATTAATTTTTTTTTTCAAAATCATATATAAAATTATTGAAGCATGCAAAATAATTAATTTTATATTAGTATCGCAATTTGAATTTAGATAAATAATTTGACTCATAAATTGATTTAGGCTAAATTATAATAATTATTAAAATAAATGTATTATAAAAAATTTTAATGAATTAAGGATTAATATTTGATGCACCATCGTGTATAAGTTCCATACACCATCAATTAATAATAAAATGAAATATAATAATTATTATAAAATAAAATATATCGAAGGATTTAGAAAATAAATACTATTAATCTTATTAAATATAATTAAATATTAATCATAATTATTTTGTTCTGGATTTTAGGTTTCGAATTTGGAAGTTTAGATTTTCTGTTTTAGTTTTTAAATTTAGGATTATAAATTTAGGATTTTGAATTTCAGATTTTATGTTTTATTTATTTATTTATGTTTAACAATTATAATTCATAATTATTCTATAAACCCTTCAATAATTTTTATCTTACACAAATGACTATGCATTATTTTATTATCAACTGATAATACATTAAACCTATACACTGTATTTTTCATAAATTAACACCGATATTAACTAATAGTAACAATTTGCGCCCACAAAAGCATATCTTTTCACACAATCATGACATCATCGAAGGGTTTTGATAAGGTGATATTTATGATATTTTTATTTTCCAATTTCCCTTCTCTATTTATACAAAACCATTTCCCTGCTTTCAACTAAACTAAACCACCTTCTCTATCTCTCTCTTCTTTTTCTCGAGAAACAAACAACACTTGGTTTTTAATTTCTTCATTTGGCAACGATGGAAAACAATGAGAGAGGTTCAATCTCTCCAATCTCAATTCCAACCACGTTTTCTTATTCTCCATCGTCGTCGCCTTCTTCACCATTTTCTCAGTTTTCACCAAGTTTTCCTTCTCCAGACTCTCAATCTTCTTCACCACCATCACCGCCGCGAGCAGCAGCAGCTTCTCCTCAGCTTGTTCTCAGCCCTTGTGCTGCCTGCAAAATCCTTCGCCGTCGCTGCGTCGACAAGTGTGTCTTGGCTCCTTATTTCCCACCAACTGAACCTTCTAAGTTCATCATTGCTCATAGAGTTTTTGGAGCTAGCAACATCATCAAATCCTTGCAGGTACCCCCCCTTTTTTTCCCTTGTCAAATTCCTGTTTTAATCTCATTATTAAATGACATTATTTTTTAAAAAATCAATATATTGATTTCCTCAAATTAAAAAAGGAAAAAAGGGTCACAGTGTTGATTGTGAAAAGGTCTAAGCCACGATTACAATTCACATGCAATGAGGAAATCTTGACTTCAATTGCCAATAAAATGTGCAACTTAACGGTTTATACAAGTCGGTCAAGATTACAATATATATTCCATTAAATTTATCATGTTTATTATGTTTTGTGTGAAATAGATAATAGAATTTAAAATGTGTATTTTAATATCTCTATTTCTTTTCCGATTTCTTTTATATAAAAAATACAAGTACTAACAATATAAGGGAAAAAAAACATCAAAGTTGACTAGCCAAGGGCATGCATCATATTGTCAACCAAAGGCATGATTGCCAGATTTCCAAATATTTTTTAACTTGGTAATTTTCCAAAAAAGAAAAAGAAAATTCTCTTCTTTAAAACCTTGGATCTCCAATCAATTATGCTAACAAAACTGAAACTATTCTCAGGAACTGCCAGAGTCCCAAAGAGCAGATGCAGTAAGTAGCATGGTGTACGAGGCCAGTTCTCGGATTCGGGATCCGGTATACGGGTGTGCCGGAGCGATTTTCCAGCTTCAAAAGCAAGTGAGTGACCTCCAAGCACAGCTGGCCAAGGCACAAGCTGAGGTTGTGACCATGCAATGCCAACAAGCCAATGTGTTAACCCTAATCTTGGGAATGTCACAATCTAAAGAACCCATTGACACCACTTGTTTTCTAGATGATACTTGTGTTGTTTCACCTTGGGAGCCTCTCTGGACTTGAAGAATAGGCTGAGAATTTTCAGTGTTATCAGGATTTTATTTTAAATATTTCTGATGAATACATATTCCAATATAAATATAAAAAAAATTATATACATTTATGTCGGATATATACCCATATGGGAATGGGAATATAGGTTAGTTATGGGAGATATGTAGCCCTAGCTTTTTTTTCAATCGATCTTGTTGACCTAAAGGTACCTTTGGAAATTGATTTCATATGAAGGTTTCTCTATATTTATAATTTCTAATCTTTTTAATGAAAAAGGCATGACTGTCTTTATCCCTATGTCTACTCTTTTATTAAAGCAACTTTGGTTACCTAATTTTATATTCTAGATATAGATTCTCGTATGGTTACTTGTCAAACTAGCTTCCTCTTTTCCTAAAATCTTCACTTATTTTAGCTTTATTATCCAATCTCCAGCTATACTCATGGTGTCAGATTATCTAACTACATTCTATATAAACATCTAAATATAAATATAATAAAAGTCTTACTTTAAAAATAAAAAAAAGTTATATAAATATTATTATTCCAATTTCAATTTAACCCATTATAATTGCATCAACCAACCACATTAGTTATGATTGGGAGATTTTTTTGACTAATTTAAAATAAATAGATTTGTAGATTTTAATAATTCAACCTCAAACTCTTAAACAGAAGACATTATAAAGTTAAGTGTATTTAAATTTTTATCTTTACAATAACAACTGTACCAATTGAACTGCATTAATATTTCAACATTTAATTAATTCATTACCCAATATTTTTTTTAGTAGGGATTAGAATCAATTGTTTCTGCCGCTGCATTGTTATCAGTGTAAGAGGACGTAAATTCAAGTGCGTTGAGACGTATTATCTTTTTATTTAAGAATTGGGATGGACTATAAATAGTTAAACATTATATTAAAAAAAGAAAAAAAAAAGAATAAATTGTTTCCCAAATCGTTATAAAATGTTTCTTGGACTAGCTTAGTTAGAGAAAGCCAGAGGAATGAATAATTTATCATATAAAGGAAATTTATACAAATATAAAAATATTTCCTCCTCAAAAGCAAATTTTCATTCTGTAAAACTTTTTCTTTTCTGCTTTTTATTATTCAAAATTAAAAAAGAAAAATCAAGGCGAAAATCGGTACTGTCTATATTATTTAGAAAAAAAAAAAAAAAAAAAAGGATCTCCCATCTTAATTAATTTGTCCCTAAAGGAATAAATAAATAAATAAAAACGCGTTTTGAGCTCTTAGCTCCTTGATTGCACTTTTACCATAACACGTGCGCCCGGCCGACATGTCTGGTTGAGTTTCTACTCAGAAAGAAAAGATACAAACATTTTACTATTCATTTATGTTGTATAAAAATATGATAAAATTCCACAAGTTTTTAATTAATTTTCATTCATTCAAAATTATTAACATCAAGCTGATAAAACAAGAATAATAGTAATATAAATATAATTAGAGGATTATTTTTTTTCCAAAAATGATTTCTCAAATTTTATAAAATAAAAAGGATGGCCTTCATATTCTGAACCTCTCTTCTTCTCTTCACATTCTCAAACCAATATTTCAACATGAAATTGATGGTGTTAGGTGTGCTAATTAATAACCATTTAATTAGAATTAGGGTTCATTTGTAGGAAATAATGACATTCACACTATAAATAGAAACATTTAGGTTAATTAAGAATAAATCACACTAAAAATGAAAGATTTTAATGAATACTAATCAAATTCTCTTTCATGCAAGCAATAACTTGCATTATAAATGTGAGTTGTGAACTCCATAATGGTGTGGGACAAATCATATATTAAATTCTTGGATTGGGTATTAATAATATGCTGTTCGCAAATAACATAAAATCATAATTTATTAATATCACAACTAGTGCAATTTTGGGTTCATAAAAATCAGATTGGATTTGTTCAATTAACAATTTATGAAGTAAAAAATAATCAAATTATAATGAAAATTTTTATAAGGAATAAAAATAATTTCTGTTTCTTTATTAAAGTGAATCTTTTCAAGTCATAAATTTGGTAAACACTATAAGTGGGATCCTAACACGTCTCACCTTTGGAATAAAATATCATATTTTAGCGATACGTGTGTGGTTGGGGTGAATGAAACTAATTCAATTCGAAAAAAATTAAATTTTCAGTTAATCAAATTGAGTTATTTGAATTTTTATAGTCAACTCGGATAAGTAATTCGAGTTTCGAGTTCGACTCGAGTTAAATTTTACAATTTTAATAATTCGAATAATTCGAATAACAGATTGGTGTAAATACCCCTTTGGTCCTTGTTAATTTTGAAAATGAGCAAATTGGTCTCTCTCTCAACAAAAATTACAAGAAAAAATTTAAAATAATTTTTAAAATTTAAAATATTTATAAAAATTTCAAATTTTATATTTTTAAAACATTATAATTTTTTTAAAATTCTAAATAATATATAAAGAAAGTTAAAATTTTAAAATTTTCTAAAATAATAACTATTCAAGTTTATCATACTAAGATACCTTATTTTTATTATTTATTTTACTTTGAAAAAGTTTTCAAATATATTTATGGTTTCAAATTTATGTGCTCTAACATGTAATTTGTAACATCCCGAAATTGGGCCTAGAAGAATTGGGCCCAATGGGCCTTAGGCGTAGGTGCGTTTAAAAATTTTTGAGAACAAGAGAACGGCTTTAGTGCTAGTTGGACCTATTAGGTGAGTGATTTTGGAAGGTTAGAGGGTTTCTATGAAGTCCTGGGGTCAAACTTTGGCTTTAGGAAAATTTTGGTTTTAGGTGAATAAAACCCTGAGAGTTAGTAATAGGCTTTAAGAATAAAATGTGGAGAAAAATGACACAAGTGGAGTGTGTGGTGTAGTGGCAAAGTGATGCCACATAAGAGGCAAGGGGGTGACGCCACAAGGAAGGAAGGAGGTCCAAGGTTCAAGTCTTGACTCTTACATTTTAGATTTCTTTTTAAATGGACTCTAGAATTTTGCCATAGGGTTATATTTAATTGTGCATGATTTTAGACACAAGAAAGTGAGTTGTCTAGTGGTAAGGCGTCATTAAGGGTGCAAAGGAGCCTAGGTTCGAATCTCATGACAAGCAAGGGAGTATTTATTTTGCGGATTGGAAGGGAAGAGTTTGAGTTGGATTTAAACTCTGCTGACGGAGGGATCCCACATCTAAAAGATACAAAGAAGGAAGATGAGAAGCTAGCTATATATAGAGCATTCTATGAGGAGAGTTAATATACCTTGGTGGGCGTTTGGGTGCAGACCTAGAGGATAACCGCCAATAGTAGCGAAGGAAGGGCTACTATAACGTGAGGTGCACGGTAAGGTTACGGTGAGGTTTCAGTTTCCGATAAGTGTATATTAAGTTATGATTAATTGTTAGGTGATGTCGATTGTAGGTTTGTGACTAAGGGGTTTGCAACGCGCGTGGTTACCAGGTGTGTACAAACACTACACACACGAAATCGACAAAGCTAAAAGTGGCTAAATAGGGCTCGGTGGGTCCTGAGGCTAAGTTTGATGAAATGGTTTGGTTGGTTATACGAATTGAATTAGTCATGCATGATACATGAATTGGATTTGTTTTGGGCCTAGTAGGCCATATGATGAGATTTGGGCCTAATGGGCGTGATTTGGGCTTATGGGGACGTAGGCATGTATGTTAGGGTTTATGGACCTTAGGTCTAGTTTGAACAACTCGTAAATTTCATAAGACTTAATTCTAGTTAGACAAGTCTGTGAACAAAGTTGCAGGGTTGGAGTGTGGCAACGGGCGTACGCATGTCTAGGATTGGATCTAGGGAGAGCTTGGTACTTAAGCGGCCCTAGTGGCCCACCTCCTCTTTTCTGGAATCCTACCTAGTGCGTAGTGTCTGTTCACTTTAGCCGCGAAGACTTGTTGATGGGCCAAAGTTCATAGCTAAAACCCGAAAGGGACCGAAATACCCCCGATTTGTGAAATTACCAAAATACCCCAATTTGCAAAATTACCAAAGTACCCCCGATTTACGAAATTACCAAAATACCCCTAGTTTATGAAATTATCGAAGTACCCCCGATTTGCGAAATTACCTAAGTACCCTTGATTTACGAAATTACCAAAATACCCCTAGTTTATAAAATTATCGAAATACCCCTAATTTGTCAAATTACCAAAATACCCCCGATTTGTGAAATTACCAAAATATCGTCGATTTGTAAAATTACCAAAATACCCCCGATTTGTGAAATTATTAAAATACCCTCAGTTTGCAAAATTATCGAAATACCCCTAATTTGTGATATTACCAAAATACTCCTGGTTTGCAAAATTACCAAAGTACCCCGGTTTACAAAATTATCGAAATACCTCTAATTTGTAAAATTACCAAAATACCCCCAATTTACGAAATTACCGAAATAACCCCGATTCGTGAAATTACCAAAATATCCCCGATTTACAAAATTACCAAAATACCCCTAGTTTGTGAAATTACTGAAATACCCCTGATTTGTGAAATTACCAAAATACCCCTGTAGGGTAGAATAACGAAAATACCCCTGGGTAGTGAAATGACGAAAATACCCCTATGTGACGAATATGAGTTTGTGGATGTTACTTTTGTGTTTGATGCATTCATATGATATTCTGCTTAGGATGCATATGGGTGGGAATTATGGTACGGAGGAAGATTTGAGGATCGCATGGCCATATGGTATGGATCCGGGATCGCATGGTAGTATGGTATGGATCCACCGTAGGCTTTTAGCCACCGAGCGACCATCTTTGCACGATAATGTTACCGAGGGTCGTGTGCCATTAATATGGGCTTCGTCTTAGTGATTATGGGCTTCGTGCCAATCTGAAGGCTTTGTGCTATTATTATGGCTTTGTGCCAATCATATTTACCGTGGCTATGTGCCTAACATATATATATTGATGACTCTGTGTCAATATTTGAGGATCGCATAGCTGTATGGTATGGATCCAGGATTGTATGGCCGTATGGTAGGGATCCACCGGAGGCTTTAAGCCTAATATTTGATTAGCAGCTTTGCTGCAACGTTTGGTAGTACTGCAACCGAGCTACCCTTGGTGTGTAGCGGAGGGGTGGGTCGAGCTAAAATTCCCCACAGGAGTCATAAGGTTAGAAGGGAAATGGTGTGTGTAGTGGATGGATTTTTGGGGTGGGTTTGCATTATTTGTTTATAAATGATACGATGTGATATGAGGTCAATATGGGCTAAAGCCCAAGACCACCGATTTTGATAGGGCTTAGGCCCAATGTGAATATTTGTATGTGATTTCATTGCCAATGGTTGTACACACTGAGTTTTGAAACTCACACCCTTAATTCTAATGTTTCAGGTGATCCTGAATAGACGGCTCGACGTGGGAGAGGACTCGGAGATGGCCACACTACAAGCTATTCAAATGTTTTAATTTATTTAAATGATTTTATTTTAAATGCTTTGTTTTTTTCAATGGATTGTAACAAGGCCATGTAACTCCTAATTGAATTTATATTTTGGGTTATTGTTATTGTTCCAACTACCCACTTAAGAAATTTCATAAAATTATTAAAGTGTTAATATGGTTTTCGAAATAAACTTTTGTTTTGGGCTTTTGGGCCTTAAATGGTTAAATAGAAAATCATTTTGAAGTGCGCCTTTAATGTGACATTCCAGATTCGGGCCTAACTTCTAGGCCGGGTTTGGGGTGTTACATAATTAGTTTATACTATAATAATCTTTTAATTTTACATATTTAATTCTTAAGTTAAACTCGAACAATTTCATTTGATTCGACTTGACTCGAATTTCATTACACTCGACTCGACTCGATTCGATTAAATTTTTTTTAAATCGAGTTAGGATGATAAAATAGGACCCTTCAACTCGATTAACTCAAAAATCTTTTACTCGATTTGATCGAATGATCTCCCCTAATCCATGCAACCAGTTATCACGGTAAAAGAAGATAAAAGAAGTGGTGTCATCCCTTCTAGCTGTTTGCTTTCTCTATTATTGGTAGTATATATTTTTTAATATTCGTGCAAAACCTATTAAACGCACACGTGCGGAAGGAAGGAGGAAGGAGAATGAAGCTTTTTTTTATTATAAATTATATCAAAAGTTGTGAAATTTTCTAATTATTTTTGTACTGCGTGCTAGAACAGTAAAAATTTGATGTAAAGTTAAAACTGTAAATTAAGATCTATCATGTTAAATCATTAAAAACAAAACTATATGAGGAAGCGTACATGAAACTATTGTTGGAAATTCCCTAGAAACTTTTGATCTTTTAGGAAAATAGTTTCTCTTTGTATAACTCTCTGATGAGATGAAAAAGAAATACGAGATATAGATATCTATTTCTTGGGGACTACTACCTCTTTTTAAAATAATTGATTATTAAATCAATTTTGGGTATTTATAATTTGGCCCATCATCAAATTATAAATACTACTTATGGTATCTACACATTATTTTCATGACACTTTAATACTTATGACACCTATGACATAATTGGTCACTTAATTTTGTATCACACTTTGTAATAGTATTATACATTGTACATATGTGCCCATAATTGAGAATGTTAATCCAACAATCTCCCACTTGGGCAACATATGTTTCCTAATAATTGAACAACCTTATGAGCTCAAAATTTGATATCATATACCACAAGTATTCTATAACAATATCATCCATCGACTATCCCTATAGGATCAAAGCATTAATCATGACTAAACTCATCAATGGTCACATATACAAATATAGTCAAATGACATAGATCAATCATGAATGTGTAGCATGGAAATTACATGTAATGTGAACCAAACATGTCTATTTCCAACTGGTCGTCTTTAAATTTAAGTGAGGTCAATATCAAATAAATTGAATAGTTTATTTCTTTGGGTATTCGAAAAGTTTAAGCTCGTGCTCGCATAACGATCGCCAACTGGCTCCCCCATTATACTCTAATCCATGACAGCATAATGATCGTCGATTGAGACCTCCACGTAAATTTCCACCCATGATCGTATAAAGCAAAATACCCCGAAACCAGATTTCATCAGTATAGGTTTCAGAGGTGATGGTCTCATCTAGGCAAGATATATGAAATGAGAGTGTCTTAGAGCGATATCGCGTCACTGACAACTCAAGAATACCTCAAACCACAAATTTTGTTAGTGATAAATTTTTTAACACTGAAACGGGACAGAAAATTAAGAGAGAGAAATATTGTAAAGTGGAGGGATGAAGGTCGAGACAGATGATGTTTTATAGAGATGATGGAGCATTGAGGGGGAACCCCTTTTATAGGCGTAGGGGAGGGGGTGAGATTACAAAGAAAAAAATCTTTGTGCTCGAAAACACGTCGCAAGACCAGTGTTTTCATCGAACATCTTCAAAATGTGCTTCAAATCTACTAAAAACTTCTCGAGATTAAAGTACTTTTTTGCAGGCTTTAGTGTAAATGTTAAGAAAACTCATCCAGCTAGGCGCGCTTTCCTATCATGTCACTAGGAAGCTCGACTAGCTGGACAAGTTTTCTTTACATTTCCATTAAATCCTACCAAAAAAGTACCTGGTCTTGGGAATCTCGAGTAAAATCTGAATCACGTTTTGAGGCATTGAAACCCTCTGAAGCACACATTTGATGAAATTATTTGATTTGTGAAACGTGTTTTCGAGCACTGAAAAGAGTTTCATTATTATTATTCAACGAAAACGCTTATTCAAAAATAAATTTTGAAGTACGCATTCCCTCTCTCCTTGTTCTATTTTTCTATTAAAGTACTGAAATATTTAGAACTTAGGCACGCATCAAATTCATATCTAACATTGAAGAGTTGAGTTGTGAGTGTCGTTTGCATTTCTTTGGATCACCATTTAAATATTTTTTTTTCTAAATATCTAATTCATTTTAAATTGAGCTGATGGAGCTGGTCCATCTTCAACCATCGTTGTAGCTAATGTTGGAACCAAAGCTGAAACAGAAAGTCCTACTGCACGGTTATGCTGTGGGTTCACTGGTTTCTTACAAAGCTCCTATTATGATGTCCCCAAAGCATCAATGGGTAGACATTCTTTGGTTTTTGACACCAATTTAAACTCTAATGGCCATTATTAGTCGAGGTATAAGCGTAACCCGAACCTCGACACCCGGGCACGACACTCAGTCAGTACGTTTGATTTCAACTTCAGTGGTCGATGTCTTGAAGCGAAAGCACTTATATAGAAAGGCCATCAACCTATATCGGTTTGCAAACCAGTGCAAATTTTGCGAAGCACATGGGGTAGAGAAAAATTGATGACTTACTCCCTACGATTGGATCCGACGATAGTGCATCAAATCTTTTGGTTGAAGATGACAATAAAGGCAAAGATGAGGAAGAAGATGCAGCTGGATGCATTAATTTCATACTACTTCGCCAACATACCCTTTGAACAGTGGATGCAATCATATGACGAGGGTCTACAGCACGGGCACATGATAGCGAACCTAGCTGAATGCATCAATTCTATATTTAAGGGGACGCGTCATTTGCTGATAACCTTAGTTATAAAAAAAGCATACTCTTCTAACGAAGTTTCCTACTCTTCACCTACACCGATAGCAGATATGGATTGCAGAAGATTCTGAACCAAGCCATGTACTCCAAACAATCCATCATGTCTGATGAGAAAAAGTGTTCGCAGATGGGTAAGAATTCTATCCTACAATCCCAAATGTCAATGTACTCCTTATAGTAATCTTTTCAATTTTCGTCGGTCTTCTCCTGCAAATCCAACTTGTACAGTGCTTCCATGTCTCACGGTCATGTACACTATCAATGTCTCGCGGTGAATTTTTTGCATCCAACCGAACTGTTGCATCACTCGATCTGATTCATGCATCTTCACTGTCATGTACACTATCAATGGCACCTTCGTGTCCCACATATTCCAAATGGCCAAAAATTTTGGCGGGGCATATTCTATGATATCTGGATCGATGTATGGCAGCCATTCAAACTCTAGTGGACAGTTATAAATTCTATTATGTATGATATTTTAACTTACAAATCATTGCATAATTATTACAGGTTTGAAAAAATTCAGTAACTTTCCTCGGCTTTGGAGCGTTGATCTAACAACAGTAGGATATCTTCAAGCTACTCTAGTAGTCCCACGTAACTTGGCCCATAGTTCCACCTATTCAAGCGATATGTTAATTCAAACATATAATAAATAAACAACATATACTATATTAACTACATATTATTGTCAAATGATTTTACCTTGTCATCAATGGGAACGTATAAGGGTCATTCACTCGGGGACATAGAAATGGTAGCCATCACCATGCCTATGACAGCAGTAGGAGTAGGCAACCACCGATTGACATCTTATCCGATTCGTTGCCCATCACAACTCCCAGTACAACATGGCCAAGAAGGTTGATCTCTAACCCAATCGTCCGCATTCTTTGAAGTCTACTATGTGTAATAGCCACCTTATATTTACCAAATTTTATGATTTATTGGGCATTAAAATGCCCTTGTTTAACCTCGGGATGAGTGCTTGGACATATTTTTTCTTTGACGACGTCGAGCGCATTCAAAGGAAGATCTTTGAAATTAGTTTCCAACCACTGCATATTTATCCGCCCACCTTGAATCTTGTTCAACACCTTCCCCAAAAATCCATTGCAAAGGTCCTTTTTAGGGGAACGACAGTTGACCTCGTGATGACTAGCCCATCCTCTGGTAAACCGAGTTGTAAAGCTACGTCCTCGAGTGTGATTATACACTCGCCGCATGGAAGATGGAAAGCGTATGCCACAGGCCTCCATCTTTCCACCAATGCGTTGATGAGTGTAGATTGAGTTTGCAGCCATGAGCATACGAGATGCATAAAAGAATCTCGCGTCTTGCCATGAATTTCGGTGTTTGGGCTCTTTGACAAGTTATGTATGAACCCCTTCAAAACACGATCATCTGCTTATTTATATTGAGAAAATAAATTATTTTAAAAAATAAAAACTTTAAATTTAACTTAATTAAAAATAAAAAATAAAAAATTTCATCTTACCATTATCGCTTGAGCGATGGAAATGTGCTTGTCATCGAAACGAATTAGAGAGCTTGTCATTCGTGAAAATTTAATCGAAACAAATAATA
This sequence comes from Gossypium rotundifolium, assembly GCA_025506655.1. Lineage (NCBI taxonomy): Eukaryota > Viridiplantae > Streptophyta > Magnoliopsida > Malvales > Malvaceae > Gossypium > Gossypium rotundifolium. Next base: position 42,375,780 of record CP106725.1, on the reverse strand, counting down.
TACAAATAATTAAATAAAACTATATTATTTTCAAACAAGTGTATCAAAAAAATTAGAACAAAATTTGAGAAAATTGAGAGAAATGAGAGTTTAGAGAGAATAGAGAGTTGAATGAGTGAAAAGAATGAAAAATAGTCTAGTGTTAATAGGAAAAAAAAATTACCATTGGCCCTTAAAAAATTTACCATTGCCAACGTTCAAAAAATCATTGAGGAAATGACCGTTGGAGGAAAGCGCGTCCAATTAGGTGCGCTTTTATACTCTCTTAAAAAATGACCTATTTAAGAAAAAAAAAACCTAAAAGACCAATTAAAAAAAAACAACAGCATATAAGCCTAATTTATCCGGTATATCAATTTCAACTATTTGGATTAATAGTGAGCAATTAAAAAAAAAGGCAAGCAAGTTTGGCTGACTGGGCAGCTTATGTGGCACAAAAAGTGTTATTTCCCTAAATAATTTGACAATCGTACTATTTTCAAGGTAGTTAATATTATATTAGTGGATGTACTATTTTTACTAGTACTGATATGTATTGATATTGCTCCATTTTGATGTACCATTTTAGATTTATCGCTAATTTTTGTAAAACATTTGATATATATATATATATATATATATATAATATTTACAAATATAAAATAATTAGATGAAATAAATCTTAAATATAAAATATTCATAGAAAATAAAACTTTAGTTGAAGTAATAAAAAATTAAAAATATTGATGGTATAAATTCAAATCTCACCTTGTATAAATTTTAAAATACCAAATAATAATAATAAATTACTAAAATAATTTTAATAAACTTGAGAAATATAATTCATAGTCATATTTCCATAATTATTTTCCCAAAACGTAACGTACTTTTTATTTGATTTAAAAGACCTGTTATTATTTAATTGTCAAATATCAAAACTTTACTTCAACATAATACAATAAATGCAAATTTTTAATTTTAATTATATTTAGTATACTGGATTTTAATTGAATCGATTGTTGTACTCCAAATTCATCAATTTTGTCTTCTATTTGATTTTTCTTGAAAATAACATAACATGCAAGAAAATCAATCTCTTTCAAAAACACAAATTAAGCTTATTCTAAGTTTAGTCTTTTCTAGATGAGAGAAGAATTTCGACATAAGTACTACAATTATTTCCATAAATTTGTAAATTTAAATAGATTGATTTACATTTAATAATTAAGTCGTATTTCACGAGATATTTTTAAATTATTTCTTTCATTTTAAGCCATTATGTTATACTCAACGTCGATAATGGTAATAGGAATAATCGCAAAGCAATAAGAAAGAAAATTAAAAACACACAGATTTTACGTGGAAAATCTTTATCGGAAAAAATTACGAGCAGAAGAGGAGAAATTCACTATGTTAAAAAAAACACACGATACAAGAAAAATTTGACTAAATCTATTTAAGGGTTAAACAACCCTGTTATAATCAATGTCTAATAAAAAAAAATTGTCCTATACAGATTCAACTTGTGCGGCATGGTCTATACCGCAAGGGTGGAGTCCTAGTCTAGTTTGGTACTTATTACCTCTCTATTTTATTTCTTTAACAAGTGACAAGATTTGAGTCACACAACTCTAACACGTTCTTCAAACTTCAAATCATTCTATTTATATTTCTAAACTATCGAAATTATATCAATCATATCTTTTGTTATTAAAATAATTAATTTAATCATTAAATGATACATTGAATCTTATGCCATATAATTTAAAATGAAAATTCTAAAGAAAAATATATTGTAAAAATCTTGATTTTAGATTTTCAAAATTTTATGGAAACTTTATCATTCACTCTCTTTTTTCAATTTTACTTTTTTAAATTTTTATTTTATTACATAAAATTTGATATGATGCTTAATGGTTTTAATATTGAAAGGGCTTGATTGATATAACCTTAACAATTTGAGAATGTAATTAGAACATTTTAAAATTTGAGGACTGAATTAAAATAAGGTCATAATTTAAGAATATCTTGTGAGATTAACTCATATTTAAAATTAGAAAATTGCTCTTAACTAGATGGAGAATTTTAATTCCTGGATTGACTCAAACTTGTTTTCACTTGTAAGAACGACTATGAGGGGACTGTTAAAGCAATAAAAATTGGAAAATTTGTGTCTATTTAACCAATTTGTTTGGAAAAAGGATGCTTTCGTTATTGTTTTTTTTTTCTTCCTAGTTGTAATTAATTAGTCTAGTCATCCCCCATTTTCTTTGGCTTTGATAAGTGGTGAATAATAAGTCCATGAATTTGAATATATATATATATATATATATATATATATATATATATATATTTTCAGTGACAATGAAACTTTTGTTTACATTTATTTGAAGCGTAAGAACAATTTTACTATTTTTTAATCTATAATTAAAATATTAGTACGATAGAAATATACCCCACATTCAAAGAGAATTACTCAAATAAAAGTCATCACTTTCTCTCTTGAAAATTCCAACCCAACAGCCTTTAGTCACTTGATTACTTAAATGATGGAAAATTGTATATGCTTGTTTGTCTTTTTCCCTTTTGGATATATTTAGGAATTTTATTAAAAATATTTGGTAACTAAAATTTTGAAAGAAACAAGTATAATTTCCATCACTTGATTAATGTTATAATTAAAAATAAGTTGAAAAAAATTGGATCTCATATACAATGTAACATCTTATTATTTTTTATACAAGCAAGTAATTACATTAGTATGAAAATTACAAATGTAGAAACTATTTTTAAGTATTTTGAAGAACGGGGATCGACTTTAAAATGAAATATGAAGTTGTCACCGATCTTTTTCGAGGTGTGATCGGATCACCTTGAGATGGATTATTTTAATAAAAACATTTTGATTTATTAAAATAATAATTTTGGTCTACGAAATTTGAGAAAGCAGGTTCGAGAATCAATTACGTAGGAGGAAGGATTAGCACTCTCGTAACGCCTTAAATTGGTATCGAATTGATTGATTAATGTCTTAATGTCGAAAATTTAAAAAGATTTTAAAATACGACCTTCTTTGACCCATTTAAAGATACTCGAGCTTGAATATTAAGATTATCTGGTTCTGAAGGAATAAAATATCACATCCAGCACGTTAGGATGCAACAATTTAAGTCTTCGAATTCTAGATCACCCCAAAATTTTCAAAACTCATGCATTGAGATTTTGAAAGGGTATTTCGTTATTTGGGATCAAACGGAAAATCGAAACCCAGCACGTTAGGGCACGATTTCTCAAATTTCCAAACACGAAATATTGCCTTGTTTTTAATGCTAAGAAAACATGAATGAAATCTTAAAAGGATGTTTGATTATTTGGTCAAACGAAAAACCGAAACCTAGAACGTTAGGGCACGATCTCTCGAATTTTCAAACACGAAACATTGCCTTATTTTAGAGTTAAGAAAACACAAATGAAATCTTAAAAGAATATTCGGTTATTTGGTCAAACAAAAAAACCGAAATTCAGCACGTTAGGGCACGATCTCTCGGATTTCCAAACACGAAATATTGTCTTGTTTTTTTTTGAAAACATGGACAAAATTTAAAAAGGATACTTAGTTGTTTGGTCAAATGGAAAATCGAAACTCAGCACGTTAGGGCAAGATTTCTCAAGTTTCCAATTACTAAATATTGCTTTGTTTTGAGGAATTTTTAAATAAGTGATTATAAATTCGGTTCAAGATGCATTTATTTAGTTCGTTTGGGGATAAAAGATAATTAATATCAGGCGAAAGTGGGAGTTTGAATCATGATACATCAACAGGAAATAAAATATAATTATAAACATGAATAGTAATACACGACAATAATATTATACGCATGAATAATAATCATATGAAAATACCAAAAAACTAAATTGGGGCACATATATTGACGATATATTATACATTATACAAATACCAACATTAACATTCAAAATCACTGAATTATAAGACAATTTTTAAAAGAAATACCAATCAAATTAACACAAATCAAATGTAACTAATTCTAAACAATGAAGGAAATGAATAACATGAGGGAAAAACAATTTTAAATCATTAATATACAATGATAAATCATATGTACAAAAGTGTATACAAAAATTCAAAATGGATTAAAATACAAAGATAAAAATAATTAATACATGCAATAACAAGGTAAATAGATTTTAAATAAAATATTAGGTAAGGAGAAAATCAAAGTAATATATATATAAAATAATATAGGTTAATCAAATAAAAACCTAATATAAATAATTTATATGTGAAGGTGATAATGTATAAAAGTTTTTGAAATAAATAAAATATATAATAAAACAGAACTTAAAAGGAAATAAACTATACAAATAAGTAAATTTAAAAATATGCACATACACATAAATAGATAAAGAACATACATAAAATAATATGAAATCAATAATATAAAAATAATTTAATATAAACTATATATGTATATAAAGAGAATATATAAAAAAGAAATTAATGAAAATATCATATGAAGAGAACTAAATAATATCTAAAATAATTTAAAGTATATAATATTTAATATTAAACAAGAATAATTAGAGAAATTAATAAATGAATAATTAATAATTAAATAAATCAATTAAGGGACTGCATTGAAACCAGAACAAAATTAGAGAGCTAAAAAGCAGTAAATTAAAAGTGAAATAAAAAAGGGTTAAAAACAATGCGCGTAAATTAAAGAGGATTAAGAGTGAAATTTACCCAAGTTATTAAACGCAGCGTTTAAATAGGAGCCAAATTAAAACTGCGCAAAATTATTGGGCAAAATTAAAATAAAATAAAACTTAATTGCGTAACCGGTTAAAAGCGGAAGGACTTAAAAAGTAAATAAACTATTCTCATAAAACACACGGATCCTTCCCCTGGGTCGGGTCAACACACAGGTCAAAGGTTATGAAATGACATCGTTTTAGTCCATGGTGACATTTTCCTAAACGGCGCCGTATTGAAGTAGTATTTAAGGCCGAAAAATCTTAGAAAAAAACATTTGAATAAGTTTTAAAAAAAAAAAAAGAGAGATAAATCTCTTTTCTCTCTGCCGAGATTCTCCGGCCACAAGTCCGGTCAACCGTCGCCGTGAATCGTCGCTGCCGACCACCGTGTACGGTGGCCGAAACTTCCAAAAGTAAGCCTTTTCCTCTCTCTTTTTTTATATATTATTATATATATTATACGCGAATAGCATAGAACAAAAAAAAATAAAAAATATGAAAATCTTTATGTATATAGGCAGATTCAAAAAGAAAAACAAAAAATAACCTTGCCGAATTCTCTGATTTTGTATTATGTATCTTCGTAAAGAAAAAAAAAGCCCTTTACAGATTTCCTTTTCTTTTCTTTTATAGCCAATTTTTAATAAAAATAAAAGCTTTCTATTTGCTGTCATTTGCTCCCCGTTGCTGCTGTTTGTTTGCTTGTCCTCTTGTGTAGGTGTGTGACATGTAGTGGTGCGTGGAGGAGTACGGAGGCCATATGCACGGACGTGGCAGGCTGGAGGCTTGTTGCGGCGTACCTTAGCTGTATAGGGTTTTCTATTTTTACTTCATTGTAGGCTAGGGTTTGGGTAGTGGTTTAGGCATCAATTGGGCCTTGTAGCTATAGGTTAGTTTCTGGTTAGGGCAATGGGCCCTCTTTTTTGTAAATTAAATTTTGGACTGTTATTGGACTGCCATTTTTGGACTTGGTTTATTATATTTTTGGTTTTTTTTTAATTTAGTTTAATGGACACTAGGCCCAGACAAATTTGAGTTCTTATAACAAACATAAAAATTCAACTTTGAATTTTGATTGAATTTCTTAAAAATACCGATTTTAGAAAAAGAATTATTAGATTAGGTTATTTTTTGAAAAATTATGGGGTTAGAGCAGAGTTGGAAGAGTTTTCATTTTAATTCATTTTTTAGAGTTAGGGGTTTGTTTTTTTTAAAGTAGGGTTAGGTTTAGGGTTTTGTGGATTTTAGGGTTTAAGTTTGTGTAGGGTTTTTTAAAAGTTTTTTTATATATTTTTACTTTTTTTATAATTTTTTAGATGTAAAGTTGATAATTATTTAATTCTATATTTACAAGTATCATATTTACACCAATTGTATATTTAAATTATTTGAATTATAAAATTCAATTGATTCATAATCGAAACTCGAATGACTAGATTTTATTAAATCTTAGTTTGTAATTTTTTCGATTTTCTGAATGCAACTGAGTTTTGATCAATTTTTTTATGGGAGGTTGAGGTCGATTAGATTTTTCAATGCATTATTTTTGAACTTTCAAAGCATTTTTCAATGCATTATTTTCGAACTTTCAGTGAATTATGAAAATAATTTCGAACTTTCAAATTTCTTTAGAAAATATATCCTAGGAATCACGGGATATCTAATGTGTGAGTGAGAAAAAGTGGGTAGTTGAAAGTGATAGAGTGAAAACACTCGACATAGGACGCGCTTTCAATGCACTATTGGAAAAAGAAACACTGAAAACGCGTCCAGCTAGACATGTTTTGTAACACCCCAAACTCGGCCCAAACACTACAACCGGATCTGGTATGTCACTAAAGAGATGTTGTAAAACATGTCGTATTTTGGAAAACAGTTATCAGGTTTAAACATTTATACCGGAAAACTTAATAATTTATTAATTCGTATAAAATATAAAGTTATAAAATGCCATAATGAATTTTAAACAAAAACCGAAATCTTATACATGCCTTAACTTAATTTAAACATAAACTATAAATACCCAGTAATAAAAGCCCAACATAAACCCAAAACATCAATAATAGTCTAGTGGCCCATGGCCTTATTACAATGAAATTTAAAACCCATTAATTAAAAATATAAAATAGTAATCTAGAGTCTTTTCGTCGAATCCAAATGATCTTTTGCATGGCCACATTGCGCTCCTCTCCAGCCCGGTCCGTTGCACTAGGTGCTACCGAAATTGTTAAAATAATTGGTTGAGTCGTGAGACTCGGTGTAAACCTTCATGCACCATTAGACTTGGGCCTCATTTCACGTAAATCGAATAATGATTAATATATATACATAACCAAAAATATATGCAATCCCAACCCAAATCCTAGGTTTCCATCCGCTACACGCCACCCTTACCTGCCATGCACACCATTAGGGATTTCTACAATCAAACCACACCGCTACACACCATTGATGGCAGCCATGCTGCAGTTAACTGCTCATCGTCAGAGTTGTGACAGAGTCACCAGGCTGAAATGGCATAAGCCACTAGAAACAGAGTTGTGACAGAGTCACCAGGCTAAAATGGCATAAGCCACCAGAATAGATCACTTCCCCTTTTCATCAATTTCCCAACCCCAGGCATACAGTGAGATCGTCATACAAAGCATATCGTTTTAACAGGAATAATCACCGAAATAGGACATGAAGTCACTAACTTTGTGGTTAGCCGTTACCCTCAAGGGTTTTCACTTGTTATCTTAGGATTTCGACATTTAGCGGTATAGTAGATAGTATATTATATATATATATATATATATATATATATATATAGCAAACAATCTAATAGTGAGAAAGGTTACACACCTGATTAGTATCAATACCCTTGCTAAATCGCTCTACTACTTTGCTCAAAAAGCCGAAAAGATGTGAAAATAGGGCCTCTCCTATAATCGACCAAGGGTTAATAAATACCCAAATTTTTCACGTAAAAGAATTAGTAAATCTCCATACCTTAAAATCCCGGAGGTAACACGATTCGAGTGTTATCGAACTATATCTTGGAGATCTATGCGATTGGCCCTACTTCAGATCCCGGAATGCCAAAAATAAGAGAACATAAGGGATTAGTTTCTAAATAGCCATTCGGCTATGGTCTTTGAAAAGTCGGAAAAGATTTGGAAACTCAAAATCAATACTTACCCATTGCTTCCTTCAAGATTCGGCACAAGCAGTCTCCACTGAAAAAAATTCTGTAACTTTAAGAGGTGAGATCTAAGAATTTCGGCTTTTAGAAGATTTAAGAATTGAAAAGATGGCTAAGAGAGATTCTGCCAATGAATATTAAGGAGAAGAATAGAATAATAGAGATGTGATTTCAGCTTTTAGGGATTAGAAGAAGAATAACAATAGAGGTTAAAAGATTTGGCCAACCAGGAAATTTTAGAGAGGAAGAAAAGGTGAAGCAGAAGGTGGTTTTCGGCTTTTGAGAGGAAGAAGAGGAGAAAAGAGAGGATTCAAAATTTTGGCGCACCCCCTCTTTATATAGAAAACCGATTCCTCCCTTTAGCAGAGATTGATTTTCGGCCAACACTGCCACACATGATAGCTCTTATCCCTTTTCCCTTATCTTAATCTGTTATCTCCTCAAAAATAGCCTTTATCTGCTTATTATCCTTAAAGACTAAATCCCTAAATAATAGCCTTTATCTGCTTATTATCCATATAGAATAAATATAATAAAATTCCCCAAAAAAATAGCCTTGTGCCGTCCCCTTACTTAATTAAGTCAAATTTAGCCTATAACTTGGGCTTCAAGCAACCACAATTTGGGCCCTCCTCCTGCACTAGTGGCGCCACTTATAGCTCACATTTATTGTGCCCCTAGTTGTTGGGCCACAAGCCCAATATGTCAATTAATCTACTACAACTTTAATTTAAGCCCCTAGAGTGCCTATACAAAATATTTAATCAAAGCCTCAGCCCAAACCTGAAGCCCATTTGCACCTCAAATCCTTAAATTAATATTTTAAGTTATACTACACAAAATGCACAAGCCCATAAATTCAGGATGTTACAGTTTTACCCCCCTTAAAATAAATTTCGTCCTCGAAATTAACTAGTAATCTTACTACCTAAGTCTCACCACAAGACTTTCATTGCGCACTCTAATTCTAAAGCCAAAATAAACACTTAGTATATTATGGTAGGGTACGCACCATTATTCGCATCTGGAGTGTCTCCGTCCCCTTGGCGATGTGCTGCATAGACCAAAGCTAGCTGCCTTGCCTCAACATAACCTGCACCTCTGCCTGGTGCTTCATGACCACCTTTTACGCCATTGCCACCTCTAGCTTGACCACGACCCCTTGGTCCAGGCTGGCCACCTCTCCTAGCCTGATCAGAACTTTGGCTCGTTGGCTATACCTGATCCACCTGTGGACAGTCCTTAATCAAATGCTCTGTGGATCCACACCTGAAGCATCCACCGGTTCTCCTCTGCATTCCCCAGAATGCACTTTCCCGCACCAGTTATATGATCGATCTTGATTCCCAGCAGCAGATGTCGGAGCACGAGCTGGCCCATCAACCCTAGGCCTTTTCTGAAGATTCCCAGATGCTCCCGATGGCCCAAAACTTCTATTATTCTCACTATGATCCTTATCCCTTTCTTGTCTCTCAGCCCGTTTCACCTCCTCAACTATCTTAACCTTATCCACCAAAACGGTAAAAACTTTCCCTCGCTGCGGTGCTATCAGAACCCTTAACTCATTTCGCAGCCCGTCCTCGAACCGAACACATCGTTCATACTCCGTTGCTACCATTCCTCGAGTGTAGTGGCTCAAGTGCAGAAACTCTGTCTCATATTTAGCCACAGACTTACTTCCCTACACCAAGTTTAGGAATGCCTTCTTTTGTGCATCCATATAGCTGGCCCCAACATACTTCCCCTGAAATGACTCTTTAAAAAAGTCCCAGTCAATCCGGTCTGCGGTAGTACCCTCTTTCACCGTGAGCCACCACTGATAGGCCTTGTCTCGCAGAAGAGACACGACCCCCTTCAACTTCTCCTCCATCGTGAAGTCTAGGTCATCCATTATACGTTCAACTGCCTCCAACCAATATTCAGTGAAACTTGGGGCTATACAAGAGACTCCCCTAAATACTTCTTCCCCATTATTCCTAAGTCTCTTCGACATAGATTTTCGGGCTCCTGTGCCCATACCAGCCTCAGCTACTCTCTCCAGAACCCTCAGTACTGCCTGGGACACCACATCCTCTCCGCCCGTCTGGTCTTGAAATTCCACCTCAGCAGCTGGTGAAACTGGTATCTCGTTCCCAGATCTGTGGCAAGATCCTACTGGTTCTGACACAGTCATTATACCCCTACCGCGACAATGCAGTTGGCGTCCACGACCCCTTATACTCATCCTTCTGGTTTATGTTTATCTGATTAAGAATTTTATGAATTATTAACTCTTTCTATTGATTATTCACGAACAAGCTTATGAAAAATAGTTTTAAGGGTGATTCTTTTGAATTCGATCCTATCTACAGTTTCAGTTTCGGGCTTACCTCCTAATTCCAGAAACTACATACATTCAACAATCATCATACAGAGGCATTCACAAACTTACATTCATCACCGAGGGGCATTTTCGTCTTTTCACTACTCAGGGGTATTTTCATAATTTTCCAAAATATGGTTTCTGATGATTTTGCGAAATAAGGGTATTTTGGTAATTTTGCAATCCGAGGGTATTTCGATAATTTTACAAACCAAGGGTACTTTGGTTATTTTTCAAAACTAGGGTAGTGTTTACAAATCAAGGGTAATTTGGTGATTTCATAACTAGGGTTTACTTTAGGATTTTAAAAAACAGGGTGGCTGGTCCCTTTCGGGTTTTAATTATAAATTTTGGCCTGTCAACTCATCCTTATAGTTAGGGTGAACAGTCACTACGCACCAGGTAGGATTCCAGCGAAGAGGAGGTGAGTCACTAGGACTACTTAAATACCAAGCTCTCCCTGAATCCAATCCTAGACATGTGTATGCCTGTTGCCACACCCTAACTCAGTGACTAGTTCACAGGATTTGTTTGATAAATTAAGTCTTATGGAATTTAAGAAGTGGTTTAAGCTAGGCCTATAGTTCATCAAAGTCTAATTAAGATAGTCTCGTCCCATAAAGCCCATCAAGCCCACATATATATACCACACCATGGTTTAGAGTACTTACAGCGGACTTGGTAGGAGGCGCAGTGCCATGCTTAAAAACCCATCCTGTAACATTTATAAAACATGCATATTTCGAAAACCTATTTTTAGAAAATGTTTTGAGCCCCAAAACCCTAGAGTCAAGTTTTGAATCGGGCTCTGATACCAACTTGTAACACCCCAAACCCGACCCAAACACTACAACCGAATTTGGTATGTCACTAAAGAGATGTTGTAAAACATGTCGCATTTTGGAAAACAGTTATCAGGATTAAACATGTGTACCGAAAAACTTAATAATTTATTAATTCGTATAAAATATAAAGTTATAAAATGCCATAATGAATTTTAAACAAAAACCGAAATCTTATACATGCCTTAACTTAATTTAAACATAAACTATAAATACCCAGTAATAAAAGCCCAACATAAACCCAAAACATCAGTAATAGTCTAGTGGCCCATGGCCTTATTACAATGAAGTTTAAAACCCATTAATTAAAAATATAAAATAGTAATCTAAAGTCTTTTTGCCGAATCCATTTGCATGGCCACCTTGCGCTCCTCTTCAGCCCGGTCCGTTGCACTAGGTGCTACTTAAAATTGTTGAAATAATTGGTTGATTCGTGGGACTCAGTGTGCAACCCTCATGCACTATTAAACTTAGGCCTCAGCCCCACAGAAACTGAATAACAGATTAATATATATACATAACCAAAAATATATGCAAGCTCAACCCAAATCCTAGGTTTTCATCTGCTACACGCCACCCTTACCAGCCATGCACACCATTGGGGATTTCTACAATCAACCCACACCGCTACACACCATCAATGGCAGTTATGCTGCAGTTAGCTGCTCATCATCAGAGTTGTGACAGAGTCACCAGGCTGAAATGGCATAAGCCACCAGAAACAGAGTTGTTACAAAGTCACCAGGCTGAAATGGCATAAGCCACCAGAATAGATCACTTCCCCATTTCATCAATTTCCCAACCCCAGGCATACAGTGAGATCGTTATACAAAGAATATCGTTTTAATAGGAATAATCACCGAAATAGGACAGAAGTCACTAACCTGTGGTTAGCCGTAACCCTTCAAGGGTTTTCACTTGTTATGCCGGGATTTCGACATTTAGCAGAGTATAGTAGATTTATACAAATATATATATATATATATAATAGCAAACAATCTAATAGTGAGAAAGGTTATACACCTGATTAGTATCAATACCCTTGCTAAACCAATCTACTACTTTGCTCAAAAAGCCGGAAAGATGTGAAAATAGGGCCTCTCTTATAATCGGCCAAGGGTTAATAAATACCCGAATTTTGCACGTAAAAGAATTAGTAAATCTCCATACCTTAAAATCCCGAAGGTAACATGATTCGATTGTTATCGAATTATATCTTGGATATCTATGCGATTGGCCCTACTTCAGATCTCGGAATGCCGAAAATAAGAGAACATAAGGGATTAGTTTCTAAATAGCCATTCGGATAGGGTCTTTGAAAAGCCGAAAAAGATTTGGAAACTCAAAATCAACACTTACCCATTGCTTCCTTCAAGATTCGGCACAAGCAGCCTCCACTGAAGAAAATTCGGTAACTTTAGGAGGTGAGATCTAAGAATTTCAGCTTTTAGAAGATTTAAGAATTGAAGAGATGGCTAAGAGAGATTCGGCCAATGAATATTAAGGAGAAGAATAGAATAATAGAGATGTGATTTCGACTTTTAGGGATTAGAAGAAGAATAACAATAGAGGTTAAAAGATTTGGCCAACAAGAAAATTTTAGAGAGGAGGAAAGGGTGAAGCAGATGGTGGTTTTCAACTTTTGAGAGGAAGAAGAGGAGAAAAGAGAGGCTTCAAAATTTTGGCACACCCCTTCTTTATATAGAAAACCAATTCCTCCCTTTAGCAGAGATTGATTTTCGGCCAACACTGCCACACATGATAGCTCTTATCCCTTTTCCCTTATCTTAATTTGTTATCTCCTAAAAAATAGCCTTTATCTGCTTATTATCCTTAAAGACTAAATCCCTAAATAATAGCCTTTATCTGCTTATTATCCACATAGAATAAATATAATAAAATTCCCCAAAAAATAGCCTTGTGCCGTCCCCCTTACTTAATTAAGTGCCGAAATTTAGCCCTATAACTTGGGCTTCAAGCAACCACAATTTGGGCCCTCCTCCTGCACTAGTGACGCCACTTATAGCTTACCTTTACTGTGCCCCTAGTTGTTGGGCCACAAGCCCAATATGTCAATTAATCTACTACAACTTTAATTTAAGCACCTAGAGTGTCTATACAAAATATTTAATCAAAGCCTCATTGAAACACAAGCCTATTTGCACCTCAAATCCTTAAATTAATATTTTAAGCCTACACTACACAAAATGCACAAGCCCATAAATTCAGGATGTTACATGTTTTCATGCCATGTTAGCTGAAAACGCGTCTAGATGGACGTGCTTTTAGTGCATTTTTCTGATAGTGCACTGTAAACACATCTAACATAAAGCGTTTTGTCTCCAGCACTTTCAACTCTCCACTCACCTAAGAAAATTTTCTGAATCAATTGTCACTCACCCTGACTTATAAAAGCATGGCTTTCAGCATTGACTGGCATAAGGCATTATTGAGCAAAAAAAATTGTATGAAAAGGAGGAAGTTCGCACATAAAGCATAATTTGGAGCTACCATGTAATTTGCATAAAGTAAAGATCGATTTTTATTGTTCATATTTAATTAATACACTATTTTTCTGCATAATGTTTTTGTTTCGAACATGAGAAATAGGTTATTTGGTTGAAAATGAGTGGACGAATTAATATTATTGTTTGTTACGATGGTGAAGTGCATGCCACCGAGAATGGGGTTATTTTTTTATCATAGAACACAATGCGGTTGACTTTTAACCCGAACATACAATTACCATAGCTAACTAGAGAAATTAGGCAAAAATTCATTGGATTCAACTAGATGAGAGTATCGTCACTTAAATATGGTTTTGTTCTTCAGTCGACCCCATCAGATATGGCGATTTCGATATCACAAGCATAATGGGGTTGGAGGCGACAGTGCAGACGCATATTGATAGTGGATCACCAGTTCTTGAGTTATATGCAATGTTTGCAAGCACAGATGAAGGCCTTTAGAGGTCGACATATGTTCCAGTTCGAGAGGACGGAATGGTAGAACAAGCTAAAAGGCTAAAGACACAGTTGTGCGGTAGGTTCACTACTTTCTTAGAAAGTTCCCATTATGATATCTCGAAATCATCAATGGGAAGACACTCATCTGTTTCTGTTCAACCGCGGTAGCAGAATGTCCAACAGTCAGGGTTTAGTGGTAACACAAAATATTGGACCCCTGTATGGCACTCAATTAGTGGTTTGATTTTAACTTCGGTCACCGATGTTTAACGCTGAGAACACTTATAGAGGAATGACATCAACTTCCAGCGATTGGCAATCAACAGGTGATTTTGGTTGTTTCAACAACTATACAAGAAGGGATTATGTACTCTTTACGATGTCCATCAGCAATGGGATATCCAACATTGGAGATGCTAGTGGGGTTGAGAATGAAAAGGGTACTGAATTTGATATCAATCCAATCCAAGAGCCTGGTGCTAATGGTTCAAAAATTGTATTATTTTTTAACTAGAGTTAGTTTCAACTGAACTAGAAGATGGAGGTTCATACAGTGAAGGTTCGGGCGAAGATGCAAAAGAAAATCCATGATTCAGGGCATTCTCACCTTCAAAGCACATGCATAATTTGGACCTATCAGTAGATGATGGGTTGGAGTTTGTAGAACTACCACACAGAAAATTGGGCCATGCAAGTTGTTCGTTAGATTCGGGTGATTTAGAAATGGGGAAAGAGTTTCCTTTAAAGATGGTTTTGTCACTGAGTGAAACAATTCAACATCAAGAACGAGGTAAACTTCCATATTGTTAAATCCTGATCTAACAAGTTTGAGGAGAAATGTGCAATGCGAGACAACAAATGTCCATGAAAAATCATGAAAAAAAATATACCGCTCCGTATATGTGTGTTGTCGCATATACTACATCAAGAATGTCTTATATCTGAGGAGTTGAATTCTTAATTTTAACGTACTCTTGTTGTTGCAGGTATTTCACGGGGTCATTCAAAATTAGATTCGGAGATAATTGCAGACATAATACTACCTATGGTGAAAGTGAGTCCCAGAGTTGTTGTGTCGGTTTTAATTGTAAATATTCATTGCCAGTTTAATTGCACGTCATTGTACCGCAAGGTGCAGATTGTAAAGCAAAAAGTGTAACGCCCTGAATAAATTAAGTCTATTTTTGTGAAATTTGACACAATATGTGTATCCGCTTCAGTGGTAAGTGTTGTAGGTGTGTGAGAGGTACTTGGTTCAATTCTCACTTTTGACAAAACTTTGTTATTTTAGATCCAAGCCAAGCCTTACCCTTATTGAGTGGACTTATATTAAATTGTTTCTTAATTCATATCAAAATGAGCCTGCTGGTTCGAGTGGTAAGGAGTTAGTGTGTTAGAGGTCTTATGTTCGAATCCCTGCGTGAGCGTGGATGTTAATTTTACCGATTGTTTAATAGAGAGTTTCGGTAGGGCTGGATTACTGAAGTGGTAGGTTCGAGTTTGTGGGAAGTTAAAGAGATTTTAGGGATGTGACTAAAAAGGTTTGTTTATTTTATTTTATTGGATTTTAATTTTTTTTCCCAAATTTTTGTTTTTCCCAATTTCACTTTTTTTCCCCATCTTTCACATTGTTTCCCTTTTCTTTCTTTTTCCTTGCATTTGGTCAAAGGGCAGGGTGGTAAGTCTTTGATTTTGTTTAATCATTCGAGTGCTTCTAATTGTTGGTTCTGCAGTTGGGTTTTTCGATAGGGACTAGAAATGATCAATTCTTTGGCAAATTTAGGTTGAGAAGCGTAGTTCGTCAAAGGTTCTGGTAGTCTCGGGATTGCAAGTGCTACGAAAGTGAACCAAGTGTGTACTCCTAACGCGAAGAATTGAGTTTTGGAGAAAGCCAAAAGTACTGTCTATCGACGCCACACAGGCATGTGCCTGGCCGTGTGGTTGGCCGTATGTGAGACACGGCCGTGTGTTTGACGAATGCATGGCCATGCGTAGGACAAGACATGTGATGGTGTGTGTGTAGTCGTGTGGGTTGTAGGCCAAGCCGTGTGGGCCACACGGTCAAGGCTAATCTGAGTGTGTGAGCCCACACGGGCATGTGAGACCATACTCTAAATTTTACCTAGGGTCGCACAGTTCGTTCTAATCGACTATGGGCCTACTGTAAGGTCGGTAAGGGCTAATTGAATCCTAAATTATTTGATATGATATTATGATGGCCTGCATTATGTAGGATTGTGATATGCACATCTGTTCTGTTGAGTACATAAATGTGATCTATATATGAGCATGTTATGCATTATGTTACTGTATCGGTGACTGGGGCGAGTTTTGTATATGCGGAGGAAATGATATGTACAGCTGACCTTTCCCCAATATTCTGGCAGCTTGACTACATATTATCTATTATATATCGTATCAACACTATATGGTGTGTAGGGATTGGTGGGTGTTTTTAACCCCATATTATGTGATGGGATGGTTGAAGTTGGTGTGCAAAGGAAGGGGGTAGGATTCTGTATATCTGTTCTGCATATCTGATTATGATATATGTATCTGTAAAGGACTTAAGTCTGAATCTGAATTTGACTGTATATGTGATTTTGTATGTATAACATGTCTACCTCTGTTGGGTTACACATTGAGTTTACGAAAACTCACTACTATTTTTTCTATTCTGTACAGGTAATCCACACAGACTTAGGCAGATTGGTGCAGTGGAGTCTCACGGTGACCACAAGTTTTTAAATTGTTTTTAATTAATAGTTTTTATTTAATTAAGGCTTATTTTTGGGAGTTCTATAATTAAAGGACTCTCTGGACTCTTTGGATTTATTTTGGTTTTATATATTTTATTTAAGTTTTTAATTGTGACGGTTGGCTAAAAATATAGTTTTTACTAAAAATAAATGTTTTCTAAAAATACGAATAGGATTTTCAAATGTAACGATTTCTAGACTTCCGTTATAAAATATGCTTCGGCAACTGAACTAATTAAGTAAAGTTTTTAGTAATAGTTATAAACGAATATGGGCTATGAAACTAGGATGATTTGTAAAAACTCTTTTTGTAACATCTCCAGATTCGACTATAATGTCTAGGCCGAGTTTGTGGTGTTACATTTAGTGGTATCAGAGCTAGGTTGTAAAACTTGGGCTGTGAATTTTGGGTTCTAAAATTGTGTTTTAAAAAGAACTGGTTTTCAAATTATTTAGATCACTCTGAGTAAGTATGTGGTATACTGAGTCTCCGACACTGATTCTGTAAGTATCTCTGAACTTAGATAGAAACTTTCTGAAGATAATATAGTTAGCACTTTCCAAAAACTATACTAAGCTAGCTAGAGACTAAAACCTCTGAAACACTTCTGAACTCCTGATAATTTACGCATAAAATATTTGCTAATAAATATTAGAACTGATATATAAAATTTTATAATGTAGACAAATTTGAAATATAAGATCACGGAACTAGCAGTCGTGGTATTCGTGAACGCGATAGAGGCCGTAGGGCGCTCGAGCTAAGTCTTCCTCTTTGGGCAGTATGCCAAATTTAGATACGAGTGAAACACCAGTTTCACCTGCTCGGTTGGGGACGACGCACTGTTCCAGGCCATGTTAAGAGTGTTAGAGAGGGTCTTGGACCCCATTTTAGATCTGGGGGCCATGGGTCGGTAATCGTATGACTCCGGTCTAATGGAGTTGAGCTATTTATAGGTGTCACTGGAGTCGCCCCTACTGTGGCTGAGTATTAGTTGGAGGCTACTGAGAGGATTATGAACAATATAGATTGTACTCCTGAGCGGAAACTAAAAGGTGCACTCTCTTTGTTTCATGACGAGGTGTATTAGTAGTGGTTGTCAGTTGAGGAGGGTACTCAACCGGATCGTCTGAACAGGGATTATTTTAATACTATTTTTTAGGGGAAGTATGTGGGTGAGAGCTATGTTGATGCTCGTAGGCGTGAGTTTATGAACCTCACGCAAGGTGATAGATCTATGGCCAAGTATGAGGCCGAGTTTCTAAGGTTGAACTGCTACGCTCGAAGCATGGTGGCGACTGAGTATAAGAAATACGTTTATTTTTAGGATAACTTATGGGATAATCTAAGGGTATTAATTGCCCCACAGAGGGAGCGATAGTTCGCAGCTCTGGTGGATAATGCGAAGATCGCCGAGAAGGTTAAGTGTGTGGAATGCCAAAATAGGGATCGTGAAAGAGGCAAGAATAAGAAGGATTTAGAGCTCTCTAGTTTTGTTCAGAGGCCTAAGAAATGGTCCAGACCTGATGGGCCTATTAGAGTGGGGGTTCCTATCGCTCCTACTAGGATTCAGCCTTATGGTGACTGTAGTAGATGCCATCTAGGTAAGTGTTAGAGGAGGTTAGGGGCGTGTTTGCGGTGTGGGTCTTTAGAGCATCGTATTAGAGAGTGTCCACAACAGGCTGATCAGATGCAAGCTTTAGGACCGAGCTCTGTACAGCCTCAAAGGGCAATTTAGCAGCCACTTAGGGCCGTGGACCGGCTAGGGGTGGTAATGGTGTGGGCCGAGGAAAGAGAGCACCAAGCAGAGGTGCTAGTCATCCTGAGGTAAGGCAGCCTGCACTGGTTTATGCTGCTCGACGTCGAGAGGATAGAGACGCTCCTGATGTAATCACGGGTACATTCTTTATTTTTTATGTTCCTTATACTGCTCTGATAGACGTAGGTTCTACATATTCCTATTTAGCTAGCACTATTTTTGAAAACTTGAGGATCTCTGTGGAGTGTATTTCTAGTGAGATTACTGTACTAAGTCCGTTGGGATAGTTTGTTTGGGTTAATAGACTTTATAGAAATGTTCTGTTAGAAGTGTAAGGGGCTGTGCTTCTGGAAAATTTTGATGGAGCTATCGTTTGAGAAGTTCTATTTAATTCTGGGTATAGACTGGTTAGTTGAGCATCGAGTTAGCTTGGATTGCGTGACTAAGAGGGTTGTTCTGAGGACCGTGGATAATAAGGAAATAGTTGTGATAGGAGAGCATCGAGATTATTTGTCCAATGTAATCTCCGCTCTTGTGGCAAAGAAATTGGTTCAAAAAGGGTGTGAGGCGTATATGGCTTTCGTCAGTGTTTCAGTTTCTAGGGACTCTTCTACCGGGGATATCAGAACAGAGGGAATTTTCAAATTTCTTTCCTAAGGAGTTACTAGGTTTACATCTAAATCGAGAAGTTGGGTTCAGTATTGAGCTTCTACAGGGTACATCTTTGATGTCCATCGCTCTATATCGTATGGAACTGAAGAAGCTTACAGAGCTTAAGGCTCAACTTTAAGAGCTTTTGGATCATGGTTTCATCCGTCTTAATGTGTCTCCGTGGGGGGCACCGATTCTGTTTGTAAAGAAAAAGGATGGTTCCATGAGGATGTACATTAACTTCCGGTAGTTGAATAAATTGACTGTGAAGAATAAGTACCCACTTCCGAGGAGAGATGATTTGTTTGATCAGTTCTAAGGGGCTTCAGTGTTCTCAAAAATAGATCTCTATTTTGGGTATGCTCAGCTTAAAGTTAAGGAAGTAGATGTTTATAAGACGGCTTTTGAGACTCGTTATGGGCACTACGAGTTCCTAGTTATGCCCTTCGATTTAACGAATGCTCGGTTGCATTCATGGATTTAATGAACCAAGTTTTTCATACGTATCTGTATCAATTCATCGTGGTCTTCATCGACGATATTCTGGTTTACTCTAAGACTGAGGATGAGCATGATGAGCATCTTAGAGTAGTGCTTTAGATACTCCGAGAGAAATGGTTCTACACTAAGTTGAGCAAGTGTGAGTTCTGGTTGCGAAAGGTAACTTTTCTAAGGCACGTGGATTCTGCTGAGGGGATCCGAGTTGATCCTAGAAATATTGAAGCTGTGTTGGATTGGAAATAGCCTAAAAATGTATCTGAGATACACAATTTTCTAAGTCTTACAGGGTATTATCTACGATTTGTCGAGAGGTTCTCTCTGATTGCAGCTCCTTTGACTAAGCTTCTGCACAAGGGTGTTCCTTTAGTTGGACTGATGTGCAATAATCGAGCCTCGAGAAGCTCAAGTTTGTTCTGACTAAGGCTCATGCTCTGATACAGCCTGAACATGGTAAAAAGTTTGTAGTGTACAGTGATACGTCGTATGTCAATTTGGGACGTGTACTGATACAAGGTGGTAAGGTTATGGCTTATGCGTCCTGTCAGCTTAAGTCATACGAGGGAAATTATCCGATACATGATCTCAAGTCAGCTGCTGTGGTTTTTGCGTTAAAGATCTAGAGGCATTATCTGTATGGTGAGAGGTGTATCATCTACGTTGATTACAAGAGCCTCAAGTACCTCCTTACTTAGAAGGAGTTGAATCTTAGATAGCGTCGTTGGATTGAGCTATTAAAAGATTATGACTACACAATAGAGTATCATCCTAGGAAGGCCAATGTGGTGGCCGATGCTCTCAGTCGCAGAATGATAACTGATCTGAGAGCGATGTTCGCTCGTCTTAGTCCGTTAAATGATATAGGTTTGTTGGCCGAGTTGCAAGTTAAGACGACTTGGATTGACCAAATTTGGGATAAATAGTTAGAGGATGAATAGTTAGGGGATAAATAGCTACTAAAAGTTAAGTCGATTTGCAAGTTTATGGTTTCGTCAGATTGAGAGTGACAGTACTTTTGATTTTGGGCTGAATAAAGATAGGTTCTGTGTTTTTGAGGTCGGGTTTGTACACCGAAAGATTTTGATCTAAGATAGTCGATTTTAAGGGAGGCGCATAGTAGCCCTTATGCTATGCATCCCGGTGGTAATAAGATGTATCAGGATTTCCATGAACTATACTGGTGGTCGAGTTTGAAATGTGAGGTTACAAATTTTTTTGCTTATTGTCTGAGGTGCCAGCAAGTTAAGGCTGAGCACTAGTTGGCTTCGGTTCTTTACAACCCGTTAAGATTCTTTTATGGAAATGAGAACGAGTGATGATGGATTTCGTTAAGATTCCTTTATGAATTTTGTTTGGGTCATCGTAGATCGATTGACCAAGTCTGCTCATTTTATTCATGTTTGGACAAACTACTCTTTGTAAAAGTTAGCGAATCTCTACATTTCTGAGATTCTAAGACTGCATGGGGTTCCAGTTTCGATAATTTCTAACAGGGATCCTTACTTCACTTCTCGGTTCTGAAACAAACTGCATGAGGCTCTAGGTTCGAGATTAGACTTCAGTATTGCGTTCCATCCTCAGACTAATGGTCAATCTGATAGTGTGATTCAGATACTGGAGGATATGCTTCAGAGTTGTGTGATTGATTTTCGAGGTAGTTAGGGGGATTTTCTGCTGCTAGTTGATTTCGCCTAAAATAATATTTTCCAGTCTAGCATCCAGATAACACCTTACGAGGCTTTGTATGGTCGTAAATGTCGTACTCGGTGCTGTTGGATTGAGTTGGGTGAGCATTCTTGTAACACCCCTAACCCGTAACCATCACCAAATAGAGTTAAGAGGTATTACTGGACAAACGGAAACATTCACAGACATTTTATAATATAATTCAACGAAAAGAATCAAAGTGTCCCTTGAATAGGTCTACGAGACTTTAAACATGCTTTAAAATCGGGTCAGAACTAAACCGAATACATATGATAATTCTCAAAAATTTAATTTTTTTTTAAGTTATAGAGGTCACACGCCCGTGTGGGCAGGCCGTGTGCCTCCCACGGCTTTAGACACGCCTGTGTGTCTAAGCCATGTCAAAACAGGGCATACATACTGACTTGTCCACACGACCGTAGAAACGCCCATGTGCCTCACCCGTGGTGGCTACTAACTTGCACCACACGGCCAGTCACATGCCCGTGTGTCTTGCCCGTAGTCAAGTCTAACTTTTTTGCATTGCAACTTCGAAGGACATGGTTGAGCCACATACCCATGTGCTCAACCGTGTGGGCAATTATAGGCCATTTGCAAGGCCAAAATTCCACCCACACTTGGGTCATCCCTACAACCACATATGAGCATCTTTTCATACATCAATGGTAACAAAAAACATACCAAATAATCATCCTTTTTAACTCATTCAAGTACATTTCATCACAACAACTTATTCACCATTTAGCTCAACTAAATCACAAGTATATCTAAATAATATTCATCTATAAAATTACCAATTCATTATGGCATCACTCTATCAATAATATACCAACTATATATCATCAAAACATAACCAACATTACCATATACTCTATCATTAACAAAACATATCACATAGCTCATCAACTTATTCACACTATATCATTAACTAGCCATATCACATGGCTATTCATATGTTCCCAAATATAACTCAAGTGACTAGCCTATACATGCCATACTTAGTATATACACTTCCAAAAGATTCCAAGATAGGATTGAGTAGTGTGATGATGATTCTCGACGATTCTCGAGCCCTCAGTAGCTTTGGCAATCTATAAAATAGAGCAAACACACACAAAGTAAGCTTTCAAAAGCTTATTAAGTCATATACAAATAAACATAACATAAAATACACATAATCACATTGATACAATGTCATTAATACTTCTCATTTGAAATTTCATAAGATGTTCTTAAGCTCATTTGTTTAGCCATAGATTTCTAACATACCACATCTCAAAGCATCACTTATGCTCATATCACATTCAAACATAAATCACATATTATCTCATCAATTCTATACACATATTCATCTTGGTAAGTTCATATATACACTTACCTTTCATACACATACATAGTGTACATTTCAAATGTACCTGACTCGTTTATACATTTCACGTAATCTTTCATCTCTTGAATTTGCCCGTTGAACCGTTCAGAATTAAATAGGAAGCTCAAAATACTCAAATGGTCGTACAATGCCAACGTCCCAGACGTGGTCTTACATGTATCCAGTATCGATGCCACTGTCCTAGACAGGGTCTTACACGAATCAATACGATGCCAATATCCCAGACATGGTCTTACACGTAAATCTTAAATCGATGCCAATGTCCCAAATGTGGTCTTACACGATGCCTCATATCGATGCCAACGTCCCATACGTGGTCTTATACGATATTACCTATCGAAAACCTATGTCATGACATATGTAATCCTATCTATTCCTAGGTTCATAAGGGACTTCTCAGGCACTGATTCATTGTCGATACATCCTTAGATTTCATGTTCTCATCATTTCATACACATTCATCATCATAAATTTTCATATGAACATACATATATCAATGTAAATACATTTATTTGTATATTGACTTACCTCGGATTCGGATAAGCAGAAACGAACTCAGCTACTCAATTACTTTTGATTTCCGACGATCTAAGTCCGTTTTCTTGGTTCTTGATCTTGAATCAAAGAACATCCATGACCGAATGTTTGAAAGCTTTAAACCCTCTTTTCTTTTCTTATTTTCGGTGGTGGATGAGTTAAACTGATGAAACAAATGTTTTATTTTATGTTTTAATTATCATAATATTACTTTTACCAATTTACCATTTATAATTACATTATAAATTCTTTAAATACATGTCCACTACCTTCCATGCTTATATACAATGGTCTAATTTCATTTTAAGACCTTCACATAATAAAGACAATAACAATTCGACATTTTCACATTAGTAGCCAACCTTTGCATTTTATGCGATTTAGTCTTTTTCTCAATTTAAGCACACAAATGACCAAATTAAATCACAGAAATTTCACACATGCTTAATCATATACTGTAGGCACAAAAAATAATATTAAAATATTTTTATAACTCAGATTTGTGTCCCGAAACTACTATTTTGACTAGGGTCAAAACTGGACTGTTACAATTCTCCCCCTTAGGGATTTTCATCCTCGAAAATCTTACTGTTAAACAGGTTCGTATATTGATGTCTCATTGAATCTTCAAGCTCCCACGTAGCCTCTTCAACTTTGTTTCGATGCCATAGTACTTTAACTAACAAAATTTTCTTATTTCGCAATTCTTTCACTTCACGAGCTAAGATACGGATCGGTTCTTCCTCATAAGTCATATCAGATCGGATTTCAATCTCGGATGGAGAAATCACATGTGATGGATCGGATCTGTATCGACGAAGCATCGACACATGAAATACGTTATGAATCTTTTCTAGTTCTGATGGCAACAATAACTTATAAGCAACTGGCCCAACTCGTTCAATGATCTCATACGGTCCGATGAACCTTAGACTCAACTTGCCTTTACGTCCGAATCTGAGTACTTTCTTCCACAGAGATACTTTCAAAAATACTTTATCATTGATTTCTAATTCAATGTTCTTTTCAAGTCTGCATAAGATTTCTGACGATTAGATGCTGATTTCAGACTATCACGGATCACTTTCACTTTCTATTCTGTATCTTTCATCAAATCGACCCCGTGTATCTTACTTTCACTGAGCTCAGTCAAATACAGAGGTGTTCGACATTTACGTCCATACAAAGCTTCATAGAGTGCCATTGTGATGCTCGACTGAAAACTATTATTATATGCAAATTCAATCAATGGCAAATATTGTTCCTACGTGCCATTAAACTCAAGGATGCAACATCTCAACATATCCTCGAGAATCTGAATAATCCGTTTGGACTGGCCATCCATCTGAGAGTGAAAAGTCGTACTAAAATGCAAGTTTGTACCAAAAGCTTCTTGCAATTTCTTCCAGAATCGTGAAGTAAATCTCAGATCTCTATCAGACACAATAGACAATGGCACTTCGTGCAATCTCACAATATCAGAAATATAAAGCTCAACTAACTTATCAAGTGAGTAATTGGATCGTATCGGAATAAAATGGGCTGATTTCATCAATCTGTCAACTACAACCCAAATTGCATCTTTCTTTCTCGGAGTCAATAGCAATCCAGAAACAAAGTCCATTGTCACTCTATCCTATTTCCCCTCGAGAATCAGAATCGGTTGTAGCAAACTAGATGGAACTTGATGTTCAGCTTTAACTTGCTGACAGGCTAAACATTTCAAAACAAAGTCAGATATGTCTCGTTTCATACCAGACCACCAATAGTGTTACTTCAAATTATGATACATCTTTGTACTACCCGAATGAACAGATAACTGACTACTATGAGCTTCATTCAAAATCATCTGAATTAACTTTGAATTTCTCAGAACACATATTCGGTTTCTGAACCTCAAACTACTATTATTATCAACTCAAAACTCAGATTCAACATTCAATTCACATTGAGCTCACTTGCTAACAAATCATTATCAACTTTCTGAGCATCACAAATTTGTTGTAAGAACAACGGTTTTACTTTCAATTCTACCAAAATTGAACCATCATCAGACAAGTCCAAATGAGCATTCATAGCACACAACGCAAACAGTGATTTTTGGCTCAATGCATCAGCAACAATATTTGCCTTACCCGGATGATAATCTATCACAAGCTCGTAATCTTTCAACAACTCTAACCATCTTCTCTGTCGCATATTCAAGCCTTTCTGGGTCATCAGATATTTCAGACTTTTATGATATAAAAACACGTGGCATTTCTTACCGAAAAGATAATGACGCCAAATTTTTAATGTAAACACAATCGTAGCTAGCTCAAGATTATGTGTCAGATAATTCTTTTCATGTGGCTTCAATTGTCTCAAGGCATAAGCTATAACTTTGTCTTCCTGCATCAAAACACATCCCAGACTATTCAATGAAGCATTACAGAATCATGAATTCTTTACCCGATTCAGGTTGTACCAAAACTGGAGCTTCAGTCAATAGAGTTTTCAACTGATCAAAGCTTTTCTGACATTTATAGGACCATTCAAACCTCACATTTTTCTAGAGCAATCTAGTTAACGGAGTAGCTATCATCGAGAACCCTTTTACAAACATAACCAATTAGTCCCAGAAAACTACAAACTTCAGACACATTCTTTGGAGGTTTCCATTCCAGAATAGCAAAAGTCTTACTCGGATCAACTCGTATTCCAGAGGCTGATACAATATGTCCTAGAAATCCAACTTCTCGGAACCAGAATTCACATTTACTAAACTTTGCATACAATTTCTTATCACGCAAAGTTTACAACACAATTCATAGATGTTCAATATGCTCAGTTTCATCTCGTGAATAAATCAAAATGTCATCAATGAATACAACAACAAATCGATCTAGGTACGGTCTGAAAATTCTGTCCATCAAATCCATAAAAACAACAGGAGCATTTGTTAGTCCAAAAGGCATAACTAAAAACTCATAATACACGTACCTCGTTCTGAAAGTAGTTTAAGAATATCAGAATCTTTTACCCGCAATTGGTAGTATCCCGATCTCAGATCTATCTTTGAAAACATGGTGGCTCTTTCAAGCTAATCAAATAAATCATCAATTCTGGGTAGAGGATATTTATTCTTGATAGTCACCTTGTTCAATTAATGATAATCAACGCACATTCTTATCATGCCATCTTTCTTTTTCACAAACAGAACAAGATCACCCCAAGGTGAGAAACTCAGTCTTACAAACCCTCTAAGTCAACTCTTACAACTGTGACTTTAATTCTTTCAACTCTGTTGGTGCCATTCTATATGGAGCTATTGAAATAGGAGTCGTTCTCGATAACAATTCAATACCAAATTCAACTTCACGTATTGGAGGTAATCCTAACAATTCTTTAGGAAATACATCAGGAAATTCACAAACCACTAGCACTGATTCAACTTTCTCTTCAGTCACTTTAGAACCAACCATATAAGCAAAATAAGCTTCATAAACCTTTCTCAAATAATTCTGAGCTTTCAACATTGATATCACAGCAGGAAACCCATTCAAATTATTGGACCCAATCCGAACTATTTCATCATTTTGGCATCTCAAATCAATGGTCTTTCTTTTGCAATTCACAATAGCATCATCCAATATCAACCAGTCCATACCCAAAATTATATCAAACTCATCAAAAGGTAATAGCATCAGATTAGCCAGAAAATAGATATCTCGAAACATTAACAGACAGTTCTTCCATGCTTTATCAACCAGAACACTTTTACCTAAGGGGTTCGATACTCTAATAACAAATTCAGTAGACTCTACGGGCAAAGTCTTACCCGTAGTCGAGTCTGACTTGTTTTGCATTGCAACCTTGAAGGACACGGTCGAGCCACACGCCAATGTGCTCAACCGTGTGGGCAATTATAGGTCATTTGCAAGGCCAAAATGCCACCCACACTTAGGTCATCCCTACAACCACATATGAGCATCTTTTCATACATCAATGACAACCAAAAACATACCAAATAATCATCATTTTTAACTCATTCAAGTACATTTCATCACAAAAACTTATACAACATTTAGCTCAACTAAATCACAAGTATATCTAAATAATATTCATCTATAAACTTACTAATTCATTATGACATCACTCCATCAATAATATACCAACTATATATCATCAAAACATAACCAACATTACCACATACTCTATAATTAACAAAACATATCACATAGTTCATCAACTTATTCATAATATATCATTAACTAGCTATATCACATGGCTATTCATATGTTCCCAAATATAACTCAAATGACTAGCCTATACATGCATACTTAGTATATACACTTCCAAAAGATACCAAGATAGGATTGAGTAGTGTGATGATGATCCTCGATGATTCTCGAGCCCTCAGTAGCTTTAACGATCTATAAAATAGAGCAAACACACACAAAGTAAGCTTTCAAAAGCTTAGTAAGTCATATACAAATAAACATAACATAAAATACACATAATCACATTGATACAATGTCATTAATACTTCTCATTTGAAATTTCGTAAGATGTTCTTAGGCTCATTTGTTTAGCCATAGATTTCTAGCATACCATATCTCAAAGCATCACTTATGCTCATATCACATGCAAACATAAATCACATATTATCTCATCAATTCCATACACATATTCATCTTGGTAAGTTCATATATACACTTAGTGTTCAGGCATCCAATTAATATTAGATTGGATAGATAATTTACTTTTATAATGAGGGACACCAAAAGAAAGAATAAGTCTTATTATTGATACATAGTAACATTCTTTTGATACTAAAAGTTTCAAATACACATACATAGTGTACATTTCAAACATACCTGACTCGTTTATACATTTCACGTAATCTTTTATCTCTCGAATTTGCCCGTTGAACCGTTCAAAATTAAATAGGAAGCTCGGAATACTTAGAATGGTTGTACAATGCCAACATCCCAAACATGGTCTTACATGTATCTAGATATCGATGCCATTATCCCAGACAGGGTCTTATACGAATCCATACGATGCCAATATCCTAGACATAGTCTTACACGTAAATCTCAAATCGATGCCAACATCCCAGACATGGTTTTACATGATGTCTCATATCGGTGCTAATGTCCCAGACATGGTCTTATACGATATCACATATCGAACACCTATGTCATGACATATGTAATCCTATCTATTCCTAGGTTCATTGTCGATACATCCTCAAATTTCATGTTCTCATTATTTCATACACATTCATCATCATAAATTTTCATATAAACATACATATATCAATGTAAATACATTTATTCGTATATCACCTTACCTCATATTTAGATAAACAGAAACGAACTCGGCTACTCAGTTACTTTTGATTTCCCACGATCTAAGTCTATTTTCTTCGGTTTTTGATCTTGAATCAAAGAACATCCATGGCTGAATGTTTGAAAGCTTTAAACCCTCTTTTCTTTTCTTATTTTTTGTGGTGGATGAGTTAAAATGATGAAACAAATGTTTTATTTTATGTTTTAATTATCATAATATTATTTTTACCAATTTACCCTTTATAATTACATTATAAATTCTTTAAATACATGTCCACTACCATCCATGCTTATATACAATGGTCTAATTTCATTTTAAAGCCTTCACATAATAAAGACAATAACAATTCGATACTTTCACATTAGTAGCCAACCTTTGCATTTTATGCAATTTAGTCCTTTTCTCAATTTAAGCACACAAATGACCAAATTAAATCAAAAAATTTCACACATGCTTAATCATATAATGCAGGCATAAAAAATAATATTAAAATATTTTTTTAACTCAAATTTGTGGTCCCAAAACTACTATTTTGACTAGGGTCAAAACTGGACTGTTACAGTTCTAGTTTTGGGTCTTGAGTTAGTTTTCGAGACTAAAGATAAGGTTAGACTAATTTGGGATCATCTGAAGGTGGCTTTTGATAGACAAAAATCTTATGCGGATCTGAAAAGGAGAGATATCAAGTACTCTGTGGGTGACTTCATTTTTTTTAAGGTTTTTCCGTGGAAGCAAGCTCTAAGGTTCAGTCGTAAGGGCAAGTTGAGCCCTAGGTTTATTGGGCTATATCAGATTCTGAAGTGTGTGGGACCAATCGCTTATTAGTTGGAGCTACCTCTAGAGTTGGATCGTATCCACGATGTGCTTCACGTCTTGATGTTAAGGCGGTACCCGTTTGATCCATCTCACGTTGTCTCTGTTGAGGAGATCGAGGTTAGACTAAATTTGACTTTTGAGAAGGAGCTGGTTCAGATTTTGGATCGTGATATTAAGGTTCTAGGAGGAATTCCATCCCGTTGGTTAAGGTTTTGTGGTGGAATCATGGCATGAGGAAGCCACGTGGGAACCTAAGGACTCGATGCGTCAAAAGTATCCTCATCTACTTTGATCAGGTAAATTTCGAGGCCGAAATTTCTTTTAGGGATAGAGTTGTAAAACCTTGAATAAATTAAGTCTACTTTTGTGAAATCTGACACAAGATGTTTATCTGCTTTAGTGGTTAAGTGTTATTGGTGTGTGTGAGGTCTTGGGTTCAATTCCCACTTTTGGCAAAACTTTCTTATATTAGATCCAAGCCTTACCCTTATTGAGTGGGCTTATATTAAATTATTTATTAATTCATATCAGAATGAGCCTGCTGGTTCGAGTGATAAGGAGTTAGTATGTTGGAGGTCCTATGTTCGAATCCCTGCGTGAGCGTGGATGTTAATTTTTTCTCGGTTGTCTGATAGAGAATTCTGGTGGGTCTAGAATACTGAAGTAGTAGGTTCGGGTTAGTGGGGAGTTAGAGAGATTTTAGGGATGTGACTAAAAAGGTTAGTTTATTTTATTTTATTGGATTTTAATTTCTTTTTCCCAAATTTTTATTTTTCCCAATTTCACGTTCTTTTTCCCTATCTCCCACATTGTTTCCTTTTTCCTTCTTTTTCCTTGCGTTTGGTCAAAAGGCAAGGTGGTAAGTTATCGATTTTGTTTAATCGTTCAGGTGCTTCTAATTGTTGGTTCTACAGTTGGGTTTTGCGAGAGGGGCTGGAAACGATAAATTTTTCGGTAAATATTGGTTGAGAAGCATAATTCATCAAAGGTTTTGGTAGTCTTAGGATTGCAAATGCTACGAAAACAAACCAGATGTGTACTCCTAACGCAAAAAATTGAGTTTCGACGAAAGCTGAAAGTGCTGTCTTTCGACGCTACACAGACGTGTACATGGTCGTGTGGTTGGCCGTGTGTTTGATGAAGGACGGCCGTGCGCAGGACACGGCCGTGCGATGGTGTAAGTGTGGCCGTATGGGCGACACAGACTAGGCCAAGTTAGGCATGTAGGCCCACACGGGCGTGTGGGTTGTGGGCCAGGTCATGTGGGCCACACGGGCAAGGCCAATCTGGCGTGTGAGCCCACACTGGCATGTGGGCCCATAACTCTAAAATTTTCCCTATGATCGTACGGTTCGTTCCGATCGATTGTGGTCCTACTATAGGGTCGGTAAGGGCTAACCGAATCCTAAATTTATTTGATATGATATTCTGATGTTTGCCTTGTATAGGATTCTGATATGCACATATGTTCTGTTAAGTACATAAATGTGATCTGAATATGAGCATGTTATGCATTATGTTACTGTATCTGTTATTCTGTATCTGTGGCTGG
This sequence comes from Gossypium rotundifolium, assembly GCA_025506655.1. Lineage (NCBI taxonomy): Eukaryota > Viridiplantae > Streptophyta > Magnoliopsida > Malvales > Malvaceae > Gossypium > Gossypium rotundifolium. Next base: position 42,344,664 of record CP106725.1, on the reverse strand, counting down.
GGCGGTTTTGTATATGCGGAGAAAGTGATGTATCTATAAAGGACTTAAGTCCGAATCTGTTATTCTGTTCTGTTTTGTACGTGTCGTATCGACACTATATGGTGTGTAGGGATGGGTGGGTGTTTTTAACCCCATATTGTGTGATGGGATGCTTGGAGTTGGTGTGTAGAGGATGGGGGTAGGATTCTGTATATCTGTTCTGCATATCTGATTCTGATATCTATAAAGGACTTAAGTCCGAATCTGAATTTGACTGTATATGTGATTTCTGTATGTATAACATGTCTATCTCTGTTGGGTTACATATTGAGTTTACGAAAACTCAGACCTGTTTTTTTCTGTTCTGTACAGATAATTCACAGACTTAGGCAGGTCGGTATAGCGGAGTCTCACGGTGACCACAAGTTTTTGAACGATTTTTATTTAATGGTTTTCGTTTAATTAAGGTTTATTTCCAGGAGTTTTGTAATTGAAGGACTCTCTGGACTGTTTGAATTTTTTTGGATTTTGATTTTTTATTTAACTTTTTAATTGCAACGGATGGCTAAAAATATGGTTTTTACTAAACACAAATGTTTTCTAAAAATACAAATAGGATTTTCAAATACAACGATTTCTAGACTTCTGTTATGAAATATGCTTTGGCAACTGAACTAATTAAGTAACATTTTCGGTAATAGTTATAAACGAATATGGGCTATGAAACTAGGATGATTTGTCAAAACTCTTCTCTGTAACATCTCCGAATCTAGCCGTAATGTCTAGGGTGGGTTTGGGGTGTTACAAAAGGCATTGGAGAATATGCATAATGGGTGGGACGCATCGTACAATAATTTATGCCAGTGGTGTCAGGTACTAGAGAGGTACGTTCTAGTTTGAGTAACCATTCTGGAAATGATGCCTAAGTACTACAATGATCGATTGCTCCATGTATTCTTAGTGTTCCATCGTTTCTTCTAGACTTTCAAGCAATGTTGACAGACGTTCTAATACTATCAACCACAGGTACAAATCAAAAGTACATTTATGCACAGGAGATATACTCATCAATTGTTGTTGGCTGTGGCACAAGATGACAATAAAAAAATACTGTCGGTTGCCTTTGTAATCACACGGGGAAGTTAGAAGAAGATTGGGATTTCTTTATGTGTAGGTTGAGGAGGCATGTCTGCCCCCAACCTGATATATGCGTCATCTCCAATAAGGGACCTAGAATACTGGTCGCAATTGAATTGTAGGGAAGCCTTTGAGATCGCACACACCATAGGTATTATCTAAGATATGTTGTAGTGAACTACCTCAAACAATAGGATTCTGTAAATCAGCGCACAACTGATAACAATGGGTATGTTTTCATCACTATTTCAATTGTTTGGCAGTTAACCAGTCAACAAATGTTGGACATTATGGATAAATTATTCACTTTTCTCGACAGGGTATGAGCTCATGAAACACTATTTCCATAAAATATTTGAAAACTTATGGGCCATTAATAATGTCGGGGCAGAGTACCTCTCTAATATGTCATTCGATCAATGAACAAAATCGTATGATGGGGGTCCATGATACGGGCACATGACAAACCTAATAGAATGCATTAATTATGTATTCAAGGGAACACGTCATTTGTTGATAACCTCAGTTGTCAAAGAAACATGTTTTAGTTTGGCTAAAATTTTTCCAAAGTGAACGGAAAAATATGTTGGACAGATGAAGGGCGGCCATATTTGGAGCGAGGATGTACATAAAGAAATTAGAAAGGCTACAACATGAGAAAACTATATGCATCCAGTGATGCCACTTGCACAAAAACCTATTATTTTGGGTTATGGAGTTCGACATACCCAACCGATGTATTTCTGAGGGAGCATACCATGTACACCTGATATAACGGACTTGCGACTATAGGAGATTTGACGCACTTCATTTTTCATACGCTCATGCAATTGTAGCATGTAGCAATCAACGTCTGGATCACATAACCTTTGTGGATGAAGTGTACAAACTAGAACACATGTATAACATATGGAGAAATGTATTCCTACTGGTCCTAGATGAAAGTATGTGGTTGTCGGAATCGAACACTCCATTCAAGTTGTTACCCAAAAGGTCATTGCGTCGCAAACCAAAAGGTCAACCGATATTAACTCAAATACGCGACAATATAAATATTCAGGAGAATACAAACCGACTGAGGTTATGCAGGTGGTGTAGGTAACCAAGGCATACAATGTCGTTATGTCCACATCGACGGGATGATTTAAGGACAACACCTCATTAACATATTTATTAATTTGTTGATTTTTTTCATTCATACTCAAAATTTTTGTAATTTATAAACGCATATTTTTATTATTCTATAGAAAACAATAAAATATACAATTTTGTTCCATTTTTCCCATGCAAACTTGATTTAATAATATGAAATGGCAGCACAAACAAATTTTGATGCAAAAATATTATTTATTTAAAAACATTTCATCTCCAATATCGATACAATCTTATCGACTATAACTTAGCTAAATAATTAAATTTACATGAGAAGTATAAAAAATTAAATTTATCATTCATATCCTCGGCCAGAATGTGTGCCATATTGGGGTGGTCGACGGTTGCGACCCAAATTTCTTTTGGTTCAAGTTGTGGTCTTGGCCTTTCCTCTTCTTTGCCTTCATTCGTAGTTGATTACGATAAGTTGCTCTTCGATTTCCATCATGTATCCTCTGTTTTGGAAACATGTGATTGCAAAGATTTCCACCTTGGTAGAACAATGATCCTAGAGGTGTTTGCGACACCTATACATCGTCATTGAATTCATTGCCATCTAAAACGTTGATGGCATCAATGTGTAATATACCGAAGATGAATGTCCAAAAATAAAACCTGGAATTGATATAAAAACAAAAAAAATGTGGTGCAATATATGATGCTTATGTAAAAATGACGAGGTTAGTGAAAATACCAAAATAAGTCAAGCCATACTAATTGGGGGATGGTGTGGCCATCGGTGTTGGTTCTTTTAGGTGTAGATAATGGACCCGCTTCAACAGCTGCTCCAAGCCTAGGATGCCTAGTCGCCCATTGTGGTCTCCTCGTATGTAGTTCCCTACCCCTTGCCGCTTCCACTAGTAGGTATGGCTTGCCACGGACCCTAAACCATAGCATGTACTCTGGAGTGATAATGGCCTCGCAAGTAGGTAAAAAATCATACTTATTGTTCCAAATGTTGATATATTTCGCATGTAATGTAGGCCAATGCTCATCCATTCTCCCCCATAAGTCAAAGTGGTGCAGATCTTCGACGTCTTAGGGTTTCGATGAAATCATTTATTGAAATCCGAACTGCCGCAACACTCTATCGGACTCGTGCATCTCCATTTTAGCGTACACTACCAATGGCACATTCATGTGCCATATGTTAGGATTCACCAAGATTTCGGACGGGATGCATTCTTGAATTCTCGAATCAGAGTATAACATTCATTCAAACTATATTAAAATAACAAAAATTTTAGTTATATATATACTATTAATTTTTAAATCAACTATGTTAATATTATAAAATTCAAATTTAAAAAATATATACCTCCGCTTCCAAATGTTGGTCTAACAGAAGTCGTATATCTCGAAACTCATCCGGTAGTCCTACGTAACTCGGCCCATGGTTCCATCTATTGAAATAATATGTTAGCACAATAATTTAAATTTTAAATAATTTTATTATGGTAAATATATTATCTAATAAATTTTACCTTGTTATGAGTGGAAATATATAAGGGTAGTCCGCTGGAGGACATAAAATGGTAGTTGGTACCATGCTCATGATTACAATAGTAGCATGCTACCACCGACTTTAAATTTTTTTGTGGTTTCATCGCCTGACACATCTCCCGGTACAACGCCACTAATACAATTGACCTCCAACTAAGTTCGTTCGCCTCCCTAAAATCCACGAGTATTAGCAGTCACCTTAAATGGATAAGATTTCGTGACTTATCGGGCATTAGGAGACCCCTTGATGATCATAAAGATGTACACCCGAGCGTGTTGTTCTCTTTGAACTTCACTCAAATTTCTTTTTCACCAATTAATATCTATCCGAGCTCCATAAATTATTTTTGGAACCTTCCCCAAAAGTTGCTTGCATACGTCTCTTCAATCTACTACGACAACTAACCTAGTCACTACCGGCCCATCCACCGACAATCCCAGCTATAATTGCATGCCCTTGAGAGTGATAAAACACTCGCCGCATGGAAGATAGAATGTATGTGTCTTGGGTAACCACCTTTCCATGAATGCGCTTACAACTGTAGGGTCTAATTTACGCCCCCTACCCATAAGCATCACGTGCAAAAATCTTGCATCTCTCAAGTAGGGTTTGATTAAGGGTGATGGAGGAGTGGGTAGATTACGAATATACGTCTCCAAAATCCGGTCTTTAGGCTATATATAAAAAAAACACAAAATATTAAATTCCAATATGACAAGAAAAATATTTAAATTAAATTAGATTAAATATAATAAAAAATTCTTACCATTTGTAATTGATCGACCGAAATGTATTTGCCATCCAAATGAATTAGAGATTTTGCCGTTGCTAATTTCGAAAAACACAAAATAATTTGTAATAAAAATAATTTAAGAAAATTTTAATACAATTTTAATAAATAAAAATCAAACCCATGAGCAGGTTTAGTTAATGGAGGACTTTTAAAAAGAAGAAAGCTTAAATTTTTTACTGTAGTTATTCGATATTTATTATTTTAATTAAAATTATTAAATACAAAGATTTAAGATAAAAATGTTCTTTTATTTAAAATTTATTAGGGATTAATTTATTTTTCACCAAATCTGAGTGGATAAATAAATATTTTCAAATGACTGGAATTTTTATCAAAACGGTTTGAATACTTTTCCTAAATTTTATACTAAATTGAACCTGTTAGATTTTATTATGGTAATGTATTTTTTAGTAATGTGTTGCGTACCATTAAGGGTGTAAATGAATCGAATTCAAAAGGACAAAATTTTGTTCATGTTCGTTTGTTTAATTTTTGAAGTTATTTATATTTGATTCTGTTCGTTTAAATTTTAAATATTATTTTTAACTCAATTCATTTATTATTTAATATGTTCGACTCGTTTCATTTAATGTTCACAAGTATATTCATTTATATATTTACAAATGTTAAACAAACTTGTTCATTGAATGCTAAATGAACATATTTACAAACAATAAACCAATCAAACAAAAATAAACTAACTAGCTAACTAAATTAAAAACTCAACCCTTTCTATAATAACTTCATTTGTTTATCAATATTTCACCTATTATAAAGATAAAGAGTTGGTTGCTATACACCTACAATAACATGTTGTTATAAAGTTATAATTGTTGTAAATCTATAACAGAATTCATATTGCGAACTTCATCAAATAAAGAAAGTGAGAATCAAATTAATAAAATTAAAAGATGCATATCGGGTTCATTCATTATTGCTTTAATACATCTTTTATTTTACACTCTTTCGCATGATTTCATAAGTCTAACAAGTTTTAATTAATTAGTATGAATTGTCAAATTAAATTAATTAATTTATCAAGAGTTATTATGTTCAAGTAATTTATTTATATAAGTTTATATGATGTTCCAAATTAAGTAGTAAAATATTTAATTAGAGAACTTAATAATTTATTGAATTGATATCTTTAATTCCATTAACCAAAGATTATTTTCATCTAATAAAATATGATTAATAGATTTTTTAGTGTGAAATTTAAACAAATAAAACTTTAATTAAGATCATTTTATTTAATAATTTATAATTAATAGGTTTGCTTATATGAAATAGTTATACTTTAATAACTATGGTTGTTATTATAAGTGAAAAGTTGTTATACAATATTACAATAAAACATTAAAAATCGGTTCTACTAAAAGCTTGACTATTATAGCAAAATATTGTTATAAAGGGTGAGTATTATAGAAAATGTTTCAGTAATCGAACTAGTCAGGCCACCAGTTTATAGGCCCGATCAGTCCAACTGGTCCAATTAAAAAATAATAAAATTTTCAAAAAAAGATTAAAAATAGTTCAACTGTTGATTCAACCGATTTTTAGCTGATTCAATCAGTTGTTTCGGTTCCCAGTCTAACTAATTCAAAATCACTCTCCGGATTGATACCTCGACCTGTTCTTGATCCAATCTGTCGTAACCATCTTTTTTGGGGAAGGGTAAAAGCGATAAACAACGCGATCGACTCGGTTTTTTTGAAAAAAAAAAAAGGAAAGGAGTCGCCACCGATCTTTATTTGGTGTGATCGGATCACCTTCGTTTAATAAAACATTTAATTTACTAAAGCGGCGTTTTTGGTCCACGAACTTTGAGAAAGCGGGTTGGAGGTCGATTACGTCGAGGAAGGATTAGCACCCTCGACCGCCCAAAATTGGTATAAACCGATTGATTGATGTCTATTTGTTGAAAACTTTAAAGGATTCAAAATACAATGCTTCTTATTTTAAGAATTGGAAGGGGCGTTAAGGTTTTCTTATTTAGAAGGTAAAGCATCACGTCCGATGAAGTTAGGGCACAATGCTTTTAAACTCCGAAACTAAGCTCGCCTTTTGAAACTTGGTTTTTATTTGGAGAGGATCTTCCATTATTAGTTAAATGAGAAATCGGAACCCGATAAGTTAGGGCTCGATTTCGAGATTTCAAATACTGAAGTTCGCCTCTATTTGAGAAAAAACTTATCCGAAGTATCTAAGTGTCGAGTCCGATAAGTTAGGGCCGACATTTTGAATTCAAGATTTTGTTTTAAAATTGCAACTTCAAAAGAAATATCCCGTTGTTTGACATAAACGAGCAAAATCGGAACCCAGTAAGTTAGGGCTCGATCTTCCCGAATTTTCAAACAGCGAACATCATCTTTATTTTTGAAAATTTAGTTGATCAACATTAGACAAATTAATGATACTAGCAAATTAAGCGAATATATGAATAAATCGATTTGAATGATCTAATAAATAATGAAGTAAGAATAAAATCATGGAGGCGAGATAGGATGATGATAATAACAACAACAATAAATAAGAAATATAAAAACATGATAAATAATTGAAATGCTTCAAAGTATTGAAAAAGTAAAGAGCAATAGATGAATAAATAAATAAATAAAATAACAAATAAATACGATTGAATAAAATAAAGCAAAATTAAGTAAGTGGTGAAGATTAATAATAATAACTTACTAATAAATGAACAATAATGAAATAAATAAAAGTGGTAATAATAAAATAAAATAGTACTAGTACTAGTAATAAAACAATAGGAATAGTAAATAATAATAATTAATAATAGAGGATAAAATAATAATAATAATAATAATAATGACAATAACCATAATAATAATAATAATATGGTGATAATAAAACAAAAAAAACAATAATAAATATAATAGTAAATAAGTAAACAAAAGGTAAAAATGAAATGATAATAATAGTCATAATAATAATAATAGTAATAATAATAATAATAATAATATAGTGATAGTATATGATATTATAATAATAATAATAATAAAATAATAGTAGTTATAAATAATCAATAAAGAAAAACATTAAATAATAATGATGATTAAAGGGGGGAGGGCCAAATTGAATTAAAAATAAAATTATGGGGCGGATTTATAATAAAAGAAAGGAAAAGGACCGCATTGTGATGCGCCATGAAAATATGGGGGAATGGGGCTAAATTTCCCCAAGGCGCCTAAACGCAGCGTTCTAGAAGGGGCTAAATTGCAATTGCTCGAAGCTTCTGGGCCAAATAGCAAAATTTAAAAACTTGATTGTAAAAATAAAAAATGCGGAAGGACCGTGCGCGTAAATTTTCCTTTTTCCTAAAAACACGCGGATCTTGGAGGCGGGTCGGTCGGACTCGGGTCACGACAAGCAGCGTCGTTTAGGGCCTTTGTATCGGGCTTTAAACGACGTCGTTTTACAACCTTTATAAATTCAATTTTCTTCTTTTTTTTCATTTGCGACTTCTTTAAAAAAAAACACCTTTAGCTCTTTTGTTTTCTCTGCAGAGTCGGTAGGAGATTTCCGTGAGGGCCGCCATTGTTCGCCGTCATGGCGTGACCGTGACACGGTGGTAGAAATCGAAAGGTCGCTTTTCCCTTTTTTTACGTATTTGTTTTGTTTTTTATTCTTGACTTTTTTCTTTGTTTTGAAAAACCGAAGACCCACCCCATTTGCTCCGGCCTCAACCCGACGACGGAGAGGTTTTCAAACGACATCTTGCATGAGGCTCGGTGGGTATTCGTCTTGCTTTCCTTTTATTATTAAGTAAAATAAAAATGAAAAATAAAATAATATAAAAACTATGAGCAGATGAAAAGAATGGAAAAAGTTTGCTATCGGAGTAAAAGAATGTAAGTAAAAAAAGATCAACCTTTATTGCTTTTTTTTTGCTCTCGGTTTCTGATGATTTCTTTGTATTCCTATTCTCTGTTTTTCTTTTTCTTTTCGAAACCGAAAAAAGGCTCTCTTTTGTTATGCTCTCTCTCTGATTTTTTTTCTGAAAAGCCCTCTTTTACAAACGTTTCTCTCTGTTTTTTTTCAAAAGCCAAAAAGCCTCCCCTTTACAATCGTCTTTGTATGGCTTTATAGCCAAGACTGAATAATGCAAACAAATCTCCTTGCTGTTTACTGTAACTGTTGCGTGTTTTTTTTGTCTTGCAGGTGGTGGCGGTGGAGCTGGCGATGGACGAAGCGGCGCAGAGCAGAGGGTAGGTGAGGGTCAAGTCGAGGTCGAAGAAGGAGTAGGTCTGGCGCTGATAAGTTTTAGGGTTTAGAAACCTAAAAAAATTTAACTTTTGGGCATTAGGTTTTATTTTTTTCGATTCGTTTTTCTTTTGTTTTTGTTTTTTGTTTTTGGGTTTGTTTGAAATTTGGTTAATTGAATTTGGTTAATTGGAGTGCGGATTTGGTTGGAGTGCAGGTTTGGGTTTGTGTATTAGTTTGTTTTGGTAGGGCAATTTTGGGCTTTGTCTGTTGCCCTCTTTGCTCATTTTCGTATGCGAGAATAGAGCAAAGACTTTAAAGCAATATTGCCGCCTCATAGAATCTTGACTTCTTTGGTACTCTTCTTACGGTAGCCTCACTCCATCCTGACATCTTGTTGCTTTGATCCACTCCTTTGCTATGTGGTTTCAATTTGCTCTTCTTTGCGACTTCAGCGGGATGTGACTCGCTTATTTTCGATCTACTCGTGCAAATTTAGGAATGTCTAAACTCATCGTCTTCAATCGATCCTTGCAAACTCAAGGATCACGGTGATATCTTGATCTGCTTCTTGCAACTTCGGAAAGTCAAATCGCTTTCTTCAATCTAATCCTTGCAAACTCAAGGATCACGGATCGATATCTTGATATGCTTCCCGCAACCGGGGACTTTAAATCGCTTTCTTCAATCGATCTTTGCAAAACTCAAAGATCACGGTGAGTCTTTGATCTGCTCCTGCAACCGGGAAAGTCAAATCACTTTCTTCAATCGATCCTCGCAAACTCAAGGATCACCAGGTGAGTCTTTGATCTGCTCCACAACCGGAAAGTCAAATCCTTTCTTCAATCGATCCTCGCAAACTCAAGGATCACGGATGAATCTTTGATCCGCTTCACGCAACCGGGAAAGTCAAATCTGCTTTCTTCAATCGATCCTGCAAACTCAAGGATCACGGTGAATCTTTGATCTGCTTCCGCAACCGGAAAGTCAAATCTGCTTTCTTCAATCGATCCCAAAGAACTCGGGGATCACCAGTTGAATCTTGATCTGCTTCGCAACCGGAAGGTCAAATCTGCTTTCTTCAATCTGATCCTTGCAAACTCAAGGATCACCGGACTGATTTCTTGATCTGCTTCCTGCAACTTCAGGAATGTCAAATCTGTTATCTTCGATCTGCTTCTTGCAACTTCAAGAACGTCAAATCTGCTTTCTTCAATCTGATCCCAGCAAACTCGGGGATCACGGTGAATCTCTAATCTTTCTCCACCTAACCCGGGAACATCAAATCGATCTCTTTGATCCGCTCCCTTTGCATGCTCGAGGAGGCGAGATCACGCTCAATGTCTTTGTCCTTCTTGAGGACGTAACCTGCAGAATGAATGCATACTTATGCCTAATGATTAGGATGCCACGAGTATGATGTGTCAGAATGTTATGAGTATGATTCCTAATTAAGGTGTTTTCACTCATTTATCTGTCAAGGTTTTATCTTCGTTTTCCTCTCAGTGACCATTTTCGCATGAATGGTTTGCCCATGGAAATTTAGAAGCCTATTTTAGACCTTAGAACATGGGCTGCCTTGACTTCTAGCGCCTTCATGGAGTCACAACTCAATTCAAGAATGTTCGCTTGGTTTGTTTTAGATTTGTTCCTCAACAATTTAGGGTTTTTGAATCGAGAATTGGCCTGTCTTACTTTTTAAAAGTGACCAAGTAACATTATTCACCCTGCCACAATTGCTGAATCGGGCGAGGGACTTTGAAGAAATGGTCTTCACTGAGACCCCCTTTTTTCAATGTCTTTGTGTTCGTGGAAGTTCTAAACAAATGTTCATTTGACTTCTGTTTTATCTAGAGATTTCCAAAGTGATCTGCGGAACTTTCTTTTGTAAAATCATTAGTTCATCAATTTGTTTTTAATGCATCATGTTAATGATGGATAACAGTAGATCGAATTCAAAGAGAATCAAAATGAATTTATCTATGAAACAAAGAGGATTGATTGGGGACATATTCCCTACTTTTTTGGGGAAAAGGTCCCAAAAAATGGTAAAATAACAACATGGATCGGATGCCTAGACATCGCCAATTGGGCTTATATACAAGCTCAAGAAAAGCGCTACGAGCGAGTCATGTGTTTAGAAGACTCAAAGTATTTTGTCGATGCCCGATATACAGCGTACTTCCTCTTAGTTGATTATGGCGCTGCGAGATCGCGACGTGTCCGTTCAAAATTTGAGCCGCCCTTTTCGGGTTTTCAACTCAAAAAGCCTTTTGGCCTCAAGGTGCCCTTTTGCGAGTTTTCACCTTGGCCTCTCTGTTTTTTTTTTTTTGAAGTCTCAAAGTACCCTTTGCGGGTTTTCACCTTGGCTTCTTCTATTTTAAGCAAAGTACTTTTTAACTGAATCTGAGTTCACAGGATTGGGCAAGCTTTTCCCGTCCATCTCTGTCAGAATCAGTGCACCTCCCGAGAAAGCTTTCTTTACCACATATGGTCCTTCCCAGTTCGGCATCCATTTTCCTCTGTGGTCCTTTTGTATGGGGAGGATCTTTTTCAGCACGAGGTCCCCTTCGTGGAACTCCCTTGGGCGAACCTTTTTGTTGTAAGCTCGCATCATTCGCTTTTGGTACATCTGACCGTGACGGATAGCTCTCAATCTCTTTTCTTCAATTAAGTTCAACTGGTCATATCGAGCCTGGATCCATTCAACCGTCAATTTCATTTCGATAATACCGGAGAGAAGGTATTTCTACTTCAATAGGTAGGATCGCCTCCATCCATAGACCAATGAAAAAGCGTTGCCGGTAGAGGTTCGGACGGACGTTCGATAAGCATAGAGTCTGACAGCGACTTCTCATGCCGATCTCGTAAGTTTCGATCATCTTTCCCACTATCTTTTGATGTTTTTGTTGGTTTGCTTCCTTTGCGCCATTCATTTTTAGGCGTCTGGTGATGAATTGTGGTGTTTGATGTTGAATTGGCTACAAACCCACTTATCGTGCTATTGTTTAAGTTCGGTAGCGTTGTGCGATATGATCCTTTCGGGCATTCCATATCGACAAATGATTTCCTTCTTCAAAACCCGTAACCGCCGATTTAGTGACGTTAGCATATGAGGCGACCTCTACCCATTTCGTGAAGTAGTCGATGACCACAAAGATGAATCGATGCCCATTGAAGCCTTGGAGATATTGGCCCAATAGCGTCCATGCCCCACATGGAAAATGGCCATGGAGAAGTCATAACATGTAGAGGTGACGGGTACATGAATTTTGTCTCCATAACGTCGCACTTATGACATTTTTGGCATAGTTGATCTGATCTCCTTCCATGGTGGACCAATAATATCGAACCTCATTATCTGTCGGCCATTGTGAAACCGTTAGCGTGAGTTCCACAGACACCTTCATGGACTTCTTCTAGGATTAGCTTAGCTTGGTGGTATCTACACACCTCGGCAACACTTGATCCTTCCTTTTCTTGTACAAGACTTCTCCATCCAGGACGTAATCACGGGCTAATCTCCTCGGCGTCTTTTTTCATTCTCGGTGGCTTGGTGAGGTACTCGATTCTTTAAATCTGCAATATATCGTGGTACCACGGTGGGCGATTTTCCTTCTTCCTCGACATTGTAGCAATGGTGGGTCTTGATGGATGCTCATTTGTATTGGCTTCATATCTTCGCTTTCATTTATTCGGACCATGGAAGCCGAGGGTGGCAGAGCGTCGACCATCGATTCTCGTCCTGGCGGGTAATTGAAAGTGATGTCATCGAACTCTTTGACAAGTTCTTGGGCCAATCTTTTATAGATAACCAATTTTGGATCCACGGTTTCCCATTCTCCTTTGAGTTGATAGATTACGAGGCGGAATCTCCATAGACTTCTAATACTACGATTTTATATTCGATAGCGGTAGCGAACCCCATGATCTGAGCTTCATACTCGGCCATATTATTAGTGCAATCGAAATCAATTTGCGGTGAATGGATAATGGTCTCCTTTTGGGGATATCGGATCGCCCAATTCCATTACCCACGCATTTGATGCCCGTCAAAATTTAGTTTCAAGGATGGTTTTGGAGGTACCTTCTTCAATATACGCCACGTACATCAAGTCCTCATTAGGAAATCAAAATCTAAGGGCTCATAGTCTTCAAGGGCTCTCTTGGCTAAAAAGTCGCTATCGCGCTCCCTTTTACCGCCTTTTGATTTACATAAGCGATGTCAAATTGGAAGCGGGATCGCCACAGCCATCCTTCCATTCAAGGCGGTAGATTCCATCATATACTTAAGGGATCTAGCTTTGAGATGAGCCATGTCGTGTGATCTGACATGTATTGCCTCAACCTTGAGTTGTCCAAATCAAGGCACAACATAATTTCTCGATTAGCGGGTACCTCATTTCACATGCGGTGAATTTCTTACTAAGGTAGTATATCGCTTTTCTTTCTTCCCGATTCATCATGTTGACCCGACGCATCCATCGAATTATCAAGTCAGATTAGATAAAGGATGAGGGCTTATGCGGTTGAGGCGACGATATCTGGGGCTGAGGCAGGTATTGTTTCATCTTTTGAAGGTCTTTTGGCACTCTTCATCCCGTGCAGGGTTGTGTTTCTTGAGGAGGCGAAATATGGGGTCACATCTCGGTCGGTTGTGAAATGAGCAAAGCGATGTAATTCACCTTCCTAAGAAACCTCTAACTTCTTTTGGAGTGCGTGGTGGAGTAACTCTTGTATGGCTCGACTTTATCTGGTCAACCTCAATCCCTTTTCATTGACTATGAACCCAAGCAACTTTCGGGACCGAGCTCAGAAGGTACACTTTCTTGGGTTAAGCTTCAACTGAAATTTTCTCGACCTCAAGAGCAATTTTCTCAAGACACGCACATGCTCTTCTTGATTCGGGATTTGGCGATCATATCGTCGGCGTAAACCTCAATTTCCGGTGCATCATGTCATGGAATAAGGTTACCATGGCTCTACGATATGTCGCGCTTTGCATTTTTAGCCCAAATGGCATTACCTTGTAGCAAAATGTTCCCCACATGGTTATAAGCGTTGTCTTGTCCATGTCCTCGGGATGCATTTTATTTGGTTGTACCAGAAGCCATCCATAAAGGAGAATAACGAATACCTGTTGTATTGTCTACTAAAGTGTCGATGTGAGGCGGTGGAAAATTGTCCTTGGTGGCCTTGTTCAGTCTCTGTAATCCACGCACATTCGTACCTTCCGTCTTTCTTGGGAGCAGGGGACTACGTTAGCCACCAATCAAGTACTTGACCACTTGTAAGAACCCGCATTAAATTGTTTCTCGACTTCTTCTTTTATCTTTAACAAGGCGTGCAGTCGCATTCTTACGAGCTTCATTGGACCGGCTTGCATTCTTCTCTTATGGGCGATCGATTGTCTTGCAATATCGATGCTTAGTCAGGGCATATCTTGAATACGACCATGCGAACACATCCTTGAATTCATGGAGTAGTTCGATGAGGTCCCTTTGGTTTACTGCAGATATACAAGCTCAATTTTCACCTCTTGCCCTCTCCTAGGCTCACGTTTCTCTTGACTCTTTATGGGGTAGGATCTGTTTTTCTTCTTGCTCTACCATTCTCAACAAATCCGGAGGCAAGTCGCATTCGTGTCATTTCCAAAGTCCCGAGATTCCTCTGAACACATGTCTTGCTCAAGCGGACCTCTGAATCGTAGTATCATTACTCATATCATTGATGTCTAGAGACACATAATGGGTGCAGAAGGGTGTATAAAGAATAAATGAATTTGAGGACAATTATTCACATGATATGAATGAGAACAAAGAATAAATGGTAAAATGTAAAATAAGAGAATATTTAGTAGAATTGAAGATGCATTTTATTAAAACGAAATGTCCGAACATAAGCCTATTTCACAAAAGAAATCTCATTGTTTCTAGGCTTAAAACAACAAGAGTGTTAGAACATTACTCTGCAAAATCTCTAAACACTACAGAAATTCCTCTGCGGTCAATTGTCTAATGTGCTTCCGAGTTCATATGGGCGGATGCCCAACAATCTTCTTTGATCGATCTCCTCCTCGTGTATGGCATTGATGTGAGGACATACCCTACAGGAGACTCTTTTCGGGTAAATCATTCCTCCCGTCTGAAAGTCTGAGATATGTGGGGAAATGTCATCGGTTCCCACTTAACGTCTTCTCCATTCAGCTGGCATTTCTCCTTTCTTGTCTTTCTCTATCTCCTTCTTCATTTGTTTAGCATCGGTTTGAAACCTAAACCAAAGCGATCCCTTTTTCCTTGACGCCGGGCTGGACTTTCCTTGGAATATTTACCCAATCCTTTTCGGTGAGGCCTCCTTTTCCACATGTCATTTGCAATCCCATCTGGTAGTCTTGGATAGTTTAGGTGATGGGACTTTATTTCCTTCGAAATGAAAGTCGCATTCCACGAACTCTAAGGACCGAAATGAACATTCAATGGCTTCCTCATTCGTCTCTAGGTATGGCGCTTCATTGGTAACGATTCTATGATATCATCCTCGGCGTTTATAGTTACCGGTAGATTTTACATTACCAATTTCAATTTAAGTGCGATGATGAAGGTACACCCATTGAATGAATCGAGGTCTCCTAATAGCGATTGTAAGAAGGCTTGATATCCATGACCGAAAGTCTACTTCATAGGTATTAGGCCCGATCAATAATGGTATGTCTATTCTTCCCATTACTCTTCTTTCGGTGCCATCGAATGCTCTCACTATGTTTTGGCAGGATTTCATATGAGAACTATCTATCGGCAACCTCTTGAGTGTGGCTAGCGGTAAGACATTTAATGCTGACCCATTATCTATTAGCACACTTGGCAAGGTGTATCCCTTGCAACGGGTAGTTATGTGTAATGCCTTTGCTGACCCCATACCTCCCGGTGGGATTTCGTCATCGCTGAAGTAGATGAAATTATCGGCGCTTATGTTACTAACCAGACGATCCAACTTGTTGACGGATATATCTTTAGTAACATAGGTCTCATTCGATACTTTCATTAACGCTTGCGATGCACTTGAGCTCGAAGTAGTGCTAACACGGAGATCTGGGCTGGTTGTTTGTGCAGTTGTTCCACCACCTTTGTATTATTTGTGTTTCAAAAATTTTAAGAACTCTTTAGCCTCTTCCTCTTTTACGGGCTCATTGATAACGGCTTGGGTTCTTTTTCCCGCTTTCAATCGACCACGATCTTGATTTAGCCCCGTTCTCCTATTTTCGGGATCATAACGCTTTCCACTTGGCGTATAGAAACCTCCGTTCTTGACTTCCTCCGAGATACTAGTGGAACCTTGCACTCCTGGTGTTGTCACATTGCAATTATAATTCCAAGGTACTCTTTTACTATCTTGGTAGGGAAAGGAAGCAGGTTTCTGAATTGTGATTTTCGGTCTTCCACAGTACTCGCCCTCGTGTTCATGAAATGATGATTCTCGGGTAATTACCTCCGGGCTTTGTCAATTCTTCCTCGGTCGCGCATATTTCCTCTTCCTCCACTCCTTCTTCATAAAACTCCAGCTCTTTGTTGTTCATGAGGCCTTGCACCAAAATTTTAAAATCGGCACATTCTTGGATCTCGTGCCCCCTCGTCTTATGGAATTCGCAACAATTCTTCATATGTATTTTGCTTCCTGTAGAATCTGACTCTATCAATCCTCTTTTCACCATTTCCTTCCAGACTATTCGCAACGGGGTCTTCACTTCGGCGACGTCTCTCTTGATCTTTCTCACAATCTCTTCACCGATTGCGTTCACCCCTTTTTCCTCATGATTAGGCAATGGGTTCCCCTTTCTTACCAAGTCATCAAGCGCTATAACACCCATTTTGATTAGCCTCTCAACTACCTTTTTGAAGGCTAGGCGATTCTCTATCGAATGCCCTCTATCCTGCGTGGTAATCGCATTGGCGTTCGGTCGTACCACTTAGGGTATGGGGCTGCAATGGTTGTAAGTAAAAGCGGGGACACGATGTGCTCATTGAATAAAATCTGTACAATTCTTTATGCGTTATCGGAATCGGCGTGAATTGGATCCTTTCGAATTTGATCTAGTTCGATTCTGTCTTGCGGGCCTGTTTGCCGGTTATAATCGCCTTTGGTGATTAATCGCGATCGCCTTTGGGTATCCTCTATTATATGTATTCACATTATTGACCTCACTTGTCTTTCTTTTTAGGCGACTCTCTGGTGCTTTCTCTGTCTCGATTTTGCCACCCTTATAGCATGCTCGATCATTTCCCTGCCATTACTATATCGGCAAAGCTTTTAGTTGTACTCCTATCATATGGGTTATGAAAGGGCCTTGAGGTATTAATAAAAAGCATGGCGATCTCTTTTTCCAAAAGCGGTAATTTGAACTTGTGTAGCCACTTCCTCCATCATTGGGCATATTGCACGAAACTTTCGTTTGGCTTCTTCTCCATGTTTTGGAGTGTGATTCGATCGGCGCTATATCGACTATGTGCCGTATTGTTTCGGAAGGCTGTGCTAGGTCCTTCCATGACTTGATCTGAGCACTGGTGATGATTGTACCATTTGGCGCATGACCCAATGACGACTGTCTTGAAAATAATGAATCGGCCAGTTGATCGTTGTTGACATGCCCGCCATCCGTCGGCGAACATTGTGATGTGCGTTTGAGACAACCGGTCCGTTGTATTTTTCAAAGTCTGGGTCTTGAATTTTGGAGGAAGCACGAGATCAGGACTAGGCTCAAGTCTTTAGCGTCCACCCCAGTAGCGATGGTCGTGGTCTCTATTTCTCTAAACTTTTCTTCCAACCATTTGCAACGATCCTCAAGTTGTTTGGGAAGGTTTGCTTTTGCTTTATCCATTTCACCATTTCATCAAAATCGGGGACTATAGGGTTGGCGGACATTCTCGGGATTGGTGCTGAACGATCGGGAAGTCTTGTTGGCATTCGGTCTCAACTCAGCACTGTGGCTTTGATAACAACAGCGTCCTTTGGGGAATATTTACGGTGGTGCTTGGGTATTTGGCGGGGTAAATCCGGGAGGGTAGCGGTCTTCATTATTCCACGAGCTAGCAGTGGCGCCTTTCCTCGTTCATTGGCCAATAGTTGCGTCGGTGACTTATCATGTTATTTTGGGACTCTTGCATCCGTTCCATCATATCTTCTTTGGAGCTTCATCATTTGCTCTTGCATCCGTTCTTGCATTTCTTTCTCGAAATTGCTCAAATCTTTGATCCATTTTTTGGTCTTAGTACGAGTCCGTAGCGATGTTCGGTTCAGATTTTCTCTTTTCTTTTCCTTTTTACGATAATTTTAACGGTTAGGCTTCTTTTTATAAACTTTAATGCATGTAATATGATGCAATGCAAATGCATGAATGCAAGAAGAAAACATCGATTGATCAACTTCATTTTAGAAAACTTTATTAGAAGGCAAAATCCTTTACATAAGGTAGATTACATATATGCTCTCGCCTAAGACCTAAGGTTTTGATTTTTCCGAAGCGGGAGATTAGCTCTTCATCATGACCGGTAGGAACCCATATCTCCGCCCATTATGTCGACCTCCTCGCCCAAAGTCCATGGGTGATCGGCTACTTCTCGAATCTGGTTATCGCTTCTCCCATGAGGTAGTCCCGACTTGAACTTGCTCGCAAGAATGGCTAAGCTCCTCCTCCCGCGTCTTTCTCTTGTTTCGAAGCTCGATCCGGAGCTCGCTACTATGCAATCTTGACTCTAACTCTTCAACCACGCCTTTCATTTCCTCTATTTTGTTCGGGCTCGACTTTAATTGGCTTTTCGAGTCTCGACTTGATAGTGATGTAGAGATCGCCCAAGCTTCGGCTATCTTAGCTTTTAATCCCTTTTCTCTTTACGGTCTTACATACGCCCTTCTCTAAGTCTTCCTTTTGCGCAGTATTTCATGAAACTTTTCTCCCAACTGCAGACTTTGGCTCGTTCCTCTCGACTTCTTGTTGCCCTTTGCTCAAAGTCTTCCCTAATCCTGCGTTCTTTATTGTCAAAGCGCATCTTTTGTACTCGGTTTTCAAGCTATCTCGGTCTTCTTCTACCTTCCATTTTCTTTCTGAGTTTCTCGGCCTCGATTTCGATCGTCCACTTCTAGCCGGAGGAGCATTTTTCTTCTTCTAGCCTTTCTATCCTTTTTAGAGTTACGAATTCATCCGCCGAAATCTTGCTTCACAATCTCCAATTCGACGGGACCACTCGCATGCACTCTTCTCTCGATCGGGCGCCCTCCGGATTTGGCTCAGGAATGTTATCGTTGACTCTCCTTGCCCTCCATTCAATGTATTCCGGGGTCATCCTCGGGCCTGTAGATAATCTCCTCATTCTATGAATCTGATTCCAGGCATTGGAAACCTCTTTAACCCTTTTCTTATAGCTTCCCCCTTCATATGAGAACTCGCATTGAGCTAGCAGTATGTCCTTTGGTATAAACTGCTTGAACTATATTGTCTCGGGACTAGCGAGAGGCGTGGCGGTGGCACCCCAAATTCCCAATAGGGAACCCGTCAAAGCTTCCGCGATAAAGGATCCTATCGGGGAATCATCCGAGGAGCCCTCCACTCGATGTCATCGTCTTGAAGGTTTTGAAAGAGTGTAATCCAATTTTCTTGGACACATCCTCTCTTCTAGGCGTAGTTGCTAACTCTTGACGGGAGTAATCTTCGACATGAGCCGAGCGGGACACTTTCTCTACTTTCGAAGTGACTATGGAACCAAGCCAACAACAATTTGTGCACATCCAATAAATCGCCTTCACCCATTCTTCGACATGCAGTCAAGGATCTGAAAGTTTCAGCTAAGATGGCAGGAACGGGTGTGACCCCTTTGTCTAATCGGCTGAATAGATCGATGACCGCTTCATCAATATGCCTTAAAGCTTTCGGGAAGATTACCAAGCCGTAAATACACAAGGCGAAGATGTCAGTCTTTTTCTTCGTATCGGGATGCGCCAGGATCAGGTCTCTCAAACATGTCCATGGTATGCATTTACCCTCGCCCTTCTTTTGCATTCTAGCTGAGACCCACTGTTCGCTCATTCCGGTGATATTCATCAACTTCTTCGCGAAGGTTGGGCCATTAACCGCCTTGGAATAAGCTTTGTCGACTTGAATCATCGAACAGCGTAGCAAGGTCGTATATTCTTCAACTGTGGAACCAAATCCACCTTCGAAGGAGAAACAACTATAAGCGGCGTTCGAATCGGGTCATTGCTCGAAGCAGTGCTTATCTACTTTAACATCAAGCGGTGAGGCGGTCGCCATAAGTACTATAGAACGATCGCTTTGCTTCATCATCCCATCGTCCATATTTCTTTCAACTCTTGGAGCTAGATTCTGCGTGACAACGATATTGGTGAAATTCGCAACTCGACACATACCCTTCGGCTAAGCTATCTCCTTTTTCTAATTGGCGTTGCTCGACCATATCGAGACGGCCGCATTGTCTTCTACTTTATCAAGGAATTCGCTTTCCATAACCAGACTTCCTAACTCGAAATGGACCGTGAACCGATGTTTCTTTAAAATATGGAATGATATGCACAAAAGAAAGAAACACAACAAGTTAGTACCATGAAATATAAAGCGAGTAAAATAAACAAGCGCCTATCTAGGTGACCACTAAGGTTTGCCACGGCTCTACCTAAGGTGGGCTCTAAGGTTTACTATATGGCTCGATTCTAAAGTTCGAGGTACCCAAACCCATGATTCCTCGATCCTCACCCATTATAGGCTCATACGGACCGAGTTGGTTCGAGAATACATTTCCTATGGCCATGCGAAGTGAAAACTTCACGAAGACATAGGTGCGGATGTATTAAAGCGATCCACTAGCCCATGCGGTGAAAACCTCACGAAAGCATAGCTTCGCTCCCACTTAAAGGTGCGACCACAACGGTCATGCAATGCAATGCCAAAGTATTCTGAGGCTAATATTGAAGGTGCATTAAGAAGCGTGATTTTGAAATCATTTTAGTCAAAGGACAAAAATCAATCAATTCATGGCACGACCTCGCGTCCCGATGGAGTCGCCAAGGTATCGTAACCATCTTTTTTTGGGGAAGGGTAAAACGGTAAACGACGCGATCGACTCGGTTTTTTTGAAAAAAAAAAAGGGAAAGGAGTCGCCACCGATCTTTATTTGGTGTGATCGGATCACCTTCGTTTTAATAAAACATTTAATTTACTAAAACGGCATTTTTTGGTCCACGAACTTTGAGAAAACGGGTTCGGAGGTCGATTACGTGCGAGGAAGGATTAGCACCCTCGACACGCCCAAAATTGGTACCAAACTGATTGATTGATGTCCTATTTGTTGAAAACTTTAAAGGGATTCGAAAATACAATGCTTCTTATTTTTAAGAATTGGAAGGGACGTTAAGGTTTTCTTATTTCCGAAGAGGTAAAGCATCACGTCCAGTAAGTTAGGGCACAATGCTTTTAAACTCCCGAAACTAAGCTCGCCTTTTGAAACTTGGTTTTTATTTGGAGAGGATCTTCCATTATTCGTTAAATGAGAAATCGGAACCCAGTAAGTTAGGGCTCGAATTCCCGAGATTTCAAATACGGAAGTTCGCCTCTATTTGAGAAAAAACTTATCCCGAAGTATCTAAGTGTCGAGTCCAGTAAGTTAGGGCACGACATTTTGAATTTCCGAGATTTTGTTTTAAAATTGCAACTTCAAAAGAAATATCCAGTTGTTTGACATAAGCGAGCAAAATCGAACCCGATGAAGTTAGGGCTCGATCTTCCGAATTTTCAAGCAATGAACATCATCTTTATTTTGAAAATTTAGTTGATCAACATTAGACAAATTAATGATACTAGCAAATTAAGCGAATATATGAATAAATCGATTTGAATGATCTAATAAATAATGAAGTAAGAATAAAATCATGGAGGCGAGATAGGATGATGATAATAACAACAACAATAAATAAGAAATATAAAAACATGATAAATAATTGAAATGCTTCAAAGTATTGAAAAAGTAAAGAGCAATAGATGAATAAATAAATAAATAAAATAACAAATAAATACAATTGAATAAAATAAAGCAAAATTAAGTAAGTGGTGAAGATTAATAATAATAACTTACTAATAAATGAACAATAATGAAATAAATAAGAGTGGTAATAATAAAATAAAATAGTACTAGTACTAGTAATAAAACAATAGGAATAGTAAATAATAATAATTAATAATAGAGGATAAAATAATAATAATAATAATAATAATGACAATAACCATAATAATAATAATAATATGGTGATAATAAAACAAAAAAAAACAATAATAAATATAATAGTAAATAAGTAAACAAAAGGTAAAAATGAAATGATAATAATAGTCATAATAATAATAATATAATAATAATAATAATAATAATAATATAGTGATAGTATATGATATTATAATAATAATAATAATAAAATAATAGTAGTTATAAATAATCAATAAAGAAAAACATTAAATAATAATGATGATTAAAGGGGGAGGGCCAAATTGAATTAAAAATAAATTATGGGGCGGATTTATAATAAAAGAAAGGAAAAGGACCGCATTGTGATGCGCGCGAAAATATGGGGGACTGGGAGCGCAAATTTCCCCAAGGCGCCTAAACGCAGCGTTCTAGAAGGGGCTAAATTGCAATTGCTCGAAGCTTCTGGGCCAAATAGCAAAATTTAAAAACTTGATTGTAAAAATAAAAAATGCGGAAGGACCGTGCGCGTAAATTTTCCTTTTTTTCGGCAAAACACGCGGATCTTCTGGAGCGGGTCGGGTCGGACTCGGGTCACGACGAAACGACGTCGTTTTAGGGCCACTGTATCAGGCTTTAAACGACGTCGTTTTACAACCTTTATAAATTCAATTTTTCTTCTTTTTTTTTTCATTTGCAGCTTCTTTAAAAAAAAACACCTTTAGCTCTTTTGTTTTCTCTGCGCAGAGTCGGTAGGAGAGATTTCGGCGAGGGTCCATTGTCGCCATGCGTCGCCACCCACCATCTGGTGGCCGAAATCAAAGGTCGCTTTTCCCTTTTTTTTTACGTATTTGTTTTGTTTTTTTTATTTACTGACTTTTTTTTTTGTTTTTGAAAAACCCAGAAGACCCACCCCATTTGCTCCCGGCCTCGGCTTCGACGACGGAGAGGTTTTCCGACGACATGCCGCGGGGCTCAGGTAGGTATTCGTCTTGCTTTCCCTTTTTATTATTCGTAAAATAAAAATGAAAAATAAAAATAATATAAAAACTATGAACAGATGAAAAGAATGGAAAAAGTTTGCTATCGGAGTAAAGAACAGAAGTAAAAAAAGATCAACCTTTATTGCTTTTTTTTTTGCTCTCGGTTTCTGATGATTTCTTTGTATTCCTATTCTCTGTTTTTCTTTTTCTTTTCGAAACCGAAAAAAGACTCTCTTTTCTATGCTCTCTCTCTGATTTTTTCTGAAAAGCCCTCTTTTACAAACGTTTCTCTCTGTTTTTTTCAAAAGCCAAAAAGCCTCCTTTACAATCGTCTTTGTATGGCTTTATAGCCCAGACTGAATAATGCAAACAAATCTCCTTTTATTTCTTTAATCGCTATTGCGTTTTTTTGTCTTGCGGTGGTGGCGGTGGGTGGCGATGGACGGAGGCGCAGCGAGCGGAGGGTAGGTGAGGGTCGAAGTCGGAGGTCGAGAAAGGAGTAGGTCTGGCGCTGATAAGTTTTAGGGTTTTAGAAACCCTAAAAAAATTTAACTTTTGAACATTAGGTTTTATTTTTTTGATTCGTTTTTCTTTTGTTTTGTTTTTTTGTTTTTGGGTTTGTTTGGGCTTGGTTAATTGGGCTGGTTAATTGGAGTGCAGATTTGGTTGGAGTGCAGGTTTGGGTTTGTGTATTAGTTTGTTTTGGTAGGGCAATTTTGGGCTTTGTACACAATCGATTCATTGACTAGCATTAGTTATAGAAGATTATATAAATTGAGCAAAAAATATTGTTAAAGTATTTTTCATAGGAAAAATTATCTTTAAATGAACAAGTTTATAAACAAGCTTGTTTATGAACATAAACAAATTGAACACACCTCTATTCAAACTTATTCGATTAATAAATGAACATAAATTATTTGTCCATACTTCTTTATTTAACTTAATAAATAAATATTATCTGACGATTCTTGAGTAAGTTATCAACATTTTATTCAACCTCATTTACCATAAATCAACATGCTCATTTCCTCTATGGTTGTTCAATTAGTAGTGTTGATAATTGATTAATGTGCTTGAGAGGTCCGACTATTATAGAGATCTGATCAAATTAGTCCATCTAATATTAAATAGATAAATTTTAATATACGCACTATTAAAAGAATCAAATAATATTAAATTGGAATAGTATCAATATTTACCATATAAAAATATCATTTATTGCTTAATAGATATAATATTTTAAAGTTTTTAAGGTTATGCAAATAAAATATTTTCTTTAGAATTCAGCAACAATCGCAAAAATATTTTCTTTAGATTGTGTTCGATCACACGGCCTACCACACGGGCGGCTGCACGTCCGTGTGGCATCGACTTTTCACGTTTTCTGGCTTTTCGCTGATTTCTATTTCCAGAGTCGTGTTTACACACTTGGTATTGGTTCGAAAGTAGCGCAACCACGGGTATTCTAGCACCTATTATTGTCCATTAACACATCAATTAAGTTATTTGCCGATAACTTCAACGAAGTCACACACGATGACTAAATGCCAAACTTACAGATACATTACCTTGAATGAACGATGGTGATTCCTTACTTCTTCAACACCGAACGAACCTCCACAGTCAATTATCGGTTACCTAAACACGATTTAAGCCTCCATTAGAAAAAGATTCATCAATCTAAAATAGTGTCCACTCTTTTTAGTGTCCACTCTAAAATAGAGAGGGAAAAGATCAACAGAAATTCGGCCAAAGGGAACATAGAAGAAACCAATGACTATTTCCCCTTTTTAGAGAGAAACTGAAACTTTAGAGTGGGGAAGAACAAGAATTCAACAGCAATCATAAAAAGGAGACCAAAAAATAATGGGGAAGATTCGACAGAGGTTTATGGGGAGAAGAAGAAGAAAGAAACTGTGGTGAATAAAATAAAAAAAGAAAAAGATGAATAGGTAGTGATAGAAAGTAGAAAATTGGCGGTGAAGGGAAGAGTTTGAGGCAGCAAACAAATTTGATAAAGAAGGAAAACTATCAGGAAAGAAAATTTAGGAGAATGAGGAAGAGTGGCCGAATTGCCACTACCAATTTCGGTTCTATCACAACTCTTCCTTCCACATTTTTCTCCCCATATCACTCCAACACAATCCCCTTAACCAACGAATTCAAATCCCACCCAAACTCTTCAGAATTTTGGTCAAACACAACTCTTCCACGGCCAAGTAGTAAAAATAAATCCCCTTTGAACGCTCATAGATTCGAACCCCAGACCTCTAGCCATTTAGCACTCCACTTAACCACTAGACCAGCAGGCCAATTCTGATAAATTTTACCATCATTTATTAATAAGCCTACTTATTAGAGATAGGGGTTTATTTAATTGAAAACAAAAAATTTTCCCAAGCTAAAGCTTGAACTTGGGACCTTTCAGACACTTTCTAGGACACTTAACCACTGAAGCATATACATATTTTATGTCACAAACATACAAAAGTAAATTATAAAGGATATTTTTTTGGGGCGTTACAACTCTACCCCCTTAAAAAAAATTTCGGCCTTGAAATTTTACCTAACCAGAACAGATGAGGATACTGTTGTCGCATCGCATCCTCAGGCTCTCACGTGGCCTCATCAAAACTATGATTACGCCAAAGAACCTTAACCAATGGGATGGACTTTCTTCTTAGAACCTTTACATCACGATCCAATATCTAGACTAGCTCCTCCTCAAAAGTCAGATATGGCCTATCCTCGATCTCCTCAATAGAAACAATATGCGTGGGATCAGAGCGGTAGCACCTCAACATAGAGATGTGGAACACGTCGTGAATCCGATCTAACTCTAAAGGTAACTCCAACTGGTAGGCAACCGGTCCCACACATTTCAGTATGCGGTAAAGCCCAATAAACTTAATGCTCAACTTATCCTTACGTCCAAACCTCAGCACCTTCTTCTATAGCGAGACCTTAAGAAAAATGAAGTCCCCCATAGAATACTCAATCTCTCGACACTTTAGATCTGTATAGGACTTCTGTCTATCTGATGCCGCTTTCAGTAGATCTCAAATCAATCTAACTTTGTTCTCAGTATCAGAAACTAGTTCAGGGCCCAAAACCCGTTGCTCGCCCAACTCAGTCCAACATGAAGGTGTACGACACCTACGACCATATAGTGCCTTGTAAGGTGCCATCTGAATCTTAGACTGATAGTTGTTGTTATAAACAAACTTTGCTAGCGGCAGGTAATCCTCCCAACTACCTTGGAAGTCAATCACACAACTTCTCAACATATCCTCCAGTATCTGAATCACCCTCTCTGACTGACCGTCAGTCTGACGATGGAACGCAATATTGAAGTCCAATCTTGTACCTAGAGCTTCATGTAGCTTTTTTTAGAACTAAGACGTGAAATGAGGATCCATATCAGATATTATCGAAATCGGTACCTTAGGTAGTCTCACTATCTCAGACACATACAGCTTAGCCAGCTTCTGCAGAGAGTAGTCAGTATGAACCGGTATGAAATGGACGGACTTGGTCAATCGATACACGATGACACATACTGAATCCTTCCTAGTGGGTGTGAGGGGTAACCCACTAACGAAGTCCATAGTCACTTGCTCCCACTTCCAAAGTGGAATCTTTACGTACAATTGTTTCTCTTGCAAAGTCTGCAGAACCACTCTGAGGTGTTTGTCATGCTCATCCTCAGACTTTCGAATAAACCAGTATGTTGTCAATAAATACCATCACAAATTGATCCAAATAAGGTTGGAAAACTCAGTTCATCAAATCCATAAAAGTTGTTAGTGCGTTCGTCAGTCCAAATGACATCAATAGGAACTTGTAATGACCGTATCGAGTCCTAAATACTGTCTTGTGCACATCAGTCTCCTTAACCCTCAACTGATGATATCCTGATCGAAGGTTAATCTTGGAGAAAATTGAAGTGCCTCGAAACTGATCAAACAAATCATCTATCCTCGGTAGGGGGTACTTATTTTTTATGGTCAACTTCTTCAATTGTCGGTAGTCAATACACATACGCATGGATCCATCCTTCTTTTTCATGAATAGAATTGGTGTCCCCCACGGAGACAAACTAGGGCTGATGAACCCACAATCCAATAGCTCTTGAATTTGAACCTTAAGCTTCACAGGCTCTTTCGGTGCCATTTTATAAGGGGCGATGACACTAGAGTTGTACCAGAAAGGAGCTCAATCCCAAATTCTACTTCACGATTTGAAAGGTAACCCAAGTAGCTCTTCAAAAAAACGTCTGAAAACTCCTTAACCGTCCTAATATCCTTAATCGAAGAATCTTAAAATCTAAAACACTGATATAGGCCAGATACGCCTCACATCTCTTACGAACCAATTTTCAGCCCTCAATGCAGAAATCACATTTGATAAATAGTTCTGACACTCCCCAATTCGACGATTGTCCTCCTCAATTCTCAATACAACCCTTTTTTAGGTACAATATAAACTCACTCGGTGTTTGACTAACCACCTATTCCCAGTATCAGATCAACTTCTCCAAAAGGTAGTTCCATCAGATCAGCCTGAAAGATAGCCTTTTGAGCCTCTAAATGAACATCTCTAAACAGTTTATTAACCCTTATTGACTGCCCCAACGGACTTAGTACGGTGACCTCACTCGTAATGCTCTCAACTAGTACACCCAAGTTTTCAGATATGGTACAAGCTATATAGAAGTAAGTGGATCCTATATCTATCAGTGCAGTATAAGTTACATTATAAATAAAAAAAACGTAATCGTGATGACGTCCGGAGCATCTCCATCCTCTCAGCTACGAGCAGCATAAACTAGAGCCGGCTGCCTCACCTTAGTATGACTAGCACCTTCGCCCGATGCTCTCTGACCATGACCCAGACCGTTACCACCCCTGGCCTGACCATAGCTTCTCGATGGCTGTTGAACTACTCTCGGTGCTGCAGCACCCATGCCAGAAGCTTGCATTTGATCATACCTCTGCGGTCCATTCTCTAATACGGTGCTCTAATGAACCACACCTCAAACAAACCCCAGTTCTTTACCAACACTCGCCCTGATAGCGTCTACCACAGTCAGAACACGGCGGCTGTCCATAGCAGCAATAGGAGCCCCAACTCTGGTCGGCCCATCAACTCTGGTATTTTTCTTAGGCCTCTGAACGGAACTCGAGGGCTCCGAATCCCTCTTATTCCTACCTCTTTCTCTGTTCCGGCGCTTAGTGCGCTTCACTTCTTCGGTGATTTTCTCCTTATCGACCAGCGCAATAAAGTGTCACTCCCTCTGTGGAGCTATCAATACCCTCAGATTATCCCTGAGGCCATCCTCAAAGCGAACGCATCCCTCATTCTCAGTCGCCACCATACCAGGCGCATAACAGCTTAGTCGCAGAAATTCGACCTCATACTCGGCCACTAATCTATCACCTTAGGTCAAATTTAAAAACTCTCTCATACGGGCATCCACGAACTGACCCCCACATACTTTCCCTAGAAGGTGGTCTTAAAGAACTCCCAGGACAGTCAGTTGGGCTAAGTGCCCTCCTTAAAAGTGAGCCACCACTGATATGCCTCACCTCGAGCAGCGACACAGCACCTTTTAATTTTTGCTCGGGGGTGCAGTCCAGGTCGTCCATAATTCTCTCAATGGCCTCTATCTAGTACTCAACCACATTAAGGGCAACTCCAGCAATACCCCTAAAAATCTCAGCTCCATTGGACCGGAGTCGTTCCGTAACCGACCCTCGACCTCCAGCTCTAGTATTAGACCCAACGACCCTCTCTAGAACCCTTAATATTGCTTGAGATAGTGCGTCGTCCCTAGCTGTTCGATCATGAGACCCAGCCTCAGTTACAAGTGAAGTCGGTGTTTCACTAGTTTCTAAATTGAGTATGTAGCCAAATGACGATGACCAGCTCGAGTATCTCTACGGCCCCTACCACGGCCTGTTGTACCCCGTCTACGAGTACCTCTTGCGCTTAATGTCTAATTGCAGTTTATCTGGTATTAATAATTTTATCCATCAATTTACAGTTCCAGTTGTCTATTAACAGATATTTTATGAAATCAGTATTAAAAAGTATAAGGTTTGTTTTCGTACGACGCAGTGTCTATCAGTGTCTATCGGTTTTACTACAGTATCAGTATACACTATCCTGAGTGTCTTTAGTGTAGTCCATCTATAGTAGTCGTAGTATATACTATTTATAGCAATTTCAGTTTAAAACATATAACAATTTCAATGAACTTACGAGACGGCGCCGGAGACACGGTGTACCACACATACTATGAAAGATATTTCAATCATCCGAAAATTAGTGCTTTAAAAGAAAACCAAATTTCAAAACTCAAAACCACAGTCGAGTTTTGCAACCTGGCTCTGATACCACTAAATGTAACACTCAACCCCGCCTAGACGTTATAGCCGAATCTAACGATGTCACGTTGAAGTGTTTTTCATAAAACAAGTTGTTATTAAAGAAAAACCCTATTTTCTATTAGTCCTCTTTTTATTACCTTTCATTGATTCTAAGATGTGTTGTTCATTTCCAAAACGTGAATCATTATCAAAAAGTTATTTATTTTCAGAACGTTATTAGTTTTAAAACGTCACTTATCGCGGAAGCTTTAAAAATAGTTTGCGTATTCGTGTGCAATTTGCTAAAAAAGTTTGATTTTTGAAACTCGATTGTCCCTACGACTAGCAGTTATAAATCAAAATAATAAAAATCCCAAATAATCCATGAAAATCCAAAGAGGCCATTATTATAGTAATACCCCAAAATAAAATCAAAATTATAATTAATTACTAAAATAGAATGAAATGAGTCGTATGGCTACCGTTGAGTCCTCCACTACACCGATCCGCCTATGTCTGAGGATTTTCTGTACAAATAAAGCAGATAGGTGAGTTTACAAAACTCAATGTGTAATCCCATATAAAACAACCAGACCGAAAGCAATCACAATCTAGGCATAAACCCACTTTAGTAATGGTTTCAGTTTCAATTAGGGCCTTAGCCCATTATAACATCAATATCAGTTCGGGCTTTAGCCTATCTCAGTAACAGTAACAGTAACCAATATGCAATTAGAAAATCCTACCCAACCAGCCTCTACACTCCATCTCCGTCCAACCTTACACTCCATGTGGGGATATAATCAACACACCCATCCCTACACTCCAAGTAGTATCGGTTGCGGCACTAAAACAGTAGTTTGCAGCTGAGCTGCCAATAAATTAGGCTCGAGGCCTTTCAGTACACTTCCTCCGAACAAAATAAACCCCCAACCCGATGCAATGCAATATGTAAATATAACATGCTATAACAGAATATCATGCATGTAGTTAGGGCATACAGTATCAAATCAATGGAACATCATCATGCTTATTCATATCAATCATACCGTCAATTCAGTCAATTAGGGGTCAAAGTATGCTCACCGACCCAACAGTAGGTCCACAGTCAACTCGAGCGACTTGTTCAACCTTAGTAGTCAAACAATGAAAATGGGCCCACAAGCCCATGTTGCATGCCCATGTGGGCCCACACGCTCGTGTGGTTCACTTGTGTAGGGCTCACACGCCCCTGTGGCCCACACGGCCCAATTCAGCCTGGCCCATGAATCGCACATGGCCAGCCTCGACGATCACACGCTCGTGTTCGGTCACATAGCCATCACACGAGCGGCCCCAGACCCGTGTGGCGTCGACTTTTCACATTTTTTTGACTTTTTGTCGATTTCCATTTTTAGAGTCGTGTTTACACACCTAGTATTGGTTCGAAGGTAGCGCAACTACGAGTACTCTAGCACCTATTATTGTCCATTAACACATCAATTAAATTATTTACCGATAACTTCAACAAAGTCACACATGATGACTAAATGCCAAACTTACAGATACATTACCTTGAATGAACGATGGTGATTCCTCACTTCTTCAGCACCGAACGAACCTCTACAATCAATTATCGATTACCTAAACACGATTTAAGCCTCCATTAGAAAAAGATTCATCAATCTAAAATAGTGTCCACTCTTACCAACCTTATCTAAAACGCACAAAGGCACCGATATAACGAATCGCGGCGACTGAGAATTTGATGACGAGTCAAATACCAAATTGGGCAGCAAGTAAAAGAAAAAGTACAGTAGAGAGGGAAAAGATCAATAGAAATTCAGCCAAGGGGAACAGAGAAGAAACCAACGACGATTTCCCCTTTTTAGAGAGAAACCAAAACTTTGGAGTAGGGAAGAACAAGAATTCAGCAGCAATCATAAAAAGGAGACCAAAAAATAATGGGGAAGATTCGACAGAGGTTTACGAGGAGAAAAAGAAGAAAAAAACTGCGGTGAATAAAATAACAAAAAGAAAAAGATGAATAGGTAGTGATAGAAAGTAGAAAGTTGGCGACGAAGGGAAGAGTTTGGGGCAGTAAACAAATTCTGCAAAGAAACTATAGGCAGAGAAGGAAAAACTATCAGGAAAGAAAATTTGGGAGAATGAGGAAGAGTGGCCTAATTGCCACTACCAATTTCGGTTCTATCACAACTCCTCCCTCCATATTTTTCTCTCCATATCACTCCAACACAATCCCTTCAACCACCGAATTCAAATCCCACCCAAATTCTTCAGAATTTCGGTCAAACACAACTCTTTTACAGCCAAGTAGTAAAAATAATTATCCCTTTTGAACGAGCAGATATTCAAACCCCAAACCTCTAACCACTTAACACTCCACTTAACCACTAAACCAGCAGGCCCATTCTAACATATTTTACCAACATTTATTTATAAGCCTATTGATTAGAGATAGGGGTTTATTCAATTGAAAACAAAAAATTTTCCTAAGCTAAGGCTTGAACTTAAAGCCTCTCAAATACTTCTCAGGACACTTAACCACTGAAGCAGATACATATTTTATGTCACAAACATACAAAAGTAAATTATAAAGGATTTTTTTGGGGGCGTTACATGCATGCCATTGTTTGGGATATGTGGTGAAGAAAGAAAACGAGGCCTCAATCACCTTTTCACAATATTTATTTAATAATTCAATTTTACCTTCTTTTTTATGAAAAAAATGAAGATTCATGACTTTTTTCATGCATGCATGCCATTGTTTGGGATATGTGGTGAAGAAAGAAAACAAGGCCTCAATCACTTTTATGACTTTCGACGTTTTAATTATATTCTCAAAGTATCAATATTATATCAATTAAGTCTTTTAATTATTAAAATCATTAATTTAATTTTTAAATGACATAATTAAATATTATATGGTATAATTTAAAATGAAAATTTTAAAGAAAAATAAAATATTACTAAATAACTTTTAAAAGTGAAAACTAAAAAAAAAAAAAAAAAAGTGAGCGTTACAGCTTTTAAGCTTTGAAAACCTCCAAACAAAGATTTTTATAATTTATATTTTCTTTAAACTCTCACATAAGGTTTAATGTATCATTTATTGGTTAAATGAATGATCTTAGTAATGGAAAGGCCTTATTGATATAACATTTATAGTTTAGTCATGTAATTAGAATTACGAAGCAATTTAAAATTTAAATATGTATGATGTAATTAACTTGTGAGTTTTGCCTACATGCAATGCTTATTTACCCCAAGATGTGTTTGGAAATATAAATATATTTTAGAAATAAGTAATCCAGTTGACATGGGATAGTCACACTCAATTATACAATACATGATTTAAATCAAGAATTACCTTAATTACATTATTCAATGTAATTTATCATACTTTCTTACTGCATTTATGAATTTTTAAAGTTTTGTAAATAACGTATTTACTGTTCAAATCTAATTATGTAGGTTTTATTTTTGTTTAAAGTTATGTAAGGATTAATTTTGATTATAAACATTTGGGTGTGTAAAATCACCGATTTATACAAGATGTAATTCAAACAAAATTAAAAATCAAATTCTAATCCTAAAATGACCATCTTCGCACCAAATAAAAGACTTTAGGATAATAACATTTCTTTAACTACTTTGCTATGATTTTTACAAAGGGAAGAGTACTTCAAATCACCCATAGAAAACATTATAAAAATTTTTATTGAGGAAAAAAAGGGCAATACCATTGTTCCAGCTTCAATTTAATACAGGGCAATTAAAATGCTAAATATAAAAATCTTGGGCCCAAAAGTCTTTATGAAATTAATAACTCCGTCCAAAATTATAATTGGACATAAAACAAGCCACCCTTCGGACCAATGTCCGGTCTATCATCGAATTGGGTCAAGCTCAATTTAAGTAGTTCAAACCGGCTCCATTAACTGTCTCAAGTTCCAATTTTATCCCGGTTCAGACTATTATTTCATAGTGCAGCAATCGAGGAAGACAAAATCCTGAAATTTTAGCGTTTGGGAAGCGAGAAAGTGCGAGAAAAATGAGCGGGCCGGGGAAGAAAGTCGTCGATGTGGCGTTCAAAGCATCAAAGAACATTGATTGGGAAGGGATGGCTAAGCTTTTGGTCTCCGATGACGCTCGAAAAGAGTTCGCCACTCTTCGTCGCACTTTTGATGAAGTTAACTCTACTTTACAAACCAAATTCAGCCAGGTATTTTTCTTATATTCTTTCTAGTCCCTAGCTCCTTTTTAGCATTTTTATTGATTTTTTTCATAGATTTGTTGGGTTAATCCGTTGATTAGATCTTTAGGGTTTTAGTTTTTTAATGATGATTTTAATATTTTATATTGAATTAAATTTTCAGTAAGGTTGAATTTTTTTGTTCAAGGTTTGATTTTGGAACCTTTTTATTTTTTCATTTTTAAGTAAATTTTAGTTTTGTTCAAGGTTTCAGTCCTATCTTGTTAATAATCCGATTTCTTAAGCAGGAACCTGAACCCATTGACTGGGAGTACTATAGAAAAGGAATTGGCTCTCGCCTGGTAGATATGTACAAAGAGGCATATGAGAGTAAGCAAATTTTGATAGTTATCATATTTGGCTTACTCTCTATCCAATTTTCCAGTCACCCTATATATGGTTATGCTTAGATCAGTTGCAGGTCTGTCAAATCATAAATTGTTTGGCTTCCTCATGTTTGTGTGCCTCATGCGGTGCCACTTCCTGAATTTGTTACTTTGAAGATCATCTCTATGGTACAAGGGAACTATTACTTAGTTGGATGCTGATATGGTCACCTTAAGTAGCTAGCTCTTTCCTTTCTTCACTCTCAGTTTTTGGGGTTTTGGAAGGGGTATTACTAAAGTATGGATTTTATTGCTATTGCTTTATATTTCTCTGACTCTTTTTTACGGAAATATCAATGCCTGACCTATATCTGGACCATAGATATGGGGATATGACCCTTCAAGGACCCTACAAATTCTTGGAAAAAAGTTGAACATACCCATTTTGGACATTTAGCCTGATCTGACACTTGCACTCGAGTCTGCGTAACACAGTTGTCAATCATTTTCCAGCTCCAGATCTCCTTGATCTTTCCTAGATCAGTTTCATGCACCATACTTCACTGAAAGTTAAATGGAAATCAATTGCCAATGAGGACATTGTTTAAATTGGCTGCTATTTTGTTTGCAAATACAATTCTTATTTGTGTATGTTAATGCAATTCACTTGTTGAATGCTATTAGCATTTAACAATTTCAGATTAATGCCGTAGATGTTTCATTTCAATAATGCTATTATCTGATCAGATTCTTCTGAACACCGAAACTTGAGATACTCCTATACTTATGTTCAAAGTAGAATGTAGAAAATATAGACATCTAGCTACTCAATTCTCACTTGTCTGCAATTTCTAACAGTCGAAGTAATCATATTTATCATGCTTGTTATAAGGTTTGGATGGAGTTTTGAGGGATTCACTGTTACAAATGTTATATACTCTTCCATTGCAGGTGTAGAGATCCCCAAGTTCGTTGACACCGTCACTCCTCAATACAAACCAAAATTTGATGCATTGGTGAGAATCAACAGGATAATTGACTCTTTTACCCTGTCTCCAAGTTTTTTCCTTGAATGATGTGCTATTTATTCGTGGTTATAGCGTGTAGAATTGAAAGAGGCAGAGGAGAAATCCTTGAAAGAGTCTGAGCGATTGGAGAAAGAAATTGCTGAGGTTCAAGAACTTAAGGTAATAAATAAAACAATGCGGAAATGTGTGTTGTTGTGTTCCAAATCACAACTGCTGAATTTTTTTTTCTTTTTTTATGAACAGCAAAAGATCAGCACCATGAGCGCAGACGAGTACTTTGAGAAACATCCAGAGCTTAAAAAGAAATTCGATGATGAGATCCGGAATGACTACTGGGGCTATTGACATCTTTGTGAATTTAATGGCCAAGGTTTTGGTCTCCACTAGAATTTCTGAACCGTTTTTGTTGTTTTAACCCCTATTTCTCTTCTGTGGTGATCTGGGTTGGAAAGATTAGGTTGTAATGATAATAAGAAAATAATTTTTTGTGTGAGAAAAATTTATCCAATCATTTGAGAAACAAGGTGGATCTTGTAAGACATGCTTTCTATTTAGCAGGCATCCGCAGTCATACTTTCATGGCAAAATTTTTACTGTTTGCCCTCTTCATTCCATTCTGTTTTATGTTTATTATTTGAATATTTGTACCCAATTAAAAAGAAGGGTTAATATGTAAATTGGCCTCTGAACTTATCTTGAATTATTTTTTGGATTTAGTTGATATTTGAATTTGTTTGTATTCATCAATGTTAGTTAATACTGATGTGACATTAAAGTTAATTTGATAGAGACGTGTGGTATCTTTTAATATCTCACTTAGTAGGCATAAATATTATATATATATATATATATATATATATATAAAAATATTATTTAGATAAAGTTGAATTTAGAGGCTTATTTGTCTAGATTTATTTTATATATATTTTTAAGAATTTTTATTTTTATAAAATATCAGGTTATTTATATTATTAATATTTTGGAATTTTAAATTATATAAATTAATATAAAAAAGTTTTTACATCAAGAATGAACTTATTTTATTAATTTAAGTGTATCTAGACAATCATTTATTTAAATTCATTGTGATGTGCTTTTTAATTCTTTTATGTATTTATATATTTTTATAAATTCTATTTTTTTAATTAGTCCATTTGTTATATATTACAAACTTTTATATATTTTAAAATATTATATACTTTTTATATTTTAAATATATATATATATATATATATATTTTAAAATAATAATAACCTACAAACTAATATTTTACAAAAAGAATTAAAAATATACAAACTAAATGATACATCTAGACGTATTTGGACAATTATTTGTACAAGTTTATTCTTGATGTGAACAAATTTATATTTTTTTATTAATTTATATATTTGTAAACATTTTTAGTTCTTTTTTTAATTTATGTCCACTACATGGCATATTGAGAGGCTGTCATGTGTCACCACTAAATTGACTATCAATACCATGTCAACACAAACTAATAGTTTTAGTTCAAGTACCAACTAGGTCCAAAAAAAGTTCAAATACCACCTATGTACTTTTGGACAAGTTAGGAGACAAACTACATATTAACCTTGAAAAGCAAACACATAATGTCAAATTTAGCACTTAGTTTACAATTTTTTTATCAATTTGACATTTATTCTTTTTTTGAGCTAAATTTAACCATTAACTTTTCAAAAGGGTCAAATTACTTTTTTTAGCGAAAATGCTAACTAAAACATTAATTTTTTAAACGATGTTGGAATGACAACTTGTGTGGTAGTCTACATACTTGATGTTGACATGAAACTATTTTTCAAGTACATGTGAATATATGGGCTACAATGTTTAAAAATTTAACATTCTAGTTAATATTATTGTTAAAAATAATAATTTGACTCTTTTTTAAAATGTTAATGATCAAATTTGACTCGTTTTAAAAGGTTGAGGGTCAATTTTAACTTAAATAAAAAAGAATAAGAGTTAAATTGACAAAAAAAAAATATGAACATTAATGACTAAATTTAACATTAAAAATATATATATTATTTTCCATATTTCTATGCCTACAATAAATGAAAACCACATAATATTGCACCTTTTCATAGGCCATTTTACCAGAAAATACCCTTTTTTTACAAAATTTACGGAACATGACCTGTTTTCTAATTATTTACCAAAAATGTCATTTCTCCCGAAAACGCGTCCACGTCGGTAGCGTTTTAGGGATCTGAGAAAACGCGTCCACAGGGAGCGTTTTTGCCACAAGCAAAAAACGCTTCCTTAAGGAGGCGCTTTGCTGATGTGGCAAAAACGCTCTCCGAAGGACGAGTTTTAGCCCGTGTTTTTTTTCAAAAAAAAACTATTCTCGAATTAAATTTTCAAAAAAGGTCATTTTTTAAATATTATAAAAATAGATCAAATTTTTTGAAAATTTACAAGAATAAACCTTTATAAAGGCTCAACGTGACAACACCATTTTTTTAAGGTGCCATCAATTAATATGGAAATATAACTTACAAATGAAATCTTTATATAGACCCAAAGTCTCATTTCTCTTATTTTCTTGAACAATGTGGGATATGAGATATGTGTATATATAGACTCATGAACAGTTTTGCAGCCTGTTCCTAAACAATGTGGGATTCCTTCCTCTTTTAACTAACAACAGGAGATGAAATGCTACACTATATTTGATTTTTTTTTACTTAAAGTTTAAATTTTTTTACAAAAAGTTAACATTTGTTACATTAGAAATAAAACTTTTAAGTATATGCAAAATATAAATATAGTACTAAATCTGTCTCAAATGTTATTAGTTAAAAAAAAAATGGTGTAGCCTTTCAAATATTTAATTTTGTAACAAAAATTATTTTTCAAATGTTATCTCGATTTTCCATTTTATAAAACAAAATCTTATCATCCCACTTTGTATTTAGTACTAAATATGTCCGTGAAATAAAAATTCTTGGTCGAATCAGGCCAGGCAGGTCTATGTATAAATAAGTGGTATTAAAATTATTTCTATATTATTGGTATTGAAATTACTTCTTTATTACCCAATCTTTATATCATATTATCGGCTCAATGTAATGTTAAATTAAACATAATAATGTGATTACAAAATGTCTTTAAATCACAAGTGTTTGAGTGCTCTTATAAAGTAATTATCTTTTAACCAACAAATGTTGCGTATCAAGAGAGGTTGAAGTTCAAATTTTGATGACAATAATATTAGGAGAAACTCCGAACCTTAAACATGATCCGTGAAACGAACATGAAAAATATAAATAATAATAATAATTTTCGTTTTAACATTGTCGTAGTTACATTTTTGTTGCATTTTACTGAAGTGCAAAGTTAACTATATTTGTTACATAAAATATAAAATAAGTATAGGGATGAAATTTTAGCCTTTGAAGTAATGAATCACATAAATGATAATGAAGTAATAAAAGAAGAGAACCATTATAGTCTTAGCCAGCTTGTGCTGGAATGGGGGGGAGAGAATGCAGACAAGGGCTAGGAATTGGTGGTTTTTTTTATTGTTAACAGCACGTACAAGTATCTCTATGGATATGGATTAGGATTTATCGATATTTTTAGTAGATTAAGTTATGAGTTCAGTCAGATATTTATGCATGTTTTAAATTATATTTTGGTTATTGAATTTAAAGAAATAATTAGTGATGTTATTGATTTATTGTATTTTAAGTTAATTAAGCAGTTAGTTGACGTAATATGTTATATCATTTCAAATAAATTTTTTATAAAAATGTAATGTTGTTCTTTTATGCATGTTAGTTTTTTAAAAATTTTAAGTTTAAATAAATGTTTGGTGATTGAATTTGACATTTTAAGCATTTTTAAAGCGTATAAATTATTTTAAAAATATTAAAATTATATACAAAATTTATTTCTTCTTTTAGCCTTTGGATTGCAATCTTCTTTATGGTAGTCGTTGGCTTCTTATTTCCATCAACAAAATCTCCATTATATATATATCATGCGAAAAAATTTCCTTCTTATAATACAATCAAAACCAGTTAGATTTCAAATAAAATTCAATTATTCTTAGTTTACAATTCAAATATATTATTTATTTTACGTAAGTAACCAACATTTTGTGGATTTGTTTTG
Organism: Gossypium rotundifolium; assembly: GCA_025506655.1. Lineage (NCBI taxonomy): Eukaryota > Viridiplantae > Streptophyta > Magnoliopsida > Malvales > Malvaceae > Gossypium > Gossypium rotundifolium. The sequence continues at coordinate 42,305,534 of CP106725.1, read as the reverse complement.
AAAAGAAATTCAAATTTTAATAATTATTTATTTACTACTTCTCAATTATTTTTAAAAAACTAAGGTCACTTTGAATATAAATTAAACTAATCATTATTTAATTAGTAGAAATATGTATTTTTAAATCATATAATATTTTATTTAGAGTTTAAATTTTTTACAAAAATTAACATTTGTTATATTATAAATAAAACTTTTAAGTATATGCAAAATATAAATATAGTACTAAATCATCTCAAATGTTATTAGTTAAAAACAAAAAAACAAAATGGTGTAGCCTTTCTAAGTAAAAAAAAAAATTAAATATAGTGTAGCATTTCATCTCATGCTGTTAGTTAAAAGAGGAAGGAATCTCACTTATTTAGGAATAAGCTGTAAAATTGTTCATGAGTCTATATATACACATATCTCATATCCACATTGCTCAAATAAAACAAAGGAAATGAGATTTTGGGTCTATATAAAGATTTCTTTTGTAAGTTATATTTCCATATTAATTGATGACACCTTAAAAAAAATAGTGTTGTCACTTTGAGCCTTTATAAAGTGAATTCTTGTAAATTTTAAAAATTTGGTCTATTTTATAATATTTAAAAATGACTTTTTTGAAAATTTAATTAAAATAATTTTTTAGAAAAACACGGCTAAAACACGTCCTTGGGGGAGCGTTTTTGCCACATCAACAAAACGCGCCTTTAAGGAAGCGTTTTTTGCTGATGTGACAAAAATGCTCCCCCAAGGATACATTTTCTTGCTGTATCCCTTGAAAACGCGCTGACGTGGACGCGCTTTCGGGGAAAATGACTCTTTTTGGTAAATAATTAAAAAACAGGTCATGTTCAATAAATTTTGTAAAAAAAAGAGGGTATTTTCTAGTAATTTACCCTTTTTCATGTGCTGGGTAAAAATAGATAATAACTAATATTTTAATTTCTTTTGCTTAGTGAATAATTTACGTGACCGTTGTTGGGTTTTATATACAAATATATACCCTAACAAGAAACTATTTAAACATAAAAGTTAGTTTTAATTTATTTTAAAAGTCCACATTTTTATTTGTGTAAGCTGAAACTACAATGTTAGGCGGTGAGTTCACTATCATATTAACACATTGTGATACTTTATGTATTAAAAATTTCAATTAAAAAATAATTGTTGAACTCATGGCAGTGACAAATGGTAATATTATGGTAAATTAAAAATTTGTAAAATAGTTTAGACATCATTTTCTCACAATATCGAGTGATTTTTGTATCGATCTTTTCTCTCATTTCATCAAGTTTTATTTTTATGTTAAATTTTATTCTATTGATGACGCGATTTAAATACACAACAAATTTCATCGATGAATTATCCCATCGAAATAGACATATAGGTAGAATTGATTATTCATTTTTATATTAAATTTATAAAATAAATTAAAAATAAAAATATTAATTACAATTAAAACAATTTATATCATAAAACTCAAAACCTTACTATAAATCACATTATCATATCCAAATTTTCAAACCTTAACAAACATAAAATATAAAAATTTCAACCAACTAATATAATACTAACATAAAGATGTAATAAATAAAACAACAATATAATACCAACATTTTTGTCTTTAAAATATAAATATCAAACACACACACACACACACACACACACACACACACATATATATATATATATATATATATACTTACATGGATAGTATATAACAATTTAAAACATATTGGTATAAGCACACAACATTTGCTAATGCAGTTCGAAAGTAATCCTATTTTACAAGCTTTACTCAGTGAATGGTTCATTCAGCTATTGATCCAATCACTTGTTTGTTAAAACTCAATCCACCCTTACACCTGTAAGAAGTAATTGCAACCCTAGTAACTAGTCTCAACTTGTTACAGCTTCTCATCCAATACCTCACTTACAATCATATTTAACACTGTTAAATAATGTCTATAAAACGAGTGCATAAATACAAAGTTAATCAGATAGCAAATAAACTAACAAAATCAGCACTAACACTCTCCAAAAGATGCATTCATTCATATAAATAAGCTACCTATTTATAGACTAAATGAGACAACCTTTCAAATTAGTTTTTGTTGATATGAAGACTTCAATTTGGTACATAATAATCTAAGATAAAAACCTCCAAAAGTTATCTCAAAATACAAATTTATTATCCAAGAAATAAATAGCTTAAAGGATAATGATAATAAGCCTAATGTCCTAATGTGATAAGGGATGTCGATCTCTAACTTCCATAAATGGCATTTAAGATGAAAAGAAGCACATCATGGAATCCATTTGCATATGGTAAAAATATATATGTAGGCACAAGTCAAAATACCAACATCGTTGTCCCAAATGTTTTATCTGAACAGTTATGTTGAAACACGAGTGAGTCATCAGCTTAAAACATCCATGGCTCTAACAAACATTAAAGAACAAATTAAATAAAAAGCATTCAAATATTTGATCAACAAACAAATACTAAAAATTATAAAAACATAAATATTATTACAATTAAATTAAATTAAATAATAATTAAAACACCAAAAACAATGTGTTTGATCTTGATTTCTTAAATTGATAGTTTGTGTTTTAGATGAAAGAATGAGGTATTTATAGATGAAAGTTGGGTGTGGTATTTAATTTTTAGGGTAAATTACACCAACAGTCACCTAAATTTGGGGTAGCTGACAAAACAGTCACCTAGGTTTCATTTCAATCACTCAACTTTCGAAAAGTTACAAAATAGTCACCAACGTTATGAAAAAGTTACAAAACAGTCACTGATTAACAGTTACCATTAGAGTGTTAACGAAATTGCTGACGTGGCAAGTTAACCAGCTGATGTGGCAAGTTAACTTGCCACGTTGGCGAAGTGGCTGATGGGTGCTTGGTTTGGGGCTGGTTTAGGGAAAAAAATTGGCTGGGTTAGAAACAAATTAAAGGTTTAGGGGGTTTGGGGAAAAAAGGAAAATCGATTTTCGAAAATTTTGGTATGGATTTGGGGTTTTTTTAAGGTTGAAACTGATTTGGGAATCGATTAAGAAGGGTTTAGGGTTAGAAATCGATTCAATAATCGATTAATAGTGTATAAGGTTTTAAGGTTTGAGGGTTTATTTTGTTTGGGGAGAAAAGAAGACGAAACCAGAAACCATTAGTGTATTTAATTGTCAGTGATCAATAGAAGAGAAGGTACCAGTGTTGTTACATCCGCTATAACGGGTTAGTTGTTGCATTTTGTTTTAATTTTTTTGGATTTCAATGCTGTTATTTTGATTTAGGGTTATTTTGGTTTTAATTTTAATTTCAATTCTAATTTTGATTTCGATTTCTATTTCGATTTTGATTTCAATTTTAAAACACTCACTGCCATTATCAAATTGATGTTTATTGTGTATATCTGCCATTGTAATGTCATTATCAAACTTATGTTTATTGTTTGTATCCGCCATTGTATGAATGCCATTATGAAACTGATGTTTGTTGTGTATATCTGATGGTTGAGTTTGTATTAAATTATTTTTGTATTGGTTGTTGTCTCCCATGTGCATGACAGAAATGGTTGTGTTTGTATTAAATTAGTGGGTATTTTGTATTGGTTATTGTTTGACAGAAATGGTTAAAGTGTCTGCCTATGTTGTCTGCCTTTATTGATGAGTACTTTGTTTGGCAAGTTTAATTGATGACAATCTTAATGGGAATGAAGAAGACATGTCTGATAGTAATGTGTCTGGTAGTGATTGTTTGGTAGTGATGCATCTGAAAGTGATAGGGATGATATAGGAGTTAGTTTATATGGTTTAAACATGGATGGTATAGGAGTAGATGAACTGTGTGATAGTGATGATTACGGAGGTTAGATAGTGCACATGAATCGACTCGGATGGCCAAAATTGGCTGAGTTCAACCTAGAGATCGACATGAGTAATCCTAGACTTAAGGTTGGAATGTTATTTAAGTCTAAGGACAGTCTAAAAGAAGCTGCCAAGCAGTATCGTAGGTTGAACAATTACTTTATTAAATTTCCCAAAAATGATTTAAAAAGGTTAAAGGCAGTCTGCAGTGAAAAATGTCATTGGTTCATATGGGCTTCTAGACTAAACCCTAATGACCCTACTGACCAGACTTGGCAAATTAGGAGCTTGGATAGGTGAACATTATAAAGAAAAATTCATTGCTGATCCTGATTATTCTCTGAAATCATTACAACAAGATGCCAAAAGAGATTTGAGTTACATAGTCTCACTAACCAAATGTAGGAGGGCTAAACTTAAGGCATTGGAATTAATTAAAAGAGCTTATAAGGCTTAATATGAGAAGATTTATGAGTATTTGTTGAAGGTTAGGACACAAAATGTGGGAACAACAACAATCTGTTATCTAGATAACAGGTTGTTTCAAAGGATGTATGTCTGTTTGCAGGCATGCAAAGATGGCTATAGGGCTGGTTGTAGGAGGATAGTAGGTTTAGATGGATGTTTCTTGAAAGGCTACTATGGTGGCTACTTGCTTGCAGCTGTTGGGATAGATGCAAATAATGGTATCTATCCTCTTGCATATGCTGTTGTGGAAAGTGAAAACCAAGCATCATGGCTTTGGTTCTTGGAGTTGCTTGCAATAGACTTGGAAATTGTGAGCTCGTACCAGATACCTTTCATGTCCGACAAACAAAAGGTAAAACTCCATTTATTCATTTTTTTATGTTGTTTTTATTTAGGGATTGTCAAAGAATTAAACTTTTTTTTTCTAATTGCAGGGACTTTTAGAAGCAATATGTATGTTGTTTCCTAATGCAAAAACAAGACACTGTGTTAGACATCTATATGCCAATTTCAAGAAGGCTAGTTTCTGAACAAAGGAATTGAAAGATTTGCTTTGGAAAGCTTCCAGAGCAAGTATTACAAGGGATTTTGAGGATGCTATAGATGAATTGAGGAAAACCAATCAGCAAGCTTATATTGGTTGAAGGAGAAGAACCATACTCACTGGTCAAGGTCTCACTTCTCAATTAAGAGTCATTCTGACATGTTGGTGAATAATCTTTCTGAATCATTTAACAAGGTAAACCCTATGTTTTATGTTTATTACTAATCATTAGCAATTCACTAATCATTTATGTTGTTTACTGATAGATGATACTAGAAGCAAGAGGGAAACCTATTCTGACCATGATAGAGACAATAAGGACCAAGATTATGTTGCTTATTGTCAAGAAGAAAGAAGAAGCTGACAAATAGAAAGGAAAGTTGTGTCCAAAGATAAAGAAAAAGCTGGATGTAAACATAAAAGAATCCTTGAGGTAAAGTTACCATTTTTAATCTTTTTTATGCCTTTATTGCTGACTTCATGTTGCCTTTATTCTGAATTCATATTACTGGTCACATGCTGTTTTTCAATATGCATGCAGTAATTGTTGGTGTGTTAACTATTTTTTAATATGCATGTAGTGAGTTTTTTTTTATAATATGCATTTAGTGACTGTTTTTTTAGGGGTATGTGTATCTTTATTGGCGGGGCTGCTCAAAAAGTTGATTTAGTGATTATTTCGGTAACCAAGCATGTATTACTATTTTTTAGGTGTGTTCCATCACATGCTGGTGGAGACAAGTATCAGGTTGAATGTGGTCCTGGCAGCCAGCATGTGGTGGACTTAGTTGAGAGTTGTTGCTCCTGCAGGAATTGTGATCTCACTAGCATCCCTTGCATGCATGCATTGGCTGTCATTCATCTAAAAGATGAGTTCCCAGAGACCTATGTACAAACCTGGTACACCAAGCAAACCCAGCTTCAAATTTACTCCAACTTTATAAGTCCAGTAAGGGGTCCTAAACAACGGGCCTCTTTGTCAAGCATGCTGCCAATACGGCCTCCAACTCTAAGAAGACCACCTAGTAAACCTACTAAGGTGAGAAGGAAAGAACCTGATGAAACACAAACAGCAGAAAGTTTGAGCAAGAGAGGGGTGGGCATGAGGTGCAGTAAATGCAAAAGAATAGGCCACAATAAGAGGAGTTACAAAGGGGAAGTTGGCCAAAACATTCCAGTAAGCAATTTGCCTTAAGTTTTAGTATACTTTTGTTTATGAATTTGTTTGACAGATTTCTCTTGTTCTTATAGGTCAAAAGACATAAAGTTGGTGTCCCAACTCAGCAAAAGGCTACCCCAAATCAGGAAGAGAGTACTCCAACTCAACAGGCTGCCTCAATTCAGTTACCTACTGCCCCAACTCATCAACAAGCTGCCCTAAGAGAAAAGCTCCCATTGAAGAGAAGACCAACCACTGTTAGATGGATGCCTTCTACTCAAGAGTCATCCATGACTGACCATTGATGATGATGTGAACAGACTGCATTTTGTTAACTTTTTGAAAATGTGTAAATTTGCCTGCTACTGATTTATTAACTTAGGCAGATAATTTTTTTGTAAATTTGCCTATGATTGCTATTGCTACTGTTGATAAACTTAGGCATATAGCCATTGAATTTTTTTTGTAAATTTCCGTACAATTTACATCTGTTCACTTGTGTTGAATTGTAGGAAAATTTGGCAATATTTTGCCCCTATTCCTTTTGTAAACAGTTTGACGTTTTGGCCTTAATATATGATAAATACATATGTGTTTTTCCAGCTGTTATCTCTTATCTATACTATTTTTGTTATCTTCTGCATTTTGAGTATTAAGAAATACATATGTGGTTTTAAACTTGTAACATTGTGTTTCTCATTCTTCCTTGTTTGTTTGCTCATAAAATTGAGGAAAAATGGGTATTGCAAGGTGCTACATTGCTGTTCTGACTTTTAGTTACGGAAAATACTTGCTCAACTAAGTTAAAGAGCGTTTTTGTAAGCAAACAATATGATCTTTATCCAATGAATCTTTTTCCCCATCTGTTATCTTCTAACTGTTGTAAGCAAGAAAACCACAACAATATACCAACAGCCATGTATACCAACAACCATGTATAACATATGTTAAGCAACAATATACAATTTGTAATCAACAAAAATATCCCATTTCAATTTTCAAGTGTTTGTAAACAACAACATGAGCTAGTTAGCCATGTATACCAGCAGCCATTTTAAACATATGTTAAGCAACAATATACCAACAGCTAGCAGCCATGTATACCAACATAATCAACAATATCCCAGCAACAAAATTACAAAACATAAGCTGGCTTTCAATGCTAACAACAACAGAAGCTGATTTTTAAGGTTTAAAAAACAACATAGTTACAAATACAAGCATCAAAAACTAGGTTCTTCTCTCCCTCCTCTTTGCATTCTCCAATGTCCTCATTTTTTTCAGAAGAGCCAACAACACAATTCGTAAACGAGACGTCAATGGCGAATCAAACCAACTGAAAAACCGACATGGTTTTCGAAATCCAGAGCCAAGCTTTTTACACCTAAAAAACCTCCTACCTGAGTTGTCATTGGATCAAGATGTGTTCAATTTCGCTGGGTTTCTACAATAACATACCGAAATCACTTCAAACATCTCCATTTTTCCTTTTTCTCTTTCTTCTTCTTCTCCTCCTCTTCTTCTTCTTTTCTTTTCTCTAACCCTAATATGGTGCTGCTACAATTGTTAAACTGTGAGTAACCGGCCAGCTAAACTTAAGGTTGACAGCAAAGACACCATCACATGCCACATCACTTTGCCGTGATGTCTATGATGAAAAACGGTAAAAAAGACCGTTTTGTTACTTTTTGAAAGTTAAATAACTGAAATGAAACCTAAGTGATTGTTTTATCAACTACCCCAAAGTTGGGTGACTATTGGTGTAATTTACCCTAATTTTTATTTTATTCCCCCCAACGGCACCCATATTTTGACGTAACATTGGCATATTTTTCAGTGTAACAACACCACTTTAAATATTTTTGCAAAGCCACAGTTTTCATACCATTTTTTTAAAATATTATTTCATTGAAAATAAATTTTGGTATGCTTCCATATAAGTAGGCAAATGGTTTAGAAGTTTGACACCTAACATAAAAAGCAAAGGCCATTTTGGATTTAAAATGCAGATCCACTGCCCTTCGTCTTCCCAAGCATCACATCTTTAGCTTCATTGATTTTGGAGGCCAGGTAGTGGCTCCCACCCGCATCTGGATGGTTCGCTACCATTACTTTCCTATGTTGTTCCTTCACCTTCTCCGCTGTCGCGTTCTCCCTGTTAAATCATATGGTGTAAAAAAGAAACATCATCACAAAGATGGAAATCTGTAAAAACACTAAAGAAATGCATGCCACAAGTATCATCTATGCTTGCTTTCATTCTTCATTTCCCCAATCCTAATCTATACTGCATGTCCCTAAAGTACTCGTGTCCCACATATATATTTGGGTAAATATATGAAAAAAAAAAATTTAATTGAAGATACTGTATTGGGGCTCACTTCATAGTTCTCAATCACCCTTTAGTCTTACTAAGGTAGTGACAAGGGTTCGATTCGGATGCCGGAAAATTTTTCGAAACTTCAAACATTAACTTAGGAAGTAATCAAATAAGAACTCCCATCACCAAAAACTTGAGGATCATAATATTATCTCTCAGATAAACATTACCAATATATAACATATTCAAAGTATATGATTGCCTTAATATTCTAGGGAATAAAGTTCATAAATAAGCCATTCATGTATGCTCAAGAATCTAAAATCATAATATTAGCTCTCAAATAGATATTACAAATATATAACAGATTCATAATATATCATTGCCTTGATGATTTATGTGGAAGAAAGCTTACCGAACACCAAGGATCAACGCGGCTTCTCTTCTTGTCATTGTAGGTTGAAAACCACCTTCATAAAATTTACGCATTCTAGGTTTTGGTGGTCTTGCCTTAAATGCTTGCCAAGCTTGTATTCCATATCTACCAGCAAGAGCTGCTGCAGCAACTGCAAGCCCAGCGAAAAATGGTGTAGCCTGATGAACATCTAGAAATTCATTAATTAAAGTTTATATATATTGCAGCAGAAGAATCAAGTCTTTAATTATTTTACAGAAGAAAAGAAACACTATTAACCCTCAATTGCAGCTAAAAAGTTTTAGTTTGACAAGTTATCACTTAGCATAAGCAGCTCTTGAAAGTCACATTTTATTCCACCGAGTTTTCCACTATGATTTCCGGATTTTTCATTCCTTAAAGTACCCGTATCAGACACATAATAAAGACAATTTGAGTTCAACTAGTTAGCATAAGCAGTTCTTTAACGTCGCATCAAATTCTAATAAGTTTTAACCTATGTTTTCCAGACTCTTCATTCTCTCTAAAGTATCCGTGTCAAACACATACCTGTATTTGATACTCACCCCTTGAGACCAGGTTGCATAGGTTTTGAATGCCAACAAGCTATTAATTCATTCAAGATTCATCTTTTTACTAATTCTTTGAAGGCTTAACACACAGCTACCCTAAACTGACCAAATTCCATAAACTAAAAGTTTCCTCAACTCTTTCATTTTTTGTGAAGTATCTGTGTCCAATGCGTATTTAGATATGGAGATATGACCCCCAAAATACATGAAAAACTTCAATATAGATACGCACACATACCTATGGCAGACACATTCTCATATTCAATTGGAGCAACATTAGAAAGAAATCTAGAGTCATAGAATAAACAAGAAACTAAAGTTTCATACCATGAAATCAATAAATTGATAAGAAGATTAAATATCTCTCAAGTACTTAAAAACATAAGCTAAGGCTGAAGCTTCCCTTGGCTCTTTCTCTACCATGGAAATCACATCAACTGCCAAAGCCCAACATCTCCATGAGTTTATCGACAGACATACTTTAAACTATACCATAAACAAAAGGGGCTTTTGCCTGAACTCAGAGGAGTCTATCAGCATCAGATTTATTCAAAACAAATTGTAACTGGACGCGAAGGTGAATATCTAAAACGGGTATGTTTCGACACAGATAAGCTCAATTATTCCATATATTTGTCAAAATATGTGTTGGACACAGAATATTAAAATAATAATAACTCAGGTAACATAGTTCGGCTTATACTTGGAACTAAAAAGAAAGTCCACAACGCCATAACAACTTCTCCCCCAAAAAAGTAATCTTTTTTCTTTTAGAAATATTAAGCTGAAACAAATTCTTTATTCATGTTATGAAACTGAATGGCATCCATAGTAAAATAATTCCTAAAAAAAGGTGAACTTTCATACTCCAAATTAAGCATTTAATTAGATTCAAACAAAAACATTTAAAAAAATGGCAAAACAGAGAAAAATGGGAAAATGAAATGCTTATAATAAAAAGGATCTAGAAATTTACCATTTTTCTTAACGGGATTTGGGATACAACCTCAGAAATCCAAAGATGAAAATGTTGAAACGGCTTCCGGCTGTCGTATTTCAGGTTCTGTCACTGAAACGAAAAATCGAGCGAGGTTTTGGGCTCTGTTTAGGTAATTTGGTTTCATTTAAAAGGTGTTCTAGACCGGCTATGCTCCCCACCAGTTTTAACTTTTTTAGGGTCCCCCAATCTTTTATAATTTCAATATTACTACTTTTGTATTTTATATGAATATTAATATAAACTAATTTTACTTTTTAATATTAAATAAGTTGAAAATTTAATCATTAAATAATTAATACTGAAATTGATATTAAAAATTATTTGATAATTTAGTAAATATAAATGTTGCTTGATAAAACTAAATGCTAATATTTAAAATTATATATAGTTATAAAATAAAAGACAAAGAACAAAGAACAAAGAGAATGAGAGAGAATATATTTTATTGATCAATCGGGAATATTTACAATCCTTCTTCAAAATCTCTATTTATAGGTATAAGAAATATAAATTAAGTAGAGATATACTTCTAATCACTATTAGAATTTAAAGTACATCAAAATCCATCTTGATCTTGATGGACATTCATTTAATAAAATATTCATAACACTCCCCCTTAGATGTCCATTAATAGACAATATATCTCGTTAAAGCCTTACTAAGATAAAAATCCTGTGAGAAAAAAAATTTCTAGTAAAGGAAAATGAGTACAATATCTATAATACGCATAATATGTTGCCTCATTAAAAACCTTACCGAGAAAATCCAATGGGGCAACACCTTGGTTAAGGAAAAAAGAGTACAACGCGAATTTACTTCCCCTCATAAAAACATCACATAATATCTCATATTTTGCATATTCAATCTTGAATACTAACTTTTCAAATGACCATTTGAATGTATTGCTAGGCATTTATATCGCCGTTCTTTTGAAAGTCATGAGTGAGGAAAAATTTTGGGGAAAATATATGTTGATCTCTTCAGGAGTTTCAACAATAATCATATGAAACTTTAATCATAATTATTCTATAAAAATATAAATAGGTATTTTGGATCATTTTATAATCCTCCATCAACTACTATTCACTCAGTCAAATTTACTACATATGTTCAAATTATTTCAATTCATATAAATGAACAATTTCCGAGAATTTCAATATGTTTCTAGCATTCTAAATCCTTTAAGGATTTTAATATAAAGTTTACTATATAGTGATTCATAAAAGGTTGTAACAACAACCATTAGACTCAAGTTAAATATTTTATGAACTGTCAGTTTAATAATATAGCTAAAGGTTATTGCATCCACCACAAAATAATATTATATCTTTTCATAATCAATGCCAGGTGTCGTAACCATTTTTTTGATGAAACAGTAAACGATGCAGTCGACTCGATTTTTGAAAAAAAGAAAAGGAAGGGAGTCGCCACCGATCTTTATTTGGTGTGATCGGATCACCTTCATTTTAATAAATCGTTTAATTTACTAAAACAGTGCTTTTTGGTCCACGAACTTTGAGAAAACGGGTTCAGAAGTCGATTACGTGCGAGGAAGGATTAGCACCCTCGACACGCCCAAAATTGGTACCAAACTGATTGATTGACGTCCTATTTGTTGAAAATTTTGAAAGGGTTCGAAAATACAATGCTTTTCATTTTCAAAATTTGAAGGAATTGAAAGGGACGTTAAGACTCTCTTATTATCGAAGAGATAAAGTATCATGTCCAGTAAGTTAGGGCGCAATACTTTAGACTCCCGAAAATAAGCTCGTCTTTTAAAACTTGATTTTCGTTTTAGAAGAGGATCTTCCGTTATTTGTCAAATGAGAAACCGGAACCCAGTAAGTTAGGGCTCGATTTCTCGAGATTTCACATACGGAAGATTGCCTCTATTTTTAGGAAAAAGGAGCTTATCTCGAAGTATCTAGATGTCGAGTCCAGTAAGTTAGGGCGTGACATTTCGAGTTTTCGAGAACATGTATCTTATTCAAAACTCGTATTGCGATTTTAAAAGGGGTATCCCGTTGTTTAGTTTAAACGAGAAAATCCGGAACCCAGTAAGTTAGGGCTCTATTTCCCGAATTTCTAAATACAAAACATTGCCTTAGTTTAGAAAATCTTATTTCGGGATACAAAGCATCACATCCAATGCTTTAGGACACGACATTTCGAGTTCCCAAGAATAAGCTTTTGTTTAAAAATGTATTTGTTTTAAAAGGATATCCGATTGTTTAGATTAAACGAGAAAAAATCGAAATCCAATACTTTATGGCACGATCTTTCGAATTTTTAAACACAGAACATTGCCTTTGAGAAAGAAAATAATTTTATGTCGGACAAAAATTGATGTAACACAAGTTTATAAAAATGAAAAGAAATAAATCATGGTATTAACAAGTATAATAATAAGCGAGTAGCACGAATAACAAAAAAAATGAAACTAACAAGCTATGTAACTTAAAAGGAAAATAATAGGTTAAAATGACAAAAATGACAATAAATAAAAATAAAAGAATTTTAATGGTAAACCGATAAATAAGTAAGTCATATATAAAGTAGTAAAATAATAATAATAGTAGTACTAATAATAATGCAAAATGACAATAATGGTATAGAAATAATAATAATAATAATAATAATAATAATAATAATAATAATAATAATAATAAAAGTAAAAATGTGTTAATAAGGATAATAATAGTAAAAAAATTAAATAATAATATGTTAATGATATAATAGTAATAACAATAGCAATAATAAAAATAATAATGATGATAATAATATGGTAACGAAACAATAATAGAAATAATAATAATAATATAATGATACCAATACTAAATAATAATAATAATAGTAATAATTATAGTAGTGATAAGATGAAATAATAGTAAAATGTAAATAAATACGTGTTAATAGAACTAAAATGATTCTAGTAGTGAAATAAAATAGCAATAGTAAGGAAATGACTAAAATGAACAAAACGGAATACTTGGGGTAAATTTGAAATAAAATAAAGAGTGGAGGACTAAATCGCATGCAAAAACAACCAAGAGGGACTAAAATGGTCAATATCCCTAGATTCCCCATCGCATATCCAGGTTAGCGACTTTAGGGACCAAATCAAAAACAAAATAAAACACGAGGCCAAATTTAAAAGAATCAAAAGACACAAAATAGGGCTTAATCGCGCGGGGCTGTGAAGGAGAGGGATCGTTTGTGCAAATATCCCTTTCAAGGGTCATGCGCAGTAACTCCTACCACGAAACGGTGTCGTTTTGTCCAAAACTTATAAAACCCTCTTTATTTTTCTTAAAAAACATATTCCTAACCCAAAAATAAAAAAAATCAGCAGCCACCTTCTATTCTTTCCTATCTCTCTTTATCTCCGACGAGTGGGTTTCCCTGACCAACCTCCGCGCCACCTTCGTAATCGGTGGCCAACGGCGCGCGAAGAGGGGGTTTTACCCCTGTCTGAACCCTTGAACCACTGGGGGCACCAATGCCGAAGGCTCTCGACCCCCCTTTTTCGAGTCAAACCCCGACGACGGTGTGGGACCTCCGACTACGCGTTCGGACGGATTTAGGTAAGGTCCTTTTCTCTTTCTTTTTCGAAATCCCCCTTTTTTGTTCTATTCCGACCTAACTTCAGAAAAAAAAAACTTTCAAGCTTCTCCTCTCTCCCCTTGTTTCAGTTTCGGCCGATTGGGCCTCCCTCCGGTGATCCATCACGCCACCACCAGTCCGGTGGACGACGAGGCGTATGGATGGGCCTTTGTGCCTCGTTTTGAAGCCCCCTTTCGAAGACCATGCCTTCGGGCTCCGAAGAGCCGAATGAAGAAAAAAAGAGAAACCCTCCCCTTTTGGCCTTCGATCCGGCTTCGACAACGGAGGGAAGACTCCGACAACGTGACCCCAGGGTTCAGGTGAGTTCTTTCGTTTCTTTGTCGATTTAGTTTAGAAAATATCTTAAAAAATAAAGAATAAAAAACGAAAGATAAATGAAAGCAGTAGTTAATAACAGTAAAAAAATGAAATCAACCTTCTTAACAATTATACTTGGTTTTCGATTGCTGAATGTTCGTTTTCTCTTTTTTGAATTCGGAAAAATCTCTTTTTTACAAAGAAATTAATCGAAAAAAAAACCTCCCCCTTTACAAATGATTCTTGATGGCTTATATAGCTTTTTTTTTTAGCTTTCTGTCCTTTCTCCTTTCTGTTTTACAGGTTTTCGGTGGTGCAAGTAGAGGGTCGGTGGCCGACTCTGTCAGTGGCGGTGGGCAGGTGGCTAGTCAGAAGGCAAGTGGGCAGCGGCGACTTAGGGTAGCTTTAGGGTTTTTTGGTTTGTTTCTATTTATTTGGTGTTGGGCTAGTGGGCTGGTTGTAATTGGGTCGGTTATTGGGTAAGGTTTGTAAAACGGGCCCCGGGCAATTTGGGCCTTCTACAGCTGCCCCTCTTTGCTCATTGTCGTGTAACGGGAATGGAGCAAAGACATAAAAAGGACCAAATTTGCCCAGTCTTGTTGAGTCTTGACTCCTTTGGTGCTCTTCCTCTTCAGGTAGCTTCATTCTAGTCCATCGCATTTTGTCACTTTGATCGATTCCACCGCTACTTCAGAGAGATAGGACCTGTAGCTTTAATTTGCTCCTGTTGTGACTTTGAGGGAATAAGATTTGTTTATTTTAAATGGCTCCACTACAACTTCAGAGAGATAGATTTGCGATCTTCAGCCTATTCCAATGCTGGTCAGGAAGATAGGACGATCACGTCCACCACTGTTTAGGGCACAGGATTTGCCTTTGATCTTGCCCCACTACCGGTCAGGGGTCGAGATTACAATTTTTGACCTATTCCACTGCTGGTCAGGGACCTAGGACAGTGGCCTAAATTATGTTCCCTACTGGTTAGGGAGCCAAGATTTGCCTTCGATCTTGCCCCACTACTGGTCGGGGCGACAAGATCTACAATTTTTGACCTATTCCACTGCTGGTCAGTGGCAATAGGACAGTGGCTTAAATCGTGTTCCCTACTGGTTAGGGAGCCATGATTTGCCTTCGATCTTGCCTCACTACTGGTTAGAGCGACAAGATCTACAATTTTTAACCCATTCCACTGTTGGTTAGTGGCAATAGGACGGTGGCTTAAATCATGTTCCCTACTGGTTAGGGAGCCAAGATTTGCCTTCGATCTTGCCCCACTACTGGTTAGGGCGACAAGATCTATAATTTTTGACCCATTCCACTGTTGGTCAGTGGAAATAGGACGGTGGCTTAAATCATGTTCCCTACTGGTTAGGGAGCCAAGATTCGCCTTTGATCTTGCCCCACTACTGGTTAGGGCGACAAGATCTACAATTTTTGACCCATTCCACTGTTGGTCAGTGGCAATAGGACGGTGGCTTAAATCATGTTCCCTACTGGTTAGGGAGCTAAGATTCGCCTTCGATCTTGCCCTACTACTGGTTAGGGCGACAAGATCTACAATTTTGACCCGTTCCACTGCTGGTCAGTGGCAATAGGACAATCTTCAACCTATTCCACCGCTGGTTGATGGCAATAGGACCACCCATTCCACCACTGGTCGATGATAATAGGATAATCTTCAACCTATTCCACTGCTGGTCAGTGGCAATAGGACAATCTTCAACCTATTCCACCGCTGGTCGATGGCAATAGGACCATCCATTCCACCGCTGGTCGATGGTAATAGGATAATATTCAACTTATCTCACTGCTGGTCAGTGGTAATAAGACGATCTTACGTCTATTCCACTGCTGGTCAGTGGTAATAGGGTAATCTTCAATAGTGTTGCTACACCGTCCTCTCGGGACATATCCTGTAGACTTGATTTTATATGTTTGTGTTTATGCCAAAGGATGCGGATGCTATGATCAGAATGACTCAAATGCTCCTGACTACGTGTGATATGGATGACACTTATATGAATGCAGAATGTCGAGAGAATGGTCTTTTTACAATGATTAGGATACAATGATCAGAATGAATCGAATGCTCCTAACTAAATGACAATGGATGACATTTGCATGAATGCAGAATGTCATGAGAATGATCCTTTTACAATGATCAGGATGCAATGAGTCAAATGCTCCTAACTAAACGTGCTTTGAAATGATGTATGAATGCAAAATGAAATGATCCCTTTTTAAATGCTTAGGGTCGTCATTGCTCATAGTTCATTAAGGTTCTATCACTGATGAGTTATCATGCTTTCTCGTTCAGCTAGTATCTTTGATAGAAAACCCAAAAACAATGATCATATTCTGCTCAATAAGCTTGCCCCGCTGTAATTTTAGGGTCTCTTCCACTGTACCTCCTAGGACATAAAGTTTGTATGTCTCACTGCAACTTTAGGAGAATAACATTTGGTTTCTTCTATCCATCCTGTTGTAACTCCGAGGTATAGGATCAATTTGATCTGTTACACCATTCACTGGTGCAATGACCAGATGTGTAGGCCTGATATGTGCATGAATGCAGAGTATCATTTTTCTTTTCTCGAGAATGATCCCTTTGTACTACTGGGTTGACATTGCTCGTTATCTGTCAAGGTCGTATCACCGGTGAAATGTATTGTCTTTTGTTCAACCAAGAAAAAGAAAGAGATAATCATCTCTCTCAATATTTCCAAACCTTGAGTGAGTGAGTTCTAAACAATAGTCTGTTTGTGTCCTTGTATTATTCGAAGCTTCCAGAGTAATATGCAAAACTCCTTTTATGAAAGTATTTATTAGTCCACTAATCGTTATTTCAATGTAAAATGCTTGAAAAAAATTGTAACAATGGACAAAAAGGAAATTGATTGGGAGCATAGCTCGAAACAAACAAGTTGATCAAAGCTAGCAAATGCAATTAAGAAGGAAATTTATCGATGGTTTTTTTGAAAGGAATAAAATAATCACTAGTAACAAAAATGGGTAAAATAGAAACTAAGTACCCCAGATATCGTAGCTTAAGCTTCTCTGTTCCAACTTCTTGAGGACCATTTTGAGCTTAATATGTGTTTAGGGATCCAGAGTGCTTTGTCGATGCCCCAAGACGTAACATACTTCTTCGAGCGTAGCAAGACTACGTATGCCCTACTTTCGATCAAAATTTTGAGCTGCCCTTCTCGGGTTTTCAACTCAAATACCTTTTGGTCTCAAAGCGCCCTTTGCGAGTTTTCGCCTTAGCCTCTCCTTTTTCTTTTTTCTTTTTTTTTTTCTTGTTTTTCATTTTTTGTGGTTTTTTTTTGTGTTTTTTTTTGGAAAACTTTTTTATTGAATCTGAACTCACCGGATTGGGCAGGTCCTTGTCATCCATCTTGGTTAACACTCATGTTTCCCTAGAACAGGCCTTCTTTGCTGTATAAGGCATTTACTTTTCCTTGGAGTTTTTTTTGGATAAGAAGAATCTCTCTTAATGCTAGGTCCGCTTCCTGAAATTCTCTTGATCGAACCTTTTTGTCAAGCCCGTATCCATTTTTGGTACATTTGACCCTGCTGAATACTTTCAATCAAGCTTACTAGAGGTATTCTGCTTTATCTAATTCAATCCAAGCTTGGGAAAAGAAATCTTATCTTTCAACAATTGTTTCCCTTTCACGAACCAATGGGAAAGATGCCCCGGCAAAAGTCCTGGCTAACGTTCAAGGAACCTAAAGGGTAAATGGTAACTTTTCTATGCCAACCTTTACAAGTCTCAGCCGTTTTTTCAAAAAAATCTTGAATGTTTTTTTTTTTGATTTTGATGACTGCTGACTTTGTAATTTTGGCATATGGAGCGACCTTCACCCTCTCAGTGAGGTAACCAATGACCATGAATATGAATCAATGTTGGCTAAAAGCTTTTGAGGAGACTGGCTTGTTAACATCCATGCTTCATATGGGGAAAATGAATAAGGCACAGTCTTCCTCGATTTGGTATTTTATGGCATAACAGGTGCAACTTCCCTTTCTTGGTGAACCAATAGCCCGAGCCTCTTGATTAGCTAGGCTGTTGTAAAACATGGGTTCTTTAAACCCCAACCTTACAGCATACCCATGTTTTAGTAGTTTGGCATGCCTTGATATGATCGTGCGAAAACATCTTGAATTCCTGAAAATAGCTCAACGATGCCTTGCCTTATTCCTACAAGGAGCTACGCTTCCATCTTCACCTCCTTTGTTAGTTAGTAGCGTCTGCTGACACTTCATAAGGTAGGATCTACCATTGGGGAAGTAAGTTGCAATCTTTGTCATCTTCAAAGCCCTTAGATCCCTCTAGATACATATCTCACTAAAAAGGAGTCGATATGATCGCTCATGTCATTGATATCTGGGGGCCCATTGTGGGCAGAAAATCCAAAGAATAAATGATCCTAAGGATGATTATTCATATGATATGGTCATGAGTGAAAAATATTCAGTATGAAATGTAAAGAATGAAAATATTTACTTAGAAAGATACATTTTATTGAAATAAAATTTTGGACACAAGCCTACTTCTCAAAAGAAATCTTATTGCTTCTAGGCTTGAAGCAACAAGTGTGTTTTGCACATTACTCTAGATTAGCTTTTAAAAATACAATGTTTCTTCCACAGTCTCGTTGTTCAAAACACTCCCAAGTACATAAAGGCAGATGCTTGGAAAACTTTTATTCCTCGGTTCTCTTCGGGTATACCATTGCTCCGTCATCGATCTTCACAATATCCATGTTGATGAGATTTTCCACCAATTTCTTGAAAGTGAGGCAATTTTCTATCGAATGGCCTGTGATCCCCGCGTGGTACTCACACTGAGTGTTTGGGTCATACCATTTTGGGTATGGAGGTTGCATCGATTTTGGATATTGAGGGGATACAACGTGTGCGTCAAATAAACTTTGATACAACTCCTTATACGTCATAGGGATTGACGTAAATTAGAGTTTTTCAACGTTTTTCCTTGTACGAGATTCTTTCCTTGATGAATCTTGATACTCAGTAGTCACCGTTTTTGGCTGATTAACGGTAATTAACTTTGGGTCCCCCATGTTTATATTATTCACCTCGTCATCCTTTTTTCTAAGAGCAGGCCTTCTACTGGTTTCCCCTGCTTCAATCTTGCCACATCTGATTGCATGTTCGATCATTTCCCCTGCCATTACCATGTCGGCAAAGCTCTTAATGGTACTCCCTATCATATGGGTTATGAAAGGAGCTTTCAGGGTGTTGATGAAGAGCATGGTAGTTTTCTTTTCTAAGAAGGGTGGTTGGACCTGCATGGCGACCTCCCTCCACCTTTGCGCGTATTGTCTGAAACTCTCATTTTGTCTTTTTTCCATGCTTTGTAAATAAATTTTATCCGGTGCCATATCCGTAACGTGGCTGAAATACTTTAAAAATGCTTGAGCTAGACTCCTCTAGGAACTAATGTTGGCCCTACTAAGCTGGTTATACCATCTAGTAGCAACACCCACTAAACTTTCTTGGAAACAGTGGATTAAGAGTTGATCATTGTTTACATAGCCAGCCATTCGTCTACAGAACGTAGTGATGTGGGCTTCAGGATAGCTGGTCCCATTGTACTTCTCAAATTTTGGCATCTTAAATTTATGAGGAAGCACCAAATCTGGAACCAGACTCAAGTCTTTTGCATCAATACCATGGTGGTGATCACTATTTTCCAAAGCCTTGAACTTTTCCTCCAACCATCTACAACGATCTTCTAACTGCTTTGAAGATTCTTCTCTGAACCCCATTTTCTCTGCCATATCTAAATCAAGTACAACAGGATTGGCCTGGTTATCTCCTGGTTGGTATCCGGAACCTGCGTGGAAGCTCATGGGTGGTCTAGCGTTGTCCTGCCCTTGTTGGGGCCTGATCACGACTGGTGGCTTTAGGACATACTCCTCGAGCCTTGCTCTTGCATGTGGCGGGGTAAAACCCGGGGGAGCGCCTTCGCTATCCTCATCGACTGGAGGCATTGGACCTTTCCCTTTGTCTGTTACTCTATTCAGCATTTGGGCCATCTGTGCTATCATGTTTCTCTAAGCCTCCAACATTTGGTCCTTCACTTCTTGCTGGAGTTTTGCCATTTGTTCTTGCATTTGGCTTGTAGGTCTTTCTAAAATTGTTCAAATCTTTGATCCATTTTCTTTGTCTTGGCACGTGTACCGTAATGGTTCTCATTTTCCAGATTTTTTTTTTCTCTCTCTCTGTATTAATTTTAACTAATTAGGCTATCTCTATGGACTTAAATGCATATGATGTGATGCAATGCAAATGCATGAATGCAGGAAGAAGGCATCGATTCTGATCAACTTCATTTTAGAAAACTTTATTAGAAGGCAAAACCCTTTACATAAAGTAGATTACAAATATGCTTTCGCCCTAAGGCCTAAGGTTTTGATTTTCCCAAGCAAGGAGATTAGCTATTGATCATGACCCGGTGGTAGCTCATATCTCACGCTCAATATGTCAGCTTTCACAGCCAAAGTCTGTAGGTGATCAGCTACCTCTCGAATCTGGATTGTCGCTTCACCTATGAGGTAGTTCTGACTTCTAACTTACTTGCAAGAATGGCGAAGCTCCTCCTCCCAGCGCCTTTCTCTCTTTTCTAAAAGCTCAATCTGGAACTCACTACTGTGTAATGCCGATTCTAGCTCTTCAACCTTACCTTTCATTTCCTCGATTCTTAGGGCTTGACTTGATTGGCTTTCCGAGTCTTGACTTCGATAGTGGTGTAGAGACCGTCCAAGCTCAGCTATTCTAGCTTTTAGTCCATTGTTTTCTAATTGGCTTGGCTCTAACCATGTGCGGCGGTCGCATCGTCTTCTACTTTATCAAGGAATTCGCTTTCCATAACCAGCTTTCTAACTCAGAAACTGACCGTGAATCGATACCTCTTAAAATATGAAATGGTATGCACAAAAAGAATGAAACACAACAAGTTAGTACCATGGAATATAAAGCAAGTAAAATAAACAAACACCTATCTGGGTGACTACTAAGGTTTGACATAGCTCTACCTAAGGTGGGCTCCTAGGGTTTACTATATGCAGTTTAGTTCTAAAGTTCGAGGCACCCGAACCAGCAGATTCCTCGATCCTCACCCATCATAGGCCCATACGGATCGAGTTCAGTTCAGGGGAATACATTTCCCTATGTCCATGCGGAAGTGAAAACTTCACGAAGACATAGGTACGGATGTATCCCGAAAGTAGTCCACTAGCCCATGCGGAGGTGAAAACCTCACGAAGGCATAGCTTCTCGTTCCTACTTAAAGGTGTGGCTACAATGGTCAGGCAATGCAATGCCAAAGTATTCAAGAGATCCAATATAACATTGAAAGTGCATTTAAAGAAACATGATTTTTCGAAACCATTTTAATCAAAAGGAAAAAAATCAATCAATCTATGGCTTGACCCTCGCGTCCCCAGCGGAGTCGCCAAGCTGTCGTAACCATTTTTTTATGAAACAGTAAACGATGCAGTCGACTCGATTTTTGAAAAAAAAAAAAGGAAGGGAGTCGCCACCGATCTTTATTTGGTGTGATCGGATCACCTTCGTTTTAATAAATCGTTTAATTTACTAAAACAGTGCTTTTTGGTCCACGAACTTTGAGAAAACGGGTTCGAAGTCGATTACGTGCGAGGAAGGATTAGCACCCTCGACACGCCCAAAATTGGTACCAAACTGATTGATTGACGTCCTATTTGTTGAAAATTTTGAAAGGGTTCGAAAATACAATGCTTTTCATTTTCAAAATTTGAAGGAATTGAAAGGGACGTTAAGACTCTCTTATTATCGAAGAGATAAAGTATCATGTCCAGTAAGTTAGGGCGCAATACTTTAGACTCCCGAAACTAAGATCGTCTTTTAAAACTTGATTTTCATTCTAGAAGAGGATCTTCCGTTATTCGTCAAATGAGAAACTGGAATCCAGTAAGTTAGGGCTCGATTTCTCGAGATTTCACATACGGAAGATTGCCTCTATTTTTAGGAAAAAGGAGCTTATCTCGAAGTATCTAGATGTCGAGTCCAGTAAGTTAGGGCGCGACATTTTGAGTTTCCGAGAACATGTATCTTATTTAAAACTCGTATTGTGATTTTAAAAGGGGTATCCCGTTGTTTAGTTTAAACGAGAAAATCCAGAACCCAGTAAGTTAGGGCTCTATTTCTCGAATTTCTAAATACAAAACATTGCCTTAGTTTAGAAAATCTTATCGCGGGATACAAAGCATCACATCCAATGCTTTAGGACACGACATTTCGAGTTCCCGAGAATAAGCTTTTGTTTAAAAATGTATTTGTTTTAAAAGGATATCCGATTGTTTAGATTAAACGAGAAAAAATCGAAATCCAATACTTTATGGCACGATCTTTCGAATTTTTAAACACAAAACATTGCCTTTGGGAAAGAAAATAATTTTATGTCGGACAAAAATTGATGTAACGCAAGTTTATAAAAATGAAAAGAAATAAATCATGGTATTAACAAGTATAATAATAAGCGAGTATACGAATAACAAAAAAAATGAAACTAACAAGCCATGTAACTTAAAAGGAAAATAATAGGTTAAAATGACAAAAATGACAATAAATAAAAAAATAAAAGAATTTTAATGGTAAACCGATAAATAAGTAAGTCATATATAAAGTAGTAAAATAATAATAATAGTAGTACTAATAATAATGCAAAATGACAATAATGGTATAGAAATAATAATAATAATAATAATAATAATAATAATAATAATAATAATAATAATAATAAGATAAAAGTAAAATGTGTTAATAAGGATAATAATAGTAAAAAAATTTAAATAATAATATGTTAATGATATAATAGTAATAACAATAGCAATAATAAAAATAATAATGATGATAATAATATGGTAACGAAACAATAATAGAAATAATAATAATATAATGATACCAATACTAAATAATAATAATAGTAATAATTATAGTAGTGATAAGATGAAATAATAGTAAAAATGTAAATAAATACGTGTTAATAGAAATAAAAATGATTCTAGTAGTGAAATAAAATAGCAATAGTAAGGAAATGACTAAAAATGAACAAAACGGAATACTTGGGGTAAATTTGAAATAAAATAAAGAGGGGAGGACTAAATCGCATGCGAAAACAACCAAGAGGGACTAAAATGGTCAATATCCCCTAGATTCCCCATGCGCATATCCAGTTGGCAGCTTTAGGGACCAAATCAAAAACAAAATAAAACCTGAGGGCCAAATTTAAAAGAATCAAAAGACACAAAATAGGGCTTAATCAGCGAAATTTGTGAAGGAGAGGGATCGTTTGCGCAAATATCCCTTTCAAGGGTCATGCGCAGTAACTCCTACCACGAAACGGTGCCGTTTTGTCCAAAACTTATAAAACCCTCTTTATTTTTCTTAAAAAACATATTCCTAACCCTAAAAATAAAAAAAATCAGCAGCCACCCTCTATTCTCTCCTATCTCTCTTTATCTCCGACGAGTGGGTTTCCCCGACCAACCTCCGCGCCACCTTCGTAATCGGTGGCCAACGGCGCGCGAAGAGGAGGTTTTACCCCCGTCTGAACCCTTGAACCACTGTGAAACACCCCAAACCCAGCCCACGAGCTTTGACCAGATTTGGTATGTTCCTCAAGTAAACCGGTTCAAAATTCTTTTGTTACTTAGGAAAAACTTGTGTGATTTTTAAAAAAAATATTGTTTGGGTTGGGCTTGAGTTGAAAACAAATTTATCTTATGTTAAAACCCATTTATTTAAGGTGACAAAACATTTAGAGTTAATTTTAAAAGGAATTTACTTAAACTTTAATTGATAAAAATCCATAAACATAATAAATAAAAGAAAAATAAAGTAAACCACAATGGCCTTATTATATCAATGGTCCCAAAGTAAAACTTAAAATACTTAAAATAAATTGAAAGTCCAAATCATAAATTTCTTGCTATGCATGGCCACCTTTAAGCTCCTGCCAACCCGGTCCATTACTGCTCATCACCTGAAAAATATTCCCCAACGGGGTGAGTCAACAGACTCAATGTGTACACAACACTAAGTCATAATAGAATCAGGCATACAAATGATACACATTCAAATCATAGAATACAATTAATGATGCATTCCCAAACCCAAACCTAATTGTCCATCCGCTACACACCCCCGTACCTACCAGTCACACCGTGGAGACTACTAAGTCGACCCTCCTTCCGCTACACTCCAAATTGCGGTCTTAGGTCACCGCATTCGTGGTCTTAGGTCCCCACTTTCAGATATCGTGGGCTTAGGTCCCCACATTCAGATATCATGGGCTTAGGTCCCCACATTCAGATTACTGTGGTCTTAGGTCACCACTTTTCACTTCCCTTTCAAACAAACCCATATGCCCCATAACATATTATGCAATTACATGCCACAATTCACATTCTTAACATATTCTCTTGTTACAAATAACATTTTCATATTCCTAGTAGGAGTAGGAAGCGTGCACAGTACTTAGTACCATAACATGGTACCTTAGCCACTTTCATATTCTTAATATCACATATATTAATTAAACATAGCCATAACACATATTATGAAATAGTGTGGGTACACACATTCTTAATAATGCATTTAATTTAAACATAGCCATGAACCTATCAAAACTTAGGGTAGGGTACACACCTGATTTGCTTAACGAATTCCTTGAAATCCCGAAATCTGATCTACTACCTTAGATCTCAAATTCTTACATTTGATTAATCACTTACTACTTTAATAAAAAGCCATTCGGCCATAAATCCAAATCCTAGTAGGATTAGTATTCTTAAAACTTACCTTGAAATTCTCAAATCTCGAAATCCTTGTATCCATCTGTCGAAATCCCTATAACTACATGTTAGATCAATTTCTAACATTTATTCACAACAAATAACCCTTAGCCGTATGTTAAATATGACTTACCTTAGATTCTTAAATCCCGAAATTCACCGAATAACTAGGGAACACGTGGCTTATGGTGTACCTTCGGGAAAAGAACTTCTCCTTCCTTGTAGTTGACACTTAGTAAATCCCGAAAGATCTCCTTAATTTAGGAATCGACAATCCTTACTTGAGCCTTTAACAATATTCGGCTATGGCCTTGATGTGGATTAAAATTTCGACTTCTTGATGAACAATAGAGGATTTTTGGTTTTTTTTTTAAAGAAAGAAGAGGAAGATATAAAACTTAGGAAAATTCGGCAAGACTAGGGGGATTCTGCTTTCGGCTTTGTGAAGAATTGAAAAGAGAAAGAAGAACAATGACAGAGAATTTAAGAGAGAAGAGAATTTGCTTAAGAAATTCGACAAAGGAAAAGTGAATGAATGAATGGCCTCTCTTTCCTTTTATAGCCAAATTTACTAGGCTAGAGTCCCTTACTTGGCCGCCACTCTTCTTTATTTGATAGCTTTATCTCTTTAATTTAAAATAATTAAAGAAATATCCTTTATTATCTCTTATCTCTTAATAAAAATAATACTAATAATAATCCTCTTTTATCTCTTCCTTATCTATCAAAATAAAAGGGATAAATCCATATTTATCCATCTATTATCTCTTCAAAAAAAATAATCCAATTTAAATCCCTTATTTATCCCATTAATTGCCGAAATTTAAAGGGAATAAAACTCCCTTTTTCTAGAAGCCTTGCCGTCCACTCCTCTGCTTCTGGAAGCAAAAAATAAAACTCCTTTTATTTCTTCCCAAGTGACTCGAACTCAGGCCCAACACCCCTTGCATGTGGACCATTTCCTGAGGCCCTAAGTGGCATCTTCAGGCCACTTTTCCAAGTCCGTTTTTGGGTCAAATTTCACGTGCTTTTTATTTTAGGGTCACCTGGCCCTAAGTTCCCCTTTGAACTTTAAAATTTGACATTTCGAGGTCATTTTTAAGTTTCCAAAAATTTTCGCGCGGCTCTGTAAACTTGACATTTCCTAGGTTTCCAAAATGTTTACTTTCCTCTTTTAGCTTAGTTTCCAAAATGTTTACTTTCCTCTTTTAGCTTAGTTTCCAAAATGTTCACTTTCCTAATTTACTTAGGTTTCCAAAATGTTCACTTTCCTAATTTGCTTAGGTTTCCAAAAATGGTCATTTTCCTATTTTCAACGTAATATTTCGATACATTCTCAGGTTTCCAAAATTATTCCAAATTTATTCCAAAACACATAAAACATGTCTTTTCGTACAATTAGGCCAAAATGCATAGGCCTTTTTAGGATGTTACACACTGGGGGCACCAAGGCCGAAGGCTCTTGACCCCTTTTTCGAGTCAAACCCCGACGACGGTGTGGGACCTCCGACCACGCGTTCGGACGGATTCAGGTAAGGTCCTTTCCTCTTTCTTTTTCGAAATCCATCTTTTTTGTTCTATTCCGACCTAACTTCAGAAAAAAAAATTTTAAAGCTTCTCATCTCTCCCCTTGTTTCAGTTTCGGCCGATTGGGCCTCCCTCCGGTGATCCATCACGCCACCACCAGTCCGGTGGACGACGAGGCGTATGGATGGGCCTTTGTGCCCCGTTTTGAAGCCCCTTTTGAAGACCATGCCTTCGGGCTCCGAAGAGCCGAATGAAGAAAAAAAAAGAGAAACCTCCCCTTTTGGCCTTCGATCCGGCTTTGACAACGGAGGGAAGACTCCGACAACGTGACCCCAGGGTTCAGGTGAGTTCTTTCATTTCTTTGTTGATTTAGTTTAGAAAATATCTTAAAAAATAAAGAATAAAAAAAAAGAAAGATAAATGAAAGCAGTAGTTAATAACAGTAAAAAAAATGAAATCAACCTTCTTAACAATTATACTTGGTTTTCGATTGCTGAATGTTCGTTTTCTCTTTTTTGAATTAAGAAAAATCTCTTTTTTACAAAGAAATTAATCGAAAAAAAAAACCTTCCCCCTTTACAAATGATTCTTGATGGCTTATATAGCCATTTTCTTTTAGCTTTCTGTCCTTTCTCCTTTCTGTTTTGCAGGTTTTCGGTGGTGCAAGTGGAGGGTCGGTGGCCGACTCTGTCAGTGGCGGTGGGCAGGTGGCTAGTCAGAAGGCAAGTGGGCAGCGACGACTTAGGGTAGCTTTAGGGTTTTTTGGTTTGTTTCTGTTTATTTGGTGTTGGGCTAGTGGGCTGGTTGTAATTGGGTCGGTTATTGGGTAAGGTTTGTAAAACGGGCCCCGGGCAATTTGGGCCTTCTACACCAGGACTTAGCAAAAGTTAAAAACTTAATATTTTTATTTCATTTTTGCAAAACTACTTCATTTGTACCCTTACTAGTTTTATACCTTTAGATATTTGGACTATTGGTCCAAAAAGTCCATGAATTTAATTGTACTAGAGTTGTATCTTTCTATTTTAAACAATATATTCCATAGATTTATTCAAGATCCGCTTTTTGTTTTATTTCAAAAATAATATTGCATGCAAAACCATTATTGACCACTTTTATTATCAGTTCTACATTTTCTCAAATTGACATAACTTATCGAGACCTCTTATTTTCACTATTTTAATCTTCAGTTTCAGGTACCTGAATCTATTTTGAAGTTTTAATTATTAGTTATGTATTAGGTCTATTCTAAAGTACCCGCTTCGGCTATATGACCATCTAGAAGTATTTTCTTATTTGGAACCGGTCAATCTATTATTTATTCTAACTGATTGTCCTACTGGAACTTTTATTCAAAATATTAGATGGTATATACATCTGACAGTTAACTTGTAAAAATGAGTTATCCTTTTTGAGCTTCTGGTTCAAATTTCTCTTTATAAGGATCTAGTTAATGATAACTCATTACAAGCAGTAATTTCATTTAGCTATTATTTCTCTCCCCTAATATCGGGAAAACTAAATCAAAATAGTAATCACAAATCATGTCATAATTAAATATACAAAACATTCAAAACATTCAAAACATTAAACAATACAAGGAGACTTGTGATTAAAATATATTCCCAACTTTCTTTAAGGATTCACTCATCTTTGTGTATTGTGGTGGAGCAATTGGAACATAAATGCACATACAAAAATTCAAAGATGAGAAATATTTAAATCTTGACTAAGAACCAATTGTAATGGGGAATATTTATAACGTATTGGTTTGATGCGTACAACACGTAAATAACATAATCTCATGTTGAAATAGGACATTTAGTTCTCATAAGTAATGGTTTAGATATTAATCAGATGCGTTCAATTGATGATTTCTCTAAACCATTATGCGCATAAATAACAAGCTTTTATGGAAGTTTTTCAAATTCAATCAATAAAAGATTGTGATATAAACTCACCAGCTTTAGTACTATGAATTGTCTTAATTGTATGATCTGAAATTAATTATTTAAACAATTAATCTTGCAAACAACAAGTTGCAAGTTGGTAACACATATGTGATTATTTTGTAGATGCATCTACTAAAATCATATAATATTAAAACCATCCACATGGTGGATGAATGTGCCCATATTCATTTTAGAAATACAAGACATTAAATCTCAACTTTAGCTAGTGAGTTTCTAATAATCAATTTTCATTAAAAGCAAGCAACAAATGAGAATTCTTTAAATTAAAAAATCTTCTAGTTCTTTAATAAATGTCCATATGAATTCTCAATTAATTTTCTCATCATATATGATCCAAGATGGTTTAATTGGTCATGCCAAGTAGTAAATGCATTTGTATCAGCAAACTTCTAGTTTACTTTAACATTCATTTCAATTGTGCTAATAATGTCAATATAAATTGTGACAAATTGACAATCTTACTGTCATTCTTTTTACTTTGTATACATTTAAGTATTATTGTGACATTTACTACTGGAAATGTCTAAATCAATGTGAAATCTATAATGTTACCAAGTCAACAAAATATAATTTCTAAACAATTACATACAATATTTGCTTTAGGGAATATGTCAAAAAAAATTTTGCACTGAGTCTTGATGATTTTATCAAGATGTAAGCAAATTAAACTCCAGTAGTAGACTTTGAATCCAATCAAAATCTATTAATAGCAAACTTTGAGAGTGGATCCTATTTTCCAAGTGTACAACAGGTACATAACTAATAAATTTTCATAAATAAGTTTTCTCTCTTAGAAGTTCTCATCAGTAATATTTTTCCACATAATCTTAATTGAGAACTTATTCTGAATACTATAGAGTTATACTCACAGTTTTTAAAAAACATGTAACTTTAGGTGCATCTAAACATAACGAGCTTTAGATAGAATTATCATATTCTATTGCTCATAAGTAGATATTTCACAGTCAAATATTTTGCTTTCATCCCTTTAATGGGGAGAATGACAAAAGAAGATCACAAATATAGTAAGAGTCAGTTCAATTTAATAATAAGAGTAATCAATAACTCAATCCTCTTTTGATTCATATCAAATATAATATTTTCTTCATTCACAATCTCAATATAAGATCCATTATGAATATCTTTTAAAACCAATGGATTAACCATCACAAGATATTAAAATATTAGTTCTTTTGGAGCTTTCGACTAATTTTATACTACCAAATATTGAAATAATATTGGTTTTTATTTTCTTTTGTGCTTACATTCACTTCGGAGAATGCAACAGATTTACTAGGACGAACTTATAAACGTCCCAATAGATTTTTTTTTCATAATCACCATCGCAAACATGTATGGATTTCAAATCAAAATATATCTATCCATGTTGCCATGATTAGTCTCCAATTATAATAATCACGATATAATAAATAAATTATAGTAAAATATACATAAAGATCTTTAACATCATTGCCATCACTCGCAATTATCACGAGTACTATTGTAGGTAGTAAAACAACTTTGTTTTCGTAATAATATTTATAATCTAATAGTAAAAATCGTTTAATAAACAATCAAATTTTTGTGTACGATGTTTGAAAGTTATCGATACACATTATACCAAATTTCAATATCACATATATGTTATTAAATCTTATGAAGCTTCTAATCAAATATTTATAAATTCAATTTAAAAGATATAATACAATCATTCAACATTAGTAAGTTAATAAGACACTGTAACACCCCAAACCTGGCCTAGAAGTTATGGCCAAATCCAGGGGGTCACAAAGAATGGGTTTTGATAACGAAATTCGTACAACAAAATCGTTTCAGTTTTTCAACTCTTATTTGCTTTTATACATTGCCAAAACGTTTGTTCAATTAATTAATTTGCCTTAAAATGTGTTTATTAGCGAAGCTTACAAGAAAACCGTTGTATATCATAAAGGCAGTTCGTGTTTTTAGAAAACCTTTTTTTTAATAAAAAACTATGTTTTTAGCGAGTTAACCAAACAACATATTTAAACAAAAATCTAATCCCAAAAATTAAATCAACAGTATTGAGAGTCCAATTAATACAAAACTCCCAAAAATAATCTTTAAGAAAATAAAACCTTTAATTAAATTTAGTTCGAATACTAGTGGTCACCGCAAGACTCCGCCGCACCGATCCGTCTAAGTCTATGGATTACTTGAATAAAACAGACAAACAGAGGTGAATTTACATAAAATCAGTGTGTAACCCAACAAAAAAAGACATGCAAACATGCAGAAAACTCACATACAATCAGATACAGATTCGGGCTCAAGCCCATTTTAGATTCAGATAACAGAGTCAGATATACAGGTCAGATAATCAGAATCCTACCCCCATCCTCTACACACCAACTCCGACCATCCCATCACACCATGTGGGGTTAAAAACACCCACCCAACCCTACACATCATATCGTGCCATTATGACACATATTAGATAATGTGCAGCCAAGCTGTCAGAATATAGGCGATAATTGCCATACAGAACACTTCCTTCACATATACAAATCCCACCTCAAAATAGATATAGAAAACAGATACAGAAATAGTAGATTAAACATGATCAATATGCTTATATACATATAACGAAATAATAAAACATGCATATCATTATCATATTCAGAACATAATATTAGACTATCAGATTTACAGTTTTAGGGTTTGGTTAGCCTTTACCGACACTATGGTAGGCCTACAGTTGATCGGAATGACTGGTGCGACCTCAGGAAAAATTTTAGAAATATGGGCCCACATGCCCAGATTAGATTGACCTTACCCGTGTAGCCTACACGGCCTAGCCCAAAACCCACACGCCAAACTTGGCCTAGCTCGTGTGGTTCACTTGGCCACACTCTAGCCACCACATGGCTGTGTCTTGCGCACGGCTATGCCTTTGTCGACCACACAGCTGTGTCTCGCACACGGCCAACCACACGGGTGACCACATGCCCGTGTAGCGTCGACAGAACATTTTTTTGGCTTTTATCGAAACTCATTTTTTGTGTTTTGGGTACACACCTGATTCGTTTAAGATGCTACAGCAACCCCGAGCCCTCCAACACCTAAGAAACAACAACCCATTGACCACTTAGCAATCGAGTTACAAGTTAGCACATAAACCTGAAATAACACAAGTAACTTACCCATAATACAAACAAACCCTAGCACAATTTAAGCTATCCGAATGCAACTTCACTGCTCACCACCTTCTCCTAATCCACAAAATATGGAAATCAACCTCTTAATTACTCATCCTTTTTGCCAAAACCAAAAGTATAATCCCAATCAACGTTTTGGAATTCACAAGTTACAAAATATCATATACTTACTTACCAGAATTGCACAACGAATACAGAAATAATAAGAATAGAGGTACGACAACAGACAAAAAAGAATCAAAGCCGAAGGAAAGAAAGAGGAATAGAAAACTACAGGGAAAACAAGAAACTAACATTAGTTGATTTTGGAAGAAAGAGAAACCAATTGGAAAATTTGGAAAAAAAGAGAGAACAAAATAGAATAAAATTAGGGATATGACACTTATCCCATGATTTTCTCCCATTAACCTACTATCTCAACCTCCTCAGACTTTCAGTACAACCGAACTCTATTAGTCAACTGAGAAAAAAGATTAAACTTCACGCTCGCAAGGATTCGAACGCAGGACCTCCAACACACTAACCCCCTCACCACTCGAACCAGCAGGCTCATTCTGTTATGGATTACAAACAATTTTATAAAAGCCCATTCAACAAGTGTAAGGATAAGATTAGAAAAATAACAAAATTGACAAAGATGAGGCTTGAACCCAAGACCTCACACACACACCGAACACTTAACCACTAAAGCAGACAGATATTTGTGTCAGATATATACATCAACAGGGATAAATTAATTAGGGCATTACAACTCTACCCCTTAAAAGAAATTTCGACCTCGAAATTCACCTGATCAAAATAGATGAGGATACTGCTGACGCATTGAGTCCTCAAGTTCCCACGTGGCTTCCTCAATGCCATGATTCTGCCATAGAACCTTCACTAACGGTATGAAATTTCTCCTCAAAACTTTAATATCACGATCTAGAATCTGAGCCGACTCCTTCTCAAAGTCAAATCCGGTCTAACCTCAATCTCCTCAATAGAGACAAAAATGAGATAGATTAGATTGGTGCCGCCCTAACATCGAGACGTAAAACACATCGTGAATACGGTCCAACTCTAGAGGTAGCTCCAACTGATAAGCAACTAATTCCACACGTTTTAGAACCCGATACGGTCCAAAAAACCTAGGGCTTAACTTGCCTTTACGACTGAATCTCAAAACCTTCTTCCATGGAGAAACCTTAAAAAACACGGAATCACCCACAGAATACTCAATATCTCGTCTCTTTGGATCTGTATAAGATTTTGTCTATCAAAAGCTGCCTTTAGACGATCTTGAATCAATCTAACTTTATCTTCGGTCTCAGAAACCAACTTAGGACTAAAACTCGACGTTCACCCAACTTAGTCCAACATAACAGAGTACGCCACTTACGACCATATAAATCCTCGTAAGGTGTCATCTGAATGCTAGACTGGAAACTGTTATTGTAGGCAAACTCAGCTAGCGACAGATAATCCTGCTAACTACCTTGAAAATCAAACACACAACTCCAAAGCATATCTTCCAATATATGAATCACCCTCTCAGATTGACCATCGGTCTGAGGATAGAATGCAGTACTGAAGTCCAATCTCGAACCCAGAGCTTTATGTAATTTCTTTTAGAATCGAGAAGTGAAGCGAAGATCTCTATCAGAAATTATCAAAACATGAACCCTGTGCAGTCTTACAATCTCGAAAATGTATAGCTTCGCTAACTTCTGCAGAGAATAGTCCATCCGAACCAGAATGAAATGAGCAGACTTGGTCAATCGATCCACGATGACCCAAACAGAATTCTTCTTAATGGGTGTCAATGGCAACCCACTAACAAAGTCCATCGTCACTCGTTCTTATTTTCATGAAGGAACATTAACTGGCTGTAACAAACCCGAAAGCAACTGGTGCTTAGCCTTAACTTACTAGCACGTTAGACAATGAGTAACGAAATCTGTAACCTCATGTTTCAAACTCAGCCACCAATACAACTCGCGAAGGTTGTGATATATTTTATTACCACCAAGATGCATAGCATAAGGGTTACTATGCGCCTCCCTTAGAATCGACTACCTCAAATTAGAATCATTCGGCACATAGATCTGACCTCAAAAAATAGAACCCCATCGCTATTCAGCCCAAAGTCCGAAGTATTGCCACTCTCAATCTGACGAAATCGCAAACCGAGAGACTCATCCCCCAACTGCTTATCTCAAATTTTATCAATCCAAGTTGGCTTAGCTTGCAACTCCGCTAACAGACTCCTATCATCAAACAAATTTAGACAAGTGAAAATAGCCCTTAAATTAGTCATCGCTCTACGACTAAAAGCATCACCACCAAATTAGCTTTTCCAGGATGATACTCTATTGTGCAGTTATAAGATTTGAGCAGTTCAATCCAACGACACTACCTAAGATTTAACTCCTTCTGAGTAAGGAGATAAGGAGATACTTGAGGCTCTTGTGATCAATGTAGATATTACACCTCTCACCATATAGATAGTGCCTCCATATTTTCAACGCAAAGATCACAGCAGCTAACTCGAGATCATGCTTTGAATAACTCCCTTCATGTGTCTTAAGTTGACGGGATGCATAAGCCACAATTTTTCATCTTGCATCAATACACATCCCAAACCGACGTGCGACTCATCACTGTACACCACAAACTCTTTTCTAGATTCAAGCTATATCAGAATAAGAGCTTGAGTCAGAACAGACTTGAGCTTCTCGAAGCTCATTTGTTTCCAATCAGTCCAAACAAAAGGAACACCCTTACGCAGAAGCTTAGTCAAAGGAGCTGCAATCGGAGAGAACCCCTCGAAAAACTACCGATAATAACCTACCAGACCTAGAAAACTATGGATTTCAGATACATTCTAAGGCTGTTTCCAATCAAGCACAGCCTCAATCTTTCTAGGATCAACTCGGATCCCCTCAGCAGAAACCACGTGCCTCAGAAAAGTTACCTCACGTAACTAGAACTCACACTTGCTCAACTTAGCGTAAAGTCATTTCTCAAGGAGTATCTAAAGCACCACTCTAAGATGTTCATCATGCTCATCCTCAAACCGGACGCACCTCTCATACTCAAACGCCACCATGCCTCGAGCATAGTAGCTCAGCCTCAAAAACTCGACTTTATACTCGGCCACAGATCTATCACCTTTCGTGAGATTCATGAACTCACGCTTACGAGCATCTACATAGCTCGCTCCCATATACTTTCCTTAGAAGGCAGTCTTGAAGAAATCCTAATTCAGACGATCAGGCTGAGTACCCTCCTCAATCGATAACCACCACAGATATATCTTATCACGAAGCAATGAGACTGCACCCTTAAGTTTCTGCTCGAGAGTACAGTCGATGTCATTCATAATCCTCTCTGTGGCTTCCACCAAATACTTGACCACAGTATGAGCGACTCTAGTGACACCCCTAAACAGCTCAACTCCATTAGATCAGAGTTGTTCAATTACCGACCCATGGCCCTAGATCCAAAATGAGGTCCAGTGACCTTCTCTAGTATCCTCAATATAGCTTGGGACAGTGCGTCGTCCCCAGCCGAACGGCTTTGAGACCCAGTCTCAATAGCAGGTGAAATCGGTGTCTCACTCGTATCTAGATTTGGCATACTGTCCAAAGAGGAAGACTCAGCTCGAGCCCCCCTACGGCCTCTACCACAGCCACAAATGCTACGTCTGCGAGTTCCACAAGCGCTCATTGTATAATTTGAATTTTATCTACATTATAAAGTTTTATGCATCAGTTCCAATATTTATTAACAGATATTTTATACATAAATTATCAGAACTTCAGAGATGGTTTCAGAAGTTTCAGTCTCTAACTATTTTAGTACAGTTTCAAAAAATACTAACTCTAGTGCTTTCAGAACTGTTCTATTTAAGTACAGAGATACTTACAGGATTGGTGTCGGAGACTCGATGTACCACATACTTTCTCAAATTATCCAAAATATTTATAAACTAATTTTTTTAAATCACAATTTTGGAACCCAAAATTCACAGCTCGAGTTTTATAACCTGGCTCTGATACCACTAAATGTAACACCGCAAACTCGGCCTAGACGTTATGGCCGAATCTGGATGGATCACAAAGAATGAGTTTTGATAACAAAATTCATACAAAAATCGTTTCAGTTTTTCAACTCTTATTTTCTTTTATACATTGCCAAAACATTTGTTCAGTTAATTAATTTGCCTTAAAATGTGTTTATTAGCGGAAGCTTACAAGAAAACCATTGTATATCATGAAGGCAGTTCGTGTTTTTAGAAAACCTTTGTTTTAATAAAAACCATGTTTTTAGCAAGTTATCCAAACAACATATTTAAACATAAATCTAATCCCAAAAATTAAATCAACAGTCTGGAGAGTCCAATTAATACAAAACTCCCAGACATAATCTTTAAGAAAATAAAACCTTTAATTAAATTTAGTTTAAATACTAGTGGTCACCGCAAGACTCTGTCATACCGGTCCGTCTAAGTTTGTGGATTACTTGAATAGAACAGACAAACAGAGGTGAGTTTACGTAAACTCAGTGTGTAACCCAACGAAAGTAGACATGTAAACATGCAGAAAACTCACATACAATCAGATACAGATTCGGGCTCATGCCCATTTCAAATTTAGATAACAAAGTCAGATATACATATAATATAATCAGAATCCTACCCCAATCCCCTACACACCAGCTCCGACCATCCTATCACACCATGTGGGGTTAAAAGCACCCACCCAACCCTACACACCATATTGTGCCATTATGGCACATAGAAGATAATGTGCAGCCAAGCTGCCAGAATATAAGCTATAATCGCCATACAGAACACTTCCTTCACATATACAAATCCCACCCCAAAATAGATACATAAATAGCAAATTAAACATGCTCAACATGCTTATATACATATAACGGAATAATCAAACATGAATAGCATTATCATACTCAGAATAGAATATCAGACTATCAGGTCTACAGTTTTAGGATTTGGTTAGCCTTTACCGACCCTACGGTAGGCCTACAGTTGATCAGAATGACCTGTATGACCCTAGGAAAAATTTCAAAAATATGGGCCCACAAGCCAGTGTGGTTTGCCCTCGTGGGCCCACATAGCCTGGCCCAAAACCCACACGCCCGTATGGGCCTACATGCCCAACTTGGCCTAGCCCGTGTGGCTCACATGGCCACACTCCAGCCACCACACGGTCGTGTCTTGCGCACAGCCATGCCTTCATTGACCACATGGTCGTGTCTCGTACATGGCCAACCACACGAGTGACCACACGCCCATGTGGCCCATACGCCCAACTTGGCCTAGCCTGTATGACTTACATAGCCACACTCTAGCCACCACATGGCCGTGTCTTACCCATGGCCATGCCTTTGTCGACCACACGGCCGTGTCTCGCACAAGGCCAACTACATGGGTGACCACACGCCCGTGTGGCGTCGACAAAACAGTTTTTCAGCTTTTGTCGAAACTCATTTTTTTACGTTTCGGGTACACACCTAATTCGTTTAAGATGCTACAGTAACCTCGAGCCCTCCAACACCTAAGAAACAACAATCCATTGACCACTTAGCAATCGATTTAGGAGTTAGCACATAAACCCAAAATAACACAAGTAACTTACTGATAATACGAACAAACCCTAGCGCGATTTAGGCTATCCGAACTCAACTTCACTGCTCACCACATTCTCCTAATCCATAAAAATACAGAGATCAACCTTTTAATTGCTCACCCTTTTGCCAAAACCAAAAGTATAATCCTAATCAACGTTTTGGAATTCACAAGTTACAAAATATTATAGAATCACTTACCAGAATTTCGTAACGAATATAGAAATAATGAGAATAGAGGTACGACAGTAGACAAAAAAAGTAAAACCAAAGGAAAAAAGAGGAAAAGAAAACGGTAGGGAAAGCAGGAAACTAACGTCATTTGATTTTGGAAGAAAGAGAAACCAATTAGAATTTTTTTTAAAAAAAAGAACAAAATAGAATAAAATTAGGGATATGACACTTATCTCATGATTTCTCCCAATAACCCACTATCGCAACCTCCACAGACTTTCAGTGCAATCGGAACTCTATCAGTCAACTGAGAAAAAAGATTAATATTCATGCTCGCGTAGGGATTTGAACACAGGACCTCCAACACACTAACCCTCTTACCACTCAAACCAGCAGGCTCATTCTACTATGGATTAACAAACAATTTTATAAAGCCCATTCAACAAGTGTAAGGCTAGGATTAGAAAAATAACAAAATTGACAAAGATGAGACTTGAACCCAAGACTTCACACACACCCAGAACACTTAACCACTGAAACAGATAGATATTTGTGTCAGATATATACAAAAATAGGGATAAATTAATCAGGGCGTTGCAGACTCAATAGATCTTATTAGATTTCCCTTTAATCAACTATTGTAGGTTAATAAAATTTTTCGCCATAATTTTAATCAAATTACAAGAATATTTAATGACAAGAATTTAATAACAAAATATTTAAACATCTAAATATTATGCATACTATAATTTAATAAAAGAATCTTAGTTTAAAAGAAACATAAAAATAATAATATTTTCGCATAAAATAAATTTACCAAAAAATTAATCAACAAAGGAGAAAAACATACCACGTAAGGATTATATAAATTTCTTTACATAAAAGGGCATAAAAAATTTAAAAATTTATGTGTACCTTAGTGGTTAAAGGATCTAATGATTACCTATAGTGTGCAGGCCTCAATTGAAACAGCAATAGATTTAGGAGGCAATCAACAATAGTAAATTTTGGGATATTTTTGTGACTTATAGAGAATAACAATTAAAAGAGAATCGTGTTGATAATGTGTTATAAAATAAAAGACAAAGAATAAAGAACAAAGAGAATGAGAGAGCAAAAGAGAGCGTATTTTATTTGATCAATCGGAATATTTACAGTATTTCTCTAAAATCTCTATTTATAGGCATAAGAAGTATAAATGAAATAGAGATATACTTCTAATTACTATTAGAATTTAAAATACATCAAAACTTATCTTAATCTTGATGGATATCCACTTAATAAGATATTCATAACATGTATTCTTAGTTCTAATTTTATTAATATATTATTTTTGTTATGAATATCTTATTAAGTAGATGTCCATCATGATCAAGATAAAGTTTTGATGCACTTTAAATTCTAATAGTTATTAAAATTAGATCTCTACTTCTTTTAAACTTATTATGCCAATAAATAGAGACTCGATGAGGTATTGTAATAATCCATTTTATTAATAAAGTATATTCTCTATTGTTTTCATATTTTCTTTGTTCTTTATTCTCTCTATCTCTCTTTATTTTATAACATGTTATCAGCACGATGATTCTCTATTTTTTCAAAATCTTTCGAAGTCGTCCCACAAGTCAAATTCCTTTTCACCTTAAACTTCCACTCTTATAACTTCATCTTTAGGATGTTGAAAGATTCAACCTCAGAATGGATACTCGTGATAATAGTCAAGGTGATGACGATGATGTTAAAGATTTTCAGGTTTATTTTGAATGGATAGATTCTGATTTAAAATCAATGTATGTTTACGATAGTGATTATGAAATAAAAAAATCAATAGAGGCGTTTAGAAGTTTGCCCTACCAGATTTGTTACATTCCCTGAAGTGAATGCAAACATAAAGAAAATAAAAAATATAATTATAGACCACTAAAAGTGGGAATATAGTAATAAATAAGAGAACAATGAGAGTTCCTAAGATAACTCTTCAAAGGGTAAAGATAATTTATGTTATCAATGTAATATGAAAATTATTGGCCACATATGTGGTGTATGCCCAAATATTTTGTTTCTATTAATATTCTTTGAGGAAGGATATGAAAATGTAAAATGAAATCTATCATTATAAATAGAAGAGCTAATATATCAATATCTAAAAAGTACAAAGTTTGTGATGATTAATGCATTAGTTTTAAAAGATATTCATAATGTATCTCATATTGAGATTGTGAATGAGAAAAATATTATATTTCATATGAATGAAAAAGGGATTGGGTTATTAATTTATATTTATTTTATAATAATATTATATTTCATATGAATAAAAAGGGATTGAGTTATTAAGTTATATTTATTTTATAATCTTTGTGATATTCTTTTGTCATCATCCCTATTAAAGGGTTGAAAGTAAAATATTTGACTGTGAAAAATTTACTTATGAACAATAGAATATGATAATTCTATTTAAAGCTTATTATGGTTGGATACACCTAAAGTTGCAAGTTTTTAAAAAAACTGTGAATATAACTCTACAGTATTCAGAATAAGTTCTCAATTAAAATTATGTGGTAAAATGTTACTGATGAGAACTTGCAAGAGAGAAAACTTATGTATGAAAAGTCATTGGTTGTGTACCTGTTGTACACCTGAAAAATAAGATTCACTCTCAAAGTTTGATATTAATAGATTTTTGGATATTTAAAGATTTTGACATATTCCCTGAAGCGAATACTGCATATAATTATTTGGAATTATATTTATTGACTTAGTGGCATTATAGACTTCACATTGATTTAGACATTTCCAATAGTAAATGTCACAATAGTACTTATATGTGGATACAAATTAAAATGAATGATAATAAAATTATCAATTTGTTACAATTTATTACAATTGAAACATATTTTAAAGTAAACAAGAAGTTTACTAATACAAATACATTTACTACTTGGTGAAACCAGTTAGACCATCATGGATCATATATGATGTGAAAATTAATTGAGAATTCATATAGACATTCATTAAAGAACCAGAAGATTCTTTAATTTAAAGAATTCTCATTTGTTACTTGATTTCAATGAAAATTGATTTTTAGAAACTCACTAGCTAAAGTTGAGATTTAATGTCTTGCATTTCTGAAACGGATATGGGCCCATTTATCCACCATGTGGATGGTTTTGATATTATATGATTTTGGTAGATGCATCTACAAAATAATCACATGCATTATCAATTCGCAACTTGTCGTTTGCGAGATTGTTTGTTTAAATGATTAATTTCAGATTATGCAATTAAAACAATTCATCTTACTAATGTTGGTGAGTTTACATCCCAAGTTTTTAATGATTATTGCATGTCAATTGGGATCAAAGTTGAACATCCTGTAGCTCATGTTCACACACAAAATGATTTAGCTGAATTTTTTTATCAAATGCCTCCAACTAATAGCTAAATCATTACTTATGAGAACAAATTTTTCTATTCAGCATGAGATTGTATTGATTTACATGTTGTACGTATCAAGCCAATAAAGTACAATTAATTTTTGGT
Source organism: Gossypium rotundifolium (assembly GCA_025506655.1). NCBI lineage: Eukaryota > Viridiplantae > Streptophyta > Magnoliopsida > Malvales > Malvaceae > Gossypium > Gossypium rotundifolium. The sequence goes on along the minus strand of CP106725.1, from coordinate 42,264,359 downwards.
CAAGAGCCAAATATTTCCCATCTTATAATTTTTGGATGTGTGATATATATTCTAACTGCTCCACCACAACACACAAAGATGGGTCATCATAAGAGATTAAGAATCTATATTTATACAAGTCTCCTTATAATATTTTTGAGCTATTAATTCGATATTTGGTTATGACATAAGTTGTCAAATTTCCCAACATTAGGGGGAGAAAGTACCTGAAATGAACTATCAATGTCTAAGATCCTCATACAAAGCAATATGAACCAGAAGTTCAACAGATAATTCATTTTACAAATCAACTTCCAAATTTATTAGATCTCACATACCAGTTGAAAATACTCCAATACGAATTAATGTTCTAATAAGGCAAAATGTTAGGGCAAAAGAAAGTAATCCATGCTTGAAGCGTGGAAGATCGGTCGGTTTCAAAGATGAAAATCACTGTAAAAAAAAGGAGCAAACATTCAAGATAATCATATAGTAGAGGCGGGGGTTCCTGAAGAGACCCATAACATAACTAATTATAAAACTCAAGAAGAGATTCAAGTACCTAAAAGTGAAAATGGAAATGATGAAAATAAAGATATCTCAATAAGTTATGTCAATAAGAGAAAAAGATGAAACAAAAAAAAAATGTAGTTGTCGACAATAATTTTGCTTATAATGTTGCTATTGAAATAACAAAAGAAAATGAGTATCCTGAGCCTAAATCTACTAAGAAAATTAAAAATAGAAAAGATTGGCCAAAATGGAAAGATGCAATTCAAACAGAATTGAATTCATTTTCTAAACCTGAAGTTTTTGAACCTGTAGTCCAAACACCTAAAGGTGTAAAGCCGTAGGATATAAATGGGTATTTGTGCGAAAACTAAATGAAATTGATGAATTTGTAAGATATAAAGCTCGCCTTGTAGCACAAGGATTTTCGCAAAGGCCCAACATTAATAATGAAGAGACATATTCTCCTACGTTGAGTCCAATCACGTTTAGATACTTTATTAGTCTGGCAGTACGTGAAAATCTTGACATGCATCTAATGAATGTTGTTACATCCTATTTATATGGTACACTTGATAGTGAAATTTATATGAAAATCCATAAAGGATTTGAATCCCAAAAAGATATATAGTTTCTTGAGAAAATTGCTCGATCAGATTAAAGAAAAGTTTATATGGATTAAAACAATCTTGACGTATGTGGTACAATCGTCTTAGTGAATATTTGTTAAAAAAAAGGTTACAAAAACGATCTAATTTGTCCATGTGTCTTTAGAAAAGGGTTTGAATCAGATTTTGTGATAATTATTGTTTATGTTAATAATCTAAATATTATTGGAACTCCTGAAGAGCTTCAAAATACAATAAATTGTTTAAAGAAAGATATTGAGATGAAAGATCTTAGAAAAACAAAGTTTTATCTTGGCTTACAAATCGAGCATTTAAAAGATGAAATTCATATTCATTAATCAACTGATATAGAAATGATATTAAAATTTTTTTACATGGATAAATCACACCCATTAAGTACTCCGATGGTTGTACGATTGTTAGATGTGAATAAAGATCAATCTTTTCCTTGCTAGAATAATGAAGAGTTTCTTGGTCCTGAAGTACCATATCTAAGTGCCATAGGGTCATTGATGTATCTTGTAAACAACACAAGACCTGATATAGCTTTCACTGTAAACTTGTTAACAAGATTTAGTTCTTCTCCAACACGTAGACATTGGAATGGAATTAAACATGTATTTAGATATTTCAAAGGGACCATTGATGTGGGGTTATTTTATTCAAATGATTCAAAATCCTTATTAGTTGGCTATGTTGATGCTGGATACTTATCAGATCCACATAAAGGTCGATCTCAAACAAGATATTTATTTACATGTGGGGGTACTGCCATATCATGGCGTTCAACAAAGCAAACATTAGTTGCTGCTTCTTCAAATCATGCAGAAATAATTGCAATGCATGAGGTAAGTTGAGAGTGTGTTTGGCTAAGGTTATTGACCCAACATATCCAGAAGATATGTAATTTACCTTTATAGGAAAATATGCCAACTATCTTATATGAAGATAATGCAACATGTATAGCTCAATTGAAGGGTGATTACATCAAAAGTTATAGAATGAAACATATTTCACCAAAATTATTCTTCATCCATGATCTTGAGAAAAGAGGTGATATAAATGTTCAACAAATTCGTTCTAGTGAAAATTTAGCAGATCTTTTTACTAAGGCATTGCCAACTTCAACATTTGAAAGACTACTATATAAGATTGGAATGCGTCGACTCAAAGATGTAATGTAATATTGCCATCGGGGAGTCTAAAAACAAGTTGTACTCTTTTCCTTTAACCAATGTTTTATCCCATTTTTTAACAAGATAGCTTGTAATAGAAGATTCTGTACTCTTTTTTCTTCATTAGGTTTTTTATCCCACAGGATTTTTCCTAATAAAGTTTTAACGAAACACATTATCTACCAATGAACTTCCAAGGGAGAGTGTTATGAATACATTATTAAATGGATGTCTATCATGACCAATATAAAATTTTGATGCATTTTAAATTCTAATAGTTATTAAATTAGATCTCTACTTCTTTTGTACTTCCTATACCTATAAATAGAGACTCCGATGAAGTATTGTAATAATCCCTTTTATCAATAAAGTATATTCTCTATTGCTTTCATATTTTCTTTATTCTTTATTCTCTCCATCTCTCTTTATTTTATAACAATTTTGAATAGTTTTAGATAAAAATAAATGTGACATTTAAATATCTCTTTTTTAAAAAATAATTTATTTTAATTTTTAATAATATAAAAACTTTTTATTGCAAATTTTATATAAAATAACTTATAAGATATCAAATTGGAGTCATTGTTTATTGTTTAAAGATAGGCAAAATATTAAATTCAAAGTAAATAAGTTAATTATAAGTATTGATTATGAGAGCAAAGTTGGACATAAATTCATTTAGGTCTACTCATAATAATTACAAATTTCATGAATTGAAACTAAACTTGAAGTTTTTTAAGAATGTTTGTCAACCACAAACGATAAAATAAATCTCACCCAGAAAAAAGTAACCCTTTCATAATTAATAATCATAAAACCTAGGATGAAAAAGATAATCACGAACACACTACAAGAGCTTCAAGTTGTAATAACCCTTCCATGTTTATTCAATCTAACTTTTGTTGCACTCTTCACCAAACCACTTGCCTTCCATTGCTTGGTGCATGTTGATTCTTTCTAACCTCACTTATGTCCACTTTAGGAGGCTCTGAATGTCTCCTACTACTGGCTGGGGATGCTGGGAACAAAAGCCGTTTCTTTGCAGACCCTGCCACTCTCCTACGTGGTGTGCCACTTCCTAAGGGGCTTGGTATTTGGGACCTGGCCTTTGTGGACTGTGTTGGTGCCATATAACTCGGAACTGCAGGTGAGCTTGTAAGGCTCTCATCATCTCTCATTGAGGACCCTGCAATGCTATGTCTCCTATAACGATCAGACTGGGTACTGAGTATGCTCCTTGAGTCTTCATACCCTCCCCATTGACTTCCTCTCGGACTTGGCAGTCTTGTTTTACCAGAAACCGATGAAATCGAAGGTGCCTTTGAAGGTGGAGTCGATGGAGACTGGCGGCTACGAACTTGACTTGACTTCTGAGGTGTTGGAGATGGTTTGTTATCATTGTTAAGATCTCTACGAGAATAAGCTCTGCTGATTTCACTTATAGATATCGAACGAGCACCCATACTCTTGACTGAGCCACGGTCATTGTTATCAGTTGTGCTTCGGACTTCCCATGGTCGGGCTGCCATCCATCGCTCTAACCAACTCCAACCCCAGTGCGAATTACTCGGATCCATAAATGTTTGATTCACTGATCTAGAACAGTTCTTCCACGATCGCTGTTAAAGGAAAAGAAAAACAAGGGTCATTTAACTCAAATTTAGATTCATGATTCTACATTTGGATTGTAAATATGAAAAGCATTACACAGTTATCTGCATTCTTGCAAACAAAAAGTCTGTAGAACCCGATACCTGGTGACAGTATGCATAAGCCAATGCTCTTTCCCTTTTCATAGTAGCTTCTTGCTTGTTTTGTTGTCTTGCTTCGGTCTGCTCCTTCGACCGTGTACTATAGTTCCAGTCTTCTCCCATCTGCAAATTACACGTTTAAACAACAAATCCGTAGATTCAACAGTGTTCATATACATTCTGCTTAAATAGTAGAAACAGTAGGCCTTATAAGTAAAATGCTTCTGCAATCAGCCTTAAAAGGTTTTCCACAAAGTCCAAATGTTGGGAAAGGTAGTCTTTCAGTAAGAGACAGGTTTCATACATAATACCATCTTCATTGTTTTCCGGAAGGTCGGATCTTTCACTAAAGGAGTTTTGAAGGTAGTGGAAAATACACCAAAACCGATCATCAAATGGAAGAAAATTACTTCAAAGAAAAACATGAGGGCTCAGCCCTCTAGAAATTCAGTCTTTGTATGCAAAACTCTAGAGGACAGATTGTGTTATGAGTTTGGTGAAAGGTACAGTAAAGTCCAAATAGGGTCAAGATCCATAAAAAAATGGTCAAAGGAAAGCTGAAAAGTCGAAGAAGATTTAGGAAATCATGAGCTCAAAGCATAAAATGTGCTAAAATCGAGGCACTTACGGGAGCTCTCAACTTCTCGAGCTCTTTCTGGCATTTCAGTTGAAGCTGGCGCTGAAGAGCCTGGTTCTCTTCTGACATTCTAATCCTCCTTGCAGAAATCTCAGACTGCAGACGAGCTAGAGTCTGCATGCATCTTAACGTTGTAGTTGCTTGGCGTTTGACGGATTGCCCTCTGATCAACGATTTCAACCTTACCAACCCTCTCAAAGCTCGCAGTGCCCTCCTAGCCTGAGAACTCAAATGCCATAACTCATAGCATGAATATGATTAATCGCTCACAAAACAAATGATTCAGGAGAATTTATGATTATACTACACATCACATTACTCAAGAACACCTTTCGTAATCATCATCAACATAATTAGCCACAACTAATCATCAAGAAAGGCCGATACGAACAAAATGTCCAACGATCATTTCAAAATCAATAACAACTTTCAATTCAAGCAATAGCACCGACATGGACGACAACAATGGAAAATCCAGTAAAAGTTCATACATATATGTTTACATAAACAACAGGCGAACACAATGTATTTTCGGATCCTTCAAAAATGTTTGAATTCATTAAGTAATAAATAAGAACATAAAACATCAAAATTAAGCAAAAAAAAGAAAAGGAATGATACACATATATACCAAATATCCACGAAATGCTGTTTGAATCCTGATAGCAGCTATTTCCTCCTTTGACTTCCCCAGATGGCGCTGCTGAGAAGTGAGACGGACAACTTCAGCAGCCGCCTGAGCAGCAGCCACCGCTGCCTCGGCCGCCACAGCGGTGGCAAGAGCCACAGAGTAGGCATGTTTGCTTTGTTCGTTTGCAGCTTCTTTTAACTTTACATCTTCAGTTATCACTTCAGTTTCTTCAGGCACAGACACAGGGCCCAAATCTTTGCTTTTTCCGAACCATTTTTTCTTCGGCTTTGGAGTTTGGTGCTGAAATTAATTAAAAACAACAAATCTAAGAAAACCCAAACCCAAAAAAATAAATCCATTAAATTATGAATTAAATCATTGAAACCTGAGATTTCTTGGATTCAGGGCTCAAAGCTTTCTTCACAATAGAAAACCAGCCACCTTTTTTTCCCATCTGTAAATAATTCCTGTTCTTCAAGAACATGAAATTCAATGAGAATTAATATTTATAAAAGAAAAATGAATTCAATCTGAGAAATGAAGAACAACCCAGATTCCAGAAATAGAAGATCTTCACTAAAAACAAAAAAAAAACCATATCAAAGTTTCCAAATTTGAACAGTTTTATTAAGGCAAAAACTCAATAAATACGTTCAAAATGAAAAGAAAAATGTCCCCAGGAAACTACTGAAAATTTACAATACCTTGGTACATAGAAAAATTCTCACAGATCTCAGTTAAAAGATTGATAAGTCACATTCTATCTCTTAGTTGTTCTTATTGTGTATTAAAACAAAATTGCAGTAATTAAAAATCAAAGAGAGAGAAGTGGATCTAGGCAAAAAAAAAAAAAAAGCTTGAAAGAGAACAAAAATGGCGGAAAATAATAATAAAAGAACAGGTTGGCATTTGCAGAGGATAACTAAGAAAAGTTGGGACCCAGCATGTCCCCTAGACCACTTTAAAATAAATTAATCAAAACAAGCAACAAAACATAACTGCTGCGGCAACACCAAGCAAGTACACTACAAAAAGTTGTCTTACTATTATTATTGTTATTATTAGCGTTACTCGTCAAATTCCTTTTAGCTTTTTTAGTCATTCCAATATTCCAAAATTCTTTAGTCATCCGTTTTACCAACACAAATATAATTTCACAATTTTAAAATTTAACTGTTAATATTTATAAATTATGTTAATTTAGCTTTAATTTAAAAAAATCGATTTTTAATATTTACACATTTTATAATTAGATTTTTTTTGTAATTTTATTTTATTTGACAGATGAAAACTATTATCTTGAATTTGGTGTTTTATTTTGATATATTTTCGATCAAAATTAGTTGATAGATTTTTTTTTTTAAATTTTTAGGTGAAAGGGTCACAAACAAAAATCAAAATTGAAAAGAAAAACAAATCACAATGTGTAGACGTTGAAGATTATTTTTTAGAATCAAAACTAAATTGACACAATGCATAAATGTCGATGATTAAATTTACTATTTACTGATTTTAAAAGTTGTTGCTCCATCTTCCCATCAGTCATTTAACATTCAGTGACAAAAAAAAATCAAATAGTTCAGTGACAAAAAAAAATATTTACCAATAGTTGAGTAACTACAAGTGTAGTTTACCCTTATTGTTGTTGTTATTCCTGTTATTATTATTTGGTATTTTTTTTTTGTAAATGGTACACAAATAAAAAAAATAACAAGATAATTTATTCTATGTAACACCCCTAACTCGTATCCGTCGTTGGAATAGGGTTAGGAGCATTACCGGAGTTTACATTTCAGAACTATAAAAAATTTTAGTACATTTAATTCATATCATCAATCACAGTAAAACCAATCAATAGCATACATATTGTCCCTTATACGAGCCATCGAGGCCCTAAAAACACATTAGAAACAAATTGAGACTAAATCAAGAACATATAGAAATTTCAGGAAAAAGATGAAAATTTACAAATTGCAGGGGTCACATGGCCAAGAGACACACTCGTGTCTTAAGCCGTGTAAGCATTCGAAATAGGGACACACAGCCATGTCCTAGCCCGTGTCCATGCCTGTGTAACTCACTTACTTGGATCATACGGCCAAACCACACGCCCGTGTGCCAGACCGTGTACCCTTCGAAATAACCTCACATGCCCGTGTGCCAGGCCGTGTGCTTAGCCGTGTAAAACTTGACTTGCAATCATTTGAAAACTACAGGGGACACATGGCCGTGCTACCTGGCCATGTGTCATACATGACTGAGACACACGCCCGTGTCTCTGCCCGTGTGGACAAAAATAGGCTATTTTACAAGCCATTTTTCTCGCCTTTTCAACATGTACCTATAATCCCTTTTACACATATACATAAGCCCTTAAAAGGCACCAAAATCATGCATAATCAAGCCAAACATATATGGTACAATAACATCCAACCAATATGCCCAAAGGCACCTCAAATGACAACATTAAAACATGTATAACCATGGATTCAATTTGGCCAAAATAAGTGATTAACTTTAACTAAGTTTGCATCATTACACAACATGTAAATCACTTACCAAAACATACCATTTGGTACCAACTGTACCACATAATCATTAGCATCAAAATACATATATGCTTACTATGGCAAAACACCAACTCACAACAAGTTATATGTCATAACTAATATGCACATTCAACTACTTTTCTATCTACCATCATTCAACCATAACAAGTCATATATCAACCATTACAAGGCTACTTATGTACACATTATAATATATATCATTTTACCAACACAAAGCCAAAATGCAAACTATCCAAATGGTCATTTCCACAACCAAAACACATAGGCTAACATTAGCCAAAAATACCTATACATGTCATTATAACCTTAACCAATATATCAAAATCTACTGATATAATCGCTGGATAGTGTGATAAATCTCCGACGAGCTTTCGATAGTCTAAAAAGTAAAGAAAAATAACTACGTAAGTAATAAATGCTTAGTAAGCTCGTATAAACTTTAATCGGATTAATCAATTTCCAAAATAAAATTTATACATATCAAGAATAATCATATACCGATACCACACGATTCATGAAACCAAATTCAACAACTCACAAAATGAGTAAATCCACATCATCACTTATACATATTATCCATAGCATAGTAGGATTTAGACAACTTTAAACTCTTCCAAATTTCTTTATTTTCATTTGCATTTCATTACTGTCCACACCCATTCCATATGCATAACATACAAGTCATAAGCATATCATTCAACCATAGCCACAAGCTAGTGCATTTAAACATAGCCCTTTTTGAATTAATCGTATGATAAGCTATTTCATAAGAAATTGCATAATTTAGACCTTACCACTTTTTCATGAGCATAAGCATATTTTCATTTGAGCACTTACCATTTCAATGCAACTTATAAGTAAACAAAATACCATTCAACCAACAGCTTGGCACTTGCCTAAGCATCAAACAACAACACATGTTTGCTTACTTGAACATATTTCATATAAATTCAACATTGATAACCTTATTTTCTCAACATGTCATACTTGATTTTATTACTCGTCTCCACTTACATAATTTCCATGTATCAACATATCAAAGATATTCATATATGTACATGTCATGATACATATCATTTTCTTGTTGTTTCTTCATATATATATCATCCATTTCAATATATCAATATATCATGTACCATCATTTCGTATTTCATATATATATATATACCTATATTAGTTCGTATCGAACTCATTTAGTCTCGTAACAGAACATCTTTCGTTGAACCACTAGAATAATATCAGATACGCGGGAATCTCGCACACTCTGTGCCAACATGTGGTCGAAACCACTACTATCTCATATCTCATATCAGTGCTCTCTCTCGAGCCATAAATGGGTCTACTCACACAAGCTATCAGTCAAGATGTAGCTACACAGTACTGCTTACACAAGCTGTCAAGTAACCGCAACAAATGCCGAAAACTCAACCACCGGTAGGACGAACGAGATCAGCACCCAAAACGCAGTAACCCCTAATGACATGTCATTTGTATCCTAAATATTCTTAAGGTTCAAATGGGACTCGATAGTCGTCGTGCATCGTTGAATTTTCCTTGTTTCGTTATAAGCTAAATTGTATAAATTTCATATAATAACATTCAGTTTAATCAACAATATACATAGTATAGTTCATACGAACTTACCTGGCTAAATTACAAAAATAGCAAAGTTCAGAGGCATTTTGGTAATTTTCATTTTCCTCAATTTTCCACCCGATCTTGATATGCAAGGAATTTGTCTAGTTGAAATTTTCAAGCTTCCATGGCTTCTTTTTCTTTGCATTTTCGGTTGGAGAAGAGAAATTAAAGATGACAACTTGTTTTATTTTATTTAATTTATCTTTTATTACTTATTTATAAAACCCTTACCTAACCTTAAAAATTACACTAATGCCAAACCATGCACATCCATTATCACCTTTAATGGCCTATTTACCATAAAAGGACTTCCACTTTAAAGTTCTATAGCTATTTAATAAATTTAGCTTATAGAACATAATTTTTGTACTTTATGCGATTTAGTCCTTTTTGCTTAATTAACTATCGAAACGATAAAATTTTCCAACAAAACTTTAATACCACCTTAATGAAACTCTGTAAATATTTATAAAAATATTTACAGCTCGGTTTATAGAAACGAGGTCCCGATACCTCATTTTCTAAAATCACTTGAACTTAATAAATCATCTATACAACACAAATCACTATATCAAAAACCTTTTTAAAATCACAATTAACTCGTAAATATTAAATATAATATTTATAAACCTACTTGTCAAATTTGATGGCCTTGAAACCACTGTTTTCAACACTACTAAAAAACAGGTTGTTATATTTTATGAATTATTTATTGAAATAGTATGAAATGAATAGTATTATTTCGATTTATCCTTGAATCGTCATAGATAAAAGTGATTTAATTTTATTAAACATTGGTGATTTAACCCCAAGGCACTAGAGAATTTTTTTTCTTGACGAGTAGGGATAAAAAAATCTAAACCGTTCAATAGATTTCGAACCATTCTATTTCGAATGGAGAGATTTTTTTTTTTTAAATGGATGCAGAACAAGTTGGATTTTCTTTTGACAATGGGTATGAAATGAATATGGTAATTAATTGGCTCATCCGTCCCAGTTCATTACACAAAATTGTTATTTTACCCTTGTATATATATAATTAGTAAAAGAGTAAAAATATAGAAATGTGATATAGAAAACTCATATGTTTTATTTTTAGACATTCTTTTTGAAGAATTATGTTTAAATATTTACTTTCCTTTTAAAAAGATTAAAAATAACTAGTAAAAATTAAATCGAATCAAGATGGTATGATGTGAGGATGGATGCATCCAACGTCTATAGAAATGATGGTGATTTCTAATATTACATGTCCATAGTGGAGTGGGGCAGGTGTTGGGGCAAATGATGCCAACTATGGAATGATAATAGATTTGACAACATCCACACTTGTTCTACTCCATTGTTATCCCTATTAATGAGACCCTAACTAGACCCCTTTAGATTGAGAAAAAGGGTTTCACACCTAGGGGCAAATTTAGAAATTTTTTAGGAGGCTAGAATTGAATAATAAATTTTATAATTTATTAATTTATGATTTCATCATTTTTTAAGGAATTAAACATCATTTTCTTCATTTTCGAGGGCCAAAAGTACAATTTTTCCATAAATTATCTTTTAATTTAATTATTTTATAGGGAACTTAAATAACAATTTTTCATTTGAGGGGAAAGGCCCCTGGCAACCTTAGAGTCACATTTGTTCTCACCTGTAACATCCCATACCTAACCCAATCGTTGGGTCTGAGCTACGAGTTATCACATCTGTTGTCGAAACAACTACGATAAACTAATTCAAATTCCATTATTAAACACTTAGATACGAGTATTACATGCTTAAAACATGATATATGGTCATTTTTGGGCCATATACGTGCTTATGAAAGCTCAATACTATCCCGGGGTCGAACCGGGACTAAAATGCAATGTTTTCAAAATTTCCTTGGCTTTTGTTACCACTTTACACCCTGAATGTCGAGACACTAGCCCTCCTTATCGCGACGTCCCTTGTTTGGTGGCGCGACGTCGGTTCTATTTTATTTTGAAGACTTTACAATTTTGTCCTTAGGTTGGAAAGCTTATGTACTACCTTCAATGTCGAGAACCCTGACATGGAAGTTGCGGCACTAGCTAGAGAAGTTTTGAAAACGTTGCAGTTTAGTCTTAGTTTGACCTAGGATAGTATTAAGCTTTTGTAAGCTCGTATATGGCTCGAAAATGATCATATATCATGTTTTAAACATGTAATACTTGTATCTAAGTGTTTAATAATGGAGTTTAAATTTGGTTGATAATAGTTACTTCAAAAATGAATGTGACATCTCGTAGCTCGAACCTGTTGACCGGGTCGGGTATAGGGTGTTACATTTAGTGATCAAAGTTATAGGTTTAGCTGATTTTTACTAAATTGAGCCCGTAATTTAGTCTAGAAGTACACGTCTAGTCGAGTCGAGTTTGAGTCGTGATTTAGACGTTGATTGTAAATTCTTTTATTTTATAGTTGAAAATGCCTGATGAATCAATAAAATGTTGGATTTGGTGCCCGAAATGTAGTATTTTTGTCTAAGTACACTTGGAATTTTTTGAACAGATTGGTTAATAAAACTATTCATGAATTACATTAATATTTTGTATATTATCCTCACATGGTTTTTTGCACGCAAAGCAAAATGGAAGCAAATGTTGCTCACTGGTTGTCTATTGTTTAACTAATATTTAGCGTTATTACGTGGCCGGATCGTAATATAGAAAGATAAATTGTATTAGTAGATGAACCTAAACATATCCTTAGTCTAATTGAAAATGAGCAAACCGATTAAAAGACTAATATGTCATCTATCAAGTGTAATTGGGGAGATACTTTGTCTTGGGCATCGGAGTGGATGACTCCCAGAAGATAAAGATATAGATGTGACAAACTAAACTGACAGTATATCGGACTGGACCCAAGTAGAATAGATCCTGCATTCGTTTATGGATCTATTCACTTGTGACATTCATAGTGTGGCATACCTAATTCCTTAGTGGATGGCGAACTATGTATTTGTTACTTGTACACTTTGATGTAAGTAAAAGCCTGAGTTTGAATAGATAAGGAATCGAAAGCTGGGGGGTTAGGTGTACGACTTCTACAGCATCTAGTGTCATTCAAAAAAGTGGATTCATAACCCAAGACATGAGTAAATGATATCCTCTCAGAGGCATTACATGGTCGATGAAAAGTAAACGTGGCAACAGGTCATTCGTCTTTGTGATGGATAACTTGATCACTATTTGGTAGTGATTGACTTTTGACAAAGGAAGATGTAATAGTTGCCAAAAGATAAAATAGGATCAGATTAGGAGAACGGATATTATCCCAAAGAGATCAATGATATAATATGAGGGTAACACATTTATGACAAGGTCATTGGAAAATCACTGAATAGTTGCTTTCGTAATGGTATGTCATCAGAGAGAGCTTAGTCATGATACTATAATGGAATGACTTCATGACTAAATGAGTTTATAATTAATAGGCGAAAAATTGAAACTAAATTATAAATCATTTGATCCCTAATTACATATGCCCAACCGGTCCCTCCACTAGCTCATTGAAACCAAAAATGAATTGCGTCTTTGAATTGCACCAGTATGCACTTCGTGTGTCAGGATGCACTTATACACTAGTATGCAATTTGTGTGCCAGTTTTCCTAACTGGTGTATTGGTTGAATGATCCGTTTATGTTCTTGAGCCCAATTTTAGGTAATAGGGAATATAAAATATGAACATGATAAATGTTATTTGAATTGAATCATGATATGAAATGGTGTTATTGTTTGAGTATGCCCAAAGACTAATCATGAGATGGTTGTAATTACATACATGTTTTATCTTGTTTATTAATATAAGGAAATGCCATTTTTATTTTAGTTTCTTTTTATGTGTATATAAACAAACTAAAAATAATAAAGTCCTAAGAATAATATGATTATACTTAAAAGGTTCTTAGTCAAGTATTATTGTGAGCTTGGAAAATAATAATGCTTTAAGACTAACGTGTAGTTGAATGATGACAAAGTGTTGTCATTAACATAGGGATGTCAAAATCAATACTTGAGTATGTGTTAAAGAACAACATACTAGACTGACCTGCCATGAGTATGTTTCTTGGATTATCATTGTCCCAACCATGAGTTGTATATTTTGATATAGTCAAACATCTATTGTAACAAGTTGAACTATAAAGACTAATGTTGGATATACCATAATCCATTTAGTGGGAAATGATTGATCAAGATAAGATTTAAAAAATGGAATTATTTCGTATTTAATATATATGATATTATTAAAGGAATACAATCCCAGATTATGAAGGGGTGAGTAAGAAAATACAACTAGTTCTAGCAGCCAAAAGTTTGGATACTCTCTGAAAAGTTTAGAAGAGTTTTTTGTTTGCAATTGACTGGGTGGATTATGTTGCGACTACGATTGACATCGTGCAAATGATATTGTCGCGTGTAAAATGATGTGTGATTTGTGCAAGTATACATGTAACGGCCCGATTTAGGGGCTAGCCAGAATAGTGATCTCGGGATAATTAATCTGAGATTTGAGAAATTTATTTTCATGTATGGAGCGTCATTCAAAACAGTAGAATTCATGGCCCGAAACATGGGTAAATGATATCCTCTTATTAGCATTACATGGCTGATGACAAGTAAACATGATCAAGGGTCATTTATCTTTGTGATGAATGACTTAGTTACTATTCGATAGTAGCTGACTTTTCATGAAAATGTAGTGACTACCATGAGATAAAATAGGATCATACTGGGAAAATAGATTTTATTCCAAAGAAACCAATGATATCCTATGAGGGTAACACACTTATGACAAGGTCAATGGACGAGCACTGAGTAGTTGCTTTCGTAATGGTATGTCGTTGGAGGAGAGCTCAATCACGATACTATACTGGAATGGCTTCTACCTGCCTATAAACGAGTTATCATTTATAATAAAATATGACACTAAAAATATATGAATTAAAAATGGCGGTGTTTGCAAGTGCATGGGTCAAATTGTAATATAATTTAGTATAACGAAATACTTTGGCAGTATTCCAAGGATCGTACCAAAGGGAGGATGGAATAAGCCTTTAGTTTGTCGAGATAATTAGTACAATGAAATACAACGTCGTTTAACTTTCAACCAAAAAAGCATAAGTATGTACTTAAAAACCATGTGATTATTAAATAAAATAGCCTATTGGTTAGCTACAACCCATGCATGAAATCACCATTTTAATTCAAAACCAAAACCTAAAACTTTAAGAAACCAAAACTCGAAACCCATACCACAGTTCATATAACTTAATTACAGCCTGACTTCTAATAATTTATTAAAAATTATGAAAGTCTTTATAAAACCAAACCAAAACATGTCACTCGAAGACCCTCGGCTTGTCGAGTTCAACACCGAGAACGTGGGTTACCTGAAAGGGTGAAAAATGAAGGGATGAGCTACAAAAGCTCAATGTGAGTCTTAAAACAAAAGTAATCAAGTAGAGTCGTACAAAAACAAACAATGTAACCAAAGCAGTAACCACAGTTGTTACAAAATACCATAGCCGAGATCAAAACATAATCAGATATCACATCAGGGTAGAGCATCGAAATGCTTTAACATTAACAAATATGCAAATCTTATTGCAATGCAAAATGACACAAGACCCCCACCTATCCAGCTGTTACACACCAGCTCCATCATCCATCACACACTTTTAAGGGTATACTTACCCTTTCCAACCTTTACGCACCATTATTTGGGTTATGGTTTACCCATCCAACCAAACCAAACCTTAAAGTGGTCGTGTGTCACTTGTAAGTTATGCAGTCAAGCTGCTAATATAATTGCGTTTTACTGTTAAAATAAAATAATAATGTAGTTAAACTGCCAAATCAAACTTCCTTCACTTCAAACTCAAACCCCTAACCATAATACAAAGTGCATATGCAAAACTCTTAGTACATACGAATATAAATCGAATTAGACTTAGTCACATTCAGATTCCAGTATTGCACACATACTCATAATCAATTACAAATTTTTGAATTAATAAAATGCACAATTTTCGTTAATCACATCCTAACATTTCATATAAACAGCTTATGTAAATATCAACATCAGATATTATAAGTACACGTATATAAAAAACGTTCAAGCAAAAGTATGCCCCTTAAAGACTTTCTACAAGTAGTAACAGAGTCCCAACACTCCTAGAGAGGTTTAAAAATGCAACAGATCTCTAAAGGACTAAAATGAATCAAATAGTGAAACAAAAGTAAAAACTGTAAAAATAGAACCACATAGACGTGTGGTAAGGTTCAAACCGTGTGACAAGGGTACATGGCCGTGTGGCTGATGGACATGCCCATGTGGCTAAAACACATGCCTGTGTGATTGAGGTACACGGTCGTGTGACCAGAACGTGTAACTCTCTAACCCCGTGTGACAAAATTCACAATTATGATGCAAGGGAGACACGATTGTGTCTCAGGTCGTGTGAAATCTCCCCAGGCCATGTGCGATCGATAAAAGGTTCACACGATTGTGTGGCAAGGTCATGTTGCCCACCCCAAGCCATGTGACAAGGAAATTAACTTGATTTCTAAAGCGACATAGGGTCGTGTGACTGCCTATGTGCGGCACACGCCCGTGTGGTTCAAAAACCACCTTAGACCTATTACAAATCACAAAAAATAACACCAAAATCACTATTAAGTACTAATGTTTGAGAAACACAGCTGAAAATGTGATTCTAAAGCCCTAACAATCAGAAACTTCCTTTCTACTAAAAGAATCCAAACCTTAATTTCACAAATACACCACAACCTATGAGAAAAATCGATCATAATGGATAAAATAAAAAGAAAAGAATCAAAGCAAATGGATTAAAACTCAACATTAATACTTACACTTTTCCTACTTCAAATCCTAGTTAAGTGAAGGAGCGAAAGAACAAATGAATCCCGAAAGAGCCAGAAATCGAACATGGTATTTAAATAACGAACGCAGCACGATATTACTAGACTTTGGAGTATCCCAACAATAGTACAAAAGACAAACTAAGAAGTCAAGAAAGAATGAACGAAAGAGAAAAAATGGTGTAAAAGAGAACACAATAGCCAAAAGGAGCAAAAATTTGAATTTGGGGGAAAATGAAAGAACAAGCTAACGTGAGGAGAGTGGCGGAACATGAAAGGAGTTTTAGGGATCCCTTTTTCAAAAATTTTAACAAAACCCTATCATTTTTTTAGAGTCGGAACAAAAAAATTAACATTTTCTAAGCACCAAAGGGGGCTCAAAAACGAGACCTAAGGGCAAGCTAACACCTTACCACTAAACCAGCAAGTTCATTCTGTTCCTAAAACTCAAAAACTAACTTAAAGATCGAGCTGAACCACTGACCCAACTAACAAACTTTAATACTTCTAACCCCAATTTTGGGGTGTGACAACTCAACCCTCCTTAAAGAAATTTCGTCCCTGAAATTTACCACTAACTACACAAGCACTAACTCACACGATTAACTACCACACTTCCGCTGCACACTCTAATCCCAACGCACTACCAAATAACACTTACCCTTACAATCTTTTACAAATAGTTTTAAATATCTAATTTACTAACATGCAAATACCACAACTAATCAATCAACTAGTCAAATTGAATCCTAACAGTACAATACACATATTAAAGTAACCTACAACAATACCTGTCTCGGCATTAGTTTCAGCTCCCCGATTTTGAGCCTTTTCGTAGCTTGCCTCTAACTAGGTGGTTGACGAGAGCAATCCTTAACTTGATGCTCTATGGACCTACATTTGAAACATGCTCTTGACCTTTTCCAAAACTCGCTCGGATGGCACTTATTACAGAACCCTCATATCAAAATATTTGTGCCACTACTAGAACCACTAGCATTATTTTTCTCAACATGATGATAAGACCTGGCCCGCTTCGTAGATTGCAGCTCTAAGCTAGAAGGACTAAGGCCTCTTTTATTTTGAACTTTACCTTCACACTCAATACACTTACTCACATTAACCTATTTAGTACTCTCTCACATAGTCTCGAAGACCTTCTCTAAGACTCCCAACACCAACTAGGTCAACGAATCAACATCAGTCACCAAATTACTGCCACTAGTAGCTGGTGTAACCATAGCGATCTCTGTCTCCTGAGTAGGCACATGCCCTAGAGAAACTGAGGACTCATCTCAAGTCCCACTAGGCTGATCCTCCTAATTTGTCTTATCTTCAAATTCCATAACACTCCTTGCATCTAAAATCTTAAGGTATCGACAATTCCATAACAGAATAATCAGAGATAATAATCTAAAACCCTACAATTTTAATCTTATTGTTTTAGAGTTCAATATAGACTAGCACCGGAGTCTCAGACACTTTGTTTGAAGAGAAACAATTTTAAAACATTGTGGTATGTTGTTATTAAAACCCTTTTTAAATCCATGAATATAGATACGTTAAAAAAACAGGTCAATTTTTTGCAAACCTGACTCTGATACCACTAAATGTAACACCTCAAAACGTAACCCAAAAGTTTCGACCAGAATCTGGAGGTCACATTGGCCACCAAAATGGCCCAAACAAAACACCATTCAAATTTGTTAAACTTATCCAAAAATCATCTTTTACTAGAATTTTAATGAAACCGATAGTGAGCTTCATTTATGGTTTGCAAACATTAAATTTAATTATCACTTAAAACAAGTTGAAACTAAATTCACATATCATGTTTTAATTTTGCGACCAAAATAGATTGGTAGTTTTTCTTAACTGAATTTTCAAACCAAAATATGCAATGTACAATTATAACATTTTACCTTGATTTAAAACCATAAACAGTTACTTCAAGACCATGTGATTATTAAAGAAAGTAGCCAATCCGTTAGCTACAACCCCTGCATGAAATCACCATTTTAATTCAAAACCAAAACCCGAAACTTTACGAGACCAAAACTCGAAATCCATACAACAGTTCATATAACTTCATTACAACCTAACTGAAAATAATTTAGTAAAACTTATGAAAGTCTTTATAGAACCAAACCAAAACGTGTCACTCCGAGACCTTCAGCTTGCGGAGTCCAAAACCTAATCATATGGGTTACCTGAAAGAGTAAAAACTAAAGGGATGTGCTATAAATCTCAGTGTGAGTCTTAAAACAAAAGTAATCAAGCAAAGTCGTACAGAAACAAATGATGTAACCAAAGCAGTAACTACAGTTGCTAAAAAATACCATAGCTGAGATCAAAACATAATCAGATATCACATCAGGGTAGAGCATTGAAATGCTTTAACATTAACAAATATGCAAATCTTATTCCAATGCAAAATGACACAAGACCCCACCTATCCAGTTGCTACACACAAACTCCATCATCCATCACACACCATTAAGGGTATACTTGACCCTTTCCAACCTCTACGCACCATTATTTGGGTTATGATGGACCCATCCAACCAAATCACACTTTAAAGTGTTCGTGTGCCACTTGTAAGTTATGCAGTCAAGCTGCTAACATAATTGCGATTTTGCTGCTAAAATATAATAGTAATGTAGTTAAACTGCCAAATCAAACTTCTTTCACTTCAAACTCAAACCCCCAACCATAATACAAACACTACACCAAAACAAACTTTTAGCGGCATTTTTAGTAGTGTTTTAATGAAAAACGCCGCAAATATTATACATTAGAGGCATTTGAAAGAAAACGCCGAAAAAGTTGAGCAATAGCGGCGTTTATTTCCAAAACGCCGCTAAAAAGGAGAAATAACGGCGTTTTTTTTCTAAACGCCGCTAAAGCTCTTAGCATTAGCGGCGCTTTTAAAAAACGCCGCTAAAGACCTGAGCATTAGCGGCACTTTTAAACAAATGCCGCTAAAGACCTGAGCATTAGCGGCGCTTTTAAAAAAACGCCGCTAAAGACCTGAGCATTGCGGCGCTTTTTAAAAAATGCCGCTAAAGACCTGAGTATTAGCGGCGCTTTTTCACAAACGCCGCTAAAAGTTGTTCATATTTTTTTCTTATTCTTGCTTTGAATTATATTTTATTTTGATACATTCACTTATAAGCAATGAGAAAGTTTCATTTTAGTTACTTAATTATGAAAAGTTACAAATTGTTAACTAAACAATTTAGAAGTTTTCATTTAAGTTACAAATTAAGCTATTAAAATTGATTTAGGGTTTAAGTTTAGTATGTTAAATTCATGGTTTAGGGTTTGTTATTTTGGTGTATGGGTTTAGTGTTTTAAAGTTTGTTGTTTGGGTTTATTGTATGGGTTTAGGGTTAGGGTTTAGGGAAATGGTTAATGTGTTAGGTTTTTGATTTAAGGTTTATGGTTTAAGTTTAGGATTTTTGGGTTTAAGATTTAGGGTGTTAGCTATATGACCCAAAATCCCGAAATCGAAATCCCTCATGAGGGATTTATGGTTAATGTGTTAGCTATTAAAATATATGTTTTGTACTACACTAACATTGGCCACATAAATTCCCAAAAAATTGGTCTCGAATTATGGTTTAAGGTTTGCAGTTTAGAGTTTAGGGTTTGAGTTTTATGATCTAAAATTTATGGTTTGGGGTTTTAAGTTTAAGGTTTAGGTTTTGGTGTTTGTGGTTTAGGGTATAATATTTAAGGTTTAGGGTTTATGATTTAGGGATTAATCTTGGATTTTTTAGAATATAAATCAAAATAAGATAAATGTAAATTATTATTTTAAAAATATATATATCAAAATGGGTTAAATCCCAAAAGCATACAAGAACAATGGTTTAGTGTTCAATTGTATAGATAAACTTTAATTTGATCCAGATCTTGTAAAATATTAACACAATTGATATTAGGGGTGAGCAAAACTCGATTTGACTCAAAAAATCGAAAAAAAATTTGAATTTCGAGTTAAATGAATCGAATTATTCGAGTTAATCAAGTTATTTGAGTCAACTCGAATTTTTTTTCGAATTTCGAGTTCGAATCGAGTTGAGTTTTCGAATTCGAATAACTCGAATAATTCGAATAATTCTAATATTAAAATATAATATTTTATATTTTTACCCCAAACTCCCAAACCTTTTTACTTTTCCCTCAAAATTTTTATTCCTTCCCACTTTTCCCCCAAAACTTTTATTCCCCTCCCATCCCAACCCTCCAATCTACCCAAAATCAATTTCCCATCAAAATTTTACTCTCCCATTTACTTTTTCTCAAAATTTTACTCCAAAAAACTCTCAAAACTTCCCCCCCAAATTTTTACTCCCTCCCACTTTTCCCCTAAAACTTTTACTCCTTTCCCATCCTACCTCCCATCTACCCCAAACCCATTCCCCCCAAATTTTTTTTTTATATTTTCCTTCCAAAATTTTACTCCCTATTTATTTTCACTCAAACTTTTATTCCCCAAAACTTTTATTTTCCCCTAAACTTTTACTTCTCACCTTTTACTCTCAAATAAAAATCAAAATTATCCATAAAAATCACTAAACATAAATAGCAATAATTTTATTTATATCTACTATTTATATTATTAAATTAAATTTCACATTTTATATTATTTATATTATTGAATTGTTTAGTCATATTGAATATTTATATTAAATTGAATTATTAATTATACCATAAAATATTCGTATTAAAATTTTATATTGGTATCAATTTCATATTTTCTTTAAAATAACTTTTATTAAAAATCACATTTTACATTTAATATATATTTTAATTCCAAAATACATAGTGACAAGAATCAAGATAATTGAAATAACTAAGCAAGCAAAAAAACTAACCCAGTATATAAAGTATTAATAAATAAATTATGAGGTGATGAAAGTTAATAAAAATTTGATTAATGTGGACAAATTTAATTACGATGGGTGATAGTGGTTACAAGGACCCAAAATTATTTTTTAAAATTTAACTCGAACAAATATATTCAATTCGATTCGATTCGATTCGAATTCCATCTCACTCGACTCGATTCGAGAAAATTTCAAATCAAATTAGGATGATAAAATATGATTCGTCAACTCGATTTACTCGAAATTTTTTCATTTGATTCGATTCGATTCGATCGAACGCTCACCCCTAATTGATATAATTAACATCATTTTTATTTATATATTTCATACATAAAATTTATATTTATTCAATATAAAAATATATTGATGTATTTATAATTTAAAATAATGTGTATGATTAAATTAAAATTAAAGTTTCAACTATACATTTAAACCACAATTAGAATTTCACATCTAGAATTACACATTAAACCGTAATTCATATATAATTACGAGATGTATTTATATCAAAATTTAGGTGTATACATATAATTAAATGCCATTTATATAAAAATCTAAACAACTAATGCAAACCATACTTAAAAGAATAATGTTGATGTAAAACAAAGAAAAAAATTCCTAAAGAGTTGATAATGGTAATTTAATTTTTAAAATTTAATAATAAAAATTAAAAAATTAAAAACTTAAAATTTAATATTTAATATTTTAGTTAAAAATTTCAATATTCAAAATATAATAAAAATAAAAATTTAAAAAAATGATAATCTTAGCACAAAAATTATGAAAGAAAAAACATAAAAAAATAGGTTAAAAATGAAAAAAAAATTAAAATTGTGTAATAGTGGCGTTTTTGTAAAAAATGCCACAAAAAAGGAGTTATAGTGGCGTTTTTAATAAAAACACCGTAAAAAATAAGCTATACTGCCGTTTTATTAAAAAACGCCGCAAAATTTCATTAGCAAAAAGGTGTCATTTTTTCTACGCTAAAAAATTAAGTTCACTATCCCTATAACCACGAACTTTTCCCCCAAACCCTAAATTTCTAAGTATCAAAATTTTCCTATATCGGTTTCCCAAAATCCCCCAAATCGGTTTCCCCCAATCTTCATCCATATGTTAGCACCAATTTTTGCCTTTCATTTCAATCCAGTTTTCCTCGTAAGTCACTATCCAGTTTTCCTCTTTTGTATATTTGAGCCCACTCGAAGTCTGAAACCCTCTCAGATCGACACCACCCCATGGGTTCCATAGACACGCCGACGATTACGGAGAATGGTTCAACACAATCCCACGCCGTCACTGCTCCGCCTGATGAAAACCAGAGGTTTTGGCCTCCTCAAACGGTTACCGAGGTCCGAGGTAACGAAAAAAGGAGGTCGGTATACTCCCCTAGAGGTGGGTACTCGCGTCATGTGCACTGGAGAGACGGCAAGTATCATCATGTCAAAGTCATCGAATGCCGTAGCTACAAATTCACGAGCCCAAAGTGATTATGAATATTACGTTCATTACACCGAGTGTAAGATTTCTGTTCTCCCAAGGGTTTTTTACTTTAATTTAATTATTTCAGGTTCTTTTTTTTGTGATTCAATCTAAAACATATATTTATTATCGTTAATAATCTGATGGTTATTTTTTCTTCAATTTCTCTTCTACATTTTAGCCGCTAAAGTTTGCGGCGTTTGTTTTAGCGGCGCTTTTTGTGGCGCTTTTAAAAGCACTGCAAATACTATTAGTGGCGCTTATAAGCGCCGCTAAAAGTCTGTTTTGCTGTAGTGAAAGTGCATATGCAAAACTCTTAATATATATGAATATAAATCGAATTACTTACTCATATTTAGATTTCAGTATTCCACACTACTCATAATCAATTACAAATTTCTGAATTAATAAAATGCACAATTTTCGTTAATCACATCTAGACATTTTATATAAACAGCTTATGTAAATAGTGAAATCAGATATTATAAGTAAATGTATATAAAAAACATTCAAGCAAAAGTAAACCCCTTAAGGACTTTCTACAAGCAGTAACGGAGTCCCGAACGCTCTTACAGAGGCTTAAACATGCAATGGATCTCTAAAGTACTAAAACAAATCAAATAGCGAAACAAAAGTAAAAACTATAAAAACAGAACCACATAGACGTGTGGGACGGTTCAGACTATGTGACAGGGGTACACGGCCATGAGGATGAGAGACACGCCCGTGTGGTTGAAATACAAGGACATGTGGCTGAAACATATGCCTGTATGAATGAGGTACACGGTCGTGTAACCAAACCATGTAACTCTCTGACCCCGTGTGACAAAATTCACAATTATGAAGCAAGGGAGACACGGTTGTGTCTCAAGCTATGTGAAATCTCACCATGCTATGTGCGATCGATAAAATCCCTAATAGAGGTCACACAGCCATATGGCCAGCTTGTGTGGCCCACTCAGCCTGTGTGACAAGGAAATTAACCTGATTTCTAAAATGGCACAAGGTTGTGTGGACCGCCGGTCTGTGGCACATTCCCATGTGGTTCAAAAACCACCCTAAATACTACTACAAATCACAAAAAAACACCAAAATCACCCTTAATTACTAGTGTTTGAGAAATAAACTTGAAAATGTGATTTTAAAGCCCTAACAATCAACCGCTTCCTTTCTTCTAAAAGAATCCAAACCTTAATTTCACAAATACACCACAGCCTATAAGAAAAATCAATCATAACGGAATAAAATAAAAAGAAAAGATTTGAAGTAGACGGATTAAAACTCAACAGCAATACTTACACTTTTCTTATTTCCACTCCTAGTTAAGCAAAGGAGCAAAAGAACAAATGAACCCCAAGAAGCCGAAAATCAATAATGGTATTTAAACAAAGAAGGCAGCGTGGTGTTTCTAGACTTTGGAGTATCCCAAAAACGGTACAAAAGACAAACTAAGGAGTTAAGAAAGAATCAACGAAAAAGAAAAAGTGGTGTAAAAAAGAACACAATAGCCAAAAGGAGAAAAATCTAAATTTGGGGAAATATGAAAAACAAGCTAATGTGAGGAGAATGGAGGAACGTGAGAGGAGTTTTAGGGATTTCTTTTTTCAAAAATTAAAAATAAAATAAAATTTTAACAAAATCCTATCAGTTTTTTTTTAGATTTGGAACCAAAAATTAACCTCCTCTAAGCATACACGGGACTCAAACACAAGACCTAAAGGCAAGCTAACACCTTACTACTGAAACAACAAGCTCATTTTGTTCCTAAAATGCAAAAACTAACTTAAAAGTCTATCTCAACCATTGAACCAACCAATAGACTTTAATACTTTTAACCCCAATTTCGGGGTGTGACATATCTCCTGACCTCGTCTAGCCTATGATAACTTTCTAGGGTTGTCAAGCCTAATGGTTTAAGCACATATAATTCATACCAACTAATCTTTCTTGAGAAACCCTAAATACTCCGTTAATCACATCGTCATCCACTCGTTAATCTCCACTAATGGATTTAGCCACTCATGTTATTAATAATCTCAATTCCGATTGAATAAATCATCTGAAGAATATAATTGATTCAGAAGAGAAAAGAGATTTTAATAATCATGGATGTAATATTGAATAGGGAAAAAAGTAGCAAATATCTCAATTAGAGTAAAGAAATAAATCGAATGCAACATAAAATATAAACTGAAATACTTGAATAATACAAATAAAGGAGAAAAAGAGAGTTATGAAAAGTTGAAAAGGAAATAAACTAAATCTACTCCTAAACTACAAAGGTTTTTTAAGGCGTCTAGGACTACTTAATTACATCAATCCTCTAACGTCTTATTTATAAAAGGTCTTGGCAGCCCAAATTAGGTCTTTGACATGTCCTAGGTCTTTATATATGTTTGATTGTGTGGACAAAAAATAACTCCATATTACTTGGGCAAGACATCGACGTGTGTTGTGCCACGCCCCTTGCATGGTGAACGCAACACCTAATTCCAGCCTTAGTCGATTGTTTTGTGCTTTGACATCCTAGGAAGCTTGTGCATCACTCATACCTTCCTTCCACGTCAATTGGGCATATATATATCTTCATCTTACGCACTCACTTGAACATATTAGCACAACCTAAAGCCCGTGTCAGCTTATTGGGTCACAACACTTGTAAAATCTATTAAAAAATACTTATTTTATTAATATTCTATCCTAAGCCCTAATTACTGAAAACAAAATATAAAATCCTAAATTGCCTAGAAAACAAGCTCCTTAAGTGTAGAATTAAATGAATTGACTATTACACTTGACGATAGGTAAACTTCATGACTAAATGAGTTTGTAATTAATAGGTGAAAAGTTATAACTTTATTCGAAATCATTTGAGCCATAATTGCATATGTTCAATCGATCCTTCCACTAGCTCATTAAAACTAGAAATGAATTGTGAGTTTGAATAGAAATGAATAGAATGAATAGGAAAAAGAAATGGAAAACATTCAGGAATGATTATGATTTTTTCAAAAATGGAAAAATCAAATCATTTGGAAATGAATGTAGGTTTCCAAGAATGGAAATGGAAATGATTCATTTACAATTCTATATGGATTACTTAAAAATGATCGGAAGAATTAGTTTATATTTTTGAGCAATTTTGAAGCCTGAAAATGAAAATAAATCATTTGGTCACAGTGAACATGTTAAGTTATGAAATATTGAACATATTTGCTAGAATTTTTACTAGGGGTGAAATCGTCAAAATTTTAATGGGGGTAAAATAGGGATGAGAAGATTTTGAATACTGAATATTAAAATTTATTTTGGGAAATAGAAAAACTAAATCGGGTGGGTCAAAAGGCCTAGGAAGTACTCGTAATTGGATTCGATGTGAGAGAGACCAAAATCCCCTCATATAACATAAAGGGAGCGGCAACCCTAGTAGGATTACTAGGGTCTGTCATCCACCCCACTCCTACTCTAAGTAGGAAGTTGTTTTTCTATTTGAAAGAAACCTCTACAACCTAACAAGGGTTCTACCTTCTTTTCCTATAAATAGATGGCACCAGTAGGAGTTATTTACACAACTTTGAGAGATTATTACTCTACCAAAAAGTAGAGAGAATTTATTCTTATTTATCAAATATATATTTCCAAAATAACGATTCTACCATTTTCTATTAAAGAAGACAGAATTTTCATTTTCACCCAAAATAAAAGAGAGAACTTTTTCTAGTTCTGTGTTTCAATTCAATTGGTTTGAGTCCACACTCAAAGCAGTTCGTGGTACGAGAATAGTGGAGACGACCGTTTGGTTGAAAGCCAGGAACAATGAATGCCCACTAAGCTGAAAACACATCTATGAATTTAGTTAGAGTTTATTGCTATAAATATCACAAACCGGGTTGATTTTCAAAATTTTAGTTTTCTACTGTGTAAGAAAATCTTTTTCAAACGGGATTTTTTCCAACAAAGAGAGCTTAGGTGGTATCTTTTAGTTTAGGATGATAAGGAGAGGAGATTCCTAACTAGGAGTAGCAAACAATGTAATCATCTTAGGTTAATTAGCTTAGTTAGTAATCCATGAATCATTCAACCATCATTTCAATCCATTTTCATTATTTCTAATAAAAAGGAAGAAATTTTAGTATTTTTATTTGTTAATTTAGGTATAGCTCAAATCATAATTAATTTGAACTTCACTAATAATTTTTGACTCAATTAGATTACTAATTACTTAACTTGTAATTAACTTGATAAAACACATATACTCAATTTGGAAATCCTTTGGGTTCAATCCTTGGGATACTCAGGTGTTTCATTGCCACTAAAAATATTACAACTGACACTGTACGCTAGCAGTTAAAACCACACTTTTAAATTGTTTTATAAATTTTTTTTTTTTTGCGCATGGGCGCATGTAGTCAAGTTGTTGAGGTTGTTCCTGGGCATTGTAATGGTGTAAATGTGTAGTCAAGTTAGTTACATTTGAGACAATATTAGTCGAAAGACAAGGAAATTAGATAGTACTTTTTATTTCGTTGTATAGTGTTTTTGTTTTTTGTGTCTTTATTTTAATTTGCCTTATTGAAGATTTAGCATAATCATGTTTAATAAAAATGGATATAGGTGGTTGGAGACCAATATAGATACGAAGAGAAAATGTGTTCAACAAATAGAGATTCGACGAGCCATTGGAGTTATGATGGCAATTATAGAAGGTAAGAGTATCCATATGGTGATTATGGCAGTTAGTGTTCATATGCATATGCAACCGAGATGGGTAGCTACAATCAAAGGTGGTCAGTGTAACAGCCCAATTTCAATAGTGTTGGAACAAGTGATTTGAGATCACTAAATCTAACGAAAAAGTTAGGAAACTTTGTTAATCGATAATTATAAGTTAAGTGTGATTTTAGAAATATTTTAAAATTAGTAAATTTTGTGAACTAAAAGAATTAATTAGAAAAATTGGGCCAAAAACGAGGTATTGAGATCTCGAATTCATAAAATGAGCCATAAATATTTTAGAAATATTTATGGAGTGTCGATAAGTTATTATTAAAGTTTAGTTGAGAAAATTTAACGTTTGGATATGTAATTAAATGAAAAGACTAAATTGAAAAAGGTGTAAAAGTTTTATTATAGATTAAAAAAGTATAAAGGACCAAAATGGCAATTAAGCCATTTTGTTTAATTAAGGCTGTTATTGTGAAGAAAATCTGAGATTTTTTTATGTTTAATATTATATTATTATTTTATATTATTATATATAAAACAATCAAAAGAGAATAGAGAATAGAAACCCAAACGAAGAAGCAGAGAGCAGGAAAGAAAGAAGAAGAGAAGAGAAAGGAGAAAAAAGGGGGAAAATTGGAAAATTTTTAAAATTAGCTAAATAAAAAGGGGATCAAATTGAATTATATGGAGAATTCTCTTCATTTCTCTTCATTTTCTTCTTTCTTTCCTGCTCTCTGCTTCTTCGTTTGGGTTTCTGTTCTCTATTCTCTTTTGTTTGTTTTATATATAATAATATAAAATAATAATATAATATTAAACATAAAAAATCTCAGATTTTCTTCACAATAACCATTAATAAACAAAATGGCTTAATTTTCATTTTGGTCCTTTATACTTTCTTTAATCTATAATGAAACTTTTACACCTTTTTCAATTTAGTCTTTTTCATTTAATTACATATCCAAACGTTAAAATTTCTCAACTAAACTTTAATAATAACTTACGACACTCCATAAATATTTCTAAAATATTTATGGCTCATTTTATGAATTCGAGATCTCAATACCTCGCTTTTGGCCCAATTTTTCTAATTAATTTTTTAATTCACAAAATTTACTAATTTTAAAATATTTCTAAAATCACACTTAACTTATAATTATCGATTAACAAGGTTTCCTAACTTTTTCGCAGATTTAGTGATCTCAAATCACTTGTTCCAACACTATTGAAATTGGGTGTTATAATTAAATGTAACACCCTTACCCGTATTCAACGCTGAATAGGGTACGAGGTATTACCGAATTACAAATTTATTTATCGACATTTTATTTCATTTAGCATTTATATTTGAAACCAATCAAAATCAAACATATTGTCCCTTAAACATATTTATTTTTCTCGTCATGTCTTACATAAATTTATTACTCATCTCAACATACTTAATTATCTTATATTAACATATTAAAGATAATCACATATTTACATATCATAAAAAATATCATTCAATTATCTCCTTCATAAACATAAATCAGCTAATTTATCATATCAATATTTCACGTACCATCAACTCATATTTTCAATATCCTATAATTAAGTTACACGAACTTACTTGGCTAAATTTGTAGAAGTATCAAGATTCGTGGTCATTTTAGAAATTTTCTATTTTCATCGATTTTTCAATCGATCTTAATCTAAATTAATAATTTCATTCAATTTTGCAATTCTAAATAATAAAATAATCTATTTCATGCAAATTGGTCATTTCTACATTTTTTTACAAAATTAATCTCAAAGTTTTACTTTTATTCAATTTAGTCCCTGAGCCTAAAACATTTCAAATTAGCCATACTACCTAAATATTCATACATATTTTCCTCCTCCTCCTCTCCATTCCACATCCTTAATGTATATAACATGCTATAAGTAACATTATCAATAATTTCATTAATTACTCATAAGTATATTCAAAACTGTCCATTTGAGTTATAGTCACTAAATTATTTATTTCCAGAGCTACAGAACTCCAAATGAAGAACCATTAATTTTTCCTGAAACTAGACTCACATATCTTCTTGCCATAAAATTTTCAGAATTTTTGATTTAGCCAATTAGTACAGTTTATTCTTTAAAGTCACCCCTGTTCTGCTGTCTGGCAGTTCCGACCCTTCTTCACTAAAAATTAATTATCTTTTCATACAGATTTCAGATGATGTTCCCATTTATTTATATAGAAAATAGACTCGTTCAGGATTCTAAACATATAAATTTAAGCCCCTAATTATTTTTCTTCAATTTTTTATGATTTTCTAAAGTCAAAATAGGGGAACCCGAATTCATTCTGAACCAGTCTTACAAAAATCCAAATATCTCAAAATGTAGACTTCCTTTGCTTTCTCTGTTTCTTTTATATGAAAATAGACTCAATAAGTTTTAATTCCATATCTCACTAAACTTCTAATTCGATTTATACAATTGTTGGTGATTTTTCAAAGTCAGACAACTGCTGCTGTCCAAAACTGCTTTAGTGTAACATGTTGATTTCTATTTTGTCCCTAATTCCACAATTCATACAATTCAGTCCTTGCTGGATTAACCCCTCAATTGAGTTAATTTTATCATTTAATACATTCATCTATCATTTTAAACTACTTCATAACCTTTGAAATCAGAATTTTAACACTAGGCCTTAATTTCAGCTATTTCACAATTAGGTCCTAAAACCAATTTTCATCAATTTCACTTGATTAAATCATCATATAACAAAATTAAAGCTTCAATTCAATATTTATTCATCATATTCTTCCAGCACTAATCCACATAAACTTTAAAAATTAGCCATAGAATCAAAAACTAATGAATTAATAAATTGGACCCAATTATAAAAGTCCAAAAACATAGAAATTTCAAGGAGAAAGCAAGAATTAAACTTACATGAAGTGTAACACCCTGGTTTTAGGGGCTATGCATGTTGGGTATAATTTAAGTTTTAGTAGGTTTTTGGGAGTGCTTGGATGAGTTTTAGGGATTTTAGAAATGTTTGGATGAAAGGGGAAGGCTTTAGAAAATTTTAGATTTTTAGTGTAAAAAGGGGAATTAGGGCAAGTAGGCTTTAAAATAAATTGGTGGAATTTAGGACACAAGAAAGGAGTTGGCAAAGTGGCATAAGGCGCTGCTTGGGGCTTTGGAAGGTGGCGCCTAAGGGAGCAAGGGTTCGAGTCGCTGGGGCAGCAACTTTGTTTTATTTTTGCGTCAAGGGACTGGGCTAAGTAGGCCTTAAAAATAAATGTCCAAGTTGATGGACATGAAAGTCCAATTGGCAGAGTGGCTCTTAGGCGCTACTTAGGCGCTGGAGGGGAAGGAGGTCGCGGTTTCGAGGGCCTGGAGCAAAGATTTTGGGCGTGATTTTATTTTATGCGTTATGGGTGGGCTAGGAAGGTTAAGAATAAATGTTGGGGCCTTATAGCATAAAATCAAAGTGGCCGAATGGCTCGGCGCTTAGTTGGTCGCTGCTTTCCCCTGTGTCCTGCGTTCGAACCATGGAGGCAAAGTGTGTTTTTTCTTCTATTTTGCAAAGAATTGGCAGGGCATTGACGGCACCGTGGAGTCAGATTTGGATTAAGTCATTGCTTTTTATTTTCTTTAAATTAGGTTGGTAAGTGAGTGATAATTTATTTTATTTATTTTAGATAATTGTAGGATTATTTTATTTAGTTTAAATTAGTAAATAAGAGTTTTGATTGGTTTATTTAAATTTGATAAGGAGATAGAATATGGGATAAATTGAGAAGAGGACTAATTCAAATTAGATTGAATTAGTATGTGGTATGATTTTGGAGTCTTCAAGGGGAGGGGTCAATTTTATAAATAGGAGAGCACCCTTTTCATATTTTTTTTCCTTCTTTTATGGCAAGTGCCAAATTATTCTTTTAGTTTCTTGATCAAAAGTAGTAGTTGTGTCTCCCAAATTTTGCTAATAGCCGAATGTCCACTTGAACCCCCTAAACCTTATATTTTGTCTACTTCTATTTCTTTCGCTGAATATTCCATCTTGTTTTATGAGCCTAGCCGAAACCTTCAGCCTCTCTACCTTCTTTTTCTTTTTCGCCAAGATTGAAGCCGAATCATGAAGTGTGGTGTTGTCGACATCTAAAGCTTGTGGGTAAGTGTTTTAGTTACTTGTTTTAATGGCCAAAACCGAATGGTTGGCCTTAGTGTGGGTTGGTCAATGCTCTATAGACTATAAGTGATGTGTTTTGCTTGTTTGTAGCCAGCGCCAAGGAGTCTAAAGGAAAGTCTCGAATTGTTTGAACTCATCAAGGTAAGGGGTGGTAAGGTATTCGGCCAAAAGGGCCTTTCCATGGATTTTTGTATGGCCGATTCTAATGGTCTTGTATACAGGGATTTTTGGCAATTCCATTGGTGTTTCGGGATTTAATTAAAAGGGGTAAGTGGTTGGATATTCGGCCTTAGGCCATTGTTTATGTTCTTGTGTTGACCGAGAGGTGGCTATGATCTTTTAGGGCCAAATCGATAGAAGCAAAGGGGAGCCTTCGGGATCTCAAAGTGTTTGATAAGGATGTTATTAGGTGATCTAAGTTCAATAATAGTAGATTATGACTTGTTGATTAATGGTGTGATTCTGATTAAGTGTCGATGGATGCAAGTGCCAGTCAAGAGGGGAAAGGGAAAGCTCCCATCCCGAAGTTCAAAAAGAGATCGGTTTCAACAGACGAGATTGGCCACCGGTGTGGGTGTACAATGTAAAACGATAAGCAAATAACAGTAGTCTCGCTAAACGATAGCGTCGGATCGAGGGTTTAGAGCTTCAGGGTTATAAGGTGTGTAGTTAGCCATTGTTTCCGGGTTTTATGTGATATCTGCTTATGTTATATGCTTACTAATAAGTGCAGTGGTAAAAGTGCAATAGATACCCTAAAAGGGGTATGATGCTGATCAGGTAAATAGCAAATTGTTAATATTGTTGTCATTTATTTAAATATGAGTGTATGCCTATGTTTAGAATGACATGCACATGCATCACATTGTCATTATATTATGTTACATGTGCATGGGTGGGTTTATGAAAGAAGGACAGGGTGTACTTCGAGTACGTGGTTGATGTCAGCTTTGTGCTACATCGTGGATTGGCGCTGACTGAGGTCGCGTTGTGGATCTTTTGCGATTTAGTTCGTGGTTACCTTGATTGATATCGGCTTTATACCATATCGTGGCTTGATGGATTGCTTTGTGTGCTCCATCGTGGTTTGATGTTAGCTACACGCTACATCGTGGATGGCATTGGTTGCCTTTTGGAGGGAAAAGGAGAGGGTGACTCGATAGTCCCCGTGTGTGGTAGGTGGTTAAGGGGTGTGTAGCGGATGGACCTTAGGATTGGGTTGGGTTTCATGTTGCATTGTTTCGCTATGAATTGATATGGAAATGGGCCAAGCCCAATATGACATGTGGATTGGTATGTTATGTGAACATACGTGAAATGGGCCAAGCCCAAGAATCGTGGGATTAATGAGAAAAGGGCCGAGCCCAAGATTTGAATATGGATTGAATGTGGGCCAAGCCCATTGTGGTAATGTCTAAATGATTATATTTATATGTTGCATTTGATAAATTGGGTTGATTTGTGGCTAACATGTGGGTGGATATCGGGTTTAATTACACACCGAGTCCGTGTGACTCACCCAATTATTTATCCAACATCGCAGTGACTTGTTGATCGGACCGGTCGGAGAGGATGCAAGGTGGCCCATGCGTAAGGAGATTTATTTAATTATTTTAAGCAATTTTAATACTAAGTGTTTTGTTTAATATTGGTTGTAATAAGGGCCACTTTTATTTAAAGTGTTCTATTTATGATTATTGTAGTTTATACTATACTTAGAAATATTTTCTTCACATGATTTATAATATAATAAATTATCATAAAAGTTTTAATTCAAACCAAGCTTATTATTTAATAATTTTTAATGGAATTACTTCCCGAAAATAAACAAAATTTTCAAGTTTTATTCTAAAGACAAAGATTTTCAACATTTTTTCGCAGTGACATAACCAGATCCGGTCAAGACTCGTGGGCCGGGTTTGGGGATGTTACAGATTGGTATCAGAGCCCGGTTCAAAACTCGGCTTTGAGGGTTTTGGGCCCAAAAACATTTTCAAAATGGGCTTTTCAAAATATGGGCTTTTATTTCGTGTTTTTCGGCATGGCACTGCATTCTCCTACCGAGTCCACTGTAAGTACTTCAGACTTGGGAAGCAATTTGTTATATGAACTGTTATGGGCTTTGTTGGGCTCAGAGATTAGTGAATTAGGATCGCTTGAACCCTAAGGCTAGTCTACTCAAACATGTGCATAAGACTTAAGGTTACTAAACAAACCTGTGAAGTAAGTCGCTGTGTTAAGGTGTGGCAACCTCGTGCGCATGTCTAGGAGTGGTATTCAAAGGAGCTTGGTATTTAAGCAATCGTGACTCACCTCCTCTCCACTTGAATCCTACTGCGTAGCTACTGCTCACCTTAACCAAGAGGACTTGTTCACAGTCAACCAATTATTAAAACCCGAAAGGATTAGCCTTGTTGCTTTAAAATTCTTGGTTTTACAATTTTTTTTAAATTTACCCTTTTTGGTTTGTAAACCCTAAATCTGGTTTTGAAAAACATTCTCTCGATTTACCAAAATTACCAAAATGCCCCTAGTGGCAAGATTACAAAATACCCTCAGATTATAAAATTACCACACTACACTCAACTTTTGTTAAAATGATTTTCACTTTGCAAAATATTAAAATCTCTAGTGTTCAAAATATCAATATACCCCGATTTGGGAAAATTTACAAAAATACCCCTGTGTTGAAAATTACTAAAATGCCCCTGACTTTCAAAATTTCTGAGTTAACCCCAACTTTAATCAAATTCTCTCACTTTGCAAAAGTATCCAAAATTTTGTATTTCAAAATAATACCCCGACTCTTGAAATTTACAAAATTACCCCGTTGACAAAATTACTAAAATACCCTAGTTTCCAAAATTCACAGATTCTAATTTGACAAATTTTCGTAAATGCCCTCCGATGTGCAAATTTCAAAATGTTCTGGTTTATTAAGTTTTAAAATTTCCGGTTTATTACGGAAATGTCCTCGTAGGACAAAATGATGTAAATACCCCGGGTAGAAACAGGCGAAGGTCCTAATAGTGAATGTGTGTGGTAGATACCATCGAATGTGCCTTTACCGAGGAAGGAATGTGTTCTTGTTGATGAACGGATGTGTGTGAATGTGATTCTTGAACTAGAGTAGTAAACTCGAATCAAACTTTGTGTGATCGAAGAACTACTTCTAAATATCTTTCATTTCATAAAATTTGCTCGTGGTTAAATATTGGAACAATTACTAATGCATAAAACTTCTTAATTAGATAAATCAAGATGATAGAGATGAGTTCTAGGGACGCGGTAGAGGTAGAATGGCAAGATCGGAACCGATAGGTCCGCCATGGGTCGAAGTGAAGTATCGCCGCCAGAAGGGTCATGGAGGAACAAGATCGATCGAGAAGATGACGCAGATCGCGGGCCATGTTGCGAAAAGCTAGAGCGAGTAGCGGAGTTAGTAGAGGAAATGGAACTCGAAAGTCGGATCGGAAAGGCTTAGATCGAACGGAGCCGAGATCTTTAGAGGAGTGTCGAGTAGCTCAATGTAGCAGAGTATTGGCTAGAGGCAACGAAAGAATCATGGATGATTTGATCGCACCAATGAAGAAAAGTCAAGGCGCTGTTTCGCTTGCTTCACGACGAAGCTTATCGCTGGTGGCTCACCGTCAAACAAGGTGTATCGGCGGATCGACCGGATTGGGATTTCTTTAAGGCCAAGTTCAAGGAAGTATGTAGGAGCCGTTATTTGACTCGCAAAGGAAAGCGTTCTAAATCTAGTGCAAGGGAATAAGTCAGTAGCGGAGTATGAAGTCGAGTTTAGGCGACTAAGTCAAGACGCCAAAGGAATCGTGGCTACCGATTCGAAAGAAGTGTTCGATTTGAAGATGGGCTACGAGATGAGTTGCGTGAGTTGATCACTCCGCATGAGAGAGAGACTTTGCCACTTTAGTGGAGAAAGCTCGGATCGTCAAGAGGTTAAGAAGACTATAAGAGAAACCGAGAGAAGGATAGGAACGAGAATAAGAGAAATGTTGGACCATCAAGATCATTGGGTAATGCCCGAAAAGACCAAGGACCGAGAACCCCAGTAAGTGCACTTGTACCAGAGAATCGAATCGTTCTTGTGCTCGATGTGGAAGACCTCACAGGGAGTGTTGGGGAAATAGTAAAGAATGCTTTCTTGCAAGGATCTAAGGCACATCTGGTTAAGAATTGTCCTCGAGCGACGAGGGGTCGTGGTTCAAGCCATGGAAGGAATGGTTCTAGTCAGAGTCAACCAAGGATGTGATAGCAGGTAAGCTCCTTTGCTTTGGTACATGCTTTGATTGCTTTGCTTGCTTGAGAATTAGCCTTTTCTGTGTTGTTAAGAGAGGTGTTTTGAATTTTGAGTGTGAACTTAGAAACTGTGTTGGGAAGGTACGATAGTCTTAGTAAGATCAGAGTGCGCAGCATAAGCGTAGGGTGGTGAGATAGGTTGTACGGACGTTCGTTAGTAAAGTAATTTCGAGGACGAAATTATTTTAAGGAGGGTAGAATTGTAACACCCTGGTTTTAGGGGCTATGCATGTTGGGTATAATTTAAGTTTTAGTAGGTTTTTGGGAGTGCTTGGATGAGTTTTAAGGATTTTAGAAATGTTTGGATGAAAGGGAAGGCTTTAGAAAATTTTAGATTTTAGTGTAAAAGGGAATTAGGGCAAGTAGGCTTTAAAATAAATTGGTGGAATTTAGGACACAAGAAAGGAGTTGGCAAAGTGGCATAAGGCGCCGCTTGGGGCTTTGGAAGGTGGCGCCTAAGGGAGCAAGGGTTCGAGTCATTGGGCAAAGAACTTTGTTTTATTTTTAAGGCCAAGGACTGGGCTAAGTAGGCCTTAAAATAAATGTCCAAGTTGATGGACATGAAAGTCCAATTGGCGAGTGGCTCTTAGGCGCTACTTAGGCGCCGGAGGGAAGGAGGTCGCGGTTTCGAGGGCCTGAGCAAGATTTTGGGCGTGATTTTATTTTATGCGGTTAAATTTGGGCTAGGAAGGGTTAAGAATAAATGTTGGGGCCTTATAGCATAAAATCAAAGTGGCCGAATGGCTCGGGCGCTAGTTGGTCACTGCTTTCCCTGTGTCCTGCTCGAACCATAGGGCAGTAGTGGTTTTTCTTCTATTTTGCGTAATTGGCAGGTGCATTGACTACACTGTGGAGCTGATTTGGATTAAGTCATTGCTTTTATTTTCTTTAAATTAGGTTGGTAAGTGAGTGATAATTTATTTTATTTATTTTAGATAATTGTAGGATTATTTTATTTAGTTTAAATTAGTAAATAAGAGTTTTGATTGGTTTATTTAAATTTGATAAGGAGATAGACTATGGGATAAATTGAGAAGAGGACTAATTCAAATTAGATTGAATTAGTATGTGGTGTGATTTTGAGTCTTCAAGGGGAGGGGTCAAATTTTATAAATAGGAGAGCACCCTTTTTCATATTTTTTTCCTTCTTTTATGGCAAGTGCCAAATTATTCTTTTAGTTTCTTGATCAAAAAGTAGTAGTTGTGTCTCCCAAATTTTGCTAATAGTCAATGTCCACTTGAACCCCTAAACCTTATATTTTGTCTACTTCTTTTCTTTCATTGAATATTCCATCTTGTTTTATGAGCTAGCAAAACCTTCACCTCTCTACCTTCTTTTTCTTTTTCGCCAAGATTGAAGCTTTAATCTGTGAAGTGTGGTGTTGTCGACATCTAAAGCTTGTGGGTAAGTGTTTTAGTTACTTGTTTTAATGGCCAAACCAATGGTTGGCCTTAGTGTGGGTTGGCCAATGCTCTATAGACTATAAGTGATGTGTTTTGCTTGTTTGTAGCCGCGCCAAGGAGTCTAAAGGAAAGTCTCGAATTGTTTGAACTCATCAAGGTAAGGGGTGGTAAGGTATTCGGCCAAAAGGGCCTTTCCATGGATTTTTGTATGGCCGATTCTAATGGTCTTGTATATAGGGATTTTCGGCAATTCCATTGGTGTTTCGGGATTTAATTAAAAGGGGTAAGTGGTTGGATATTCGGCCTTAGGCCATTGTTTATGTTCTTGTGTTGACCGAGAGGTGGCTATGATCTTTAGGGCCAAATCGATGTAAGCAAAGGGAGCCTTCGGGATCTCAAAGTTTCATAAGGATGTTATTAGGTGATCTAAGTTCAATAATAGTAGATTATGACTTGTTGATTAATGGTGTGATTCGATTAAGTGTCGATGGATGCAAGTGCTACCAAGAGGGAAAGGGAAAGCTCCCATCCCGAAGTTCAAAGAGATCGGTTTCATTGACGAGATTGGCCACCGGGTGGGCGCATAATGTAAAACGATAAGCAAATAACTGTAGTCTCGCTAAACGATAGCGTCGGGATCGAGGGTTTAGAGCTTCGTGTTATAAGGTGTGTAGTTAGCCATTGTTTCCGGTTTTATGTGATATCTACTTATGTTATATGCTTACTAATAAGTGCAAGTGGTAAAGTGCAATAGATACCCTAAAAGGGTATGATGTCGATCGTAAATAGCAAATTGTTAATATTGTTGTCATTTATTTAAATATGAGTGTATGCCTATGTTTAGAATGACATGCACATGCATCACATTGTCATTATATTATGTTACATGTGCATGGGTGGGTTTATGAAAGAAGGACAGGGTGTACTTCGAGTACGTGGTTGATGTCAGCTTTGTGCTACATCGTGGATTGGCGCTGACTGAGGTCGCGTTGTGGATCTTTGCGATTTAGTTCGCGTGGTTACCTTGATTGATATCGGCTTTATACCATATCGTGGCTTGATGGATTGCTATGTGCTCCATCGTGGTTTGATGTTAGCTACACGCTACATCGTGGATGGCATTGGTTGCCTTTTGGAGGAAAAGGAGAGGGTGACTCGATAGTCCCCTGGTGTGTGGTAGGCTGGTTAAGGGGGTGTGTAGCGGATGGACCTTAGGATTGGGTTGGGTTTCATGTTGCATTGTTTCGTTATGAATTGATATGGAAATGGGCCAAGCCCAATATGACATGTGGATTGGTATGTTATGTGAACATACGTGAAATGGGCCAAGCCCAAGAATCGCTGGATTAATGAGAAAAGGGCCGAGCCCAAGATTTGAATATGGATTGAATGTGGGCCAAGCCAGTTGTGGTAATGTCTAAATGATTATATTTATATGTTGCATTTGATAAATTGGGTTGATTTGTGGCTAACATGTGGGTGGATATCGCTGGTTTAATTACACATCGAGTCCGTGTGACTCACCCAATTATTTATCCAACATCGCAGTGACTTGTTGATCGGACCGGTCGGAGAGGATGCAAGGTGGCCCATGCGTATGAGATTTATTTAATTATTTTAAGCAATTTTAATACTAAGTGTTTTGTTTAATATTGGTTGTAATAAGGCCACTTTTATTTAAAGTGTTCTATTTATGATTATTGTAGTTTATACTATACTTAGAAATATTTTCTTCACATGATTTATAATATAATAAATTATCATAAAAGTTTTAATTCAAACCAAGCTTATTATTTAATAATTTTAATGGAATTACTTCCTAAAATAAACAAAATTTTCAAGTTTTATTCTAAAGACAAAGATTTTCAACATTTTTCCGCAAAGGACATAACCAGATCCGGCCAAGACTCGTGGGTGGGTTTGGGATGTTACATGAAGCTTGAGTATGAAAACCAGCTGAAGAAAATGAAGAGAAATGAAGAGAATTCTCCATATATTTCAATTTGATCCCCTTTTTATTTAGCTAATTTTGAAAATTTTCCAATTTTCCCCCTTTTTTCTTCTTTCTCTTCTCTTCTTCTTTCTTTCCTGCTCTCTGCTTCTTCTTTTGGGTTTCTGTTCTCTATTCTCTTTTTGTTTGTTTTTATATATAATAATATAAAATAATAATATATTATTAAACATAAAAAAATCTCATATTTTCTTCACAATAACCGCCTCAATTAAACAAAATGGCTTAATTCCATTTTGGTCCTTTATACTTTCTTTAATCTATAATGAAACTTTTACACCTTTTTCAATTTAGTCTTTTTCATTTAATTACATATCCAAACGTTAAAATTTCTCAACTAAACTTTAATAATAACTTAATGACACTCCATAAATATTTCTAAAATATTTATGGCTCATTTTATGAATTCGAGATCTCAATACCTCATTTTTGGCCCAATTTTTCTAATTAATTCTTTTAGTTCACAAAATTTACTAATTTTAAAATATTTCTAAAATCACACTTAACTTATAATTATCGATTAACAAAGTTTCCTAACTTTTTCGTTAGATTTAGTGATCTCAAATCACTTGTTCCAACACTATTGAAATTGGGTTATACAACTCTTCCCCTAAAAAATTTCGTCCTCGAAATTTCCTTGTTATTTCGATCATGAACTTCATTATTTCTATAATTCTATAGCTCCTTTGTGCACATATTTATCTAGTTTATCATTTATATCCATTCCATATCCTTTCGGTTTGCAATTTGTTTTAATTCAATATTGAACATACTTTATAACTAAAATTACTTACCTATACTTTATAAATCTAAAATTACTTACTTTTTTTTTTTTTTTTTTATAAGATGCCCAATAGATTAAATGAATACTTAGGATATATGAAACAAATATAGAAGTGTATTATTAATCGAGAATGCGCTAGAGTCCCTTAATGGTATACCACTATTATCTTAGTAGATCTAATCTCATTTACTTGGAAAAATTATATTATACACGCTTGTCACTTTTACAATTTAACATAATGCTTTTACATACTTTACAATTTAACCATTGTACTAAAAACCGTATGTTTATATCTTTTCTTTCTTTAATATATGTAACATATTTCAAAATTTACTAGTCATTCTTAATTTACTAATAATTCTTATTATGTGCTTCACGTATCATTTTTCATTTTCATTTTTTTTCAATTCCAATTTCACTTCAATTTATTCACAACTAAATTTAATTTAACTTTCTCATCAATATACAATTCAATACTAATATTTATCCATCACTTAATTCAATTTCCATTTAATTCAACAATAACACTTACCTCAAACTTCACTTACTATACTCATAATTTAAATTTAACATTTAATATTAAATAATAGACATCAAACATGTAACAATATAAGTAATATGTGTTAATTTATACTTTAATTTTATACCTCAACAATAGTCTTTCATCAAATAGCCTCATATACCATCTACATTATCTTTAATCAATTCATAAACCTTTGGTTCAAGTTTTCAATCTCATATCTCAATTTCAATTTACATTTCAATTCCTAATTCCACTTTTCCATACCTTCGATAGTTCAACCGATCAAATTCAATCGATTTTCTCATTTCGTTTATTCAATGATTTCAATAATAATAATTTGATATTTTAACAAATTTATGAACCTTAAGTTCATACTTCAATTCTCACATTTCAATTTGATTTACAATTCAACTCATAATTTCTTACTCATATTTTCAATAGTTTAATCGATCAAATTTATTTAGTTTTTCTCATTTCAGTTATTCACCCTATTAACAATCCGGACTTTGACGGATACAGATTCCAACCCAAACACACCAAGACGGCACATTGTGCCTAAAACGGTACATAGTACTGATCGATATCGACACACGAGGTGCACAAATCGACACATAAAGTGCACGATCGACACACGAGGTGCCTTATACGACACATAAAGTGCCCGACACGACACACGAGGTGCCCGACACGACACACGAGGTGCCCGACACGACACATAGTGCCCGAGGTGCCGATAAATCCGTGACTTTTCCAAATCCTATGGCATGCCAATACGACACATAAAGTGCCTGATCGGCAAAGCCGATAAATTCCGTACTCTTCCAAATCCTATGGCATGCCAATTATATCCGACTAGTCCGACAAGTTAATAGGGAAATCAATTCTCATTTTAATTTCACTTAATATTCATATCTACCCCTATTAACAAGACTCGGACTTTGACGGATACGCGGATTCCAACCAATCACACCAAAATAATGAAATCCTCCATTACACACCAGTATATCATATCCTCCCAAACACACCAATATATCATATCCTCCCAAACACACCAATATGTCATATCCTCCCAAACACACCAATATATCATATCCTCCCAAACACACCAGTATATCATATCCTCCCAAACACACCAATATGTCATATCCTCCCAAACACACCAGTATATCATATCCTCCCAAACACACCAGTATATCATATCCTCCCAAACACACCAATATGTCATATCCTCCCAAACACACCAGTAAGGCATTAAATGCCTCTTTGGATAAACCGAAGATTATAATACAGAAATATCTCCTCATCATATCAATTTAGTCTTTTTCATTTAATTACATATCCAAACGTTAAAATTTCTCAACTAAACTTTAATAATAACTTAATGACACTCCATAAATATTTCTAAAAATATTTATGGCTCATTTTATGAATTCGAGATCTCAATACCTCGTTTTTGGCCCAATTTTTCTAATTAATTCTTTTAGTTCACAAAATTTACTAATTTTAAAATATTTCTAAAATCACACTTAACTTATAATTATCGATTAACAAAGTTTCCTAACTTTTTCGTCAGATTTAATGATCTCAAATCACTTGTTCCAACACTATTGAAATTGGGCTGTTACAGTCAGATAATTACCCGACATATGATTCATATTCTATTTATTAATATCTGGAAAGTAATATAGAGAATGACGAGTATATTAAAAATCCATCCCTTGCTACACGGGTTGGAATGTTGTAGGAGAGCATTTCTTCATTACAATTTACTGTGTCCTCCATGCCCAAGATGGTGGAGAAAATATTCGAAGTCATCCAACATTGAGCCATAATGAACATTATGATGGAAGAGGTCAAGCATGATATCCCCGAGCTCGAGGATAAGGGTCACTTCACCATTATTGAGCATAATGAGTTGAACGTAGGTGTTCAACAAGAGTTTGGAGTTGAAGATCATGACGAGATTGTGAGAAGCGAAGATGGTGTCTTCACTCCGATTGACATAGAAATTGGATTAGGAGTAAAATTACATGTAGAGAAAGAGTGTAAACCAGAATTAAGTGAAAGTGTGGAAGAGCTAACACATTTTTTTACTATTTTTGTAGAGGAGTCATCCGAAGTACTTCATGATCACATGTATCTTTCTTTTGATGCGGGAACTACAGTTTGAGGTAACACGACTTTATATCACATTGAGTTCATGTTGGTCGAAATTATAGTACCCCAGAATGAATTTTGGAGTTGGTTAGGCTTTGGAAAAAAGTGACTTGTGATGTGGTTTTTTAGAAGGTAAAAAATAAGACATTGAAAATGTGCTCAAATGCCAAGAGGGTCCTTATTCTAGTCATGAAGAACAAACGACGATTCAAGATGTCAATGACCTCTTGGAATTTCATTTATGTAGGGGATACGGATCACCCAAAACTTGATAAGTTTTCTTTTTTCTAGTTTTTTTTTATTATTGCATATTTTGTTTTTGGTGTGTTCATT
The DNA here is from genome assembly GCA_025506655.1 of Gossypium rotundifolium. Lineage (NCBI taxonomy): Eukaryota > Viridiplantae > Streptophyta > Magnoliopsida > Malvales > Malvaceae > Gossypium > Gossypium rotundifolium. The sequence continues at coordinate 42,221,122 of CP106725.1, read as the reverse complement.
TTTCTATGTAGGTCAACCAACCGAGAGCTACACAGCATTAAGAGATTTAATGAAGTTTGAGGACTACTCCAACATTTTTTTGCACTTACATTAGATAATGGGAGTCTCCTTAAACTTTATCTTTAGTTGGGACACATTGAGGACAATGTGTAACTTAAGCGTAGGGGCCATTCATAGAAAAATTGCATGCTTAGTCAATTTTTTATGGTTGTGTGTTTATTTTATCTTTTTATTTTAGTAATTGCATGGTACTTGAACATGATTTGATTGACCATTGGTGAATTATGGTATGTTTTTGTGTAATATATTTTTTGAGTTGTACAAATTTTGAATGGTACTTGATAAATTCTATTCTTTGTAAGCAAATTGTTTAGTTCAATTAGTTACATTGCCTAATAGAGTAGAGGTAGTTAAAAAGGTTTGAATTTTTTTTTCCAAATGATCAATAAGTGTGTAGATAAATATGTACATGCATGTATTAGAATTCAACATTATTCTTGGAAATAAGTAAAAGCATGCTTTGGTTTTATATTCATTGAATTGTTAAAGGATGACCTAAGGCATTGTTTATTAGTCTAAAGCCTAAATGACCAATTATTTGCTACACTATCCTTAGTCTCGTTATTTGAGCCTATAATTATTCCTTTTGGTGAACCTACTTTTTTTTCTAGACCTCGAGCCTAAAGTTTAAAAACTCAACCCTTCATGGTCCTTAATTTGGAATTGCACTATAGAATTGATGTCAGACCACAAACATTCAGGGTTAGGTAGGAACATTTTGGAGGTCTTTAAAATGAATTGGGTGAATAGTGAAGAGATTGTTTGATATGACATGTATAGACTCTTACAAATATGTGCTTAGAATGAAAAATATGAGAGAACAAAAGTAAAGTGAACCAATAAAAGCATGGTTAGGGCTAAAAGAATTGTGAGTGAAAAGATTTTTTTTTTTGAAAAATATGCTAAAAATGAGAAATCAATTAATAAGCATAAAATTAGATTTTCATTGTCATAGGGCATAAGTACTCATTAAGTTGTTTATACTAGCTATTATTGAACTATATCTTCTACATTATTGGAGAGAATGAGAAATAAGGCGCAGGGCTTAATGATTATATATGGGGGAAATGGGATCAATGTCATGTGTTATACTATTCATGGTTCTTGAATCGTTTTGAGTTGACATTTTCTTTGAATTCATATCAACCCTAGCCTCAAAACGTTACAAGCCAAAAAGCCCTATGTGACCCTAGCATTGATGTTTGTAAAATCGAAACTTGCGAAACTTAGTAAGAATAAATAAGTTAAATTCGTTCATGTATAAATGCATCATATCTGCATACCTTATTTTTATAGAATAATGTGAAGATTATTGTCTTGATAGATTACCTCTATATTTGTTTATCCTGTAACTTTGTGAAATAAAATGATTTTCTCCCAAAGGTGTAAATTTGCAATGTTTCATTCTTAAGTTGTATAGTAGAAGAGTTTATTACATTGTATATACCCATTAATTGATTGTCAATTTTTTTCATTGTTCAAGGGTTGTCTTTTATGCATGTTTCTTAGGTGTTTACTTCAGGAGAAGCAAAAATTTAAGTGTGGGGGAGTTTGACATGCGGTAATTTGATGCATCAAGGCTCTCCATTACACTTAAAGAGCTTATTCTGAAGCAATTTAAGTTTCTTTTATTTACTTTTATCAATTTTTATTTTTTTTGTTAATAATTTTTTTGTGAGTTTTATACTCTTTTAAGACCCAAATTGGCCAATTGTGCCATGAGAAACCTAACAATTTGATTGAGTGTTTTAAGAAGTCAACAGTGGCCCAAACGTGAGCAAAAACATTGCCTAGAAGAGGGTTAACGTGATATCGAAGCATGGAATTCAAGATACTCTTAATAGTCCTGAAATGAAGAGAATGGAGGCCACATGCATTGGTATTGCAATACCCAACATCCAAGGCAAACCCCCATTTTGAGACTACCATGGGTATTGTGATATCTCTATCTGACAAGGAGAAAAATGATCGCGAGGGTAGTTTTTTTCCAACACCAATCAAAATATAATGTCCAAGGGCATAATGGTTAAATCTAGGTTGCCTATAAATACCACTTTATAAGTTTTTAGATAAGAGATTTGGTGGCTGAACATTTTTCCTTAGTTTTCATAGTTTTAGGGTTTTTCTTTTCTTTTCTTTTCATTTTTTAGTTTAGGTTTTTCTCTTTCCTTTTTAGAATAGATTTTCTTTGTTGTTTTTTCTTTCTTCCTTCTTGTTAAAGATTTTGTAAATGAAGATGGTCAAACTATTGTGCTTCATCGAATGTTTATCTATTAATGAGAATTTTCTCAACCCTTATCTTTTATATTTTATGTCTATCATATGTTTGTTAAAATGCTTGTGTGGAATTCAAGTTTAATCACTTTTTGAGTTGTTTTATTGGTTGATTGATGAGTGAGTTACTTAGCTAAGTTACGATTTATTCATTGATTGGAAGTTTGTTCAAGTGTATTAAATTACATATTACACTAGAATTGAAGCTTCTAGTAGAAGATTTAGATAGATGAGACCGAAAGGAGAGTCTATCGTGTAGGACTTTGATACACTTGTGTCGAATAGTGAAACCAAGAGGAGATTTATTTGCCTAGTGAGACAAAGAGGAGAGCTTAGGTGGTATCTTTTAGTTTAGAATAAGACCGAAAGGAGATTCCTAGTTAAGAGTAGCAAAGAATTATTTATCATAGGTTATTAGCTTAGTTAGTAATCTATGAATCATTCAACCATTATTTCAATCCACTTGCATTATTTCTAGTAGAAAGGAAAAGTTAGTTTAGTATTTTTATTTTTTAATTTAGGTATAGTTCAAATTGTATTCTATTTGGAATTGCACTAATAATTGTATTCTATTTGGAATTGCACTAATAATTTTTGACTCGATTAGATTAGTAATTGCTTAACTTGGAATTAACTTGATAAAACACAATTACCTAATTTGGAAATCCTTTGGGTTCAATCCTTGGGATATTCGGGTGTCCTATTGACAATAAAAATATTACAACTAACAATGTACGCTTGAAGTTAAAACCGCACTTTTAAACTGTTTGATCAAACTATTTATTTTTTGCACACATGCACATGTGGTCAGTGATATATATATTGGTTCATGATGTAGGAAATTATGTTGTGGGTTGAATAAATCTTAGTCATGTTGAATTGTTAATTGAGATTATATGTTTGATTTGGTAATGAAACGAATCAAGTGTTTCAAGAAAGTTCAACTAAAAAGGGGTGAATAGATAAGGTGAAATGGGAAGAATTGATTATGATATGTTATTACAATATAAGAAAAATATGTTCATACAACTTTGGCTAAATGTAAACTTGGTATAAGTTTGGCATTAACATGAATGGTTTGTAACTTGTTTGATTATGGAATATGAATTGATTGTTTATATGCTTAATTTTTTTATTAGATTGGTTTGTATCATAAAAGTAGCACTGAGATTTATCTTTTAGCTTACAATTTGTTTATTCTGTGTGCATGTATAGATGATCCTCGAAGTCCTAAGTCTTGATTCAACATCCAGTCAGTAATTCTCAACTCAAAAGAGTTTGTATAGTTTTTTATTTTGACTTAGTGGCATGTACGTAAGGTTGGAAAAGTTATTAAGTTGCAAATGGCCAATTTGAGTAATGATATTGTAAATGAATGAAATAGTTAATGGTTATGCCTGAACAGCGTTGATGTTTTGGAAATTGTATGATAAATAGGTTGTATATATGTTAAATGGTCATTTGAGGCCTTGAGGGCAACCATGATTGCCATATGTTAGTTTGGGAATGTATAAAATTGGGAGTTAGTTGATTGCCGAGGATGTCGTGATTTCACACCCTAAATGTCGCGACACTAGTGTGACGTCCCCTATTTGGTGTCACAATGTTGGCTCTGTTTTATTTTGAAAAAAATTACAATTTGGTCCTTAAGTTGAGAAGCTTATATACTGCCTTCAATGTCATAACACCCAACCATAGAAGGCACGGCACCAACTAGGGAAGTTTTGAAAACGTTGCAATTTAGTCTTGGTTCAACCCTAGGATAGTATTGAGCTTTCGAAAGCTCGCATATGGCCCGAAAATGATCACATATCGTGTTTTAAGTATGTTATATTTGTATTTAAGTGTTTAATAATGGAATTTGAATTTAGTTTATCATAGTTGCTTCAAAAACAGATGTGACATCCCGTAGCTCAGACCTAGTGATTAAGTCAGGTATAGGATGTTACACCACCCCACCCTCTTCTCCCATTAAATACCATTTACCCTTATATGTAGCAGATAAAAAAACCCTAATTTTATTTAAACCTTAATTTTTTGACAAATAATTATATAAAGTTTTAATTTATTGTTTATAATACTATTTATAAATATGTTATGTTTTTAATTATATTATTATAATTTTTTTATTAATAATACTTTTGTGTTGTTAAAATGTTAGTTTCACTAATAATATATTTTTATTAATTTATATCAGTTTTTATTTAAAAATACTAATATTAATATAAAATATTAGTATTTATTTTAAATTTGTGTAACTAAGTACACTACAACAAAAATGGCCTATAGCAACACTTTTTTTGATATAAGACGACTCAAAAAAGGTTGCCATAGGTTTCGCAACGCTTTGTCCGACGCTTCCAAAATGGTTGTATATAGTGGGGTTGGTATATGCATTGCGACGCTTTTTCAAAAGCGTCGCTATAAGTCAACATAAGTTTACGCTTATTGAAGGGTTGTGAAAAGTTTAGTCAATACCGACCTTTAAAAAGGTTGGGAAAGACCTAGTCAAGTCCAACCTTTAAAAAGGTTGCGATAGACTTGTTTAAGACAACCTTAAAAGGTTGGTATAATTCTTGTCTAAGGTAACTTTTAAAAATGGTTGGGATAGAACCGTATAAGGCAACCTTAAAAAGGTTGAGATAGACCTTGTCTAAGACAACCTATAAAAAAAGGTTGGGATAGACCTATCTAAGGCAACTTTGAATAGGTTGGGATAGACCATGTCTAAGGCAACCTTTAAAAAAGGGTTAGAATAAACTCGTTTAAGGCAACCTTAAAATGGTTGGGATAAACATTATTTAAGACAATTTTTGAAAAAGGTTGTGATAGACCCGTTTAAAGCAACCTTAAAAAGGTTAAGATAATCTTGTCTAAGACAACCTTTAAAAAAGGTTAAGATAAACTCATCTAAGACAACCTTTAAAAAAGATTGGAATAGACACTATAATATAATTTTTTCTATTTTTATTATTTCAATACTAATATATTTTTATAAATATTTATAGTGAATAATGATAGGAATTTTGCTTTAAATACAACTAAAAAATATAAAATATAAAATAAAAATAAAATTAAAATTAAAATAAAGATTGAATATTCACTACAAAAATCAATCCAACAATCAAAATATACTAACATTTAGCTTAAATGTATACCACTAACATTCAACTCAATGTACAAAAGTAAACAAATAAAAAAGTACCTAAGGCGGTGGACATTGATATTGATGTTATACTACAAAAAAGCTAATACAGTTTGAGGTTCCATCATTATCGGAATCGACACGATCGGAAAACCACCACGCTTTGAGCTATTTATGCTTTTCAAGCGTATCAATTCTCCTTCTAACTCTTGAATTTTCAATGATAAATTTTCACTAAATTAAGATCCTACAATAATGCAAATACACATGTCAACCTTTCAAATATGCAAATCAGAAAATCAAAGAAGAGATCCACCAACGTTGATCAACAAATGAATAGAACACAATCAAAGTCGATACAAATATGCAAGACCATTCAAAAAGCACAGCAATAAAACCTTTTCAGAAACAAAAGCAATGAAGCAAAAAGCAAAAGACTTAATCTGTCTATTCCAATGGGAAATGTCGTTTAGGAAGTGCAGTACGATCAAGGATGTACAATCAAACTCATTTTCTAGGGAAGGGCTCGCATGTGCATTTTGATTTAGTTGGTGTAGAAACAAAAGCCGGAGATGAAAAGTGCCTACATCATGTGCTACATAAGAATAATGGGCTTTGAAAATAACGAAATAGTTCAGGTGCATTATAATACATGAATCATCTGTTATTTCTCACCAGTAAAGGTTGCTAACAGTTTCATGTTTTTAAACTTACAAAAGTTAAGTCATAGTCTTTAAGATAAGTCTTTTACAGGAATAGTAACTTTATAATAGGTAGTAATAGAAGTGACTCAGCCATGCTTCATTAAAAGAAAAGGAATGAAAATGGAACCAACAACCCAGAGAAATTAAACGAAAAGCTACTACCAAAAGAAAAACAAGTAAATAGAATGAAAAATGAAACTAGAGATATTAAGAGATTGAGTATGGACCTGAATATATTTTGAAGGGGGAAGTTTAATATTAAAGGTGAGGTCCTCATTCCACGTTGGATTCTTTGTCCTACAATCATACAGCCAACATTATATGAATTTGAAAGGTCAAATGTCTACTTTATAACTACACAGTCGCTTAAAAATGCCATAATTAAGAATAAATAAATAGCTTTAAAATGCCACAATTAAGAATATATAAATAATAATGGGTTGACTGTAAATGATCAACATTCTAGATTAACGGTGAAAACAGCTGATATGTATATCCTAAATATTGAGGTATACACATTAGAAAAATTTTTAGGCCATAATTTGTGTGTCTAACAGCAGAAGAATCACCCTAACAACTACTATAGTAAGCAATAGCCTTCGTTTAAGCTTAAGTACAATATATCAGTAGAAAGTAAAAGTGCACAGCATTAAATTGTAACAATTTGTCAAAGACGAAAAAATGGAAAGAAACAAATAGCATTGTCACTTTAATTTTTGCCAAAAGTTCCTGCTATTTAACTAATGTTAAAACAAGCAACTTACGATCCTCATTTGAAAGTATTAATCTCCAAAATACACAGATTAGCTCTAAAATACATCAAAACACCAATGATTTTCCCCCATTTAGGGCTCCTTTGGATGCCCGTTCGCCGGTGGCATGTAAACCCCAAATTGTTTGCTCCGAACGGCTGGGCAAATCACCGGTCCTTGCAACGAAGGCTAAAACGAGATCTCCAATCGAGACGGTGGCTCCATCACAGAGAGATATGGAAGGAATGAATGGCGGCAGAGGCAAGAGATCGTTGGTGATTGAGAAGCGAAGGAGAGCTTGGTGAGATTCAAACGAAGAATGAAAGAACCAAGTTTGAGAGTATGAAGACGCTCTCTTAAAGAGAGGAAGAAGTCAAGATGAGACCGCCATCATAGATTTAAGGTGGGATTTACGGGGTGGGGGTGGGGAGGGATCGATTTTGGGAAAAAGGGGAAAGAAAAGAAAGATTTCATTTGAAATTTTGGGATAAAAACCTAATTACAAAACGACATCATTTTGCAAAAAAAAAATTATACTATTTAAATCAATTAAATAAATCTAAATTATATCGAATTAACATTTGTAATATAAAAATATTTTTTCAATTCCAATTCAATTAAAAATAAAATTTCATTTACAAAACTATAATAAAACAATAAATAATATTATTTTAAGCAGAAATGTTAACTCTATTTTAATTTAAATTATTTAATAACACAATGAATAAATAGATCCATTTAATAATACAAAGACTAAAATAGAAATTTGTTAGACTTTCACCTTATTTGATAAGGTAATTCTTTTTATTGAGCGAGTATAAATATAAAATAAACATTAAAAACATGAATCAATCATGACTTTCTTAGACCATAATAACATTGGACAAAACCGACATATTGAAAGATCTAAGCTAAATATAAATCTCAATATTTATATAAAATGAGTGGCTTAAATCTGAGTACTCTGTCACCGACATCAATTTTTATCAAGAATGCTTAGTGATATGTATTTTAAATTGGACGTGATTGTGTGGTTGATTTTTAGGGTTTTTTTTTTAATTTCTAAATCGAATAACTAGACAAACCAACACTAATGTTTTTAAACCAAACCAGTTCACCACCAATTCACCAATCCGACCGGTTCGATTAAAAATCGTTAAAAATTAAAAATTAAAAACCCCAATTCAACTGTCAATTTAATCGGTCCATGCCAGTTACTGGTCTAACCGAATCAAAGCCATTCTTCAGATCGGCTAGCTCCCAATCCGAGCAGCCAATATTGTCCGATTCAAACATCATTGACCAACACTTAAATAGTAAATTGATTTCTAGAATGGTATCATTATCTAGCCTAACAATGAATGAGAAACCGAAAAACCTAGTCAAACCGAACTGATTAATTCTAATTAGATTAGTTCGATTTCTAATACGAGCACGAACATATGACATTCTAAGAACCCTACAAATAAGGGTGAAAAGGCTTGATTAAAAATAGCTCGATTCCGATTGACATCGGTTAAGCGATTCTGATCAAACCATTCTTTAGTATCATTGGCCTCTCATTCACTCACGTCCTCATTTGATCTACCCTAAATCCTAAACCTTATCATTCTAAACCCTAAAATCTAAAACACTCAGTCTAAACCATAAACTATAACCCTTAAATATTGGAACCCTAAACTCAAAACCATATCCCATAGACTACAAACCCTTACCCTTAACTCTAAACCTTAAACCCTAAATTAATTAGATAAAATTTTAATATTATATATTATTTCAATATTTTTAATTTTAATTTTGTTTCCATAAATTAATTTTATTTCAAATTATGTTATATCAATAATTGTGTTAATAATTTACAAGAACTGGACAAATTAAAGTTCATATATTCAATTGCTAAACCATTGTTCATGTATGCTTTTGGGATTTATCCCATTTTGATATTTTATTATTTGAAAATAATAATTTATATTTATCTTATTTATGATTAAAATTTTTAAATATATATAACATAAATTTTGAAACATTTATATTAAATAAACCCTAAAATCTTAAACCCCAAACCCATAATTACAAAATCCTAAAATCATAAACCCCAAATCCATAAACACAAACCCTAAAACCCTAAAACCTTAAATAATAAACTATAATCCCTAAACCCTAAACTCTAAACACTAAACCTTAAACCCTAAACTAAATTGATTTTTTATATATTTTTATTAAAAACCTTATTCACACTCGAAGCTATTAAGTTATTTTTAATTTGAATATATATAATTATTCACAAACTGGTGATGTAAAATTTAAGAATATTCATATTTTAAATCCAATTTTTGGTGCTACACATTTAAAAAAAGCCCACAACATTTAGGAAAATATCGTCTTAGGATGGCCAAATCCAACTCTTATTTAAGCGTTGCCTTAGGCATGCATATCTCAACCTTTATACAAAGAGTTGGCTAGAGCTTATATTGACACGCCTATCCCAACACTTAAGAAAGTGTCGCCCCAAACTGTTGTCTTAGGACTACACAAAGCCAACTCTTATTCAAGCCTTAGGCATACATATCCCAACCCTTATACTAAGAGTTGGCCAAAGCATAGTCTATCCCAATACTTAAGAAAGTGTCGCCACAAAAGTGTCATCTTAGGACTACACAAAGCCAACTTTTCTTCAAGTGTTGCCTTAGGCAAATATATCCCAACTCTTATACAAAGAGTTGGCAAAAGTGTAGTCTATCCCAACACTTAGGAAAGTGTCGCCCAAAATCGTGTCTTAGGACTACACAAAAGCCAGCTCTTACTCAAGCGTTGCCTTAGGCATACATATCACAACCCTTGTATAAAGAGTTGGCTAAAGCGTGTGTTGGCAAGTCTATCCCAACACTTAGGAAAGTGTCACCCCAAAGCGTGCTGTCTTAGGACTAGACAAAGCCAACTCTTATTTAAGTGTTGCCTTAGGCATGCATATCTCAACCCTTATAAAAGAGTTGGCTAAAGCGTATGTTGGCCAGTCTATCCCAACACTTATGAAAGTGTCGCCCCATAAGTGTCGCTATAGGCCTTTTTTGTTGTAGTGGTACTTAGAATATTCACGTAATTGTTGTATTGGAAAAGATGGTCTTGAGGTCCTTTTGACCATCGTATGTATCCTTAGGTAATTGAAGGCTTGAGACATGTATTCCGTTAGTATTTTTAGGGCCAAATGTTCATTGGAGTAATCCCACTCCATAAATGTTAATCTTGACTTTTGAAAAGACTCCATTTCTTTCCTTAAGGTATTGCATTTGGTCCTCAGAGAGATCAACCTATTGCTGAGGGGTTCTGCATATGTGGTTGATATTAGGGGTGAGTGTTGGATTAAGTTAAGTTGAATTGAATAAAAAAATTTTGAATTAATTAAGTTGATGGGTACTATTTTATCATCTTAACTTAGATTTAAATTTTTCAAATTTAGTTAAGTGAAATGAAATCTTGTAATAGTATAACTAATCTTGTTACAATATAATTAATTTCATGTTAAAGCATATAAATTTAAAAACTTTTTCAAAGCAAAATAATAATAATAATAATATACTTTAGTATGATAAACTTAAATCATTAATTAACTTATTTAGGTTTTCAAAATTATTATTTTAAAAAATTAAATTTCTTTATATATTCTTTAGATTTTATTTTAAAATTTTATTATTTTTTAAAATATAAATTTTGAAATTTTATAAACATTTTGAATTTTTAAGATTATTTAGATTATTTTTTTGTAATTTTGTTGAGAGAGAGACTAATTTGCTAATTTTCAAAATTAACAGGACCAAAGAGGTATTTACACCAATTTACTATTCAAATTATTTAAATTATTCGAATTGTAAAATTCGACTACACGAAACTCGAATTACTTATTCGAGTTGATTCGATTCAATTAATTCGAAATTTAATTTTTTTTAATTTTTTTTCGAATCAAATCGAATTTTACTCAATTCTAATTGATATGATTGGTGTGTAATTAGGTTTCTTGTCTATGAGAAAAAGATTAAGCAATTTCCTTGTGTTGTACTCCTATTTGAGGGCTCGTGGTTAAGAGTTTTGGTTTGCTCGCAACTTTTTAATATTTTTTTGTTGCATAAATTCATTTCCTATTGTTGGTGGTATAATTATTGTTATTTAGGAGCTGTTTTTCAAGGATTTTCATCTTTTCTTGCATTTTCATGAATTGTTGTGAGGTGATGTTAGGGTTTTGAGAGGTTTGTTCCCTAGGAGTGAAGTAGGGATAGGCATGGGAAAAAGTGAATAAGGTTGTTGATTTGGGTAAGCTGTGTAATATATATCTAGGTGGCGGGTGCTATGTGCAAGTGATTAATAAGAATAATGTAGATTATTATAGGAATTGTATGGATCATAATGGTGTCTTACCTAAGCTTGAGGTTATGGTTGCTAATGGGATGACCAGGGTGGTCTTGGGTTGTTTGGCTGAGGCAAGGGTTGTGTATTCTGTCTTGGTTCTTCTTCTTTAGAAGTAGGGATACCTAAGCTAGAGTAAGTTATGTTGTCCACACTCATTACATTAATTTATTGAGGGGCCCGACTCCATCTGGAAAAGTTCGTCGGGAACTGATAGATCCTTCAACGGGTTGCTATTGTCCTTAGTAAGGGGCTTTGTCTGTCAATTCTACTAAGAGCCAGAGTGTTTGAAGAGGTGGTCAAAGGAAGCAATGAGTTACAAAGCGAGAACACCTCATCAGGAGTCTAATAATTCTTCCCCAGTAATGTCATATATGCGATGGCACATAGGTTCGATTCCAACCAACACCCTACGTAACATGCATAGTTCGTCTTATCAGATACCTGACAAGGTGCTCTTATTCTGTGAACCTGTTGTTACTTCAAGCATCGAGCTCTTGACAGAGTTAAAAGACAATCCTAACGAGAACAATATCAATTCACTGAAGATCCTTTGTAGACTTTCGTGATCAAGTTTGATTTCATGTTAATTTAAATATTCTATTTGTATTTTTAAAAGAATATTTTAAATAAATATTCATATTATTTTTGACGTTGAAGTGAAGAAATATAGATAATGATTAATCAATAAAATTATTACACTTAAAGTAATAATAAGTTAACAACAGAAGTTTAATGTCAATATTTTGGTGAATTGAAAAGAAAAAGGGGTTTAACGAACTAAGAACAAAAAGTGAAAATGTCTTATTTAATAAGCAATGACTTTAGAAATAAACAATCATCCATCATTTTCATGTTGATCGATCAGCATTTCACCAAATTTATTTCGAAAGAATAAAAAGTCATGTCGAAAATTGAATAAATTTCTGATGACTGGGGATGAAATTAAGATAAAAGTTTTTTTTTAAATGAAAATTCATTAATTCATTTCAAGTATAGTATCATACAATTTGAAAAAAAAAACAAACACACATAGTAGGTAGAAAGTATAAGTTCTATCACCATAACAAAAACTTTGGCCTTAGCATCAGCAGAACATTATTGTACGTTGATAATTGATTTTATCACAATTTTAGCATGACTATTTAAAGTGATTGCAAATAGTTAATACAATAAAGAAATCAACCCTGAATGGCCCAAAGTAGTGAGTAAAAATCGACAAAAGAACCGAGCATCTACCAAACTGGATAGCACGGCGACAAAACAATCTCTAAAATCACTTGCAAAACCAAGACTACATGAGTAAGACTAAGAAATATGCTACAAGAGCCGATAAAAATTTAAAAAAGCGATCTTTTTAAACAATGGAAAACAAACAAAAAAACATATAAAACTTAAAACAATAAGGACCAAACCGACTCGTGAAATAATTTATTATTCTTAAATGCTCTCAAAACATAAATAGATTAAGAAGCCAACAAAGAATCACCTACTTTTAAAGAGAAATTATTGTTGGTTGGTGAAATTTCAACGGTGACAAGTATCATAATTTGTCTATCACAATTTGTGAAACAAGTAAAAAATTCACAAAATAGATTTGTAAACTGAAAAGAGAGAAGTAGGTGAAGTAAAAGACAAGAAAAAAGAAAAAAAAATTAGTGGAAAGGAGAAAAAGACATACGGTAACCAGCTTAAAAATTAACACTACTACCGAGCAAAATAAAAGAAAAGAAACAAACAACTTAGATAAAAACATAGAAAAGTTTCTACAAGATAAAAGTTAAATATAAATCTAAAATTCAAATTTTGAATAACCTTGTTTTCCCTAAAGTGAGAATAAAGCAATAAATAATACTACTTGAATGAAAATGACTCACTGACGCATTTATTTATAGTGCTAAATCTTAGTTTAGTTTGTATACAACACTAAATAAGTGATAATAACTTTTTTTTAAGAAAACAACATACATGATTAGGTTACTTTTGTTATTATTATATAATAATTAATAATGTATAAAATATCTGTGTATATTTTATTATTTTAATTTATCTAATTATACTCAATAAATTAAATTTTAATTAATATCACTCTTATTATTATCTAATAATAATCAATTATATATTAATAAATTATTATTTTAATACTAATTCAATAATATAATGAACAGTAAATGGTATACTTATCGGTTCAAAAGTTTTTCCAAACCTACACTTTTATATATACTAGCTACTAATGTCACATAGTTGCGTTTAATTTTACGCTGCTTAATATTTCATCATTTTTTTTAAATATTATATTCCTAATTGCGATAATTAATATAAAACAATATTTCTTATTTGAATTATTGAATATAATTAAAAATATATTAACTTGTCGATTCAAAGACCCATTTACCCAAAAAGGCCCATTTCCAAAAAAATTACGGAAATGAGCCAATTAACACATTATTTAAGGAAAAAGGCCAATTATGCAAAATGCACTTACGTGGCCCCGTTTTAGGGGAAAAATCCAACAAAGCGCGCCCCTGGGGAGCGCTTTGTTGGCAGCAATGACTATTTTTTTTGAATTTTTTTGACCGTTGAGGGGTCCAACAGTAAAAAAAACTATAAAATCCCTTCTTATATTTCACACTTAATTTCTTCAAAATTTAGCCAAAAATCTCTAAAAATTCTCCCTAAAGCTCTCAAATTTCTCATTAAATTTCTCAAAGCTCTTTATAATTAGTTATTTACTTTTTTTTTAAATTAATATTATTTTTTATAATTTCAAAAATATTTGATTGTGTTAGCAATGGCTGAGGAATTAATTCATCTCAATCATAAACATATCTCCGTCGAACAAATGAAAATGGTAACAGTTTATTTTAAATGTTGAATATTATTTAATATTTTTTTCATTTATGTAATTTTAATTAATTTTAATTTTTAAATATTATTTAATATTTTTTCATTTATGTAATTTTAATTAATTTTTATTGTATATTTTTTTATAACAGTCTGTAGATCGGGTGTTACAATGTTATATTCGTAATATGTCTGGTCCGCCATCACCATTGATAGAAAATTACTTGAGGGAAGCGGGTTTTTGGCATGCGGCCACTAAAGGCCAAGGGTGCAAGTTGGACCCGAAACTCATTAGCACATTAATAGAGAGGTGGAGACCCGAGACGCACACATTCCATCTTCCATGCAGAGAGTGTACTATCACTTTGGAGGACGTCTAGTTACAATTAGGATTGCCGGTGGATGGGTCCGCACTCACCAGGTCCATTTAATCTGCTGATTGGGGAGCCATATATTACGATCTTTTGGGTGCGATTTCGAATAATATTTACGGAGGTAGAATTGAGATGGACTGGTTACGATACAGATTCCAGGAGCCGAGGAATGATTCGAATGAAGTTGAAAGAATACGATATGCTCGGGCATACATCCTTGAGATGATTGGAGGTTATCTGATGTCGGACTTGTCATGAAACCTCGTACATCTAAGGTGGCTACTGAAACTCGTTGATTTTAGATCAGCTGGCGAACTTAGTTGGGGGTCCACCGTGTTGGCAACATTGTACCGGGAGATGTGCGGGCCTACGTAACCAAATAAAGCCAAAATCGGAGGTTGCCTATCACTACTACAATCATGGGCTCGATTTCGCTTTCTATTTTTATGTCCTCGAGTGAACCACTCATAACGAGGTAAATTTTTTATTTGATTTTAAAATTATTCCATAGATTTAAAATAAAATTATATGCTAAAAATTTATTTAATTAGGTGGAAACATCCGGCGAGTTATATTGGAATACCTACTGCTCTTGAATATATACTGCTTCTATTAGACCAACGGTCGGAAGCACAAGTAAGGATTAAATAAAATATATATACATAAAATAGTTGTTTCATATTTAGTACTTAGTATTTAGTATTTAGTATTTAGTATTATGTATATAACTAATATTTTTATCCCGTTCATATAGTTGCAATGGACACCATACGAGGATCCAGCAATACGGGCAGTAATTCCGAAAGAATTCTTTCAAAATCTGAACATTTGGCATGTTAAAGTCTCATTGGTCAACTATGCTATTGTCGAGATGCACCAGACGGATAGAGTGTTGGGGCAATTTAGATTCCGAAAACAGATTCCTGAGGAACTTGATGTGCTCGATGACCAGCACAGAATCAACTTATGGCAAATGAATACAAATTGGCTGAATATATCAAAATTTTGGAAAACCGGTATGATCATATACCTGATCGCAAACCGATCATTGTCCCAGAGTTAGCGTGTACCCGGATTACATGCCATGGTTTAGGATCCATGGCAAGCCATATTTGCTGTCGAAAGAGCAGAGGTGTCAACAAATTCGTGTGGAAAAGGAACGACGGGGCCCTTTAAATCCAAGGAGAAGGGATGATGGGATGGGCCCATCAACAGCGCCCACACAATCACCGGGCCCATCAATAGTGCCCACACAATCACCGGGCCCAGTGCCTCAATCGACGACACTCACATCACAGCCCTTTCAGATTATGCCAGGTGTGTATCCTAGCCCTTATATGTATCCTAACCCTTATATGTTTCCTTTTCCCAGTCCTATAGTAGATTGGAATGTATGGCCCAGTGCATCTCCTTTCCCGATAACTCTGACGACTCAACCGATTATATATAAGCCATCGTTGCTGGAGGGATCGCACGAGGCAGCGTCGGCAAGCTCATCTCATTACCATTCCACATAGCGTTATGGGATTCAAACACCTCCTCGTGTGTGATGCAAACACATTCACATTCTTTATTCTACCAAGGTGGGTCATCCTCCTAACACCCACAACTGGAGCAACCACAACCCCCTCCGGAGTAACCAAGGAGGAATCCAGCGTGTAATCGTCGTCCACCTCCATGTGGCACTGATTCCGACCGACATATACATTAATTTTTTTAATATATTTGTAAACATTGTTTCTATATAGTTTCTTTTAATAAAAAAAAGTTGTTTTCAATATTTTAATTGTAAATTAATTTTATATTTTTATTAAAATATAAGTTCTTTTGAATAAGGCAGAATATAAATATTGCAACATCGTTTCATTACAGCAATTATCAACTATTTCGGTTTGGACATGATAGAATTGCATGACCTGGGTTGCTACACCATCCTCACAAATTCCGTTGGTTCGTTCTTTCCCGGATATTCATATTATTACGTATTCTACTCGAGCAAGGTCGACCTTTTGATTTGCGATGCAATTCTCTATCCGGTAATAGCTTAAACGAAGCAAGTGATACAGACGGCCACTTACATTCATTTGGGACCGATGGGAATACATGTCTCCACACATTGTACATGTTTTTTTATTTTGTACACTTCGTTGACATATCTCATGGGATCCAAACGGAGATTCTGACAAGCTGCAATTGCATGAGTACATGGATAACGAATTGCATCAAACGTCCCATAGTCGCAAGTCCTATTTATCAGGTGTACACGATATTTCCGCCGGTAATACATTGGCTCTGTCTGTCAAACTCCGTCACACGAAACAATAGGTTGTCGCGATCGTAACACACTGTGTGCATGGTGTTGGCCCGCACCTTCGCCTTGTTAATTTCTTGCAATACCTTCTGGGACCATACATGGCCTCTCTGCATTTGGTGTAACACCCCTTACCCGGATTCAATGCCAAAATAGGGTACGAGGAATTACTAAACTTATACGCTATCAATCATACAATATCGAGACCTGACTTTCCACTCAAAATTAAAACTTATTATAACATCTCTTAACCAAGCCTCCGAGGCCTAAATCACACTTTAGGAATGGTTCGAGATCAAATCGACTTCTTAAAAAGATCCCTAAAAGACTTAGAAAATTTTTCATTAAACAGTCCACACGCCCATGTGGCATATCACATACCCGTGTGGAATTATTTCCCAATTCGAAACTACAGGAGTTTTCACACAGTCGGACACACACCCGTATCCATGGCCCGTGTCCCTCACATGGCCTCAACACACCCGTGTCTTAGGCCGTGTGAAAAAACCTTGGCATTCTGTTTCTGACGTCATCACCCCATAAATGTCACATGGCCAAGGCACACGCCTGTCCTTCGGCCGTGTGGTGAATTAAATTCCTAATTTCAAGTGCAGACTTAACACGACCCAGGCACATGCCCGTGTCTTATGCCGTGTCTCTCATACGATTGAGACACACGGTCGTGTCTCTGCCCGTGTGTTTACTACTGAGCATACTGACTTACCAACCTAGCATGCAAGGGGACACACGGCCTAACCATACGCTCATGAGGCTGATCGTGTGTCACACACGGCCTAGACACATGCCCATGTGTCTAACCGTATGGACAAGAATAAGGCTATTTGCCAAGCTCTTTCTATCACCCAACTCATACAAACATAAATCACATCAAACCTTCAACCCATTCATGCATAATTAAACTAAGTAAACCAATCATGCATCTTGTACATTCATGAATAACCTCATCTTTTCAAAGACTAATAAGGAAGAGCCATCAACTATGGCCTTATACAAAAGAGTTTATCTTTGAATGAGCCAACACATTTGGCCAAAACAATATGACATTCAACTAAGTCTAATCCCTATACACGCCATACTCAAAATGCTAAGTCTAACTATACCAAGATGTGCTGATAGTGTGTGTAACACCCCTAACCCGTAACCATCGCCGGTCTAGGGTTAAAGGTATTACCGAACAAATCGAAACTTTAAACAGACATTTCATAATTTAATTCAAAGAATCCAATCCAAGTGTCCCTGGAATAGGTCTACGAGACCTTAAACATACTTTAGAATAGGGCTGGGACCAAACCGAACACATACGAAAATTCTCAAAAATTAAAAATTTTTAAAGTTACAGAAGTCACATGCTCGTATGGGCAGGCCGTGGGACACGCCCGTGTGTCTAAGCCGTGTCAAAATAGGGCATACATACTGCCTTGTCCACACAGCCGTGGACACGCCCGTGTGCCTCACCCGTGGTCGCTACTGACTTGCACCACACGTCAGTCACACGCCCGTGTGTCCAGCCCATGGTCGAGACCAATTTGTTTTGAAATGCAACCACGAGGGATACGGTCGAGCCCTTATGCTCAACCATGTGGGCAATTATAGGTCATTTTTGTAACAGTCCGATTTAGACCCTAGTCGAAATAGTGTTTGAGACCATAAATCCGAGGTCAGAATGTTAAATTAATGTTATTTTCTGTGTGAATGGTATGTGACATAGTCTGTGTGAAAATTCTGTGTGATAATTTCATCGATTGAGTGTCAAATTAAGAGAAAGGACTTAATTGTGTAAAGAGTAAAAGCTACGTGCTGATTTTTTAAGTACTTATGTGTTGTTGTTTTATTTATGTGGAAGCCTTATGAGGCCATAATGCCAATATTTAGATAGTGGTATGGTAAAAGTCATGAATGGCCTTGTTATATATATGTTATATATTTTTAATGAATGTCATTTTTGTAATTGAGATTAGTAAAACAAAACATGAAATGAGATGAGTATTCATCTTTCTACTCACGAAAAATAGAAAAGAAAGAAGGGCTAGGAAGCTTTAAGGTTTCGGCAATCTTAGGCACAAATTGGTATGTGATTTTAGCTCGATTTTGATAATTTCTACGTTTTCGTGATCGTTGCTTTGTGCTTTACAAAACCCATGCTCAAATTTTATATATTGATAGTGTTTTTGAAATGTGCCATTGATGAAAGGGTGAGCTTTGTGATGAGTGTTGGTGTTAAATGAAAGATATGTGTTTAATGAACATGTGTTGTTCTTGAATTTTTTGATAAATTTAGCTAATTAGGGCTAAATCATGAAAATAGTAATTTGAAGGACTTAATAGTGAAATAAATGAAATGTGTGGGTTTGTATTAATATGGGAAGAATTCGGCTAAGCATATGTGTATTGAAATTTTGTGTATTTGATGATTTTGTGAAATAGGGACTAAAGTGTCAAAATGTGAAAATATGAGGGCTATTTTGTAAAATGCCCTAAATATATGTGTTTGGACTAAAATGAATGATTTGATGATTGAATGGATTGAATTTGAATGTGTATAGACCAAGAGAGGAGAGGTTCGGATCGAGATCGAGGCAAAGATAAAGTGCTCAATTAATCGACCGTTTCGATAGTTCGATGTCCGAGGTAAGTTCGAATATAATACATGTTATTAAGATATGTTTTAACATTATAAGATGAATATGTATATGTGTATGGAAGTGAATTTCTATGTGCAAGATTTAATTGGCGGCACTAAGTGAGCGAAATTGAAATAGAAACAGAAATGAATAGCACTGTATGTGCGATGATATGAAAGCTTCGTCTTATTGACCTGGCACTGTGCGTGCGATACCGAGATGAGTCGGTTGAAAGATTAGGCACTAAGTGTGCAATGACGATTATGATTCAATTATGAAATTAGCACTAAGTGTGCGAATAAATCAAAAGAATAGCAAAGGTTGAACGAGAGGTAAAATCGAGCAATTGAGTAGCATGAATGGTGAGTTACTATCTGTTGATCAAGGTACGTTTGAACCTAGGTGGTTGATGATAGCCTTAATAGTTTTATGAATAGATACTTGAGCATATGTTTGAGATTGATGATGAGCCTAATTGTGTAATCTATCTATCTGATAATTTAATTGTGTAAGATGTGATATTATTGAGCAATATCTATTAAATTACAAACTTACTAAGCTTTGGAAAGCTTACTATGTGATTTGTCTTTTTGCTTTGCAATGTCAGTAAGACTAGCTCGGATTGGGGGATCGTCAACATCTTAATCACACTATCAGCAATCTATTTTGGGGTATTTTGGAAAGATGTACATAGTTAAAATATGGCATGTATAGGCTAGTTATTTGAATCATGTTTGAGATTTGTAAGTAGCCAGGAGATGTGGCTAGATATGTGATAGTTTTTGGCATGAATGACTTTGGTATATATGATGCATCTTTTGGTATGGATTGTGAGTGGAGAAATTGACTTATGGATGGAAATTTTGGTGATGGTATGATGCTAGTATGAACAAGTGAAATTAGGAATGAATTATGCTTGTGATAAGATAAGTTTTGGTATTAAATTTGGTATGAATAGAATTGGTATTGGATGCATGGTTTGAATGATTATTTTGGTATGCTTTTAGGTAGTCATAAGTGCATAAGTTGCTTTGGTAAATGTTTCTTGTAGGTATGACCCATTTGGGTGGCATTTTGGTCTTGCAAATGACCTATAATATCACACAGCCATGGCACATGGGCGTGCCTTGTAACACCCCTATCCCGTGTCCGATCACCGGATTAGGGTTAAAGGCGTTACCAGACAGATCGAAAACATTTACAGAATTAATCATACAACAATTCATCAATATCAATCATAATGTCCCTTAAGTAGGTCATCAAGACCCTAAAAATGCTTATAAAACAAGTCGGGACTAAATCGAAACACATAAGTAATTTCATAAAAATTTGAAACTTTTCTATCATACAGGGGACACACGGCCATGGGGGTAGGCCGTGCCTCACCCACGGCTACTTGACACTCCCGTGTGTCCTCCCCGTGGTAGTATACTGCCAAAATCAACACGGTCACCAAGCACACCCGTGTCGAGGCCGTGTGCAATTTAGGCCACATTCTACCAATTTACCCACGGTCTTAGGCACGCTCGTATGCCTCAACCGTGTGACATTATAGGCCCTTTTACAAGGCCAGTATGCCACCCACTTAGGGTCTTCCTACAAGCAATATATACCTAAACATAATATGCATATATGGAAACCAAAACATATCAATTGGTTCACTTCATCCATACATTCAATACCAATTCCATTCATACCAAATTACAAACTAAATCCTACATCATTTCAAACATGTATCATCCATTTGCTTAACCAAAAATTAACCATTTCATATGCATCAAAACATACTAAATATATGCTTCATAACTCTTTCATTCAAACAATTATCAACTCAAAAACTTGCCAATACACATGGCTATGCTCACTTCATAAACATATACACCTATCTAGCTTATACATGCCATAATTAGCCATATACATTTTCAAAACGGTACCAAAATAAGTTTTTGTAGTGTGATGACAATCCTTGACAATCTCGAGCCTTTAGTAGCTTTGACGACCTATTAAAACAGAGAAAACACATACAGAGAGTAAGCTTTCCGAAAGCTTAGTAAGTCATATACAAATAAACACATTGGCACGTATATATTTCGATCACTTGGCAACTATCACATATATAACTTGGTTCATAAACTTATGGCCATATTTTCCACATTCAACATTTTAAGATTCACATTCTCATTTTCAATCATACTCTTCTTCATATCAAAGTCATATGGGTACTTACCTTTTATACACACTTAATGTGCATTCAACGTACCTGAAACGGATAATCACTCACTTATTGATCATAGCTTGGATATACCATTCGTATTGTAAACTTGCCCGTTGAACCCTTAGGAACCTAGTAGGATACTCAAAAGCTCGAAATAGTAGTACAATCCCAACGTCCTAGACGAGGTCTTACATGCACTCGTATATCGATGCCACTGTCCCAGACAGGGTCTTACACGTATAGATCATAACGATGCCAACGTCCCAGATGTGGTCTTACACGAGTCAATATGATGCCGATGTCCTAGACATGGTCTTACTCATAAAGTTCATATATTTAGGGCTATTTGCAACTTAGCCCTCACATTTGCACATTTTATCAATCTAGTCCAATTTACTCAAAACATCAAATTTCACAAGATCATACATACACAAGCTTAGCCGAATACGTATACATCACATACAAGCCCACATTTCTCATCAAACTTGTAATTTAGTCCTTCAATTTACCATTTTCTCAATTTAGCCCTATTTAGCTAAATTCATCAAAACTTCAAGAACAAAACATGTTTATCAAACACATATATTTCATATTTCACTATTAAACATCACAAATCACATGAGTTCATCAAAGTCTCATTTCACAAACATCATCAATCTTCAAAATTGAAGCATGGGTTTAGAAGCATTCGAAGCAACGATTACGAAAACATAGAAATTATCAAAAACTGAATCAAATTCATACCTTAATCAAAGAGTGTTGTGGCTGAATGCCCAAGCTTCATCTTTTCTTTTTCTTTTCTTTATTTGCAAATTTCGACACTCATAAAAGATGATAACTATCATCTTTCCTTTGTTTCTTTTATTATTATCATATTATTAATCCATTTACTAAAGTACCCTTTCATTTAATATAAGAAAACCTATATATAACAAGGGCACATTTGACATCCACTATCTAAATAGTGGTCTTACTGCCTCATAAGGCCTTCTTTTAAAAGCCATAACACCTTGATACTTAACAAATATCATTCAACTTTCACATTCAATGCATTTCAATCCTTTTGTCAAATTAAACATGCAAACAGACAAATTCGCTTACGAAAATTTACCATATGCTAATTTACATATCAACGGCACAGAAAATAATATTAAAATATTATATAGACTGGATCGTGGTCCCAAACCACTCGCTCGACTAGGGTATAAACCGATCATTACAATTCTCCCCCCTTAGGGATTTTCGTCCCAAAAATCTTACCGTTAAATAGATTCGGATGTTGCTGTCTCATTGAATCTCAGTCTCCCACGTAGCCTCTTCTAATCCGTGTCGATTCCACAATACTTTCACTAATGGAATTTTCTTGTTTCTTAACTCTTTTACTTCACGAGCTAAAATACGGATCGGTTCCTCTTCGTATGTCATATCAGATCAAATTTCAATTTCAGATGGGGCAATCATATGTAACGGATCAGATCGATATCTACGGAGCGTCGAAACGTGAAATACATTGTGAATCTTTTCTAGTTCAGAGGGTAACTTCAATCTATATGCAACAGGCCCAACACGTTCAATGATCTCATACGGTCCGATGAATCTCGGACTAACTTGCCTTTACGTCCGAATCGGAGCACTTTCTTCTACGGAGACACTTTTAGAAATATTTTATCGCCGATCTCAAATTCTATATCTTTTCGTTTTAAGTCTGCATAGGACTTCTGATGATCAGATGCTACTTTCAAATAATCTAAAAATCAGTTTCACTTTCTGTTCGGTATCTTTTATCAAATCGACCCTGTGTAACTTATTCTCACTGAGTTCAGTCCAATATAGATGTGTACGACATTTACGTCCGTACAAAGCTTCATATGGTGCCATTTTAATGCTTGTCTGAAAACTATTGTTATACGCAAATTCGATCAACAGCAGGTATTGTTCCCACGAACCATTAAACTCAAGTACACAGCATCTTAACATATCTTCGAGAATCTGAATAATTCGCTAGGATTGACCATCCGTTTGCGGATGAAAAGCTGTACTGAAATGCAATTTCGTACCCAAAGCTTCTTGCAACTTCTTCTAGAATCACGATGTGAATCTCAAATCTCTGTCTGACACAATAGGTAATGGCACCCCGTGCAATCTCACAATCTCGAAAATATAAAGCTCAGCTAATCTTTCAAGTGAGTAGTCAAATCTTATCGGAATAAAATGGGCAAATTTCGTCAATAGGTCAACTACAACCCAAATCGCATCTTTTTTTCTCGGAGTCAGAGGCAATCCAGAAGCAAAATCCATTGTTACTCTATCCCATTTCCATTCAGGAATCAGAATTGACTGCAGCAATCCCGACAGGACTTGATGTTCGGCTTTCACTTGCTGACAAACTAAGCATTTTGAAACAAATTCAGAAATGTCTTGTTTCATGCCAGACCACCAATAGTGTTCCTTCAAATAATGATACATTTTTGTACAACCCGAATGAACAGATAAACGACTATTATGGGCTTCATTCAAAATCAACTGAATCAACTCCGGATTTCTCGGAACACAAATACGATCTCGAAATCTCAAACAATCATCAACAATTCGAAATTCAGATTCAGAATTCAATTCACACTGCGCTCGTTTCAACAACAATTCATTATCAATGTTCTGAGCATCACATATTTGTTGTACAAATAACGGTTTCGCTCTCAATTCAGCTATCACAGAACTATCATCAGACAAATCTATCTGAGCATTCAAAGCACGTAGTGTAAACAATGACTTTCTACTCAACGCATCATCAACCACGTTTGCTTTACCCAGATGATAATCTATCACAAGCTCGTAATCTTTTAACAGTTCTAACCATCTTCTTTGATATAGGTTCAAATCTTTCTGGGTCATTAGATATTTCAGACTTTTATAATCTGAAAACACATGACATTTCTCACCGTACAAATAATGACTCCAAATTTTAAGTGCAAACACAATCGCAGCGAGCTCAAGGTCATGTGTCGGATAATTCTTTTCATGAGGCTTTAATTGTCTCGAAGCAAAAGTTACCACTTTGCCTTCTTGCATCAAAACACATCCCAGACCGTTTAACGAAGCATCACTGTAAACAACAAATTCTTTATTCGATTCTAGTCGTACTAACATTGAGCTTCATTAACAAAGTTTTCAATCGTCAAAACTTTTCGACATTTATCCGACCATTCAAATCGACATCTTTACAAGTAATCTAGTCAACGGAGTAGCTATAGTCGAGAAGCCTTTAACAAATCTGCGGTAATAACTAGCTAAACCCAGAAAACTACGAACTTCAGAAATGTTCTTCGGAGGTTTCCAATTTAGAATAGCAGAAATCTTGCTCGGATCAACACGAATCCCAGAAGCTGACACAATATGCCCCAAAAAACTGACCTCCTTCAACTAGAATTCACATTTGCTGAATTTTGCGTACAATTGCTTTTCTCTTAGAGTTTGCAACACAATTTTCAAATGTTCTGCATGCTCATTCTCATCACGTGAGTAAATCAAAATGTCGTCAATGAATACAACAACAAATTGATCCGATCTGATCCGAAAATTACGCTCATCAAGTCCATAAAAATAGTAGGAGCATTGGTTAGTCCAAATGGCATAACTAAAAACTCATAATGCCCGTACCTAGTTCTAAAAGTAGTTTTCGAAATGTCTGAATCTTTAACTCTCAATTGGTAGTATCCCGATCTCAAATCAATCTTGGAAAACACAGTAGCTCCTTTTAACTGATCAAACAAATCATCAATTCTGGGCAATGGATATTTGTTCTTTATAGTCACCTTATTCAATTGACGGTAATCGATACATATTCTCATCGTTCCATCTTTCTTTTTCACAAACAGAATAGCAGGAGTACCCCAAGGTAAAAAACTTGGTCTACCAAACCCTCTATCAGTCAATTCTTGTAGCTGTGACTTTAACTCTTTCAACTTTGTTGGTGCCATTCTATACGGAGCTATCAAAATAGGTATCATACCAGGCAGCAATTCAATACCAAATTCAACTTCACGAATTAGAGGTAAACCCGGTAACTCTTCAGGGAACACGTCAGAAAAATCACAAACAATGGGTACTGATTCAACTTTCTTCTCAGATGCTTTTGAATCGATCACATAAGTAAAATATGATTCATACCCCTTTTTCACATAACCTGAGCTTTCAAAACGGATATCACAGCAGGCAATCCATTTAAATCATTAGACTCAATCCGTATAGTCTCATCATTCAGACCTCGTAAATCTATAGTCTTTCTTTTAAGTTTACAACGGCATCATGCATAAACAACCAATCCATACCCAGGATAATATTGAATTCATCAAATGGAAAAAGCATCAGATCAGTAGGGAAACAGATATCTTGAAACATTAATGGATAGTTCTTGCATACTTTATCAACAAGGACACTTTTACCTAAGGGGTTCGATACTTTTATAGTAAACTCAGTAGACTCTACAGGCAAAGTCTTGTTGAATACTAAATTCATGCATATATATGAATGCGTAGAACCAGGGTCTATCAAAGCAATCACAGTAGTATCGTAAAGAGTAAAAGTACTAGTAATCACATCAGGTGATAAAGCTTCCTCATGAGCTCAGATAGCATACGCTCTGACAGGCGCTCTAGCTTCAAATCTGACAATATTGTCTCTTGTAGTTCTCTGACTACCACTGTCATTCTTTACATTCTTTGATGATCGACCTCTCGAGGGTGTATTATCAGATCTCAGATTCTGAATAGTCTCTGGTTCAACAGGCTCAGGGCAATCATGGATAAAATGATCAAGCGATCCACATCTGAAGCAAGCTATGTCATTTAATCTACAGCTTCCCGAATATCTTTTTCCACAATGTCTACATTCGGGTCTCTCGGATCGAACATTACCAACGCTGGCCTTTGAAATTGCTAGAGTTTTGGAACTCATTTGCAATCTAACACTATTTTTGTTCAAATGTCCCGTATTTTCTCTAGAATGACTTTGATCATCTCGAAATCTTTTCGGAGCAGATGAAATGATTTACTCTGAAATCTCTTTTTCATATCACGAGCTTCAGACTCAGCTTTTCTTTTATCTTTTTCGAGTGCCTCAACTTTGCATGCTCGGTCAACGAGTACTATGAACTCCTTTATTTCTAAGATCCCAACCAGCAACCGAATATCTTCATTAAGATCGTCTTCAAATATTTTACACATTATTGCTTCAGATGAAACGCATTCACGAGCGTACTGACTCAACCTGACAAATTCCGTTCATATTCTGTAACAGTCATACAACCTTGCTTTAGTTCCAAAAATTCTTTTCATTTCTGATCAACGAATCTCTCACTGATATATTTCTTCCTGAACTTGGTTTGAAAGAAATCCCATGTAACTCGTTCTCTCGGAATAACAAAAATCAAAGTTTTCCACCATTGATATGCTGCATCTCAAAGTAACGATATTCTTTCGGAGTCAGAGACATCTCATCAAATACCCGAATAGTATTTTCAATCCAGAATTCATTTTTTCAAGATCATCATTATTGGTAGCTCGAAACTCTTCAGCCCCATACTTACGGATCTTGTCAACTGGAGGCTTATTTAACAGATTCGGATACACAACCGGTGGCACAACCAGTAGTCCGAGGGGATTAACGGGGGTGGGGTTGCGAAATTGACCAAAGTTATTTCTCATGAATTGAGTGAACCATTCACTCATCATCTAAAAGAAAGCTTGTTTAGCTTCTCCCTCCTGACCGTTCATAGCCGGTCTCGAATCAGAAGGCTCTGTCCCTTGCACGGGAGCAGGTGCAGTACTTTCTACGTCATCAGCTACGGCTCTTTCGGGATTCACTACTATACAGAAATCACATTTTTCACATCAAGATTCATCACACTATCACAGTTCAAATATATGGCATGTATAGCTAAACTCTGACACGCTACGTTAGTCCAAGAATCGCTAAACCGTAGCTCTGATACCAACCAAATGTAACACCCCTATCTCGTGTCCGATCACCTAATTAGAGTTAAAGGCATTACCAAATAGATCGAAAATATTTACAAAATTAATCATACAAATCAATATCAATCATAATGTCCCTTAAGTAGGTTATCGAGACCCTAAAAATGCTTATAAATCGAGTCGGGACTAAATCAAAACACATAAGTAATTTCATAAAAATTTGAAACTTTTCTAACATACTGAGGGACACACTACCGTAGTAGGGTAGGCAGTACCTCACCCACTACTTGACACTCCCGTGTGTCCTCCCCGTTGTAGTATACTACCAAAATCAACACGGTCACCAAGCACGCCCGTGTGCTAAGGCCGTGTACTAATAGATCACATACTGCCATTTCTCACACGGCCACCAAGCACACTCGTGTCGAGTAGTGTGCAATTTACTATAGTCTTAGGCACGCCTTGCAGTGTGCCTCAACTGTGACATTATAGGCCCTTTACAAGGCCAATATGCCACCCACTTAGGGTCTTCCTACAAGCAATATATACCTAAACATAATATGCATATATGGCAACCAAAACATATCAATTGGTTCACTTCATCCATACATTCAATACCAATTCCATTCATACCAAATTACAAACTAAATCCTACATCATTTTAAACATGTATCATCCATTTGCTTAACCAAAACTTAACCATTTTATATGCATCAAAATATACTAAATATATGCTTCATAACTCTTTTATTCAAACATTTATCAACTCAAAAACTTGCCAATACACATGGCCATGCTCACTTCATAAACATATACACCTATCTAGCCTATACATGCCATAATTAGCCATATGCATTTTCAAAACGGTACCAAAATAAGTTTTTGTAGTGTGATGACGATCCTTGACAATCCCGAGCCTTCAATAGCTTCGACGACCTATAAAACAGAGAAAACACACACACAGAATAAGCTTTCCGAAAGCTTAGTAAGTCATATACAAATAAACACATTGGCACATATATATTTCGATCACTTGGCAACTATCACATATATAACTTGGTTCATAAACTTATGGCCACATTTTCCACATTCAACATTTTATGATTCACATTCTCATTTTCAATCATACTCTTCTTCATATCAAAGTCATATGGGTACCTACCTTTTATACACACTTAATGTGCATTCAACGTACCTGAAATGGATAATCACTCACTTATTGATCATAACTCGGATATACCATTTGTATTGTAAACTTGCCCGTTGAACCCTTAGGAACCTAGTAGGATACTCAGAAAGCTCGAAATAATAGTATAATGCCAATGTCCCAGACGAGGTCTTACAGATCATAACGATGCCAACGTCCCAGACGTGGTCTTACACGAGTCAATATGATGTCGATATCCTAGACATGGTCTTACTCATAAAGTTCATATTGATGCCTACGTCCTAGACGAGGTCTTTTACATAGAATTCAAATTGATGCCTACGTCCTAGACGAGGTCTTACACAAATTTCAAATCAACACCAACGTCCTGGACGTGGTCTTACATGATAAGACAGAACAGATACCTATGTCATGACATAGCTAATCCTATCCATTCCTAGGTTCGTACGGGACTTCTCGGCTTTATCACTACATCAAACTTATTTCGAAATTCACGCACTTAGCTTCTCATAGTCTTTCATTTTCATCGATAGACATATGAATACATATATTCAATTCAATACAGATAAGTTTATTTGCATAGTGACTTACCTCAGATTCGGTTTATCGAACGAGAACGGCTACTCGATTATTTTCGCTTTCCCGCGATCTAAGTCCGTTTTCCTCGGTTCTTGATCTAAACATATTTAGAATTTATCCTTTTATTCACTATTTAATTCAATTAAATCCAAACACATATATTTAGGGCTATTTGCAACTTAGCCCTCACATTTGTACATTTTATTAATCTAGTCCAATTTACTCAAAACATCAAATTTCACAAGATCAATACATACACAAGCTTAGCCGAATACACATACATCACATACAAGCCCACATTTCTCATCAAAATTGCAATTTAGTCCTTCAATTTACCATTTTCTCAATTTAGCTCTATTTAGCTAAATTCATCAAAACTTCAAGAACAAAACATGTTCATCAAACACATATCTTTCATATTTCACTATTAAACATCACAAATCACATGAGTTCATCAAAGTCTCATTTCACAAACATCATCAATCTTCAAAATTGAAGCATGGGTTTAGAAGCATTCGAAGCAACGATTACGAAAACATAGAAATTATCAAAAACCGAATTCATACCTTAATCAAAGAGTATTGTGGCCGAATGCCCAAGCTTCATCTTTTCTTTTTCTTTTCTTTATTTGCAAATTTCGGCACTCATAAAAGATGATAACTATCATCTTTCCTTTTTTTCTTTTATTATTATCATATTATTATCCATTTACTAAAGTACCCTTTCATTTAATATAAGAAAACCTATATATAACAAGGGCACATTTGACCTTTATCCATCCACTATCTAAATAGTGGTCTTATTGCCTCATAAGGCCTTCTCTTTTAAAAGCCATAACACCTTGATACTTAACAAATATCATGTAACTTTCACATTCAATGCATTTCAGTCCTTTTGTCAAATTAAACATGCAAACAGACAAATTCGCTTACGAAAATTTGCCATATGCTAATTCACATATCAATGGCATAGAAAATAATATTAAAATATTATACGAACTCATATTTGTGGTCTCGAAACCACTGTTCTGACT
Organism: Gossypium rotundifolium; assembly: GCA_025506655.1. Lineage (NCBI taxonomy): Eukaryota > Viridiplantae > Streptophyta > Magnoliopsida > Malvales > Malvaceae > Gossypium > Gossypium rotundifolium. The sequence continues at coordinate 42,190,651 of CP106725.1, read as the reverse complement.
AGGGTATAAATCAGACTATTACATGCCTAGTGACCATGGGGTAAAGTCAGTAGCTTGCTTAAGGGCACACGGGCGTGCCTAGCAGCCGTGTGAGAAAGTTAGTATATGGCCTAGTAGTGCATGGCCTTAGCACACGGGCGTGCTTGGTGGCCGTGGTGAGAAATCATGTTCGACCACGGGGAGGACACACGAGTGTGTCTAGCAGCCGTGGAGGGCACACAGTTGGCTCACACGGGCGGGTATCCCCTGTATTTTGGATAAGTTTTTAAGTTTTTGAGAACTTCTATATGTGTTTCGATTTAGTCCCAATCCTTCTCTAACATGTGTTTAAGGTCTTATAAGCCTCAATAAGGGACTATATGTTTACATTTTAATGTGATATACTGATTATTGACTTTGTGTCGTGAATGGGTTGTTAAATGATTTGATTGTTTGGTAATACCTCTTAACCCTATTTTGATGATGGTTTTGGGTTAGGGGTGTTACATTTTATTGGTATCAGAGCTACGGTTTAGTCGATTCTCAGACTAGCGTAGCACATGTGAGTCTAGCTATACATGCTATATATGAAATTGCGATAGTGTGATGAATTCTGACAGTTGAAAATGTGTTTTCATATAGTAATGGATCTGATCGGCGATTCTTGACGACGTAAAAAGTAACACCACGGTTTTAGGGGCTATGCGAGTTGTGTGTAATTCAAGTGTTAGTAGGTTTTTGGGAGCGCTTGGATGAGTTTTAGGGACTTTAGAAATGCTCGGATTGAAGGAGAAGGTTTTAGAAAAATTTTAGATTTTTGGTATAAAAAGGGGAAATAGGGCAAGTAGGCTTTAAAATAAATTGGTGGAATTTAGGACACAAGAAAGGCCTTGGTAGAGTGGCAAGGGAGGCGCTAGTTGGGCATAAGGGAGTGACGCCTCATGCATGCTAAGAGGGCCTGGGTTCGAGTCCAGGCGGCAACAAGGGTGTTTTATTTTGCATGTTGGCGTTAAAAGAAGAAATTTGGCGAAGAAGGTTCAAAGAATTGTGGGGCGTTAGTGGGCAAGAAAGATAGGTTTGGTAAAGTGGCTTGGGGCATTGTAAGGAGGGCTTGTGCAGTCGTGGGTTCAAGGCGCAAGGGAAGCAGAATGTTGGATATTTATTTTTGCAAGTTGGCGTAAAGGCAGAGAAGGCTTAAAAGAATTTGGTGGCGCATGTAGGACATAATAACGCTTTGGCCGAATGGCCTGGGGCGTTGCTTGGGAGCTTGTTCCACCAGTCTGCGTTCGAACCATGGAGGTTGCGGTGGGTTTTTCCTTCTTTTTTTCTGCTGAATAGCGTGAAGGTGGACAAAGCAGCAGTGGTTTAAGCATTTTGAATTAATTTGGTGGTGGCCTTTGTTATCTATTTATTTTGGATAGACATAAGATGATTTTATTTAGTTTAAAATTAGTAAATAGAGATAATGGTTCTTTGGTGGTTTAATTCTTTTTAATATGATATGGATAAATTGGTTGGCTAATTCAAATCAAATTTAATTAGTGGCCCGGAGCTTTTAGAAAATTAAAGTGGGAGTCTCCAGGGGAAGCATGTGCTAAATTGCTATTTAAATGGGCTTTTCTTCCATAAATTTCTTTTGACCTTGCTGAATTCTTTTGGTCCACATTTGGTGCATTTTGGTCAGCCATAGTCTTGTGTACCTAGTCAAGGTTCAAGTGGAATTTTCTTATTTTTCTACCTTGAAACCAAATCCTCCCAAGCAAAGATATACCCTTGCCGATTTCTTCTTTGACCATTTATTCGGTGGTTGCTTTTTATTAATTCTCTTTAATCCCTTGATAGCGAAACCTTTAGCCTCCACCTCTCTTTTATTTTATCAAGTTTGAAGCCGAACCAGGTGAAGTGGGTGTCTGTCGACATCTAAAGATTGTAGGTAAGTATTCTAGTTATTTTGGGTAGTGGGCAAAACCGAATGGTTGGCCTTAATGTGGGTTGGCGAATGTGTTTAAGTGATGTGTTTTGCTTGATTTAGTCTCATCAAGATCCTTTCTGGATTTTTGTATGGCTTCTAACATGTGTTTAAGGTCTTATAAGCCTCCAATAAGGGACTATATGTTTACATTTAATAGATGACTTGTTGATATGGTGTGATTACGATTAAGATTATTGACTTTGTGTGTGGGCGCATAACGTAGAATGGGTTGTTAAATGATTTGATTGTTTGGTAATAATGTGTTTACCTCTTAACCCCTATTTTGATGATGGTTTTGGGTTAGGAGTATGCTTGTGGATATTAATAAGCATGTTATTTATATATTATGTTACATGATATCGAGCTACGGTTTAGTCGATTCTCGGGTTACTATTGATATCGGCTTTATGCCATATCGTGGCTTGATGGATTGCTGTGTGCTCCATCGTGGTTTGATGCTAGCTTTACGCTACATCGTGGATGGCATTGGTTGCCTTTTGGAGGGAAAAGGAGAGGGTGACTCGATAGTGTGAAGGGGTGTGTAGCGGATCTAGGAATGGGTTGGGTATCATATACATATGAATAGGTATGTCTACGTGGAAATGGGCCAAGCCCGATGTCGATATATGAAATAGCCAAGTGCGCCATAGTGATTATATTTATATGTTGCATGAATTTGATTTGTGGCTAGCATGTGGGTAGATTGAAAATGTGTTTATGACATATTTTCCTAACATGTAATGGATCCACATGGTGGGCCATCGAGCTTATTTATATTAAGTTTGGTTTAAATATTGGTTGTAATAAAAGGCCTCTTTAGTTATTGTTGGGATCATTTTATTATCCTTTTAATTAGGGTTTACGATTTAAAATGATTTATAATATAATAAATTATAATGAAGTTTTAATTCAAATCAAGCTTGATTATTATATTCACATTTTCCAAAAGTTAACAAAATTTTCAAGTTTTTCCTAAAGACAAAGAATTTCAACATTTTTTGCGTTGGCATAACCAGATCCGGTCAAGGCTCGTGGTAGGGTTTGGGGATGTTACAAGTTCTTGACGACGTAAAAAGTAACGCTTGCTCTCATCAAGCCACCACATCTAGGCCGAATAAAAGTAGTGAGGGAGGAGAGGCTAAGCAAGCCTTCTTCCGAATAATGAGTGAATGGTTTTCATAATTCGTTCGAACGAATACGGCTACTCCACAACGTCCACCCCCACAAGTACCTATTGTGTCACAAGTTACAGATCCGATCAGATTGAATAAACCTCCTGTGGATAAGATTTAAAAGTATGGGGTAGAAGAGTTTAGGGCCATATCTGATGACGATGCTGAGCGAGCTGAGTTTTGGCTCGAGAATACCCTTCGAGTATTTGATAAGATGTCGTTGAATCTAGAAGAATGTATTAAATGGGCTATTTCGTTGTTGATGGATTCGCTTATAATTGGTGGAAGAGCTGATATCTGTAGTTCCGAGAGAGAGAATCACTTGGGATTTTTTTCAAGCTGAGTTCAGAAAGAAGTATATCAGTCAATGTTTCATTGATCAGAAACGTAAAGAGTTTCTAGAACTGAAATAGGGTCATTTGTCTGTTACTGAATACGAGTGGAAATTCATAAGATTGAGTCAATATGCGAGAGAATGTGTTTCGATCGAAGCTACTATGTGCAAACGCTTCATAGAGGGATCAAATGAAGACATTAAGTTATTGGTTGGGATACTAGATATAAATGAATTTTTTGTATTAGTTTAAAGAGCATGCAAAGCTGATGAGCTCAATAAAGAAAAGAAGACAGCTGATTCTAAAGCTCGTGATTAAAGAAAGAGATCGATGAGTAAGTTTCCTTAACCTTCTACAAAGAGATTTAGAGATGCGAACAATCGTTCAATTACTTTGTTTGGACATTCAAGTAGAGATCATTCGAGACAAAACGTTGGTCCACGAACTCAGGCTCCGATTGAATCGAGTATCGGCAGTGTTAAGAGTAACAAGTCCGAGTGTAGACAATATGGGAGACGACATGAAGGAGAGTGCTAGGGCAAGTATAAAAATAGAACATGCTATAAGTGTGGATCTCGAGATCATTTTATTTGAGATTGCCCAAAGATGGTCGAAGAAGAAAATATTTGGAATGAAAGATCGAGTAATGTGACAGTAGGGGTAGACCACCCAAAAACACTATAAATGTGAGTGAAAGTCAGAGAGGGACAACCGATATAGCTGTGAGGTCAGAAGCAAGAGCATCTGCCTGAGCTTATACTATTCGTGCACAAGAGGAAGCATCATCTCCAGATGTCATCATCAGTACTTTCACTTTATTTGATACTATGTCATTGCATTGATAGATCCAGGATGAACTCATTCCTATGTGTGTATGAATTTAGTATTGAATAAGACTCTACCTATTAAGTCTACTAAATTTGTGATTAGAGTCTCGAACCCTTTAGGCAAGTGTGCCTTGGTAGATAAGGTATGCAAGAATTGCCCATTGATGTTTGAGATGTTTGTTTTCTAGTTAATTTGATGTTGCTGCCATTTGATGAATTTGACATAATTTTGGGTATGGATTGGCTTACTTTGCATAATGTCATCGTGAATTGTAAGAGAAAGAGCATTGAACTGAAGAGTCAGAATGGTGAGATAGTTTGAGTTGAGTCCAGTGATATGAAAGGATTACCAGCTGTTGTATCTGCGATGAAAGCTAGGAACTATGTGAGAAAGGGTTGTGAAGCTTATTTGGCATACGTAATTGATACAAAAGTGTCGAAAAAGAAAGTCGAATCTGTGCCTGTAGTATGTGAGTTTCTAGACGTGTTTCTTGAAGAGTTACCGGGATTACGTCCGATTAGGGAAGTTGAATTTGGTATTGAGTTGGTGTCGAGAGCTGCTCCTATTTCGATAGCTCCATACAAAATGGCACCAAAGGAATTGAAAGAGTTAAAGTCTCAGTTGCAGGAATTGACTGACAGAGGATTTGCACGACCGAGTAAATACATGAGTAATATAATGAGTAAATACAAATATGACACGATGTAATTAAACTACAATGATATCCAAATTGAAACCTTAATTTATTACAGGTACCCCAAATTGAATTTCTAAGGAGTATTATTGTCTTTGAACATGCCACCAACTTGCTCTGTATGCATAACAGCCTAATACACCACTCTTAAGGCGTAGCCCTAACATTGTCCCTCCTATCGCAGACTCATATCAAATTTGCTTGTAACAAAACACACACTCATATAAGTTTGTAAGAACTTAGTGAGGAAAACATCATTTACCTGTGTCATTTCTGCACATTTTAGCTGGTAACTTATTTAGATAATCATATCGTTTTTGAACCTTCAACTTAGTCACTGGCGAATAATCCCTTAATTTCTATTCTCATTTACATGTCAAATACCATATCTTGTTCAAAGCTCATTTCTTACCCATTATCTTTGATATGCAACTTACCTCTTTCAATCTGATTTTTCATAAGTCTTTACCCGTTTTCTTTACGGAGGTCCATATGATCGAATCACTCTTAATCTTGTATACGCAACTTTAAGCCATCATTTCCTTTACAGGCACATTCCTTCTGATATATAATTAGAAAAATCATTATTTAAAATACGGTTTTTTTACATTTATCCATCACTTCTTCTATATCTCATCACTTCATTATTCATAGTCGAATCATGGTCTTGTATAACACTTTATCGTAACCCATAGAGACACTACACTTTACTGATATTTCTAATCACACTTACAAGCCATATTGAACACACCAAAGCAATTTAATATAGAATTGTCCAAGAATCATTCCTTTAGGTTACGCCATTGCAAGCCTCACTAGGATATGCCACAAAGACACTGCTTTCAGATTTTGCCATGTACATTGTTCTTTCAAGTTTTCGCCATAAAAGCTAGCACGTTACAATTTGTCACACAAGCTATTAATTCATTGTTCGCCACAAGGACGGTTCTTAAGATTGCGCCACGAAGGTGTTTCTTATGGAGTTTGTCACAAAGACATTCCTTTCATATTCTGCCTGTAACAGCCCGATTTTGGGGCTAGTTGGAACAATAGTCTCGGGACCACTAATCTGAGGTTGAGGAAAATTATTTTAGTATTATTTTATGTGTTATGGCATTAACATATGACTATATGAAAATTTTGGTGCTTTAATTTTAGCAATTGTATGTTTAATTGTGAAAAAAGGCTAAATCGCATAAAGTATGAAAGTTCCATTATAAGTGGTAGAGGTGTCTAATAGCCAAAGAATATCAAATTGGAGGTCCTTAAAGTGAAATTAGACCATTATATGTGTGATGGCCGGTCATATAGCTTAGGGGGACAAGAGCAATAATTTTAGTCAAAATTTGGTGACTTTAGGTGATAAAAAATGAATAAAATAAGATAAAAATATGAGATATCATCTTTCACTATTCATCTATCTTCTTCCACCAAAAATTGAAGGGAAAATAGTGGATTTTAGAGACCAAAATTTCAGCCAAGCTATCACCTTGCAAGTAAGTGATTTTGGTGGTTTTATTTGATAATTTTGTACTTTTGGAACCCTTAAAGCTTAAGCTAGCTAATGAGGGAACTAATTTGTTATATGTTGGAATTTTAGGGATTTTCCATGAGAGTATTTATGTTGTTAACTGATTTTTTATGGAAGAAAATGAATGTTAGGGAGATGAGAAACAACTTTTGTGAAGGGTGTTGACATGAAAACACCTAAATGGGACTAAGATGTGAATGTTATAATTTGGTAATAAATGCATGAAATGGTTGGAACTATGAGTAGTTGTAAGAGTAATAAATGTTCAACTAGGCTTGTTTAATGAGAAAATGTGATGAAAAATAATTTATGAGCCTAGGGGAAAAATCGTAATTTTGCCATAGTACAAGGGCAAAACGGTCATTTTTGCCTAAGTAGAGATTATGATGTATTATGATTAGAAAATGATTGAATGAGTGAATTTTGTTGTTATAGATCAAGAAGAACACGAAATTAACCTTGACTAGGGAAAAGGCAATGTTTCGAATTAAACTGCAAATTAATGCATTTTGCACCGAGGTAAGTTTATGTGTAAACGATGCATCTTAAATACACATGTAATTGCTTATTGGTGTATTGTATGATTGGGAACACTTACGATTTAAATGGATGGAATTTGGTAGAAAATGAATAAATTTCCGTATGAATGTTGAAATAGATATGTAGGTGTGGAATATTATCATTTGTTGGGCTATGTGCGATACCACCTTATCACTTATTCACGATGAGCTATGTGCGATACCATCGTTAGTATTATCATTTGGTGGGTTATGTGTGATTCCACATTATCCCTTGTTCATGATGGGCTTTGTGTGATACCATCGTTAGTATTATCATTTGGCTATATGAAAATTTTGGTGCTTTAATTTTAGCAATTGTATGTTTAATTGTGAAAAAAGACTAAATCGCATAAAGTATGAAAGTTCCATTATAAGTGGTAGAGGTGTCTAATAGCCAAAGAATATCAAATTGGAGGTCCTTAAAGTGAAATTAGGCCATTATATGTGTGATGGCCTGCCATATAGCTTAGGGGGACAAGAGCAATAATTTTAGTCAAAATTTGGTGACTTTAGGTGATAAAAAAATGAATAAAATAAGATAAAAAGATGAGATATCATCTTTCACTATTCATCTGTCTTCTTCCACCAAAAATTGAAAGGAAAATAGTGGATTTTAGAGACCAAAATTTCAGCCAAGCTATCTCCTTGCAAGTAAGTGATTTTGGTGGTTTTATTTGATAATTTTGTACTTTTGGAACCCTTAAAGCTTAAGCTAGCTAATTAGGGAACTAATTTGTTATATGTTGGAAGTTTAGGGATTTGCCATGAGAGCATTTATGTTGTTAGCTGATTTTTTATGGAAGAAAATGAATGTTAGGAAGATGAGAAACAACTTTTGTGAAGGGTGTTGACATGAAAACACCTAAATGGGACTAAGATGTGAATGTTATAATTTGGTAATAAATGCATGAAATGGTTGAAACTATGAGTAGTTGTAAGAGTAATAAATGTTTAGCTAGGCTTGTTTAATGAGAAAATGTGATGAAAAATAATTTACGAGCCTAGGGGAAAAATCGTAATTTTGCCATAGTACAAGGGCAAAACGGTCATTTTTGCCTAAGTAGAGATTATGATGTATTATGATTAGAAAATGATTGAATGAGTGAATTTTGTTGTTATAGATCAAGAAGAACACGAAATTAACCTTGACTGGGGAAAAGGCAATGTTTCGAATTAAACCGCAAATTAACGCATTTTGCACCGAGGTAAGTTTATGTGTAAACGATGCATCTTAAATACACATGTAATTGCTTATTGGTGTATTGTATGATTGGGAACACTTATGATTTAAATGGATGGAATTTGGTAGAAAATGAATAAATTTCAGTATGAATGTTGAAATAGATATGTAGGTGTGGAATATTATCATTTGTTGGGCTATGTGTGATACCACCTTATCACTTATTCACGATGAGCTATGTGCGATACCATCGTTAGTATTATCATTTGGTGGGCTATGTGCGATTCCATATTATCCCTTGTTCATGATGGGCTTTGTGTGATACCATCGTTAGTATTATCATTTGGCTATATGAAAATTTTGGTGCTTTAATTTTAGCAATTGTATGTTTAATTGTGAAAAAAGACTAAATCGCATAAAGTATGAAAGTTCCATTATAAGTGGTAGAGGTGTCTAATAGCCAAAGAATATCAAATTGGAGGTCCTTAAAGTGAAATTAGGCCATTATATGTGTGATGGCCGGCCATATAGCTTAGGGGGACAAGAGCAATAATTTTAGTCAAAATTTGGTGACTTTAGGTGATAAAAAAATGAATAAAATAAGATAAAAATATGAGATATCATCTTTCAATATTCATCTGTCTTCTTCCACCAAAAATTGAAGGGAAAATAGCGGATTTTAGAGACCAAAATTTCAGCCAAGCTATCACCTTGCAAGTAAGTGATTTTGGTGGTTTTATTTGATAATTTTGTACTTTTGGAACTCTTAAAGCTTAAGCTAGCTAATGAGGGAACTAATTTGTTATATGTTGGAAGTTTAGGGATTTGCCATGAGAGTATTTATGTTTTTAGCTGATTTTTTATGGAAGAAAATGAATGTTAGGGAGATGAGAAACAACTTTTGTGAAGGGTGTTGACATGAAAACACCTAAATGGGACTAAGATGTGAATGTTATAATTTGGTAATAAATGCATGAAATGGTTGGAACTATGAGTAGTTGTAAGAGTAATAAATGTTCAGCTAGGCTTGTTTAATGAGAAAATGTGATGAAAAATAATTTACGAGCCTAGGGGAAAAATCGTAATTTTGCCATAGTATAAGGGCAAAATGGTCATTTTTGCCTAAGTAGAGATTATGATGTATTATGATTAGAAAATGATTGAATGAGTGAATTTTGTTGTTATAGATCAAGAAGAACACGAAATTAACCTTGACGGGAAAAGGCAATGTTTCGAATTAAACCACAAATTAACGCATTTTGCACCGAGGTAAGTTTATGTGTAAACGATGCATCTTAAATACACATGTAATTGCTTATTGGTGTATTGTATGATTGGGAACACTTACGATTTAAATGGATGGAATTTGGTAGAAAATGAATAAATTTCCGTATGAATGTTGAAATAGATATGTAGGTGTGGAATATTATCATTTGTTGGGCTATGTGTGATACCACCTTATCACTTATTCACGATGAGCTATGTGCGATACCATCGTTAGTATTATCATTTGGTGGGCTATGTGCGATTCCACATTATCCCTTGTTCATGATGGGCTTTGTGCGATACCATCGTTAGTATTATCATTTGGTGGGCTATGTGCGATACCACATTATCCCTTGTTCACAATGGGCTGTGTGTGATACCATCGTTAGTATTATCATTTGGTGGGCTATGTGCAATACCACTATAAATATTCTTGTTGGTGGGTTATGTGCTATACCACCCTGTTAAAGATAAATGGTGGGCTAAGTGCTAAACCACCGAGTGTTTGGGATTATTATGAATGGTTATTGTGAAGTTGTTTAGTGTTGTCTCATGAGAACATGTGGTGATAAGTGCAGGGTTGTATGCTAAATAATGTGAGCATTTGGCTTGTGATATGGTTAGATTGTGGGAAGGGATGAAATGAGTAAGCATGATCATGAGATGTGGATTGTTCTTACTTAGTATGCAATGGTATTTATTGATTAGCATATAGTATGATGTTTATTGTTTACATGTAAACTTACTGAGCTTTAAGCTTACTCCCCTTTCTTTTCCCTTGTTTTATAGTGTCAAAGAGCCGGGTTGGGATACAAAGATAATTGGAAGATCACCTACACTATTAGCTCATCTCGATATATTTAGAACTAGCATTTTGAGTATGGCAATGGCATGTATAAGGGCTAGACTAGGTAAATTGTTTTGTTATTTTGGCCAAATGTGTTGGCTCCTTATAGATGAATTCTTTTGTATATTGCCATCATAAATGGCTCTTTATTGCCAATCATACTACCTTAGGACTATGCGTCAAACCTTATGCCCATCAGAACTAGAATGTTACAAGTTCAATGTTTATAATAATTAATTTTAATTTCAAAGCATAAAAAGGAACAAAATCAACCATAAAAATTGCAACATAGATTAAATTAATAAAAATAGGTTTTTTTTTCAAGTTTCTTATCTCTTTTATTTATGAATGATAAAATGGAAAAAAATTAAATTCACTATTATTATATAAAATAATCGTTTAATATTTTATTTATTTTATTTGAATAATTCAAGTCGGCATTCTTTAAATTTAGATTTTATTTAGTCTAATAATAATGATAATAACAATATATAAAAGCATGAATTTGATTTTTTTAAAAAATTTGGAGAGAATATTTTATTTTTCATCATATTACTAATTTCATATTTTTTAAAAAAGTTAAATTAAAATAGAAGTTGTGATAATTATACATTTAAAGATAATTGTAATTTAATTTACTATTGTTAGTTAAAAATGTTATATGCTAATTTTAAAATAGAGTTATTACTTGAATAGAAGTCTAAGCATAAAATATAAGAAAAAAAAGTTAAACACAATTATTAGCAATTATTAATTAAAAAGTTGACGTAAAAGAAGTTAGCTAATTTTATTAATGTAAAATCAAGTTATTATTGCATAAAATTCTAAGCATATTAATAATTAATTAATATTAGAATTAAATATGTTAATTAGTTATTTTTTGAATAATGTTACTTTGCATTAATTACATAAATAAAATTATGTTATATTTTAAATATGTTAAAAATACTTTAATTATGATTCGAAATTTCCTATTATAATATTTGAATTTGACCGATTTACCCAAAAAGGCCCATTTCTAAGCAAAATTACGGAAATGGGCCAACTAAATCATTATTTACAGAAAAAGGTCAATTTTGGCAAAACGCGCATACGTGGCTGTGTTTTAGGGAGAATTTTCCAGTAAAGTGCGCCCTTGGGGGAACACTTTGTGCCACGTCAGCAAATCACTCGTATGTGGACGCGTTTTGTTGACGTGGCACAAAGCGCTCCCCTAGGGACGCGCTTTGCTCCGTGTTTTTCTATTTAGGGATATTTCCATGTTTAGTCCCTAGAGTTTTTTAGGTTAGGATTTTGTTAAAAATAAGTTAGGATTTAGTAGTTATTTTTTAAAAATAGGTTAGGGTTTAAAGTTTTAGTAGATTTTAAAATAAATCAAGATTTAGTGTTATTTATAAAAATTATTTAAATTAGGGTTTATGATTTTTAAACAAATTATGTAAATTAGGGTTCTAGGGTTTTAAATAAATAAAATTAGAGTTTTAAATAAATTAAACTAGGGTTTATGGTGTTTAAATAAATTAACTAAATTAGGTTTCTAGGGTTTTAAATAAATTAAATTAGGGTTTAGGATTAAAATTAATTAAATTAGGGTTTAGGTTTTTAAAAAATAACATTGTGTTTTTTTTTAAAACAAAATTGACTATTCTGACCCAGAAAAAATAAATTTGAGAAGACGTTTCTGAACAAATTGTGTAAAAAATGCTTCAAGAAGGATGCACTGATTAGCAAAATTACGAAAAAAAGCTCCCACGTGGACACTCTTTTCTCAATGAGTTCTGAAAAATAATTTTGAGAAGACGTTTGTAAACAAATAGTGACAAACGCTTCAAGCAAGATGCACTGAAAGAAAAATTTCTGAAAAAAACTCTCACGTGGACACTCTTTTTCTACAGTAGTTCCTAAAAAATAATTTTGAGAAGACATTTCTGAACAAATAGTGTCAAAAACGCTTCAAGCAGGATGCACTGTTAGCAAAATTTTGAAAAAAGCTCCCACGTGGACGCTCTTTTTCTACAGTAGTTCCTAAAAATAATTTTGAAAAGACATTTCTAAACAAATAGTGTCAAAAACGTTTCAAGCAGGATGCACTGTCAGCAAAATTTCTGAAAAAAGCTTCCACATGGACGCTCTTTTTCTACAGTTGTTTATGCTTGGCCTTAGGCTATAAACGAGACAAATATCATTCCCAGGTTGCATAAGTTACAGCAAGAAAAATTAGAGAGGCTAAGCAAAATAGAAATTGAAGATGAGTGAACGTATTAGTGCTATTATTTACTATGATGGTGAAGTCCGTGACACCGAGAACGGTGTTGTTTTTTTATCGGAGAACACAGAGCGAACGATTTTTAACCAGAGTATAGATTTTATAGAATTTCGTAAAAGAATTAGGCGCAAAATCTTCGGAACGATGCCAAGTAGGGTTTCTTCTATTAAGTATCGATTTTGTGCTTCGATTGATCCTGTGACATATGATGCATTTGATATCAAAGGTGTTCGTAGCTTTGAGACTCATCTCACTAGTGGATCACCCTATCTTGATATATATGTTCAATTTTCATTGCCAAATAAAACATTTGCGACTTCAACATCAACTGCTGTTCGAGAGGAATACACAACCCCTAGCTGACACTCCGTTAATGGGAGGCAGAACACGGAAGCACCCATGGTTGATGGTAGTATGGAAAACACAACTCCTGCACGACACTCGATTAGTGGATGAGACATGCACATCGGTGGGTCGATGTTTGATGCTAGAAATATGTATTGGGGAATGACATCAACTTCTAGTGGTTGACAATCTACATCTGATTGGGGACGTTACGAAATGTCCACAAGAAGGGACGATGTACTTCCTACGACGTCCAACGATAAAGGGACCTCATTCGTTGTAGATCATGGTGGGATGGATGATGAGTCCGATCTAGATCCACCTTGAGAGCCCGACCCCGATGGTGTAGAAGTTGCTTTATTTTTTAAACCGGAGCCTGTTCCATCCAAACCGGAAGACGTTGAAGGGGGTTTAGATAAAAAAGAATAAGATCCACGATTCAGGGCGTACTCGCCTCTAGCCCACATGCATAATTCTATATATCGACATATGATGCGTTGGAGTTTCCAGAGCTACCATACAGAACCCGTGACCGTACAAGTTCGTCATTCGATTCGAGTGATTTGGAAGTTGGTAAAGAGTTTTCCAGTAAGGATAGTTTTCTTGGTGCTTTGAAACAATATAGTATCAATCATGGGGTTTACTACAACGTGGTTAAATCCAAATCCGAGAAGTTCGAGGCCAAGTGTGCAGTGCAAGACAGTACATGTTCATGGAAAATCATGGCTTCTCTTAGGAAAAAAAAAGGCTTGTGGGAGATAAAAAAATACAAAGGTCCACATAACTATGTTGCTGGTACAGTATCACTGAGTGTTTAGGGTTTTGAATAATAATGATATTACTTAATGTTGTATTATTTAACGTACTTCGTTGAAAGGTGTTTCACATGATCATCCCAAGATGGATTCAAGCATGATAGCTACCTTAATACTACCGATGTTGATGGCAGATCCCAAGACTTTTGTGTCATGCATAATTGCCAGTATTCATAGTCAATTGAAGTACATGTCATTTTACCGCAAGGCTTGGATAGCTAAGTAAAAGGCATTGGAAAAGATGCATAGTGGGTGGGAAGCTTTATATAATGAGGTTTGGCAGTGGTGTCAGGTGCTAGAGAGGTACGTCCCAGGTTGCATAATAGACCTTGAAACGGTCCATGCATACTACAATGACCGATTGCTCCGTGGATGCTAAGTGTTCAAATGTCTGCTCTGGAGCTTTAAGTAATGTCGAGATGCATTTGTGTACTGCAGGCCATTGATACAAATTGACGGTACATTTATGTATGATAGATATACCCATCGGCTATTGCTAGTTGTGGTACAGGATGGCGGTGGAAGAATCCTTCCAATTGCATTTGCAATAACACCGGGGGAGTTAGCTGATGACTGAGATTTCTTTTCTTTCTAGGTTAAGGAGGCATGTATGCCCCCAACCTGATATCTGCGTTATATCGAATCGAGGTACTAGAATACTAGCCGCAATTGAGCGACATGGAAGCCTATGGGATCGTACACACCATCAGCCTTGTCTAAGGCATGTTGCGTCCAACTACTATGGGCAATATCGGTCTACGACTGAACGAAAGCAAGTGACCAACATGGGTATTTAATCTCTATTAATATACTGTTGGTTGTAATATTCAATTTATTCTGAATGGAATATTGCTATGTAATTTTCGCTATCAACTTATTTTGGCAGGGTACGAGACTAATAAGGACCGTTTTCATGAGATGTTGGGGAATTTGTGTTTAGTTAATGAGCAAGGCACAGACTACTCTATAACATACCTTCCAAACAATGGACACAAGAATATGACGGTAGCCTACGATATGGTTATATGATAATAAACCTGGCTGAATGCATAAATTATGTTCTAAAAGGAATGAGTCATTTACCGATACCCTCGGTTGTGCGAGAGACATATTTTCATTTGGCGAAATTATTTCCAAAGCGAGTAGCGAGTTATAAAGGCCAAATGTAACAGCCCGATTTTGGGGCTAGTCAGAATAATAGTTTCAGAACCACTAATTTGAGGTCGAATAAATTAGTTTTAATATTATTTTATGTGTTATGGCATAATTATATTAGTGCATGAAAATTTTGGTGCATTAATTTTGGTGATTTCATGCTTAATTACGAAAAAGGACTAAATTGAATAAAGTGCAAAAGTTTCATTTTACAAGCTAGAGGTGTCTAATAGCTATGGAATATTAAATTAGAGGTCCTTAAAGTGAAATTAGGCCATTGGGGAAGTGAAATTGGCCATAGGGGACAAATTAGAGACATGGTCAATTGTTAGGTGAGTTGGTGACTTAATTAAATGAAATAAGAGAAAAATAAAGAATCTATCATCTTTTCCTACTCCCATTTCTTCTTCCACCGAAAATTCAAGAAAAAATAGGGGATTTTGAAGCTCAAAATTTTAGCCAAGCCATCCTCTTGCAAATCAAGAAGAACGCGGAATCAACCTTGAATGGGGAAAATGCAATGTTTCAGACTAAACAGCAAACTGACATATTTTGTATTGAGGTAAGTTTATGTGTAAACGATACATCATTATTATGTATGTTTCTACCTATTAATGCATGGTGTGGATGTAATGCTCATTAGTGAGATTTATTGAAAATGGTAGAAAATGGGGAAAATTATCGGGATGAACCTTCGAAATAGAAATATGGGTACGGATAGATATACGTAAATATGTAATTATTGGTGGACAGTGTGTGATACCACCTTGTTATTTATTAACGATGGGCTATGTGTGATACCATCATATTTATTATCATTTTGGTGGGCTGTGTGCGATACCATCCTATTATTGATTAATGGTGGGCTGTGTGCAAAACCACCGGGTATCTTATATCATTCCGAAGGGTTTATCGAGAAACTTGTCTAAGTGAAATTACATGTGGCTTTGTGGTGATAAGTGTAGGGCATAAGTGCAAGTAAATGTGAGCAATATTTATGATATGTGGTTGGGATGTGGTAAGAGCTGAAATGAGTAAGCATGATTATGAGGATATGAAGTGTTTTTATATGGTATGTAATGTTCTGATTGATTAGCAAATGATATAATGCTTATTGTTTACATATAGACTTACTAAGCTTAAAGCCTATTCTCTTCTCTTTTCCCTTGTTTTATAGTGTCGAAGAGACAGCTTGGGATAAGGAGATAAGAGGATCACCCACACTGAAACGGTCCGATTTAGACCCTAGTCAGAATAGTGGTTTTGGGACCACAAATCCGAGTCAGAAAAATATGTTAACATTATTTTCTGATTCTACAGCATGTGAATTAGTATGTGTGATTTTTTTGATTTAATTTGATCATTTGTGTGCTTAATTTGAGAAAAGGATTAAATTACATAAAAGGTAAAAGTGGCCTTCTAATTTAATAAGTGCTGAATTGTTATTGTCTTTATTATGAGAAGTACTTAAGAGGTTATTATGCCATTAATATGTTAATGGACATTAATGACCAACCATTATATGTGTTATTATATGTTAATTAAAAATGATAAATAGGTAAATTGGTTATTAAGTTATATTAAATAAAAACAAACATTAAAAGATGACGATTATCATCTTGTTTTGCCGAAAGTGAAGGAAGAAAGGTTAGCTCTTTGCATTTTCAATATTCGACACTCATTTAGCATGATTCAAGGTATGTTTTTCTATTTTTGATAATTTCTACGTTTTTGTCATCGTTGCTTCATGTTCTTCAAAACCCATGCTTTAATTTTGTGAATTGATGATGATTTTGAAATATGCCATTGATGAATTCATGAGTTTTGTGATGTTTAATGATGAAATATGAAATATATGTGTTAGATTAACATGTTTTGTCTTTGGATTTTTAGTGAATTTGAGTAATTTGGACTAAATTGTGAAAATAATATTTTGAGGGACTAAATTGTGAAATAAATGAAATGTATAGACTTGTATGAAGCTTGTGAAAATTCGGCTAGGCATGGGTAACATGAAATTTTGTGTATTTTGTGATTTTATGAAATAGTGACTAAAATGTCAAAATGCAAAAATATGAGGGCTAATTTGTAAATTTCCCTAAATATGTGTTTTTGGATTGAATTAAATGATTTGGTGAATAAATGGGTTAAATTTGAATATGTTTAGATCAAGAACCAAAGAAAACGGATTTAGATCGAGGAAAGTCGAAAATAGTTGAATAGCCATTCGTTTCCGTTCTTCCCGTGCGAGGTAAGTCTATATACAAATAAATGTATTTGTATTGATTTATGTATGTTTATATGAAATTTCATTGTGATGAATGTGTACGAGATGATAACTATATGAAATTCGAGGAAATATCGACAATGTATCAATATCCGAGAAGTCCCGTAAGAACCTAGGAATAGATAGGATTACATATGTCATGACATAGGTTTCTGATATGTGATATCGTGTAAGACCACATCTGGAACATTGGCATCGATTTGGGATTTACGTGTAAGACTATGTCTGGGACATTGGCATCGTATTGATTTGTGTAAGACCCTGTTTGGGACAATGGCATTGATATTTGGTTACATGTAAGACCACATCTGGGACGTTGGCATTGTACGACTATTCCGAGTATTTTGAGTACCCTATCTGATTCTAAACGGTTCAATGAGCAATTTTGAGAAAACGAAAGGCTATAGGAAATGTAAAATTGAATTAGATACGTTTGATATGTACACTATGTAAGTGTATGAAAGGTAAGTAAATATATGAACTTATCTAAATGAGGTATGTGTATAGATTTGATGAAGTAAAACGTGATATATGAACGAATGAGCTATGATCTAATGAAGTACATAGTGATATATATGTTGGTAAGCAAATGGCTAAACAAATGAGCCAAGAAGAATTATGAATGTGCAAATTAGCTATTATTAATCTTATATTTGATATGAATAATGAAGGCTTATACGTTAAGTTTATTTTATATGGATTACTAAGCTTTTGAAAGCTTACTTTGTTTTATAGATCGTCAAAGTTACTGAGAGCTCGGGGATCGTCGAGGATTGTCATCACACTACTCAATCTTATTTTGGTACCTTTTGAAGATGTATATATTAAGTATGACATGTATAGTCTAGTTGATATGGTTATGTTTTGAAAGGGTGTATAGTTAGCCATGTGACATGGCTAGATAATGACATTATATGAATGAATAGTCATGTTTTATGATGTTTAGTTTTGGTATGGTTTGATGGCTAGTGAAATGGTCAAAATAATGGTAAGTTTATTGATGCAAAGTAAGCATATAATTGATGAATGGATGTTATAATGAAATGGTAAATGTGTGGATGGATGTTACTTAGAAGTGTTGTGATTGGATTGAGTTAAATGACACATAAGTTGATGTGATTGTTATGCTCATAAGTGGTTCGAATTGATGAACATTTTAGTATGTATTGGTTGCCTTTGATGCTTGGATTGATGCTTAATTGTGCTTGTAGGTGAAACCAAAAGTGTGGGTGGCATTTTGGCCTTGAAAATGTAACACCCCTAACCCGAAACCATCGCCGAAATAGGGTTAAGAGGCATTACCAAACAATCAAATCATTTAACAACCCATTCATGACACAAAGTCAATCATCAGTATATCACATCAAAATGTAAACATATAGTCCCTTATTGAGGCCTATAAGACTTTAAACACATGCTAGAGAAGGATCGGGACTAAATCGAAAAACATATAAAAGTTCTCAGAAACTTAAAAATTTATCCAAAATACAGGGGATACACGCCCGTAGGAGCCAACCGTGTGCCTTCCACGGCTGCTAGACATACCCGTGTGTCCTCCCCGTGGTCGAACATGATTTCTCACCACGGCCACCAAGCATGCATGTGTACCCTGGCCGTGGTCCATCCTGCCAAAGCAACACGGTTACCAAGCACCCCCGTGTGCTAAGGCCGTGCACTACTAAGCCATATACTGACTTTCTCACATGGCTTCTAGGCACGCCCGTGTGCCCTTAAGCAAGCTACTGACTTTACCCCACGGTCACTAGGCACGCCTGTGTGCCATGGTCGTGTGACATTATAAGTCATTTGCAAGACCAAAATGCCACCCAAATGGGTCATACCTACAAGCAACATTTACCAAAATAACTCATACACTTATACTACCCAAAAGCATACCAAAATAATCATTCAAACCATGCATTCAATACCAATTCTATTCATACCAAATTTAATACCAAAACTTATCTTATCACAAGCATAATTCATTCCCAATTTCACTTGTTCATACTAGCATCATACCATCACCAAAATTTCCATCCATAAGTCAATTTCTCCACTCACAATCCATACCAAAAGATGCATCATATATACCAAAGTCATTCATGCCAAAAACTATTACATATCTAGCCACATCTCCTGGCTACTTACAAATCTCAAACATGATTCAAATAACTAGCCTATACATGCCGTAATTTAACTATGTACAACTTTCCAAAATACCCCAAAATAGATTACCGATAGAGTGATTGAGATGCTAACGATCCCCCGATCCGAGCTAGCATTACTGACACTGCAAAGCAGAAGACAAATCACACAGTAAGCTTTCCAAAGCTTAGTAAGTTCGTAATTTAATACATATTGCTCAATAATACCACATCATACACAATTAAATCACCACATAGATAGATTGCACAATTAGGCTCATCATCAATCTCAAACATATGCTCAAGTATCTATTCATAAAACTATTAAGGCTATCATCAACCACCTAGGTTCAAATGTACCTTGATCAACACATAGTTACTCACCATTCATGCTACTCAATTGCTCGATATTACCTTTCGTTCAACCTTCGCTATTCTTTTGATTTATTCACACACTTAGTGTCAATTTCATAACTGAATCATAATCGTCATCATACATTTAGTGCCTAATCTTTCAACTGACTCATCTCGGTATTGCACACACAATGCCAGGTCAATAAGCCGAAGCTTTCATATCATCGCACACATAGTGCTATTCATTTCTGTTTCTATTTCAATTTCGCACACTTAGTGCCACCAATTAAATCTTGCATATAGCATTTCACTTCCATATGCATATACATATTCATCTCATAATGTTAAAACATATCTTAATAACATGTATTATATTCGAACTTACCTAGGACGTCGAACTATCAAAACGGTCGATTAATCGAGCACTTTATCTTTGTCTCGATCTCGATTCGAACCTCTCCTCTCTTGGTCTATACACATTCAAATTCAATCCATTCAATCATCAAATCATTCATTTTAGTCCAAACACATATTTTAGGGCATTTTACAAAATAGCCCTCACATTTTCACATTTTGACACTTTAGTCCCTATTTCACAAAATCATCAAATGCACAAAATTTCAATATACATATGCTTAGCCAAATTCTTCCCATATTAATACAAACCCACACATTTCATTTATTTCACAATTAAGTCCTTCAAATTGCTATTTTCATGATTTAGCCCTAATTAGCCAAATTCATCAAAAAATTCAAGAACAACACATGTTCATTAAACACATATCTTTCATTTAACACCAACACTCATCACAAAGCTCACCCTTTCATCAATGGCACATTTCACAAACACTATCAATACATAAAATTTGAGCTTGGGTTTTGTAAAGCATAAAGCAACGATCACGAAAACGTAGAATTATCAAAAATCGAGCTAAAATCACATACCAACTTGTGCCTAAGATTGTCGAAACCTCAAAGCTTCCTAGCCCTTCTTTCTTTTCTATTTTCGGTGAGTAGAAAGATGAATACTCATCTCATTTCATGTTTTTTTTACTAATCTTATAATATTAATTCAATTACAAAAATGACCTTTCATTAAACATATATAACATATATATAACAAGGCCATTCATGACTTTTACCATACCACTATCTAAATATATGCATTATTGCCTCATAAGGCTTCCACATAAATAAAACAATAACACATAAGTACTTAAAAAATCAGTACGTAGCTTTTACTCTTTACACAATTAAGTCCTTTCTCTTAATTTGGCACTCAATTGATGAAATTATCACACAGAATTTTCACACAGACTATGTCACATACCATTCACACAGAAAATAACATTAAGTTAACATTTCGACCTCAAATTTGTGGTCTTGAAACCACTATTCTGACTAGGGTCTAAACCGGGCTGTTACAACTTTCCCCCCTTAGGGATTTTCGTCCCCGAAAATCTTACCAGTGAATAGTTGTGGATATTGCTCTCTCATAACGTTCTCAGGCTCCCACGTAGCCTCTTCAATTCTGTGTTTATGCTATAATACTTTCACTAAGGAAATTCTTTTGTTTCTCAACTCTTTAGTCTCTCGTGCCAAAATTTGGATCAGGTCTTCACTCTACGATAAGTCTGACTGAATCTCAACCTCAGTAGGAGCAATCACATGAGAAAGGTCCTATCTGTACCATCGAAGCATTGACACATGAAACACATTGTGAATCTTTTCTAACTTAGATGGCAATCTCAATCTATAAGCAACCAGTCCAACTTGTTCTATGATCTCATACGGTCCAATGAACCTCGGACTCAACTTGCCCTTTCTGCCAAATCGAAGTATTTTCTTCTACGGAGACACTTTCAAAAACACTTTATCACCAATCTCGAATTCAATATCCTTTCGTTTCAAATCTGCATAGGATTTCTGACGATCTGAGGCTGCTTTCAAACTGTCACGAATTACTTTCACTTTTTGTTCAGTCTTTTTTATAAGATTAACCCCGTGAATCTTATTCTCACTTAGCTCGGTCCAATACAATAGAGTCCGACACTTTCAACCATAGACAGCCTTATATGGTGCCATTTTGATACTAGATTGAAAACTATTGTTATACACAAATTCAATCAATGATAAATGCTTTTCCCACATACTTTCAAATTCAAGTATGCAACATCTCAGCATGTCTTCGAGAATCTGAATGATTCGCTCAGATTGACCATCCGTTTGTGGATGAAATGCAGTACTAAAATGCAATTTTGTGCCTAAAGCATCTTGCAATTTCTTCCAAAATCGCGAGGTAAATCTCGAATCTTTGTCAGACACTATAGATAACGATACCTCGTGCAATATCACAATCTCATCGATATACAGTTCAGCTAACTTATCCAAAGAATATTCGGTTCTTACTGGAACGAAATAAGATAATTTCATCAATCTATCAACTATCACCCAGATCACATCTTTCTTGCTCGAAGATAAGGGCAAACCCAACACAAAGTCCATTGTGATCCTATCCCGTTTCCACTCAGGAATCATAATTGGTTGTAATAAACCAGATGGAACTTGATGTTCAGCCTTAACTTGTTGAAAAACTAAAAATTTCGACACAAAGTCAGAAATATCTCTTTTCATATCATGCCACCAATAGAGCTGTTTCAGGTCATTATACATTTTCGTACTCCCTAGATGAATAGTCAAATGACTATTGTGAGCTTCATTCAAAATCATTTGAATCAACTCTGAATTTCTCGGAACACAATTCCGATCTCTGAATCTCAAACAATCATCACTATCAACTCGAAATTTCGATTCAGCAATCGAATCACATTGAACTCTTTTTGCTAACAACTCATTATCAATCTTCTGAGCACACATATCTGCTGTACAAACATCGACTTTATTTTCAATTCAGCTACAACTGCATCATCATCACACAGATCTATCTGATTACTCATAGCTCTTAAAGTATATAACGATTTTCAACTCAAGGCATCAGCTACAACATTAGCTTTACCCGGGTGATAATCTCCCACAAGTTCATAGTCTTTTATCAATTCTAACCATCTCCTCTGTCACAAATTCAAATCTTTCGAGTCATCAAATACTTTAAACTCTTATGATCAGTATAAATATGACATTTTTCACCGAATAAGTAGTGACGCCAAATCTTCAATGCAAACACAATCGCAGCCAATTCAAGGTCATGTGTTGGGTAGTTCTTTTCATGCGGTTTGAACTGTCTCAAAGCGTAGGCAATGACTTTCCCTTCTTGTATCAGCACACAACCCAAACCATTCAACGATGCATCATTGTAAACTATGAACTCTTTTCCTGATTCGGGTTGAATCAATACTAGTGCTTCCGTCAACAGCACCTTCAACTGTTTAAAACTCTGTTGGCACTTTTCTGACCACTCGAATCTAACATCTTTCTGTAACAACTTTGTCAATGGGATCACAATCATCGAGAAGCCTTTCACAAATTGTCTATAATATCTCGCTAGTCCCAGAAAACTACGGACTTCAAACACATTTCTCGGAGGCTTCTATTCCAAAATGGCAGAGATTTTACTCGGATCAACTCGTATCTCGGCAGCTGATACTACATGTCCCAGAAAACTAACATCACGCAACCAAAATTCACATTTGCTAAACTTTGCATACAACTATTTCTCACGTAGAGTTTGTAGCACGATTCTCAAATACTTAGCATGCTGCGTCTCATTACACGAATAAATCAAAAATATCATCAATAAATACCACCACGAAGCGATCCAAATACAGTTTGAATATTTGATTCATCAAATCCATAAACAATACAGGAGCAATTGTTAGTTCGAAAGGCATCACTAAGAATTCGTAATGTCCATACCTCGTTCTAAAAGTAGTTTTTGGGACATCGGATTCTTTAACTAACCATTGACCATGTCTCTAATTTGTCCCCTATGGCCAGTTTCACTTCCCCAATGGCCTAATTTCACTTTAAGGACCTCTAATTTAATATTCCATAGCTATTAGACACCTCTAGCTTGTAAAATGAAACTTTCACACTTTATTCAATTTAGTCCTTTTTCGTAATGAAGCATGAAATCACCAAAATTAATGCACCAAAATTTTCATGCACTCATATAATTATGCCATAACACATAAAATAATATTAAAACTAATTTATTCGACTTTGAATTAGTGGTTCTAAAACTATTATTCTGACTAGCCCCAAAATCGGGCTGTTACATTTGGCCTTTATAACTCGCTACTCGCTTTGGAAATAATTCCGCCAATCGAAAATATGTCTCTCGCACAATCGAGGTTATCGGTAAATGACTCATTCCTTTTAGAACAGAATTTATGCATTCAGCCAGGTTTATAGTCATATGACCATATCGTAGGCTGCCGTCATATTCTTGTGTCCACTGTTCGGAAGGTATGTTATAGAGTAGTCTATGCCTTGCTCATTAACTAAACACAAATTCCCCAACATCTCATGAAAACGGTCCTTATTAATCTCGTACCCTGCCAAAATAAGTTGATAGCGAAAATTACATAGCACTATTCCATTCAGAATAAATTGAATATTACAACCAATAGTATATTAATAGAGATTAAATGCCCATGTTGGTCACTTTCTTTCATTCAGTCATAGACCGATATTGCCCATAGTAGTTGGACGCAACATGCCTTAGACAATACTGATGGTGTGTGCGATCCCATAGGCTTCCATATCGCTCAATTGCTGCTAGTATTCTAGTACCTCGATTCGATATAACGCAGATATCAGGTTGAGGGCATACATGCCTCCTTAACCTAGAAAGAAAAAAATCTCGAGTCATCAGCTAACTCCCCCGGTGTTATTGCAAATGCAATTGAAAGGATTCTCCCACCGCCATCCTGTGCCACAGCTAGCAATAGCCGATGGGTATATCTATCATACATAAATGTACCGTCAATTTGTATCAATGGATTGCAGTACACAAATGCATCTTGACATTACTTAAAGCTCCAGAGCAGACATTTGAACACTTAGCATCCACGGAGCAATCGGTCATTATTGTACGCAGGGACCGTTTCAAGGTCTATTATGCAACCTGGGACGTACCTCTCTAGCAACTGACACCACTGCCAAACCTCATTATATAAAGCTTTCCACCCACTATGCATCTTTTCCAATGCCTTTTACTTAGCTATCCAAGCATTGCGATAAAATGACATGTACTTCAATTGACTATGAATACTGGCAATTATGCATGACACAGAAGTCTTGGGATCTGCCTTCAGCATCGGTAGTATTAAGGTAGCTATCATGCTTGAATCCATCTTGGGATGATCTTGTGAAACACCTTTCAATGAAGTACGTTAAATAATACAACATTAAGTAATAACATTATTATTCAAAACCCTAAACACTCAGTGGTACTGTACCAGCAACATAGTTATGTGGACCTTTGTATTTTTTTATCTCCCACAAGCCTTTTTTTTCCTAAGAGAAGCCATGATTTTCCATGAACATGTACTGTCTTGCACTGCACACTTGGCCTCGAACTTCTCGGATTTGGATTTAACCACGTTGTAGTTAACCCCGTGATTGATACTATATTGTTTCAAAGCACCAAGAAAACTATCCTTACTGGAAAACTCCTTACCAACTTCCAAATCACTCGAATCGAATGACGAACTTGTACAGTCACGGGTTTTGTGTGGTAGCTCCAGAAACTCCAACGCATCATCTGTCGATATATAGAATTATGCATGTGGGCTAGAGGCGAGTACGCCCTAAATCGTGTATCTTATTCTTTTTTATCTAAACCCCCTTCAACGCTTTCAGGTTCGGATGGAACAGGCTCCGGTTTAAAAAATAAAGCAACTTTTACACCATCGGGGTCGGGCTCTCGAGGTGGATCTACATCGGACTCATCATCCAACCCACCATGATCTTCAACGTATGAGGTCCCTTTGTCGTTAGACGTCGTAGGAAGTACATCGTCCCTTCTTGTGGACATTTCGTAACGTCCCCAATCAGATGTAGATTGTCAACCACTAGAAGTTGATGTCATTCCCTAATACATATTTCTAGCATCGAACATCGACCCACCGATGTGCATGTCTCATCCACTAATCGAGTGTCGTACAAGAGTTGTGTTTTCCATACTACCATCAACCATGGGCGCTTTCGTGTTCTGCCTCCCATTAACGGAGTGTCAGATAGGGGTTGTGTATTCCTCTCGAACAACAGTTGATGTTGAAGTCGCAAATGTTTCATTTGACAATGAAAATTGAACATATATATCAAGATAGGGTGATCCACTAGCGAGATGAGTCTGCACCATCGCCTCAAAGCTACGAACACCTTTGATATCAAATGCATCATATGTCACAGGATCAATCGAAGCACAAAATCGATACTTAATAGAAGAAACCCTACTTGGCATCGTTCCGAAGATTTTGTGCCTAATTTTTTTACGAAATTCTATAAAATCTATACTCTGGTTAAAAATCGTTCGCTCTGTGTTCTCCGATAAAAAAACAACACCGTTCTCGGTGTCATGGACTTCACCATCATAGTAAATAATAGCACTAATACGTTCACTCATCTTCAATTTCTATTTTGCTTAGCCTCTCTAATTTTTCTTGCTGTAACTTATGCAACCTGGGAATGATATTTGTCTCGTTTATAGCCTAAGGCCAAGCATAAACTACTGTAGAAAAAGAGCGTCCATGTGGAAGCTTTTTTCAGAAATTTTGCTGACAGTGCATCCTGCTTGAAACGTTTTTGACACTATTTGTTTAGAAACGTCTTTTCAAAATTATTTTTTTAGGAACTACTGTAGAAAAAGAGCATCCACGTGGGAGCTTTTTTCAGAAATTTTGCTAACAGTGCATCCTGCTTGAAGCGTTTTTGACACTATTTGTTCAGAAACGTCTTCTCAAAATTATTTTTTCAGGAACTACTGTAGAAAAAGAGTGTCCACGTGAGAGCTTTTTTCAGAAATTTTTCTTTCAGTGCATCCTGCTTGAAGCGTTTTTGTCACTATTTGTTTACAAACGTCTTCTCAAAATTATTTTTTCAGGAACTACTGTAGAAAAAGAGTGTCCACGTGGGAGCTTTTTTCTGTAATTTTGCTAACAGTGCATCCTTCTTGAAGCATTTTTTACACTATTTATTCAGAAACGTCTTCTCAAAATTATTTTTTCAGGGTCAAAATAGTCAATTTTGTTTTAAAAAAAACACAATGTTATTTTTTAAAAACCTAAACCCTAATTTAATTAATTTTAACCTAAACCCTAATTTAATTTATTTAAAACCCTAGAAACCTAATTTAGTTAATTTATTTAAACACCATAAACCCTAGTTTAATTTATTTAAAACTCTAATTTTATTTATTTAAAACCTAGAACCCTAATTTACATAATTTGTTTAAAAATCATAAACCCTAATTTAAATAATTTTTATAAATAACACTAAATCTTGATTTATTTTAAAAATCTACTAAAACTTTAAACCCTAACCTATTTTTAAAAAAATAACCACTAAATCCTAACTTATTTTTAGCAAAACCTTAACCTAAAAAACTCTAGGGACTAAACATGCAAATATCCCTAAATAGAAAAACACGGAGTAAAGCGTGTCTCTAGGGGAACGCTTTGTGCCACGTCAGCAAAACGCGTCCACATACGAGTGATTTGCTGACGTGGCACAAAGTGTTCCCAAGCACTTTATTGGAAAATTCTCCCTAAAACACGGCCACGTATGCGCGTTTTGCCAAAATTGGCCTTTTTCTATAAATAATGATTTAGTTGGCCCATTTCCGTAATTTTGCTTATAAATGGGCCTTTTTGGGTAAATCGGTCAAATTCAAATATTATAATAGGAAATTTCGAATCATAATTAAAGTATTTTTAACATATTTAAAATATAACATAATTTTATTTATGTAATTAATGCAAAGTAACATTATTCAAAAATAACTAATTAACATATTTAATTCTAATATTAATTAATTATTAATATGCTTAGAATTTTATGCAATAATAACTTGATTTTACATTAATAAAATTAGCTAACTCCTTTTACGTCAACTTTTTAATTAATAATTGCTAATAATTGTGTTTAACTTTTTTTTTTTTCGATATTTTATGCTTAGACTTCTATTCAAGTAATAACTCTATTTTAAAATTAGCATATAACATTTTTAACTAACAATAGTAAATTAAATTACAATTATCTTTAAATGTATAATTATCACAACTTCTATTTTAATTTAACTTTTTTTTAAAAATATGAAATTAGTAATATGATGAAAATAAAAATATTCTCTCCAAATTTTTAAAAAAAAATCAAATTCATGCTTTTATATATTGTTATTATCATTATTATTAGACTAAATAAAATCTAAATTTAAAGAATGCGACTTGAATTATTCAAATAAAAATAAATAAAATATTAAACGATTATTTTATATAATAATAGTGAATTTATTTTTTTCTATTTTATCATTCATAAATAAAAGAGATAAGAAACTTGAAAAAAAAAATCTATTTTTATTAATTTAATCTATGTTGCAATTTTTTATGGTTGATTTTGTTCCTTTTTATGCTTTGAAATTAAAATTAATTATTATAAACATTGAACTTGTAACATTCTAGTTCTTATGGGCATAAGGTTTGACGCATAGTCCTAAGGTAGTATGATTGGCAGAGTAGGCTTCGCCCAAGTGCATCTTTCGGCGTATAGAGCGAGCGTGTCCAGTTATGTGGTTAAGTTAATAAAGGTTTCTTGTTAGGTGGCTATGTTAGTTGGAATAAGATCAGCGGCCAAGTAAAATTAGTACTGAGAATATGAGTTCACGTTAGGGATAGGGCACCCGTTAACTATAGTACTGTGCAAGTTAAGTTGTAAGGTAACCTAGTTAGGAACCAACTGAATGTCAACCAGAATAATTAAAAGATAAGGGAATACCCAATTAGGTTTCTCGGAAGTTGTAGACTTTTGATAAGACAATTCAATAATGATGTGACATTTGTCAAGTTCCAATAAGAACTTAGATTATAATAATAGATATTCAAGTTTAGGAAAGGAGAGTTCTCTTCTTCTTTCTTTTAAGGCAAGGTCACTTGAGGCTTGAGGAATCGAAGGCATTTCTCTAAGCTAAAGTTGAGATCCCGTATTTTATCAATGATTGCTCCATGTCAAGGTAAGTTTTATGACTCTGCATGCTGTGCTATGAAATGGTAGATCTGTAAGAGTGCATGAATAGTAAGTTGAAGAATTAAGGCTTAGTATAAGGGTTGTGATGATGGTAAAGGTTACGAATGAGTTTTAATAATGTTCTTCTGATTTATAAGTAGTGGTTGTTGCAATTCTTTGTTGGATTTGAAGTTCAAGATGTTGTTCATGGTTGTTAGGTGAGTCTCTGCACCGACTCTTGCATGTATACTGTTTACCTGAGATATCTCTATAGAAACTAATTGAATGGTGAAATCGAAGCTAGAAAAGTATAGTATGATGGTCATGTAACTATATGATTGAATGCATGTTATGATATGGAATCTGAGAAGCAGGTTTGGTCGTATATGTGTGTCTTAGATGTATGCTATGGATATGCTTTGTTAATAGAAAGTTGTGGAGTTAAAAATGAAAGTGAATCATATCAGTGCATGAAGGAATTGTCAAGAGAGTCTATGTTTGTCCACCGTGGTGGAGTCTAAAGGGGTATATTGGGACTAAAAACATGATCTCTAATATGAATATTGAAGGAAAAGTCCATAGTCATGGCACCTTCTGAAATGAACTAAAGGACGGTGATTACCCAATGGGGTTCTCTGAGTGTCCGGGACAATGATGGGAAAACCTCACATAATGTGAGTTTAAGCTAATCCATTTTGTAAACATATCGAGAAAGGAATGCCTATGTGGTGCAATATGAAAGGAACGCCTTTGTAGCGAACCCTACAATGAAAGCCTTTGTGGCGTAATATGAAAGAAAGCTTTTGTGGCGGTGTAACACCCTTTACCCATATTCTACGCCGGAACCGGGTACGAGGTTTTAACGCACTTAACTCACATGATCATACAACTTTGGGTTATCAAATTTCATTCCAAATTAAAACTTTTTTCTATTCACATATCTAACATCCTTATAATGGGCCTACGAGACCCTAAACATTCTTCCGAAAGGTTTCAAAAATAAATTGAAAACTTGCACGCACTTAGGAAAATTTTACCTAAATAGGGGTCATACGCCCGTGTGGTATTTCACACGCCCGTGCTTTGCACCCGTGGTCGACACTGAGTTGCATCACACGATCAGCCACACGCCCGTGTGCTGTACCCGTGGTCAACACTGACTTATTTCACACGGCCTGTCACACGCCCATGTGCTTTAACCGTGTGGCAATTTAAATTCCAATTTCAAGGTACATACTTCACATGGCCTGGGCACACGCCCATGTCCGTGGTCGTGCCTCCCACACGGCTGAGACACACAACTATGTCTCTACCCGTGCGTTTACTATTAAGCTTACTGACTTGTAATTCTAACATGCAAGGGGACACACGGCCTGATCACACACCCATGTAATTGACCGTGTGTCACATACAGCCTAGACATACGCTCGTGTGCCTACCCTTGTGGACAAGAACAATGATATTTGCCAAGCTTTTTCATCACCCTAACTCATTCAAGCATAATTCACCCTCCACCATCAATTCAATCATGCATTTTCATAACCAAACAAACTAATCATATACTCTACACAATCATGAATAACCTCTTCTTATCATTGATTGATATTAAAGAGCCATTTATTATGGCAATATACAAAAGAATTCATCTATAAGGAGCCAACACATTTGGCCAAAATAACAAAACAATTTACCTAGTCTAGCCCTTATACATGCCATTGCCATACTCAAAATGCTAGTTCTAAATATATCGAGATGAGCTAATAGTGTAGGTGATCTTCCAATTATCTTCGTATCCCAACCCGGCTCTTTGACACTATAAAACAAGGGAAAAGAAAGGGGAGTAAGCTTAAAGCTCAGTAAGTTTACATGTAAACAATAAACATCATACTATATGTTAATCAATAAATAGCATTGCATGCAAAGTAAGAACAATCCACATCTCATGATCATGCTTACTCATTTCATCCCTTCCCACAATCCAACCATATCACAAGCCAAATGCTCACATTATTTAGCATACAACCCTGCACTTATCACCACATGTTCTCATGAGACAACACTTAACAACTTCACAATAACCATTCATAATAATACCAAACACTCGGTGGTTTAGCACTTAGCCCACCATTTATCTTTAACAGGGTGGTATAGCACATAACCCACCAACAAGAATATTTACAGTGGTATTGCACATGGCCCACCAAATGAAAATACTAACGATGGTATCACACACAGCCCATAGTGAACAAGGGATAATGTGGTATCGCATAGCCCACCAAATGATAATACTAAAGATGGTATCGCACAAAGCCCATCATGAACAAGGGATAATGTGGATCATCGTGAATGATAATACTAACGTGATATATAGCTCATCGGAATATCGCATAAGGTGGTATCGCACATACAAATGATAATATTCCACACCTACATATCTATTTCAACATTCATACGAAAATTTATTCATTTTCTACCAAATTCCATCCATTTAAATCGTAAGTGTTCCCAATCATACAATACACCAATAAGAAATTACATGTGTATTTAAGATGCATCGTTTACACATAAACTTACCTCGGTGCAAAATGCGTTAATTTGCGGTTTAATTCGAAACATTGCCTTTTCCCCGTCAAGGTTAATGTCGTGTTCTTGATCTATAACAACAAAATTCACTCATTAAATCATTTTCTAATCATAATACATCATAATCTCTACTTAGGCAAAAATGACCGTTTTGCCCTTGTACTATGGCAAAATTACGATTTTTCCCCTAGGCTCGTAAATTATTTTTCATCACATTTTCTCATTAAACAAGCCTAGCTGTACATTTATTACTCTTACAACTACTCATAGTTCCAACCATTTCATGCATTTATTACCAAATTATAACATTTACATCTTAGTCCCATTTAGGTGTTTTCATGTCAACACCCTTCACAAAAAGCTGTTTCTCATCTCCCTAACATTCATTTTCTTCCATAAAAAATCAGCTAACAACATAAATACTCTCATGGCAAATCCCTAAACTTCCAACATATAACAAATTGTTCCCTTATTAGCTAGCTTAAGCTTTAAGGGTTCCAAAAGTACAAAATTATCAAATAAAACCACCAATATCACTTACTTGCAAGGAGATAGCTTAGCTGAAATTTTGGTCTCTAAAATCCGCTATTTTCCCTTCAATTTTTGGTGGAAGAAGATAAATGAATAGTGAAAGATGATATCTCATCTTTTTATCTTATTTTATTCATTTTTTTATCACCTAAAGTCACCAAATTTTGACTAAAATTATTGCTCTTGTCCCCCTAAGCTATATGGTAGGCCATCACACATATAATGGCCTAATTTCACTTTAAGGACCTCCAATTTGATATTCTTTGGCTATTAGACACCTCTACCACTTATAATGGAACTTTCATACTTTATGCGATTTAGTCTTTTTTCACAATTAAACATACAATTGCTAAAATTGAAGCACCAAAATTTTCATATAGCCAAATGATAATACTAACAATGGTATCGCACAAAGCCCATCATGAACAAGGGATAATATGGAATCGCACATAGCCCACCAAATGATAATACTAACGATGGTATCGCACATAGCTCATCGTGAATAAGTGATAAGGTGGTATCGCACATAGCCCAACAAATGATAATATTCCACACCTACATATCTATTTCAACATTCATACTGAAATTTATTCATTTTCTACCAAATTCCATCCATTTAAATCGTAAGTGTTCCCAATCATACAATACACCAATAAGCAATTACATGTGTATTTAAGATGCTTCGTTTACACATAAACTTACCTCGGTGTAAAATGCGTTAATTTGCGGTTTAATTCGAAACATTGCCTTTTCCCCAGTCAAGGTTAATTTCGTGCTCTTCTTGATCTATAACAACAAAATTCACTCATTCAATCATTTTCTAATCATAATACATCATAATCTCTACTTAGGCAAAAATGACCGTTTTGCCCTTGTACTATGGCAAAATTATGATTTTTCCCCTAGGCTCGTAAATTATTTTTCATCACATTTTCTCATTAAACAAGCCTAGCTGAACATTTATTACTCTTACAACTACTCATAGTTCCAACCATTTCATGCATTTATTACCAAATTATAACATTCACATCTTAGTCCCATTTAGGTGTTTTCATGTCAACACCCTTCACAAAAGTTGTTTCTCACCTCCCTAACATTCATTTTCTTCCATAAAAAATCAGCTAACAACATAAATACTCTCATGGAAAATCCCTAAACTTCCAACATATAACAAATTAGTTCCCTCATTAGCTAGCTTAAGCTTTAAGGGTTCAAAAAGTACAAAATTATCAAATAAAACCACCAAAATACTTACTTGCAAGGTGATAGCTTGGCTGAAATTTTGGTCTCTAAAATCCACTATTTTCCCTTCAATTTTTGGTGGAAGAAGACAGATGAATAGTGAAAGATGATATCTCATCTTTTTATCTTATTTTATTCATTTTTTTATCACCTAAAGTCACCAAATTTTGACTAAAATTATTGCTATTGTCCCCCTAAGCTATATGGCCAGCCATCACACATATAATGGTCTAATTTCACTTTAAGGGCCTCCAATTTGATATTCTTTGGCTATTAGACACCTCTACCACTTATAATGGAACTTTCATACTTTATGCGATTTAGCCTTTTTTCACAATTAAACATACAATTGCTAAAATTAAAGCACCAAAATTTTCATATAGTCATATGTTAATGCCATAACACATAAAATAATACTAAAATAATTTTCCTCAACCTCAGATTAGTGGTCCCGAGACTATTGTTCCAACTAGCTCCAAAATCGGGCTGTTACAGGCAGAATATGAAAGGAATGTCTTTCTGACAAACTCCATAAGAAACACCTTCGTGGCGCAATCTTAAGAATCGTCCTTGTGGCGAACAATGAATTAATAGCTTGTGTGACAAATTCTAACGTGCTAGCCTTTATGGCGAAAACTTGAAAGAACAATGTACATGGCGAAATCTGAAAGCAGTGTCTTTGTGGCATATCCTAGTGAGGCTTGCAATGGCGTAACCTAAAGGAATGATTCTTGGAAAATTCTATATTAAATTGCTTTGGTGTGTTCAATATGGCTTGTAAGTGTGATTAGAAATATCAGTAAAGTGTAGTGTCTCTATGGGTTACGATAAAGTGTTATACAAGACCATGATTCGACTATGAATAATGAAGTGATGAGATATAGAAGAAGTGATTGATAAATGTAAAAAAATCGTATTTTAAATAATGATTTTTCTAATTATAAATCAGAAGGAATGTGCCTGTAAAGGAAACGATGGCTTAAAGTTGCGTATACAAGAGTAAGAGTGATTCGATCATATGGACCTCCATAAAGGAAACGGGTAAAGACTTATGAAAAATCAGATTGAAAGAGGTAAGTGGCATATCAAAGATAATGGGTAAGAAATGAGCTTTGAACAAGATATGGTATTTGACATGTAAATGAGAATAGAAATTGAAGGATTATTCGCCAGTGACTAAGTTGAAGGTTCAAAAACGATATGATTATCTAAATAAGTTACCAGCTAAAATGTGCAGAAATGACACAGGTAAATGATGTTTTCCTCACTAAGTTCTTACAAACTTATATGAGTGTGTGTTTTGTTACAAGCAAATTTGATATGAGTCTGCGATAGGAGGGACAATGTTAGGGCTACGCCTTAAGAGTGGTGTATTAGGCTGTTATGCATACAGAGCAAGTTGGTGGCGTGTTCAAAGACAATAATACTCCTTAGAAATTCAATTTGGGGTACCTGAAATAAATTAGGGTTTCAATTTGGATATCATTGTAGTTTAATTACATCGTGTCATATTTGTATTTACTCATTATATTTACTCATGTATTTTAGTTTGAAATTTGTAGTTAAGTAAGTTGCCATTATCTGTAAATGTTAAAAGTAAGTTAGGCTTGTGTCTATAATTGTGTGGTAATGCCCAAGATCCAGATTTGGTTAATCGGATCAGGTTGAGAGCGTTATAGAACTCACACATTTACATATAGTGTAACTAGATGTGCTCATGGGCCAATATGAGTCGAGTCGGGCCTAAGCATGATATTAACATACATTATGCTTGCCTAAGCTCGACCTGACCCAAAATATGGGCTTAAAATTTTGCCCAAACCCGTCCATATTTGTGAAAGACTAACCCAAGCCCATTTTAGGCCTACCCATATTATTTTTTAATTTTTTTAAAATATTTATATTATATTATTTTAATATTTAATAAATTTATACATTTTATAGTCATCTTAACATTATTTTAATATTTACATTATAGTAGTATTATTTATTTAGTATAAGTTTATTTTTTAATGTGTTCTAAATTACATAATATATAAAAATAACATAATATAAAGTATTATAAAATTAAAAATGGGTCAGGCCGAGCTCAGACCTTGAATGTTCAAGCTTGAGCCCGACTCATATTTTAAACGGGCCTAATTATTTTGCCCAAGCCTATTTTTCAAGCTTAATATTTTTATCCAAACCCTCCCAAATTTTAGGCAAGCCTTCGGGCCTAGGCGGGTAGCTCAACCCATGAATAGGTCTAAGTGTAACTTGAACTTTTTAACTTAAATTATTTTAATTTGACATAATGTGATTAATATATTTCTATGATGTTATTAGTTAATCCAAGAATTAACATCGTTATCTATTCAATTTCAAATGTTGGTATAAAATTTTCTTAAAAGTACTTATCTTAAAAAAAAAAATTCATGTCAACATGATGAGTTTTTTTTATACAATATTTGGTTTGAGATAGGGTCACATGATTTAAACTTATATTAAATAGGTGTCTGACAAAAATTTTAACCATTATTTAATATAAGTCAAGACATGTCAACATAATGAGTTGAAAGGGTGATTTTTTTAATTTAACCAAAATAATTAATTTTATTATCGGTATAGACTAATTATTAATAACATTATAAAAATAGAGAGACTAAATTATTTTAAATTAAAATATAAAATTAAATCTCAAATGAGATCATAATAAAAGATATAAAAAACATAATTTAATTAGTAGTCACATTAAGCCTTGACTAAGTTCAAAGTCGAACTGGGTTTAATCCTTAGAGGTAGAGAAATAAGTATTTCAATATTAGTTTTTCATCTAGAAGACTTGAACTCGATGTGGATAGTTTGACATTTAATGCTAGTTTACCATTAAAGTTCAAAAGTGCTATGAAAAAAAAAATATTTTAAAAAGTGCTTTTGAAAATTTTGATAGTCTTTATTATTATTGTTAAAAAGTGCTTTCAATAAGTTAAAATGGCAATTTTAAACATTTTATTGTAAAGTGAAAGACTTAGGATAGTTTAGTATTACTTTTAAAAATACTTTTAAAAATATGGTGAAAAATACTTTTGACAAATATTTTTAAAAAGTATTGTGGAAAAATATTTTAAGAAGTATTTTAAAAATTTGATTTAAAATTTGAGTATTTAATATTACAAATAAAAAGATCTTTTAAGAAATAAAATATTCATTTTAGATATGATATTATTAAGTATAAATATGTATTTAAATAATTTTTAAATTAGTTAATATTATTATATTTTAGTAAGAATATAAAAAATTATTTATTATAATTTGTTGTTAATATTTTAATAAATGAAATATAAATTTTAAATATTTTAAATAATTTAAAATGAAGATTTGGATTGAAAAGAAAGTTTTCTTTTGGTTGAAATGATGAGCACATCGGTATTAAATGAACCGTGGATTTTCAATTGAATGAATCGGATTGGTCGGTTCAGTTTGGTTTGTTCATAACTGCATTATTGCATGTCGTTTTCAGATTTTTAATTTTTAATTTTAATTACCAGAAATCTATTTATAACGAAATATTGTTTTATATACCCCGTTTCGTAAGGTAAACGCACATAGGTGGGTCCTCGTACCTACCACTCGCAAACATAGCGCGTCTACATCACGAGTGAAATATGGGAAGTAGAGGTGGAAAAGGAAAAAGATCACTATAAGCAAATAGTATTAATGAGATGTGCGTGCTTTGGATGATTACATTAATAGCATAACGTGTTGGAATATTTTCAACTCTTTTCTTTATTTTAAATTATGAATAAATAAATATAGTCTACTTCGAGTGGAAAACGCAATTTTGTCTCATTTTACACATAATTATAACTAATTGCTATATTTATTTTATGAATTATATTTCATATTTTTTATAATTATAATTTCAACTCAAACTATTTTTAGAGAAGGTGAACACTTGGCTAATGGGATATAACTTGAAGTTCAAATTTCATGTATTTTTGTAACTTACGCTCTTGACAAAATCTTAAATTAGTTGAAATTTAATATTTTCAATAATTTATTCTTTTAAACTTGTCCATAATAAAATACAAATAATATAATATTTCTATTAAAAAGTGTAGAAAATGATAAATAAAAGTTACTCATCACTTAAAAGCTACTTAATATAATGGGAAGTTATTATTTTCAAGGAATTTAATTAGTTGAAATGTGATTACTGCCTTTAATATGTGAAAATTAGTTTATTTTCCTTTTCTTGGGAAACATTTTCTTGCAAATAATAGAAAAATTGATTCCGTTAATAATAAAGAGAAAATTACTTTCGCATATGGATGGAAAGTAAAAAAAAAAAAATGCTACCACAAAATTAGCTTTTCTTTTAGGGTAAAATATCCAAATATAAAAAAAATTACGGAAAAGGGCCGGTTTCTTAAAAATTTACGGAAAAGAGTCATTTTCTCACAAAACACGCCACGTCAGCGCGTTTTGTGGGGAAAAACCAGGAAAGTGTACTTCTACGGGGAGCGCTTTTATGTATTATCAAGTCAAAGTTACATTGACGTAGAAACAGCGTTTTGTGGGAAAATGACCCTTTTATTAAATATTAAAATTAAAATATTAAAATTAAATTACAAAAACATATAAGCAACTATTATTTTATTAAATATATTAAAACTAAATTACAAAAATAAAAATAAAAAATTATTATTTATTAAATATATTAAAATTAAATTACAAAATAAAAAATAAAAAAATTCTTATTTATTAAATATATTAAAACTAAATTAAAAATAAAAATAAAAAATTCTTATTTATTAAATATATTAAACTAAATTACAAAAAATTATTAAATATATTAAAACTAAATTACAAAAAAATAAAAATAAAAAATTTCTTATTTTATTAAATATATTAAAACTAAATTACAAAAAATAAAAATAAAAAATTTCTTATTTTATTAAATATATTAAAACTAAATTACAAAAATAAAAAAAAAAACAACATCTTATTTATTAAATATATTAAAACTAAATTACAACAAAATAAAAATAAAAACAACTTCTTATTTTATTACATATATTAAAATTAAATTACAATAAAAATTAAACAATTTCTATTTTATTAAAGATATTAAAATTAAATTACAATAAAAAATTAAACAACTATTATTTTATTAAATATATTAAAACTAAATTACAAAAATAAAAATAACTTTTTATTTTATTAAAATTCAAATTAAATTACATACAAAAAATAAACAACTTCTATTTTAGTGAAGATATTAAAATTAAATTACAAACACAAATAAAAACAACTTTTATTTTATTAAAAAATAAAAAATTATTACAATTTAAAAATAAAAAGCCCATCCGAATCAATGTTGATACCGATCGAATCGATTGCCACACGGGGTGGTTATGATTCTGTACCGGATTTCTCCTTCTTCTAGCTTCCCATGAGTCGTGGAACCTCGGCGAGGATTCCGTTCCTCCGGCGATGGAGTGCAGTTGTGGGTGTTGCGAGGATGATCCACCTTGATAAAATAACGACCCGGAGGTGTTAGCATAAACCACGGCGGGGTGTCGAATCCCGTATGGCGAAGGAGAATGGTAAAAGAAGTGCTCCATGACGGCGCCTCTTGTGATCCTCACGACGACGGCCTCAAGATCGGTGGCGATCGGAGTAGTCGAAACGGACTCAAACCCGCCATGCATTCCAACTCGGGTGGGGCCGGGAAAAGGAAACATATATGGGTTAGGATACATATAAGGGTTAGGTGCGACCGGCATAAAGGCTAAAGGTCGTGATGTCGGTGTCGTCTTACCGAATCGATGGGCCCGGATCGTGTTTGGTCTTGTTGATGGCCCCGTCTCATCACCCCTTCTCCTTGGATTTAAAGGGCCCCGACGTTCCTTTTGTTGACGAAGTTGCCGTCGCCTCTCTTCTTCCGACAACAAATACGGCTTACCATGGATCCTAAACCATGACATGTATTCTGGCACGCACGCTAACTCAAGAATGACGATCGGTTCTCGGATAGGTAAATAGTCATACTGGTTCTCCCACATCTCGATATATGCTGACCAAAATCTTGGCCAATCCGTGTGCAACTACCGTAAGTCCACTTTGTGCTCATCATCGAGCACCTCAGATGGCACGGGAATCGGTTGCCGGAATCCAAATTGTTGCAGAACCCGACTTGACTGGTGCATCTCCACGTTCGCATAGTTGATCAATGAGACCTTTACGTTCCAAATGTTTGAATTTTGCAAGAACCCCTCCGGAATTACTGTCCGAATTGCCGGATCCTCGTACGGTGTCCATTGAAACTATATTAACGTTACCAAAATATTAGTTACATACATAATACTAAACACTAAATACGAAATACTAAATTATAAATAAGAAATTTGAAACTTACTTGTGATTCCTACCGTTGGTCCAATAGAAGTCAGATATCATCAAGAGAGGTAGGTATTCCAACATAACTCATTAATGGTTCCACCTAATTAAATAAATTTTAGCATACAATTATACTATAAATCTATGTAATAATTGTAAAATATATCATTAAATTTACCTCGTTATCAATGAGAATGAATATGGGTGGTCGAGTCGAGGACGTAAAAATGAAAATTGAAATCATGCCCATGACTGCAGTAGTGATAGGTACCCTCCGATTTTCACTTTACTCTCTACCAAGTCGCCGGACATCTCCGATACAACTTCGATATACGGTAGTGTAATGTATTTAAATTTGACCCTAATCGAACGATGGTTTGGGACCACGAATATGAGTCTGAGAAATATTTTAATATTATATTTTGTGCTTATTGAATTAATGTGTGGGAAAGTCTCATAGAAAAATTTATCGTTTAAGTGTTTAATTTAACGAAAATGACTTAATCGCGTAAAGTGTAAAAGTTGCGAGCTATAGAGTAAAGTGCTAGAATAAGGATGGCTTTTAATATGAAGCATTAAATGGGTAAATAACCCATTTTTAAGTTAGTGGGTGACATATGACATGTTTAACCTTAATTTTTATATTGTATAATTATTTATAATAAGGTTATAAAGGTAAATGAATAAATGTCATATATATGTTAAATAAAACATAAAAAATGGCCATTATCATCTTTTATTTGCTTGGCGAATGTTGAGAAAAGAAATGGGGTTTGGTTTCCTTTGAATTTTGGCAACTTCAATCACAAATTCAAGGTTAGTTTGATTTGGTTCTTGATAATTTTACGTTTTTGAGATCGTTGCTTGAACCAGTAGGTGACCCATGTTAAAATTTTTAAATCTAAGCATGCTTGATGTTTGGCCATTGTTGTGTTCATGTGGTTTTTGATGTTAATGATTTTAGATGAAAGATATGTTAAAGATTAGTATGTTTTGTATTGGAAGTTTTGATGAAATTGAGTATTTAGGGCTAATTTGTAAAAATAAATTTTTATAGGGACTTATTTGCAAAATAAATGAAATAAATGGACTTGTAAGGTCCCTAGGAAGATTTGGCTCTTGAGTAGCATGGAGAAATTTTGTGTATTTTGTGTTTTATGCAAATAGGACTAAATTGTAAAAATGTGAAACATTAGGGGTAAAGTGGTAAATTGCCCATTTATGTGTTTTGGGACTAAATTGAAATGAAATGTACTTGAATGAGCTAAATTTTAATGTGTTTAGATCAAGAACAAAGAAAAATGAATTTGGATCGGGGAAAGACAAAGGTTATCGACTAGCCGGATTACGTGGTTCGTCGACAGTCGAGGTAAGTCCTTAAGAAAGTATACACCAAAGAATTATTTACGAACATAGTATATGATGATTTTTGAATATTTAAAGCATAATTATACAAGTTGGCCGAATGTGGAGTATGAATTTGTAGTGAAATTAATTTGGCAAACACAATGTGAATATGTATGTTTGGATTAATAGGTGAAAGTAAAAGGAAGAATATGAGATGGATAATAGTTTAGTACTAAGT
The DNA here is from genome assembly GCA_025506655.1 of Gossypium rotundifolium. NCBI lineage: Eukaryota > Viridiplantae > Streptophyta > Magnoliopsida > Malvales > Malvaceae > Gossypium > Gossypium rotundifolium. Next base: position 42,149,413 of record CP106725.1, on the reverse strand, counting down.
CTTGTATCACAAAGTTAAATTTGTTGATATTCGGCTTCGTGCCTAGCAGTGCTTAGTCTTAGGTGATATATTCGAAGCTTCGTGCCTAGCGTGCTTAGTCTCGGTGATATATTAGGGCTTCGTGCCTAGCAGGCCTAGTGCCAGTGATATATTCGGGCTTCATGCCTAGCAGGTTTAATGCCGGTGATACTTTAAAATGAAGGAACCATAAATTACTCGAGGTGTAACATACTGAATCTATTGTGTTAAAAACTCAGGTAAGCATAAGTCCCATTTGAATTCATCAGAAGTAAGGTAAGTTGTGATTAATGTTACTTGAGTTGAAATATATTATGTTAAGTAGGATGTTATGTGAATTTGAGCTCATAATCGACGTGTATGAATATAAAAATAATAGAATTTTTGGTGTGATAATGTAATGGATATGAATGATGAATTTACATGATTATAAACATGCGATTCATGTAACATATGTACTTTGTGCTTTGATGAGTTGCAGGTTGATGGTAGTGAAGTATAAGTAATTGAGTAAATACATTACTAGTATTCGGTTTTGTATCAGTTGCACATCGAAATATACATATACAATGTCCTACATTTATTGATTAAAATGTTAAAGTGCTTGATTAGTGAATTATCTTTTGCTTAAGACTTACTAAGCTAGTGAGCTTACTCTGTATGTGTTTGTATTTCTGTTTTATAGATCATTGATTCAACTACGGGCTCAGGGGATCATCAAGAAAGTCGACCACACTATCACTCTCTTTGGTATATATATGTTTACTTTTCGAATCAAAGGCATGTATAGGCTGAATTATGACTTGAATGAATGATGTTTGGTTTTGTAAATGTATATATATATGGCCTTGCGAATAAGGCTATTACTTTTGGTTAAGCATCGTTTGTATGATTGATATAATGGTTTGTTTTAATTTTTGGTATAAGAGGTGTGCATATTATGCTTGGAAGTTTAATATGGTTATATAGAAATAATCATTTATATGTATTTTATATATATATATATATATATAAGTATGCATATTATGTCGTGTGAATTTTTTTTACTTAAATTATTATGTGGTTGGTTATAATTCAGAGCTGGTCATGAAAATGTGTATACTTATGTTTTGGGTTGATCATTGGAGTTTTAAATTGAGGACCGAATACATGGTCAATGGATTGGTTATATTTATATATTTTGGACTAGTCACATATCATACGTGTTTGGTAGGTTATTCAATAATCTTTGTGTCCATTAATTAATACGGTAGGATGAATTGATAATTATGGTTTGACATGGTTTTTTTTTTAGGGACATTGCGCATATTATGATAGCATGATGTAACATCCTAGATTAGGGGTTATGCGTTCGTGCATAATTCATGAGATAGTGGGATCAGTGGGTGTGTTGGATGTGTTCTGAAGAGTTTCAAGAACCCTAAGATGAAAGAAAATGAAAGGAAATCTAAGGAAATGTAAGGAAATGTAGGGAAATGTAAGGAAAAGTAAGGAAATGTATGGAAATGTAAGGAAATGCTTTAGGAATGTTAAGTTTTGGAAACTAAACTAAAATAGGAAAGTGATCATTTTGGAAACCGAAGTAAATTAGGAAAGTAAACATTTTGGAAACCAAGCCAAAATAGGAAACTAAACATTTTGGAAACTTGGAAAATACAGAGTGCTAAAATTTTTGGAAACTTAAAATGACCCGGAATGTCAATTTTAGAGCCCAAAGGGAACTTAGGGCCAAGTGACCCTATAATATAAAGTACATGAAATTTGACCCAATAACGGACTTGGAAAAGTGGCTCAAGATGCCACCTAAGGCCTTAGAAAATGGCCCACATGCAAAAGGTTTTGGCCTTGAGTTCGAGTCACATAAGAAGCAAATAAAATAAGTTTTATTTTGCTTCTAGAAGCCCAAGAGGTGGACGGCACAAGCTTGCAAAGAGGAGTTTCATTCTCTTTAAAACTCATTAATTAGAAGATCATAAGGACTCTTAAGGGAAGAGTTTAATTCTCTTTAAAATTCGGCTAAATAGGTGGATAAATGAAGAATTATTCTTTAATTAGGAAAATAAGGAAGAGTGGTGGCCAAGTAAAGGATTCTTGGCCTAGTAAATTCGGCTATAAAAGGAGGGACTAGGGCCATTCATTATTCATTCTCCTCTCTTTCCTCTCGCCAAATATTCTTCTTGAGAATCCATTCTTTTCTTCTTTTCTTTTAGCCTCCTAGCCGATTTCCTTCTAAGCCTATTATTCCTCTCTTCTTTCATCTTTGAAACCAAATACATAAGGGAATCATAGCCGATTGTTCATCAAGTCTCTAAGTCAATCTCTGAAGGTTGAAGTGAAGGTGCAATTGATTCCTTCAAATAAGGGTAAGATCCAAGTTTAGTTTTCCATTCTTTTATATTCTAGACTTATTGAAATTTAGAGACTAATTTCGATTATTAATCTTGGCGAATCATGGAAGAAGAAATTCTTTTCCCGAAGGTACACCATAGGCCACGTGTTCCCTAGTTATTCGGTGAATTTCAGGATTTAAGATCCACAAGGTAAGTACCTAAAAGTATTCGGCCAAAGCTTGTATGATTATCTAGATCAGTTCTTTAATTATTAAAAATTGAAAACTAACCCATATTGAGATTCAAGGTTGGCGAATATCAAGTGAAGGAAAACCAAGTTTTGGATTTGAATAAACACCAAATCGGCATCAAAGGTAAGTCTTTTTACAAATCCTACTAGATTTGGATATCATAGCCAAATAGAATTTATGCTAAGTAATAAAGGATGAATCAAATGTAGGGACTAAGGATCTAAACTTTAGATCTAGCTTTTGAATCTCAAGGAATCGCTAAACAAATCGGTGTGTACGTACACTAACTTTCGATATTTCATATGGCAATTATTTTTATTATATGATTATATGAATATGGCTAAGTACCTAATGTGGCACAAAAGTACTCGTGCACGTTTCCTACTCGATAGGATTATGAAATATGTTATTTTATAACATGGGAATATATGTATATGAACATGAAATTAAGTTATGCACAATATATATATTTTTGGGGCATTCGGGATTTATGTGAAAGGGAAGAAGGTGTTGACTTCGGTCTCACCAAATTATATTTGAAGGTGTTGACTTGGTCTCACCAACGTTATATTTGAAGGTGTTGACTTTGGTCTCACCAACGTTATATTTGAAGGTGTTGACTTGGTCTCACCAACGGTATATTTGAAGGTGTTGACTTGGTCTCACCAACGAAGGTGTTGACTTGGTCTCACCAACGTTATATTTGAAGGTGTTGACTTGGTCTCACCAACGTTATATTTGAAGGTGTTGACTTGGTCTCACCAACGTTATATGGTGACTATGGTCAAAATATTTGAATATGGTGTGTAGCGGATGGAGGTTGACTTAGTAGTCCCCACGGTGTGAATGGCGGTGTACGGTGGTGTGTAGCGGATGGACCATTAGGATTGGGTTTGGGTTGCATCATAATTTCATTTTATATGGATCCGATGATTTGAACATGAATGCTGATTTGTTGAATGTTAGTATTGTGTGCTCATTGAGTCTATTGACTCACCCGTTAGGGAACTATTTTCGGTGATGAATAAAGTGATGAACCGGGCAGTGAGACGTTGAGGTGGCCATGCTACATTGGAGATTTTATTTAGTTTGGACTTTTACTTTTATTTTATTTTGGGTTTTACTTGATGTAATAAGGCCATAAAGCCCAAAGGATTTCTCTTTATTTTTGCTTTACTATTAAGTTTTATGCTAAGAACTATTTTGGATGTATTTAATTAAATGGGTTTACAAGTATAAATAAATGGGTTTACAACCTAAGCCCAATCCACAACAACTTTTTCTAAAAATTTTACAATTTTTCTAAGTAATGAAAATGTTTGAAACCGATTTACTTTAGGAACATACCGATCCATCCATTCTCGTGGGCGGGTGTGGGGTGTTTCAATTTGGTATCGAGCCCGCTTTAAACTCTCGACACATGGGCTAAGGCCCAAACGTTTTCAAAGCGAGCCAAATGATTATCTTTGAAAAAATAAGCGTGTTTTCGGCATGGCACCTAAGTCTCCGACCAGCAATCCACGAGGTAAGTACTTCTATCTATTGTGTGATTTATTTTAAGATTTGTAGAAGGGTAGAAATGGAATGGAACGTAGAATAGAGATTAAGTACTTGAACCTAGGACTAGTTACCCCAACAATTACATAAGACTTAAATGCCTAATCAAACAAACCTATGATTAAGTCACCGAGCTAGGGTGTCGAATCACAGCGCGCATGTCTCAGGAGTGGATTCAGAAGAGCTTGGTATTTAAGCGCTTCTAGTGACTCACCTCCTCTTTACTCGAATCCTACCAGTGCGTAGTAACTGTTGACCCTAATCAAGAGGACTTAGTCACTGCTAAACCCAATAACTAAAACCCAAAAGGGACTAGCCGTATTTTATGGAAACCCTAATTTTAAAATTTCTAAATTACCCTCTTGATTTGAAAAGAATATTTTATAAATTTTCCTAAAATATTTCGATTTACAAATTTACTAAAATACCCTTAGTGGTAAAATTACAAAATGCCCTTGGTTTATAAAATGTTCAACACTTTACCAAAATTTCATTATTTTATAAACATTCAAAACCCTAATTTGTAAAATATCAAAATACATTGATTTTGGAAAATTACAAAATTGCCCCTAACTTACAAAATGACCAAAATGACCCTAATTTCCAAAATTTTTGCAACTTCATCGTCTTTGGAAAATAAATTTCTCAAAAGAACCCTCAAAGTTTTGCAACTTCGAAATATCCCTGATTTATTAAAATTTTACAATTTACCCGATTTGTGGAAAAATTACCAAAATACCCCAATGTCCAAAATTTCTAAAATACCCTGGATTTTAAAATTTTCCAAAATACCCTGAGAACTTAAAGGACCAAAAATACCTTGTGACAAAATCACCAAGGAACCTTATTTTGACAAATTACGAAAATACCTCGTAGGACAAATTACGAAAATACCCCGGGTAGTGGAAAAACAACAAATGAAAAAAAAAAAACAACGTTTCTCCGAATGAACTAAGGTTCATAATTGTTTGATGGATGTGTGAATGAATGAAAAGACTGTGCATGTATGAATCTGAAAGAACCACTTCAAAAATTCTTTCCATAAAACTTCTTGGGTAATCAAGTAAAACAAGGACTAATTCATAAAACTTTTTAATTAAATCGCGACATTAGAAATGAGTTCTAAGGAACGTGAACTTAGAGAATGTGCCTAGAAAGTATGATAGTTCTTTAAGATCGAGTCTTGTGACAATAGCGTAGTGTGGTGAGTTAGATGCACGGATGAACGATAGTAAGTAATTTCGAGGACGAAATTATTTTTAAGGGTAGAACTGTAACATCCTAGATTAGGGGTTATGCGTTCGTGCATAATTCATGAGATAGTGGGATCAGTGGGTGTGTTGGATGTGTTCTGAAGAGTTTCAAGAACCCTAAGATGAAAGAAAATGAAAGGAAATGTAAGGAAATGTAAGGAAATGTAGGAAATGTAAGGAAAAGTAAGGAAATGTATGGAAATGTAAGGAAATGCTTTAGGAATGTTAAGTTTGGAAACTAAACTAAAATAGGAAAGTGACCATTTTGGAAACCAAGTAAATTAGGAAAGTAAACATTTTGGAAACCAAGCCAAAATAGGAAACTAAACATTTTGGAAACTTGGAAAATCTGAGCTGCAGCGAAAATTTTTGGAAATTTAAAATGACCGGAATGTCGAATTTTAGAGCCCAAAGGGAACTTAGGGCCAAGTGACCCTAAAATATAAAGTACATGAAATTTGACCCAATAACGGACTTGGATAAGTGGCTCAAGATGCCACCTAAGGCCTTAGAAAATGGCCCACATGCAAAAGGTTTTGGGCTTGAGTTCGAGTCACATAAGAAGCAAATAAAATAAGTTTTATTTTGCTTCTAGAAGCTCAAGAGGTGGACGGCACAAGCTTGCAAAGAGGAGTTTCATTCTCTTTAAAACTCGCTAATTAGAACATTATAAGGACTCTTAAGGAAAAGTTTAATTCTCTTTAAAATTCGCTAAATAGGTGGATAAATGAAGAATTATTCTTTAATTAGGAAAATAAGGAAGAGTGGTGGCCAAGTAAAGGATTCTTGGCCTAGTAAATTCGGCTATAAAAGGAGGGACTAGGGCCATTCATTATTCATTCTCCTCTCTTTCCTCTCGCCAAATATTCTTCTTGAGCATCCATTCTTTTCTTCTTTTCTTTTAGCCTCTAGCCGATTTCCTTCTAAGCCTATTATTCCTCTCTTCTTTCATCTTTGAAACCAAATACATAAGGGAATCATAGTGATTGTTCATCAAGTCTCTAAGTTGAATTTCAAGGTTGAAGTGAAGGTGCAATCGATTCCTTCAAATAAGGGTAAGATCCAAGTTTAGTTTTCCATTCTTTTATATTCTAGACTTATTGAAATTTAGAGACTAATTTCGATTATTAATCTTGGCGAATCATGGAAGAAGAAATTCTTTTCGAAGGTACACCATAGGCCACGTGTTCCTAGTTATTCGGTGAATTTGGGATTTAAGATCCACAAGGTAAGTACCTAAAAGTATTCGCCAAAGCTTGTATGATTATCTAGATCAGTTCTTTAATTATTAAAAAGCGAAAACTAACCCATATTGAGATTCAAGGTTGGCGAATATCAAGTGAAGGAAAACCAAGTTTTGGGATTTGAATAAACACCAAATCGGCATCAAAGGTAAGTCTTTTACAAATCCTACTAGGATTTGGATATCATAGCCAAATAGAATTTATGCTAAGTAATAAAGGATGAATCAAATGTAGGGACTAAGGATCTAAACTTTAGATCTAGCTTTTGTAATCTCAAGGAATCGCTAAACAAATCGTGTGTGTCGCACACTAACTTTTGATATTTCATATGGCAATTATTTTTATTATATGATTATATGAATATGGCTAAGTACCTAATATGGTACAAAAGTACTCGTGCGTTTCCTACTTACGATAGGATTATGAAATATGTTATTTTATAACATGCGAATATATGTATATGAACATGAAATTAAGTTATGCACAATATATATATTTTTGGGGCATTCGGGATTTATGTGAAAGGGGAAGAAGGTGTTGACTTCGGTCTCACCAACATTATATTTGAAGGTGTTGACTTCGGTCTCACCAACGTTATATTTGAAGGTGTTGACTTCGGTCTCACCAACGTTATATTTGAAGGTGTTGACTTCGGTCTCACCAACGGTATATTTGAAGGTGTTGACTTCGGTCTCACCAACGAAGGTGTTGACTTCGGTCTCACCAACGTTATATTTGAAGGTGTTGACTTTGGTCTCACCAACGTTATATTTGAAGGTGTTGACTTGGTCTCACTAACGTTATATGGTGACTACGGTCACAAATATTTGAATATGGTGTGTAGCGGATGGAGGTTGACTTAGTAGTCCCCACGGTGTGAATGGCGAATACGGTGGTGTGTAGCGGATGGACCATTAGGATTGGGTTTGGGTTGCATCATAATTTCATTTTTATATGGATCCGATGATTTGAACATGAATGCCCGATTTGTTGAATGTTAGTATTGTGTGCACATTGAGTCATTGACTCACCCGTTATGGGAACTATTTTCGGTGATGAGCAAGGACGGACCGGGCGAGAGATGTTGAGGTGGCCATGCTACATTCGTAGATTTTATTTAGTTTGGACTTTTACTTTTATTTTATTTTGGGTTTTACTTGATGTAATAAGGCCATAAGGCCCAATTTTTCTTTATTTTTGCTTTACTATTAAGTTTTATGCTAAGAACTATTTTGGATGTATTTAATTAAATGGGTTTACAAGTATAAATAAATGGGTTTACAACCTAAGCCCAATCCACAACAACTTTTTCTAAAAATTTTACGAAATTTCTCTAAGTAACGAAAATGTTTGAAACCGATTTACTTTAGGAACATACCAGATCCGGTCCATTCTCGTGCGCCGGGTGTGGGGTGTTTCACATGATGTGTATGTTTGGTTATGCTATAATGTTCGAATGTCACATATGAGAAGGAAAAGCTAATAGAGTATCATGGACCTATTCATTTTATTATGCATATTTGTATAAGGTATAAAAGATATGTTGATATTAGACTAATGAAATAAATGTATTTATATATGTTTAACATATGAAATTTGGTGTTGTTATGTGAAAGCTTGATTGAAACTTGTATAGATTATGAGTAATGATGTATTGCATTATGAATCATGGTTGTTTGTAATGTAAGTCTTAATCATCATTTGTTGATATGGAAATTTAAATATGCGTATTGGGTTTATTCCATATATGACTATGCTAAATTGTGTCTAGTTCGGTAACGCCTCATAACCCTAATTCGGCGACGGGTACGGGTTAAGGGGTGTTACAGGTAGACCCCCAACTCAATTCACCGGCTACTCTAAAATCAACAAGTTTCAGTAGCCATCTCAAGTGTACGAGGTTTCTAGATAGGTCCGGCATCAGATAACCTCCAATTATCTTAAGAATGTATGCCCGAGCATACCGTATTCTCTCTATTTTGGTTGAACCATCATTCGGCTCCGGGAATGTATTTCGTAACTAGGCCATCTCTATCCGACCTCCATGAATGTTATCTGGAATGGCACCTAGAAGCTCGTAGCATACAGCCATCCAATCGGTAGAAGTTGCGGACCGAGTGACTATCGACCGGCCCACCCAAGCAATCCTAATCAGAATCGCACATCTTCCAGAGTGATGGTACACTCTCCGCATGGAAGATGGAAAGTGTGCATCTCGGGTCTCCACCTCTCTATCAACGCACTAATCAAAGTCGGCTCCAACTTGAACCCCCGCCTATTGTGGCCACGTGCCAAAAACTTGCTTCTGCAGGTAATTCTCGATCAACGGCAATGAGGATCATGCATATTGCGAATATAACATTGCAACACCCGATCTACAGACTGTTTAAAAAATTATAAAATAAAAATTAATTAAAATTGCATAAACCTAAAAAATATTAAATAATATTGAAAAATTAAAATTAAAACTTACCATTTGCATTTGATCGACGGAGATGTACTTGTTGTCTAGACTAATTAATTCCCCGGCCATTGGTAATACGATCGAAAATTTTAAAAGTTTCAAAAAGAATATATTAAAAAATTAAAAAAGGGGATTTTTTGTAAATATTAAAGGACTATTTCAAAATTTCAGAGGAAGTTTCAAGGACTTAAAGAGAAATTTGATAGGAATTTAAGAGGAATTTGAGAGAAGAATGAGTAAGGACTAAAGTGTGAAAAAAATAAAAGGGTTGGGGGTTTTTATAGGTTTATTTTTTGATCGTTGGAGGCCCAATGGTCAAAAAAAATTTGACTGTTGCAGGGCTAAAGCGTACCCCTGGGGACGCGCTTTGTGCCACATCAGCAAAGCGCGTCCACGTTAGCGCGTTTTTGCAAAAAGAATATTTTAAAAAAATTAAAAAATGGATTTTTTGTAAATATTAAAGGACTATTTCAAAATTTCAGAGGAAGTTTCAAGGACTTAAAGAGAAATTTGAGAGGAATTTAAGAGGAATTTGATAGAAGAATGAGTAAGGACTAAAGTGTAAAAAAATAAAAGGGTTGGGGGTTTTTATAGGTTTATTTTTTGATCGTTGGAGGCCCAACGGTCAAAAAAAATTTGACTGTTGCAGGGCTAAAACGCGTCCCCAGGGGCGCGCTTTCCTGGTTTTTCCCTACAAAACGCGCTGATGTGGACGCATTTTGTGGGGAAATGGCCATTTTCCGTAAATTTTCAAGAAACTAGCCATTTTCCGTAAATTTTGTTTTTTTTTTTTGTATATTTGGGTATTTTACCGTTTCTTTTATTTGTCTTTTAGGTATTAACTTATTCATCGTTAACATATTCATTGTCCGTTGTTTTGTTCTTTGGTCTTTACAATTTCAATTTATCGAAGTAAGTAAATAGGGAGAATCAAGTAAATATGTCGATTTTAAATGAAAATTAATTAGAATTTTAAGCTATTTTTTTTTAAATTTAAGAAAATAAATCATTTTTGGAGAGAGAATACTAAATGCCTCTTCCACGACACGTTTCTTAAAATTATGTCTCAACCCCAACCCTAAACCCTAACCCTACACTCAGGAATCCCAAGATAAAATTCAGACATTTCATTCAATATCTTCCGTCGCAAATAATAATGTTATCTTTAAAAAAAATTTAGAAAAACACTTCTTGTTAAAAGCATTTTTTTTTTACTTGTCATGTCAACATTTTAAAATTATGTTTTATATTCATTGACAGAATTTCCTATAAAATGAAGGCATACTTTGTAGAGGTTTTCATTGTTAAATTTCAAGCAGATTGTTTTCACAAGGAAGTTTGCATAAGGATGCCATTATTGATGTTAAAAATTTGAAGTTCAAAAATCAATCCAACAAAGTAATTTAGTTCAAGTGTCGTTATTTTAATTTGGATAATGAGTACTTATTTTTCTATATAATGTTATGTGAAACAGGTTATTTGGGTGAAGATGAGTAGAGGAATTAGAGCCGTTATTTCTTCCTGTTGGATTAGGTGCCCTAAGTGTAGTATTTTCGTCTAAGTATACTTGTAATTTTTTTTGAACAGATTGGTTAATAAAATTATTTATAAATTATATTAATACTTTCTATTATTATCCTCAAATGGTTTTTGCATACAAAGCAAAATGTAAGCAAACGTTGCTTATTGGTTGTCTACTATTCAACTAATACTAAGCAGTATTACGTGGTTAGATCGTAATACGAAAAGATAGCTTGTATTAGTAGACAAACCTAAACATGTCCTTAATTTAATAAAAAATGAGCAAATCGATTGAAGGTTAATATGACGTCTATCAAGTCTAATTGAGGAGATACATTATCTTAGGCACCGGAGCGGATGACTCCCAAAAGATAGAGACATAGATGTGACTGAATGGATTGATAGTAGATCAGAAAAGACCCAAGCGAATAGATCCTGAATCCGTGTCACAAGTGAATAAATTCATAAACGGATTCAGGATCTATTCCGTGACTGACTCCATCAAAGTGTCACAAGTGAATAAATTCATATACGGATTCAGGATCTATTCCGTGCGGCCTTGTGTCATGGGGCTGGACCTTCCGTCTCGCAATCCGTGCGGCCTTAGGCGATTTGCTCTTCCAAACTCACCTAAGTCAGCCTTTTCTCGAGTGAGGATTCCTTAAGAACTCCTCCAAGGCACCAATTGTAGAGCGAAACCGGTTTATGCCAAAAGAAGCAACCAAAAGAACAACAGAAAGAAACACTCGCAAAGTGTTTGAGTAAATGCTCTCTATTCTCTTATTCACAAAGAATAATAAAACAATGAATGGAGTGAGTACAAATGAGGGGGGGCTCTCTATTTATAGTTGAGCTCCCCCAAAATTGACGGTCAAGATACATTTACATCGATGGAAGAGATTAACCATATCCCCCAATTTAAGGGATTTACAATATTTGCCTTATCAAATCCTATCTAATCTTTACAAGATATGATTCTCCTTATTTTCTAAGATTAGTTACCAAATCGCTAAGTTGCCATATCTTCGCTATCGGGCCAACCAGGCTTCAATCTAACAGGCTTCTCCAACAGTTCCTTAAATCGGCCAGTTCTCGTGGGCCAAATGATCCAAATCTCAACAATAGACCTCCATCGGATGCATTTGGTGCGATGGTCACGGGCTTTGAACTCTAACCCGTGACATTCTCCCCCACCCATTCTCGCAACGTCCTTGTTGCGACTTCCGAATGGCTCTGACTCAATTTGCCTCGATCTCGTCTTGACACCTTAGCTTTTCCCTTCCTTCGGGACTTTCGCCTCGGCTTCCGTCGCCTCTTAACTCGAGTCGTCCTAATCGATCGTACATCTCAACGACAAGAAGTTATGTCACTCTCTTGCCCACATTCTAACTTCCCTCGAACATAATCCTCGTGATTCACAACACTTGGCTTCGCTTTTCCCATAGTCTCTTGGCCTCCTTCCTCAAGAACTTCAAAAGGGCCCCTACGTTCTTGCCAAGTCAACACGTTAGAATGCAACACACTATCAGAGTGTTCGGAATCTACCTTTGCATTTACTCGGGTTAACTATCCCTCTTGCATTGTTTCTTTCTTAAAGCCCGATGCATCACCCACCTCTCCCATAGGTGGAAGCCTTGTCGATGACTCGGCCAACTCCGATGCTTCACTCAACTTGAGCCTCATTAGTCCCAGCTTCACTGTTTTCATCGCAACTTCTTCCTCTAAGTTCGATGACAAACTCACCTCTTCTCTAGGTGCAAGCCCCTCCGACGACTCAACATGCTCAGACATTGCCTTTTCTTTGACTATGGCTTGCTTTGGACAGTTTCGCAACTCATTCGGACCACGGTACAAGAAGAACTTTACTCGCTTCTTTTTGCTCCTCTTTGCCCTCTTAGCTTCGACTTTTCCCTTGCTCGAACCAAGCTTCTTAGGCTCCTTGTCTGCTCCATTGTTCCTTTCGATGATAGAATTCCTCGGACACTTCCGTAACCTATGCGGACCATGACACAAGAAGCATTCAACTGACTTCTTCTCGCTTTTGGCCTCCTTGGCTTCGACACCCCTTGCGCTCGAACCAAGTCCAAAGGCCTTCTCTATCGGCTTCTTCTTAAGCACGGATTTCTTAGGGAACTTCCGCAAACTATGTAGACCATTACACAAGAAGCACTCAATTGGCCTCTTCTTGCTTTCGGCTTCCTTGGCTTTGACACCCCTTACGCTCGAACCAAGCCCCAAGGCCTTTCCCACCAGCTTCTTCCTAAGCGCGAATTTCCTTGGACATTTTTTCAACATGTGTGGACCATCGCAGAGAAAGCATTTCAGCTTGTCCCTTTTCCTCTTGGGTTTCTTCTTCTCAACTAGTGGTTTTCCACTACCAAAATTGTCGCCGTTGCCATTGCCATCAACAATGTCCTCCTTGTGATTCCCTTCACATACGCCTTTCCTCGGACTTGGAAGACCCAAGCTTGTCTTTCCCTAGACCAAGCTTAACCACGGATTTTGCTACCGTCATGGCTTTCGACAGCTTTTGGACACCACTTTGCTCCACTTCCTGTCTGACCCATCACTTCAATCCCTCTTGAAAAGCAAGTAATGCTTCTTTCTCGGTCACACTCGAAACTTGGAGCATGAGTTCCTTGAACTCACGAACATACTCCCTCACTGTGCCCCGTTGCGTTATCCCTTGTAACTTTGCCCGAGCTTCTTCCTCGACAAACTCTGGGTAAAACTGTCCCTTCAACTCACATTGGAACTCTTGCCATGTTTCAATCTCACCTTGCCTTTTATTTGTGGTCTTTCCTCGCCACCATAAAAGCGCAATATCAGTAAGAAATAATGAAGCAATATTTACCTTACCCGTATCATCCACGATGCCTTTGGCACGGAACTAGTTTTCCATCCTCCACAAGAAATTATCCACATCATATGTAGACCTTGTCCCCACAAACTCTTTCGGCTTCGGGATATACTCTCTACTGAGTGCTACACTTGACACTCCTTCCCTCACCGCTGCTCGACACAAGGCCAGCTCTCCCTCGAGCTTCTCTATTCTTGTGCTCAAATCCAACGTCGTGGCTATTGTTTCCTCCTTCAAAGCCATCAACATGGCCTCAAGAGCATTGTTCTTATCAGACAGTTTATCTCTATGTGAATTAAACAACTCGTTTACCTTGTTCATGGTCAAATTAAGAGACATCTTCACATAGTCTCCGGATTATTCCTTTCAGTTGTCTATGTGACCCTCGACCCTAACGAGTGCCTCCTTTACGCCCTCCATGGATCCCTCAAGTTTACCCATATGTTCCTCCACTATCGACAACATCTCCCTCAAAGACTTTCTTGCCCACCTTTGTTGGAACCCTTCTTTCGACATCCCAATAGTGCCTTCGAACCAATAGCTCGGATGCCACTTGTTACAAGGTTAGACCTTTCATCTCGTAATTTGTGCGGCCTTAGGCTATTTTCTTGTCCAAACTCGCCTAAGTCAACCTTTTCTAGAGTAAGGATTCCTTAAGAACTCCTCTACGGCACCAATTATAGAGCGGAAGTGGTTTATGCCAAAAGAAGCAACCAAAAGAACAACAGAAAGGGACACTCGCAAAGTGTTTGAGTAAATACTCTCTATTCTCTTATTCACAAAGAATAATGAAACAATGAATGGGTGAGTACAAATGAGGAGGAGGCTCTCTATTTATAGTTGAGCTCCCCCAAAATCGACGGTCAAGATACATTTACATCGACGGACGAGATTAACCATATCCCCCAATTTAAGGGATTTACAATATTTGCCTTATCAAATCCTATTTAATCTTTACAAGATATGATTCTCCCTATTTTCTAAGATTGGTTACCAAATCTGCCTAAGTTGCCATATCTTTGCTATCGGGCCAACCAGGCTTCAATCTGGCAGGCTTCTCCAATAGTTTCTTGAATCGGGCCAGTTCTCGTGGCCTAAATGATCCAAATCTCAATAATAGACCTCCATCGAATGCATTTGGTGCGATGGTCATGGGCTTTGAACTCTGACCTGTGACACTTGAATAAACCTGGATATTGACGTGAAGGCTTTATAAAATATTGAGGATAAATTACATCATAAAGAGCCTATTGGCTTGATGGTAGTGGCGTGATAAAGCTTCAAAGGGGGATGGTGTTCGAGTCACGCCCAGGAATAAAGAAATATTTATTTTGCTAACATGGGACGACCAGTGTTGGAAGTAGATTCGAACTCTGTTGAGTGAAAGTTTGAACTAGTCTTGAAGTTGTTATGGAGGATATCAAGGAGGGATTTGAATGAAGTTCAAATTGGATGGTTGAGTGATTTATGGAGAAATTTTAGGAGGAAAAAGGGGAGTTTGAGGGTGAGTGGGTTTGTGTCGAATTTGCTAAGGGGAACTCATAGTTTCGGCTTTAAGGAAGGGGTGTGTTTTCATTTCAGTTATTGAGAGCATATTGGGGTCTTTCGGGATTTGTTTGTGTTTCCTCTCTAAAGTCGAGTTAGCATTTTATTTTGGGGAGTGTTTTAATGTTTTGGTTTTGGCACTTCCTCTTCACTACTTAGCCGAATACATCTCTTCCCTCACTCACCACTCTTTCATTTGGTATTCTCTCCATAACTCCCTCTATCGAATTTTTTGCTAGTTTTCTCCCCTTATCGGTTTTGAACTGACATTATTTGCTCTTGTGAAGTGGTCGAATACCTCTATCTCTTCTCCTCACTTTTTTTCCTTCTTCTCCCTTTTCTCTTCCTAGGCCGAATACATTTCTTTTGCCCTCTTATTGCACCTTGATTTTGTGGAGCTGATTTTACTACTCATTTATTAACTCTATTGCGCTGTGGTGAGTTCACATGATTCTCTTCTAATACTCTTGTTTATTTCTTGTTGTTTTCTTCATGGTTTAAGCCAAATATTTCGGTCTTTTGTGACTGATTCTTTGTCCCTTCTTTTATGAATATGTTCTTTGGGTTTTAAAACTTGCGAGAAGTGAAGGAGTTTACGAGTGTACGATAAGCGTAGATTACATGTTACTCCAAATGGAGGTTTCCGATAATATGTTGCATAAAGAGATATTAATGGTGGCGACTAGTAGCCATTCTGAGGGAGGATCAGGAATGGTGCCAGTTGAGAATGGGCACGTAGCCCCTGCCCCA
The DNA here is from genome assembly GCA_025506655.1 of Gossypium rotundifolium. Lineage (NCBI taxonomy): Eukaryota > Viridiplantae > Streptophyta > Magnoliopsida > Malvales > Malvaceae > Gossypium > Gossypium rotundifolium. Next base: position 42,133,620 of record CP106725.1, on the reverse strand, counting down.
AATTTAAGCAGTGTAAAGTGTCAGCTGTTCGGGATTTTCTGCCGGGGTGCGGCATGGTGGCTGCACCAATCTCTGGATCAAGTAGGCAAACTAGAACCGACTGATTTATTCAAGGGAGAGGTAATCTATTGGACAAATATTTTCAGTAGAGGCTGTTTTTCATAAGTTGAGTGGGATTCGATTAATCTGATTGACAAGTGATTAATGGATTGCCTTGATTGAATGTAAGTTGGAGTTCTTGTGGGTCATTCACACATTTTGCAATTAGGTGTGAATCCACACTATCTTAACCATAAATCGGCTAGAAAATACGGCACTTGATGCCACACGGGCGTGCGATCGCACATATGGTAATCCGAGCCCACGAAATATAGGCGTTTGACTGTAGAGGCCACCATGAGCGATCTCATGGGCTTAGGCCATTTTGGGCCACGTTAGGCTGAAATGGGCCGTGTGGGCCCAATGGGCTCATAGGCCCTACACGGGTAAATCTCAAGGACATGTGGAAATTATTGGACCCGGCTGTGTCGTTCACATGGCTAAGGTCGTTTCTGGGCTTACTGGGCCACATAGACCACATAATGGGCCTTGGGCCCATTCACACTGTTGATTGTTAAGGTAAGAATGACCGTAATACCCTTGTAGGTAAATAACCGTAATGCCCCTATAGGGTAAATTGATCGTAATGCCCATGTAGGGTAAAATGACCGTAATGCCCCTGTAGGGTAAATTGACCGTAATGCCCCTGTAGGGTAAAATGATCGTAATGCCCCGTAGGGTAAAATGACCGTAATACCCCTATAGGGTAAAATGACTGTAATGCCTCTATAGGGTAAAATGACCGTAATGCCCCTGTAGGGTAAATTGACCGAATGCCTCTAGAGGGTAAAATGATCGTAATGCCCCTATAAGGTAAAATGATCGTAATGCCCCTATAGGTAAATGGCCGTAATACCCCTGTAGGGTAAAATGATAAAATGACTGTAATGCCCCTGTAGGGTAAATTGACCGTAATACCTTTGTAGGTTAAAATTATAAAATGACCGTAATGCCCTTGTAGGGTAAATTGACAGTAATGCCCCTGTAGGGTAAAATGACCGTAATGCCCCTGTAAGGTAAATTGACAGTAATGCCCCTGTAGGATAAAACGACCGTAATGCCCTTGTAGAGTAAATTAACCATTGACCATAATGCCCTTGTAAGGTAAAATGACCGTAATACCCTTGTAGGGTAAAATGACCGTGATCCCCCTGTAGGGTAAAATAACCGTGATACCCCTGTAGTGTAAAATGACCGTAATACCCCTAGAGGGTAAAATAACTGTAATACCTCTGTTAGGTGAATTGACCGATATACCCTCAAAGGGTAAAATGACTATTTTGCCCTCGAGGGTAAATGATTGATTTGTCTGCGTTGTAAATGATTGATTTGTCTGTGATGTAAATGACTGATCTATCTGTAATTTAAATGACTGATTTGTCTGTGATTTGTATAACTGATTCTGAGCATGGCATTTTGCATACATGACATATTGCATGGAGTTGGGATACTGTTATGGAGGAAGATCAGATCGGTGGCTCGCCACAATCATCAGCATCGGTGGCTTTACCATATATATCATCTCGGCAACTTTTATCGTGATATCATATCGGCGCTTCTTTATCGCGATACCGTTGTCGATGACTTTGCTACGATGCTACTGATGGCTGTGTGCCGATCATATTACCGTTACTGATGGTTGTGTGTCGATCATATTACTACTACCAATGGCTTTATGCCAATCATATTACTATAATCATGATGTTATAGCTATCCTGTTTATGACTCTTAGCCATTCTGATTACTGGTAGCTTTACTGCGATACTAATTAGTGCCACAACCGGTGCTGATATTGGTGTGTTGGCTGAGTGGGTCGATTTTATCCCCATATGGTGTGTTGGTTGGTACGGGTGGTGTGTTGGCTGGATTAGGATGGGGTGCATGATTGCATTACTGTATTTTTGTTACTGATACTGTTACTGTATTGGGCTTAGACCCACATGTGTTATGTTTCTTATTCTAATAATGTATTGGGCTAAGGCCCACAATACATCATTCATCGCTTTGGTTAAAGCCCACAGTTGTTCTCATTACGAAAAAAGGCTCAGCCTAGATCATATCGCATATATTACTGATTGAATGATAGGGGATTACACACTGAGTTTTCATAAACTCACCCTTTCTTTTAAATATACAGGTAATCCCCAGTCTTGGACTATTTGGAGCCGCAAGGGACTTAGAGGTGGCCACACGTTCGCTGATGTCCTACTTTAGACTTATTTACTTAAATTTCTTATTGGGTTATTGATTTTGTAATAAGTCCTCTTAAACCTAAGTTATGTTATTTTGGCTTTATTTATTTGATACTTAACTAATAGTGATAGAATGTTGTTTTCAAAAAGAATAATTGTTTTCAAAATACCGCGTTATTGCAACATTTTGGATATTGCTTCTGCAACAAACAATGTTTTTCAGAGTAATAACCTTTTAAAATGGATAAGAATTGGCTAGAATGAGTTGAGTTTTAACAAAGAGGCTTTAACCTTCTTACGAGTTTTATCAACAAGAGCAAGTTTTCAAAAAGCACTCCAATGTGACATTGCCAGTTTCGGCCATAATGTCTAGGCCGGGTTTAGGGTGTTACAAAATGAGTTTATAATTAATAGGCGAAAAGTCGAAACTTAATTATAAATCATTTGAGCCCTAATTACATATGTCTAATCGATCCCTTCAATAGCTCATTTAAACCAGAAATGAATTGTGAGTTTGAATAAAAATGAAAAGAATGAGTAGGAAAAGAGAAATGGTAAACATTCAACAATAATTATGATTTTTTTCAAAATGGAAAAATGAAATCACTTGGAAATAAATTTAGGTTTCCAAAAATGGAAATGGAAATTATCCATTTGCAATTCTATAAGGATTACTTCAAAATTATTTGAAGAATGAGTTTATTTTTTTTACTATTTTGAAGCCCGAAAATGAAAATAAATCATTCGGTCATAGTGAACATATTGAGTTATGAAATATTGAACATATTTTCTCGAAATTATACCAGGGGTAAAATCGTCAAAAATTTTATCAAGGGTAAAATCATCAAAATTTTAATGGAAGTAAAATGGGTTTAATATAGAATATTAAAGTTTATTTTGGGAAATAGAAAAACCATATCATGTTTGTTTTGGGAAATAGAAAAACCGAATCGGGTTGGATCACATTACAGAGTACTGGGTCAAAAGGCCTAAGAAGTACTCGTAATTGTACCCGATATGAGAGAGGCCCAAAACCCCTCATATAACATGAAGGGTGTAGCAACCTTAGTATGAATACTAGGGTCTGTCATCCACCCCACTCCTACTCTAAGTAGGAAGTTGTTTTCCTATTTGAAATAAATCACTACAACTCAACAAAGGTTCTACCTTTTTTTCTTATAAATAGTTCGTACCGGTAAGACATAATACACAACTTTAAAAGATTGTTATGCTACCAAAGAATAAAGAGAATTTATTCTCAACTATCAAATATATTTTTCCAGAATAATAATTCTATCGGTTTCTATTAAGAAGAGGGAATTTCTATTTTCACCCTAAATAAAAGAGAGAAAACATTTTTCTAGTTCTGTGTTTCTTTTCAATAGGTTCAAGCCCACACTCGAAGCAATTTGTCGTATGAAAATAGTGGAGAAGATCATTTGTGGAGTTATGCCTCACATTTTCGGACCAAACAGTGTGTGACATCACAACAAGGAAGTTTATTTGTCCCGACGAACAGCTGGCGTCACGATGAGAAGAGAGCCTTCGTCCTGACGACGTGACGCCCCCTCGTTCGAACAACACAAATGCCATGTCACGACGTGGCTACGTGCACATAAATTTTCTCAGCTTTCTTCTTTCAATTAAACTCTGTTTTAGATTCCCACTTAAACTCTGATTAACCTAGGGATATTCTAATCATATATGCTATGAATTTCAGCCTATAAATAGGCCTTAGTTACTCTAGATTTTACATAACAGAAATATTTAGATTGAGAGAATTTTGTTCTTTATTTTGAAAGGTTTTTCTTTTGGGGCTTCGAGTTTTCCTTTTATTCTCACAATCTTTTGTACTCTCCTTTATTATAGTGAAATCTCTTTTTTCCCGTGATTTTTTATGCTCTTTTGAAGAGTTTTTTCACGTAAAATTTGTGTGTATTTCATTTACTTGTTTGTTACATACACGGGTCAATTCCCTACATTGCCTAATCAATAAAATGATATAATGTTAAAAAATTAGGACAAAATGTGTGTCGATAAAAGTCAATCAAAAGTACCATGTTGATCCAATTAAAACTTTGATATCAATTTGAGCCAATTAATAAAGTTCAAGTAGTACTAATGTTTTCATTAACTCTATGTTTAACAAACAAAAGGTTATATGATGTTATCATACGTGCAACAAGGTTTTTAAAAGTTAAAATACATAAATAGTTATTTTTCAAAAATACATAAATAGATTTTATTATAATATGATATAATTATTTTTTTATTTGTAATCTATAATATATATAAAGTATGAGTTTGAAGAAATTTTGGAACCGATGAAAATACATTTTATTGTTCATTATATTACAAAATAATCATTAAAATAATTTATTAGCATATTAATAATTATTATGAGATAATAAAAAGTAATATTGATTAAACTATTAATTAGTGAAATAGTATATTGATGTGCAAATTAATTAATTTGATAATATTTTTAAAAATTCTATTTAAAAATAATATAATATTTTATTAATTAATAAAAATTTAAATCTATAGAATCATTGAATAAATTAAAAAATGAAACCCAAAGTTTTTCATAATTAAATATTTTAATTAAACAAATGTAATTTTATTTTCAAATTATAAGAATTAAATAATGTCAAAATACTTTTTATACTAATTTGAATTTTTATATTTGGTTATATCTTTTAAAAGTTCAACTAATAAAGCATCATATATTATTAATTAGTGTTGAGTAATTTTATCTTTTGTCTTATTAATGTGAGTATTCGAGTATTTATACATGCTATTACAGCTCACGATATGACCCCACTATTTTGTCTTGACTCCGTCGTTCTTAGTACTAACATTCCGTGTGGACTTAAAGCTTGTTGAACACATGTTTCACTTTAGGTTGCCCGTGGAGCACACGGTCCCCTTTTTACGAGCTCTTTGGAAGCATGTGAACTAAGATCGTGGCCTTCCCTTGGTTCGTGCGAGATAGATCTACGAGCCTGCTTTGCGATCTAGGTTCGTGAACTCCCCTTGTTATCCTCTCGCGGTTCACCTCGCACTCAATCATCTGGTGGGACCTATCTGGGTCACGAGGTGACCCGAATCTTATCTAGGACTTAGATTGGTGATACTGATGTATAACAATAGTCCCCCTTTAGTGGGTCTAAGGAGGGTTATAAAGTGGCACTTCTTAGATCCATCACATCGAGTTTACATACAACTTGTTGGGTACGCTACGAGTTGTGATGCACAACAGCTATTCTACCATATGTATGAATGGGTTTTGGGTGCATGTATCTGATAGTTGAAAATTAAACCGTTTCTATCTGCTCGAATCTAGATCGTTGATCTTCTTCGGCCATCTGAAGGTCGCGTGTTCGATCCACTCTTATTGCACCAATTGTTGAGTAATTTTGTCTCTTGTCTTATTAATGGGAGTATTCGAGTATTTATACATGTTATTACTGCTCACGATATGACCACACAATTTTGTCTTGACTTCATCGTTCCTAGTATTAACATTTCGTGTGGACTTTAGGCCTACTGAACACATGTTTCACTCTAGGTTGCCTGCGAAGCACGTGGTCCTCCTTCTACGATCTCCTTGGACACATGCGAACTAAGACTGTGGCTTTCCCTTAGTTCGTGCTAGTTGAATCTGCGAGCTTGCCTTGCGAGTTGGGTCTGCGAACTCCCCTTGCTATCCTCTCGCAATTCGCCTCACACTCAATAATCTGGTGGGACTTATCCGGGTCACGTGTAGATGACCCGGATCCTATCTAAGACTCGGGTTGGTGATCACTGATGTATAACAATAGTCCCCCCTTAATGGGTCTAAGGAGGGTTACAAATAGACGCTTCTTAAATCCATCACATCGAGTTTAAATGCAGCTTGTTGGGTACGCTCCAAGCTGTGATGCACAATAGCTATTCTACCACATGTATGAATGGGTTTTGAGTGCATGTATTTGACCGCTGAAAATTGAATCGTTTCCATCTACTCGCATGTAGATCGTTAATCTTCCTCGGTCATTTGAAGGTCGTGTGCTCGATTTATGCTCACCACACCAATTATTGAGTAATTTTATCTCTTATCTTATTAATGGGAGTATTCAAGTATTTATACGTGCTATTACAGCTCACGATATGACCCCACTATTTTCTCTTGACTCTGTCACTCCTAGTACTAACATTTCATGTGGACTTCAGCCCACTAGATACATATTTCAATCTAGGTTACCTATGGAGCACGCGGTCCACTTTCTGCGAGCTCCTTGGACGCATGTGAATTGAGACCGTGGCCTTCCCTTGGTTCATGCGAGCTTGCCTTGCGAGCTGGGTCCGCGAACTCCCCTTGTTGTCCTCTCAAAGTTCGCCTCGCACTCAATCATCTGGTGGGACCTATCCGGTCACAAGTAGTGGCTCGGATCTTATCTAGGACTCGGGTTGGTGATTACTGATGTATAACAATTAGTAAAATTTTAAATTTGTAAAATCATTGAGTATACTTAATAAATTAAAATAAAAAAAAGTTTTTATAATTAAGTATTTTAATTAAATAAATATAACTTTTATCTTTAAATATGTTTTATTTTATAATAAAATTTCAATCATGTTAAAATTAATTTTTATTTATTAATTTGAAATTAGTGAATTTGGTCATATCTTTTAAAATTATACTTAAATAATAACACCATATATTATTATTAATTAATAAAATTTTAAATTCATATCAATGGATATAATTGAATAAATTATAAATAATAAAAAATCATGTTTTTTGTTGTTAAATATTTTAATTAAATAAATATAAATTTTTATTTATAAATATGATTTATTAAATATGATAATTATTAAATCATTTTAACATTATTATTTTATAATTAATAGAAATTAAATGGATGAGATTAACATTATATGTAAATGACATAATATTATATATTGATAATCTAATAGTATATATTCTATATATTTATTTATTTTTAATTTATATAAAATTAAAAAGAAAATAAATATATTATATAATTAAAAATTATTTTTTAATAAATACTAATTGCATTTAATCAAATCATTTAAATCAAAACAAATCTTAACTCAAGAATTAGCATAACTCAAATCTATTTGAGAAATTAAGATAAAGAAATTCAATCGCTTATTAATTAGTATTTTATGTTTGTTGTATTTGTTGTATTTTTTAAATATATAAAAATAATGAATGTAATATAAAATAATTAACTATAATTATAATTATAATTATTTTATCACACTACAGCAATTTAGACTTTTAGCGGCCTTTTTTTAGGCCTTTAGCGGCGTTTTTAAGCGCCACTAATAGTCTTTGCGGCGCTTTTGGAAGCGCCGCAAAAAACGCTTCTAAAAGAGGTGCTGCAAAATTTAGCGGCGTTTATGAGCAAAAAACGCCGCTAAAATCATGACCTTTAGCGGCGCTTTTTTTTATAAATGCCGCTAAAGGTTTGACTTTTAGCGGCGCTTTTTTTACAAACGCCGCTAAAGGCATAACTTTTAGCGACGCTTTTTTTTTACAAACGCCGCTAATTTTGTCATGAAAATAAAAAAATATTTTTCTTCATATTAACAAATTAAAAATAAAAATTTTGCATTACTATTGTATCTCTAATTTGTTTGGTACCAAATACCACATTTTATGTCACATCAATCTACATTTTTCCTTTAATAAATTGCCAAAAAGGGAAAAAATACAAAAGGAAACCTAGATTTGCTCGGCGATCATCTACCACATCAGTTGTCTCTCGCACTTCATCGATTTAGCATCTTCTTCAATGCCATTGCTCTTTCGCTCTCCATTTTCCCTAGGAGCTTCACACTCCTTCACCAAACTCGCCACTTCATCTTTATGAGAGGAATTGCTCTCTCTCAGTAGCAAAAGGGATTGGTTCCCACCGCAAATCATGGACAACCCCATTGATATAGTGTAGTAAAAAAAAAAGTTCAAAGAACAGAGAATTATCGATATCAGTAGGCTTTAGCAAACAAAGCAAGAAAATTGGAAGTAGAAAACAAGATTATCCAGGTTTATGATTTGCATATGTACATATATATAAGCAACAAAATTTAACGTGAAAAGTGTGTAGCCTCACATCTGCTTCAGTTCACTGTGCAGGCATTAAAGTAGTTCCAAATAATTTTAACTACATAACTGGTTTCAGAATTTCGGAAGAATCATCCAAGATTCAATTGCGTAAAACTTCACATGTACTTTAAAATTAGAAAACAAAGATGCAAAACAAGCTTGATTCATGGATCTCGAACGACATCCCATTGCCTCAAAGACTAACATAACACATTATTTTTCTTAATTGAACAATTGGGCAATAAACCGATTTAAACAACAAAGTTGAGTTAGTAAAGGAAGATATGGCAGCTATTAAAAAAACATATCTTACATCTAGATCATACTTTTTAAAACAATCTTCACATAGTGCCCTATCATATGTCCTCTTTGTTTTATTTATTTTCCACATTAGTATGTTGCGTCAAAGCTGGACATTGACAACAAACTATGACCAAATCGCAATACAAAATTAATACTTAAGCCTAATTACCTTTGCAAACCACATAAAGAAATGAAATGAATGACAAAGGACAGATACGAGGCAATATTTATAATCAAAATAAAGAAAGGTATCAATCTCAACCCTAAGAAAGAAAGTATTTCTGTACACAAATAAATTTATATAGCAAAATTCTAAGATACTTCCTTAGGCATTCATCATAAAAGCCATACACTTGAGTAATCTGTGCTAAAAACATGAAACCATTAACAAGACATGAAACCATTCAACCCATCATCTACCTTAAAAGAAAAGGGACCGAACATAACTTGGCAAAAGTTCAAACAAAGAATCGATTTTGGTTTTTCAAACTTCGTAGTGTTTTCTTCTTCACAAAAATCACTCTCTAGATAAATAATCACTTCTTTTGGGCAATATATAGCGACAATACATGATAACAACAACAGATTTCCATAAAAGAAAGCCAACTAATAATAATAAAAAACTAATTTCACCGAATATATTTTATTCTCCAAATTTATAATCACAAATGAATTAAAATTAGCATAAAAATCTTACCTTCTTAAAAGTAAGGGGGCGAGCAGAGGTACCAGCACCTGAAACCATTAAAACATTAGAACACAAACAAAAACAAAGTGAGATTAATGATAGAAGTTATAAAACCACTTAAGAAAAACACAAAGAATTAAAATATTCTTTTCGGTCTCTCAATTTGACTCAAACCTCAAATTTTTAGCCACTAGTTAAATTTGAACATACAAAGAAAGAAAGGAAAAAAATCCACTGGAATCTAACAATTCATCCACTTAATGCGTAATCATTTCTAAGTTACTTAAAAACTAAGACTTAACTTTAAAAATACAAAATTTGAAATTTAGAGTACGAAAGAAAAAAAAGATAAAATTCAATATGATAGAACTACCAATCCAACAGCTTGAAAGCTTGTTTAGATCGATACTTTTTAAACCGAATAAAAATACGCTTAAGTGCATCGATGCAAACGAATTAAAAAATACCCAAAAGTTTCAATCTAACAATTCATCCTTGAAATTTTTCGAGTCATATCTAAGTTCATTAAAACCCAAAACTTAAGTTATAAAACCACTTAAGCAAAACACAAAGAATTAACATAAATACCAACTGCTTATTACAAAAAATGCTTTTTCAATGAATTTATGCATCAAAATAGCAATAACATAAATACCAAATGTAAAATAAAATGCATTAAAGCATCAAAAGCTTACCCGAAATGCGACTCACTCAAAAAACCAATAAACATATGAACAAAGAAGAGAAGAAGAAATAGTATATGAAGGCACACAGTTTAGCAAGCGTGACAAGATTGGTCCACTATTTTTGGTTTTAGGCAAAGATTAGTCCAAAGTTAATATAAAAGGGTCAAACGTGTATGAAGTAAGCAATGGGATAATAGTAGTGACCAACCATTATAACAACAATATTAAAATCAAGAGTAGATAATGTGTAGCTTGTACTCAATCATGCTATTCAACATAACTATTAGAGTAATTAAACAATTCTAATTAAGAAGACAAATATGCTAAGTTATCAAATACATATCCATTATTCAACAAGCCAAAATATTTGTAATTAAATCAAAATAAAAGGAGAAATATCATTATCCAATTTCCATCAATCGCAACCGAGTCACGAAGATCACAAAGGACCAACAAAGAACACGTAACCCCATATCACAAAGGAGAAGCATGACAGTTGACCTCGCTAGCAACCCCATTCCTATCGAGACCGATCTTGAGCTATTTCATTGCTCCAAAAGTCTAGATGTTCCTTAGCCACATGTTCCTTATTTAACCTTTTGTTTTAATTTTTTATATAAAAAGCTATCAACTTGATCCTCCACACTGTCATCTACCTAATCATAATTAATTAGATTGATAGTGATTTGAGTTTTATTAAAACAAGGAATCGCTTAAGCCCTTAATTACATTTTGTGGAGGCCCCACTCTAATGCGTAAGCTTATGACCATTTTGATAACCCCTACTTTGTCCTTATACTAAATAATTCATATTATATATTTGGGTTAATTCCATTAAACGTCCTTGAACTATTTCCTAAATTTTATATTAGTCCTAAACTTCAAAAATAGTTTACCCAAGTTCCCAAAATATAAGTAGGTTATTCTTTCAGCCTACTCGTCAATTTAGGCGTTAAATGCGTAATCAAATGTAACGTAGAGTATATTTAAGATACATGGGTCAAATTGTATGTACATGTGTGCTTCTTGCATGGATAACATGGATCTACCATTTGAGATTCTATCTCACAAACTAGCGCGCCTGAACAACTAAAGCACAGCAGCAGAAAACAAACAAATACCAGATAAAAAAATTCAACATAAAGACCTATAGGAATTTATCCGTCAAAATGAAAAGTGTTGCTAATTTTTCCATGAAAACATGGAAAAAGAAACATACTTCGATTTTCCAATTTCAAAGTTAACAAGTCCCGTTAATAAAATCACTGCTTCACTATACGAATAGGAGAACTCTGTTATTCAATTTAGGGGAAGATCAGCATGAAACACTGTACCACCATCTCACTATCTACTTATAAAATAATTAGTAAATGAAATCAGACAAACCATTAACACTGACCAACAAGACAAGATGGTTTTGAATTAGATAATTCATTGTTTGTTTACCTTCCTTTCATTAGAAAGGACAAAGCAGAAACTTATGTTTAACGAAAGAGCCAAAGAGAAGTGATATTAGTTATTTTTCTATGATATATATACAAGATATAACATGTCTAACAAACATAGAAGAGGAAAAGAAAGACTAAGGTAAGAGTAAGACTTTGCAATTCACATAAATTATGAAAATAGGGATTTAACAATAACATGAAGCTACACTTACCACGCACATAATTCACAAATTTCTCTTCTTGATCTCGATTTATGTCATCCATTTCGAAAAGTTTTCTTTTGAAAACAAAAGAAACAAAGAGAAAAAACATTTATGGAAAGAAAAAGCCACGCTTCGAATCAAACAAATGGGGAAAAATTGCCGCCCATTTTAACCGAACTAAGAAAACATTGTACGCACCTTGCAACGGATTATTATTCAATACAAATGCCTCTTGCCAAAAAAGAAGAAGAAGAAAACTTTTAAACATTTCGCTTTTTTTCTTCATCCCCACCGCCAACCGAACTTATAAACAAAGAAATGATATGATAGATCTATAAAGTAGGGAAATGTGCAAATCTAAAAGTATAATTTAAAAAAGAAGAAGAAAAATTTAGGGTTCAAAAGAGTGAGACCTTCAAGAATTTAGGGAAGAGAACTCTGTTGGGACGAAATGGAGAAGACCTAGAGGAAAAGTAGAGGAGAATTAAAACAGTAGCTTTCAATTGAATGTAATTTATTTTTGCGGTGTTTTGAAAAAAAATGCCACTATTAACTCTTATTTATGCATTTTTATGTCTAGCGCCACTAAATGTTTTCAATAATTTTTGGTAATTTTTAAATTGAAATTTAATTGGTATTAAAATAATATTAAACCTTTTCAATAATTTTGAAAAAGAATATATGTTTTAAATTTTTTGAATAAAATAACTTTTAAATTATTACAATTATAAGGACTTTTTAAAATTAATCTTATTGTTATTATTTTCATAATAAAATTCTTTCTCATTACGCTTAATTATAATTATTTTACATAAATTAATTTGTTCATTAGCATAAATTTCTTCTATTTATTTTAACATTTGACATCTCTATTTATTATAATCATTTTAATTTACTATTTTCAAAGAATAAAATATATTTTTTATACTACTAATATGTATTATTGATTTTTAAGTTAATAAGATTAAATTTATTTTCTTTTTTTAAATAATTACAATTGACAAACACTATTAGCCTGTATATCATATGGGTATACAAATTAGTTATACATTTACTATAGCAATATGAAGTTACAATAAAGAAAATAAATAGTTATTATTCGATATATATGGTTTAAGCACTAAACCCAAAACCATATAACTCTAAAATAATAAAACTAAACTATAAGCTCACCTAAATCCTAACCTAACCCTTAATCTTTAATCTTAAACCTCAAACCTCAAGTATAAACTCTAGACCCTAAACTATAAAGATTAATCCATAAACTATATGCCCTAAATTAAACCATAAACCCCAATTTATCATGAGAATTAATTCAATATTTTAAAATTAATACTATCTCTTTTACGATTATATAAGAAATTATTTAATATATAAATTAAAAGATACTAATTTAATCTAGACCCTCTTATCCTCTATCCCATAAACCCTAAATTATAAACTATAAAAACCCTAACTCCAAACCCCTAACCCATAACATATTAACCCCAAACCCTTAACCATTTACATATTAAACCCATTAACCCTAACTTTTAACCCATAAAACCCTAACACGCCTTAAAATTAATGTATTAAAATTAATGTTATCTCTTTTACAATTATATAAGAAATTAATTAATATATAAATTTAAAAACAATCAGTCATATATATCCAAAAAAACATTAAAAATATTTGCGGCGTTTTTCTAAAAGCGCCGCTAATTCAGAACTTTTTTAGCGTGTAACACCCCAAACCCGGTCTATCGTCGAGACTAGATTTGGTTTGTTACATGATTCGAGCTATTCTTAAATCTTTAATGAGTTGAAAACTACATTTTATACATGGGTTTAAAATTTGAAGAGTATTTGATTTTGATAAATATTTGAAACATTAGTTGAAAATCATTGTATTATTAAAACCGTTAAGAGATTTGTTAAAGAGTTAACAATAAAAAGAATTATTTATAAAAGAATTTCATATACTTGAAAACCCAAATTTATTTTTATAAAGCATCATATAATCATAGCCCATGATTTAAAAGTCCAAAATAAAGTTTAAATTCCAAACACACATAAAATCCATAAGTTATTTATAGAGGCCATTTATTACAACATCCCAAAATAGTAAAAATAATTATTAAAAGTTCAGAGTTTTAAATAACCCATATTTAGCAGTATGGCCTCCACGAAGTCATCCTCATTGAAGTCCACATCAGTTTCCATTACCTGAGATAGAAAGAAATTAAAGGGGTGAGTTACTTAGAACTCAGTGTGTAACTCACTTACCACCATTATTGGGCCAGATTGTCAAGATATTATGCTGGGCCTGAGCCCAATTCAAAATTCAACAATATATCATGAATTTAAAATAATTAATAATGCATGAAAAATGTAATTCCCAACCCAAACCTAATATCCATCCGCTAACACCCCTGCACCAACCATCACACTGTGGGGATCAAGTCAACCCACCCCGCCATCACACCAATCGTAGGCATTAAGCCTTTTTATAATTGTGGCATAGCCACCGAACTAGAGGCAATAAGTCGATATTGTGGCGAGAGCCACCGAACTAGAGGCAATAAGTCGATATTGTGGCGAAACCACCGAACTAGAGGCAATAAGCCGATATTGTGGCAATCGCCATTCTTCTCTTCATATATCCCACCCATGCAATTATACATGTACTTTAAAATATAAAATTTATTAACAATACATAACATGGTGGGTTTAATAATAATATTTCATTTGGCCCATAATTATAGCAATTTGTCTATTTAGCAATTTAGTGGGCTTTGACCCATTTAACAAACTAGAGTATTTTGGCTAAATTTTAACGAACTAGAGGGTTTTGGCCCGATTTATCGAACTAGAGTATTTTCGGCCCATTTTCACGAACTAGAGTATTTACGGCCCATTTTCACGAACTAGAGTATTTACGGCCCATTTTCACGAACTAGAGTATTTACGCCCATTTTCACGAACTAGAGTATTTACGGCCCATTTTCACGAAACATCTAATTTTCATAATAACAATTAATATCTCGAGGGCATTTTCGTAATTTTACGATTTTGTCATTTTACGTATTTTGTCATAATAACATTTTTGTAATGCTTTTACCGATCTAATCGTTTTTACGATTTACCAACATATCGAAATTTGACATCCAACCGAGACAATAATGAGTGTGAAAATTACACACCTCGATACCGTGAGTATTAACCCTTCGCTCCTCGGCACCTAAAATATATTTTGATTCGTTAGTCAACTAACTCGTAAAATAAATCTTAATCGATAATGGATCCAAAATCTTACCCTCTTGATTTTGAATCACTTGATTTTCGGTTTTGCCTCGCTTATCGATTCACTAGTCACGAGAATCCACCAACGATAACTTGACTCGAGGTTCGTACTACTTGAATAATGGACTTCTTTGAAGATGGCCCACAACCCGGTGGAAAATCCCGATCGCGAAACCGCTCTTCGCTTGAATGGGGATTTACGATCCACCCTCTTACGATAACTAAACACCGCCTTTTCTTCCCTATCTTGATGTCTTCAAGATCCAAAAGAATTTAGTTAGATCTAAAATAATATCAATAATACTAGAGATTTAAAGAGTAGGATTTCCTTACCAAAATGAAACGCTTCCAACGTTTCCACGATTCTCCGATCACTTGAATTCCAATCTCCGTTATTGCACTAAATAATAACGAAATAAACGTTATTAGTATGAATGCTATATCAATCCAAAAGACTCTCAATAATCCTATGATATTCTACCATAATATCACTAATCAATAAATCAAAAATGGAGAGAAACCCTTACCTACTTCCCACGGTCGAAAAGAAAGATTAAGAATGATGTTTAATTGATGGAAGATTCGCTATAAATGATTAAGAATGGAAAAAATAATTTTTTGCTTATAGGCACAATAACATTCGGCCAAGAGAGTGAAGATGGAGAGAATTTTCGATTGAAAAAGAAATAGTATAAGAACAAAAGGATGATGGTGATGTTGTTTTGATTTCAAGGAGATTAGAAGAAAAGAAAAGAAAAATATGAACTTTAGGTGTTTGGTATATTCGCCATGGCAAAGAAAAAAAAAGAAAGAGATTGATTTTGGTATAGGTGATTTTGCACAAGGAGAATACAAAAGAAAATTAACAAAGTGGATGAAAGTGACCAAATGGTCAAGAGATTTTGGCTTTGCCAAATGCAATATTCGCCAAGAGGGATGTTGAAAGGAGAAAACAAAGAAAAATCTGCACAATGTGCAAAGAATAACCAAAGAGAAAAGAATGAGATTTTGCCAAACTAACAAAATTTTGGCTCTTCCCCTTACCAATATTGCCGTCCAAAGATATGGTCAAATGGCCATTAATTCTTTCCAAATTTTCCCTTGATATGTGCCTTATGTCTCCCTATCTTTCCTTAAACTTTTGATTCCATACCATATGTTAGTTGTTACCTTAATCCATTGATACACTAACCAAAAATACATGGTCAACACCTTCCTTATATGTCCCTTGCCGACACTTCCTAGACATGAGCGTAAAATTAAAACAAAAATTTTATCTAGGTGCTATACAAGGATTCGAACCTCTTCCTCTTACTTGAACCCATGCGCCAATCTCCATGCCATATGCTTATTTTATGACACTTTTAGCACATAATTTAGCTTAAGTCTTAATCACCTTTGTTTCACTTCAATAAATTCCCAATAATAAATTTTATTCTTCTCCAAATTATGCTTTACCTCTCTAGGACTTTAATAAACACTAAAATAAAAGTAAAAATTTTTCCTTTAAAATCTAAACACCAAAATCATGCCAATTTAAATACTCGATTTTTGGGTGTTACAACTCTACCTCCTTAAAGAAAATTTCGTCCTCGAAATTTACTCGTTGAAAAAGGTGAGGTATTGTTGCCGAATTGCATCCTCTGGCTCCCACGTAGCTTCTTCCACTCGTGGTTACGCCATAGAACTTTGACTAACGGCACAATTTTCTTCCTTAGTACCTTGACATCTCGGTCTAGGATTTCCACCGGTTCTTCTTCAAAGGACAAATCAATTCACTCCAATTCTTCTACCGGTATAATGTGCAAAGGATCCGACCTATAACGCCTCAACATGGAAACATGAAAGACATTGTGAATTTGATCCAACTCCGGAGGTAACTCAATCTGATATGCCACTGGACCAACACGCTTCAGCACACGATAAGGTCCAATATATCTAGGACTTAGCTTGCCCTTCCTTCCGAATCAAGATCTTTTTCCAAGGAGATACCTTCAAGAAAACTGATCCCCACATTATACTCGATGTCCCTCCGCTTTAGATCTCTGCGTCGACTTCCGCTCTATCCGAGGCTTCTTTCAACCGTGCTCGAATAACTTTTACCTTATCCTCGGTCTCAGATATCATCTCGTGACCTAACATCATCTTCGCCCAACTCACCCAACAAATAGGAGAGCGACACTTACGACCATACAATGCCTCGTAAGGTGCCATCTCAATGCTAGATCGATAGTTGTTATTATCGCAAATTCGCGCCATGGTAGATAATCCTCCCAACTACCCTCAAGTCGATTACACATCCTCTTAACATATCTTCCAATATCTCAATTACTCTCTCCGACCGACCATCGACCGAGGATGAAAAGCCGTCTCGAAATTCAACTTTGTTCCCAAGGCTTCATGCGAGCTTTCCGAATCGTGATGTAAACCTAGGGTCCCTATCCGATATAATAGATACAGTACCCATGTAACCTCACAATTTCGGATACGTAAAGTTTCGCCAATTTACGCAATGAATAATCCGATTTAACCGGCAAGAAATGAGCGGTCTTCGTCAACCGATCAACAATTACCCAAACGAATTTTTCTTAGCGGTGTTAACGGTAACCCACTAACAAAATCCATAGTTATCCTCTCCCATTTCCAAAGAGGAATCTTTATCGGTTGTAACAATCCGACGGTAATTGGTGTTCGCCTTCACTTGTCGACAAGTCAACATTTTCCCACGAACTCGTAATCTCACGCTTCAACCCCGCCACCAATATCGCTTCACGGAGATCTCGATACATCTTATTTCCTCCGGATGCATAGCGTAAGGGCTACTATGCGCCTCCAGAGAATCGGTTGCCTCGATCTAAATCCTTAGGCATGCATACTCTTCCTCGAAAGCACAACACACCTCCGTGTTTATTCCAAAATCCTCAATTTCGCCATTTTCAACTTGTCGCAAGAAAGGTCCCAACTTCTCATCCGATGTCTGTTTTCCTTGATTTGTTCCACCATAGCGGCTTCACCAAGTTCGCTAACAAACCGCCATCCTCGCATGACTCAAATGGGCAAACAGAGTTCTTAATTCAGATACCGCCTTACGACTTAACGCGTCAGCTACCACGTTAGCCTTTCCAGGATGGTATTCAATGGAGAAATCGTAATCTTTCAACAATTCTACCCATCTTCTTTGTTTTAAATTCAACTCCTTCTGGGTAAGGAGGTATTTAAGACTCTTGTGATCCGTGTAGATTATGGACTTCTCACCATAGAGATAGTGCCTCCAAATCTTTAGAGCAAAGACAACGGCATTAACTCCAAATCATGAGTAGGGTAGTTTACTTCGTGTGGTCTCAATTGACGAGAAGCATAGGCCACCACCTTTCCATTTTGCATCAACACACAACCTGCACCCGTGTGAGACGATCGCAATAAACAAAGGAATTCTTTTACGGCCTCCTACCGAATCAAAGCTGGAGCTTCGTCAGATCTTCTTCAATTTCTCAAACTCTCTTGCGCTTTCGGTCCGGATATACGAAACTCCTTTACGCAACAATTTAGTTAGGTGCGAGAATCAACGAAAACCCTCTACAAAGCGCCTATAGTATCCACCAAGCCTAAGAAACTCAATTTCACCATCGATGTTGGTGGTTTCCAATCCGAGAATAGCCTCAATTTTCCGAGGATCCACCCTTATTCCTTCTAATGATACTACATGACCAAGGAAAGTCACCTCCTTTAGCCAAAATTCGCATTTACCAAATTTGGCATACAATTGCTTATCACGAAGTAATTGTAATACTATCCGCAAATGTTTGGTCATGTTCCTCCTCATTTCTCGAATAAACTAATATGTCATCTATGAACACTACCACAAACCGGCCTAAATATGGTTGAAAGACTCGGTTCATCATGTCCATAAATGCAATTGGTGCATTGGTTAATCCAAACGGCATCACTACAAACTCATAGTGTCCGTAACGTGTCCAAAATCTTTGTCTTATAAATATCCGCTTCTTTCACCTTAAGTCGATGATAACCCGACCTTAAATCAATTTTGAGAAAACCTGAGCTCCCTTCAATTGATCAAACAGATCGTCAATTCTGCGAGAGGATACCGATTCTTGATCGTCAATTTATTCAATGTCGTAGTCAATGCACATACGCATCGATCCATCCTTCTTCTTGACGAACAAAACCGGTGCTCCCCACGGAGACACACTTGGTCGAATGAATCCCGATCCAGCAATTCTTGAATTTGAGCTTTGAGCTCACCAACTCCTTCTTGCCATTCTATAGGAGCAATGGACACCGGAGCCGTCCCTGCAAAAGCTCAATGCCAAATTCTACTTCCCGATCTGAGGTATGCCGAAGTTCTTCGAAATACATCGGAAATTCCTTCACCGTCCTCACATCATTCACGGATAATTCCTTGGCATCCACAAAGATGATAAAGGCTAGGAATGCTCCGTATCCTTTCCGCACCAACTTCTCGACTTTTAAAGCGAAACCACATTTGCCGATAGTTCTTTCGTTCACCAATCATTATGACTTCCTTATCATCCGAGGTCCCATCGACATTCGCTTTTCAAAGACAATCCAATTCGCGCCGATGTTTGACCAGCCAATCCATGCCCGAATGAGATCGAACTCACCGAAAGGTAGTTCCATCAAATTTGCTAAGAATACTTCCTCTTGGATTTTTAAGGGCACGTCTTTAAATATTTTATTAATACATCGATCGTCTAAAGGATGATTCATCGTCATCTCATTTTCGATAATTTGATTCTAAATTGATTTCCAGATATGGCACTAGATACATATGAATGAGTAGAGCCAATATCTATTAAGGCAATAACAGTACATCAAAAATGAAGAACGTACAGTTATCACATCAGTGCATTGCCGTCTTCATGGCGCCTAACCGCATAAACCATCCAGTGTCTTGCATCCGCATTTCTCTATTACCATTGCCTCGACCGGTGCACCTTGACCACGACCAGCCCCATTACCACCACGACCGGGTC
The DNA here is from genome assembly GCA_025506655.1 of Gossypium rotundifolium. Taxonomy (NCBI): domain Eukaryota; kingdom Viridiplantae; phylum Streptophyta; class Magnoliopsida; order Malvales; family Malvaceae; genus Gossypium; species Gossypium rotundifolium. The sequence goes on along the minus strand of CP106725.1, from coordinate 42,113,586 downwards.
CACGACCTCTCGGTGGTCATTGATTACCTGGCTATTTGTGCATCATTATTACGGACTTCTTGAGTCGTATCCATTCGTCGAGGATGCTTTTATAATTGATGTTCCATTGAACCACATTTGTAGCATGCGCGCTTTCCTCCAACATTCTCCAAAATGTCTTTTCCCACACTCTGTAATCTCGACTCCGATTATTTGTTACCGGGTTCTACCTTGAACTGATTCATCATTCCGAGGTTTCTTCGGAATCTCTTGGAAGAACCAGATCATTGTCTCTCTCTTGTTTCGGATCTTTCTGCTCACGTTTCGAGTTCTTAGCCTCTTCGCTATTTTGGCCTTCTCCACAAGAGTCAAAAATTTCTAACTTGTTATGAGCAATCGTAACCCTCACCATCATTAAGTCCATCCTCAAACGCATACAACGCTCATGATCTGCTACAATTGTCCGGCATAACGGCTCGACGTAAAAACTCGACTTCATATGTCGCCACTGGCCTTACTTCCTTGGACAAGATTCGAAATTCCTTCCTTCGAGCATCAACATAGCTCGTTCCGACGATTTTCCTTGGAAGGCGCCTTTAAAGAATTCCCAATTAATCGAGGCGGCTTCAGTGCCTTCTAACAAGAAGCCACCACCGACACGCCTCATCTCTCAATAAGGATACTGCCTCCTCTCGGTTTTTGCTCACCGTGCATTCCATATCATCCATGATCCGCTCCACGCCTTCGAGCCAAGATTCGCCACATTCGAGCTACACCGAGACTCCTCTGAAAACTTCGCATTATTTGCCTTAAGTCGCCTGAAATTGACCCACGAGTTGTTGGCCCAATTCTAGTTCCAAATGACCCTTTCCAAGACTCGTAGCATTGCTTGAGTCAATGCATGATCTTCTTCCATGTGATCGCGTGATCCGGTCTCACTTTCTATTGACGCAGTCGCCCACTTCGCATATGATTTGGTGCTTCAAAGTAGCACCTCGGCCTCTACCACGCCACGCTCTCTGCGTCCACGACCACGCCCTCTTGTACTCATGATTGCTTGTTCGTTTATCTGATTACAAGTTTTATGAATCAGAAATTTTGTTTCGGTGTTTATTAACGATATTTTATGAGATTTGAGATATAAAGTTGTTTTTCGCAACGTGTCCTATAGTCTCAATCTCTCAGCTTTTCACGCCTAAAACTAGAAGTTCTAGAGTATTCCTATGATCATATCATAGTAATCATTTAAGCAGTAAATACTTACTTGACTTGTTGCCGGATGCTTGTGGTGCCATACTGATCTTTAAAATACCATTGAGCATTTTCATACAGAAATTATTTTTGAACCCAAACCACAGCCGAGTTTTTGAAACTGCTCGATACCACTAAATGTAACACCCCAAACCCTGGTTATGCGTCGAGACTAGATTTGGTTTGTTACATGATTCGAGCTATTCTTAAATCTTTAATGAGTTGAAAACTACATTTTATACACAGGGTTTAAAATTTGAAGAGTATTTGATTTTGATAAATATTTGAAACATTAGTTGAAAATCATTGTATTATTAAAAACCGTTAAGAGATTTGTTAAAGAGTTAACAATAAAAGAATTATTTATAAAAGAATTTCATATACTTGAAAACCCAAATTTATTTTTATAAAGCATCATATAATCATAGCCCATGATTTAAAAGTCCAAAATAAAGTTTAAATTCCAAACACACATAAAATCCATAAGTTATTTATAGAGGCCATTTATTACAACATCCCAAAATAGTAAAAATAATTATTAAAAGTTCGAGTTTTAAATAACCCATATTTAGCAAGATGGCCTCCACGAAGTCATCCTCACCAAGTCCACATCGGTTTCCATTACCCGAGATGGAAAGAAATTAAAGGGTGAGTTACTTAGAACTCGAAGTGTAACTCACTTACCACCATTATTGGGCAGATTGTCAAGATATTATGTCGGGCTTGAGCCCAATTCAAATTCAACAATATATCATGAATTTAAAATAATTAATAATGCATGAAAATGTAATTCCCAACCCAAACCTAATATCCATCCGCTAACACCCCTGCATCCAACCATCACACCTGGGGATCAAGTCAACCCACCCCGCCATCACACCAATCGTAGGCATTAAGCCTTTTTATAATTGTGGCATAGCCACCGAACTAGAGGCAATAAGCCGATATTGTGGCAGAGCCACCGAACTAGAGGCAATAAGCCGATATTGTGGCGAAGCCAACCAACTAGAGGCAATAAGTTTATATTGTGGCAATCGCCATTCTTCTCTTCATATATCCCACCCATGCAATTATACATGTACTTTAAAATATAAAATTTATTAACAATACATAACATGGTGGGTTTAACAATAATATTTCATTTGGCCCATAATTATAGCAATTTGTCTATTTAGCAATTTAGTGGGCTTTGACCCATTTAACAAACTAGAGTATTTTGGCTAAATTTTAACGAACTAGAGGGTTTTGGCCGATTTATCGAACTAGAGTATTTTCGGCCCATTTTCACGAACTAGAGTATTTACGGCCCATTTTCACGAACTAGAGTATTTACGGCCCATTTTCACGAACTAGAGTATTTACGGCCCATTTTCACGAACTAGAGTATTTACGGCCCATTTTCACGAACTAGAGTATTTACGCCCATTTTCACGAACTAGAGTATTTACGGCCCATTTTCACTAAACATCTAATTTTCATAATAACAATTAATATCTCGAGGCATTTTCGTAATTTTACGATTTTGTCATTTTTACGTATTTTTGTCATAATAACATTTTTGTATCGCTTTTACCGATCTAATCGCTTTTACGATTTACCAACATATCGAAATTTGACATCCAACCGAGACAATAATGAGTGTGAAAATTACACACCTCGATCTCGTGAGTATTAACCCTTCGCGCTCTCGGACCTAAAATATATTTTGATTCGTTAGTCAACTAACTCGTAAAAATAAATCTTAATCGATAATGGATCCAAAATCTTACCCTCTTGATTTTGAATCACTTGATTTTCGGCTTTTACCTCGCTTATCGATTCACTAGTCACGAGAATCCACCAACGATAACGGACTCGAGGTTCGTACTACTTGAATAATGGACTTCTTTCAAAGATGGCCCACAACCCGGTGGAAAATCCTTGATCGTAAACCGCTCTTCGTTTGAATGGGGATTTACTGATCCACCCTCTTACGATAACTAAACACCGCCTTTTCTTCCCTATCTTGACGGTCTTCAAGATCCAAAAGAATTTAGTTAGATCTAAAATAATATCAATAATACTAGAGATTTAAAGAGTAGGATTTCCTTACAAAATGAAACGTTTCCAACGCTTCCACGATTCTCCGATCACTTGAATTCCAATCTCCGTTATTGCACTAAATAATAACGAAATAAACGTTATTAGTATGAATGCTATATCAATCCAAAAAGACTCTCAATAATCCTATGATATTCTACCATAATATCACTAATCAATAAATCAAAATGGAGAGAAACCCTTACCTACTTCCCACTATCGAAAAGAAAGATTAAGAATGATGTTTAATTGATGGAAGATTCGCTATAAATGATTAAGAATGGAAAAAATAATTTTTGCTTATAGGCACAATAACATTCGCCAAGAGAGTGAAGATGGAGAGAATTTTCGATTGAAAAGAAATAGTATAAGAACAAAAGGATGATGGTGATGTTGTTTTGATTTCAAGGAGATTAGAAGAAAAGAAAAGAAAAATATGAACTTTAGGTGTTGGTATATTCGCCATGGCAAAGAAAAAAAAGAAAGAGATTGATTTTGGTATAGGTGATTTCGCACAAGGAGAATACAAAAGAAAATTAACAAAGTGGATGAAAGTGACCAAATGGTCAAGAGATTTTGGCTTTGCCAAATGCAATATTCGCCAAGAGGGATGTTGAAAGGAGAAAACAAAGAAAAATCTGCACAATGTGCAAAGAATAACCAAAGAGAAAAGAATGAGATTTTGCCAAACTAACAAAATTTTGGCTCTTCCCCTTACCAATATTGCCGCCCAAAGATATGGTCAAATGGCCATTAATTCTTTCCAAATTTTCCCTTGATATGTGCCTTATGTCTCCCTATCTTTCCTTAAACTTTTGATTCCATACCATATGTTAGTTGTTACCTTAATCCATTGATACACTAACCAAAATACATGGTCAACACCTTCCTTATATGTCCCTTGCCGACACTTCCTAGACATGAGCGTAAAATTAAAACAAAATTTTATCTAGGTGCTATACAAGGATTCAACCTCTTCCTCTTACTTGAACCCATGCGCCAATCTCCACCATGCCATATGCTTATTTTATGACACTTTTAGCACATAATTTAGCTTAAGTCTTAATCACCTTTGTTTCACTTCAATAAATTCCCAATAATAAATTTTATTCTTCTCCAAATTATGCTTTACCCTCTCTAGGACTTTAATAAACACTAAAATAAAAGTAAAAATTTTTCCTTTAAAATCTAAACACCAAAATCATGCCAATTTAAATACTCGATTTTAGGTGTTACACTGCGTTTTCCAAAAGCGCCGCTAATTCAGATTTTTAGCGCGTTTCCAAAAGCGCCGCTAATTCAGACTTTCTAGCGGCTTTTTCCAAAAGCACCGCTAATTCAGATTTTTAGCGGCGCTTTAATAAAAATGCCGCTATATATATTTTTAGCTGCTTTTGTATATAAACGCCGCTATTGTTTTTTTTTACGGCGTTTTCCTAAAACGCCACTAATGTATAATATTTGCGGCGTTTTTCTTTAAACGCCACTAAAAACGCCGCTAAAAGTCTATTTTTCTCAGTAGTGTCAATAATATTTTTATTACAATCTTATGTTTATTTTCGATAACAAATTATTAAATAATTATAGTTATTTTATCAATAATGTTTTTATTATTAGTGTTATACTTAGTGTTACATAATTAAATTTTGGATTCATATTAAATTACACTTAATATTTTAAATTAATTATTACTTAATTAGTATTTGAATTATATACCAATTAAAAAACATGTAGATGCGTTAAGCCATTTTCATTCTAATAACATCTATGGAATAATAGAAAACAAACATATTTTAATATTATTTGATAGGCATGTTTCCATCCCCAAAAAAAAAAAGATTTTCCTTATTATTTGATATTTTTAATTATTACTATTTTGGTATTTGATACTTTTACTATTATTTACTTTGATAATACTTACACAATCACAAGGCTTTCAGAACTAGATTAGTAGTCCAATCGATCAGGCCACCGATTTGACTATTCTGTCTAATTCGATCAAATTAATCATTAAAATTTTGGTTCAATCGGCTTTTTGTGTGGTTCAATCGCTCTATATCGATTCCCGAATCAAGCAATCTAATTTCTTTCTTCGGACTGGAAACCGTTCGGTACTCCGACCAGTTGATCTTGTTATCGCGTGTGAAATGATATGCGATTTGTGCAAGTATACACGTCGGTTCAAGTAATAAAGTGATGAGTGAGTATCGTTCCCACGATGATCGAATTGAAGCACAAAGTTGGTCAAGTTATTTTAATAAAGTTGGGTTAATGCTATGACAAAACGATTGAATGAAATGTTATGGCAAAACTAAAGTAAATATGCAATGATGAGTAATATATGGAATTAGTAAATAATTGGAAATGCTATGAAAAGGTGATAGTAGGAATGTAATGGAAAATATGAGAGTGATATGCAAATATTTTATAAACAAATAACCACCAAATATGTTGTGGCAAAGATACTTCGGCAAAGAATAAAGATATAGTGTCTACGATATTTATGCGGTAGGTTGGGATTATTTAGAATCAACCTTCACTGTCGATAATGCCCTAGCAAAATATTGATTAACTTACTGTGCAGAAGAGTCCTAAAGTGGTTTGTCTCTTTCGGGGGAAAAATGTCAAGTTATTGTCCCTGCTCAAATAAGGTCTTACTACAATAGCTTGTGTAATTCTTTCTGTATGAGACAAGCATCATTTGAATGCCTGCTCATGCCATCTAATATTAGTTAAATTAATCTAACCTTTTCTGTATTAAATTAACTTAACAATAATAATATGCCATCGACTATTCCTAAGGATTGCACTTAAACAATTGAATGGGTAGCAAAATAATTAGATTTATACCTTGAAAATTAAAAACGGTTAAGTGTCATCAAAATAATCCCAACTCGATGAGATTTAACTCATCGGTTGGGAAATAAAATTCCAAACCATCACCATCATTTACAACCAAATCAATTCACAAGAGAACACGATGGAAATAATTGAAAAGCGTCGGGAGAACAGCTTTTGTTGGTCCACACTTCAGCAGCACAATGCCCTATGTTAGCTAAAAGGATGACTTCCTCTTTCAATCGAACCCTCTTACTTTTGCCTTAGGATCTTCTCGTCTTGTTGTTCTCTGTCCTCTTGAGGTCTCCTTCATTAGTCTTTTATAAGCAAGTGTACTAGGGTTTAGCCAACAGCCCAAGATTATCTTTTCTCTTTTTAAGTTCTTTTTGGTTTAAAAATCTCTTCCTTTTGGGTAGGTGGTTATCAACTCATTATCTCATGATCTTTTTCCTCTTTTTAAATTCTTTTTCTGCAAGATAAACTAACAACCCAAAATTTATCTCCTCCTCTATTTAGGCAGATTTATCTGGTATAAGTAGAGTTGGCTGAAACTGGTACGTGTTAACTGTTGACTCGGCCATCTTCCCAGAGACAAGTGAGCAAACTGTCCACCCTTTTGCTTCGACAAACCTTCACTCCTTTATTTCTTATTCCTTATCATACACTTTCAAAACCACCAAATACAACCCTTCCACATGCAATTAAAAGTAACAAATTACAATATTTAAGCACCATCCAAGCTCCTTATGCAATGTTCTAAAAATGCTAAAATAATATCCTAAAATGCAACTAAATGCACCTAAGTACAAACAATTAGCAAGATTTAAAGGCATGAAATATAAATCTTTTCAAGAGTTATCACACCCTTAAACCAGAGTTATTGCTTGTCCTTAAGCAAGATATAAATGAATGCAAGAATTCTTGAATTGCCACAGCAACATAATCACCCTTTTACTGTCAGACCATTAAGAGAGCATCCCTGAACTTTAGTTCTCAACAATCTTCTATGTCTAAAGATTTGATCAAGTTTCATAAGCTCATTTAGCAAAAGCAGTGCAGAAAATATTGCCCTAAAAACAAGAAATCCTAAGTACTTATGCAACTGTCACTATAACAAGTATCTCATTATTTATTCAGTTCATCTTTTAACTAAACTCAGTTTTTTAATTGGCCTTATACTTACATATCCATTTATTATGCCAATAAATATTTTTTACTAGGGAATTCAACTTGTCACACTATTCTTTGATGCGACAATCACAGTGGAGCGGATACCGAGTTGTCAAATACTCAATCATGCCATGATTTGAATACTCAATCATGAAGCTAAGGCTTTTGGCTAAAAAGATGGATAGAGCAAACAACTACCCCCTTGGCTACTCACCCTATTACTAGAGTGAAGTGCCCCTAACCTCTCTTTTTTTAACAGTTCCACTTTATTCATTATTGAGTATTGCCATGTTACTGAATTCAGTTTTAAGAGTCTCTAAGTTTATTAAAAGAAACTTACTATAGATCAATTGTAATTAGAATTAGGACAGCCTATATTTAGGGGTCAATTTACAAGCAAACTATCATGTACTAAAATCACCTAATCCACCGTCACAATTTTCAAAATATATTGAAGAATTAAGCTCCTCATTGAACATCACAGACAAAAATACACTCATCACAATCTAAACAATTGCTGACAGTTATGCGTGACATGGCAAATGAATGACAAATGAACAATAATATTAAAACATCATGCTCAACGAAATATCTAATGGAGTCTAGATGCGCAACACACCCCCAAACCTAAGAGATGCATTGTCCTCAATGCATGAACATACATGTAACCTGTAACATCCTGAAAAGGGCCTATGCATTTTCAATTTAATTCTACGAAATGATAAGTCTTAAGCACTATGAATAAATTTTTGATATTTTTGGAAACTCAGAAATGTATGAAAATAAATTGGAAAGGAACATTTTTGGAAACCTAGAAATGCATAGACATGAACATTTTTGGAAACTAGGAAATGATTCAAAAATGGAAAGTGAACATTTCTGGAAACTTGGAAATGTAAGAAAATGGCAGGTATACAGAGCCGATCGAAAATTTTAGGGAACTTGGAAAAGACCTAGAAATGTCAAATTTTAAAGTTTAAAATAGGAAATTAGGGCAAGGAGGTCCTAAAAGAAAAAAAAGTTGGTGAAATTTGACACGCAAACAGGCTTGGAAAAGTGGCCTGAAGATGCCACTTAGGGCCTATAGAAATGGCACCATGTGCAAGAGGAATAGGCCTGGGTTTGAGTCACTTGGGAAGCAAATAAATGAGGTTTTATTTTGGCTTCCAGAAGGCTGAGGTGGACGGCACATGCTTCTAGAAAAGGAGGTGTTTTATTTTCATAAATATGTGATTATTAAGGTGATAAATAGAAGCTTTTTTTGGATTATTTAGAAGAGATAAATCTTGGATTAAATCCTTTTATTTATCATATTTAAAGATAAAGTTATCGACAGAGGAGTGGTGGTCAAGAAAGGGACTCCTTAGCTGATAACTTTGTCTATAAAAGGAAGGAAGGAGGGCTACTCATCGCTTTGGTTCTTTCTCTCGCTTGCCAAAATTCCCTAGCTCTCTCCTCTCTCGAATTTTCTTCTTCTTTTTCTTCTTCTTTTCTCTTCTCCGCTGTCAAACCTTTTGATTCTGTTTAAGTCTCCATAGCCAAATCTCTAAGGCTTCAATCAAGGGTGCCGTCGACTGTGGTGATAAGGTAAGAATAATGGATTCTTGTTGTTTATTCTCTTTCAACCAAGATTCGGGAACTGATTCTTTTGGTTGTCTTTTGGCCGAATATTAAAGGAGGAATTCCGGGATTTCGGATCTAAGGATTTAAGGTAAGAAAAGCATGGTTTAGGCCAAAGGCCAATTGATTTAAGATTATTAAGTGATATGGAAATCAGATCTAACATATGTGTGTAGGGATTTCAACATCTCCATAGCCAAGGGTTACTTTTCGGGATTTGAAATCACAAGGTATGTGTCTAAGATATTCGGCCAAGGCTATTTTAAATATTTAGATTTATTATCAGAAGCCGAAAACTAATCTGTGGAGTAATATAGTGTTTAATCGAGTTCACAAGGGAGGAATACAAAGATCCGGCAATTGATTCTTAAAATCAATTCAGCCATAAGGTAAGTAATACAAATCCTAGTTGTATTTGGAAAAAATGGCGAATGGTCTTTTAAATAGTAAGTGATTAACTTATGTAGGATTTGAGATCTAAATCGGTGTCGATTCTCTTGGGTTTTTCAAGGACTTCATTAAGCAAATCGGTGTGTACTCCACACTACTTTGTAATATGAATTATGGTTGCATGTATTAAAATATATGTTAATGGAAATATGAGCATGGCTAAGGTACCATGTTATGGTACTAAGTACTCGTGCACGCTTCCTACTTCTATTAGGAATATGAAAAGTGTTATTCGTAACATGAGAATATTATAATATTATGAACTCGTATTGTATGTATATTAAGATGTGGGGCATAGGGTTGTATATTGAAAGGGAAGTGAAAAGTGGTGACTTAAGACCACAAGAATCCAAAAGTGGTGACTTACTACCACAAGAATCAAAAGTGGTTTCCTAAGACCACAGCTTGCGTGGATCTGGATCCCGCAAATTGGTGTGTAGCGAAAGGAGGGTCGACTTAGTAGTCCCCACGGTGTGCTTAAGCGTGCACGGGTGTGTAGCGGTTAGACAATTAGGTTTGGGTTTGGGAATGCATCATAACTTGTATTTTATGATTGAATGTATTGTATGCCTAATTCTATTACAATTTAGTGCTATGTACACATTGAGTCTGGTTGACTCACCCCTTTGGGGAATATTTTTCAGGTGGTGAGCAATAATGGACCGGGTCGGCAGGAGCTAAAGGTGGCCATGCATCGCAAGGGAAAAAAATTATTATTTGGGACTTTTATTTTTATTAAGTACTTTAAATTTTTAGTTTGGGAATTATTTGATGTAATAAGGCCATAAGGCCCAAGTTGGGTTCCTTTATTTCTGTTTGCTTTGAACTATTACGTTACAATTTATTTTTGATTAAAGTTATAGAAAAATTTATTTCTTTTAAAACAAAACCTAAATTGTTTTGTCACCTTACTTAAGTTGGATTTCCAAATAAAATAAATGGGTTTCCAACCTAAGCTCCAACCCAAAACAATATTTTTTTTTTAATTTTACAAAGTTCCTCTAAGTAACAAAGAACTTTGAAATCGGTTTACTTTAGGAACATACCAGATCCAGTCCAGGCTCGTGGGTCGGGTGTGGGGTGTTTTAGTTTGGTATCAGAGCCCAATTTTTAAACTCTCGGCCTGTGGGCTAAGGCCCAAAATGTTTTCAAATCGAGCCCAAATGAGTTTCTTTGAAAATAAGCAGGTTTCTGGCATGGCACCTAAGTCTCCGACCCGCAGTCCACCAGGTAAGTACCCCTAACTCTATGTGTGATTATGTGGTTTATGAATTGTATAAGGGTAGAAAAGGCATGGAACGTAGAATAGCATGATAGGAACTTGAACCCTAGGACTAGTCTACTCAAACACAAATACATAAGATTTAATGCACTAAACAAACCTATGGCTAAGTCACTGAGCTAGGGTGTGGTAACCTCAGACGCATGTCTAGGATTGGATCCCAAGAGCCTCGGTATTTAAGTAGTCCTAGTGACTCACCTCCTCTTCGCAGGAATCCTACCTGGTGCGTAGCTTCGGTTCACCCTAACTCAGAGGGCTCAGTGGTGTGGCAACCTCTGTGCGCATGTCTAGGAATGGTTTCGGTGGGAGCTTGGTATTTAAGCAGTCCACGTGACTCACCTCCTCCACATGAATCCTGCCTGGTGCGTAGCTTTGTTCACCCCGACTGAGAGGGCTCATTATAGGCTAAACATTATGACTAAAACCCGAAAGGAACTAGCCATGTTTAAAAAAAAATAAGACAACAAACCCTAGTTTTAAAATCCTTAAAACTTCTTTCAAATTTGAGAAACCATCTTTACAAAATTCTCGAAAAAATTCGATTTGTGAAAATGACAAAATGCCCCTAGTGGCAAACTTACCAAAATGCCCTTGATTTACAAAATGTGAACCTACCCAACAGCTTTTCTCAAAATTTCATTATTTTATAAATGTTCACAAACCCTAATTTGTAAACTATCATAAATACCTTGATTTTGAAAAAAATTACAAAATTGCCCCTAACTTACAAAATGACCAAAATGACCCTGTCTTCCGAAATTTTGCAAACATCACTATTTTAAAAGGGGAAACTCTCAAAAAGAACCTTCAAAGTTTTACAACTTCTAAAATATCCCTAACTTATTAAATTTTACAAATTTACCCTAATTTTGGAAAAATTACCGAAATACCCCTGAGGTGAAAAATTACCAAAATAACCCTGGATTTCAAAATTTTTCCAAAATTACCCCGGGACTTTAAAATTATCAAAATATTTTGACAAAACACCGAGAAACTTTTTCCTTTTGAAAATTACGAAAATGTCCTCAGAGGAAAAAAATTTGCTAAAATACCCTAGGTAGTGGAAAAACATCAACGATGAAAACTACAACGTTTCTCTGAATGAACGGAAGTTCATACTTGTTTGATGGATGAATGAACGAATGGAAAGACTGTGTGTTTGTATGAATACGAAAGAACCACTCCTAAAACCCTTGTCATAAAATTTCTCCGTGAGTAAATAAGTGAAACCAAAGTACTAATACATAAAACTTCTTAATCAGATCTCGACGCCGAAATGAGCTTTAGAGGACATGGCCGTCGTGGACGCAGTAGAGGAAGAATGACTAGGTCAGAACCCGTTAGATCGGGTCAAGGGTCTGATAATGAGGTACCACCGCCCCCACCACTCCCAGCCGCTGGTGTGGAGCAGCAAGCTCAGACGGGGGACGATGCTGTAACATCCCCTACCCGTATTCATTGTCGGAATAGGGTACGAGGCATTACCGGAGTTTACGATTTTTTTTTTTACTCAATATAACCCATTTATAAATATCTAGCATTTCCGCAAGTTCTAAACCGAGACTATTCCAATTCAACATAATTTCAAAATAAATTCATGCATATTTATAAGATAACATCAATACATACCAAACCAAGGTATAACATCAATACATACCAAACCAAGGTTTGCTAGCCATACCAATGGTGGACCTTACATTCATTTCATATTAACATTTATTTTATTAGCTTATACATGCCATTCATTTCCAAACTAAAGTTTCTTTTAATACCGAAATATTGGGGTTGATAGTGTGATGAGTCTCCCACCGATCTGATCTCCGAGCTCTTAACACTACAAAACAGGAAAAAGGAAATAGGGTAAGCATTTTGTGCTTAGTAAGCCCATGAAACAAGAATTATACTTACCCAATATTTTCAATACAAGCAATAAACACTCATATACCCATTCAATGCATTATTACCCTAACATTCACAAACTCAACATTCAAGCCGGTTCAATAATTTCCATATATCAATAATACAAATACTATGATTGATGAGCTCATCAATATCATGATTTCCATTTCCTTGTTATTTTTCCATATTTATCCCATTGAATTACTCGAATTTCGATGGATTTTCAAAGGTACACTTTAGTGTACAAATCCAAGTCCGTCAATTCATATTCATGTGCACATTTTCATTTCGAGAGCACACTCCACTGAACCTCATCCTTACAATGGATTACCACCCAAAGCTAAATCCTCAGAATGTAAACTCATAGAGTGTTGTCGGGATTACCACCAAAGCTAAATCCTCGCAACGACAATTACTCTAATGAGCTTGGATCTGAATTACCATCAAAGCTAAATTCAGACTTAATTCGGATTACCCGTCCGGCTAAATCCATTTTCCACATATTCTTCTAGGGTTATATCAAGATAGGATCACCCGTCCAAGCTAGATCCTTTTACCGTCAATTCCTTTTCAGAGATCCATCGAATTTTCCTTTCATTCAACCGGGATTTCTTCCCCTTTTTATCAAATATATCAATGTTTCATCAATTTTCATACAATGAACATTCAAATTATATTCATATCAATAACATACATTTCAAGCATTTAAGAAGATAATTCAAGTTACATGAACTTACCTCGATACTTGTTCGTACACAAAAATCTACTAATCCGGACTTTTTCCTTTCCTCGATCTAGCTTTGTATTTGAGTTTTCCGGATCTAAATGAATAAATTCAATCATCAATTCAATACATTTCATGTTCACATGTACCATTCATTATAATTCTATTACTATTTATAGTTCATTCAAAGCTGTCTACTTGAGTCATAGTCACTAAATTATTAATTTTTCGAGCTACAGAACTCCAAATGAAGAACCGTTAATTTTCCTTGAAACTAGACTCACATATCTTGACACCATAAAATTTTCATAATTTTTGTCTTAGCCAATTAGTACAGTTTATTCATTAAAGTTTCCCTGTTTCATTGTTTGACAGTTCTGCTATCTCTTCACAAAATCTCAGATATCTCATTGTACAGAATTAAAATAATGTTTTGTTTGTACCATAAAAAATAGACTCACTAAGGATTCTAAGAATATAAACCACTCCCCATAATTATTTTTATTCAATTTTTATGATTTTTCAAAGTCAGAACAGGGAACCTGAATTCATTCTGACCTTGTCTCACAAAACCTATTATATCTCATGATTTACAATTTATTGCTTACAACGTTTCTTCCATAAGAAACTAGACTCAATAAGCTTTAATTTCATATTTTGTTCATCTTCTAATTAAACTTCTACCATTTATGGTGATTTTTCAAAGTTAGACTACTGCTGCTGTCAAAAACTGTTTTAGTGCAAGCTGGTTATTACCATTTTTCCCCTAAACTTTCAATGAATGATAATTTCGTCCCTACTCAATTAACCTCTCAATTGAGCTTATTTTCTCAATTAACACTTTATTCTATCACTTTAAACTACTTTATAACCTTTGGAAATCATAATTTCAGTAATAGACTTTAATTCCAAACACTTTCATAATTAGGTCCCAAAATCAATTTCTATTGAAATTACCTAATAAAATCATCTCTTAAACAAATTAAGGCTTAAATTTCATGCTATTTCATCATAAACTTACATAAACCAACCATGGTGGCTTTCAATTTCATCCATGAAATCAAAGAATAATGAATTTAATAGTAAGACCTAGTTGTAAAAGTCTTTAAAACACAAAATTACAAGAAATAGGCAAGGATTCACTTACTTGGTGCAAAATTATGATATACCAGCTTAGATACCCCTCCTATGGCGTTTTTAGCTGATGAGAGTGAAGAAAATAAAGAGATTTCTAGATATCCCTATTTAGTCCTAGTTTTATTTAGCAAATTTTGTTATTTTCCCATTTTACCCTTATTTCTCCTTATTTTCTTGCTGATTTCATACCCTTGCCGTCCAGCCCAATTAGACCTTGGGTCTATTTTCCTTTAAGCCCTCTTTCTTTTATCCTTTAAACTATTTAATCATTTTCAAAATTTTATATTTGTTACAATTTAGTCCTTTTCATTTAATTACATACTCAAACGTTAAAATTTTCTAACGAAATTTTACTACCACATTAATAACATTTTATAAATATTTATAAAAATATTTCCTACTCAATTTTATGAGATCAAGGTCTCGATACCTTGCTTTTACCCAATTCCTTCAATAATTCCTTTTCTAACTAACCACTAAATCGGTAAAATTTTTCTATCGATATTTTAATACGATTTTCCTATCATATAAATATTCATGCAAAAATATTAAAATAAATTTCTCTTTAAATCGGATTTATGGTTACGAAACCATTGTTCCGAT
This sequence comes from Gossypium rotundifolium, assembly GCA_025506655.1. NCBI lineage: Eukaryota > Viridiplantae > Streptophyta > Magnoliopsida > Malvales > Malvaceae > Gossypium > Gossypium rotundifolium. The sequence goes on along the minus strand of CP106725.1, from coordinate 42,098,554 downwards.
AACCTTGAATTTAGGCCATTACAGATGCCGGTGTTGCGGTCGTCATGCGAGTTCGAGTTGGTGGCGGGCGGGAGGAAACCGAACACGTAAGTCTCAGGCTGAACGGCTCGAAGCTAATGGAGCAAAAATGTTTCGAGGAGTATCTGAGTGGCACCCAAAGGTACCGAAAAATCGGTTGGAAGCCACGGAAATGCATCATGGATGAGCTTGATCTAACCCCAAGAAAAATTAAAGGAATTGTGGCAATCATTACGCGATGAAGCGATCAATGGTGGTTAACGGTGCGGGATGGTGCCACTACCGAGGATCCGACACAGGAGTACGTTAAGGAGGCGTACCAAAAGAAGTATGTAGGAACCAGGTACACTGATGAACAAAGGAAAGCTTTTCTGGGGCTGGTCCAAGGAAACAAGTCTGTCGCAGAATATGAGGCTAAATTCCTGAGGCTGAGCCGGTACGCTCGAGGTGTCGTGGCGACTGAGCATGAGCGCTGTGTCCGTTTTGAGGACGGGCTAAGGGATGATCTGAGACTGCTGATTGCACCGCATCAGGAACGAGAATTCTCTACTTTGGTAGAAAAGGCCAAGGTGGCCGAGGGAATCAAAGATTCTACAAAGCAGGCTATGGATAGAAATAGGCCCAAGAGAAGTTATGGGCCAGCTGGAAAGGTTCATAAGAGGCCTAGAGTTGATGGGCCGCGAGGTTAGTAAGCTGGATCAGAAGGGCGGTATCGACCTTGTGACGTGTGTGGGAAGACTCATTTGGGAGAATGTTGGAGGAGAATAGGAGGATGTTTTAAGTGTGGGTCCAAGGACCACGTGGTCAAGGAATGTCCTAAGAATTTAGATGAAAGCCGACCGGCAACTCAGAATGTTAGTCAGATGGGTAGAGGAGGACCGCAGCCTCAACGAGGTCGTGGTTCGGGCAACAGAGGTAATGGTGCTAGAAGAGGTCGTGGAGTATGTAGGCCAAGGTGTCGCTAATGTCAAGCAAGGCAACCGGATCCGGTTTATGCGATTCGTTTGGAGGAGGATGGAGACGTGCTCGATGTTATAACCCAGACGTTCTTTATTTTGACAAGCTCTATTTTGCTCGATTGATGTGGGCTCGACCCATTCATATGTTGCATGTAGCGTAGTGGAAACAATAGGTTTAGACTCTGAACTCTCTGATAGGCAAATGACTGTCGTAAGCCCATTAGGCCAAACTATAGTGGTGGATAAGATCTTTGAATGTACCCTAGAGATTCAGGGAGAAAACTTTCGGGCTGACTTAATGGAGTTACCCTTCGGAGAGTTTGAACTTATACTCGGAATGGACTGGCTAGTAGAACACCGAGCCGTGTTGGATTGTGCTGCTAAACGTATGGAACTAAAGACCCGGGAGGATGAAGTAGTAGTGATGATCGGAGAAAGGAGGAACTACTTGTCTAATGTAGTTTCGGCGCTGAAGGCTGAGAAAATGGTTAAGAAAGGGTGCAAGGCATTCCTAGCCTTCGTTAGTGCGTTGGGTGGAAAGGAAGAAGGTGTTAGCCAAGTTATAATGGTCAAGGACTTTGAAGATGTATTTCCGAGGAATTACCAGGAATACCCCCAGATAGGAGGTAGAATTTAGAATAGATTTACTACCGGGAACAACTCCTGTGTCAATCGCTCCATACCGAATGGCGCCAAAAGAGTTAGTGGAGCTCAAAGCTCAAATCTAGGAATTGTTGGATCGTGGGTTCATCCGACCCAGTGTGTCTCCGTGGGGAGCACCGGTCCTATTTGTGAAGAAGAAGGACGAAACTATGTGTATGTGCATAGATTACCGTCAGTTAAATAAGCTGACCATTAAGAACAAGTATCCGTTGCCAAGGATCGATGACTTGTTCGATCAGCTGAAGGGGGCCGCAGTGTTTTCAAAGATCGACTTAAGGTCGGGATATCATCAGTTGAAGGTGAAGGAGGCTGATATCCATAAGATCGCTTTTAGAACAAGATATGGTCATTTTGAATTTGTGGTGATGTAGTTTGGATTGACGAACGCTCCAGCCGCATTCATGGATATGATGAATCGGGTTTTTCAACCCTATTTGGATAGGTTCGTCATTGTGTTCATCGACGATATTTTGGTATACTCAAAGTCGGAGGAGGAGCATGATGAGCATCTTCGGGTTGTGTTACAAGTGTTGAGGGAAAAGAAGCTTTATGCCAAATTCAGCAAGTGTGAATTTTGGCTTAAGAATGTGGCATTCTTAGGTCATGTGGTATCCATGAAGGAATAAGAGTGACCCTAGGAAGATCAAGTAGTGTTGGACCGAAACCACCTAGGTCCGTGGTGAGATCTGAAGTTTCTTAGGCTTGGCAGGCTATTACAGAAGGTTCGTGGAAGGGTTCTCATCAATAGCCGCGCCTTTGACAAAGTTGCTAAGGAAAGAAGTATCCTTTGAATTGACTAATAAGCAGCAGGAGAGCTTTGAAAAGCTTAAAAGGGTGTTGACTAAGCTCCAGTGTTAATTCAAATTTGAGGCGGGAAAAGATTTTATGGTGTCTTGTGATGCTTCGTGACACGGGTTAGGATGTGTGCTAATGCAAGATAGAAAGGTAGTCACAGATGGGTCTCGGCGAGCTTAAGGCCTCATGAGGTTAACTACCCAACTCATGGCTTGGAACTAGCAGCAGTGGTTTTCGCCCTTAAGGTTTGGAGGCACTACCTTTATGGAGAAAGGTCAGTTATCTACACAGACCACAAAAGTCTTAAGTACTTGTTGACTCAGAAGGAGTTGAACTTAAGGCAACAAAGGTGGGTGGAATTGTTGAAGGACTATGATTGTTTGATTGAATATCATTCGGGCAAGGCGAATGTGGTAGCTGATGCCCTAAGTAGGAAGGTGGTGTCAGATCTAAGGGCTATGTTCGCTCACTTAAGTCTGTATGATGATGGAAGCCTATTGGCAGAGTTGCAAGTCAAGCCCACATGGCTGAAGGAAGTGAAAGAGGGACAGTTGGCTGATAAGGACCTAAGTGCTAAGTTACAGCAAGTGCAGAATGGGGAATTAAAGGATTATGGCATCAATGACGAAGGAGTATTATGCTACAAAGGAAAGGTCCAGTATGCCGAGGGACAAGGAGTTGAGACAAATGATTCTTCTGGGCGCGATAGAGCCCTTATGCTATGCATCCCGGAGGCATTAAGTCAGATAAGGATCTAAGGGAACAATTTTGGTGGTCTAACCTTAAGCAAGAAGTTACTGAATTCGTGGGAAAATGTCTGACGTGTCAGCAAGTTAAGGCTGAACACCAAGTCCCATCGGGATTGCTTCAACCAATCGAGATTCCACAATGGAAATGGGAAAGAATTACCATGGACTTCGTTAGTGGGCTTTCCCTTACGCCTACTAAGAAGGACTCGGTATGGGTAATAGTGGACCGTTTGACCAAGTCCGCGCACTTCATTTCGGTAAAAGTGGACTATTCTCTTCAAAACTTAGCTAAGTTATATGTGGCAGAAATCGTGAGGTTACATGGAGTACCAGTGTCAATCATCTCCGATAGAGACCCAAGGTTTACATCTTGATTTTGGAAGGCACTTCAGCAAGCTTTAGGCACTAAGTTGGACTTCACTACAGCTTTTTATCCACAATCGGACGGGCAGTCTAAACGAGTTATACAAGTGTTGGAGGATATGCTGAGAGGCTGTGTGATGGATTTTCGAGGAAGTTGGGAGGATTACTTGCCTTTAGCTGAGTTCGCCTACAACAACAGCTATCAGGCTAGCATTAGGATGGCACCATATGAAGCGTTGTACGGTCAGAAGTGTAGGACACCTACTTGTTGGACCAAGTTAGGAGAACGTCAAGTTTTGGGTCCGGAGTTAGTGGCAGAAACTGAAGAGAAGGTTGAGATAATTCGGGCAAGGTTGAAGGAAGCCTCTGATAGGCAAAAATCGTACGCGGACCTTAAGCGAAAGGAAATAGAGTTTGAAGTGGGAGATCAAGTGTTCCTGAAAGTCTCGCCTTGGAAGAAGGTTATGAGGTTCGGTCGCAAAGGGAAGTTAAGCCCAAGGTTTATAGGGCCCTATCAAGTACTGAAGCGAGTTGGGCCAGTGGCATACCAATTGGAATTGCCACCAGAGTTGCGGCAGATGCACGACGTATTCCATGTATCCATGCTACGTCGCTATCGATCGGATCCATCTCATGTGGTACCGGTTGAAGAGGTGGAGCTAAGACCAGACTTATCCTACGAGGAAGAGCCGATTCGGATCTTGGAACGTGATGTGAAAGTACTACGAAGGAAGTCGGTTCCTCTAGTCAAGGTGTTATGGCGCAATCATGGATCGAAAGAAGCGTCGTGGGACCTGAAGAGACAATGCGACAGCAATACCCTTAGTTATTTTAGTTAGAAAATTTCGAGGACGAAATTATTTTAAGGGGGTAGAACTGTAACATCCTGAAAAGGGCCTATACATTTTCAGTTTAATTGTACGAAATGATAAGTCTTAAGCACTATGAATAAATTTTGATATTTTGGAAACTCGAAATGTATGAAAATAAATTGAAATGAACATTTTGGAAACCTAGAAATGCATAGACATGAACATTTTTGGAAACTAGGAAATGATTCAAAAATGGAAAGTGAACATTTCTGGAAACTTGGAAATGTAAGAAAATGGCAGGTATACAGAGCCGATCGAAAATTCTAGGAAACTTGGAAAAGACCTAGAAATGTCAAATTTTAAAGTTCAAAATAGGAAATTAGGGCAAGGAGGAAAGAAAAAAAAGTTGGTGAAATTTGACACGCAAACAAAGCTTGGAAAAGTGGCTCAAGATGACACTTAGGGCCTATAGAAATGGCGCCATGTGCAAGAGGAATGGGCCTGGTTTGAGTCACTTGGGAAGCAAATAAATGAGGTTTTATTTTGGCTTCCGTATATTGAGGTGGACGGCACATGCTTCTAGAAAAGGAGGTGTTTTATTTTCATAAATATGTGATTATTAAGGTGATAAATAGAAGCTTTTTATTTGGATTATTTAGAAGAGATAAATACTGGATTAAATCCTTTTATTTATCATATTTAAAAGTTAAAGTTATCAGATAGAGGAGTGGTGGTCAAGAAAGGGACTCCTTAGCTGATAACTTTGTCTATAAAAGGGAAGGAAGGAGGGCTACTCATCAGTTTGGTTCTTTCTCTGCTTGCCAAAAATTCCCTAGCTCTCTCCCTCTCTGCCGAATTTTCTTCTTCTCTTTTCTTCTTCTTTTCTCTTCTACTGTCAAGCCGAAACCTTTTTGATTCCTGTTTAAGTCTCCATAGCCGAATCTCTAAGGCTTCAATCAAGGTGTGCTTGTCGATTGTGGTGATAAGGTAAGAATAATGGATTCTTGTTGTTTATTCTCTTTAACCAAGATTCGAACCGATTCTTTTGGTTGTCTTTTGGCGAATATTAAAGGAGGAATTCGGATTTCAATCTAAGGATTTAAGGTAAGAAAAGCATGGTTTAGGCCAAAGGCCAATTGATTTAAGATTATTAAGTGATATGGAAATCGATCTAACATATGTGTGTAGGGATTTCAACATCTCCATAGCCAAGGGTTACTTTTGGGATTTGAAATCACAAGGTATGTGTCTAAGATATTCGCCAAGGCTATTTTAAATATTTAGATTTATTATCGGCGAAAACTAATCGTGGAGTAATATAGTGTTTAGCCAATTCACAAGGGAGGAATACAAAGATTCTAAAATTGATTCTTAAAATCAATTCGCCATAAGGTAAGTAATACAAATCCTAGTTGTATTTGGAAAAAATGGCGAATGGTCTTTTAAATAGTAAGTGATTAACTTATGTAGGATTTGAGATCTAAATCGAATCGGTTCTCTTCGGGTTTTTCGAGGACTTCATTAAGCAAATCAGGTGTGTACTCCACACTACTTTGTAATATGAATTATGGTTGCATGTATTAAAATATATGTTAATGGAAATATGAGCATGGCTAAGGTACCAAGTTATGGTACTAAGTACTCAGGTACGTTTCCTACTTCTATTAGGAATACGAAAAGTGTTATTCGTAACATGAGAATATTATAATATTATGAACTCTGGTATTGTATGTATATTAATATGTGGGGCATAGGGTTGTATATTGAAAGGGGAAGTGAAAAGTGGTGACTTAAGACCACAGTAATCCGAAAAGTGGTGACTTACTACCACAGTAATCTGAAAAGTGGTTTCCTAAGACCACAGTTGCTGTAACACCCCAAACCCGGCACATTTGCTATGACCGAATTTGAAATGCCACTACGGAAAAACGTTTGAAAAACTTTTGACTTAAAGTTAAAAACATAAAAATAAAATTTGTTGTTTTTACTAAGATATTGTGTAATTAAAGTTCCAAATAAAATTGAGTTGTTTAAAATAAAACATTTTAAATAATAATAATATAATCGACAATCCAACTTAAAACATAATAAAATCCTTAAATACTTTAAGTGGCTCTTATTACAATAAATAACCTTTCATAAATAAAATGTAAAACAAATAAAATATCTTCTGCATGGGCCACCTCGTATCCACTCCAACCCGGTCCGAGCATCACCGTAAGGTTTGAGAAAAATTGGGTGAGTCACATGACTCAGATGTAATTAATCCACTAAATTCCACCCACATGTTAACCACATTTTAACCCATATCGATAACAAGATATCATATTCACTTAATAACACATTCGGGCTTGGCCCATATTCATATCACTTATCAGGTAACAGGATAATTAACCGCATAAATCCACATATCGGGCTTAACCCATTTCTACACTGATCCACATTCATATACTGGGCTGGGCCTATTTCTAATTTATCCACATACACATATTGGGCTTGGCCCATTTTCACATCAATTACTCATATCAAATAAAATTATGCAAAGTGCACCCAACCCCAACCTAAGGTCCATCCTCTACACACCCCATATCCAAATTTACCACACACCGGGGATTATCAAATCACCCTCTCATTTTCACTCCAAAAGGCAATCAATGCGTCCATGTGCAATTAAGCACAATAATCCACAACGCGACCTCGGCCAATACCAATCCACGATGTAGCCATAGCTAACACCAAAACCACGATGGGACACATAGTCACTCATCAACCACGATATGGCACATAGCCGATATCAACCACGATGAGGCACACAGCCACTCATCAAGCCACGCAAACTAAATCGCAATTAACCCACAACGTGACCTCGGTCAACGCCAATCCATGATGTAGCTTAAGGTTAACATCAAACCACGCATCAAGTACACCGCACCTTCTTTCATATCATATCCCAACCCATGCACATGCAACATTCCATAATGACATAATATAATGATGCATGAGCATGTTCATCAAGCATATTATCACATATTCATAATAGTAATCACATTTGATCAGATTTGGTACTTATCGGATTATCGACATACCCCTTGAGGGTATCCAAATCACTATTTCCATTGCACAAGTTAGCACATATTTAACACATATAGATATAACACAAATACCCGGAAAATGGTAGGCTAACTACACACCTGCCTATTAGTGAAATCCCGAACTACTCGAATCTAACACGATCTCGAAACGGGGTTCTTCCTTCTCCTTAAAAGCCGATTTGGTCTCCTACCAAATCCCGAATCACACTCTGAGTTCCCTTCCTTTAGCTACATACAAGAGAACACCTTTTATGGCACTAAGAACATTCGACCAAACCACAAAATTATAAGCAAGGCCATTTCGGCCACACCAACAAATCTCGAAGGGTTATCGAATGAAATACCAAGTCTTACCTATTGACTTACCCCAAAAAGATTGTCAAAGATTTGAGGCTTAGAACGATTGCTTCCAAAGTCCCGAGGAGCCTAAAAGAAATCGGTTCTTAGAATGGTTAGAACCTTGCAACAAATGCCCATCTAAAATGATATAACAAGTATAAAGATCCTTACCTTAACACTTTGATTCAAATTCAAAAATCGTCACTTGCCTAAGGAGTTGGTCAAAATCCTTGAATGATGAAATCCTTTCCACACGATCTTAGTATGACTATGGTCGACTATCAACAAATAGATGATCAACACTCCACTATACCACTACCAAAACAAAAGAGTTTGTTTGAAAGAGAAGAGATAATAATTTCGTCAAAAAGAAAGTCCTCTCAAGGTAATACAATTTCAAAAATGAGATTGAGTGAGACACCAATAAGATTCGACTAGAGCAAATAATGGAAGAAAAGAAAAGAGAAATGAGAGAAGGAAGATTCGCCAAATGAAAATAAAATAGAAATGTGGACTTTTGAACAATATGAAAAAGAATGAAAAGAGAGATGAGAACAAGAGAGGTTGTTTTCTGCCACAAAGAAATAAGAGATGAGAGGAGGTACCAAAGAAGATTCACCAAAAGCCTAAGAGGAAATATCAACAACACCAATGGACATTCTGTTATGGCTCACTTTGGTGCATTAGAGAAAAGTTGATAAAGTTCTTTAAGAATAGGTTTTGGTTAAGACATAAAACAAAGAAAAAGGCTAAAACTAAAACAAAATTGAACCTAAATGCCAAGAACATATTTGGCTAAAGAGGAGAGCTTTTGGGGAGTAAAAAGAAAATGCCAAAGATGAACAAAAAGCACAAAAATGCTAAAATGACCAACTAATTCCCCCCCAAACTACCTATCAAAAATTCGCCACCCCTAGCCTTACATGTCAGTCCACATACATGGTCTCCCAAGTCAAATCTATCCACCCAACACTTTCCAAAACCAATTCCTTATGTCATGCCTTATGCTCTCCCATCAACCTTTAATCACTTGATTTCCTTCCCAAACATCTAACTTACCTTAAACATACATTTAGCTTGCCAAAAGATGAAAGTCCAACCTATCATAAATTTGAATTTGTCCGCCCATAAATGCTAGATTGCACAAAATATAAAATTCTCAAAATGCCTTCCTTGTTACTCGAACCACTTCCCTCAAGCAACTTTTCAAGCTCCTTAACCACCTTGCCACTAATTCCCCTTGTGCTTTAATTTAACACTTAATTTAACTTAAGTGCTAAGTTCACTTAATCCACTTCAATAAATAAACCATACTAAAAACTATTCTAATTTCCTAAAGCTCAAGGCCCAATCCTACTAGGCCCAATTTCGGGATGTTACAGTTCTACCCTCCTTAAAGAAATTTCGTCCTTGAAATTTCCAACTAACTAACAGTCGTGTAATCCTACTCATCACACTACGCTTATGCTGCGCACTCTGATAAAACTATCTTACCTTCTAAGCACAGTTCCTAAGTTCATATCCAAGGTTTCAAGCACTTCACTAGCAACATAAGAATGAGCTATCTCTAAAACAAAATAAAGAACTTACCCGCTATCACATCCTTGGTTGTCCTACATCCGAACCTTCAGCACCTCCACGACCTCGGCCAAAACCATTTCCTCCATGGTTTGAACCACGAACCTTCATTGTCTGAGGACAATTCTTAACCAAATGAGCCTTAGATCCACACCGGAAACATTCCTTACTATTGCCCCAACACTCTCCTGTGTGAGTTCTCCCACACAGAGCACATAAACGATTTCGATTCTCAGCAACTGGTACAGGTGCACGTACAGAATTCTCAATCCTTGGCCTTTTCTGAAAGTCTTTCGGCGATTTTACTGAGCCAAAACTCCTCTTGTTCCAATTCCTATCCTTTTCTCGGTTCTCCCTTATAGTCTTCTTAACTTCTTTAGCGATCCGAGCTTTCTCCACTAGAACAGCAAAGTCCTTTTCTCTTTGCAGAGCAATCAACATTCGCAACTCATCTCGTAACCCATCTTCGAATCGTACACACCTTTCATAATCAGTGGTCACGATCCATTTGGCGTACTAACTTAATCGCACAAATTTCGCTTCGTACTCTGCTACCGACTTACTTCCTTGCACTAAGTTGAGAAACGCCTTTCTTTGCGAGTCCAAGTAACTAGCTCCAACGTACTTTCCTTCAAATTTAACCTTAAAATAATCCCAATCCAATCGATCCGTCGGGACACCTTGTCCGACAAAGAGCCACCATCGATAAGCTTCGTCCGAGCAACGAAACAAGACCTTCGACTTTTCCTCATCCAGACAGTCCAAATTGTCCATTATTCTTTCGATCGCTTCTAACCAATACTCCGCCACATTCGAGCTACTCCAGATATTCCTCTAAAACTTCACCTCGTTCAACCCGAGTCGTTCAAATCGACTTTCGAGCTCCGCTTCCTACACTAGCTCTCGCCACTCGCCGAGCACTCGCAACATGGCCCACGATCTCGCGTCATCGCCTCCTCGTCGATCTTGATCCTCCGCGCCACCATCTGGCGGCGAAACTTTATTTTCGACCCATGGCGGACCCTACTGGTTCCGACATCGCCATTCTATTTCTACTACGTCCATGACGACCACGCCCTCTAGAACTCATGTCTACTTCGCAATTTAATCGATTAAAAGTTTTATGTATCGAAATTTTGTTTCACTGTTTATCCACGAGCAAATTTTATGAAAGAAGTGTTTAGAGGTAATTCTTTCGCTCAATCAAAGTTTCATCTCAAGCTTCTATTCTAATTCAAAGAATCACATTCACATTCACATTCATCCACAACACACACATTCAACACATCATTATGGGCATTTCTGATCATTCCCGACCTAGGGGTAATTTCGTCATTTTCTCTACAGGGGTATTTTCGTAATTAATCGGGGTCAACTTTAAAAATAATCTTTACAAATCAAAGCATTTTGAAATCTCAAAGTCTCGAGGATATTTTGGAAAATATTCTTCGAATCAAGGGTATCGCAGAAATTTTAGAAATCAGGGTTATTCCAGTAATTTTGAAAGTCAGGGACATTTTAGTAAATTTCCCAATTTAGGGTATCTTAACATTTTGCAAAACAGGGTTTTGGTATTTTTCTAAAGTAAGAATATTTTCATAAAAATCGAGGTAACATGGTAATTTTATAAACCAAGGGCATTTTCGTAATTTTACAAATTCGGGGTATTTTAGTAATTTTGTAAATCGAGTGTATTTTGGAAAATTTTCAAGTCTAAAAGGATTTTATAAATCGGAGGGTAATTTGGTAAATTTAAAACTAAGATCTTTATAAAGCAAGATGGCTAGTCCCTTTCGGGTTTTAGTTATTGGGTTTAGCCTGTGAATAAGTCCTCTTGGTTAGGGTGAACCGTAACTCACGCACTGTAGGATTTGAGTAAAGAGGAGGTGAGTCGCTAGGACTGCTTAAATACCAAGCTCTTCTCAATCCACTCCTAGACATGCGTACAATGGTTGCCACACCCTAACTCAAATGACTTACTTCACGTGTTTGTTTGATTGTCCTTAAGTCTTATGCATGTGTTTGAGTGCACTAGCCCTAGGGTTCAATAGATCCTAGTTCACTAATCTACGAGCCCAAGTATGCCCATATATCAATCATATAATAATTCACTCATCAATTAGAGGTACTTACCTGGTGGACTTCGGGTCGGAGATACAGGTGCCATGCCAGAATAAACCTGAAAAATTTATGAAAGCCCAAATCTTTGAAAAGCCCACCTAAAAAAATATTTTTCAGCCCAAAACCCTCAAAGCCGAGTTTTGAACTGGGCTCTGATACCAAATTGTAACACCCCAAACTCGACCCATTTGCTATGACCGAATTTGAAATGCCACTGCGGAAAAACGTTTGAAAAACTTTTGACTTGGAGTTAAAAACATAAAAATAAAATTTGTTGTCTTTACTAAGACATTGTGTAATTAAAGTTCCAAATAAAATTGAGTTGTTTAAAATAAAACATTTTAAATAATAATAATATAATCGATAATCCAACTTAAAACATAATAAAATCCTTAAATACTTTAAGTGGCTCTTATTACAATAAATAACCTTTCATAAATAAAATGTGTAAAACAAATAAAATATCTTCTGCATGGGCCACCTCGTATCCACTCCAACCCGGTCCGAGCATCACCGTAAGGTTTGAGAAAAAATTGGGTGAGTCACACGACTCGGTGTGTAATTAATCCACTAAATTCCACCCACATGTTAACCACATTTTAACCCATATCGATAACAAGATATCATATTCACTTAATAACACATTCGGCTTGGCCCATATTCATATCACTTATCGTGTAATGTGGTAATTAACCGCATAAATCCACATATCGGGCTTAACCCATTTCTACACCGATCCACATTCATATACCGGGCTTGGCCCATTTCTAATTAATCCACATACACATATTGGGCTTGGCCCATTTTCACATCAATTACTCATATCAAATAAAATTGTGCAAAGTGCTCCCAACCCCAACCTAGGGTCCATCCTCTACACACCCCAGTATCCACCTTTACCACACACCAGGGGATTATCAAATCACCTCTCCTTTTCACTCCAAAAGGCAATCAATGTCGCCCACGTGCAATTAAGCACAATAATCCACAACGCGACCTCAATCAGCGCCAATCCATGATGTAGCCGTAGCTAACACCAAAACCACGATGGGACACATAGTCACTCATCAACCACGATATGGCATATAGCCGATATCAACCACGATAAGGCACACAGCCACTCATCAAGCCACGCGAACTAAATCGCAATTAATCCACAACGTGACCTCAATCAACGTCAATCCACGATGTAGCTCAAGGCTAACATCAAACCACGTACTCGAAGTACACCCGTACCTTCTTTCATATCATATCCCAACCCATGCACACGCAACATTCCATAATGACATAATATAATGATGCATGAGCATGTTCATCAAGCACATTATCACATATTCATAATAGTAATCATATTTGATCGGATTTGGTACTTACGGATTATCGACATACCCTTGAGGGTATCCAAATCACTATTTCCATTGCACAAGTTAGCACATATTTAACACATATAGATATAACACAAATACCCAAAAAATGGTAGGCTAACTACACACCTGCCTATTAGTGAAATCTCGAACTACTCGAATCTAACACGATCTCGAAACGGGGTTCTTCCTTCTCCTTAAAAGCCGATTTGGTCTCCTACCAAATCCCGAATCACACTCTAAGTTCCCTTCCTTTAGCTACACACAAGAGAACACCTTTTATGGCACTAAGAACATTCGGCCAAACCATAAAATTATAAGCAAGGCCATTTCGGCCACACCAACAAATCCCGAAGGGTTATCGAATGAAATACCAAGTCTTACCTATTGACTTACCCCAAAAAGATTGTCAAAGATTTGAGGCTTAGAACGATTGCTTCCAAAGTCCCGAGGAGCCTAAAAGAAATCGGTTCCTAGAATGGTTAGAACCTTGCAACAAATGCCCATCTAAAACGATATAACAAGTATAAAGATCCTTACCTTAACACTTTGATTCAAATCAAAAATCATCACTTGCCTAAGGAGTTGGTCAAAATCCTTGAATGATGAAATCCTTTCCACACGATCTTAGTATGACTATGGTCGACTATCAACAAATAGATGATCAACACTCCACTATACCACTACCAAAATAAAAGAGTTTGTTTGAAAGAGAAGAGATAATAATTTCGTCAAAAGAAAGTCCTCTCAAGGTAATACAATTTCGGCAATGAGATTGAGTGAGACACCAATAGGATTCGGCTAGAGCAAATAATGGAAGAAAAGAAAAGAGAAATGAGAGAAGAAGATTCGCCAAATGAAAATAAAATAGAAATGTGGACTTTTGAACAATATGAAAAAGAATGAAAAGAGATGAGAACAAGAGAGGTTGTTTTCGGCTACAAAGAAATAAGAGATGAGAGGAGGTACCAAAGAAGATTCGCCAAAAGCCTAAGAGGAAATATCAACAACACCAATGGACATTCGGTTATGGCTCACTTTGGTGCATTAGAGAAAAGTTGATAAAGTTCTTTAAGAATAGGTTTTGGTTAAGACATAAAACAAAGAAAAGGCTAAAACTAAAACAAAATTGAACCTAAATGCCAAGAACATATTCTATTAAAGAGGAGAGCTTTTGGGAGTAAAAGAAAATGCCAAAGATGAACAAAAAGCACAAAAATGCTAAAATAACCAACTAATTCCCCCCCAAACTACCTATCAAAAATTCGGCCACCCTCTAGCCTTACATGCCGTCCACATACATGGTCTCCCAAGTCAAATCTATCCACCCAACACTTTTCAAAACCAATTCCTTATGTCATGCCTTATGCTCTCCCATCAACCTTTAATCACTTGATTTCCTTCCCAAACATCTAACTTACCTTAAACATACATTCAACTTGCTAAAAGATGAAAGTCCAACCTATCATAAATTTGAATTTGACCGCCCATAAATGCTAGATTGCACAAAATATAAAATTCTCAAAATGCCTTCCTTATTACTCGAACCACTTCCCTCAAGCAACTTTCCAAGCTCCTTAACCACCTTGCCACTAATTCCCCTTGTGCTTTAATTTAACACTTAATTTAACTTAAGTGCTAAGTTCACTTAATCCACTTCAATAAATAAACCATACTAAAAACTATTCTAATTTCCTAAAGCTCAAGGCCCAATCCTACTAGGCCCAATTTTGGGATGTTACAGTTGCGGTGACTGGATCCCGCAAATTGGTGTGTAGCGGAAGGAGGGTCGACTTAGTAGTCCCCACGGTGTGCTTGGCAGGTACGGGGGTGTGTAGCGGTTGGACAATTAGGTTTGGGTTTGGGAATGCATCATAACTTGTATTTTATGATTGAATGTATTGTATGCCTGATTCTATTACGATTTAGTGCTATGTACACATTGAGTCTGGTTGACTCACCCCTTTGGGGAATATTTTTCAGGTGATGAGCAATAATGGACCGGGTCGGCAGGAGCTAAAGGTGGCCATGCATCGCAAGGAAAAAAATTATTATTTGGGACTTTTATTTTTATTAAGTACTTTAAATTTTTAGTTTGGGAATTATTTGATGTAATAAGGCCATAAGGCCCAAGTTGGGTTCCTTTATTTCTGTTTGCTTTGAACTATTACGTTACAATTTATTTTTGATTAAACTTACGTAAAAATTTATTTCTTTTAAAACAAAACCTAAATTGTTTTGTCACCTTACTTAAGTTGGATTTCCAAATAAAATAAATGGGTTTCCAACCTAAGCTCCAACCCAAAACAATATATTTTTTTAATTTTACAAAGTTCCTCTAAGTAACAAAGAACTTTGAAATCGGTTTACTTTAGGAACATACCAGATCCGATCCAGGCTCGTGGGCCGGGTGTGGGGTGTTTCATAACCTAAATGCATGAATATATTTAAAAATGTCATGGCAAAATATGAATGCATGGTGTAATAAGGGAAATAAAACTCCATTAACTTGGATCTTTATTATTGTTGCTTCACTGTCTATGGTTGGACTTGCATGTCGAATGCTTATAACGCATCTTCCTTTTCAGGGAATGGAGTGGCATGTCTTTCTCGTCTTTGTCAGGCTCGGTGATCTCATTAATGATGCGATTGATTTTGTGGTCTTGTGAGGTCATTGTTGCTGTTGGCGTAGGTGGGGCAGCTTCAGTACTGTCCATTGGTGGTTCAAAGGTAGGATTTGCTTTTTCTATTTCCTCGTGATCGATTTCTATGCTAACTAATTCAGTCTTTTTTGCTTTCTCCTCAGGTGATCTAGGTCATCTTTCAACAACTTTCAAGAAAACAGAGATACTTGTATGCAAAGGAAGCAAAATTATTGAACAAATTAAATGAAATAACAAATAAAAACTTAAAAATGGTAAAAATGAAATGAAAAAAAGTATCGAGATGTTAAAGTTAAACATCTCGAAGATTAATAGACTACTTGTTTCGCTCCACATGAGCACCCCAACAATGCTCCAAGTGTTTTCCATTAACTTTGAATGTGATCCCAATCTTTACATATTTAACATCAACAACTCCATGAGGATATACATGAGCTCCCAAACAATATTCATCAAAACTGAAAGGTCTATTTTGCTTTAACAAAGTGTTATTTTCTCCCAAATGGGAATACTTTAAATGCAGCAGTAAAGGCTTTAAATCTATTGTGAGGGTTCCTTTATAGAAGGTTTAGAAAGCTTGAGCAATTTGATAATTCTAAGGATTCACTATTTTTCCCTAGTCTATCCACAATTTGCTTCACCTCCATGAATTCACTGAATTCTTCAAAAGTCCCCGTTTCATTTCGCTCAAGTAAATCAGTATCACTATTGGAATTGCTGTGGCAAAATCTTGCAAACTCTTCCTCCAATGTTGTTTCTATTAGATTAATGGCATGGCATTCTTTATTCTCATCAGCACATTTCAAGGCATTTAATACAGTGAACATAATCTGTTGATCATTCATCCTCATGGTTAATTCACTTTTTTGCAAATCAATTAAAGTCCTACCAGTAGCAAGAAAAGGTCTTCCAAGAATAATTGGCATGGCATGGTTAGCTTCACATTCTAAAATAAGAAAATCCACAGAAAAGATAAATTTATCTACCCTTACCAATACATCTTCAATTTTACCTTTCGAATGGGCATAGGATCGATCGGCCAGTTGCAATGTAATCATAGTAGGTCTCGCTTTCCCAATTCTTAGCTTATTGAAAATAGACATAGGTATTAAATTTATACTCACTCGTAAATCACATAATGCCCTACCTACATAACAATTTTTGATTGCACATAGGATAGTGAAACTCCTTGGGTCCTTCAATTTTGGTGGTAGTTTGTTCATCAACATTGATGTGCACCCTTCAGTGAGAGCAACAATCTCAAATTCTCCTAATCTGCGTTTCTTTGATAATATGTCCTTCATGAATTTTACATAGTTGGGCATTTGTTTTAATGCTTCGACTAGCTATATGTTGATATGGAGTTGTTTTAAGAAATCTAAAAATCTTTTAAACTGAGTATCTTGCCTAGAATTAAGAAATCGCTGAGGAAATGGTAAAAGTGGTCGTCCTTCAGGTTGCTGATACTGTTTTGCTGTGGCATAGAGGTGGGCATGGGTTGAGCTACCTAGCCTGGCCCGACGGCCCGCCCGAAAAATGGGAGGGTTCGGGTAAAAATATAGGCCCGAAATATGGGTTTGGGCAAAAAAACGAGGCCCATTTAGCAAAATGGGTCGAGCTCGGGTAAACCTTTTTGGCTGAGCCCAGCCATTTCTACCAATTATATATTAAATATATATTTTTATTTTTAATTAAATATACTTTTTAAATTTACATATTTTTTATTTGTTTTTTTTTGTTTTAATATTTGTTTTAAAATATTTTATTTAACGAAAAAAGCTAAAAAAATTACATATTTTTATTTATTTTTTGTTTTAATATTTGTTTTAAATTTTTTATTTAAAGAAAAAACTTAAAAAATTAATATGGTAAGTAGTTTGCTCAGGTTTATCAATTTTTTGGGCGAGCTTGGACAAAATTTTAGGCCCATATTTCGGTCGTGCCTAAAAAACGGCCTAAAATTTTATCTGGCTCGGCTAAACCCTACCATGCCCACCTCTACTGTGGCATATTCGTTAGCAGCTTGATCTGGTTCTGCCACAACATTCTTCTGCTTACCCATTTCAACTGTAGTATGTTTTTCAAATGGCTCTAGGATCTTTACTTGGTCACGTCTTGAGTCATCATTTTCTGTTGCGCTATTTTGAACAACATCATCTAGTTGAATCCTGCTGCTGAGAGTAATAGCCTTGCATTGCTCCTTGCCTTATGTCCTCAAATTTTTGGTGTCGCTGGGTAATGCTCCCTACGATCTTGTGTTCAAAGCATTGGCTATCTGCCCCACTTGATTCTCAAGCACTCAGAGGGATGTAGCCTGACTCTGGATCACAGCATCATTCTTGACCATATACTCATTTAACAAAACTTCCATAGAAGTAGATGGTGACGTCTGACCATATTGATTATTTTTTTGAGGCATTGGTTGAACGTATCCTGACAATGCATTGTTGACATTCTGCCTTGCGACAGTATTGAAATTTCCTACACTTTGATTATTTCAACTAAAATTAAGATATTGTCTCCACTTGGAATTGTAGGTATTGGAGTATGGATTATTGTTTCGATTAAAGTTCCCCATATAATATACTGACACTGGATTGGATGGACATTCATCAAACATGTGACTTTCACCACAATAAACACATGATGATTCAATTGCTTTTATTTCCTGTACAATAGTTAAAGGTTTCATGGTTTTAATTATATTAGCTAGAGAAGAAACTTGCGCTGCCAACGAAGTGATTTCATCAAGCTAAATGGTACCAGCGGTTCTCTTACTAGTCCCAACTCTCATGATCAAATACTAATAATCATTATTGGCAATCTTTTCTAAAATCTCGTATGCTTCATTATAAGTTTTGTCCAACAAAGTACCATTGGCGTAGGCATCAACTACCATCCTCGTATGCGCATTCAGCCCTTTATAGAATATCTCCATCTGAGTCTAGTACTGGAATCCATGCATCGAACATTTCTTGATTAACTCCTTAAATTGCTCCCAGGCTTCATATAGTGTCTAATCTTCAAATTGACGAAAAGATGTAATATCGTTTCTCAACTTAACATTCATAGTGGGAGGATTATACCGTAACAGAAATCTCTGGCAAAGGTCATTTCATAATTCCATTGTTCCTAACGGCAAAGCATTTAACCATGCCCTGGCACAATCTCTTAAGAAATTCGGAAATAGCTTCTGAAACACCCCAAACCCAGCCCACGAGCCTTGACCGAATCTGGTATGTTCCCCGGTGTAAACCGTTTCAAATTCTTTTGTTACTTAGGAAAAACTTGAGTGTTTTGAAAGAAAGATTGTTTTGGGTTGGGCTTGAGTTGAAAACAAGTTTATTTCATTATTAAAATCCATTACTTTCGGTGACAAAATGTTTAGGACTTTGTTTTTTTAAAATAAATTTACTTAGTCCTTTAATAAAATAAGGTTTGTAAGCTTAACAAATAAAAACAAAGTAAAGTAGTTCTACTATGGCCTTATTACATCAAATAATTCCCAAAATTTGAATTCAAAATACTTAAAATAAAATATTCCAAATAAAAATAAACTTCTTGCTGAGCATGGCCATCCCTAAGCATCTGCCGGCCCGGTCCATCACTGATCATCACCTTAAAAATGTTCCCACAATGGGGTGAGTCAAACAGACTCAATGTGTACACGAACACTAAGTCTTAACAATTTCAGGCAATTCAAATCATACATGTACATAAAGCATTTAAACAATATGATGCAATCCTGAACCCAAACCTATATGCCATCCGCTACACTCCACCCGTACCATCCTGCATATCTGGGGACTACTAAGTCAACCCTCTATCCGCTACACACCATCGAAGGCAGTCGCTACAGTCGACGTGCTCATCACCCATATAAAATTCGTGGCATAGCCACCAGATAATTGTGTCATGAGACACCACATTCAGATAATGTAACCGAAGTCACCACATTCAGATAATGTGACCGAAGTCACCACATTCAAATAATGTGATCGAAGTCACCACATTCAGATAGTGAGACCGAAGTCATCACATTCACTTCCCCTTTCTCAAATAACTCGAATGCCCCATATTATTCATATCATGCATATCATACTTTAATTCACATTCATGTCACTTTTCACATGTTAAGTATAACATATTTCGTAATCCTAGTAGGAGTAGGAAAACATACCTGAGTACTTTGTACCATAACATGGTACTTTAGCCACATTCTTACACTTTCATATTAACACACATATATCAAGTTTAAGCCATAAATCTATTAAGATTAGTGTGGGGTACACACTGTACCTTAGCCATGCTTTTCACATTCTTAATAACACATTTAATTTAAAACATAGCCATGAACATATTAAAACTTAGAGTAGGGTACACACCTGATTCGCTTAACAATTTCACTTGAAATCCCGAAATTCGATCTAATGCCTTAAATCTTAAATCTCTACATTTAATCAATCATTTAATACTTAGTAAAGGCCATTCGGCCATAAATCCAAATCCTAGTAGGATTTGTACACTAAGACTTACCTTAATGCCGATTGAATAAAAAATCAAATCCCGGAAACTTGTATTCTTCCCCCTTTGAAATCGGCTACTCACTAGATCCCTTGAATCGGATAGTTTTCAACTTAAAACACATAATAATAGATCTACTACAAAATAGGGTCTTGGCGAATATTCATAGTCACTTACCTTAAGGATCTTAAATCCAAATTCACCGAATAACTAGGGAACACGAGGCCTATGGTGTACCTTCGGGAAAAGAACTTCTCCTTCTATGATTCGGCCAAGATTAATAATCGAAATTAGTCCCTAAATTTCGATAAGTCTAAAATATAAAAGAATGGAAACTAAACTTGGATCTTACCTGTAACACCCCAAACCCGGCCCATTCACTACTTAATCAATTTGAAATGCCATTATGGAAAACGTTTGAAACAAATTTGAACTTAAGGATAAAACACGAAAATTTTGTTAAGTTTAAAAAACAGTGTTCATTAAAATTCTTAAGTAAGGTGTGGTGTTTATAAAAAATATCCGGATTAAAACTTTAGTATATATAGATTTAAATAAAAATCGTTTGCAAATAATTCCTCAATTGTCAATCCATAATAAAACACAATAATAAACTTAATGAGAAACACTTAAATGACTTTAAATACTTTTAGGGCCTTATTACAATAATTGAATAATCAAAGTCTTGAAGATATAAATGCTTAATTAATTAAAAATATCTTTCGCATGAAAATCATTCACATGGCCACCTTTGTATCCACTCCAACCCGGTCCAAGCTTTACGCATCACGAAAGGTTTAAAATATTGGGTGAGTCAAACCGACTCGGTGCATAGTCATTTCACATATCTCCACATATGGGCTTGGCCTATATCCACACATCCATACACATAAATATGCAATTATGAAGCCCATCCCAACCTAGGGTCCATCCATTACACCTACCTTGGCGGCACCCCTACTCAAGGCCGTGGCTAATCCACCACCGATCACATAATGATCCACATATCTTACCTTGGCGGACTTGTTACTCAAGGTCGTGGTGAGCCACCAATCCCATAGGATCCCACATATCAATCACTCCACGATGATGCACACAACTATCAACCGCCGAGATGGGCACTTAGCCAACACCTCCCTTGATGAAGCACATAGCTAACATCAAGTGCTAATGTAGCACGAGGCTAGCATTAGACCACGTACATAGTGTACACCCTTTCCTTCAATAGTCACATCCCAAGTCCCATGCATATATATATGTACCATGGCAACATATTACTTGAAACAAATATACATCACATGCCATCTCATTTTTATACATTCATCAATAATCATTTATTATCGTAAATCACTGACCTGATTATTCAATCACCCACCACGGTATTCACAATCTTAGCCCTTATTTCGGCTATCATTCACTTTATACACATACATGAAATAACACATATAACACATATAAACATTCAAGAGACAATGCGATAACTACGCACCTGATTAGCACAATTGACTAAATCCCAAAACCCACGTCTAACGATTTGCACCTTTGCGATTGTAGAACTCCTTCCTACACCACCTAAGTCAGAATCGGCTAACATTATATACCAAAATGGCCAATGGCGAAAATCACTCTCGCCTTACCTTACGGATCTAAATCCAAACCGCTCCTTGTAGTCGACAACTACTAGATCCCAAGAAAACCTTCCAAATTTCACCATGGAATTCTAAAGGAGTTAGATTCCTATATTTCGCTAAAGAGAGATTAAAATCAAATAATAGTTGATCTTACCTTTTTGGATGAAATCGGCAACACCCTTCTATCACAACAAAGATTAAACTTTAGCGAATTTTGGCTTTTAGTGCTATGAAGAATTACGCTAGGTTGGATTGTGTTTTTGGTTTTGAATAAAAGAGAGAGGAGGCTAGGAATTGACTAGACAAAAGAAAAGAGAAGAGAAGAGAAGAGAACCCTAAGAATTTCGGCAGAGAGAGAAGAGAAGGAAGAAAATTAATGAGTAGCCCTCATTCTTTCCTTTTATAGACGAAATTATCATCTAAGGAATACCTTACTTGGCCACCACTCTTCTATTTGATAGCTTTATCCTTTAATTATCATAAAATAAAAGAGTTTAATCCAACCTTTATCTCATGGGAATAATGATAAATAAATCCCTTATTTATCTCTTTAAAAATACTTAAGATAAATCATCATTTATCCCTATTTAGCCGAATTTTAAAGAGAATAAAACTCCCTTTTTAAGAGCCTTGTTGCCGTCCACCTCTGTACTTCTGGAAGCAAAAATAAAACTTCTTTTATTTACTTCCCATGTGACTCAAACTCAGGCCCAACACCCTTGCATGTGGCGCCATTTCTAGAGGCCCTAAGTGGTATCTTCAGGCCACTTTTCCAAGCCAGTTTGTGTGTCAAATTTCACATACTTTTTCTCTTAAGGCCACCTTGCCTTAATTTCCCCTTTTAACTTAAAATTTCAAAAATTTCCAATGCATCCCCTTTTTAATCCTAGAGTTTTAAAAACCTTTAAAACATCACCAACCACACTTAAAGCCTATTAACACTTGAGTTATGCTCCAAACACACAACCCCTAATCTAGGATGTTACAGTTCTACCCTCCTTAAAATAATTTCGTCCTCGAAATTACTTACTAACAAGCATCCGTACATCCTAACTTACCCCACTTACTACACTACTGCGCACTCTGATCTTAAAGAACTATTATACTACCTAGGCACATTCTCTAAGTTCGCAATCAAGGTTTCATACACTTCATTAGCGATCATAGGAATGGACTGACCTTATAACGAACAAAGCAATGAAGGATAATCCAGAAATAAGAAACTTACCCGTTGTCACCTTGGGCACATCTTCCCCTCGGATACCGATTGCATAAACCAACCTTGGCTGCCTTGCATCTGCACCTTCAGCCTCTCTGTTTGGTGCTCCATGACCTCGGCTGAACCATTTCCTCCATGGTTCGGACCACGCCCTTGTCGCTATCGACCATTTCTACCCATTGCACATAACATTGGCACGTTGTCCGAGCCCTATTCGGATCCCGAGGATACCCTTAATCGGTGAGACTTAGACTTACACCTAAAACATTCCGCTCCGATTCCAATACTCACGACATGATACCTTCCACATCGAACACACGACGGTCCGAATTTTCCATAGTCGGCTTAACAACACGAATGTAATTTTCAACCTCGATCTTTTCTCAAGACCTCGGATGATTGAGACGATCCAAAATTCCTCCTATCCCGGTTCCTATCCTTATCTCTGTTCTGTCTCACCGAGTCCTTAATCCCTTCAGCTACCTTAGCCTTTTCAACTAACACAGCGAACTCCCGCTCCTGATGAGGAGCTATCAACAACCTCAGGTCATCCTTTAATTCGTCCTCGAACCGGACACATCGCTCATGCTCCGTAGCAACTACCCCTCGAGCATATCGGCTTAACCTTAAGAATTCAGCCTCGTATTTCGCTACGGACTTGTTCCCTTGAACCAGCCCCAGAAACGCCTTCCTCTGCGCATCAATATAATGAGTACCAACATACTTCTTCTGGTACGCCGCTTTAACGTACTCCCAGGTGAGATCCTCTGCCGTGGCACTATCCCAAACTGTTAGCCACCATTGATATGCCTCGTCGCGAAGCAGCGCCACCATTCCTTTCACTTTCTCCTCAGCGATCAGATCGAGCTCATCCATAATTCGCTCGGTTGCTTCCAACCAATATTCAGCCGTACTGGGTGCCACACCTGATACGCCCCGAAACACCTCAGCTCTGTTGGCTCGAAGTCGCTCGGGTACAGACTTTCGAGCTCTCGAATTTCCTCCCGCACTACCACCAACTTAAGAACTCGCAAAGACCTGACTGCGACAAAAGATCTTCCCCGTCTGAGCTTGCTGCTCCACATCAACAGCTGGGAGTGGTGGGGGCGGTGGTACCTCATTATCAGACCCTTGACCCGATCCAACGGGTTCTAACCTAGTCATTCTTCCTCTACTGGCGTCCACAACGACCACGCCCTCTAGAATTCATATTTAATCGCGCTTTAATTTGATTTGAGAAAGTTTTATGAATTAGTACTTTTGTTTCATTTGATTACCCGCGAAGAAATTTTATGAAAAGGAATTTAGGAGTGGTTCTTTCGTATTTACACATGCACACAGTCTTTTCATTCATTCATACATCCATCAACCAATTATGAACCTTCGTTCATTCAGAGATATGTTGTAGTTTTCATTGTTGTTGTTTTTCCACTACCCAGGGGTATTTACGTAATTTGTCCTACAGGGATATTTTCGTAATTTGTCAAATAAGGTTCCTTGATAATTTTTTCCAAAAAGTATTTCGAAAATTTTATAGTCCCGGGGTTCTTTGGTAAATTTGGAAATTCCAGGGGTATTTCAGTAATTTTTAATTTCGGGGGTAATTTGGTAATAAATCAGGGTAAATTTGTAAAGTTTAATAATTCAGGGATATTTCAAAATTTGCAAAACTTTGTGGGTTCTTTTTGAGAAATTTATTTTCCAAAACGATGAAGTTGCAAAAATTTTGGAAATCGATGTCATTTTGGTAATTTTGTAAGTTAGGGGCAATTTTGTAGTTCTTCCAAAATCAAGGTATTTTTGCTAATTTGCAAATTAGGTTTTTTTTTGAACTTGTTATAAAATAATGTTGATTAAAACTGTGGGTATTTTAGACATTTTTATAAACCAAGGGCATTTTTGTAAGTTTACCACTAGGGGTATTTTAGTAATTTTATAAATTAGAAGTTTTTCGGAAAATTGTGTAGAAAAGATAGTTTCCACGAATTAAAGAAAAATGATTTTAAGAGTTTAAAATTAGGGTTCTTATAAAAAAAAACATGGCTAATTCCCTTTCGGGTTTTAGTTATTGAGTTTAGCCTATGACCGAGTCTTCTTGGTCAGGGTGAACCAAAGCTACGTACTAGGCATGATTCGAGTGGAGAGGAGGTGAGTCACACGGACTGCTTAAATACCAAACTCCCACTGAAACCATTCCTAGACATGCGCACAGAGGTTGCCACACCCACTAAGTCTTCTGGGTTAGGGTGAACCGAAGCTACGCACCAGGTAGGATTCCTGCGAAGAGGAGGTGAGTCACTAGGACTGCTTAAATACCAGGCTCTTTCGGATCCAATCCTAGACATGCGTACCATGGTTACCACACCCTAACTCGATTGACTTAGCCATAGGTTTGTTTAGTGCATTAAGTCTTATGTATTTGTGTTTGAGTAGACTAATCTTAGGGTTCAAGTTCCTATCATGCTATTCTACGTTCCATTCCTTTTCTACCCTTCTATAATTCACATAATCACACAGATAGTTCGGGGTGCTTACCTGGTGGACTGCGGGTCGGAGACTTAGGTGCCATGCTAGAATAACCTGAAAAATTTCTAAAAAGCCCATTTTTTTCGAAAAGCCCATTTTTGAAAACATTTTTGGGCCCCACAACACTCAAGCCGAGTTTTGAACCGGGCTCTGATACCAATTTGTAACACCCCAAACCCGGCCCATTCACTACGACCGAATTTGAAATGCCACTGTGGAAAACATTTGAAACAAATTTGAACTTAAGGATAAAACACGAAAATTTTGTTAAGTTTAGAAAACAGTGTTCATTAAAATTCTTAAGTAAGGAGTGGTGTTTATAAAAAATATCCAGATTAAAACTTTAGTATATATAGATTTAAATAAAAATCATTTGGAAATAATTCCTCAATTGTCAATCCATAATAAAACACAATAATAAACTTAATGAGAAACACTTAAATGACTTTAAATACTTTTAGGGCCTTATTACAATAATTGAATAATCAAAGCATCAAGATATAAATGCTTAATTAATTAAAAATATCTTTCGCATGAAAATCATTCGCATGGCCACCTTTGTATCCACTCCAACCCGGTCCAAGCTTTACGCATCACCGAAAGGTTTAAAATATTGGGTGAGTCAAACCGACTCAAAGCATAGTCATTTCACATATCTCCACATATGGGCTTGGCCCATATCCATACAAATCCATACACATAAATATGCAATTATGAAGCCCATCCCAACCTAGGGTCCATCCATTACACCTACCTTGGCGCACCCCTACTCAAGGCCGTGGCTAATCCACCACCGATCACATAATGATCCACATATCTTACCTTGACAGACTTGTTTGCTCAAGGTCGTGGTTAAGCCACCGATCCCATAGGGATCCCACATATCAATCAGTCCACGGTGATGCACACAGCTATCAACCGTCGAGATGCGCACTTAGCCAACACCTCCCTTGATAAAGCACATAGCTAACATCAAGCGCTAATGTAGCACAAGGCTAGCATTAGACCACGTACATAGTGTACACCCTTTCCTCCAATAGTCACATCCCAAGTCCCATGCATATATATATGTACCATGGCAACATATTACTTGAAACAAATATACATCACATGCCATCTCATTTTTATACATTCATCAATAATCATTTATTATCATAAATCACTGACTTGATTATTCAATCACCCACCACGGTATTCACAATCTTAGCCCTTATTTCGGCTATCATTCACTTTATACACATACATTAAATAACACATATAACACATATAAACATTCAAGAGACAATGCGATAACTACACACCTGATTAGCACAATTGACTAAATCCCGAAACCCACGTCTAACGATTTGCACCTTTGCGATTGTAGAACTCCTTCCTACACCACCTAAGTCAGAATCGGCTAACATTATATACCAAAATGGCCTATGGCCGAAAATCACTACTGCCTTACCTTACGGATCTAAATCCCGAAACCGCTTCTTGTAGTCGACAACTACTAGATCCCGAAGAAAACCTTCCAAATTTCGGCCATGGAATTCTAAAGGAGTTAGATTCCTATATTTCAGCTAAAGAGAGATTGAAAATCAAATAATAATTGATCTTACCTTTTTGGATGAAATCGGCAACACCCTTCCGTCACAACAAAGATTCGACTTTGGCGAATTTTTGCTTTTGGTGCTATGAAGAATTGACTAGGTTGGATTGTGTTTTTGTTTTGAATAAAAGAGAGAGGAGGCTAGGAAATTGGCTAGACAAAAGAAAAGAAGAAAGAGAACCCTAAGAATTTCTAGAGAGAGAAGAGAAGGAAGAAAATTAATGAGTAGCCCTCCTTCTTTCCTTTTATAGACGAAATTATCATCTAAGGAATCTCTTACTTGGCCACCACTCTTCTATTTGATAGCTTTATCCTTTAATTATCATAAAATAAAAGAGTTTAATCCAACCTTTATCTCATGGGAATAATGATAAATAAATCCTTATTTATCTCTTTAAAAATACTTAAGATAAATAATCATTTATCCCTATTTAGCTGAATTTTAAAGAGAATAAAACTCCTTTTAAGAGCCTTGTTGCCGTCCACCTTCAGGTATACGGAAGCAAAATAAAACTTCTTTTATTTGCTTCCCATGTGACTCAAATTCAGGCCCAACACCCTTGCATGTGGCACCATTTCCAGAGGCCCTAAGTGGCATCTTCAGGCCACTTTTCCAAGCCAATTTGTGTGTCAAATTTCACATACTTTTTCTCTTAAGGCCACCTTGCCTTAATTTCCCCTTTTAACTTAAAATTTCAAAAATTTCCAATGCATCCCCTTTTAATCCTAGAGCTTTAAAAACCTTTAAAACATCACCAACCACACTTAAAGCCTATTAACACTTGAGTTATGCTCCAAACACACAACCCCTAATCTAGGATGTTACATTACCCTTATTTGAAGGAATCGATTGCACCTTCACTTCAACCTTCAGAGATTCGGTTATGGCTAAATGATGCTCTCACAACTTTCGGCTTTTGGAGGGATTAGAAAGAAAAGAGAAGGAAGAATAAAACTGTAGGAATTTCGGCAGAGAGAGGAGAATCTGCTTAAGAAATTTGGCAAAGGAAGAGTGAATGAATGAATGAATGGCCTTCTTTCCCTTTTATAGCCGAAATTACTAGGCTAGAGTCCCCTACTTGGCCACCACTCTTCCTATGTGATAATTATCACTTTATCAAAAGAATTAATCCAACAATTATCTCCTAATTAGCTGAAATTCTAAAGGAAATAAAACTCCTCTTTTAAGAGCCCACATGCCATCCACCTCTCTGCTCTTTGTAGCCAAATAAAACTTCTTTTATTTGCTTCCTAAGTGACTCGATCCACAGCCCAAATACACTTGCATGTGGCGCCATTTCAGAGGCCCTAAGTGGCATCTTCAGCCACTTTTTCCAAGCCTTGTTTGTGTGTCAAATTTCACATACTTTTTCTCTTAAGGCCACCTTGCCTTAATTTCCTCTTTTAAACTTTAAAACTCGACATTTCTAAGTCATTTCTAAGTTTCCAAAATTTTCGTTTGGCTCTTTAAACTTGACATTTCCTTACATTTCCTAGTTTCGAAATGTTCACTTTCCCTTTGAATCATTTCTAAATCATTTTCCTAGTTTCCATAAATGTTCATTTTCCTCTTTTGAATCATTTCTAAATCATTTCCTTACATTTCCAGGACATTTCCCTACATTTCCTTACATTTCCATTCATTTCCTTACATTTCCATACATTTTCATACATTTCCATACATTTCCTTACATTTCCATACATTTCCTTACATTTCCATACATTTCCATACATTTCCATTTTTCCTTACATTTCTTACATTTCCATACATTTCCATACATTTCCATACATTTCCATACATTTTCTTACATTTTCAAGGTTCTAAAAATGCACACCACACATCCATATCATAGTAAACATGCTATTTCATAAGATTAAGCAAAAATGCACACAATGGGATTCGAACCTCTTCCCTCAAAGTACTTCACTTGATGCCATAACCCTTGCACCTTAGGTGGCGTACCTTGCCACTTTTCCATATCACTTCTTGTTTTTAACTTAAAAACCAATAATTGTCCAAAGCTTTCTCTTCCATCCTAGGATTTTTAGAAACCCTTAATTCATTTCCAAACACTGCCAAAACCTACTACTCATGAATTATGCACAAACGCATAACCCCTAATCTAGGATGTTACAGCTTCAGTCTCAAGGCGTCTTTAGGAACACCTTGTTGTTTGAATGAGTCATATTTCTAGAAAAAGTCTTAAATGTAGTCATAGGTCTTCAGTGGGTAAACCACCAAATTGCACTATAGTTTGTAACATCTGGAACATTACCGGTTTCAACTCGAATTGTTGAGCTTGTATAGTTGGTTTGACTATTCCTAGATTCAAGTCATCTAGCATCAGGACAACATGCTCTCTGATTGGCTTGTCTCAATCATTCACCACACACCCCATGTAAGGATTCTCATTGTAATCATTTGGATTACCATTGAGATCATTCTTGTTTCCAGCCATTTTTCTCAATTTTTTCTTTCTTCACAAAGTTCTATCAATATTTGGATCAAAAAGTATTTTGCATTAGCAGGAATGCCTCTCTCATGCATTGATGGCAAACCTATAAAAATTAAATTAAACTAAATTAAATAAAACTATTAAGTACCAAATTGCCAATCCCCAGCAAAGGTGCCAAAAACTTATCGCTTGTGAAATGATATGCGATTTGTGCAAGTATACATGTCGGTTCAAGTAATAAAGTGATGAGTGAGTATCATTCCCACGAGGACCGAATTGAGGCACAAAGTTGGTCAATTTATTTTAATAAAGTCAGGTTGATGCTATGGCAAAATGATTGAATGAAATGTTATGGAAAAACTAAAGTAAATATACAATGATGAGTAATATATGGAATTAGTAAATAATTGGAAATGCTATGGCAAAGGTGATAATAGGAATGTAATGGCAAATATGAGAGTGATATCCAAATGTTTTATAAATAAATAACTACTAAATATGATGTGGTAAAGATACTTCGACAAAGAATAAAGATACAGTGTCTACGATATTTATGCGGTAGGTTGGGATTATTCAAAATCAATCTTCACTGTCGATAATGTCATGTCAAAATTTTGATTGCAAATAATTATTAAAAATGTAAAAGAATTATTAAAAGTTGTAAAAAAGATTAGAAATTAAAAAAAAGCAAGTTAGTGAAAAAATATTAAAAATGTAAAAAACGATTTAATTAAAATTATTTAGGATTTGTATAAGGAAAATTGGGATCCTTAAGGAATAACTTGACATAGATCCCATTAGCAAATAAGGAATACTTGTGGCTCATCTCTCATCTCCTGCTGCTCAAGTACATCCCAATCGATGAGACGGCCTTTTGTTTGCAATTGCAATTTGTGCAGACAAAAAGCTGCCAATGGCTGGTGTCCATACGACTTCTGCTCAAGGCCAGGCCCATCCCTTATGACTAATTCTTGCAATTTGTATAGTAAGCCAAGGACCCAACCTAAACCTAAAGCAAATAACTCCCACTCACAAGATAAGCACGTAAGATCCACTTAACAATAAAAAACGTCCATTTCAACTAATGGATTGTATGAAACTGTGATTTCACCTCATTTCTATCCCTTTTCAATAAGAAAATAACAAATCAGATTTTTCTTCCTTATTTTCAACTTTTTCTCTTAAAAATGCTAAAAATCAAAAAAAAATTTAATTTATTATTCCCCTATTAAATAAAAATAAAAATAAAGTGAAATCATAATTTCATACGTCATACTCCACATACGTGAAAATTAAACCTCCACGCCCCTATTAAGAAACCGAAGGACGTATCTGTCAAAACAAATCTGAAAAAGGACATTTTAGGAAGAAAAAGAAAGAAGCTAAAACCTGACTATAAAAATAAACGAGAGAGCAGCTCAGTTGTAAAACCCTATCACCTCTCTTACTATTATTATCTCTCTTCTGCTTTGCCGCCACGATTTCAGCTTCAGATCGCTTCTATTCCTTAGGTTCCATTCTCAGATCTAATTTATTCAATCCATTCTTTCATATTTGTTTTTTATTCGCCTGGCTTAACTTTTTATATTAATTTCAATGTAATTTAGATCTCTCTTTTGATTTTTGTCTTCTTTTTTTCCTAATGAGATTTTTTTTTTCCGTAATACTGTTGTTAGATTTATCGTATGATAATAATTTGGAGATTTGATTTTAGCTTTTAAGAGAAATTGTTGTTTATTATGATCGTTGTATTGATTCTTTTGGCTGTAGATTTGTTTTCGTTCATATGGATAATTATTTCTGGATTTGTGCATATTGTTTAAGTGAGTCAATCTCTGACCAACTTTTTTTTTTAAATTTGGAGACTATGATATCAATGCGTTTTCTTGTTCCATTTTGAGAACTTTGCTGTAATCGTTTCTATTCAAATGTAAAATCATAGTATCTTTAGTTGTTCGTTCAATAAAAGTTAATGCTTAAATCATTGCAAAAAAAAAAAAAGTTGATGCTTAAAAATTGTAGAAAAGTAAGGGCGAAAAATAGATATGCTACTTAATTTTTGCTTCTAAAGCATGAAGTAGGAACTATGCTATTAGAATTGATGTTAAGGTTTATTCTGTTGAATTTTTAACATAAAATTAGCTTAAGTATCGTGTTGTATTAATTTGTTCATTTTTTTTAAAATTTTGGGATGCACGGGTAAACATGTTCATTGTTTTTCTGGTTACCCTTTTTCCTGATTGTTTATGCATGGGATTCTGGTTTAACCATATATGTTGGTGCAGCTTGAAGCTAATACTGCAGAATGGGCAAGGAAAAGACTCACATTAACATTGTCGTAATTGGCCATGTCGACTCTGGAAAGTCAACCACCACTGGCCACTTGATCTACAAGCTTGGAGGTATTGACAAGCGTGTCATTGAAAGGTTTGAGAAGGAAGCTGCTGAGATGAACAAGAGGTCATTCAAGTATGCTTGGGTGCTTGACAAGTTGAAGGCTGAGCGTGAACGTGGTATTACCATTGATATTGCCTTGTGGAAGTTTGAGACCACCAAATATTACTGCACTGTCATCGATGCCCCTGGACATCGTGACTTTATCAAGAACATGATTACTGGTACCTCCCAGGCCGATTGTGCTGTCCTTATCATTGACTCTACCACTGGAGGTTTTGAGGCAGGTATTTCCAAGGATGGACAGACCCGTGAGCATGCTCTGCTTGCTTTCACTCTCGGTGTCAAGCAAATGATTTGCTGCTGCAACAAGGTAGGCCATTGCATTCAGGCTTTTATGTTCAGTAGTTTCTAATTGGTTGCCTTGTATAGTGATTATTCTTATGCATGACATATCTATTTATTTCATTTACAGATGGATGCCACAACCCCCAAATACTCAAAGGCTAGGTATGATGAAATTGTGAAGGAAGTGTCTTCCTACTTGAAGAAGGTTGGTTACAACCCTGAGAAGATTCCTTTTGTCCCCATCTCCGGTTTTGAGGGTGACAACATGATTGAAAGGTCCACCAACCTTGATTGGTACAAGGGTCCAACTCTTCTCGAGGCTCTTGACCAGATCAATGAGCCCAAGAGACCCTCTGACAAGCCACTCCGTCTTCCACTTCAGGATGTGTACAAGATTGGAGGTATTGGAACTGTCCCCGTGGGTCGTGTTGAAACTGGTATCCTTAAGCCTGGTATGGTTGTAACCTTTGGTCCCTCTGGATTGACCACTGAAGTTAAGTCTGTTGAGATGCACCATGAGTCTCTTCCTGAGGCTCTTCCAGGTGACAATGTTGGCTTCAATGTCAAGAATGTTGCTGTGAAGGATCTGAAGCGAGGATATGTTGCTTCGAACTCAAAGGATGATCCTGCCAAGGAGGCAGCTAATTTCACTTCCCAAGTCATCATCATGAACCACCCAGGGCAGATTGGAAATGGATATGCACCTGTCCTTGATTGCCACACCTCCCACATTGCGGTCAAGTTTGCAGAGTTGGTGACCAAGATTGACAGGCGTTCTGGTAAGGAGCTTGAGAAGGAACCCAAGTTCTTGAAGAATGGTGATGCAGGATTTGTTAAGATGATTCCCACCAAACCCATGGTTGTGGAAACCTTCTCTGAGTATCCCCCACTGGGTCGTTTTGCTGTGAGGGACATGAGGCAGACTGTTGCTGTCGGCGTTATCAAGAGCGTGGAGAAGAAAGATCCATCTGGAGCCAAGGTGACCAAGTCTGCTGCTAAGAAGGGTGGGAAGTGAACTGTGCGGGTTTCAGTTGATCCAACCGAACTATATTATGGTTACTACAATAAAACATTGCTTCTCATTAGTAGGTCAGCCATCATTGGACGATTAGTTGTGTGCTTTGATGGTAATAGTTTTAGGTCATCACGGTCTTGTCGAGGATGTTGTTCACAGAACTGGGTTCTTGATAGACGGTGGTGAGGCTTTTGTGTTTTTCAGAGTCTGCGTCTGTGAGAGTATTATAAACTTTGAATGGTGTCTGTGTTCCCATTATTTATGGCAATCAGCTCAGGAGTTTTAGGTCTGGTCCTGGGCTTTTCTGCTTGAATGTGTTCTATTAAACATTTATATACAGTCAAAACTAGCTTGTTTTTATCTTGCTGTGCCATGTTATTTATTTACTTTCTTACCGTTCTAATTATTTAACTATTATCATAGGTCTAAATTCGTAACATGCTTAATATGACTAGGAAATTGTGTGAATGGAAAGAAGATTATGTTTGTTTGCATTCGGAGGGTTCATAGTCATATAGTGATTGCATCTCTTTCTCTCTTATGTGAAGAAAAGTGGTGTGGAGCCGTTGAATATGAGTAAAACAATTTTTTTCAGCGAATCAGGTACTTGAACGTTTTGTCTTGTTTCAATTCTGTCTTGTTTCAATTCGGTGCCATTAATTTGTTAGGCGACACTAAAAAAAATTAATTTTTAATTTTTATAATGATTAAAGTATGATTAGGGGGATTTTTAGGATGGTTCCACTTGAAAAAGTGTCGGCATCTAATTCTATTGTAAAAATTAGTTCATTCTCATAATTAATCTTGAAATAGGTTATTTTTATAATTTTTTTTAAATTTATAGGTCTAGATTCTTAAAAAAAGCCTTTTAAACGCATTAGAAACATTTTTATTAAGTGTTCGGGAATGACTGGGATCAATTTCGGGTCTTTAAAGGTCAAAATAGGGAAGAATCCTGTTCTGACACACTTGTATTAGTAGAAGTCTCTACTATTATTTATTTTTTGCTCCAAACTTACTTTTACCGATATATCTAACCACTTGTATAATAAAAATTTTTCAAGACCCAAAAATAACCCAAAAACAATATCGAATCATCTCCAAACATTATAAGACACTAAAATCATGTAATAAACACCATCTAAGCTTAAACAACCACATTCAAACCAATGGTTACAATCATGTCCTCAACACTTGTAGTTCCATCCATCAATTCTACTTATTTAGTAGTGCGCAAATAAGACACCAAACATAGTCATTAAAGTCATGTATTTCATCATATCTAGTAGTCCGACTTTTAGTAGTACCGAAAAGGTAATTTTAAAATTTTATTTTCATAAATTGAATTCATAAATATTAAATATTGATATAAAAAAATTAAAGTTTGATTTTTAATTTTGTCTATTAATTACTTAATTAAGTTATTGAAACTAAATTATAAAAATCTTATCATTATAAGTTTTAATTGATCAAAGATTTAAAGATTTAAATTGCAATTAGCCAAAGAACCAAATTGGAAATTAAACAACTTTTATCTTATGTGCTAGTGGAGTATCATGGAAGAATCCACTAAAGTTGGTTAAAAGAGGTTTAAGTTAATTAAATCATCATTTTATTAATTAATTAAACTTAATTAACACCTAATTAAACTATATAAGCTAAAATTAAAGAAAAAAAAGGCTATTTCTTGTGATCTTCATCTTCTTGCAGCAAGTAAAAGGAAGAAAACCTTTGGAAACATTTCAAGTATTGGATCCTTCAATTGGAGAGATTTTTAAGTATAAATTTTATATTTTGAGATTATGAAAACTTGATTTAATTAGTTTATATATTAATTTGTAAAACTGTTAAAATTTTTAAAATTATCATTATTGATTTATTGAAGAAATTGGTTTTAAATTAATAGGCTTTAAACTTAGATGTAAAATGATTAAATTATAATGTTTAATTGATAGTTTTCAAATCTTATAAATTGTCTTAATTCTAAACAATCTAATAAATTTAACTCTTCATATTTACAAATTCTATCAAATTAATCCTCAAACACATATTGGTGGATTTATGAATATTAAAAAAATTCTTATTTTGAATAAGAATTATAAATATCTTAATATTAAAAATATATTTACTTAAAAAGAATTTGAGCTTGAATAATATCAAACTGCATTGATCATGTTAACTTCGGTGCACTTGTTTGTTATAAAGGACATTGAACTCAGGATTTATTCTTGCATTACTCTCAGTAACACTGTTCCACATCGAATTGGATATGCTCAAAAAGAAAATGCTTGACGAGTTTGGATTTGATCCGAAAAAATTGAGTTCAGGAGGGGACAGAGAAGATGAATTATGAAAAATAACTAGGTCGGATTGGAAGTAAATTCGTTTATTTTAAAATATTTATAAAATTGCCAGTAAGTTTATTTGAGAATTAAAAAAAAAAAATGTGAAATTGAAAATTAAGATTTCAATTCCAACTTTGCATTTAATTTGTAAAATTGAATAATTAAAACACAAAAATATGTAGAGTCAAACATCTACATAACAATTTCTTTTTTTATTTCACAAATAATTATGACAATAACACGCGATGATATTAAGGGCCAGTTTGGCAATACTTTTGAGAAGTGCTTATGAAAAATTTGAGTGTTTAGCATTACTGTCAAAAAGTACTTTTGAGAAGTAAAATGTCTATTTTAGACATGATATTATAAAATAACAAATATGTATTTAAATAATGTTTAAATTAGTTAATATTATGATATTTTAGCAAAAATATAAAAATAATTTATTATAATTTATTGTTAATATTTTAAAAATAATTTAAATTTTAAATATTTCTAATTAATTAATTATTATTTATTAAATTTAATTAGAATATATAAACTATATTTAAATATTTAAATATAATATTTAAATTAACATGCAAATATATAAACTATATTTAAATATTTAAATATAGTTTATATTTTAGTCATACTAATAAGTTAATTTTGCATGTTAGAAAGAGTTGAGTCAGTCTTTTTCTATGAGTTGTTTCTGCACTTATTTCCCTGCCCTTTTCTTATGCGAAAGTGCACCTTTTTTTCACTTTTTTTTTATTCCCATTATTTTTTTTTCTTTTCATTTTTTTTTTCAAGGAGAAACCCTGGTTTTTACACAAATAGATTAAAAAAATAAAAATGAAAATGGTCACGCCACTCCATAGGCAATTATTTACGGAGTCATGAACAGGAAAGCTAAAAGCAGTGAGAATGGAACAATGGCATGCCACAAAGCAGGTCACGCGACAATGCGATCCCATAGGCGGCACTGCATGCTTCTTGACCTTAAATGGTCCCTCCCCACCCCAAACTTGAAGCAGACAATTTGGAGAAGAAGCCCAAAGAAGAAGAAGAAGAAGAAAGAGAATAAGAAATAAGGAGGAAGAAAGAAGAAAGGCAGAGATCACGGGGAGGAAAAAATTAGTGAAATTTAGGTATTAATTTTTTTAAATTGTTTGTGTTATTTTTGATGTTATTATTTTATTTTATTATATATTAATTTTTTATTACTTATTATATTGTTGTTAGTTATTTTAAGTTTAGTTTAATTTATATCCTAAATATTGTTAGTTAGGATTAGTAGGTTAAGTGGTAATTAATTTAGTTAGTTAGTAACTAATTAGTTATATTATGGTAGGTAGTTAGAAACCCTAAAAAATATTTTGGTTAGTTAGTAAACTATATATATATTAATATGTTAGTTTTAACTCTAACATTATTTTAGTTAGTATATTATTATTAGTTAATCCTTAATTATTAATTTATAGTTATTATATATATATAAAATTATTACTATTATTGTTAGGTTAGTATTATTGATTATTTTATTTAGTAATATAATATTATTATTTTTAGTAAAAATATTATAATTATTGTTAGTATAAAAGAACATTAAAATAATACATGAAACATTATGTATTAAAATAAATAATATAAAATATGAAAATATGTAAATAATATAGATTATAATTATTGTTAGTAATGTAATTTGAGAAAAGGAAAATACAAGTAAATAGTCAAAATAAATGGTTAGTATGTATATTAATGTATTAGTATATTAATATGTTAGTTAAAAACCCTATAATAGTAATATATTGGTAGTAGTATAATTAAAATATCATAATACTATTAATATTTTATTAAATATGTAACTAGTTAGTATATTGTTGTTAGTATGTTGATATGTTAGTTAAAAACCGAAAATCATATATTGACTATGTTAGTATATTAATATTTTAGTTAGTATTAGTAAATATTGTTAGTAAGGAACCCTAAATATTAAAATAATGAAAAAATGATAAAGTGATTAGATGTAAAGATAAATGTTGTTCATGTACAAAATGATAATTCTAATAGTGTGAGCTTAAGAATGAAAAAATAGCATATTCAAACATTAAGTTTTTATTTAAGAATAATATATCTTGATAAAAATTTTACGAGCAATTTTGTTTATTTTTAATGATTAAATATTGAAGATGGATGATCGGTTTTTCAGATGCGTTTATTTCGATGGAATCATCTTGACAACAACCGTTGGATGCATATTTGAATGTCGGCAACAAATAGCAATGAGATTTAATAAAATGTCTCATTGGATGATATGAAGCGAAGGATAAACGCAAAAATTGTTAGACGGTGTGAGAGAACGATCTAGAATTTTCTACAAGTTTCCGCTTCGCAGATCCGATCAAATTCACGAAATGGAACTTGTAGATGACGAAGACGTGGAGACAATGATCGTCTTTATTGGGGAACGGAGAATGTAAATGCACCGATTCACTTATTTGCTGAGTTAGCCGGTATTGAGCCAAATGAAGACAGCAATGTATATGGAGAAGAACATGGAACTCAAGAACCGTCCATGGTGCGTCCAATATCGTATGTTGATGCCAAATTGAATATACGTGGGATCGATATCGATCTGAATATTACACCCGATATTGATGTGGTTGGTGATGATGGACATGATAGTAGTGATCATTGCGGGGATGAGGTCGATAGTGACGATGATCCGGATATGGATGATATACGATGATATTGACGATGAAGACGTGAATGATGATGTAAACATTAGCGCGTCTCGATCGGGAACCACCGGGATGTATTGCGATACACAATAATCTGGGCCACACATGTCGCTCATAGACCCGATCTGATAGCGTATGGTGAGTTCGAGTACCACGAAATATACCTCGCTCACCGATCGTAGTAAATTCGATCATGAGGAGTTATTCATAGGCGAGATTTAGAAGTAAAGAAGAGTGCGTGTCTCGCTATTAAGCGGTATAGCGTGGATATATCGATGGATTACAAAGTCGCAGTCCTAAATCGACGGTTTATATTGCGGAGTGTTGGAAGGTAGCGGAAGGCTGTAATTGGTGGATACGGGCCGCATTCATACAAAATTCGCAGATGTGGGAGAAAAGAAAATTGGTTGGGCCTCACACATACAGATTGACAGGTATGACAGAAGATCATCGAAAACTTGATTCCAAAACTATATGTATGTGTATTATGCCAATGGTGAAGGACGCTTGACTATTAAAGTTTGATCGATTCTTTGAAATACAAGTACGATTCCAGATAGAGTATCATATCGAAAGGCGTGGATAGCTAAGCAGATGGCAATGGAACAATTGTATGGGGACTACGATTCTTCGTACAACGAGCTCCAGGGATGGATAGCTGCTATGCGAGAGTATATATCGAGAACTGTGATTGAGTTACGACACGACCTTTTACGGCCCAAATAACCAATTACAGTAGGGAAAAGAATTTTCATCGGATGTTCGGACGTTGATCCATGTGTACGGGCATTTCCACACCGCAAGTCGTTTGTGCGGTGGATGGGACATGGCTATCTGGAAAATATACACGATCTTACTTATTGCGGTTGCTCAAGATGGCAATAGGAACGTGCTCCCAATAGCGTTTGCAATAGTAGATAAGGAGAATATGGAATCTTGGGAATTCTTCCTTACCAACCTGCGGAGGTATGTTATTAGCAACGATAATATTTGCATCATCTCCGATAGAGGAAAGGACTAATTGCCGCAATTAGGCATTCCGTGTGCCATGGAGATCCGCTTCTCGCATCCGTCATATTGCGCTAACTTTCTTCGAGAGTATAAGAATCCAAACTGGAAAAGAGAAGTGGTGAAAATAGGTAAATGATAACCTTATATTTTCAATATAAGTTTAATATTTTTTAGTTATTCAGTTACCGTAACTTACATTTTTTAAAACATGTACAGCGTACGAGTTAGAGCCACATATTTTTCACCGAATGATAACTCAACTTGAGAGTGACATGGAAGGTCAAACGAACAAATCTTTTCGGGAGTGGTTGGGTACAATGGAGCCGTGGCAATGGGCTCAAAGTTTTGACGAGGGCTTTCGTTATGGTCAAATGACCACAAACTTGGTGGAGGGGGTCAACGCTGTGTTGTTGAAAACACGACATCTACCGATTTCATCTGTCTTCTCGGCTACATTCTACAGGTTGGCAACCTTGATGCCAAGAATGGGTGAACAACAAGTCAATCAGATGGATGCGGGACACGTGTTTGTGGAAGATGTCAGGAATGCATTGATTGCAAACCGCCGGATTGCGAGGTCAATGACTGTAGAAATATATTCAAGACAAATGGAAACTTTTCGAGTTATGGAGTCTATCGGTTGTCGACCCGGTTTGCCACCTAGGCCTTATGGAGTCAATCTTCGGAATAAACAGTACGAATGCAGGAGGTTCCAAACACTTCATTATCCGTGTGCACATGTTGTGGCAGCGTGTGCTAAAGCGAACCTTAGTGTTGAACATTTTGTCGATGATGTGTACACGCTAGAGTGTACATTGCGTGTCTTGGAAAATGAGTTCCCTGTCCTGCCCGACCTGTCTACATGGGAGGTGCCTCGAACGACTTTTGAGCTTGTCCCTGACAGAGCGCTACGCAGGAATCCAAGAGGCCGTCCGCAATCATCCAGAATCCGTAATGAAATGGACTTTATGGAGAAATCCGACGGTAAGCGCCGTGGAATATGCAGGTTAGGTGGTCATAATCGAAGTAAATGCCCAATGAAACTATCATGTTGGA
The DNA here is from genome assembly GCA_025506655.1 of Gossypium rotundifolium. Lineage (NCBI taxonomy): Eukaryota > Viridiplantae > Streptophyta > Magnoliopsida > Malvales > Malvaceae > Gossypium > Gossypium rotundifolium. The sequence goes on along the minus strand of CP106725.1, from coordinate 42,058,193 downwards.
CAATCGTCATGAGCGATGTGGAATTGATCTTATTCAGAGTAACATGTTTTGTATTCTGATTTTTGGTAATTTTTGTGGAAGATTAACATGTATGTATTTTTATTAATATAGTAATCTATGGATTTGTATGCAAAATAAATTTCATTCGTACTACAAACTAAGTTAATCTACAATCGGACAATTAATATAACATACATTGCCAATTCAAATCTAATCAATATAACCAATACACATCGTTAATTTTAAAAAACCTAATCGAACTCACTTAAATACCAATTCGTACCATTTAACATTTTTGAATAGCAAAATTAACTAATCATAGTGACCATATACATGACCAAAAATCAAAATGAAATATTCCATCGCGTGGTCAAATCTTGTTACGAAATGTTGCAATCTAAATAATCAATTTAAATGAATACAAATAAATTACAAATATTATAATATTTGCAAATACAAAATACAATAAAATCAAAACCACAACAAACACCTAAAACTGATGGTTCGATGGTGTAGTCCTTGGTGTGTACTTCTGCGGTGCTCGACGTTCACGTCGTGGGTGCCCGCGACGTCCAACATCCTCTTCAGTCTCTCCGGGGGTCCGGGTGGGGTCCGGTGGAGGTGTGCTAAACATGGCGAAAAAATCATATGGCTCAAGGGTGTAGATGAACTTGAGCGAAGCGGTTCTCGATGCGATGGATACGACCCGGGAGGCTGATGTCCGGCGGTGGATACGGCCGGAGTCTTTATCTTGCAGTGTGTACGATCCAAATATATCAACCCGTCTTGGTATGCACCTCCTGACGAGCCCGGCATATATGAATGATATGAATGTGACTCCGAATGTGAATGTGATTCCTCGGGCTCGGGCCCCAGCTCTGGCTCGGGATTAGGATCCGCAGCTACTTCCGCCTCCATATCGGGCCCCGACTCTGGCTCGAGATTAGGATCCGCAGCTACCTCTGCCTCCATATCGCCCATCGGTTCATATGCCCCATCTCATTGCTGTCAGACGGGGACTACAATCGATCGCCTCCTAGTAAATATGGCTTCCCATACTAGAGTACCATTGTATGTACTCTAATGGAGGTTGAAGATCGGAAGCCATATCCATCCGGGTATTCGAGAAGCGAGCATTCCACACCGCAATAAATTCACGGTGCCTAACCCCCAATCACGATCCTGTCTCCTCTCTTAGTTTTGCCATGAACCTTTCCCACTTTGCATGGCGGATCCGGATATATTGGATGCAACCAAATTGGCGCGACTTTCGGTCCCCGTGATACCACTCGACTACATTGAAACAGAGAATTGGTGCGTTAGTGCACCACATATACGAGTGAATATATGAGGCCGGGGGTATAACGGATGCAATTTCCGGTCTACGGTATGGCATCCATATAAACTGCATGATTAAAAACATTGTTAAAATTAAACACGGTGTGCGTAAAATATAAAAACTACTACATAACCAATATTGGAATCGCTTATCCCTTCCTCGGCATGTTGTTCAATCATAAGTCTCAGATATCGGGACACATGCGACCTCCGATACAGGATAAATACTCCACCTACAAAAATAAATTTCAAGTCAATAATATCAATATTAAGAAATTTTTAATTAATGACAAGTTATATTTTATCACCTGTTTACGAGCGGATATACATATGGTTGGTGGGTAACTGATGCCAAGAATGGCATCCGATACAGAGCCCATGACTGCAGAGTATTAGACATCCGCCTATATCTCAGTATTGGATCTGTCGTCCGACAAAGCTCACGGTACAACATCGCAAGGATCGGAACCCCAACTATACGAGCGAGTATTCCTCATATCAGCTAATAGGGGTAGGTATTGGATATGAACCCTATTATTATTTGCATTGGGCATCAGTACATCCCCTATGACGTGCATAATGTACGTTCGACTAGCGCACATCAACTCATTGCGGTGGGATCGGTGATAACTATTCATATCTCGCTCTCAGCCATGTCAATTTCAACTCTGTAAAATTTTTTCCATCATCGCCGGACGAGTTCCCTAGTAGGCTCTGACAAAGCGTATGTGGGTCATCTATCGCACTGAAGCCCGTAACGGGTCTCCCATCAATTGGGAGCCCAAGTTGCAATGCAACATCCTCAAGAGTGACTGTGCACTCTCCACACGGGAAATGGAAAGTATGGGTCTCCGGGCGCCAACGCTCGACTAGTGCGGATATGATATCATATCGCAAGTCAAACGTCCGGATCAGTGCTGCCGACCCAAATCCATCTTGCTCAATATACAGCATCAATCGTTCATCCGGGGGATTCCTTAAGCCATTCACCCGGGCCCTTAATACACGGTACGAGTCCTGACAGTGTTAAATCATAAAAAAATTAGATATGATTAATAACATAATTTATTATGTTGCTATTTTGTTAATACAACCTGCGATAAATAAATAACAATACATTACCATTTTATTAGCAGCGTCAGATATGTGAGGATCTTCACTAATCAATGAAGCCATTTCATCTCAAATAAATTTTTACCTACATAAAAACAATAAATCTTTATTAAATTAGTGACAAATAACATACCTCAAATAATCATATTCACACATAATAATAATATTAACTAAAATAATATTTACGGTTTCATAAAAATAATATTATATTAACATAGCTAAAGTAATAATAATAATAATTTTAGAATTCCTTAATAATAATATTACGATATCGTATACCTCTTTCTAATAAAATCGCTTATTATCACATAATAATTTAGTACATAATTATTATATAATACGAGCATTTGTTCGTTTTATTTTATATATTACGAGCCTGTTCATTTTATTATAATAATTATATATTACGAGTATTTGTTCGTATTAATTTTTATTATTTCAAGACATAATGATTCAAATATAGGGTTTTACTATTTATTTTATATAAATTTAGTAAAACCTCTTATTAACACTATGTTCGTTCAGTATTTCCTAAGTGTTCAAATTCTATAACTTTCAATAAAATATTATTAGATTTAGTAAAACCACTTATTTTCAGTATTTACTTGTATTTTCCTTTTCTCATAATACTAACAATAATTATAATATATATTATTTTCATATTTCATTATTTTATATTATTTATTTTAATACATAATGTTTCAAACATGTATTATTTTAATGTTATTTTATACTAATAATAATTATAATATTTCTTTACTAAAATAATAATATAATACTAAATAAAATAATAATTACCATTTTTACTAACAATAATACTACACTAACAATAATAGTAACAGTTATATATATATACTAACTATAAATTAATCATTAAGGATTAACTAATAACCATATACTACCTAAAATTATGTTAGAGTTAAAACTAACATATTAATATATATATATATATATATATATATATTTATTTATATATATATATTTATTTATTTATATATACATACTTTACTAACTAGTTAAATATTTATTTAAAATTTCTAACTATAACTTACTAACTAACTAAATTAATTACTACTTAACCTACTAATCCTAACTAACATACTTATTCTTATAATATAAACTATTAAACTAAACTAAACTTAAATTAACTAACAACAAATAAATAATAAAATAATTAATATATAATAAAATAAAATAATAACATCAAAACACAACATAAACAATTTTAAAAAAAATAATACCTAAATTGCACTAAAAATTTTTTTCTCCCCGTTATCTCCTCCCTTTCTTCTTCTTCCTCCCTATTTCTTCTTCCTTTCCTTTCTTCTTTCTCTTTCGGCGCCACCACTTCCTCTTCCTCTTCCTCTTTTTCTTCTTCCTCTTCTTCTTCTTCTTGTCACATCGCTTTTCTCCAAATTGTCTTCTTGCTTCAATTTTTGGGTGGGGTGGGGGAGGGACCATTTAAGGTCCCCATGAGCAGATAGAGGCATGCAGGTGCCACCTATGAGATCGCATTGTCCAGGCCTGGTGCCGCCTATGGGATCGCATTGTTCAGGCTCTCTCTGCTTTCCTTCACTGTTCATGCCACTGTTCTCTGCCGTTTTCAGCTTTCACTGTTCATGACACTGTTTGGGTGCAGGTGCCAGGGTGGTGCCGCCTATGGGAGTGGCGTGACCACCCTGGCCATACAACTTCCGTAAATAATTGATATGCCATACCATTTTCGTATTTTTTTTTAATCTATTTGTGTAAAAAACCCGAGAAACCCTGCTTTTGAAGATCCTTGCAAACAAACCCAGAAAAATCATTTTCACATTTTCATAAATAGGATTCTCCCACAAACAACTCCCATCTTGAACTGCCACTTTCTCTAATTTCAGCGTCGGCTTCCCAACATCCTCCGGCACCAACGCTATAGTTACGGCGGACTTTTTCAACTGTGGCACTTGAAAAAAAAAAAACAAAAGAGGCTAAATCAGGCAAGAGATCTTTCAAAAACTCTAATAAATTTTTTAACTAAGAATCTAACTCAGTAGTATCTGAGTTGCCTGAAACTGCAATTGAAACACCACTTTGATTTTCTTCTTGTCGCTCTTCCATGCCTTAAACATGGTTTATTTTTTTTCAAGAGTATATATGCTTTTAGTTTCTCTGTTGAATGTTTGCTGCTGAAGTGTTCAGAGAAGAAATAATAAGGATAAAAAAGTAAATTGGCTGTTAAAAGTCCTTTTACTATGAGAAATGGAGAAATTTTTAGCTTTTTTATCTGGCCAAAAGCACTTCACAAACGTGGAAAATTTTTTCTATTGGCCCTTGTTCTCTAATGCTTTTAGAGCAAAAGTGCTTTTTTAAGCAAAAGCTCATCAAAAACGGAGTGCCGAACGGATAGCAAATAGACTTTCACATTTTCAGTCAAACATAATAATTAGTGAAATTGTTGAAAATAATTAATTTTTTAATAATAAACAAATTTCTACTTATGATTAAGGTATTTTTACCATTTTCGATATATATAAATGATGGACGTCGAAATCACTAAATATAAATTCTTACGACAGTAATTAGTAGTATAGACAAATAGGGTCAAATCCACAAGGACTAACTATCTACTTTCTCCTTTTTTCGTAATCAGAATCGTTATCGTGGTAACAATCGTGCTCACGACCTGTGCGTAGAAATGCTAAAAATAAAAATAAAAAGAGGGGGTTTAAATTGATTAATATAAGGAAATACGAAAAATAAAATAAAAACATATTCGAAAATGCAAAAATAAATTCAAGAAAATAAAATAAATGGATAAATAAAATATTTTTTTTAAGCTTAGCCTTAGTCTCGGTGTACTCCAATCTTAAATCGATCCTTAAAATAGATTTTCCCTTCAAAGCAATAAGTTGACTATAGCAGCTAAGAACGTCCTAATCGCCAACTTTTCCTTATGTAGTCAATCCCAGTAGAACCTACAAACTAACTCTTGCCAAATTTCTAACTACGATACATGTGTACGCAATTTAAGATTTCGACAGCCTTATGATCTGAAAAGCCCAACTCGAATCAACGGCCTCAATCACGTGGGTCGTTTAAATCCGATCTCTATCTCCTTTGACGGAATCCAACAGACTTTTCTCACCTAGACATGCCAATTTGTTTGCGAGAATTCAAACACAGCACGATCGATTCGACTTCCCAACTGTATGCCAAACAACTTCAACTCAACATGCACTTTTTGAATCGAAGCTGAATCAATTTTAAGGGGCAAATTTATACTATCCCATGTACTGAAGAGATAGAAAAAGAAAGGGCCTTGGAAGGTAATTAAACCTAAAGTTGAAAGTAAAAGAAAAAATTTGAAAGAACAGAAAAAGGAGTGACGCAGGAAGGGGAAAGAAAATAAGGAATTTGATTATTTCACAGGCCATGTGTTGAATTGGTTGTACTCATTAGGTATATACATTTTAGTGTTAAAATTTAGTTAGATTTTTATTAAATATTATTATTAAATAATTCAAAATTTTAGAAAAATAAAATTAAAATTAAAATTTGAACTAATTACAGAGTTGTAACGATATAAAAAATTCTTCAATCTTTATCCGGTCACTTTTAAAAAAAATCTTCAACCCTTCAATCTTTATCCAATCATATTTGAATTTTCAGTCTTTTAATCAAGCCCTCCTCTTTGCTTTTTGTTTCAATTTAGCCCTCTTTTTTTGTAAGAGTTTGAATTCAGCACACCAATTTTATTTCTGATAAAAAAATCTAAATTTAATAATATTTTACGCGATAATTAACTAAAATAAATATATTAAAATACAAATTTATCTTGCTATCAATAAATTATTTTGATCATGTTAATAAAACTTTTTTATTTAATAAAATTCTATAATTCTTATAATTTTATTTATAAGTAAGATAATTTATTTATCAATTAAATTTATGTAAGTTAAATTTGATTTCTTATTTATAAATACGATAAATCTTATAAATAATATTTTTTTATAAAAGTAAATTTAATAATATAATGAATAAAAAATTATATTAGTCAATTTAAAAGTTTTTCATACTCATACTTATATTATATTATAGATATCGGTTATATAAATTCATTCAATAAAAGTTTTTAATTGATAAAAATTATGTATTTATAAGTATGATAAATTTTCTTTTAATGTAAATTTATTTAACCAAATATTTTAGAAAAATATTTATAAAAGTTATAAATAATAAAAATATTTAAACAACAAATCCAATAATATAAAGAATATAAAAATATTATTTTGGTCACTTGTACTTTAATACACTAAATTCTAATGTCATTTTTAAGCGGTTATTTTTAATTATTTTTTTAAATATTGTATTTTAATTACTGTAATAAGCGTAAATAACTTTTTCACCCGAAATAAATATTTACTTATTTAACAATTGAGATATTATAGTAATAAAAATTAAATAACAACACAAACATTTTTAATATATTTTTGTTAGGATATTATTATTAGGAGATATCTTTTAGGATATATTTAGTAATATATTATATATCTTTTCTTTTTTACGTGATTACGATTATAAATATGATGTATATTCTTGAAGTCCAATCAATAAGATTAAAAAGATTTTTCTATTTTTGTCAGTCAGCAATATGAATTTTTTTATGCAATTCATGCATTGTGTAGAATTAAAGGTGTCCATATGTTGGGCCGAGTCTAATCAAAATTTTAGGCTCGTTTATTAGGCTCATGCTCGGTTCGACCTGAAAAATGGGCTTAACATTTTGTCCAAGCCTGGTTCGAATAAAAATATTAAAACTCGGCTCTGCCTAATCAGATTAATTTTTTTGTATTAATTTTTTAAAAATATAATACATTAAAAATACTAAAAACAGTAAAATAAATATTTCCTAACAAATTGAAAATAAATAAATTTTAAAAATATGTATATTTAAATAATATTAAAATAGATTTAATTTAACAGAAAAATACTTCTAAAATAATAATAAAATTAATAATAAAATAAGAGTTGTACAATAACAATAAAGTAATAACAACATAATAATAAAATAATAGTAAAATAGTGAAAATAATAAAAAATAACAATAAAACAATGAAAAACAGTACATTTTTTTTTTTTGCATATTTGAGTAGGACCAAGCCAGACATGGACCAAAAAGTATTGACTTAATTATTTTGCTCAAAACTATTTTTTGAGCTTATATTTTTACTCATAAGTGGAGAATGTTCCAAAGAAAAGGATGATTTTATAAGAAAACAAAAGATGAGGTGAGCTGGTAGTAGAAGCCAAAAGAGAGTGACTCGATGGATAATATGGCATCCCTTTTATGGAATTATAACCAAAATAAAAAATAAAAAGGCTATCAGATTATATTTTCCTGCCGCCTCTCAATTTCCTCTTCATCACTTAATTCTTTATTTTTTGCTAAACCAAATCATAATAAATTGCAAAATTTAAGTCTTTCCCCAAGGTGAAAATTGAAGCTTGAGAAACCAGGAATGGAGAGCAAAAACCCAAAATCAGAACTGACTGTAATAAAGTTAAAGCCAATAGAAGCAACCCCAGAAAGCTTCAAAGAATTCGGTCAAGTCATTGAAGCATCCCCAGATGGAGAAGAATTCGGTCCGACTGATGCTCAGCTAGACCTTTCCAAAGGAATTCCCAGGTTTAATTCTTCATTTCTTTAACTATTTCTGTTACAAGTTTATGTTTTTGTCCGATTATTTTGTGGTTTTTCTTACATGCTTGGGGATTTTTATGGGATTTCAATTATTGGGTTTTGAACCTTTTTTTCTTTTTGGATAAAAATTCATACTAATTGCAGTTGTCTAGTCTTTTAGGTTATTTCAATCAGAGGAACCTGATAACATAGTAAATGGAGTGTACTAATTGTCTAGTTTGGAGGAGGAGAAATTCCCTACTTGATGTTATTTTTGATAATTCCAATCCAATTTGACATCGAGTAGCACAATTTGAGTTACTGGTTTCAATCATTGCTACAGATTTGGTATTTTAGCTTTAAGTCTTGGTTGTTTACTCACATTCTTTTCTATGTATCGACTTCCCAATGCAATTGTATTAGGTTTTACATCATGAACCTTCAGAACCGGCCGCTCAAGTTTTCAACGATTACGCATCATGCCAGTGTGACACAATGCCTTGGATCTATAGGGGGTCTTGTTTGGTATCTCGGAATTGCTAAGCCTTCCTTGGTGGACTCGGAAGAAGTTAAGAATGAGAAAGGGAAGATAGCGGTGCAGTCTTGTTGTGGTCATTTCTACGTGCCTCCGGCCATTGAGGATGTTCATGTTTTTAGAATTGCAGGTCCTAAGTTTATCAAACTTAATCGTGGAACATGGCACGTTGGGCCTTTGTTTAAAGCCGATGCTATGGACTTCTACAACTTAGAGCTAAGCAATACCAATGTGAGTTCTTGTGCTCTTAAACCTTTCTCTCTTTGATCCTTTTCAGCTAAGTCCAACACTCACTCAAAACTGCAGCTTGCATCACAAGTCTTGAATTTCACTAAGAGAATTAGCTTTTAGATGTTCACTGGATAAATAACCTAATCATCTTTGCTGGAATGAGTGTGGTTATGAGCTATAGTACTGGAGGTAGGTATACTGTATTACTTTGATTCTTTATTTTCCCTGAAATACTCGAGTACCCAATATCTGTCCTCGACACAGGGTCAAGCATAGATACAAGGATTTGGCTCAATTGAGATATGAAAATTAAACATACCCGTGGAAGATATATATATCTGTGTTTAACATTGACACCCAAGTCCGAGTAAGGTATGTTTTAAGAATGTAAGGAATAGAATTGTCAGTATTTATGAGAGTTTTGTGAATAAAATAGGTGGTGGATCATACAACACATGTATTCAAGAAGGAAAACGGAGTCATCTTTTCAATTGATGAGTAGCTTTGTTCGTCCGATGCCGAAGATGTTTAGAGACGTGATTTTGGAGAGTGAAAACTTTCCAACACTATCAAATATGTTGATTTTGCGTTTTAGTTTTTCATACCTGATGTTATATTGTGATGTATATACATGATGAAACGATTAAAAAAACAGATTGGAGCTTAAAGTTTAAGTCTATAAAAATTTCGATTTAATTATAGCTTGTATTTTCATTTTTCATAACGTTGTTGCATGAGACTAAGCCTTAGTTTAGCGATGTTTCTCTAAAGTGTTATTGAGATAAAAAAATGCTTTGCAAGAACACTTTTTTAACCTAAAGCAAAAGAGCAAGAGCAAAAGTTAAAATTTTCTGCTTTTGCTTTTGGTTAAAAAAGTGTTCTTACAAAGCATTTTTCTTTTTATCCCGAGAGTACTTTTGAAAAGCTCAAAAGCATTTGGTTTTGTAATGTTTTTATTTTATAAGTACTTTTTGTTTTAAATCTGTTTTTTAGAAGCAATGCTCAACTTGATTGGAGGTTAAAACTGATAAAACAAAAATATATTCTTGGTTTAATTTGTTGGTCTAGTCAATTTAACTAATTTGTTGGTTTAATCAATTTAACTAATTTTTATTTAATATTTAATGTTAAATAATATTAAATATAGTAAATAATTGATAAATTGAGGTAAAAGGATTTTTCCAGTTCTCAATTTTGAAATTAAATAAATTAATTCTTTTTAAAATAAATTAGCATAATTTAATTATTGTCAATTTTAAAATAAGTAATTAATGACTATTCATCATATTGTTCAATTTTGTTTGGTAAATAATAAATTCAGCTTTCAAAGTTTACACATGATTAATTTAGTCTTATTTTAATAAATTTATCCCGTAATATTTGTGTAAATATTGAGGTTGAATTTGTTAAAAGTATATATAAACATTGAAGGTTAAATGTGTTACTATAACGTCGTGATTAATTGTCATTAATTACTCACTTTTGAAATTGATATGAATTAAATTATTCTAATTTTTTTAGATAATTAATTTACTCAATTTCAAAATTAAATTTTTACGGTAAATTTAAATATATTTATAAGGGGGAGGGGATGTGGGTGTCAACACTTAACCACTGGTTGTAAGCTTATTGAAGCTCTGGTTTTTAATGTAAAATTAAGAAGTTCATAGGCTCATGTCTCATCAATTTCTAAAAATTGGTTAAAATGTTAAATTATTAGATTAATAAATTTATGATTTAAACAAGTATATATATTTATAAAATAAGTCTTGTTATAAATAAATGTGAATGTTTATATTCTAACCCACTCATTTATAAGGTAAAACTTCTCATTCATTATGCAAGTTGTTTAATGTGTTAATGAAGCACTTAAATAAGCTTCATTTATTGTATTGCATTGGATTTTAATTACTTATAAATAGAATCCTTACCGAGTGAAATAAGATACGAGAAAATTATTTGTTTACTTTAAGTATTCTTTTATTTGATTATTTTATAATATGTTATCAGCACAAGCTTCTACGAGTTCATAGTGAAGTTCACGTCATTTCGACTTTATATAATTTGCCCGTATAACTCCTGTTAAACTATATACGGTATACATATTTTCATAATTCTTTCATTTTATTTTCTAGATAAAATATTTGCTTTGGGTAACATTTTCACATTTACTTTTACAACTAAAATCTAATAATGATAATTATATATATATATATATATATATATTTTTTTTATTAAAACACATTTCAGCTTAATGTAATTTGTGTTAAGTTATTATTATGACTATTCCTCTCTATGCCAATATTTGACATACATATTATTATTTAGCAAATTTGGTATATATAATTGAATTATTTTATGATTGAGAATGCTTATTATTTTACTAATATTTTTATTATTATTTTGATTCAAGTGATTATAATGTCAAATCTTGCCAAACTTGAATTTGCGGCCTTAGACATCTCGGGCAAAAATTATTTGTCATAGGCATTAGATGCTGAAATTCACCTAGATGCTAAAGGTCTAGGAAATACTATATTAGCAAATAAAGAAACATCTAATCAAGACAAGGCAAAAGGAATGATTTTCATCCGTCATCATCTACATGAATGATTAAAAGTGGAATATCTCACTGTGAAAGACCCTCTTGAGTTGTGAAAAAATTTGAAAGAACGGTTTGACCATCAGAAAACGGTGATACTCTCTAAAGCTCGTTATGATTAGATGCACTTACGGTTGCAAGATTTTAAGACTGTAAGTGAATATAATTCAAAACTTTTCAAATTTGGTTCTCAACTAAAATTATGTGGAGAAAACATAACTGATGAGGACTTGTTAGAGAAAACATTTTCAACCTTTCATGCTACTAATGTGCTCCTACAGCAGCAATACTGTGAAAAAGGTTTTAAAAGGTATTCTGAATTGATTTCATGCCTTTTGGTGGCTGAACAAAATAATGAGCTATTGATGAAAAATCATGGAATTCATCCTATTGGTTCTGCACCATTCCCTGAAGTGAATGTAGAAGTACACAATAATTATGAAAATAGAAAATATAGAGGTCGCGACCGTGGTCGTGGACGTAGTGTGGGACATGGTCGAGGACGTATTAGTAATCGTTATCATGGTGGTCATAACACTGATACTTCTAACCACCAGAAAAAGAATAACAATGATAGACAAGAAAGAAGTGGTCAAAATAATCCTTCAAAGATTGTTGAGAATATATGCTACCGATGTGGTATGAAGGGGCATTGGTCACGTACCTGTCGAACGTCTGAGCATCTAGTGAAACTTTATCAAGCATCCATTAAAAAGAAGGGAAAGCATATGGAGACAAATTTTATATTCCAAAATGATGAAATGGAGGCAAAAGATGAATATATTCACTATAATACTAAAACTGACCATGCCTATGAGGGTGATAAATTTAGTGACCTTAATAAAATAACTCACCTAGATGTGGCAAATTTTTTTGAGAATCATTAGAAAAATTGATGTTATTTTGACATTTATATGTTGTTTTAAGTATGTTTTATTTTCTTGCATAAAGAATAATTTATATATTTAATAAATATTTGCAATGTTTCTCATATTTTATTTTGTTTGTTTTTATGAAGAATATGAATATTCAACAAAATTTCGATGGACCCAAAATCAATGGAGACATGTGTCTTGCAGATAGTGCTACAACACATACTATTCTTAAAGATAAAAAATATTTTTCTCATTTGACAATGAGTAATTCCCATGTTAATACAATATCGGGTAGTTCAAAACTTATTGAAGGCTCTGGAAGAGCTATTATATTATTACCTAAAGGTACAAAATTTGTCATTGATGATGCTTTATATTCCACTAAGTCTCAAAGAAATTTATTGAGTTTTAAAAATATTCGTCTTAATGGATATCATATTGAGACTATGAATAAAACTCCCCAAAATTGATATTGTTGGTTCTGTTTAAATGTGACACAACTATGTATCTGATTCAGTGGTTAAGTGTTCTAGATGTGTGTGTGTGAGGTTCCAAGTTCAAGCCTTACCTTAGGCAAAATTTTGGTATTTTTCTGATATAAGCCCTATCTTTGGTCAATAGGCTTTTATTTAATTGTTGGTAAGCTTATGTTAGAATGGGCCTACTGGTCTGGTGGTTAAGGGGAGTGTTTGTTGGCAGAGGGTCTTGTGTTCGAATCCCTATGCAAGCAAGGAAATTTTTTTGCATGGGGTTTGTGAGCGTGTGGATGAGTTCGATTGAAATTGGAATTTTGAAGTGGTTGTGATGGAGGGGTAAGTGGGAGAAAATCGAAGGATGTGGAAGTTATCGACTTAGTTGGGATTCTTTTGGAAAAATTTCGACATTCTCTTCCTCTCTAATCCATCATTTTTTTCTGACGTCTCACCTACCCTTCTCTGTCGATTTTCTTTAGCTATTTTTTGTCTTTCCTAATTCTTTTGTTTTTCCTCATTTCTGCTTTCTTTTTGATAACCGAATCATTATTTCATTGTCCCTATATAGTTTGTGTTAACGGTAGGTTGGTAAGTTTCAGTGCTTGCTTTTCTAAACGTTCTTTGAATTCTTTCTAAGAGGGGTTCCTTTTTGATGTCTAGGAAGTAATCAAAGGACTGAACATCGCTCTTATTCGGTGAGTTAAGTTTGTGGGATTCTCGTTTCTATCGAAGGTATGGGTTTCGATAGTTAAAGGATGAACGTCTCATTGCAATCCCGTTTAGGTTTTGTTAATGTTACTGAAATTGGGTGTTGGGATGACGATTTTTAAGTTCTAGAGTGTTCAGGGATCGTTTTAGCATTAAAGCGTAGCACGGTGTACCCGATTACGCAAAAAAAAGGGGTTTTAGTGAGAGCTAAAAACTATACTGTCGACGCCAATGGGGCGTGTGGTTGCCCGTGTGGTAGGCCGTGTGCCATAACACGGGCGTGTGATCAATGAGGCCAGACCGTGGGCGCAAGACACGGCCGTGCGATGGCCAGGTAGGCCGTCTGCGACACATGGGCTAAACTGATTTTGGCCTTGTGGGCCACACAGGTGTGTGGGTCCACACGGGTAATCCACACGGGCGTGTGGGAATTTGGGTTAGGCTGTGTGATCCACACGAGCCAAGGCCAATCTAGGCATGTGGGACACACGGGTATGTGGGCCCACACGGGTAGGCCACATGGGCGTGTGAGCCCATTATCACTGAATTGATTGCTAAGGTTGCACAGGTCACCCAAGTCGAATGTGAACCTATTGTAGGGTCGGTAAGTATTACTTAGACCTCTAATTGTGTGAACTAATTGATTGATGGATATATATTGAGCATGATGATAGTATGCATGTATACATTTACTGATTATATGTACTGATATCACGAGATAACATGTCATGTATTGCATGGGGTTGGGTTGATTTTATTTGGAGGAAGTGTACTGAAAGGCTTTTTAGCCTAATATACTGGCAGCTCAGCTGCAAACTACTGTTTTGTGCCGCATTCTGTACTACCTGGGGTGTAGGGATAAGTGGGTTGATTTAATCCCCATATGGAGTATAAGGTTAGACGGAGATGGTGTGTAGAGGCTGGTTGGGTAGGACTTGTTACTGAATACTGTATATCTGTTACTGATGCTATGATGGGCTAAGGCCCTTGTACATACTGATACTGATACTGAGTTGGGCTAAGGCCAAACCTTTACTGATACTGAAAGGGGTTTAGGCCCAAGACTATTTCTGATTGTGTACTGTGTTTACTGTTGTTTATTTTTTGTGGAATTACACACTGAGTTTACGTAAACTCACCTCTCTCTGTTTAATGTGCACAGGTAATCCCCAGACCTAGACAGATCGGTGCAGCGGAGGACTCGATGGTGACCACAGTTTTTGGACTTTTACAATTTATAATTTATGATTTGTGGTTTATTTAGATGTAATTTGGGGACTCTTGCTTAAATTTGGTTTGTATTTATTTTATGGATTTATAACTGCTAGACGTAGGAAAACTCGATTTTCAAAAAGGCAAAGTTTTCTCTGAACACACCATTTACTTTAAACGGTTTTAAAAGCTTCCGCAACTAATTATGATTAAAACAACCGACTGAAGGAGTAAGGATTTTGGAATTAAGAAGAGATAAGAAAAGTAAGTAAATGGAAATGGTTTTATCGTAGAAACTTAGTTTTCAACACGCTATCATGTGACTTCACCAAATTCGGCCATAACCTCTAGGCTGGGTTTGGTTCACCAAATTCGGCCATAACCTCTAGGCTGGGTTTGGGGTGTTACAATGAATGAGAAATGTAACACCCCTAACCCGTAACCGTCACCGAAATAGGGTTAAGAGGCGTTACCAAACATGTCGGAGCATTTAAAAATCATTTCACATCTTAACTTAACAATTCATAATCATAGAGTCCCTTAAATAGGTCTACGAGACTTTAAACATGCATTAGAAATGGGTCGAGACTAAATCGAGCACATACAAAATTTTCTGAAAATCAAACATTTTTCAAAGTTACAGAGGCACACGGCCTCAGACACACCTATGTGTCCAAGCCGTGGCAAAACAGGGTATACATACTGACTTGTCCACATGGTCGAGGACACACCCGTGTGCTTCACCCGTGGTTGATACTGGCTTATTTCACACGGCCAGTCACACGCCCGTGTGTCCAGCTCATGTGCGAGTCTAAATTGTTCAAATTTGCAAACTTAAGAGACACGGTCAAGCCACACGCCCATTTGCTCAACCATGTAGGCAAATATAGGCCATTTGCAAGGCCAATTTGCCACCCACACTTTGGGTCACACCTATAACATCAAACCATCTTAAATTCATACACCAAAAGCATTCAAAACATATCAAAACATGCAAAATTTGACCCATAATCACATCATACATTTGCATATACAATTCCTACTCAAACATACCAATTCAAAACATCAACTTTCCTTCAAAATATGTTACTAATACTTTATCTAAACCATTTCAACTCATAGGAATTCCTCATCAATTAAATATCTAAATTAAACATGAGTTCACCTATTTATGTATCATTTCATTAGTCTAACATTATGCACATAAAACCATACCAAATTATGCATCATATTGCTTGAACTACTCATTCATAAACATATTCATTACCAAGCCATATCACATGGCTATATTTACACAACTCAAAACATCATCCTAATACTCTAGCCTATACATGCCATAATTCATTATATACAACTTCAAAAGGCACCAAAAGATAGTTTGATAGTGTGGTGATGATCCTCGACGATCCTTAAGCTTCTCGTAGCTTTAATGATCTATATAAACAATCAAACAAACACACACAAAGTAAGCTTTTATAGCTTAGTAAGTCATAAGCAAATAAAGAACAGATAAACATTTGCATTAAATTTGACTAACCAAAATCACAAATACATTAACCAATTATACAATTAACATGTTTACAACTCAAATATTTATCACATTCATAATATCTATTTAACATCAACTTTCAAACTCACATATATCCATAAGCACATATAAATTTATCTTTTACCACTTCCAATTCATGTATCCATCATAATCATATACTTACCTTGTTCTCATTTGCATATTACAAAGCACATACCTGAATCGTTTAGTTCATTTTCACATCTGATCTCATATTGATAATGCCAGTTGAACCTTTCAGAATTAATAAGGATACTCGAATAGTCAGAAGGCTTGTACAATGCTAACATCCCAGACGTGGTCTTACATGTAATCGCATATTGATGCCACTATCCCAGACAGGGTCTTACACAAATCAAATACGATGCTAATGTCCCAAACATGATCTTACACGTAAACACAAGTCGATGCCAACGTCCCAGACGTGGTCTTACATGAAAACACATATTGGAATCCTATGTCATGACATATGTATCCTAACTATTCCTAAGGTTCGTATGGGACTTTCGGACGTCGTATCTCGATCATTTCAGACTCAAAATATTGCTCCCAAGCTCAATCATTTCATCATATCAATTTAAAAAAATAACAATTCAATTTGGCACTATTAAATTAGATACAATAGAATTTAACAACATTATTTACTTATGAACTTACCTCGAATATTGACGGATGAAATTGACTACTCGACTACTTTCGACTTCCCCTGATCTAATTCTGATTTCTTTCATTCTTGATCTAAATAAATTCAAATTTAACCAATTTAATCACACATTCATTCAACTTAATCCACAAACACATATTTATGCCTTTTTACACTTAAGCCTCAAAAATTTTCATTTTTCACAATTTAGTCCTTATTTCATAAAACACAAAATACACATAATTTCACTACTTCATGCTTAGGCTGAATCTTCCTCATGCTCATACAAGTCCATACATTTCATTTATTTCACATTTTAGTCCCTCAAAATATTATTTTCACAATTTAGCCCAAATTACTCAAATTCATCAAAAATCCAAAGACAAACATTATAATCTATCACATATCTTTTATTTTCTATCATCAAACCAAAAAAATCACAACCTATCATCAATAGCATAACACAAAATCATCATCAATTTCAAAAATTAAAACATGGGCTTTGTAGTACTCAAAGCAACGGTCACAAAAACGTATAAATACCGAACAAAACTCAAACCTTAATTTTGCTTAAACATAGCCGAACCCTTAAAGCTTTTCTTCCTTCTTTTTCTTTCAATATTCGGCAATATAGATGAACAAATGCATGACTTTTTATGTTTTATTTTATTAAAACATATATTAATATAAGAATTACCATTTTAACCATACTAAAATAATACATAAACTTTATAATTAATGTCCTCAACTGTCCACTAACCTTAAGAGTGGCCTAATTTCATTTTAAGGACTCTACATTATAAGAACAATAGCAATTTAGCACTTACACATTAATTAGCCACTTTTACATTTTACGCGATTAAGTCCTTTTATTAAATCGGGCATTCAAACAATAAAATTAAATCACGAAAATTTCACAGATATCAATTCACACATTATTTTTTGACTCAAATTTGTGGTCCCAAAACTACTATTCCGACTAGGGTTTAAACCAGACTGTTACAAGAAAAATATTGAATATCTATATATTACAAATGTTGAACGTGGAAAAAAATATGTTTTGGAAAGGCTACCTGCTAGTTCATCAGGTTTATATTATACACATATTAGTGCAATTGAGTCACATGTTACTACAAATCAGAAGTTTGTAGAACGGCATACTTTTAATAATTTGGCATGACCGATTAAGTCATCCTGGATCTATTATGATACGAAGAATCATCGAGAATTCAATTGGTCACCCATTAAAGAACCAAAAAATTCTTAAATTCAAGGATTTATCTTGTGTCGCTTGTTCTCAAGGAAAATTTATTATTAGACCATCACCAACTAAAGTTGGGATTTAATCTCCTGCATTTCTGGAACGTATTTAAGGTGATATATGTGGGCCCATTCATCCACCATCTAGACCATTCAGATATTTTATGGTATTAATAGATGCATCTAATAGGTGGTCACATGTGTCTTTATTATCGACTCGCAACCTGGCATTTGCGAGACTACTTGCTCAAATAATTCGATTAAGAGTACAATTTCCAGATTATGCAATCAAAATTATTCGTCTTGATAATGCTGGTGAGTTGACATCCCAAGCTTTTAATGATTATTGTATGTCAATTGGGATAAAAGTTGAACATCCTATAACTTATGTTCACACACAAAATGGTTTAGCTGAATCGTTTATCAAACGCCTCCAACTAATAGCTCAACCATTGCTTATGAGAACAAAACTCCCTGTTACAGCTTGGAGATATCATTACACCAAAACAGACTTTTAGCGGTGTTTTTAGTGGCATTTTAATGAAAAACGCCACAAATATTATACATTAGCGGCGTTTGAAAGAAAACGCCGCAAAAAGTTGAGCAATAACGGCATTTATTGCCCAAACGCCGCTAAAAAGGAGCAATAGCAGCGTTTTTTCCCAAATACTGCTATAGATCTGAGCATTAGCGGCGCTTTTGTAAAAACGCCGCCAAAGATCTGAGCATTAGCGGGGCTTCTGTAAAAACGCCGCTAAATCAAGAGTATTAGTGACGCTTCGCCAAAAACGCCGTAAAAATGTTAATCAATACGACGACGTTTTGTAGTTGAGCTATAGTTGCTAGATCGAGAATTAGTGGCGTTTTTTTGTAAACGCCGCAAAAAGTCTTCATTAGCCGCATTTTTTTGTAAACGCCGCAAAAAGTATGTCATTAGCTGCATTTTTTTAAAAAAACGCCGCAAAAATAATTAATTTAAGGGTTTTGATTTTAGGGGTTGGCTATTAGGCTTTAGGGGTTAGGGTTATTAATAAAAAATTAATTTATTTTAGGGTCTATGTAAGCATTAACATTCTATTTAAATTACTTTTGTCCCTTATAAAATTTATATTTAGGGTTTAGCCACTACAAGAAAATCGACTTTATATATATATTATAGTTTAAATTATTTAATTTCTTATATATATATTAAAATTATAATTATAGTTTAAATTATTTTAGAGATAATAGATAAGCTTTATATATATTAAAATTAAAAAATTGGTAACCCATGCATCTCAGAGAGAAACAAAATTAATTAGTAAATTGAAAATGTTATTTAAATTTCCTAAAATATTGAAAGAATATATAATATTCAAAATTTATCTAAATAATTTTGGGTTTAAGGTTATAATTAAGGGTTTAGTGGTTGGTATGGGTTGACTAGGGTTTCGAGTTTAGCATTTTAAGATTTAGTGTTTAGAGTTTATGGTTTACGGTTAGTACTCTTAGGATTAGGGTTATGGCCTGAGTTTATGGGTTTATGGGTTTGTGGGTGTATGGTTTAAGGTTCACAAGTTTAGGGTTCAGGGTTTATCGAATGAAGACAGAATATCATTTGATTTAATCATTAAAAAATTATAAAAATATATGCTATAAAAATGGTGAGATTGCATTTTTTACTTACAAATTAATTTCAGCCCCTAACAAAATCTGATTGTGCATCTGTTTATCCCTTTACCCTAAACATTAAATCTTAAACGGTCTAAACCCTAAATCCTAAACCATAGATCTAGATTCTAAACCCTAATTCATAACTCTAAATACTCGACCATAAACCCTTAAACTGCAAACACTAAACCATTAACTATTAAACCCTAAAATATTAAACCCTAAAACTCTAAACATTGAAAATTTATTTCATAGGAATATATATTGATGTGTATATATGTAGATATTAATGTAAAATCTTATGTTTATAATAATTAGTGGAAGCACTTAATATTGATTAAAAGTTTATTATAATTTATTAGAAATTATAATGAATCATAAAATTTGATTTTACTGTAATAAATAAATTATAATAAATCAAAATTATAAAAATAATTACCTAACTATTCTCTATTTTACGCACAAATCGATCGAAATTTAATTAAAGATAATGTTTGCGATTCTATCAATTTAATCTTAATTTTAAAAATTCAACAAATTTAACCCATAATTTTACACATTCATTAATTTAATCTTTATTCTTAAAAACACAAAATTTAAAAACCTAAAAACTTTGAAAAATATATATAAATGTTTAATTTTTATAAAATATATACAAAACTAAAAATATTTATAAATAAATGAATACCCATTTTTCAATTTTCTAACATGAAATTTATTTATTAAAGAATAAATCTAATAAATAAAAACAATACTAATAGGTTAGCAATAGTGGCGTTTTTTATAAAAACGCCGGTAATATATGAAAATTACTGAACGGCGTCGTTTTTTGCTGAAATGTATTCAAGAGTGGAAAACGCTGCGTTTTTTACGTGTTTTTAGTGGCATTTTATTGAAAAACGCCGCAAAAGGTTGTGTTTTATCGGCTTTTTTGGAAAAAAACGCTAATATATATCAAGTGTTTATAAAACGACGTCGTTTTTCTGATTTGTTATTAGTGGTGTTTTGAAAAGCGTCGCAAAATTTATTTATCTCAGCTCAAACGACGTCATTTTTTTGGCCCCAATTACCTTTACTTTCCCCAAATCAAATTTCCCCAATTCCAGAATTCCCAAATTCCTTCCAGTTTTTCCCCAAATTTTACAATCCCTATTTTCCCAAATCTCTTCTGATCGAAATCCAGTCCAAAATCCCTTCTGATCGAAATCCCTATTTTCCCTTCTGAATGGAATCCCTATTTTGCCAAATCTCCACCATCGCATCTTCTATTACACGCCGCCGCTGGAAATTCAGGCTATTATTTTTATTCTTGAATATATTCTGTTACACACCGTCGCATACTTTTGTTTTTCATTTCGTTGGTTTTCAATCATGTTTTATGTTCACTCTTACTTTAGGGTCTAGGCTACTGCTTTATTTTTTGTTTTATTTTCATTTCGATTTTTTTTTTGCATGCAGGAAATGATCTCTGATTTTCTTCAAAGTTTGAAGTGCGGAGATTGCTCGTAAATATACTTTAAAAGGTGCGGAAATGACCTCTGATTCACTCTTTTTTTTGTTGTTGATATTTTGGAGCTTGATGACAGCTTGATGGTTCTGGTTGATACAAAACTCAAAACGATGTCTTATTTAGTCAGTCTATTATTCTGATTGAATGGTATGGTCCAGCAGCAATTTCGCATTCTTCTGAGGATACCCATTGGCTCTCATCTCTGATAACAAAGATATCATCTTTAATGTAATCTCTTCCCTCTTTTGCTTTTTGTTTGTTTTATGTGTTTGGGTTAAGTAGAGAAGAAATAAATTTCATTTTAATTGATTTACCAGTTACTTGGTTTTGTTTTGTTTAATGGGTTGTTTCCATTTCTTTGGTTTTTATTAGTTTACATATGGTGATTCAACGATTTTGTTTTCATTTTATAGTTCGACTATGTCGCACAATGTAAGAGTCATGATTATTGCTGTGAAAACGACTTTAAGAAACAATCTTGTAAAATGCCTCTTTATGGAGATGAAATAAAAGCTTCGAAATCTTATGTAGTGGCATAATTCCATGATTTAAATTATCGATGTAAATTATATTGGTTTACGCCATGATTAGTGATACTAAGCTGTAATATGATTAAATACATGAGTTTGTTGATATTTTGAAAATCTTGAAACAAGCCCGTAGTAGCTCATGTTCCTGAACACTTCTATGCGATCCTAATATCCTCTTTGAACACCTATGCTTCAGCGCTCCTGTTATTGTAGTTCCGAATAAATCATCCATAGTATCCCCTCTTTATTTGTCTATGCTTTTTAAGGGATAAACTTAAATATGTTTTTCATTATATAAATGAATTCTTGAAATTGGTAGATGTTATTATCACTACTTTTAAATGCTTCATTAGTATCTTCTTTTTCGATTCCAGAAAAGTAATCTTTGTTGTGTACTTATTGCAGGTCCATCCTATTTTAATGGTCATTTGATTACTGCTCTTAAATGGTGAAGGTGAATTCCATTTTCTTATTGTTATAAGCATGTTCTTAATGTTGCTAATTTCTATTATTCAGATTAAATTATGCCAATTTGACTAGATGAAAGAATAAATAAGTATTGAGTGAAAAAGAAACTGTTGCATATCTAGAAATTGGTTGTTTTTTGAGAACTTATCCTTTTTTGTCACTGATAGGTTTATTGAGGTTTTCTTGGGACTTGAGAAGTGACTTGCTCATAAATTATTAGTGGAGGTACTCTAATATTTTTATGTACCTCTAAGATTCTACAGTTTATTTAATTTTTCATGACATGATTTTGCTTAAAAATTTGGATTTGGATTTCATTTTCCATAAAAATTGTAATAATGGAATGCATTCCTTGTGAATAAAATTAGTTTAGTTTCAATATAATATATCTTTGAAAAGCATAAAAAGTATGAACTTGTCAAATTTAAAAATTTTCTAGGAATTTCTAATTCTCTACTAAAGAGGCATTTAGCAAATATATGTATTTGACAAATAAGCATGGATGTTACATTTGTATGTATGTTAACCCTTACTTTATACTATTTGTGAAATCTGAGTTCCAAATTGCTACCTAAGGGGATTGTCATGATTTCTTGGAAGGATTTTGATATGAAAGTATATATTATGCCTTTCGTTTTCTCTATTGAGTTATCATTGCTATTATGGAGGACTGTGGCTTAAATATTTTAAGAGTTTGTGGATGTTTTACATGGTACATTGATGCGAGTTGCTGTTTTTCAAGCCTAATACATTAACTATCATACATGCATAAGCTAATAAGCACAAGTTTGTTTTCCCCCTTCCTGTCACTATTAACGGTTATCTTAGATTAATGAAACATGACCA
The DNA here is from genome assembly GCA_025506655.1 of Gossypium rotundifolium. Taxonomy (NCBI): domain Eukaryota; kingdom Viridiplantae; phylum Streptophyta; class Magnoliopsida; order Malvales; family Malvaceae; genus Gossypium; species Gossypium rotundifolium. Next base: position 42,034,970 of record CP106725.1, on the reverse strand, counting down.
TCTTGACATTGCCAAAATAGAAAGCTGTTAAGTGTGCTTTTTCTAAAAAAGCATTAGTGAATTAATGTTGTTTGATATTATTTTTATATTCTGTTTTTTATTTTTAGTTTAAAGTATTAGTGAGTTAATTTTGCCTATATTTCAATTACTGCTTCCTACTTCTCCTGCAACTGTTGGTTCAACTGAAGCTGCCATTTAAGTGTCCAAGCCTCTGTTTCTTAGTGAGAGTGGAGTAGACCAGCTTCTTGAAATTGTTAAGGTACGTTTTAGTTCAAAATTTCTGTCCAAATTGTTGTCCAAATTGCTGTTTATTATATTGTTTCAACTGGTATATAGGCTGTTTATTATATTGCTGTCCAAAAAAAAAGATTATTTATTATATTCTTTATTATAGGCTGCTTATATCGTGATGATTTTGGAAAAATTCTCATCCAAATTATCAGATATTATATTGTTTCAATCATTACTCAAGCAATATATTTAGTTAGCTCATCATCCAGTTTGGGTTTGGGATCTAAAATGTGATGTTAAGCATTTTAGATAGTTTTCTTATGGTTTCTTTTTAATATAAAAATCGAATTAAGATAACAAACAAATTATGATCCATGAATATTTTGATAGTGATTAAGCTTCGATATTTTATGAAAACAACATTGGTTTATAATTTGATACCAACATTTTAAATATTCTAATATGCTAAAATTAAATTTCTTTTTAGAAATCGATTTTGTTTTATTCAAACCCTAACATAAAATTCTTTTTAATATAAAATCGAATTGTTTTTTTAAAAAGTAATTTAAAAACTTCTTAAAATGAAAATTTATTTTGTTACTCATTAATTACTTTGTTAAGTTATTTATTTTTTATGATTTTTCATTATTTAAATATATTTTAATATAAAAATCAAATTACTAATTTTTATATTAATAATGTTTGATTTTAATATTTAATATTTTTAAATTTTTTAAAACTTATAATTTTTTATCAATATAATAATAATGATCATTATTTAAATATTTTTAATATAAAATTGAATTCTTTTTAAAAAAGTAATTTAAAACTGCTTAAAATGAAAATTTATTTTTGTTACTCATTAATTACTTTGTTAAGTTATTTATTTTTAATGTTTTTTCATTATTGTAATATATTTTAATATAAAATCAAAATTACTAATTTTTTATATTAATAATGTTTGATTTTAATATTTAATATTTGTAAATGTTTTTAAAACTTATAAATTTTTTTATCAATATAATAATAATGATCATTATTTAAATAACTTACATAATTGACATAACTCACATAACTTACATAACTTACAAAATACATGTAGTTTAATGTAATAATTTCCTTAAAAGCATTTAGTTTAAAGATCAAATTTCATAACTTTCATCAAATTTCATAACTTATATAATTTTAAGATCAAATTTCATAACTTACATAAGTTTAAGATCAAACTTCATAACTTACATAATACATAACTTACAATGCCATGTATGATGAATTTTAAAAAATATTGTTTTAAAATCAAATTCTTTTTTAAAAAAAGATTCAAAGTATATAAATTTGGAAACATGACGGGTTGCCTTATATCTCATCGTTAGATATAATGGATCCTCCTAGGTATAACAATGCCATGTATAATGAATCTTAAAGAATACATACATAATTTTAAGATCAAATTTCATAACTTACATAATTTTAAGATCAAACTTCATAACTTACATAACTTACAATGCCATGTATGATGAATCTTTAAAAAAAAATATTGTTTTAAAAATCAAATTCTTTTTTTTTTAAAAGATTCAAAGTATATAGGCTGGAAACCTGACGGGTTGCCTTATATCTCACTGTTAGATATAATGGATCCTCCCTAGGTATAACAATGCCATGTATGATTAATCTTAAAGAATACATAACTTACATAATTTTAAGATCAAATTTCATAACTTGCATAATTTTAAGATCAAACTTCATAACTTACATAATTTACATAACTTACATAGTACTCATTATATATATATATATATATATATATATATATATCATATCATTACTTACATAAATTATAAATTAACAATTTAGCCGTGTAATTTATTATCAACTTTAGACTTCAACAACTACGAAATGGATAGGACTTGGATGAATTTGTCAAGGGTAAGCAATGGCTATCGAAATGGAGTAGAAACTTTTCTAAATTTTGCATTTCAAAATGCAAGCCAAGAGAATATGATTCTTTGCCTATTTAAGAAGTGTTGCAATATCAATTGGCATTATCGTGAAGTTTTCTACGAACATCTAGTTGTTGATGGCTTTGTCCGAGGGTATAAAAAATGGATTTTCCATGGAGAGTGTACATCTAGTGGAGCCTCTTCATCGATGAATCTGGGTTATCCTCATAGTGCTTACAATCAGAATGTTAGAGAAGATAACATGGAAGACATGTTGCGGGATGCTTTTAATATGCGCAGTTTTGCAATCATTTCCACCTGACTTGGGTGCAACCGATGATTATAATTTTGGTGGAAATACTTTCACCGAAGGGGAAGAAGTGTACCTGATGAACAACCAAATGAAAAAGCGTCGAGGTTCTACACGTTACTTGGTGAAATGAATGAAGAACTGTATGAGGGATCAAAATTTTCCAAACTATTTTTCTGTATTCGTCTTTTTCACTTAAAATGTTTGGGAGGATGGACCGGAAACTCTTTGACAATGCTGTTAGAGTTTTTGCAAGAAATGTTCTCGTTTGCTAAAATCCCTCAATCTTCCAAAGACATGAAGAAACTGATAAAGGATTTGGGCCTTAGCTATAACAAAATTCATAGTTGCCCAAATGACTGCATGTTGTATTGGGGCGACCGAAAAACCAACAGTGCTGTCATGTATGCGGTCAATCCCATTGGATGAATAGAAATACAGAGGATGGTAACGAGGATGAAAATGATACACAGTCAAGGAAGTAGCCAGTTAAGATTTTGCGGTATTTTCTGCTAATACCAAGGCTTCAAAGGCTTTTCATGTCGTCGAAGACAGCCGAGTCAATGACGTGGCACCATGATGGACGAACCGATGATGGATTATTAAGGCATCCTGCAGATTCTTTAGCTTGGAAATCCTTTGGCTTCAAATTTCCAAGCTTTGCAAGCGATCCTTGGAGTGTGAGGCTTGGGCTAGCATCTAATGGATTTAACCCTTACAAAATCATAAGCACAACGTATAGTACTTGGCCTGTGGTGCTTGTTCCTTACAATTTGCCGCCATGGGTTTGCATGAAACAATCATCCTTTATCTTATCTATGATTATACTTGGAGAGAAAGGGTCCGGGAATGATATTGACATATATTTGTAGTCACTTATTGAAGAGTTAAAACAATTATGGGCTGGTGTTGAGACATACGATGTAAAGAGAAAGGAGAACTTTAATTTACCTGCAGCTTTGATGTGGACTATTAATGACTTCCCGACTTATGCCAATTTATCTGGTTGGAGTACTAAGGGACGTTATGCTTGTCCTTGTTATGCTACGCAGACATGTTCACAATAGTTATATAATGGGAATGTAACACCCCTGACCCGAGATCGTCACCGAAATAGGGTTTAGAGGCATTACCGAACAAGAAATCATTTTACATCGCATTCATGACATAAAGTCAATCATCGTCAAACACATTCATATACAATCATAGTGTCCCTTAAATGAGTCATCGAGACTCTAAGCATGCTTATAAACTGAGTCGGGACTAAACCGAAACACGTATAAAATTTCACGAAAATTTGAAACTTTTCTAAAATATAGGGGACACACGGCCGAGGGGGTAAGCCCTGCCTCACCCACAGCTACTTGACACTTCCATGTGTCCTCCCCGTGGTAGTATACTGCCAAAATCAACACGGCTGCCAAGCACGCCCGTGCGAGGGGACCGTGTGTCCTCCACGGTTTCCAAATACCCCTGTGTGTCCTGTCCGTGGTCCTATACTGCCATTTCTCGCACGACTTGAAGGCACGCCTGTGCCAAGACCGTGTATAATTTAAGCCACATTCTGCCAATTTACACACGGTCTTAGGCACGCCCGTGTGCCTCAACCGTGTGACATTATAGGCCACTTTGCAAAGTCAAAATACCACCCATAAGGGTCTAACCTACAAGCCATACAACTTAAACATCCCATGCTCATATTATCACCATAAACATACCAATATTGTCATTCCACTCATGTATTCAATTTCAACTCTATTTATACTAAATTCAATACCAACACTTATTCTATCACAAGCATAATTCATTCCCAATCTCACTACCCCTGCTAGCAATTACCAACACAAAGTTACCATTCAATAGCAAATATCCCAATTCACAAATCATGCCAAAAGATGTATCACATATACCAAAACCATTCACACTAAAACTAGCACATATCTAGCCACATACCATGGCTACTTACAAAATCAAACATGATTCAAATGACCAGCCTATACATGCCATATTACAACTATATACATCATTTCAAGAGTACCAAAATAGAATGCCGATAGTGTGATTGAGAAGCTGACGATCCAAGATCCGAGCTAGCTTTACTGACCCTGCAAAGCAGAGAAACAAATCACACAGTAAGCTTTACAGAGCTTAGTAAGTTCGAATTATAAAACAATTAACTCAATGAACCAAGTCAATATACACATTTAACCATCACATAGATATTTTATCAATGGTACACAAGTTTAACTTTATTCAATACTCACATAGCATTCCATTCTTTCACTTCAAATTTCACCAATCACATAGGTATCATACTTACCTTGCCAACACTTAGTTAATCACTAATCATACTATCCAACCATCACATAGATAATGACACAACCAAGCACAATATCACTCTCAACCACATGCTTAATTAACTATTCATTCAACTCTTAAATCTATCATCAACCATATAGATTCAAACATATTTTGATCAACACGTAGTTACTCACCATTCATACAAGTCAATTCCTCGATTTTACCTCTATTTCAACCTCTGCTATTACTCAAATGAATTTGCACACTTAGTGCCAATTTGACAACCGAAGCCTATTTGTCATCGCACACTTAGTGCCGATATGTTAAACAGAACTTATATCGATAATGCACACACAGTGCCATTTTGATGAGCCAAAACTTCTATCGTTTCACACACACAGTGTCATTCATTTAAGCCGTAGCTTCTATTATTTCGCACATACAGTGCTAGTCATTAATTATAATCACACACTTAGTGTCTATTCTTTTATTCGACTTGTCTCGGTGTCGCACACACAGTGCCAATTCAATAAGCCAAAGCTTTCGTATCATTGCACACACAATGCTAATCATTTCTTATAATCGCACACTCAGTGCCTTAATACAAAACCTAACTCGATTCGATATCGCACACACAGTGCCAATCACAAAGCCGAAACTTCTATTATTTCGCACACAAAGTGCTAATCTTCTGGGTTACCCTCCCAAATGCGCACACTTAGTGCCACGTAGATTCATTTCTCACATAACATTTATAAATCAATAATATCATAACCATTCGTTTCACAACATTTAAACACAGCTAAGTACACATATTATATCTAAACTTAACTCGGGTGTCAAAATACCGAATAGTCGATTAATCGAGCACTTTGTTTTTTCCTTGATCTCGATCCGAACCTCTCCGTTCTTGGTCTGTACACATTTAAATTCAATCCATTTAATCACCAAATCATTAATTTTAATCCAAACACACATATTTAGGGTATTTTACAAAATAGCCCTCACATTTTCACATTTTGACACTTTAGTCCTTATCTCATAAAATCATCAACTTTACCAAATTCCACCTAGCACAAGCTTAGTCGAATTTTACTAATGTCCATACAAATCCACACATTTCATTTATTTCACATTTTAGTCCATCAATATACACTTTTCACAATTTAGCCCAAATTGATCAATTTCATCAAAAATCCAAAGATAAAATATGTTAATCCAACACTAAGTCTTCATATTTCACTATCATCTAGCATATAGCTCACACATTTATCAATGGCTCATCACAAAAACATCATCAATTCACAAAATTACAATATGGGTTAGCTAGAGCACGAAGCAACGATTACGTAAACATAGAAATTATCGAAAACAGACCAAAAACATACCTTGAATTTAGCCTTGTAAGTGCCTAATACCTAGCTCAATTCTTTCATTTCTTTCTTTAGTTACATTTGACCAAAGAAGATGATAAAAATGGCCATTTAATTCTTTTTTGTTTTTGTTATAATAACATTAACACATAGTTTACCATTTTGCCCTTCCATTAAACATATAAAACAAATATAAATTAAGGCTAATTTGTCATTTAGCCATCCACTAACTTGAAAAAGGTTTATTAACAACATAAGACCTCCTCCTTAAAAAGCCAACAACATCTAAGTACTCACAAATCAGCACACAACATTTTACTCCTTATGCAATTAAGTCTTTTCTCTTAATTCAACACTAAAACGATCAAATCATCACACAGAATTTTCTCACAGGCTATGTCACCTATCATTCACACAGAAAATATCATTAAAATATTTTTACGACCTCAGATTTGTGGTCTCGAACCACTGTTCCGACTAGGGTCTAAACTGGGCTGTTACAACTCTCCCCCCTTAAGGATTTTCGTCCCCGAAAATCTTACCAGTGAATAGGTGTGGATATTGCTCTCCCATAATGTTCTCAGACTCCCACATAGCCTCTTCAATTTCGCGTTTCTCACCATTTCAGTAATATACCCTAATCAATCAAGTGAATAATTAGTTTTTATCGGAATGAAATGAGCGATCTTCACCAATCTATCAACTATCACACAAATTGCATTCTTTCTTTCCCAGAGACAAAGGAAATCCCGACACAAAGTCTATAATAACAGATAAACTTGATGTTCCGCTTTAATTTGCTGACAAACTAATCATTTCTACACATAGTCAGAGATGTCTCTTTTCATATCATGCTATCAATAAAACTGTTTCAGATCGTTATACACTTTCATACTCTTCGAATGCACAGTCATGCGATTATTATAAGCTTTATTCAATATTAACTGAATCATCTTTGAATTCATTAGAACATAAATCTGCTCTCTAAATCTCGAACAATCAGCACTATCAACTCAAACTCTGAATCTGAATTTATATCGTGTTAATTTCTTTTTGCTATCATTTCATCATCACTTTTATGAGCAATACTAATCTAACGTACAAACATCGGCTTTACTTCCAATTCAGCTATAACTGCACTATCATCACACAGATCTATTTGAGTACTCATAACTCGTAAAGTATAAAACGATTTTCGACTCAAAGCATCAGCTACAATATTAGCTTTACCTGGGTGGTAATTTATCACAAGTTCGTAATCTTTCAATAATTCTAACCATCTTCTCTGTCGCAAGTTCAAATCTTTCTGAGTCCTCAAGTACTTCAAACTCTTATGATCGGTATAAACACGACATTTCTCGCTAAGTTAGTAGTGGCGCCAAATTTTTAACACAAACACAATTACAGCTAATTCAAGGTTGTGTGTCGGACAGTTCTTTTCATGTGTCTTTAGCTGTCTCGAAGCAATAATAATGATTTTGCTTACTTGCATCAGCCCACAGCCCAAACCATTTAACAATGCATCATTGTAAACTTTAATTTTTCTTTGCCCAATTCAGGCTGAACTAACATTGGCGCTTTCGTCAACAACACTTTCAACGGCTTAAAACTTTGCTGACACTTTTCTGACCACTCAAATCTAACATCTTTCTGTAACAACTTCATCAATGGAGTCGCAATCATCGAGAAGCCTTTCACAAATCGTCAATAATATTTTGCTAGTCTAAGAAAACTACGGACTTCAAATACGTTTCTCGGAGGCTCCCATTCCTATAATAGCAGAGATTTTACTAGGATCAACTCTTATTCCCGCAGCTGATACAACATGCTCCGAAACCAACCTTACGCAACCAAAACTCACATTTACTACACTTAGCATACAGATGCTTCTCACGTAATGTCTGTAACAAAATTCTTAAATGCTCAAAATATTGTGTCTCATCACTTGAATAAATTAAAATATCATCAATGAACACCACCACGAAGCGATCCAAATACGGTCTAAATATTCGATTCATCAAATCCATAAACACTGCAGGGGCATTTGTTAGTCCAAAAGGCATCACTAAGAATTCATAATGTCCATACCTCGTTCTGAATGCAGTTTTTGGCACATCGGATTCTTTAACTTTCTTTTCTGATACCTTTGTATCAATCACACATGCCAAATAGTCTTCGTAATCCTTTATCATATAACTCAACTTTCATCAAATGATAGCAATATCAAATTAGCCGGAAAGCAACCATCCCGAAAATCAACAAACAGTTCTTGCATATTTTATCCACTAAGACACACTTGCCTAATGGGTTCGATACTCTAACCACAAATTCAGTAGACTCAACAGGTAGAGTCTTATTCGATACTAAATTCATACACACATAGGAATGGGTTGATCCCTGATATATTTATGTAATCACATCAGTATCGAATAGAGTTACAGTACCAGTCATAACGTCTGGAGATGACTCTTCCTCTCTTGCTCGTATAGCGTAAGCTCGGGCAAGTACTCATGCCTCTGATCTCACAGCTGTATCAATGGTACCTCTCTGACTTCTACTAATGTTCCCGACATTTCTGGTTGGTCTACCCCCAGCCGTCACATTACTTGATCTCACATTTTGAACATTTTCTTCCTCAGTCATCTTTGGGCAGTCTCTAATAAAATGATCCCGTGATCCACATTTATAGCAAACTCTATTGTTGTATTTGCCCCAACATTCTCCTACATGTCGTCTTCCACACTGTCTACACTCAGGTTTATTACTTTTGGCACTATCAGCATTAGATTCATTTGGGGCTTGGATTCGTAAACCAGTACTTTGTCTCAAACGATCTCTATTAGGATGACCAAACGAAGCATTTGAACGATTGTTGGCATCTCTATATCTCTTTGAAGAAGGCTGAGAAAATTTATTCATCGATCTTTTTCTTTCATCTCGAGCCTTAGAATCGGCTTTCTTCTTTTCTTTGCTGAGTTCCTCAGCTTTGCATGCTCTCTCCACAAGTACAACAAATTCATTTATATCTAGTATCCCAACCAACAACTTTATGTCTTCATTCAATCCCTCTAGAAACGTTTGCACATAGTAGCTTCAGTAGAAACGCATTTCTCTAGCATATTGACTCAATCGCACGAATTCTCGTTCATACTCAACAACAGACAAACGACCTTGTTTCAGCTCTAAAAACTCTTTAAGTTTTGATCAATGAAGCGTTGGCTGATATACTTCTTTCTAAACTCAATTTGAAAGAAATCCCAAGTGATTCTCTCTCTCAGAATCACAGATATCAATGTTTTCCACCAATTGTAAGCCGTGTCTCTCAACAAGGAAACTGCACACTTAATGCACTCTTCAGGGTTCAGCGACATCTCATCAAATACTCTGATTGTATTTTCAAGCCAAAACTCGGCTCGCTCAGTATCATCACCAGCTGTGGCCTTAAACTCTTCGGCCCCATATTTGCGAATCTTATCCACAGGAGGTTTATTCAATCTGATTGGATCTACAACTTGTGGCACAACAGGTACTTGTGGGGGTGGAGGTTGTGGTTCAGTCGGATTTGTTCTGACAAATTCCGAAAACCATTCACTTATCATACGAAAGAAGTCTTGCTTAGCCTCACCTTCCTCACCACTATCATTTGGCCTTGATGTGGCCGGTGCTGTCCCTTGAGCGGGAGCAGGCGCATTACTCTCTACATCGTCAGCAATTGCTCGATTGGGATCTATTACTATATTAAAACACATTTCAACTTTCAGATTTCATCATACTATCGCAATTTTACAATATGGCATGTAGAGCTAGACTCACACACGCTATGTTAGTTCGAGAATCGACTAAATCGTAGCTCTGATACCAATAAAATGTAACACCTCTGACCCGAGATCGTCACCAGAATAAGGTTTAGAGGCATTACCGAATAATAGGATCATTTTACATCGCATTCATGACACAAAGTCAATCATCATCAAACACATTCATATACAATCATAGTGTCCCTTAAATGAGTCATCGAGACTCTAAGCATGCTTATAAACCAAGTCGGGACTAAACCGAAACACGTATAAAATTTTATGAAAATTTGAAACTTTTCTAAAATATAGGGGACACACGACCGTGGGGGTAGGCAGTGCCTCACCCACAGCTACTTGACACTTCCGTGTGTCTTCTCCATGGTAGTATACTGCCAAAATCAACACGGCTGCCAAGCACACCCGTGCTAGAGGACCGTGTGTCCTCCACGGTTTCCAGACACCCCCGTGTGTCCTGTCCGTGGTCCTATACTACCATTTCTCGCACGACTTGAAGGCACGCCTGTGCCAAGACCGTGTACAATTTAAGCCACATTCTTCCAATTTACACACGGTCTTAGGCACGCCCGTGTGCCTCAACCGTATGACATTATAGGCCACTTTGCAAAGTCAAAATACCACCCATAAGGGTCCAACCTACAAGCCATACAACTTAAACATCCCATGCTCATATTATCACCATAAACATACCAATATTGTCATTCCACTCATGCATTCAATTTCAACTCTATTTATACTAAATTCAATACCAATACTTATTCTATCACAAGCATAATTCATTCCCAATCTCACTACCCCTACTAGCAATTACCAACACAAAATTACCATTCAATAGCAAATATCCCAATTCACAAATCATGCCAAAAGATGTATCACATATACCAAAACCATCCACGCTAAAACTAGCACATATCTAGCCACATACCATGGCTACTTACAAAATCAAACATTATTCAAATGACCAGCCTATACATGCCATATTACAACTATATACATCCTTTCAAGAGTACCAAAATAGAATGCCGATAGTGTGATTGAGAAGCTGACAATCCCAGATCTGAGCTAGCTTTACTGACCCTGCAAAGTAGAGAAACAAGTCACACAGTAAACTTTACAAAGCTTAGCAAGTTCAAATTATAAAACAATTAACTCAATGAACCAAGTCAATATACACATTTAACCATCACATAGATATTTTATCAATGGTACACAAGTTCAACTTTATTCAATACTCACATAGCATTCCATTCTTTCATTTCAAATTTCACCAATCACATAGGTATCATACTTACCTTGCCAACACTTAGTTAATCACTAATCATACTATCCAACCATCACATAGATAATGACACAACCAAGCACAATATCACTCTCAACCACATGCTTAATTAACTATTCATTCAACTCTTAAATCTATCATCAACCATATAGATTCAAATATATTTTGATCAACACGTAGTTACTCACCATTCATACAACTCAATTCCTCGATTTTACCTCTATTTCAACCTCTGCTATTACTCAAATGAATTTGCACACTTAATGCCAATTTGACAACTAAAGCCTATTTGTCATCGCACACTTAGTGCCGATATGTTAAACAGAACTTATATCGATAATGCACACACAATGCCATTTCGATGAGCCAAAACTTCTATCGTTTCACACACACAGTGTCCTTCATTTAAGCTGTAGCTTCTATTATTTCGCACACACAGTGCTAGTCGTTAATTATAATCGCACACTTAGTGTCTATTCTTTTATTCGACTTGTCTCGATGTCGCACACACAGTGCCAATTCAATAAGCTGAAGCTTTCGTATCATTGCACACACAGTGCTAATCATTTCTTATAATCGCACACTCAGTGCCTTAATACAAAACCAAACTCGATTCAATATCGCACACACAGTGCCAATCACAAAGCCGAAACTTCTATTATTTCGTACACAAAGTGCTAATCTTCTCGGTTACCCTCCCAAATGTGCACACTTAGTGCCACGTAGATTCATTTCTTACATGACATTTATAAATCAATAATATCATAACCATTCGTTTCACAACATTTAAACACAGCTAAGTACACATATTATATCTGAACTTACCTCGGGTGTCAAAATACCGAATAGTCGATTAATCGAGCACTTTGTCTTTGCCTCGATCTGGATCCGAACCTCTCCGTTCTTGGTCTATACACATTTAAATTCAATCCATTTAATCACCAAATCATTCATTTTAATCCAAACACACATATTTAGGGCATTTTACAAAATAGCCCTCACATTTTCACATTTTGACACTTTAGTCCTTATCTCACAAAATCATCAAATTTACCAAATTTCGCTTAGCACAAGCTTAGACGAATTTTACTAATGTCCATACAAACCCACACATTTCATTTATTTCACATTTTAGTCCATCAATATACACTTTTCACAATTTTTCCCAAATTGCTCAATTTCATCAAAAATCCAAAGATAAAATATATTAATCCAACTCTAAGTCTTCATATTTCACTATAATCTAGCACATAGCTCACACATTCATCAATGGCTCATCACAAAAACATCATCAATTCACAAAATTACAATATGGGTTAGCTAGAGCACGAAGCAACGATTACGTAAACGTAGAAATTATCGAAAATTGACCAAAAACCTTGAATTTAGCCTTGTAAGTGCCAAATACCTAGCTCAATTCTTTCTTTTCTTTCTTTAGTTACATTCGGCCAAAGAAGATGATAAAATTGACCATTTAATTCCTTTTTGTTTTTGTTATAATAACATTAACACATAGTTTACCATTTTGCCCTTTCATTAAACATATAAAACAAATATAAATTAAGGCTAATTTGTCATTTAGCCATCCACTAACTTGAAAATAGTTTATTAACAACATAAGACCTCCTCTTTAAAAAGCCAACAACCTCTAAGTACTCACAAATTAGCACACAACATTTTACTCCTTATGAAATTAAGTTTTTTCTCTTAATTTGACACTAAAACGATCAAATCATCACACAGAATTTTCACATAGGGTATGTCACCTATCATTCACACAGAAAATATCATTAAAATATTTTTACGACCTCAGATTTATGGTCTTGAACCACTGTTTTGACTAGGGTGTAAATCGGGTTGTTACAGGGAAGAAGTTCTCTTACATGGGGCATCGTCGGTGGTTACCGAAAAATCATAGATTCAGATTTCAGATTGCTCAGTTTGATGGTACTGAAGAGTTCAGAGAAGCTTCTTCACAGACCGGTGGATCTAAAATATTGTTCATGTTGAATGATATAAATTTCATTTATGGGAAGATGAATCAACGACCCAACACGCAAAAAAATAGAAGATCAAGGGATGAATCTGATGAAGAGGATGATCCTAATGAGGCGGACTTGTAGAAAAAAAGAAGTATTTTTTTTGTTGGGAGCATCAAATTTTACGACATAATCTTGATGTCATGCACATTGAGAAAAATGTCTGCTAGAACATCTTTGGGACTATTTTGAATGTCGATGGAAAATCGAAAGATAATATTCAGAGTCGACTTGATTTAGTCCACATGGGAATTCGGCGTGAGCTTCATCCCCAAGCATTTTCGAATATGAAATATCGGTTGCTGCCTGCTATTTTCTCAATGTCAAAGACAAAGAAAGAAGTGTTCTGTATGGTGTTGAAGGATATAAAGGTCTCGGATGCGTATGCATCAAATATATCTCGATGTGTGAGTCTTAAAGATCGAAGACTATATGGCTTAAAATCGCATGACTATCACATCTTGATGCAAGACTTACTGCCAGTTGCTATGCGGTGTTGTATGTCGAAAAAGGTGACGTCTTGTGTAATTGAACTATCCAATATAATGAAAGGCATTTGTGGCAAAGTTTTGGATGTTCAAGAACTTGAGACTCTACAAGATCGAGTCGCATTGACTTTATGCAATCTGGAGAAGATCTTCCCGCCTTTCTTTTTCACTATTATGGTGCACTTGTTAATTCATCTCCCTCGTGAAGCAATACTTGGTGGACCCATTTTCTATCGATGGATGTATCCCATAGAAAGGTCTTATTTTATTTGCAAATTATTCTTTCATTCACCTCAATGCCTTTAGTTGCAACTTTTGATAATGTTGTTTTAACACCCCTAACCCAAAACCGTCACCGAAATAAGGTTAAGGGGTATTACCGATTAATCAGAACATTTAACCTCTAAATTTCGACACAAAGTCAAACATCATCAAACACATTCATATACAATCATAGTGTCCCTTAAACGAGTCATCAAGACCCTAATCATGCTTATAAATCGAGTCGAGACTAAACTGAAACACATATAAAATTTCATGAAAAATTGAAACTTTTCTAGAATACAGGGGAGACACGCTTGTGGGGGTAGGCCGTGCCTCTCCCACGGCTACATGACACACCCGTGTGACTTCCCCGTGGTTATTTACTGCCAAAATCAACACGGCTAACAAGCATACCCGTGTGCTAAGACCATGTCCTATAAGGTCATATACTGCCATTTCTCGCACGACCTGTAGGCACGTCCGTGCCATGGCCGTGTACTATTAAGGCCAGCTACTGACTTGTGCTCCACGATTAGATGACACCCCCGTGTTGAGGCCATGTGCAGTTTAAGCCACATTCTGCCAATTTACCCACGGTCTGGCACGCCCGTGCGCCACAACCTTGTGACATTATAGGCCATTTTTGCAAAGCCAACATGCCACCCACTTAGGGTCAAACCTACAAGCCAATCAACCAAACATCTCATGCACATATTGCCATCTAAAAGCATACCAATTTAGCAATTCAAAACATGCAACCAATACCAACTCTAATCATACCCAATTCAATACCAATTCTTATTCTATCACAAGCATAATTCATTCCCAATCTCACTACCCCTACTAGCATTTATCAACACAAAGTTACCACTCAATAGCAAATTTATCAATCTACAAATCATGCCAAAAGATGCATCATATATACCACATTCATTCATGCCAAACCTATCACATATCTAGCCACATCTCATGGCTAATTACAAATCTCAAACTTGATTCAATTAACTAGCCTATACATGCCATATTCTAGCTATATACATCTTTTCAAAAGTACAAAAATAGAATGCCGATAGTGTGATTGAGAAGCTAACGATCCCAAATCCGAGCTAGCTTTACTGAAACTACAAGGCAGAGAAACAAATAACACAGTAAGCTTTCCAAAGCTTAGTAAGTTTGTAATATAATACATATTACTCAATACTACAACATCAATAGGTATATATATATGTACCATCACATAGATAAAGGCACAACTAGGCACATTATCAATCTCAACCATATACCCAATTATCTATTCATTCAACTCTTAAATCTATCATCAACCACATAGGTTCAAACGTACCTTGATCAACCCATAGTTACTTACCATTTATGCTACTCAATTGTTCGATATTACCTCTCGTTCAACCCTTGCTATTCCATTGGTTTATTCGCACACTTAGTGCCAATTTCATAACTGAAACATAATCATCACCGCACACTTAGTGCCAATACATTAAACCAAACTTATATCGGTATCTCACACACAGTGCCAAGTCGATAAGCCGAAGCTTCTATCTTTTCGCACACACAGTGCCAATCATCTCTTTCTCGTTTCAAATTTCGCACACTTAGTGCCCATTTATCTCAATTCAGCACATATCATTTCAAATCTCATAGATACATATACATCCATTCAATTTATATCACATAGATAAAGTTTACAACTAGAATTATATCCGAACTTACCTCGAATGTCAAAATACCAAAACGGTCGATTAATCGAGCACTTTGTCTTTGCCTCGATCTCGATCCGAACCTCTCCGTTCTTGGTCTATACACATTTAAATTCAATCCATTTAATCACCAAATCATTCATTTTAATCCAAACACACATATTTAGGGCATTTTACAAAATAGCCCTCATATTTTCACATTTTGACACTTTAGTCCCTATCTCACAAAATCATCAAATTCACAAATTTCACACATTCACATGCTTGGCCGAACCTTTCTAGGGATTATATAAGTCCAAATATTTTATCAAATTTTCTATTTAGTCCCTCAACTTACACTTTTCACAATTTAGCCCAAAATACTCAATTTCATCAAAAATTCCAATACAAACTATGATAATCCAACACTAAGTTTTCACATTTTACCAACAACTAACACATTGTTCAAACATTCATCAATGGCATATCTCAAAAACATCATCAATTCAAAAAATTACAACATGGGTTAGCTAGAGCACGAAGCAACGATCACGAAAACGTAGAAATTATTAAAAATCGAGCTCAAACATACCTTAATTTAGTTCAAACTTAGCCGAAACCTTGTTTAGGTTTTCTTTTCTTTCTTTTTCTCCAAATTCGGCACTAAGAAGATGATAACCATCATCTTTTCATTTGTTTTCTTTTACTATCATAATATTAGTCTATTTACCAAATTAGCCTTATTACTAAATATATAACTATCATATAATGTAAGGTTATTCTTGACCATTGTCATCCACTATCTCCTTAATGGCTTAAGTGTCAAATAAGGCCTCCTATTTTAAAATCCAACAACATCTAAGTACTCACAAATCAGCACACAGCATTTTACTCTCTATGCAATTAAGTCCCTTATCTTGATTCGGCATTAAAACTATCAAATCATCACACAGAATTTTCACACGGGCTATGTCACATATCATTCACACAGAAAATATCATTAAAATATTTTTATGACCTCGAATTTGTGGTCTCAAACCACTGTTTCGACTAAAGTCCAAATCGGTCTGTTACAGTTGTATATCGTGTTTAGGTTCTTATCCAAATTGAGGTCTTACTGCCGTAATAAGAGTTATCCGGAAGGATCAATTGTCGAAGGCTACTTGGCAGAGGAATGTATAAATTTTGTTCAAGGTATTTGGAAGATGTTGAAACAAGAATGAACAGACCAAGTAGAAATGCTGGGCTCACAGATCATAACTTGGCCGAAACTTATTTGTTTCAAAGTTTCAGAGAACCGATCGGCAAAGTCAGAATTGCAGAATTAGACGATAGATCGTGGGTCCAAAGACATCGATACGTTCTTTTTCATCACAATTCAATGGAACCATTACACAAGTGAGTTCTAGAATTTGATAAATATTCATCAATTATAATTTTTTTGTCTTCTAACAAAGTAAACATTTTTTTAACATAGTGAGTACAAACAAATATTGAAAGCTCATTCACAGTCTCGAAGATTACATCTACGAGAAATTAATAAGTTGTTCATAGAATCATTTCATGAATGGTTAAGCCAAACGGTATGCAATTGAAGTTTTCATTGACAAGTAATAATGTTTTCTCATAACATTTATAATTACTCAATTTACTTTCGATTCAATAGGTTTGGAGTCGGAATGAAGTAAATGACGAAGTTAAATGGCTTTCACAACGTCCAAATAGAATAGTGAAAAGATATAGTGCCTTCTTCATCAATGGATACAGATTTCATACAAGGTATCGCGAGAGATTGAGGAGAACCCAAAATTGTGGAATTGTTGTTAATTCTTCAATTACAAGTTATGCTACTGCTAGGGACAGTAATCTTGTCGAGGGGAATCTGGAGTATTACGGACTTCTTACTAACATAATTGAGTTGGATTATTATGGCAAATGGAAAGTTGTCTTATTTCGAGGTGATTGGGCTGATGTGAATACGACTCGCGAAATTAAAAATAATCAATATGGTTTTACAATGGTGAATTTCTCTCGATTGATTCACACTGGAGAACAACTGATAGACGAGCCGTATGTATTTTCTTCTTAAGTGAAACAAGTTTTTTACTCGAAAGATCCAACTGATGAGGGTTGGTACATTGTACTTCGAAACACCACTAGAGACTTGTTTGACATGGGCAATGGAAATAGAGATGTCATCGAAAGATCAGAAACTTTGCCTTTTCCAGAACAAAACTTAAATGAAAGTATCCCTAGTACTAGTACACAATTTCAATGGGTTCGTCAGGATGTGGACGAAGATATTTATGAATTATGATGTAGTAAGATTTTACGATTTTTTATTTATATGTAATATTATAATTTTAATCTTAGTCATTTTATATAATTTAATTATTATATATGTACCATTATTGTTGTTATTTGTTACTAAAATTTCAACTATTTTATGTGTATTGTAGGAAAAATGAGTAGAAGAAGAATACGGTATTTAAATATTGTACAGAATACTGTAACTTCGAAAGAGGGCAATAGTGAATAGCAAACAGTTGTTGGATCCTCGAATATGCCTGACATATATGATGAGCCTGCAGAATTACAAAGTAATGTTAAGTTTATTGTACATGCATGTTGACTTTTATTATTGATTCATTTTTCAATTTTAATATAATAATAATATATCATTATTCAGCTGAGAGTGGTGGGACTCGCAGAGGTTGCGGACATACGCTGCTTAGAGATTTATACGAATTAAATCCTGCCGAGCGTGTGAAAGTAAGGAGAAACAGTCATGCCAGCCTGTTGGCCCTGAAGCTCGACTTCTAGCAGGCTATTTGGGCATTATTGCATGAAATGCAAATATGTTGCCCATCAATTACGAGTCATGACATCACATGCTTGATGGAAACAAAAATCAGGCTCTCGATAACATTAAAGTAACAAAACGTGAATTTAATTTATAATACTTTGGTTGAAGTTTTATTTATATTTACTTTCTAAACTTATGTTTTTTTAGGAGAGATTTGCTTTGGAGGTCTCCAATGACTATATAAAGAAGACATTGGGAAAAAAAAATGGAGAGACCATAAAGCAAATTGAAAAAAGAATATTTTAATAAAGAAATAAGCCTCGAGGATAAATTGTGAAATGTCCCGCTGAGAATGTTGAGGTATCAATGGGAAAATGCAGTTAGATTTTGGAACTCAAAGAAAAGAGAGGTATTACCTAGTTCTAAACTCTTATAAATTTTTCGGTTTATAGTATTTACTATATATGTAATAATAATTTCATTATGTAGGACCATGAGCGTGTTGGAATGAGCGAAGCGAAACAAAATTCACGTGACACGGCAGGTCCGTAAGTTTTGCTTCAGAATGAGGCCAAGGTATTATAATTTATTAATTCTATCAAATTTTAACGACTTCATACTATTAAATTATATTTTTACTGCTACACTGTAGGAAGTCTCATCTGGTAAAAAAGTTGGACGCGTTCAGCTTTTTGACATTACGCATAGGAAGAAGGATGGGTCTCCGATGACATCCGAAGCTGGAGAGATTATGGTATATTTACTTAATAAAATTTGATTTATTATAAATATTTATAATGTTTAATTATAATAGTTTAATTCTTCGTTAGTAGTTTTAAATTAATAATGTTATGTTGCATTTTTTCTTATTGTATATTTCATTTCTAACTCTTTAATTGATTTATTAGGAGAAACTAAAAGAGAAGAAGGCAGAGTATGAAGCGGCTGCTTCGACTGATAGTTCTGTTAATCTTGAGGATATCGATAACAAAATTATTACTGATGTTTTGGGTCCTGAAAGGTATGGTCGGGTTCGATTTCAAGGATCTGTTGTTACCCCGACCTAATATTTTGGATCCGGCTCCCAGCAATACATGCCTTCCTAGAGTCAATATCGAGCTGAAGTTCCAAAGTTGAAAGACCAGATAGCTGAGATGCAAGCGAGCACGGTTGAGCAAATTTCTCAACTTAAGGTGGAGACAGCAGTGAGGGAGGCAGAGCAAAACAGAAAGTATGATGAATTCTAGCTACAGCTTCAGACTATGATGAAGATGTTTCAGCAGTCGCAGAGGCCGCCATCTTAGACATTTATTTTCTTGTTCTAAGATCATTAACATTGTTACATTTAACATTATTGTAAGAATTCATTTATTAATTTATATCATATATCTTTTATTAAATTTGAAGTATCATTTAGAATTAATGCTTTTGGTGAGATTTTTATGCTACATTTGCTATTTTTTGGCAGAATTATATACTACATTTGCTGTTTTTGGTTGGGTTTAATGTAGGAAGGGTATGATATTGGAAAAATTGTGTATTGCAAATCTGTACAAATTAGCGGCGTTTGTGAGAAAAGTGCCGCTAAAAGTCAGGACCTTTAGCGGTGTTTTTTTATAAATGCCGCTAAAGTTTGTGGCGTTATTTTTAACGGCATTTTTTGCGGTGCTTTCAAAAGCGCGGAAAATACTATTAGTGGCGCTTATAAACGCCGCTAAAAACCTAAAAAACGTCACTAAAAGTCTGTTTTGGTGTAGTGTATGTTATTTTGCATTTAGCAGCACTTGTGCGCTTAAGGCCAACAAGTTATAATAAGTACTCCCCTTTATAATTGACTTTTGGTCAACAGCCAAATATTTCCCATTTTAGAATTTTTGGATGTGCAGTATATGTTCCAATTGCTCCACCACAACGCACAAAGATGTGTATTCAAAGGAGGTTGAGAATATATGTTGGTTATGAATCTCCTTTTATAATTAAATATGTTGAACCATTAACTGGAGATTTATTTACTACACGATTTATTGATTGTCATTTTTATGAAACAACATTCCCAACATTAGGGAGAGAGAAAATACAACTGGTAAAAGAAATTACATGGAATGGATCATCATTATCTCAATTAGATCCTCGCACAAGTCAATGTGAACAAGAAGTTCAAAGGATCATAAATTTGCAAAACATCGCCAATCAACTGTCAGATTCATTTACTAACCTAAAAAGAATTAAAAAAAATCTCACATACTAGTTGAAAATGCTCTAATACGAATTGATATCCCAATAGGGCAAATTGTTAGTGCAAAAAAAAGTAATCCATGCCTGAAGCGTGGAAGGCCAAATGGTTCCAAAGATAAAAATCCTCGTAAAAGAAAAGAGCAATTATTCAAGATGATAATATTGTGGAGGCAAGTGCCCAAGAAAAGGCCAAAAATATAACTAATCAAAAAACCCCAGAAGAGGTTCAGGTGCCTAAAAATGGTGAAAACGAAGAAATCTCAATAAGTTATGTTACTTCACGAAAAAGATGGAATCGAAAAAATATAGTTGTCGACAACAATTTTGCTTATAATGTTGCTATTGAAATAGAAAAAGAAAATGAGGATCTTGAGCCTAAATCTATTAAGGAATGAAAAAATAGAAAAGATTGACCAAAATGGAAAGACGCAATTCAAGCAGAATTAAACTCACTTTCTAAATGTGAGGTTTTTGGACCTATAATCCAAACATCTATAAATGGACATTTGTACGAAAACGAAATGAGAAAAATGAAGTCGTAACATATAAAGCACGACCTGTAGCACAAGGATTTTCACAAAGGCCCAGCATTGATTATGAAGAGACATATTCTCCTATTGTGGATGCAATCACGTTTAGATACCTTATTAGTCTAGCAGTACGTGAAAAACTTGCCATGCTTCTAATGGATGTTGTTACATCCTATTTGTATGGTACACTTGATAATGAAATTTATATGAAAATCCCAGAAGGATTTAAAATCCTTGAAGGATATAGAGTTTTCTAGGAAAATTGCTCAATTAGATTAAAGAAAAATTTATATGGATTAAAACAATCTAGACGTATGTGGTACAATCGTCTTAGTGAATATTTGTTAAAGAAAGGTTATAAAAATGATCCAATCTGTCCATGTGTTTTTATAAAAAGGTCTGAATCAAATTTTGTGATAATTGCTATATATGTTGATGATATAAATATTATTGAAACTCTTGAAGAGCTTCAAAATGCAGTAAATTATTTAAAGAAAGAATTTGAGATGAAAGATTTTGGAAAAACAAAGTTTTGTCTTGGTCTGTAGATCGATCATTTAAAAGATGGAATTCATTTCCATCAGTCAACTTATACAAAAAAGATCTTAAAGAAATTTTATATGGATAAAGCACATCCATTGAGTACCCCGATGGTTGTGCGATCGTTAGATGTGAATAAAGATCAATTTCGTCCTTGCGAGAATGATGAAGAGTTTCTTGGTCCTGAAGTACAATATCTAAGTACCATAAGAGCATTGATGTATCCTGCAAACAACACAAGACTTGATATAGCTTTTGTTGTAAACTTGTTAGCAAGATTTAGTTCTTCTCCAACACATAGCCATTGGAATGGAATTAAACATGTATTTAGATATCTCAGAGGAACCATAGATATGGGGTTATTTTTATTCAAATGATTCAAAATCCCTATTAGTTGGTTATGCTGATGCTGGATATTTATCGAATCCACATAAAGGTCGATCTCAAACGGGATATTTATTTACATGTGGTGGTACCACCATATCATGGCGTTCGACAAAACAGACATTAGCTACTGCCTCTTCAAACCATGTTAAAATAATTGTAATGCATGAGGCAAGCCGAGAGTGAGTTTGGCTAAGGTTATTAACCCAACATATCCAGAAGATATGTAATTTGCCTTTACAGGAAAATATGCCAACTACCTTATACGAAGATAATGCAGCATGTATAACTCAATTAAAGGGTGGTTATATCAAAGGTGACATAACGAAACATATTTCACCAAAATTATTCTACACTCATTATCTTGAGAAGAAAGGTGACATAGAAGTTCAACAAATTCGTTCTAGTGATAATTTAGCAGATCTTTTTACCAATGCATTGCTAACTTCAACATTTGAATGACTACGAAATAAGATTGGAATGTGTCGAATCAAAGATATAATGTGATGTTGCCATTAGGGGGAGTCTAAAACACGTTGTACTCTTTTTCTTTAACCAAGATTTTGTCCCACTGGAGTTTTCCTGGTAAAGGTTTTTAAGGAGGCCACTTGTAATAGGAGATTGTGTACTCTTTTTCCTTCATTAGGTTTTTATCCCACATGATTTTTCCTAATAAAGGTTTTAATGAGACACAATTTTTTCTAGTGGACATCCAAGGGGGAGTGTTATAAATAAATGTGAATGTCCATATTCTAACCCCCTCATTTATAAGGTAAAACCTCTCATTCATTATGCAAGTTGATTAATGTGTTAATGAAGCACTTAAATAAGCTTCATTTATTGTATTGCATTGAATTTCAATTACTTATAAATAGAATCCTTACCGAGTGAAATAAGATACGAGAAAATTATCTGCTTACTTTAAGTATTCTTTTATTTGATTATTTTATAGTAAGTCTTTTATTCTATGATGATTTTTACCAATGTATTTATAGTCCGGATATGATATCAAACCTTACATAGTTCTCAAATTTGATCTAGTTCAAAATATGAGATTTAAATCTTATTAGAAACCGTTTATATTTATGAATAGTTAATGCAAGTATGCTCAAATTTGTTTATTTTAAAATTTTATTTAAAAATTTAATATTTCTCTTTACTATTGTTATATATATTTCGTTTATTAAATTTCTAAACTTTTACAACTTAATATATTCTTTTAATATTTGCCTTACACCATAATATATAAAAAAATATAAACTTAAAAATGAGTTAGATATTATCTAAATAGATTCAATATTTTTATCTAATCTCTTATAAATATCGGGAGATCATGTCATGAAAACAATGTAACTTGTATTATAAATTATGTGCTACTAAATGACACCTTTTTCATGGAAAATTACACTTTGAAAGAAAGTGTTTTCACATCTTAAGGCTTTTTATCTAAAATTTTATTACTTGCAACACAAGTTTTGTAACTTACTATTCACAGGAGAAAAATTGGACTGTCTCTTGATCATATTTCTAAAGTTTTCAATGTTGCCTTAACTCAGCCATTTCCTTCACTGTCAACATCAGGCATTGGTCCGAGATAACAGTGCTTAGCACCATTCAATTTGTATTTGCAGTGCAAAACAGAAACTAAAAGTTTGAATGACAGTCATTGATGTAGGATTGACTTCCAAGGAAGAACTTGGTTGCATTATGCTGCTTACTATGGCCTCTTTTTTCATTTTCATAAGATGGACTGACATCTGCTGACTAAACGTTTTGATTATCGACTTTGTCACATAACATTGATTTTAATGAAAAGCACCTGCATTCTAGCTTGACATTCAACTACAGGTTTACTATATATGAATATGAACTTTTAATCCATTCATGTCCAAGTGGAGATAACTGAATACATTTATTTATTTTTTTCATAAAACAGAAAAATAAGAAATAAGGAGGCCCAAACCATTTGCTGAAAAAGGCCTTAGTTTGGATTTTTTCCTTAACCGGAAAAACAAAAGAAAATCAGACCTTTCAAGAATGGAAAGTGGAAATCAAGTAAGAGAGAAAATGTCGAGAGAAAAACCCAGAAGAGCTAATCTTCCTCCTGTTCAAGAGGTTCTTTTTCCCCTTCTTTTTACCATTGTTTTTTGACACAATTTTGGTGAAAAACAAAGGAAATAACCCATCATTTCCTTGGTAGCTAAAAAAAGTCGGTGTTTTTGAATTATCAGTCCCAAGACTTCCCTTGATTTTAAGAAAATAGCGATTGGATATTGGGTGTAACATTTCATTTAAATGAACCTTTTGTTTTTTTGATCTCCGGTTTATTTTTATTTTTATATTATAGATGTGGTAAATTCTAGTGTTTGATTTCTTATATGATTGGAGTTTATTATTATGGTGTAAAATTCCTAATTGCATTGATTTTTTGATATGAAATGCAGAATATTAATAAATTAGAGAAAGTTATAAACGATGGTAATTCCTACGGAGCTCAGCAGATGTACAAGTCTATAAGTGCACGGTATGATTGCAATTTCCCAAATTTATAAAAGTTTAGAGCTACGAATAGCCGGAAATGATATATTAGTAGATGTTACTCAGACTCATGAGCGCATGCAGGATACAAGTACGTTAAATTTTTTTATCTAGATCTAGTTTATAAGTGCATGGTATAAATGGCTGGAAATGGTATACCAGTCTATATTACTAGGACTCGAGTGCATGTCGGACATAAGTTGGTTCAAATCTTATTTCTCCAAGTCTTTCTTATATTTAGAGGTGGGAAAGCCATGCCGATGTTAAATTATATGTTAGACACAAATGCACAGACCTAGCTTCTTAGATGGAGCTTAATGAGGTAGATCCACTTATAGATGGATTATAAGGGGTCTAAGCTTGAGTAGGTTAAGGATGCTGCTAGCATTATTATTTGGTTTCCAGTTTCAATTCAGGGTTCTGTATTAATAGCTTTTCATTGTTCGTTCTATTTCGGATCTTCCAATAAGGATAAGAATGGTGTGTTGATGTTTTCTTTTTCTCTTTCAAAGACTTATCATTGATTATGAAACATGCACAACCTATTTCAGATACGTATCTGCTCAACGATGTGCTGAGGCCTTGGATCTGCTTCATTCAGGGGCATGCCTTCAATTGAAGCACGGGGAGGTTATTATTTTCCTTCAGTTACATTTATCCGGAGCTTATTAGTAAAGGTTTTTTTTTTTTTCTCAATGTTATATGCAAAGCCTAGGATATATTAGCTGTTTACGGGACAACAATATTTTATGATTGAAAGGCTTAAGAGATTGCCATGAGGGTATCTGCTATGCTGGTATTATTTATGGTTGTCTTTTACTTCATTATCCGTTGCTTCAAAGTCACGAAACGGATCTTTTCAGGTTACTTGTGGGTCTGAGCTTGCAGTCATGTTTGTCGATGCCCTTGTCAAAGGGAAAATAACTTGTGACCCAGAGATCCTTGGTCAGTTCATGCCTTCTCTTGTAATTTGATTTGCTTATCATCATATGTTGTAATTTATGTTACTCAGACTAGAAGTATTCCACCTGGGTATGTTCAATTATTTTCTAGTTGATCATATCCCCATACCCACTTTTAGATATCCATCTGAATGGGTATTGGACATGGATACTTTATGAAGAGTCAGAGTAACATAGGTTGTAATGAAGAGTTTATGGACCATCTTCTCTTATTCCGATGACTTAAGTATCTTTTATTTAAATAATAAAAAAGGAAAAGCCTTCAAATTAATTATGTTTTCGGGTTTGTTTGGTTATGCTATTTCTGTTTTTGTAACTATGGTAAAATGTACACGTCAGATCGTATTCGGAAAATCTACAAGCTGTTTCCGCAGATTCCAGTGCCTAGTAACTTTGCAGTAGAAGATGATGTTCAAGAACTTACCGAAGCTCTTGGGGCAGCAAAAACACGTCTTCACGGCTGCTCCTCATTCTTAAAAGCTGCTATAAAGTGAGAATTGCTATATTGTACTGTTAAAGTTACCTTGTGTTTCAGCATAATAGTAGATGTCTGGGTTATTTTCTCTTCATTTCTTGATGATTATTGAACACTTACTCTTACACTTACACTCAAGTCTAGGTAACATAGGATGAATCATAGCCTCTCTGATTGTGATTAAAAGATACCGCGACATTGCAATGTCTGTGGAGGCTTAAGATTAGGCTGTTTATAATAATAAACTTGCACTTTATTTTCTCTGAACTATTTTTGTTACTTCGGGTTTTAGGTGGTCTGCAGAGTTTGGTGCTGACAAGAACGGTGATCCGCAGCTGCATACTATGCTGGCCGAGTACATATATTCTGAATCTCCTGAAATGGTAGGTTTGGAAGTAAATATTTAGGCTTTGCTTTTGCTTCTTCAGTGATCTATCTCAAATTTGTTCTTCTCCCTTGCTCAACTAGCAATGAATCAGGGTCATGAAGTATTGGACTGGAGCAGCCAGTTCATTTGAGAACTGGTGGATCAGGCAGTTTAGTTGAGATCTTTTTATGCTCTGCTAATACATGCTTGGGCAAGTATCTGCCATAAAAGCCTTTGAAACTATCCTTATATCGAGGTCAAAGGTCTGTTCATGAGTTAACATCCGTATGGATGTCTACAATCATGTAATGTTGTTTTGTAGGACATGGCCAAAGTGTCGTATCATTTCGTTCGAGGAAACAACCTAAAGAAGTTTGCAACTACTTTAGTAAACTTCATGAGCAAGGTTAATTTTCTTCTCTTTCTTTCTCCTTGTCATCGATACACCTCAAGGTTTTATTGTTTCAATTATTCATTTTTCTTGAAATACCGGTGCCCAAAACACGTGTCACACTCATATCTAGACAAAGGATTGGAGATTTGATCCTCCAAATACATGGGAAAACATAAAAAAAAAAAAAATTAAACATACCCTTATGAGACGCATAATCATATCCGACACTCACACCCGAGTCCAAATAACATCGTTTGATCTATAAAGTGCAAAAATAATTCAGAACTCAAGTTAAGAAATTATGGTTGTATTAGGGTTGGTTGTAAAAAATGTATGGAAGATTAGCATAACTCAATCAACGCACTCAGGTTCAAGTTTGAGCTCAATGATCAAAGGGTATTACTTTTCATCTGAAACTTATTTAATGTCATAACTGATGAGCTTTTCAACCGTACAGTGTTATCCAGGTGAAGATGACATAGCCATTGCACGAGCCATTCTTATGTAAGCTCACCGATAAACTCCCCCCCTCACCTCTAATTTTACTATTCTTGTTGCCTCTACTTTTAAAAGCAATCAATAATACCAAACTTTACTTTTGAAGTACTCATGTTCGACCCTCATATCTGACACACATTCATACATGGGTATGGCAATATGAGCTTCCAAGGACACTTCAAATCCATGAAAATCTTGGAAAAACTACATACCTGAATTGGACATATATCCATATCCAACACTCTTAAGTCAAGTTTGTTGACATAGATATCATTCTCCCAATGATTCCAATAACGGTAGGGATTTTAGTTATTTCTCAACTTCGCATCATTCAAACCTGGAAATAAAATCAAGAGTGTGTATTTTGTAGTCATAAATTGTGTAGTAATGAAGAAACATTACTTTGGGATGGTAGGTATTTGTCAATGGGTAATCTTCAAGATGCTAGTTCCCTTATGGAGGAATTAAAGAAGCAAGTGCAAGCCCAGGAGCTGGAATTTCCTGTATCTGATTTGATTCAGTTTATCAATTTACTCTTGCTAACGTAAGTCATTATTATTATTAGCTGAAATTTTGTGGAATAATAAAATTGATATACACTGGACTTTGTTAATTGATGGAAATTGATGGTTTAAGGGTAATATTAATCTATGTTACTAGTGTTGTAGGTTTCAAATTCAAGCTATTTGCATGGGTTTGCAGGTTGGAAAAAGAGACGTTGCCTCTTTTTAATGCATTGAGAGTGAAGTACAAGCCTAGCATAGACCGAGAACCCGCATTCAATGAGGTTCGACAATTTCATTTTGTTCTTTTGGGTTGGGTTGAAGTGTACATGATGTATGGTGTTCTAACACAACCATGATAGTTCAGTTGGTATGTGACATTGCGGAAAAGTTCTATGGCGTGCAGCGTAGAAATCCATTTCAAGATATGTTCGGAGACATGCTGAAGGTGAGTGATTTATCCAACTAATACTATCTTATCTTAAGCTGTTTATCAACAACAACATTCCTTGTGCAGATGATGTGATGAGTAGTCCGCTCAAATCCCTTTCCAGTTTCTGATTAAAGAAGCTATTTCCTTTTTATCTCTAAATATTTATGATATTGTTTCCTGTTTATTTATAATATTAATTAATGTTATACCCTTTGTAAACAATATGGATCCATTCTTTGGTTAAATCAAATTTTGCCTCTGAATTATTCATTTGGAAAGCTATAATAAGCATTCTTATGGTAACGATGTTCCTTCATTTAACCTAAGCTACACGTACAAAGCACTTTGGGTCACATGACAAATACAACAATGATCGACATGCAGAACATCAGCCTTGAACTGATTTATGGATTCCATTGGTTAACAAGTTCTAGCAAAAACAAATATCATAACACATGCTTTTACTGATCAAATTCACGAGGAACCAAAACAATAATCAGGAGCAAGTTCTAGCAAAAACAAATATCATAACACATGCTTTTACTGATCAAATTCACGAGGAACCAAAACAATAATCAGGAGCTGAGCTCCATAATTCGATACAATGCAATGCATGATAATCCCTTGTACGACATGGATATGATTACGCAGCAGAAAGAAATAGAATTGATTCAACAATTCTCTGGGTCCTCTCCTCTAGGAATTAGCTTCAGTGAAAAAGGTCATCATCTAAATGACTATATATTACACTAGCCGGAGCACACGTGAAGGGCAAAACACTCAGTACTGCATAATTCTACCAAAGAAAGAATCCGAGCACAAGACTCGAGTTGCACCAGATGAGCCATCTGCCACCTGCTTGCTTTCTTCTATGGCAACTCAAATCAGCCCTACCAAACCCACACCGATATCAGAACCACCGGACGTATTCTCCCCTACAACAATTCTGCCAAAAGAACAAAATATGAGAACCGGAAAACTAATGCAGATAAAATAAAAGAGAAACCAAGAAACACAGATAAATAAAAGAGAAGCATTTGTCTTAGGAAACACTGATATATGGTAAACGTGCATGATGCAGCAATCATGTAGGTTTCTGTACTTTGGACCCAGAGTTACATTGAGATGAACTTCCTTTAAGAATCCACTCCAACCTCATAAGTAAATTATTAAAAGATGTAAAACTCAAAGCATTTATCTAAACCGCAGAGATCTAATTTCCAAGCTCCTGAAAGAACAGCTGCTCCTATTTCTACCCTTTTGACAGTAATATAGATTTAGTTTTTGACCTCTTCAGCACCAGTAAACACTTGAAAGACGAAACCATACAATTCATTAACTGATTTAAGTGCATGAGATTGCAAGATATCACTCAAACCATGCTCTCAAATAGTTTCCAATTATTCTAACACCATCAAGTTAAAATCTTTCAACAGATACAAAAGAAAAGTAATACCTGAAATTTCCAAGTAATACAGTAAAGCAATTAAGTTGCAGGTTCTACACTTTCAGCACCCGCAGGAGGTAAAGTTTCAATTTCCGTAGTTGTAGAAACAGCTGATGTTTCCTCGCTGTTAGTTTTGAGAACTGTTGAAGCTTCAACACCTGAGGTTGTGGGAGTAGTCAAAGTTTCCTCAGCTAAGTTTGTGGGACTGGTTGGAGTTTCCTCATCCAATTTTGTGGTCATAGTTGGACTGTTCTCAGCCAAAGTTGTCGGAATAGCCAGAGTTTCCTCATGCAGGGTCACAGGAGCACTTGTAGTTTCCTCACCTGAGGTTGCAGGAAGGTTTGCAGTTTCCTCACCCGTGGTTGTAGGAATGGTCTGAGTTTCTGGACCCAATGTTACAGGAACAGTAGGACTTCCCTCATTGAAGGAAGGAGGAATAGTAGTTCCTTCACTGAATGATGGAGGAATAGCCGGAGTTTCTTCACTGAATGTCAGAGGAACAGTTAGGGTTTCTTCACCCGAGGTTTCAGGAATACTGGGCCTTTCCTCTGCCAAGGTCACTGGATCAATAGGAGTTTCTTCATCCAGGTTAGTGGGAATGCTATGATTTTCTTCACTCGAGGTTGAGGGAATACTAAGAGTTCCTTCACCCAAGGTTGCAGGAAGGGTAGGAGTTTCTTGACCTAAGGTTGCAGGAATGGTTGTTTCCTCACACACGGTAGTAGGAATGGTCAGAGTTTCCCTACCCAACATTCCAGGAATGGTAGGAGTTTCCACACCATAGGTTGTGGGAGTAGTCGAAGTTTCCTCAGCTGAGTTTGTGGAACTCGTTTTAGTTTCCTCATCCAAGGTTTTCGGATTCACTGGAGTTTCCTCAGCCAAAGTTGTAGGAACAGCGAGAGTTTCCTCATGCAAGGTTTCAGTAGCAGTTGTTTCCTCACCCACGTTTGCAGGAATGGTTGTAGTTTCCTCACCCATTGCTGTAGAAATGGTCTGAGTTTCTGGACCCGATGTTACAGGAACAGTACGAGTTCCCTCGCTGAAAGGATGAGGAATTGTAGGAGTTTCTTTGCTGAATGATGGAAGAATGGCAGGAGTTTCTTCACTGAAAGTCAGAGGAACAGATGGACTTTCTTCACCCAAGGTTTCCGAAGTACTGGGGCTTTCCTCTGCCAAGGTCACTGGATTGGTACGAGTTTCTTCGTCCAGGTTAGTGGGAATGCTTCGATTTGCTTTGCTTGAGGTTGAGGGAGTGCTACAAGTTTCTTCACCCAAGGTTGCAGGAAAGGTGGGAGTTTCTTGACCTAAGGTCGCAGGAATTGTTGTTTCCTCATACACAGTTGTAAGAACGGTCTTAGTTTCAGGATCCAATGTTCCAGGAAGGGTATGAGTTCCTTCGCTGAAGGTCAGAGTAACTGCTGGAGCTTCTTCACTAAAGGCTGCAGGGACAGATGGAGCATCTTCGCCCAAGGTTCTGGGAATGCTAGGGGTTTCCTCTGCCAAGGTCATTGGACGGATAGTAGTTTCTTCATCCAAGTTTGGAGGAATGCTACAAGTTTCTTTACCCGAGGGTGTGCGAATGGTACAAATTTCTTCACCCACAGTTACAGGAACACTAGGAATTTCTGGATCGAAGGTAGCAATGCTTGAAGTTTGATCATGCAAGGTTGTGGTCATGGTCGAAGTTTCTTTGCTCGAAGTTAAGTGGGAAAGTGAAGCTTCCTCAACCTGGCTTGCAGGAGCGGTTGATGTTTGCTCATTAATGATTGTGAAAACAGGCAATGACTGTTCACCTACATTTGCGGCAACAGCCATTGTTTCTACACCTGCAGTCATGGTAACAGGCAATATTTTCTCATACATGGTTGTAGCAACAACCAAAGTTCCATCGGCTAAGGTAGTGGGAATGGCTGAAGTATCCTCACCTGTAGTTGAGGCTATGAACCAAGGTTCCTCATGGAAAGATGTAGCAATGGGTAAAGTTTCCTCACCAAGGGTTGAAACCATGAATGAAGCTTCCTCACCTAAGCTTGGGGCAACAAGTGCATGGTCTCCACAAGGGGCTGAAGCAATGAATGGATTCTCCTCAGCTAGGGTCGGAGCATACAGTGACGCTTTAAATGATTCAGAAATAGTGTAGTTGAGTTGATAAGATACAGACACTGGCCCAAAGATGTTGAATTTCCCGGCACTATTGTAAGCAACTTCTGCATCACATGATCTTCTAAAAACAACTCTGGCACGGCGGGTTTCGCGATCAACTTCTGTCTCGGATTCCTTTAATGGTCCAAAGTGCTTGAACATCTTATTTAGCTTTGTTTCTGAAGGAACAGAATTAATCTCGGGAAAGCTCATGACAATTTCTGCTGGGGCCCTCTCATCAACATAGCCAGGGGGTTTCTGTGCTGTCAAATCATAACTGGTATCAGAATATCGCTTTCGAGACTTACGGACTTTTTGAATTGGTTTATCTAATTCAACAGGCACAAATTGATATTGTCCCCTACTGGTTCCCAGTGATGGCTGCTCCTCAGAACCGTTTTGGACTATCCTGTCAGTCCAATAAGTGTCACTCATGTCTTCAAACTCAAAAGTTTCAGAAGAACCAATTATAGAATTTGGCGACTTCTTCCTTTTCCCAACTGCTTTGTCTCCAGAAAGTCGATCCAGAACCACTGAATCTCTAAAATCCGAGAAGAAGCTAATAATAATATTAAGAGAATTGTAACTTTTCATCTGATCACATGCTGCTAAGTGAAGTTGCAGCAATAACTCGTCAAGTGATGAATATTCAGCCAAAATAAGCGTCCTCTTTCGCTCGGCATCCTCAAGATTATCAACTGGAACATCATATCCACATGTAGCAGGTGTTTCACAGCCACCATCAAGCTTGTGTAACCTATCACCACCGGACTTTAGAATCGATGGGGATCCGGTCATTTGGCTTGCAGCTCTACTGATACGCTCACCAATCTTAAAGGAAGGCTTTGGGAAATGAGGTGTGCTTAGAGACCCTTTAGTTGTCTTCCTCCCTTCCTGCATCACAGAGTCTTCCGAGGAATCAATGGCTTTTCTTTTCTTGCTAAATGATGATGAAGGGGGCTTATTACCTATGACATCAGACCCGATTTCGCCATCAGGAGAATCAAATGTCTCGCTCATTAATTTGGACAAGCTTCTTTCCTTTTTACTAGGATACAAACCATCCTTCAGATTATGCTTCCGTTTAAGGTAAGATCTCCGAGTCTTTGAAGCCTCGGATTTTTGCTCACCATCCGTATCCATAGGAGTAGCACACTCAACTACCTCAAGCGTTTTCTCCTCAGAAAATTGGGATTCAAGCAGCTGATGATAACCTTTTAAACGATGGAATGCCAACAATTGAGCTTTAGCAATCACAAGGTCGAGTCGATCAGCCCCACTGGATGGAGACTCCGCTAATGCTTTCATATAGTCAATTAATTTGTCAGGCTCAAAAGAACTAGCACTTAAAGATACATCAATACCGTCTCTTAAACTTGATTCTTCCCGAACTCCCGCATTCTCAACTTTTTGGAATTTTATCTTGTCATAGGCATCCTTCGGCATGCAAGGGCAAGCCAGACTGAGCTCGACCCGTCTAGAAAATTCTTCCAAAGCACAATTGACTGCATTCTCAAACGATTCTAAATTACTCTGCTTCACTATTTGAGAGAAATGTGTTCGGAATGGCTTCAAAACAGATGGTTCATTCCAAGCAAATGTTCGATCCCCAAAGTATGCTACCAGAAAGCTATCCTTCTTTTGATACTTCATTGCCTTCTCCGAAGCATCAGAAGGATCAAATATCTGTCCTGGCCACCATGGATGGCTCTTGACCTTACCCCAGACTAAATCAGAAACTGAAAATCCACCTTCTTCCTCGGACAGAAGTTGCTGGTACTTAGCTTGATGCACCTTTAAGCCACTCACGGACTTGAGAGCTGTCTGTTTAACAGTCAGTTCATCTATATTGGTTGGCTGGTCAGAATCACTATCATGTTCTACGACTTCCATTTCTTCCACTTGCTCTAAACAATCCGGTTCATCACTAGTAACTTGATCTTCAACATTCATTTCTTTCCCTACACTTGAATCGTCCTCAAAAACCACATTTTTAGCTAACAGGTCATCATTTCCCAAGGACTGTAACTCCTTACCAGAAGCAACAGCAGGAGATATTTGGTTCAAAACATTGTTATCGACTTTAGGGACTTCATCACTACCAACAAATACATCCATTTGATGACCTAATGGTTCAGAAACATCACTTGCATCACAATTTTTAGGGCTAACACCCATTTTCTCAACTTCAACATCTTGCTCTGCATCAAAACCGACATCTTTATCATCGGAAACCTGCTTTTCAGCAAGCATTGCTTCCCCCATGCTTAAATCAACCCCTTCTCCTCTGTCAATAACTGGCTCAGGTTTTAAGCATTGGACATTACCTGCACAAGATAAACCCTGACCAAATCAAAATTGTCCGAACCAAAAAAAAAAAAAAAATCAATTAAAAATAAGAATAAAAAATCAACTCTTTCAACTACACCTGTATCATGGTTTTTGGTGCTTAGGTGAGGAGTATTAACCTCCATCTGCTGTTTCTCAGACTCAGTACCTTGCTTCTCGATTTCCATGTCTGAACTAACCTGCAAAAGACGATGAATCAGGCTGGTTCAAAGATGCATATTTGTACCATCAGACTTAACCGAACTTGGAAGTACCTTCTCGTCTAATCGACCTTCGACAATCGATTCCGTTGACTGACACGAATAGACGGGATCTGCATATATAATGTTTGAGATTTTCAGTGCTGACACCTAATCTCAAACTTCATGGCTGTTCTTCAACTTTAAATTTCAAATTATATTCAAAAGCACTAATTTTCAATTTTTCATACCTTTAGCTTCAGAAGTGGGAACACATTCAGCGGTAACCAGTGTATTGACATTCAAGGACGTGGCATCTACATTGTCATTTGGAGCTTTCTTTATCGGTTCAGATATAGTTTCATGAGCACCATCTAAGGCATTCAAATATTCCTCATCAATTGCCATTGCAGCTTCCTCAACAATTTTATTTTGTATGCCTGAATCTTCCGATGCAGCGGACAAGCATACAACTGGTTTCTGGTTTTCATGATTCACTTCATTACCATCCAAATTACCGACTTTACCTGTCTCCGTAGCTTGATTCAAATCTCCCCCACCTTCATCAATTCCGCTAGACTGCTCTGTGTTCTTACCTGCAGAACTACCAGGTGCACTGGAACCCAAAACCCTGGCTCCATTTACCTCGTTCCGAGCCATAGCTTCACCACCTGAAACTTCATACCTTGAACCCAAATCACCGGCTAAATCACCTTCACTATCTAAGGTACTCGGATTACCCTCCAAACCAACTTCATCGGACTCATCACGACCACAAACTACATCATTAGAACAAGACCGAACCACACCTCCATTTACCTCATTCTGAGCCCTAGCTTCACCATCCAAAACCTCATTCCTTGAACCCAAACCATCCACCGCATGGCAGTCACTATCTAAGGTTCTTAAGTTACCCTCCAAACCAACTTTACTGGACTCTTCATGACCACGAACAGCTTCACCAATAGAACTAGCCTGAACTGTCTCTCCATCTCCCCCATTAATATGAACATGAGAATCCAAAACCTCCACCGTTACCTCATCTCCATTATCACGACCCGCTTCACCTCCTTCCTCAATCCGAATTTGATTCTCACAAGCCATTGTTTCAACCACAGTTTCACTAACAGTTACTGAAGATTCTGAAACAATACTCACTGAATCACCCTTCTCTTTTGCTTCATCCATTCAATAACCGATCTGGGTATTTTCCAAAATCATCAACATTAAAGCTCCAAGAGTGAAATATATAGAAGAAAAAAGAAAAAAATAGAAACTGATAAAATAACATTTTCAGACCATATAAATTATAGTGATAAAAGAACTCAGCAACTGTTTCACTAAGCAAACTATTTCCTTAGTTTCATCCATAAAAAAAATCTGGGTATTACTCAAATTCATCGAAAGAGAAGCTCCAGGATTTAAACTTTCCAAAGAAGGAAAAAAAGTGTAAAATCTGATGAACCCTAATGACAAAAACTGAAACAAAAATAAAGCCACCTTCAAACTGAGAAATCGTAGGAGAAATGAAAGGAAAAACATGATGAATTCTTTATTTCATAAACTAAAGAGATAAGATCTAAAGGTGAAGAATTTCCGGCTACCTTTGAGAAACCTCCTGGAAAGAAAACTGAAGAGGGCCTGAGGATGATTTGAGTTCTGAAAGAGCGAAGAAAAAAAAAGTACCAAAGAGAGAATGGAGGGTTTATTTAAGAGATCCAAAGACAAGAAACCAAAGGGATAATATAAATTTTGGTCCCTAAACTTGGAAATTAGGTCCACTTTGGTATCTATTCCTTTTTCTTTTCTTTTTTTTCACTTTTGTAACTAAATTAGATACATTTTTGGT
The DNA here is from genome assembly GCA_025506655.1 of Gossypium rotundifolium. NCBI lineage: Eukaryota > Viridiplantae > Streptophyta > Magnoliopsida > Malvales > Malvaceae > Gossypium > Gossypium rotundifolium. The sequence goes on along the minus strand of CP106725.1, from coordinate 41,998,605 downwards.
CCTTAACTTGGATTTCGTCAATATTTGATGATATGATTATTGTTCTTGAAATATAATTAGATTGGTCAGTCAGATTAATTGGATTGAGAATCGACTGGTGGACTAATACATACAAAGAGGTCGAATTGATTGAATATGAAACTACTCAAAACTAGTAAAAATAAAAAATAGGACAAAAACCAATAATTAAATCAATTTTTAAAAATATTTAATGAATATTTAATTATTTTTATTTAACAGTTCAACCATTAGTTTAATTATGATAACACTATATGTAACAGATTATATTACTTATCATTAAAAATTTATATAAATTTTTAATTTTCAATTGATGATTTGGTAAAATTTTAAAATGTCATGTCATCGAACTTTTATATTTTCAAGTTCAAGGACCAAAGTTGTCAAGTTAAGCTATTAAAGTAGATAAAAAAAGGTTTTAAGTACTAAAATGAATGTAGTTGTTAAGTTTAGGAGTAACAAATGATATTATTCCAAACAAAACCCAAGTAAATTATGATGTTGTCCTTTACACTTTTTCAGTGATTGGTCATCACTCTCACCAAAATATTTTGGTTTTCAAAATAGCACTGTTGTCATGTACGTGCCATATTATCGTTGGGTTTTCAAGCATTTACTAGACATTTTGAGATAATTTTGCTAGAAATTTCTATAAACAACTAAAAAAAGTGATCCAACATTGGTGTTCCATTCCCATACCCACTCTACTTGCTTTTATGTACTATTTTAATTTTAAATTACTATCAAATAATTTAAATCTTATTTTGATTTTTACCTACATAATTTAATTATATTTGATTTTTAAAATTTTAGTATTTGAATATTTTATTTATTTATTTTGGTATTTAAATTTAATAACTAAATTTATTTTGATTTTGAACTTGAAAATATAAAAGTGCGATTATATACAACATCATCACTTAAAAATTAAAATTGTTTATATAAATTTTTAGTCAATAGTTGAACCGATTAAACCACTAATTCTTCTATTTAATCGATTTGATTGGTTGAACTACTAGATGGTTAGGGCTTTATCGTTTATCGGAAGGTAGTTTTTGATAAGGAAATGAAAGTTGATTTGATGTTTCATATTCCCAAAAGGGCCTGGCTAATCGAGCTAGGGGGTTCAAATGATCAGCTCAATTAATACCCAAATCAAACTATAAGCTTTTTTTCGAATCTGACTTAAAAGAATTGATTAATTATAAAAATGACTCAAATGTAAAATCTTATACGAGAATGACCTATTTTTACAGTGAACACCGGTACCGTCATACCCATTGGCGACACCACCCCTAATTATGACCTAATGATTAGTTTTTAAAAAAATAAATTTTTTGGTGTCGTCATTCCTCTTGGTGACACCAATATATATTTTTCTACATACTCGTTAAAAATACAGGTATTTTGGGAGAGAAAGAAAAAAGAAAAAAATTTAATGGGTATTATCGTTCTCTTTGACGCACCAAATAAATTTAAATAAAAAATTTTGGTGCCACCGTTCTTGATGGCGGCACTGGTAATTTTTAAAAAATTTAAAAAAAATTGAATTTTTTTAGGTGCAACCAAGCTGTATGGCGGAACTAGTGTCAGAAATTTTTTTTTTAATTTTTATTGGTGCCATCAGGCTTTATGGTGCCATCACCCACTATATAACTGAATTTTGTTGAAGTTTTCTTGCATTACCTGTTTAAGAGAGAGAGAGAGAGAGAGAGAGAGAGAGAGAGAGAGAAAAGATTTATGTTAAGTAGAAGAGAAAACAAATTGTATAGAAGATGAATAGCCAAATGTTTTTGGTATATGTTCAGTTTGATGGAGCAATTCTATCATCAACTGTAGTTGATTTTATATTCAAAGGTCGTCATAAAGTAGGGATGAGATTTAATAAGACTATAAAGATGGAAGAAGTGAAATGAAATATCAATGCAATAATAACTCTTCGTTGTCGGATGACAATCTCAAGATTATTTTACAAATTTCCAATTTCCTCAGATCCGTTGAAATTTATGAAGATGGAGCTTGTAGATGATGATGACCTGGCCACTATGCTCGTAATTTATTGGTCGGCTGGGAATGTCACTCCCAACTAGTTGAGTTATTCGCTTAGTTAGTCAACTTAGAGCCCGTTCAAAATGTCACTAAAATAAGTCAACATCATGGGTTTGACTTTGATTTCAATGTCGAATGGGCAGATCAGTTAGGATGTGGAGGGACATACAATGGCCCGAAAATCCAAACTATGGTCGAAGTTCGTATAACAACTTTATCTTGGGTCTCGTCTAGAGATACATCCAAAGGTGATAGACATCAATACAGATGGTGCAGAAGGGTCCGATAATGATGATCATTCTCATCACAATGATGAAGATTTTAGTGACCCCGATCTGGATGAGGTCCTAGACAATATCGACGATGAAGGCATGGAGGAGGGTGAAGATGTATACCCCCTTTCGATCGAGAACCTGAGTCGTGGCATTATTATATGAAACCTTGAGGCCCACATGTTAAGCGTAGATGCTCGCATGCGGCATGCGTAGAAAAACAAACAATTTTATAAAGTAATTTAAAAGTGTGGTTTTAACTACAAATGTATAGTGTCAGTTGTAATATTTGTAGTGTCAATGGGAAACTTGAGTATACCAAGGTTCGAACCCAAATGATTGCCAAGTGGATAAATGTGTTTATCAAGTTAATTATAAGTTAAATAATTATTAATCTAATCGAGTAAAAAATTATTAGTACAAGTTCAAATAAAAAATTATTTATGAACTAAATTTAAATTATCAATTAAACTAACAAATCTAATTTTCTTGTTGTTTTAGAAAATGTAAATGATAAACCGATGGTCGATGGATTCGCTAATCATTAACTAAGCTAATAGATCTATGTCGATTATATTTATTGTCACTCTTAGCTAGGAATCTCCTTTCGGTCTCATCCTAAACTAAAACATACCATATAGGTTCTCCTCTCAGTCTCGCCTAAGCATATAGATCTTCTCTTGGTCTCACTACTTGGCACAATTATATCGAACTATCTAAGGATAAACTCTCATCTCAGTCTTGTTTATCTAGATTTTCCATTAGAGGTGTCAATTCTAGTGAATTAAGCATTTTGATATAATGGAACAATCAATATATCAAACATAAACATTAACTTAACTAGCAAATAACTAATCAACCAACCATCAACAAATTTAACACATAATCAAACTTCAATTTCTAACAAGCATTTTATCAAACACATGGTAACATAAAATAAAAGTAAAGAGTTTGAAAAATGCTCATTTGATTTATGGAAATCGAATGAAACCCAAGAGTTTGATCATCTCCCTTTTTCATAGTCTTTGACAATGAAGAAGAAAAGAAACAATAAAAATAAAATCTAATCTAAAAAGAAAAAAGAAAAGGAAAAGAAAGAAAAACCTAAACTAAAACTATGAAAACTTAAGAAGAAATGTTCAGTCAACAAAATCTGAAATGAAAGGCTTATAAAGTTGTATTTATAGCCTACTAACACTTAACCTAACAATGATAATTTTGCCTTTAAGAGAAATATAGACTTAAGCTTATTAGACATAAAATTGCCCTTGTAGTTTTTTCACCTATTAGAGAGCGGTATCGTGCTTGGGTATTGCAATACCCATAACAGTCTTGAAATGGATGGTCTTGGGATGTCTCAGTATCGTGATATCATTGTAGCTGACCTCGATTCTCTATGTGTGTGGGTGGCCGAATCTTGGAAGGGCTGATTTCGGGATCTCTGTTAGGCTGGCCTTGAGGGGGATTAAGGATCTTCCGGGATTTGATCAGTAAAGGTAAGCAAGACGCAACCTTAGGCCGAAGGCCACTTCTTTTCATCGATTTAATATTAGAATCGAATCTAACATAAGTTGTGTAGGGATTTCGACAACTCTCATAATCAAGTAGGAGCCTTCAGGATTTGGATCTATTTCGGTAAGAGTATTCGATTTAGATTTGGTGTTGTCTCATTTAAGTTTTGATTTAATGTTTAACCGGGTCTCTTGATTAAGTGCCATTCAATGGATGCAAGTACCAGACAAGGAGAGAAAGGGGTTGTCCCTACCCCTAAGTTCAAGAAACGTTCGGTTTCTGCGGTTCAGGATTGGCTACTAGGGTGTAGGCCAGCATCGAAAAGAGACAAGTAGATCGCTGTAGTCTCTTAGAGTGAGGACGCTAGGGAAATCGAGAGTCTAGTGCTTCGGGTTATCAGGTGTGTGGTTAATTCACTGTTTCCCTGATTAGTCAATTAATTATATGCTTTATGTGTGTGATAACCGGTACAGTGGTTGTGGTGGATTTGTTACCCTTAATTGGATATTTCGGTAACCAAGTTAGTACCCTATCTAAGGTGAAATTATGGTTGATTACTGTGGATACTTGTAATCATGCCGTATGCCTATCTAATATGTCCATGCATTATTCTATCATATCATTATAACATGTTGCATATGCATGGGATCGGGATACATATATTAAATGAAGGACAGGGTGTACATTTATATACGTGGTGATGATTGGCTATGTACCATATCATGGCTCGATGTCGACTATGTGCCACATCGTGGGATGATGTTAGCTTCGTGCTTTATCGTGGTTTGATGATGACCATGGGTCACATCGTGGATACCGAGATTTGGTCACATTGTGATCGGTGGTTAGGCCACGTTATATTTGGTTACATGGTGATCTGTGGCTAGGCCACGTTATATTGACTTTGAGCAGCATGACTGCCAAAGAGGTGTGTAGCGGATGGAGGGTCGATTTAGTAATCTCCTGGTGTGTGAGGCAGGATACGGGGGTATGTAGCGGATGGATATTAGGTTGGGATAGGAAACATTTTGCATCATCATGTGTGGTATGTGGATTGTGTGGTTTTGGGCCAAGCCCATTTGGGAAACATGCGGAATAATTGCACACTGAGTCTGTTCGACTCACCCTATTTTCTTAAACAATGCAGGTGATACATGATACATGGACCGGGCTGGAGTAGATTCGTGGTGGCCATGCAGAAGTTGTTTTAATTCTTTATGCACTTGGATTTTTAATTGCTTTTGGGGTTAATTTTCTCTCTATTGTAATAAGGCCATTTTAATTATTTGGGGATTTTTACTTTATTTTGAGTTGGATTGACTATCGGTTAAAAACTAGAAACAATTTACAACTTAAAGACTTAAATTTAAGTTTTCAACCTGGATACTTTAAGTAACTCGATTTCTCTTGAAATTCCAAACGTACAATGTTTTAAACTACACACGACCTTCAAAGTTTTCATTACCCTCAGCAACTTATTTTCAAAATGACGAACATATTGTAACCCGTTATATTCTATAAACTAAGCAAAATATTTTAAACTCAAAACGTGTGTTTCACTCTTAAATCAAATTCTTTTTAAGCATTTCTCCTAGCAACATTCCAAATTCGGCCGTGGTGTTTTGGGCTGGGTTTAGGTGTTACAGTTTGGTATTAGAGCCCGGTTCAAAACTTGGCTTTGATGGCTTTTGGGCCCAAAAACGTCTTCCAAGGATGGGTTTTACTAAAACATGTATTTTTACAAGCTGTTCAGGTTTTTTGGCATGGCACCTGAGTCTCCGGCCCGATGTCCACCAGGTAAGTACTTCAAACCGTTGCATGATTTGTATGTAAAGTGAAGGGTGATATGGGATCATAGATTAGTAAGGTAGGGACTATTAAACCCTAGGATTAGCTTACCCCAATACTAAACTTCATAAGACTTAACTTATTTCACCAAACCCGGGAATAATTTGCAGAGTTCAGGTGTGGTAACAAGCATGCGCATGTCTAGGCATGGATTCCGAATGAGCTCGGTATTTAAGCAGTCCTAGCGACTCACCTCCTCTTTTCTAGAATCCTACCTGGTGCGCAGGGATTGTTCACCTTAACCATAAGGACTTGTTAACGGGTCAAACCTATAACTAAAACCCGAAAGGGACCGAATACTCGATTTTGCAAAATAATTAAATTACCCCGATTTTAAAAAAATTTGACTAATTACCATACTACCATCAATTTCTTACCAGAATACCCCTATAGGACAAATTATGAAAATACCCCTGGATTGGGAACGGACGAAAATGCTCAAAGTGATGAATGAATGCTAGTCTCTGAGTTAGGGTGGAAGGCTTGAGACAAAAACTTTGAATGACCGAAAGAACTACTATTAAATGTCTTTACATAAAACTACTTGTGGGTAATCAGTGGAACAAGAAGTTAATGCACAAAATTTCTTAAAACAGATTAAAACACAGCGATAGACATGAGTTCTAGGGGACGAGGTCGTAATACGCATGGACGTGGTAGGGGCAGAATGGCTGTATCAGAACCAGTTGGATCTGGTCATGGATCGGAGAATGAAAGGACGCTGCCCATGGTAAAAACTGAGTTTCAAGATCAGACGGGTGGAGATGACGCAGTATCTCAGGCTATGCTACGAGGTTTGGAAAGAGTTGCGAGAGCGAATATGGGTACCGGGGCTCGAAAGTCTATTTCTGAGAGACTTCGAGTGAATGGAGCTGAGATATTTAGAGGTGTTTTGGGGGTGGCTCTGAATGTGGCGGAGTATTAGTTGGAGGCAGTCGAGAGGATCATGAATGATTTGGACTGCATTGCTGAGGAAAAGCTGAAAGATGCTGTGTCTTTACATCAGGATGAGGCCTATCAGTGGTGGCTTACAGTCAAAGAGGGTACTCCAGCGGACCGAGTAGATTGGAGTTACTTCAAGGTAAAGTTTGAGGGGAAGTACGTTGGAGCTAGTTACGTGGACACGCAGAGGAAAGTGTTCTTAAATCTGGTATAAGCGGGTAAGTCAGTAGCGGAATATGAGACAGAATTCCTGAGGTTAAGTCGGTATGCCAGAGGGATTGTTACTACTGATTATGAGCGCTGCGTAAGGTTTGAGGATGGGCTACGAGATGAACTGCGAGTGTTGATAGCTCCTCAGCGTGAGAGGGACTTTGCCACTTTGGTGGAGAAATTTCGGATCACCGAGGAAGTTAAGCGAACCGAAAGGCATAATAGAGATAGAGATAGAGGCTGGAACAAGAGGGGTTTTGGATCATCAGGATCTTCGGGGGGTTTCTAGAAAAAGCTTGGGGTGGATAATTCTACTCGTACTATTATGCCAGCTGCTGAGAATCATGTCCGTCCATGTGCTCAGTGTGGGAGAACTCATGTAGGCGAGTGCTAGGGAAGGATTAGGGAGTGCTTCAGGTGTGGGTCTAAGGCTCACTTAGTGAAGAATTATCCTTAAAATGTGGATGGGGTTCAGACAGTAGGTCAGGGGCATATGTAGTCAAGAAGGGGTGGTCCACAGATGTCGAGAGGTCGTGGCCCAAACCGAGGAGGAAATGGTTTTGGCTAAGGTCGTGGAGCACGGGTAGAGGTGTTGGGAGCTCGGATGCAAGACAGCCAGGGTTAGTATATGCAGCCAGACGTCGTGAGGAGGGGGACGCACCAGATGTTATCACGGGTACGTTCTTTATTTATGGATTACCCTTTACTACTTTAATTGATGTTGGGTCAACACATTCATACATTGTTAGTATGATGTCTGGAACCTTGAATGTGAACTCTGAGACTGTCCCTAGGAAGATGACTGTACTTAGTCCTTTAGGGCAATCTGTAGTAGTAGATAAACTCTTTAGAGACGTGCCTTTAGAGGTTCAGGGGGTGGTATTTCCAGCTAACTTGATGGAGCTGCCGTTCGAAAAATTTGACCTGATCCTAGGGATGGATTGGTTAGTAAGGTATCGTGTGAATCGACTTTGTCTTTGCTAAGCGCATGTCGAAGAAGACTCAGAATTATGAGGTTGTAGTGATAGGTGAGAGGAGAGACTACCTGTCTAATGTAGTGTCTACTCCTAAGGCGGTGAAGATGGTGAAGAAGGAGTGCTCGGCTTTTCTGATGTTGGTTAGTACCTTGGATGCTAAGGAGGCAGCTGTGGGGGAGGTCAGGACAGTGAAGGAGTTTGTGGATGTTTTTCCAAAAGAACTTTTAGGGTTACCTCCAGATCGGGAGGTGGAGTTTAGAATTGACCTGTTGCTAGGAACAGCGCCAATGTACATCGCTCCTTATAGGATGGCACCAAAAGAGTTGGTTGAGCTAAAAGCCCAAATCTAAGAGCTGCTGGATTGCGATTTTATTCGGCCCAGTTTGTCTCCGTGGGGAGCACTGGTGTTGTTCGTAAAGAAGAAAGACGGGTCTATGCGTATGTGCATAGATTACTGCCAGTTGAATAAACTGACAATCAAGAACAAGTACCCGCTACCGAGGATAGACGACTCGTTTGACCAGCTCAAAGGAGCTTCGGTCTTTTCAAAGATAAATTTGAGGTCGGGGTATCACCAGCTTAAGGTGAAGGAGGCTGATATCCATAAGACGGCGTTGGACTCGATACAGGCACTACAAATTCCTAGTAATGCTATTCGAGTTGACTAACGCACCAGCTGCATTTATGGATATGATGAATTGGGTTTTCCAACCTTACTTGGATCAATTTGTCATGGTGTTCATAGACGACATCCTGGTATATTCCAAGTCGAAGGAAGAGCATGATGCACATTTGCGGGTAGTGCTGCAGATTTTAAAGGAAAAGAAGTTGTATGCCAAGTTTAGCAAGTGCAAATTCTGGTTGAGTGAAGTCGCTTTTCTGGGTCATGTGGTATCCGCAGAGGGAATAAGGGTGGATCCCCGAAAGGTTGAAGCAGTACTGGAGTGGAAACCACCTAAGTCGGTAGTAGAAATTTATATTTTCTTGGGGCTAGCAGGGTACTATAAGAGGTTTGTCGAGGGTTTTTCTTCGATAGCGGCACCCTTGACTAAGCTGTTGAGAAAGAAGGTACCTTTTGTATGGTCGGATAAGCAGCAGGAGAGCTTCGAGAAGCTAAAGAGAGTTTTGACAGAAGCCTCGATTTTGATCCAGCCGGTGGCGAGAAAAGATTTTGTGGTGTATTGTGATGCTTCTCACACGGGGTTAGGTTGTGTTCTGATGCAGGAAGGAAAGGTGGTTGCTTATGCGTCTAGGCAGCTGAGACCGCATGAAGCTAATTATCCGACGTACGATCTGGAGTTGGTGGCAGTAGTTTTCACTTTAAAAGTGTGGAGGCATTATCTGTATGGAGAGAAGTCGGTGATCTACACGGACCACAAGAGCCTGAAGTATCTGTTGACTCAGAAGGAGCTGAACTTGAGACAACGAAGGTGGGTGGAACTGTTAAAGGATTACGACTGTTTGATTGAATACCACCTGGGTAAAGTAAATATGGTGGCGGATGCATTAAGTTAAAAGGTAGTATCGGATCTGAGGGCTATGTTCTCACATCTTAGTCTCTACGATGACGGGAGTTTGTTAGCAGAACTGTAGGTGAAGCCGACATGGTTAAGGCAGGTAAGAGAGAAACAGTTGGTAGATGAGGTTTTGGGTACTTATTTTCAGCAAGTTCAGAGTGGGGAGTTAGAGGTTTATAGTGTGAATAGTAACAGAGTTCTGTGTTTTTGTGGTAGGGTGTATATGCCGAAGGATGTGGAATTGAGGCAGAAGATTCTTCGAGACTCGTATAGTAGCCCTTACGCTATGCATATTGGGGGAAGTAAGTTGTATAAGAATCTACGGGAACAATTTTGGTGGCGTAGATTGAAGCGAGAAGTTACAGAATTTGTGGGGAAGTGCTTGACGTGTCAGCAGGTCAAAGCTGAACATCAAGTACCTTCAGGGTTACTGCAACCAGTGAAGATTCCGCAATGAAAGTGGGAGAGGATCACAATAGATTTCGTGCGTGGGCTTCCTCTTACGCCTACTAAGAAGGACTCGGTATAGGTGATTATGGATCGGTTGACAAAGTCCACGCATTTCATACCTGTTCGGGTTGATTACTCTTTGCAAAGATTAACGAAGTTGTATGTAGCAGAAATTGTGAGACTGCATGGAGTGCCGGTGTCGATCATATCAGATAGGGATCCTAGATTTACTCGAGGTTTTGGAGGGCGTTGCATCAAGCATTGGGCACCAGGTTGGACTTTAGCACGGCATTTCATCTACAGTCAGACGACCAGTCTGAAAGGGTAATTCAGGTGTTAGAGGATATGCTGAGGGGTTGCGTTATCGACTTTAGGGGTAGCTAGGAGGAATTTTTGCCCTTAGCGGAGTTTGCATACAACAACAGTTACCAAGCAAGTATACGGATGGCACTCCTATGTGTTGGACGAAATTAGGTGAACGTCATGTTTTGGGTCCAGAGATCGTGACAGAATCAGAGGAAAAGGTTACGGTAATTCGAGCACAGTTGAAATAGGCATCTGACAGACAGAAGTTGTATGCGGATCTTAAGCAGAAAGAGATAGAATTTGCCGTGGGTGATAGTGTGTTCCTGAAAGTTTCGCCATGGAAGAAGGTGATGAAATTTGAACGCAAGGGTAAATTGAGTCCTAGGTTCATAGGGCCTTATAGGGTTTTGAAGCGAGTGGGGCCGGTAGCTTACCAGTTAGAGTTGCCATCAGAATTGAAGCAGATGCATGATGTGTTTTATGTGTCGATGCTACGTCATTACCAATCGAATCCATCTCACGTAGTGTTGAGGAAGTTAAGTTGAGGCCGAATTTGTCCTATGAAGAAGAACTGATTCAGATTCTAGAGCGAGATGTAAAGATACTTCGAAAGAAATCAGTTCCTTTAGTCAAGGTGTTGTGGCGTAACCATGGTTCAGAAGAAGCTTCGTGGGAACCGGAAGAAGCGATGCGACAGTAATACCCTCACTTATTTTGTTCAGGTAATTTCGAGGCCGAAATTATTTTTAAAGGGGTAGAACTGTAACATCTAGGGTTAGGGGTCTTGCATTTCTTCTTAAGTTATATGTATGTGGTAGTGTGCTCTATATGCTGTTTGTATGTGTTTGGGGGTTTCGGGAAATCTTGGGGCTATGTTTAGACCTTAGATAAATTTTTGGTTTAGAGCCTTTAAGGGAGAGCTAGAGGAGTTAGGCCTTAAGAGTTATTGTGTGGAGTTTAAGACACAAGAAATGATGTGGTGAAGTGGCAAGGGAGGCGCCACTTAGTGCATAGGAGAGTGACGCCTCAGGGAGCTAGTGGGGCAATGTTCAAGCTGCAGAGGAAGCATTTTGGGGATGCTTTTTTGCGTCAAGGGAGTGGGAGAGTTGGACGACAAGCAAACTCTGCATGGATGAGGTGTGGATTGGGTCAACAGCTTAAAGTTGTGGCTGAGATAGGAGGTAGAAGTTTGATTCATTCAAAATCATTTGAATGAGTGGAGGGAAGGAAAAATAGGAGGAAAAGAAGGGATTTAGGAGAGAGAGGGGGAGTTGGCCGAATATTGGATGCTAAGGGGGTGACATTTTCAGTCATATCGAGGGGTGATAGGTGCCGAATGTGTTTACTTATTTAGGGGTCATTTTACTTTCGGTTTTCTTTTCTTTCAGCTATTTGCCGAAAAGTGGTGTACCAAAAGCTAGTAAGTGTGTGGTTCTTTTCTCCCTGTTTCTTAGAGGCCAAAACCGAAAGTAAGATTTCCATTTGGGGCATTCATCTTTTTCTTACTTTTCTCTTGGAATTGTTCACTCCCTCACCAAAGCCGAACCTTTCTCTTTACTTCCACCATAGCTGAAACACCCATAAACCCCAATCCTCTCTTTTCTTTTCATTTGCTAAAAGCCGAAAACCTCTCTATACCTTGGCTGGATCTTCTAAGGCATCTCTTCTCTTTCTTTTTTATGCTCTTCTCCTATTTCTCAAACCTTTTACTCTAGGCTGAATCTGTTAGGATCTGTCCAATCAATTCTAATAGTTGGTAAGGGTCCCTTCTATCTGATTTTCTTATTTCTCGTTTGGTTGCCGAAAGTTAGATGCCTAACTTTGTATATGTGTGTGGGTGGCCGAATCTTGGAAGGGCTAATTTCGGGATCTCTGTTAGGCTGGCATTGAGGGGGATTAAGGATCTTTCGGGATTTGATCAGTAAAGGTAAGCAAGACGCAACCTTAGGCCGAAGGCCACTTCTTTTCATTGATTTAATGTTAGAATCGAATCTAACATAAGTTGTGTAGGGATTTCGACAACTCTCATAATCAAGTAGGAGCCTTCAGGATTTGGATCTATTTCGGTAAGAGTATTTGATTTAGATTTGGTGTTGTCTCGTTTAAGTTTTGATTTAATGTTTAACCGGGACTCTTGATTAAGTGCCATTCAATGGATGCAAGTACCAGACAAAGAGAGAAAGGGGTTGTCCCTACCCCTAAGTTCAAGAAACATTCAGTTTCTACGGTTCGGGATTGGCCGTCGGGGTGTGGGCCAGCATCGGAAAGAGACAAGCAGATCGCTGTAGTCTTTTCGAGTGAGGACGCTAGGGAAATCGAGAGTCTAGTGCTTCGGGTTATCAGGTGTGTGGTTAATTCACTGTTTCCCTGATTAGTCAATTAATTATATGCGTTATGTGTGTGATAACCGGTACAGTGGTTGTGGTGGATTTGTTACCTTTAATTGGATATTTTGAACTGTGTTAGTACCTATCTAAGGTGAAATTGTGGTTGATTACTGTGGATACTTGTAATCATGCCGTATGCCTATCTAATATGTCCATGCATTATTCTATCATATCATTATAACATGTTGCATATGCAGGAGTAGGTGCCGGGTATTGTCGTCAACTTGAATACGTTGCCTTTTTACAGCCCGGAGGACGAACTATAATCGGGGAGAAGAATTTTCCACCGCTTGTTTTTTATGTTTGATCTATGTGTTAGGGCTTTCTCCTACTACAAGCCCCGATGCAAGTTGATGGTACTTGGCTTTATGGTAAAATACGTAGATACTCTTGATTGCGGTTACATAAGGCGGTAATAGGAACGTACTACCCATCGTCTTTGTCATCATGGACTTCGAGAATGTAACAGCCTGGTTTAGACCCTAGTCGAAACAGTGATTTTGAAACCACAAATTCGAGGTTGAAATGTTATTTTAATATTATTTTCTGCGTGAATGATATATGTGTGAAAATTTTGTGTGATAACTTGATCGTTTGTGTATCGAATTAAGAGAAAGGACTAAATTGCATAGAGAGTAAAATGCAGTGTGCTGATTTATGAGTACTTAATTAATGTTGGCTTTTTAAGGTGGAGGCATTATATTGTTATTTGACCATTATTTAGTTAATGGGTGGATATGGTCAAAAATGACCTTATAATAGATGTTTTAAACATTTTATATGTTAAGGTTAAAATAGGAAATTGATTATGAAGGTATAATATTAATAAAGCAAACAAAAAGATGATGAATATATCATCTTTCTTGGCCGAAAATAAAAAAAGAAAGGATGGCTAGGAAGCTTTGAGGTTTCGACAAGCTTAGGCACAAATTGGTATGCGGTTTTAACTAGATTTTTGATAGTTTCTACGTTTTCGTAATCGTTGCTTTGCGCTTTACCTAACCCATGTTGAAATTTTGTGAATTGATGATGTTTTCGTGATGAGCCATTGATGAACATTTGAGCTATGTGCTAGTTGATAGTAAAGTATGAAAACTTGGTGTTGGATTAACATAGTTTGTATTGAGATTTTTGATGAAATTGAGTATTTTGGGATAAATTATGAAAAGCATAAATTGAGGGACTAAAATGCACAATAAATGAAATGTGTGGACTTGTATGAGACTAGGGAGAATTTGGCCTAAGCATGGTGTAATAAAATTATGTGTATTTGGTGATTTGATGAATTAAGGACTAAAGTGTCGAAATGTGAAAGTGTGTGGGGCTATTTTGCAAAAGGCCCTAAATATGTGTGTTTGGATTAAAAGGAATGAATTGATGATTGAATTGATTGAATTTGAATGTGTATAAACTAAGAGAGTAGAGGTTCGGATCGAGATCGAGGCAAAGATAAAGTGCTCGATTAATCGACCGTATCGATAGTTCGACGTTCGAGGTAAGTTCGGATATAATACATGTTTTGTAACATCCGGGATTTAGGGGTTGTGCATTTTTGCTTAATTGTATGAAGTAGCATGCCTATGTGTGTTTGAATGTGTTGTATGAAATTTTGAGAACTTTAGAGTGTAGGTAAGTGCCTTAGAAAATATTAGATTTTAAGCCTTAAAGGGGGAGCTAGGCAAATATGGCCTTAAGAGAATTTGAAGGGGAAATTGGACATAAAAAGTGGGCTTGTTAAAGTGGCAAGGAGGCGCCACTTAGAGCCTTAATAAGTGACGCCACAAGCAGTGTGCAGGGCCAAGGTTCGAGTAGCAAGGGGAGCACTTGTAGAGTTGTTTTTTTTCGTCAGGGAGGAAGGAAGTTGGACAGCATGTGGACTCTAGAAGGATGAGGTATAGATTGGGTGGGAGAGTTTGAGGATTCGGCTAAGGTGAAGGGGATCAAGGGATAAGGGAGAGAGGGAAGCAAGTGGCCGAATATGGGACTCTAAGGGGTGCATAATTCGGTCATACAAGGGGAGCTAGGTGCCGAATTTACTTAGTGTAGTAATAGGCATCTTTTTGATTTTTCTCTCTTCCAAAAGCTCTATTCCCTTTCTCTTTTCTTTTGTGACCAGAAATTGAAACCTCTCAAACCTTAGTTTCTCTTCTTCTTCATCTTCTCACGATTCAACCATTTTCCAAAAGCCGAAAGTAAGCTTTTCCTAGCCATAGCCGATTTTTGATTAAACTCCAAAAGCCAAAGCAAATCAATCACTATCTAGCCTACATAGTCGAATCTCTCTGTGGTGGCAGGCAAGGGTGCAGTCGATTTCTATAGTAGGGGTAAGATCAAATGTTATTCGATTTCCTTCCTTTTTCTTTTAGCCGAAAGTTGGAATCTCACCTCTTTATCGTTTTCTTTGGTCAAACTATGAAGGAGGTTTCGGATTTGGTTGTTGTCGACTATAAGGAGGAGATCTTCTGGATTTCAAAATCTAAGGTAAGCAAGTGTGGTTTTAGGTCAAGGCCATTTATTGTGTTTAAATGTTAGAATTGGATCTAACATGTGCCTATAGGAATTTCGACAACACCAAGAGCAAGGATTAATTCGGGATTTAGATCCGTAAGGTAAGAGAGTGTTAACATTCTACCAAGGCCATATTAAGTGTTAGTGACTAGCCGATTCTAACTATGATTTTGGGAGGAGTACAACTGCTTTGTAGTCTTTCGAGATTCAAAGAACACGTTAGTACCGTGTGTGTAGCCCTACATCAATTCCTAATAGATTTACTATTAATTAAATATGTGTGTTAATAAGAATATGAAAGATGTGGCTAAAGGTACCATTCAAAGGTACGACATATTCGTGCACGTTATTCTCTAAAGATCTCATTAATAGTATTATTGAATGTGACATATATGAAAATTGGTTACTTAATATGAATAAGGCATATGGCATGTTATATGTTATCCGCATGATTTGTATGACACATGGGGCATATGGGTGATTATGAAAAGGGGAAGTGATCTGGTGGTTTTTACCACAATATCTTGTGACTTATGTCACATAATCCGAATGTGGTGACTTATGTCACATATTATTATCAGGTGACTCTGTCACATTATCTGGTGGCTATGCCACAATTTATAAGGGCGATGTGCAAGTCGTCTGTAGCGACTACCTTCGATGGTGTGTAGCGGATGGAGGGTCGATTTAGTAATCCCCACGGTGTGATGGCAGGTACGAGTGATGTGTAGAGGATGGCTATCTAGGTTTGGGTTCGGGATTGCATCATTGTTTATATATGTTTTGTATATATGATTCGTATGCCTAAATCATTGGGAGTTTGTGTTGGTTGTTACACATTGAGTCTGTTGACTCACCCCATTGTGGGATATCTTTTCGTGTGACACTCAAGAATGGACCGGCCGGCAGGAGCTTAGTGGTGGCCATGCTCATTTCAAAGTTATTTTATTTGGAATTTTATATTTAAGTATTTTGGATTTATTTCGGTTTTGCTTTGATGTAATATGGCCATTACTATTAACTGCTTTATGCATGCATTTTAATTATTTTTATCATGATACGATTATTATCAAACAAAAGGTTAAATAACTTTTCTTTAAAATAAATTCTAAATGTTATGTCACCTAAACACCAACGATTTTCAATTTAATGGTAAACTCTAAAAAAACTCAGATTTCTTTTAACTTATAGTTTTGAAGTATAAAATGGAGTTTTAATAAAATCTAGACTTCAAGAATAACACCGTTTTCAATTGAACACAACACAAATCGATTTTTCTTCAAAACCACTCAAGTTTCTCCTAAGCACAACCAAGTTTTTGAAATGATTTACTCAAGAAGCATGCCAAATCTGGTCGAGGCTCGTAGGCTGGGTTTGGGGTGTTTCATGTTTTTAAAGATATGTTTTAGTTTTATGAAATGAATATGTATATGTGTATGAAAGTGAGTTGCTATGTGCAAGAAATTAGTTGATGGCACTAAGTGTACAGAATAGAAATGAATAGCACTGTGTGTGCGATGATATGAAAGCTTCGGTTTATTGAATTGGCACTGTGTGTGCGACACTGTGATAAAACGGTTAAAAAATAGGCACTAAGTGTGCGATGATAAATATGCTTCGAATATGTATGCGGCACTGAGTGTGCGATCAAATTAAACGGATACCAAAAGATGATCGACAAGTAATATCGAGCAATGAGTAGCTTGGAAATTGAATAACTAAGTGTTAGTTAAGGTATGTATTAAACCTTTGTGGTTGATGAGTTATGAACAAACTATGAATGAATGGATGAGTATCTTAACTATGATGAGATGATATGAATATGAGATAGGTGATCTATGTGATTATTTATTTTGTATATTGGTTAGATTATTGAGATAGTTGTATTATATGTCGAACTTACTAAGCTTTAGAAAGCTTACTGTGTGTCTCTGCCTTGCAGTGTCAGTAAAGCTAGCTCGGATCTGGGATCGTCAGCTTCTCAATCACACTATCGATAATCTATTTTTGGGTATTTTGGAAAGATGTACATAGTTAAAATATGGCATGTATAGGCTAGTTATTTGAACTATGTTTGAGATTTGTAAGTAGTTATGAGATGTGGCTAGATATGTGATAGTTTTTGGCATGAATGATTTTGGTGTATATGATGCATCTTTTGTATGAGTTGTGAGTTGAGAAATGGACTTATAGATGGAAATTCTTGGTGATGGTATAATGCTAGTAGGAATAAGTGAAATTGGGAATGAGTTATGCAATGATAAGATAAGTTTTGGTATTAATCTTGGTATGAATGGAATTGGTATTGAATGCTTAATTTGAATGATTGTTTTAGTATGTTTTCGGTGATAATATATGCATAAGATATCTTGGTTAATATGGCTTGTAGGTTTGACCCTTGTGGGTGGCAATTTAGCCTTGTAAATAGCTTATAATGTCACACGGTTGTGGCATATGGGCGTGCCTATAGACCGTGGGTGGATTGGCAAAATGTAGCTTAGTAGCACCCGGCCTCGACACGGGCGTGCCTAGTAACCGTGGGGTAAAAGTCAGTAGCTAGCATTAAGAGTATACGGTCTTGGCATGGGCATGCTTAAAGGCCGTGTAAGAATTCGCAGTATATGACCTAGTGGTACACGACCTTAACACACGGGCGTGCTTAGTGATCGCGTTGATTTTGGCAGTATATGACCATGGGGAGGGCACACGGGTGTGTCAAGTAGGCGTGGGTGAGGCACGGCCTACCCCTACGGGCGTGTATCCCCTATATTTTTGTTTAAGTTTGTATGTATCCGAGAACTCTGTATGTGTTTTAATTTAGTCCCGATCCTTCTCTAGCATATATTTGAAGTCTTATATATTTCAATAAGGGACTTTATGTTATGTATTGATGAGCTAAATTGATGGTTAACTTTGTGTTGTAAATTTAGAATTTAAATGATTCGATTGTTCGGTAATACCTCTTAACCCTATTCTGGTGACGGTTTCGGGTTTAGGGTGTTACATTTTATTAGTATAAGAGCTACGGTTTAGTCGATTCTCGGACTAACGTAGAGTGTTTGAGTCTAGCTATACATGCCATATTATGAAATTGTGATAGTGTGATGAATTCTGACAGTCAAAATGTGTTTTAATATAGTAATGGATCCCGATCGAGCATTTGTTGACGACGTAGAGAGTAATGTGCCTACTCTCGCTGAACGGACAGCATCGACCGCATCTAGGCCGAATGAAAGTAATGAGGGAGGAGAGGCTAAACAAGCCTTTTTCCGTATGATGAGTGAATAGTTTTCAGAATTTGTTCGAACGAATCTGACTACTCCACAACTTCCACCCCCACAAATACTGTTGCCGCAAGTCGTAGATCCAATGTAATGAATAAACCACCGTAGACAAGATTCTAAGTTTGAGGTCAAGAGTTTAGGGCCATGGTGGAGGATGATGCTGAACGGGCTGAGTTTTGGCTCGAGAATACCCTTCGTGTATTTGATGAGATGTCGTTGACTCTGGATGAATGTATTAAATGCGCTATTTCGTTGTTGAGGGATTCAGCTTATAATTGGTGGAAGACGTTGACATCTGTAGTTCCGAGAGAGAGAATCACCTGGGATTTCTTTCAAGCCGAGTTTAGAAAGAAGTATATCAATCAACGCTTCATTGATCAGAAACGTAAAGAGTTTTTAGAACTGAAACAGGGCTGTTTGTTTGTTACTGAGTACGAGCGGGAATTTGTATGATTGAGTCAATATGCTAGGGAGTGTGTTTCTACCGAAACTACTATGTGTAAACATTTCATAGAGGGATTGAATGAAGACATTAAGTTGTTGGTTGGGATACTGGACATAAATGAATTCGTTGTTCTAGTGGAAAGAGCATGCAAAGCTGAGGAACTCAGTAAAGAAAAGAGGAAAGCCAAATCTGAGGCTTGGGATGAAAGAAAAAGATCGATGAATAAATTCTCTCAACCTTCAGCGAAGAGATACAAAGATGCAAGCAATCGTTCAAATGCTTCATTTGGACATTCAAGTAGAGATCGTTCGAGACAAAGTACTGGTTTATGAATTCAAGCTCCAAATGAATCGAGTGTTGGTAGAGTTAAAAGTAACAAACCTGAATGTAGACAGTGTGGGAGACGACATACGGGAGAGTGCTGGGGCAAGTATAATAATAGAGTTTGTTATAAATGCGGATCCCAAGATCATTTTATCCGAGATTGCCCAAAGATGATCGAAGAAGAAAATGATCAGAATGAAAGACCGAGTAATGTGACAGCTAGGGGTAGACCACCCAGAAACACTAGAAATATGAGTGAAAGCCAAAAAGGGACAATTGATACAGCTGTGAAATCAGAAGCAAGAGCACCTATCCGAGCCTATGCTATACGCGCACGAGAGGAAGCATTATCTCTAGACGTCATCACCGGTATTTTCACTTTATTTGATATTGATGTCAATGCATTGATAGATCCAGGATCAACTCATTCTTATGTGTGTGTGAATCTAGTATCGAGTAAAACTCTACCTGTTGAGTCTACTGAATTTGTGGTTAGAGTGTCAAACCCCTTAGGCAAGTGTGTTTTGGTGGATAAGGTATGCAAAATTGCCCATTGATGCTTCGTGATTTATGTTTTCTAGTTAATTTGATGTTGTTACCATTCGATAAATTTGACATAATTCTGGGTATGGATTGGCTTACTTTGCATAATTCCATCGTGGACTGTAAGAGAAAGAGTATTGAATTGAAGAGTCAGAATGGTGAGATAGTTCGAATTGAGTCCAGTGATATGAAAGGATTACCAGCTATTGTATCTGCGATAAAGGCTGTGAACTATGTGAGAAAGGGTTGCAAAGCTTATTTGGCGTACGTGATTGATACAAAAGTGTCAGGAAAGAAAGTTGAATCGGTGCCTGTAGTATGTGAGTTTTTAGATGTGTTTCCAGAAGAGTTACCGGGATTACCTCCTATTAGGGAAGTTGAATTTGGTATTGAGTTAGTGCCGGGAATTGCTCCTATTTTGATAGCTCCGTACAGAATGGCATCAACAGAATTGAAAGAGTTGAAATCTCAGTTGCAAGAATTGGCCGACAGAGGTTTTGCACGACCTAGTTTCTCACCCTAGGGAGCTCCTGTGCAATTTGTGAAAAAGAAAGATGGAACTATGAGAATGTGCATTGGTTATCGACAGTTGAACAAAGTGTTGATAAAGAACAAATATCCATTGCCTCGTATTGATGATTTGTTTGATCAGCTGAGAGGAGCTATAGTATTTTCTAAGATAGATTTAAGATCGGGCTACTATCAGTTGAGAGTTAAAGAATCTGATGTGCCAAAAATTGCCTTCAGAATAAGGTACGGACATTACGAATTCTTAGTGAAGCCTTTTGGACTAACCAATGCTCCTGCAGTGTTTATGGACCTGATGAATCGGATATTCAGACCGTATTTAGATAGCTTCGTGGTGGTGTTCTTTGATGATATTTTAATCTATTCGAGTGATGAGATGCAGCATGCCGAGCATTTGAAAATCGCACTTCAAACTCTGCGTGAGAAACAGTTGTATGCAAAGTTCAGTAAGTGAGAATTTTGGTTGCATGAGGTCGGATTTTTGGGGCATATTGTATCAGCTGCTGGGATACGACTTGATCCGCATAAAATCTCTGCTATTTTGGAGTGGAAACCTCTGAGAAATGTGTCTGAAGTTCGTAGTTTTGTAACACCCCCTACCGGTATTCGTTGTCGGAATAGGGTACGAGGCATTACAGGAGTTTACGATTTTTTTTACTCAATATAACCCCTTTATAATTATCTCACCCTCCTTGCAATTTTTTTTAACCGAGACCAATTCACATCAACCAATCTAATTCAACATATTTTCAAAATAAATCCATATATATTTATAAGATAACCTCATTACATACTAAAACTAAAATTTGTTAGCTATACCAATGGCTGACCTTACATTCATTTCATATTAACATCTACTTTATTAACTTATACATGCCATTGATTTCCAAAATAAAGTTTCTTTATATACCAAAATCTTGGGGTTGATAGTGTGATGTGTCTCCTACCGAATCCGACCTTCGAGCTCCTAACACTACAAAATAGGGAAAAAGGAAACAGGGTAAGCATTTTGTGCTTAGTAAGCTCATGTAACAAGAATTATACTTACCTAATATTTTCAATACAATGCAATAAACATTCATATATCCATTCAATGCACTATTGCCCTAACATACACAAACTCAACATTCAAGTTAATCCAATAATTTCCATATACCAATAATATATACCACGATTGATGAGCTCATCAATACCATGATTTTCGCTTTCTTTGTTATATTTCCATATTTATCCCGCTGAATTACTCGAAATTTCGATGGATTTTCGTAAGTACACTTTTAGTGTACAATCCAGTCCAAATCAATTCATGTTCATGTGCACACATTTTCATTTCGAGAGCACACTCATGAACCTCATCTTTACAAATGGATTACCACCAAAGCTAATTCCTTGTAATGTAAACTCATAGAGTATTGTCGGATTACCACCCGTGCTAGATCCCCGCAACGACAATTACTCTAATGAGTTTGGATCTGAATTACCACCAAAGCTAAATTCGCATCAGAATTAGGATTACCCGTCCTGCTAAATCCATTTTCCACATATTCTTCTGAGGGCTATATCAGATAGGATCACCCGACCGCTAGATCCTTTTTACCGTCAATTCCTTTTCGAGATCCATCGAATTTTCCTTTCATTCAACCGGATTTCTTTCTTTTATCAAATATATCAATGTTTCATCAATCTTCATACAATGAACATTCAAATTATATTCACATCAATAACATACATTTCAAGCATTTAAGAAGATAATTCAAGTTACATGAACTTACCTCGATACTAGTTCGTATACAAAATCTACTAATCCGAGACATTTTCCTTTCCTCGATCTAGCTTGGAATTTGAGTTTTTCGAATCTAAATAAATAAATTCAATCATCAATTCAATACATTTCATATTCACATGTAGCATTTTCTATGATTCTATTATTATTATTTGTTTATTCAAAGCTGTCTTTTTGAGTCATAGTCACTAAATTATTTATTTCTCAAGCTAGGAACTCTAAATGAAGAACCGTTAATTTTCTCTGAAACTAGACTCACATGTCTTCGTATCATAAAATTTCCAAAATTTTTGGTTTAGCCAATAAGTACAATTTATTCTTTAAAGTCACCCTTGTTCTGCTGTTTGACAGTTCTGACTCTTCTTCACCAAAAATTAATTATCTCTTCATACAGTATTCATATGATGTTCCCGTTTATCTCTATTGAAAATAGACTCATTAAGGATTTTAAAATATAAATTTAAGTCCCTAATTATTTTTCTCCAATTTTTTATGATTTTGTAAAGTCAAAACAGGGGAACCCAAATTCATTCTGACCTTGTATCACAAAATTCATTATATCTCATTATTTACATATCTATTTCTTACACCGTTTATTCTATGAGAAACTAGACTTAATAAGATTTAATTTCATATTTTGTTCATCTTCTAATTCGATTTCTACAATTTATGGTGATTTTTCAAAGTTAGTCTACTCTTTGTCTAAAACTGCTTTTAGTGCAAACTGCTTATTACCATTTTTCCCTAAGCTTTCAATAAATGATAATTTCATCCTGCTCAATTAACTTCTCAATTGAATTGATTTCTCTCAATTAAAACTTTATTCTATCACTTTAAACTACTTTATAACCTTTGAAAATCAGAATTTCAAGAATAGACTTTAATTCCAAACATTTGCACAATTTAGATCCTAAAATCAATTTCTATTGGAATTACCTAATAAAATCATCTCATAAACAAATCAAAGCTTCAATTTCATGCTATCTCATCATAAACTTACAGCACATATTCATAGAACTTACAACTTCATTCATAAAATCTAAAACTAATGAATTTAATAGTAGGACCTAGTTGTAAAAGTCACAAAAACACAAAAATTACAAGAAATATGCAAGGATTAACTTACTTGGTGCAAAAATTATGAAATAACAGCTTAGAAAGCCCTCCTATGGCATTTTTAGCTGATGAGAATGAAGAAAAATGAAGAGATATCTAGATAATTCCACTTTAGTCCTAGCTTTATTAAGTAAATTTTGCAATATTCCAATTTTGCCCTTAATTCTCCTTATTTTCTTGCTGATTTCATGCCCTTGCCATCTAGCCCAAATAGACCTTGGGTCTATTTTCCTTTTAAGCCCTCTTTCCTTTATCATTTAAACTATTTAATCATTTCTCATAATTTTGCATTTGTTACAATTTAGTCCTTTTCATTTACTTACCTACCCAAACGTTAAAATTTTCTAACGAAATTTTAATACTACATTACTAGCATTTTATAAATATTTATAAAAATATTTCCCACTCAATTTTATGAGATCAAGGTCTGGATACCTTGTTTTTACCCAATCCTTCAATAATTCATTTTTCTAACTAACCACTAGATCGGTAAAATTTTTCTATCAATATTTTAATACGATTTTCCTATCATATAAATATGCATGTAAAAATATTAAAATAAATTTCTCTTTAAATCGGATTTATGGTTACGAAACCATTGTTCCGATAACCTTGAATTTAGGCCATTACAACTCTCCCCCTTTAAGGATTTTCGTCCTCGAAAATCTTACCAGTAAAGAGGTTTGGGTATTGTTTCCTTATTGTCTCCTCCGGTTCCCATGTTGCTTCCTCAATCCCGTGCTTTTGCCACAATACTTTCACCAAATTTATTTTTTATTTCTAAGCTCCTTTGTTTCCGTACAATATCTTGATCGGTTCTTCACCGTAAGTCATATCCGGTCAATCTCCACTTCGCTTGAGAAATAACATGTGAAGGATCTGACCGATATCGTCTTAGCATAGACACATGAAAAACATTATGAATTCTATCAAGTTCCAGTGGTAATGCCAATCGATAAGCGACCGGTCCAATTCTTTCTATAATTTTATGTGACCCGATAAATCTTGGACTTAATTTACCCTTTCGACCGAATCGGAGAACTTTCTTCCAAGGAGACACTTTAAGAAATACCTTGTCACCGACTTGAAATTCAATCTCTTTTCGTTTAAGATCGGTATATGATTTTTGGCGATCGGAAGTCGCTTTTAAACTATCCCAATAACCTTTACTTTTCTTCTCGCTTCCTGATTAAATCAACCCCTCAGTATCTTCTTTTCACTAAGCTCATTCAATATAACGGTGTTCTACATTTTCTACCATACAAAGCTTCATACGGAGCCATTTTAATATCGGATCGATAATCATTATTGTAAGAAAATTCAATCAAAGGTAGATATTTCTCCCAATTACCTTCAAACTCTAATATACAACATCGGAGCATATCTTCCAATACTTAAATTACACGCCAGATTGGCCATCCGTTCGAGGATGAAATGCGATCTCAAATACAACCGAGTACCTAAAGCTTCGTGCAATTTATCCCGTAAATGAGACGAATCGGGATCTCTATCCGATATAATGGAGACAGCACTCCATCAATCTCGATATGTACAGCTCACCAATTTATCTAAATAATAATCCACACGCATTCGAATAAAGTGCTACCGACTTTGTCAATCGGTCAACAATCACCCAAATAGCATCCTTTTCCTCACGCATAATGGTAATCCCGATACAAAATCCATAGTGATTCTTTCCCATTTTCATTCGGTATAGTAATTGGTCAAGTAACCTCAAGGTACCTAATGTTCACTTTAACTCGTTGACATATCAAACATCTTGATACAAACTCGTAAATATCACGCTTCATACCGCCACTAGTACATCTTCTTCAAATCATTATACATTTTATTACTTCCGGATGTACGCACATAGTACAAACCGTGAGCTTTGTGTAGAATCTTCAGATGAGCTCAATTCTTGGGTACACATACCCTACCTCGAATAACATACAACCATCAATCCCAACATGAAATTCGAATCGAGACTGACTCACATCGTGCTCGCTTAACTCAGAACTTCTCATAATTCTTCTAATCTTCACATATTTGTTGTAAAAATGTCGCTTTAGCTCTCAATTCAAATATAATTGGACCATCATCGCTTAGTGACAACCGGGTATTTATAGCTCGTAAAGCAAACAAAGATTTTCGACTCAAAGCATCACCACAACATTAGCCTTACCCGGATGGTAATCAATAATCAAATCATAATCCATTATCGCCAAGCCACCGCTACTGCCTCAAATTCAAATCTTTCGTGTCATCAAATATTTCAAGCTTTTATGATTAGTATAAATATGACATTTCTCACCGCACAAGTAATGCCACCATATCTTCAATGCAAATACAATAATGGCTAATTCAAGATCATGTACCGGGTAATTTCTTTCATGTGGTTTAAGTTGTCTTGAAGCATAGGCTATTACTTTACCTTCTTGCATCAAGACACAACCTAAACCATTTAATGAGGCATCACCAGAATAACAAATTCCTTACCCGCCTCAAGTCGCACTAATACTGGTGCTTTCGTTAGTAGCTCTTTCAATCGGTTGAAACTCTGTTGACATTCATCAGTCCACTCGAACTTTACATCTTTATGCAATAATCAAGTCATAGGAGAAGCTATCATAGAGAATCCCTGTACAAATCTTTGATAATAACCAGCTAAACCCAAGAAACTTCTAACTTCAGATACATTCTTCGGTGGACTCTAATTGACAATAGCTGAGATTTTACTTGGATCTACCCTGATGCCTTTGGCAGATACAATATGTCCTAGAAAACCCACTTCTCGAAGCCAAAATTCACATTTACTGAATTTATCATATAACTGCTTCTCTCGCAAAATTTGTAACACTATTCTTAAATGTTTTGCATGTTCGTTTTCATATCGAGAATAGACTAAAATATCATCAATGAAAACTACCATAAACCTGTCTAAGTACGGTCTGAATATTCGATTCATCAGATCCATAAATACTGCAAGTGCATTAGTTAGCCCAAACGGCATAACCAGAAACTCATAATGCCCGTACCTGGGTCTGAAAGCTGTCTTTGGCACATCTGACTCCTTTACTCGTAGCTGGTAATAACCTGATCAGAGATCAATCTTCGAGAATACTGTGGCACCTTTGAGCTGATCAAATAAATCATCAATCCGGGGTAACGGGTACTTATTCTTTATAGTTACCTTATTGAGCTACCGATAGTCAATACACAATCTCAAAGACCCGTCTTTCTTTTTCACAAACAGAACTGGAGCACCCCAAGGTGAATGACTCGGTCGGACAAAACCCCTATCAACAAGTTCTTGCAACTGTGTCTTTAATTCTTTTAATTTTGTAGGAGCCATCCGGTACGGAGCTATGGAAATCGAAGTAGTTCCTAATCAAATCTATAGAGAATTCCACTTCTCTTCTCGGTGGCAACTCGTAACTCTTCCGCAAACACATCGAAAATTCACATACCATCGGCATCGCTCAATCTTGACTCGATACCTTGGTATCCAATACATAAGTAAGAAAAGCATCATACCCTTTTGACATACCTTTGAGCAAGAATAATCAAATCAATCAAATAATCCTCCGTCTCGATCGATTTAACCCTTCTTCAAATCGCTTACACATTTCACCGATTGTACCTATTCTCGAACATATTTACTCAACCGGACAAATTCTCTTTCATACTCAGATATCAATCTATTGCCTGCTTTACTTTCAAGAAATTCTTTTCTTTTTGATCAAGAAATCTCTGAATGATACATTTCTTTTTGAACTCGGTCTGGAAAATTTCCCATGTAATTTCTTCTCTCGGGACAACTGAAGCATTAGTATTCCACCAATGATAAGCTGTGTCTTTTAGCAATGAGACAGCACATTTCAGACATTCTTATTGTGTACAGGATAAATCCTCCAAAACCCGAGTAGTATTTCTAACCAAAATTCAGCCTGTTCGGGATCATCATCAACTCCTGCTTGAAATTCTTCGGCCTCATATTTTCAAATTTTATCAACCGGAGCTTTTCCTTTTCTGACAGATTTAGTACCTATACCCTGTGGAATCTCGAGAACCGGTGGAGGAATAGGAGGGGGAGTTTGAGTTTGCTGCACTATAGGGTTAGTTCTTATGTACTGAGTAAACCATTCATTCATCATTTGAAAGAAGGCTATTTTGCCTCTTCCCTTGACCTTCTCGCATCGGCCTTCTACTGCTAGTTTCTTCTCTTTGTACTGAAGTCGGAGCATGACTCCCAGCTTCTTCGGATTGAGCTCGGTCGGATGACATTATTATAAGAAAAACTCAATTTAAATGGTCAGGAGATATCACACTATCAATAATAATTTAAATGGCATGTATAGCTAATCCGTATTTGCTATGTCGGTCCTAGAACCGGCTAAACCTGGCTCTAATACCAATAAATGTAACACCCCCTACCCGTATTCGTTGTCAGAATAGGGTACGAGGCATTACAGGAGTTTACGATTTTTTTTACTCAACTTTATAATTATCTAGCCTTCCCTGCAAAATTTTTTTTTTAACCGAGACCAATTCACATCAACCAATCTAATTCAACATATTTTCAAAATAAATCCATATATATTTATAAGATAACCTCATTACATACTAAAACTAACATTTGTTAGCCATACCAATGGCTGACCTTACATTCATTTCAAATTAACATCTACTTTATTAGCTTATACATGCCATTGATTTCCAAAATAAAGTTTCTTTATATACCAAAATCTTGGGGTTGATAGTGTGATGTGTCTCCTACCGAATCCGACCTCCGAGCTCCTAACACTACAAAACAGGGAAAAGGAAGCGGTAAGCACTTTGTGCTTAGTAAGCTCATGTAACAAGAATTATACTTACCTAATATTTTCAATACAATGCAATAAACATTCATATATCCATTCAATGCACTATTGCCCTAACATACACAAACTCAACATTCAAGTTAATCCAATAATTTCCATATACCAATAATATATACCATGATTGATGAGCTCATCAATACCATGATTTTCGTTTCTTTGTTATATTTCCATATTTATCCCGTTGAATTACTCGAAATTTCGATGGATTTTCAGAAGTACACTTTTAGTGTACAATCCAGGTCCGTCAATTCATGTTCATGTGCGCACATTTTCATTTCAGAGAGCACACTCCCGCGAACCTCATCTTTACAATGGATTACCACCGAGCTAAATCCTCAGAATGTAAACTCATAGAGTATTGTCGGGATTACTAGTCCAGGCTAGATCCCCTGCAACGACAATTACTCTAATGAGTTTGGATCTGAATTACCAGTCCAGGCTAAATTTAGACCGTAATTAGGATTACCCGTCCGGGCTAAATCCATTTTCCACATATTCTTCGGGAGGGCTATATCAGGATAGGATCACCCGTCCGGGCTAGATCCTTTTTACCGTCAATTCCTTTTCAGAGATCCATCGAATTTTCCTTTCATTCAATCGGGATTTCTTTCTTTTTATCAAATATATCAATATTTCATCAATCTTCATACAATGAACATTCAAATTATATTCACATCAATAACATACATTTCAAGCATTTAAGAAGATAATTCAAGTTACATGAACTTACCTCGATACTAGTTTGTATACAAAATCTACTAATCCGGGACATTTTCCTTTCCTCGATCTAGCTAGGAATTTGAGTTTTTTGGATCTAAATAAATAAATTCAATCATCAATTCAATACATTTCATGTTCACATGTAGCATTTTCTATAACTCTATTATTATTTTTAGTTTATTCAAAGTTGTCTTTTTGAGTCATAGTCACTAAATTATTTATTTCTCAAGCTAGAGAACTCTAAATGAAGAACCGTTAATTTTCTATGAAACTAGACTCACATTTCTTCGTATCATAAAATTTCCAAAATTTTTGGTTTAGCCAATAAGTACAGTTTATTCTTTAAAGTCACCCTTATTCTCATTGCTTGACGCTTCGACTCTTCTTCACTAAAATTAATTATCTCTTCATACAGATTCAGATGATGTTCCCGTTTATCTCTATTGAAAATAGACTCATTCAAGATTTTAAAATATAAATTTAAGCCCATAATTATTTTTCTCCAATTTTTTATGATTTTCTAAAGTCAAAATAGGGGAACCCAAATTCATTCTAACCTTGTATCACAAAATTCATTATATCTCATGATTTACATATCTATTACAATTTATGGTGATTTTTCAAAGTTAGTCTACTGCTGCTGTCTAAAACTGTTTTAGTGCAAACTGCTTATTACCATTTTTCCCTAAGCTTTCAATAAATGATAATTTCATTCTGCTTTCAATTAACTTCTCAATTGAATTGATTTCTCTCAATTAAAACTTTATTCTATCACTTTAAACTACTTTATAACCTTTGAAAATAAGAATTTCAATAATAGACTTTAATTCCAAACATTTTCACAATTTAGATCCTAAAATCAATTTCTATTGGAATTACCTAATAAAATCATCTCATAAACAAATCAAAGCTTCAATTTCATGCTATCTCATCATAAACTTACAGCACATATTCATAGAAACTTACAACTTCATTCATAAAATCTAAAACTAATGAATTTAATAGTAGGACCTAGTTGTAAAAGTCACAAAAGCACAAAATTACAAGAAATAGGCAAGGATTAACTTACTTGGTGCAAAATTATGAAATACCAGCTTAGAAAACCCTCCTATGGCATTTTTAGCTGATGAGAATGAAGAAAAATGAAGAGATATCTAGATAATTCCACTTTAGTCCTAGCTTTATTAAGTAAATTTTGTAATATTCCAATTTTGCCCTTAATTCTCCTTATTTTCTTGCTGATTTCATGGCCTTGCCATCTAGCCCAAATAGACCTTGGGTCTATTTTCCTTTTAAGCCCTCTTTCCTTTATCATTTAAACTATTTAATCATTTCCCATAATTTTGCATTTGTTACAATTTAGTCCTTTTCATTTACTTACCTATCCAAACGTTAAAATTTTCTAACGAAATTTTAATACTACATTACTAGCATTTTATAAATATTTATAAAAATATTTCCCACTCAATTTTATGAGATCAAGGTCTGGATACCTTGTTTTTACCCAATCCTTCAATAATTCATTTTTCTAACTAACCACTAGATCGGTAAAATTTTTCTATCAATATTTTAATACGATTTTCCTATCATATAAATATGCATGCAAAAATATTAAAATAAAATTCCCTTTAAATCTGACCATTGTTCCGATAACCTTGAATTTAGGCCATTACAAGTTTTCTGGGACTAGCGGGATATTATACACGATTTGTGAAAGGCTTCTCGATGGTTGCAACTCCATTGACAAAATTGTTACAGAAGGATGTTAGATTCAAGTGGTCAGAAAAGTGCCAACAGAGTTTGGAACAGTTTAAAGTGTTGTTAACGGAAGCACCAGTATTGATTCAACCTGAATCAGACAAAGAGTTTATAGTTTACAGTGATGCATCGTTGAATGGTTTGGGCTGTGTGCTGATGCAAAAAGGGAAAGTCATTGCTTACGCTTTGAGACAGTTAAAACCGCATGAAAATAACTACCCAACACATGATCTTGAATTGGCAGCGATAGTGTTTGGATTGAAGATTTGGCGTCACTATCTTTTTGGAGAGAAATGTCACATCTATATTGATCATAAGAGTTTAAAGTACTTGATGGCTCAGAGGGATTTGAACTTGTGTCAGAGAAGATGGTTAGAATTGTTGAAAGATTACGAACTTGTGATAGATTACCACCCGGGTAAAGCTAATGTTGTTGCTGATGCTTTGAGTCGTAAATCATTATATGCTTTGCGAGCTTTGAGTAATCAGATAGATCTGTGTGATGATGGTGTGGTTGTAGCTAAATTAAAAGTAAAACCATTGTTTTTACAATAGATATGTGAGGCTTAGAAAACTGATAATGAGTTGTTAGCATGAAGAGTTCAATGTAATTCAAATGCTGGATCAGAATTTTGAGTTGATAGTAATGATTGTTTGAGATTCAGAGATCGAATTTGTGTTTCGAGAAATTCAGAGTTGATTCAAACGATTTTGAATGAAGCTCACAATAGTCATTTGACTGTATATCTGGGGAGTACGAAAATGTATAATGATTTGAAACAATTCTATTGGTGTCACGGTATGAAAAGAGACATTTCTGACTATGTGTCGAAGTGTTTAGTTTGTCAGCAAGTTAAGGCTGAACATCAAGTTCCGTCCGGTTTATTACAACCAATTTTGATTCTTGAGTGGAAATGGGAGAGAATTACGATGGACTTTGTTTTGGGTTTGCCCTTATCTCCGAGCAAGAAAGATGCGATCTGGGTGATAGTTGATAGATTGACAAAATCAGCTCATTTCATTCCAGTAAGAACTGACTATTCTTTGGATAAGTTAGCTAAACTGTATATTGATGAGATTGTGAGATTGCACGGAGTACCTTTATCTATAGTGTCTGACAGAGATCCGAGATTTACCTCGCGATTTTGGAAGAAATTGTAAGATGCTTTAGGCACGAAATTGTATTTCGGTACTGCATTTCATCCGCAAATGGATGGTCAATCTGAGCGAATCATTCAGATTCTCGAAGACATGCTGAGATGTTGCATACTTGAATTTGATAATAAGTAGGAAAAGCATTTATCATTGATTGAATTTGCGTATAACAATAGTTTTTAATCTAGTATCAAAATGGCACCATATGAGGCTCTCTATGGTCGAAAGTGTCAAACTCCATTGTATTGGACTGAGCTGAGTGAGAACAAGATTCACGGAGTTGATCTTATAAAAGAAACTGAGCAGAAAGTGAAAGTAATTCGTGATAGTTTGAAAGCAGCCTTAGATCGTCAGAAATCCTATGCAGATTTGAAATGAAAAGATATTGAATTTGAGATTGGTGATAGAGTGTTTTTGAAAGTATCTCCGTGGAAAAAAATACTTCGATTTGGCCGAAAGGGCAAGCTGAGTCTGAGGTTCATCAGACCGTACGAGGTTATTGAACGAGTTGGGCCGATTGCTTATAGATTGAGATTGCCATCTGAATTAGAGAAAATTCATAATGTGTTTCATGTGTCAATGCTTCCACAATATAGACCAGACCCGTCTCATGTGATTGCACCTACGGAGGTTGAGATTCAGTCAGACTTATCGTATAGTGAAGAACCAATCTGAATTTTGGCACGAGAGACTAAAGAGTTGAGAAATAAGAAAATTTCTTTAGTAAAAGTATTATGGAACAAACACGAAATTGAAGAGGCTACGTGGGAGCCTGAGAACGTTATGAGAGAGCAACATCCACAACTTTTCACTGGTAAGATTTTCGGGGACGAAAGTCCCTAAGGGAGGAGAGTTGTAACAGCCCGATTTAGACCCTAGTCAGAACAGTGGTTTTGAAACCACAAATCTGAGGCCAGAATGTTATTTTAATATTATTTTCTGTGTGAATGATAAGTGAATTGGTCTGTGTGAAAATTTTGTGTGATAATTTGATCGTTTATGTATCGAATTAAGAGAAAGGACTAAATTGCATAGAGAGTAAAATGCTGTATGCTGATTTATGAGTACTTAATTAATGTTGGCTTTTTAAGCTGGAGGCCTTATATTGTTATTTGACCATTATTTAGTTAATGGGTGGAAATGGTCAAAAATGACCTTATAATATATGTTTTAAACATTTTATATGTTAAGGTTGAAATAGGAAATTGATTATTAAGGTATAATATTAATAAAGAAAATAAAAAGATATGAATATATCATCTTTCTTGGCCGAAAATAGAAAAGAAAGGATGGCTAGGAAGCTTTGAGGTTTCGGCAAGCTTAGGCACAAATTGGTATGCGGTTTTAACTCGATTTTTGATAATTTCTACGTTTTCGTAATCGTTGCTTTGTGCTTTAGCTGATAATTTCTACGTTTTCGTAATCGTTGCTTTGTGCTTTAGCTAACCCATGTTGAAATTTTTTGAATTGATGATGTTTTTGTGATGAGCCATTGATGAACATTTGAGCTATGTGCTAGTTGATAGTAAAGTATGAAAACTTGGTGTTGGATTAACATAGTTTGTATTGAGATTTTTGATAAAATTGAGTATTTTGGGCTAAATTGTGAAAAACGTAAATTGAGGGCCTAAACTACACAATAAATGAAATGTGTGGACTTGTATGAGACTAGGGAGAATTCGGCCTAAGCATGGTGTGATAAAATTATTTGTATTCGGTGATTTGCTGAATTAAGGACTAAAGTGTCGAAATGTGAAAGTGTGGGGGGCTATTTTGCAAAATTCCCTAAATATGCGTGTTTGGATTAAAAGGAATGAATTGATGATTGAATTGATTGAATTTGAATGTGTATAGACCAAGAGAGGAGAGTTCAAATCAAGATTGAGGCAAAGATAAAGTGCTCGATTAATCGACCGTATCGATAGTTCGATGTCCGAGGTAAGTTCGGATATAATACATGTTTTTAAAGATATGTTTTAGCTTTATGAAATGAATATGTATATGTGTATGAAAGTGAGTTGCTATGTGCAAGAAATTAGTTGATGGCACTAAGTGTGCGGAAATAGAAATGAATAGCACTGTGTGTGCGATGATATAAAAACTTCGATTTATTGAATTGGTACTATGTGTGTGACACTGTGATAAAATGGTTAAAAGAATAGGCACTAAGTGTGCGATGATAAATATGCTTCGAATATGTATGTGGCACTGAGTGTGCGATCAAATTAAATGGATACCAAAAGATGATCTACAAGTAATATCGTGCAATGAGTAGCTTGGAAATTGAATAACTAAGTGTTAGTTAAGGTATGTATTAAACCTTTGTGGTTGATGAGTTATGAACAAGCTATGAATGAATGAATGAGTATCTTAATTATGATGAGATGATATGAATATGAGATAGGTGATCTATGTGATTATTTATTTTGTATATTGGTTAGAATATTGAGATAGTTGTATTGTATGTCGAACTTACTAAGTTTTGGAAAGCTTCTTGTGAATTGTTTCTCCGCTTTGCGGTGTCGTCAAAAGCTAGCTCGGATCTGGGATCGTCAGCTTCTCAATCACGCTATCGGTAATCTATTTTGGGGTATTTTGGAAAGATGTACGTAGTTAAAATATGGCATGTATAGGCTAGTTATTTGAACTATGTTTGAGATTTGTAAGTAGTTATAAGATGTGGCTAGATATGTGATAGTTTTTGGCATGAATGATTTTGGTGTATATGATGCATCTTTTGTATGAGTTGTGAGTTGAGAAATGGACTTATAGATGGAAATTCTTGGTGATGGTATGATGCTAGTAGGAATAAGTGAAATTGGGAATGAATAATGCATTTGATAAGATAAGTTTTGGTATTAATCTTGGTATGAATGGAATTGGTATTGAATGTATAATTTGAATGATTGTTTTAGTATGTTTTTGGTGATAATATGTGCATAAGATGTCTTGGTTAATATGGCTTGTAGGTTTGACCCTTGTGGGTGGCAATTTAGCCTTGTAAATGGCTTATAATGTCACACGGTTGTGGCACACCGGTGTGCCTATAGACCGTGGGTGAATTGGCAGAATGTAGCTTAGTAGCACCTGGCCTCGACATGGGCGTGCCTAGTAACCGTAGGGTAAAAGTCAGTAGCTAGCATTAAGAGTATACGATCTTGGCACGGGCATACTTACAGGTCGTATAAGAATTGTTAGTATATGACCTAGTGGTACACGGCCTTAACACACGGGCGTGCTTAGTGATCGTGTTGATTTTGGTAGTATATGACCACGGGGAGGGCACACGGGTGTGTCAAGTAGGCGTGGGTGAGGCACGGCCTACCCCCACGGGCGTGTATCCCCTGTATTTTTGGTTAAGTTTGTATGTATCCGAGAACTCTGTATGTGTTTTAATTTAGTCCCGATCCTTCTCTAGCATATATTTGAAGTCTTATATATTTCAATAAGGGACTTTATGTTATGTATTGATGAGGTAAATTGATGGTTGACTTTGTGTTGTAAATTTAGATGTTAAATGATTTGATTGTTCGGTAATACCTTTTAACCCTATTCCGGCGACGGTTTCGGGTTAGGGGTGTTACAGAGAACTTCGAATTGTGACAATTTTTCCTGACCAACTTGTAGATGCACGTTGTTAGGCAAGACAACGTTTGCATTATCTCTTGCAAATCAAAGGGACTAGTTATCGCGATTAAGCATTCTGGGGTTTCGTGGAGATCCGTCTACGGCATATGCCACATCGCCGTCAACTTCCACTGATAGTACAAGAATAATGACTAGCACAAACAACTCGTGAACATTGGTAAAAATCAATTTTTAGTTTTTTATTCTGAAAATAATTCGAAGCACTTTTACAAACTAAAAGGAATTATAACGTGTCATATTCGAATACATATGCAAAGTATGAGCTAGAACCATATCATTTCAAGTATAGGCTTGTAACGCCCTCAATTCGACCCGATCTACTAGTTCCAAATCTCAGGTGCGACATTTTATACAGATGTAACTTAAAACTTTTCTTTCTTATTCATTGTTGTAAATGTATCTATGAGTGAAACAAAATCTCTTATGGCACACATTGTACGATTACATTTACATTTCACTTATGTACAAACTACTATCTATGGCTATTACAGAGTTTCTTGTAAAAATAAAATAGATGGTTATTACTTCGGCTGAATAAGATTTCAAACTTTCCTACCTTATCTCTTAGTCTACTGGGTATACTTTGGGATACTACTTAATAAAATTTAGCGCGGACTTTGACACGCCACATGGTTTCTTCTGTATGCATAATAGCCTAGCGCACCACTTTTTTAGCGTAGCCCAAGCATTGTCTCTAGGCAAACATCCCTTTATAGACTTAAAAATAGAAACAAATTTTGTAAGTTCGTAATAACTTAGTGAGCTAAACCTTAAAGTACCTTTTTCATTCATTCTACGTTGCATATGTTATTTTGCAAATCTTTGGGTATTTCTTGACCTTTCTTTCTTCTTTAGTAAGTACAATACTGAGGCTACCATCTTTCTTTCTTCAAAATCAGTTTCCTTCTCTTGTGCATACTATACTTAGCATCTCTTTTTACTTTCTATACCCTTTCTTAATTCTTACCTTTACTTAATCCTTAACCTCTTCACTTACCTTATTATCAGACTTAATAACTTATTCCATACTCACTAGTCTTATCATTATCTTCAGGAGGGGTAGATTGCGCCTAAGACTTATATAAGAATTTGCCCATATCTTCATTACTTCAGTGCACTCTCTATTCTTACTTTCAACTCATATCTTTTTCCTCGCCATGTACTCTAGCATACACTAGCCTTTCTATTAATCCATTGTAACTAAACGGGGTTCGTCATTCATTCGGTGGCTGCCCAAAGGCATTGTCTTTAGATGGTCATCATGAGATTTGTTCTTTAGATTTTGCCACGAAGGTGTTCCTTTCCAAAGATAGCTGTAGAGGCTTTCCTTTTAGAGTCTTTCGATGAAGGCATTCGTTTTCAAAGATAGTCACAGAGGTTTCTTTTTAGAATCTTTCCATGAAGACATTTTTGTAAGGAAATTACCACCAGGGCACTTCGTTTAGATTATTCAACAAAGGCGTCTCCTTATAAATACCCCAAAGGTAATCCTTATTAGAGATTTGCTACTAAGGAATTCATTTAATAGAGGTAACCACAAATACATCCTTTTGACAGAGATGGCCACAAAGACATCTATTTAATAGAGATCGCCACAAAGGCTTTCTTATAATAGAGATAGCAAAAAGGCTTCATTATAATAGAGATCGCCAAAAAGACTTCCTTATAATTGAGATAGCAAAGGCTTCCCTATAATAGATATAGCCACAAAGGCGTCCTTTTAGAAATAGTCACAAAGGCTCACTTATACGGAAATTGGTATTTTTGATGATACAGATTTGTCTAAACTCACCGTAGTGAGGTTTGCCCCTCATTGCTGGTACTCACCCAGCCATCTTGTACATATTCCTTATAATGTTATGACCCAACCATGGTCTTACACTATATTGTTTTTAGAGTGCCATGGAATTTTTCTTTCAGAGATTCATGGTTTTAGTCTTGACGGACCCTCTTTAGATGGCTATAGAGACAGACAAAAACTCACCATGCAGACTCAAACTTATCTCTATCGGACTTCTTTATGTATGTAACAGCCCGATTTTGGGCTAGTCAAAATAGTGGTTTTAGAACCACTAATTCAAGGTCAGATAAATTAGTTTTAATATTATTTTATATATTATGGCATAATTATATGAGTGTATGAAAATTTTTGTGCATTAATCTTGGTGATTGCATGTTTAATTGCTAAAAAAGACTAAATCGCATAAAGTGCAA
Organism: Gossypium rotundifolium; assembly: GCA_025506655.1. Lineage (NCBI taxonomy): Eukaryota > Viridiplantae > Streptophyta > Magnoliopsida > Malvales > Malvaceae > Gossypium > Gossypium rotundifolium. The sequence goes on along the minus strand of CP106725.1, from coordinate 41,961,208 downwards.
AAGTTTCCTTTTACAAGCTAGAGGTGTCTAATAGCTAAGGAATATTAAATGGAGGTTTTAAAAGTGAAATTAGGCCTTCTTAAAGGTGATAGCCGACCAAGGGGGACAAGGGCATTAAATTGGCCAATATTTGGTGGCATTAGGTTACTAAAAGAATAAAATAAGAGAAAATAAAGAAGTTATCATCTTTTACTATTTTCATTTCTTCTTCCCATCGAAAATTCAAGCAAGAATAGGGGTTTTTGAAGCTCAAACTTTCAGCTATGCTATTCTCTTGCAAGTAAGTGATTTTAGAGGTCTTTCTTGATAATTTTTGTATTTTTGGAACCCCTAAAGCTTAAGCTAGTTAATGAGGGGACTATTGTGCAAAATGGTTGAAAGTTTAGGGATTTTCCATGTGAGTGCTTGTATTGTTTTCTGAGTTTTTAGGGAAGAAAATGAATTGTGGTTGTTAAATAAACAACTTTTGTGAAAGGTGTTTTCATGAAAACACCTAAAATGACCTATTTGTAAAGGTTATAAATTTAGTAGCAAATGCATGAAATGATTAGTATTGTGAGTTGTTATAAGAGTAATAAATGTTCAGCTAGGCTTGTTGAATGAGGAAATTTGATGAAAAATGATTTACGAGCCTAAGGGCAAAATCATAATTTTTTCAAAATATAAGGGCAAAACAGTCATTTTTGCCAAAGTAGAAATTTGGAAGTGTTTTGATGTATGTAGTGATTAAATGAGTAAATTTTATTATTATAGATCAAGAAGAATGCGGAAACAACCTTGACCGAGGAAAATGCAAGGTTTCGGACTAAGCCACAAATTAACATATTTTGCACCAATGTAAGTTTATGTGTAAATGATACATCCCTATTACGTATGTTTTAACTATTAATGCATTGTGTGGATGTAATTGATTATTGGTGAGAATTAATGAAATAGTAAAAAATGTGAAAACTCTCGGGTGAACCTTCGGAAGAGAAATATGGGTACGGATGAATATCCGTAAATATGTAAATTTTGGGCTATGTACGATACCATCGTATTTATTAATATTTTGGTGGGCTGTGTGAGATACCACCGTAATTATCATTGTTGGTGGGCTGTGTGTGAAACCACCGGGTAATTGTACCATTCTGAAGGGTTCATCGAGAAACTTGTTTGAGTAAATATTTCTTGTGACTTTATGGTGATAAGTGCAGGGCATAAGTACAAGTAAATGTAAGCAATGTATATGATATGTGGTTGGGATGTGGTAAGAGTTAAGATGAGTAAGCATGATTATGAGAATATGAATTGTTCTTACATAGTATGTAATGTTTTTGATTGATTAGCATATGGTATGATGCTTATTGTTTACATATAGACTTACTAAGCTTAAAGCTTACTCCCTTCTCTTTTCCCTTGTTTTATAGTGTCGAAGAGCCAGCTTGGGATACGGAGATAAGCAGAGGATCATCCACACTATCAGCACATCTTGGTATAGTTAGACTTAGCATTTTGAGTATGGCATATGTAGGAACTAGACTTAGTTGAATGTCATATTGTTTTGGCCAAATGTGTTGGCTCATTCAAAAATGAACTCTTTTGTACAAGGCCATTGTTAATGGCACTTTCTTATGAATCTATGAGAAGATGAGGTTATTCATGAATGTGCAAGTTGCATGATTGGTTTACTTAGTTTATTTATGCATGAATGGGTTGAAGGTTTGATATGATTTATGTTTGTATGAGTTGGGGTGATAGAAAGAGCTTGGAAATAGCCTTGTTCTTGTCCATATGGGTAGACATATGGGCGTGTGTCTAGACCATGTGTGACATACGGTCAGCCTCATAGGCGTGTGGTTAGGCCATGTGTCCCCTTGTATGCTAGGTTTGCAAGTCAGTATGCTCTGTAGTAAATACAAGGGCAGAGACACGGCTGTGTCTCTCATCCATGTGGAAGGCACGACCATTGACATGGGTGTGTGCCAAAGCCGTGTGAAGTCTGCACTTGAAATTAGGAATTTAATTCGCCACATGGTCGAAGGACACGGGCGTATGTCCTAGTGGTGTGACATTTATGGGGTGATGACGTCAGAAATAGAATGCCAAGGTTTTTGCACACGGGCTAAGACACTGGCGTGTCGAGGCTGTGTGAGGGACACAGGCCAGGGACACGGACGTGTGAAAACCCCTATAGGTTTGAATTGAGAAATAATTCCACACGGGTGTAGAACACGGGCATGTGATATGTCGTACGGGTGTGTCCCTTCCTCCACAGGGCGTGTGGACTGTTTAGTGAAAATTTTCTAAGTTTTTCTAGAGAGCTTTAAAAGAGTTCGATTTGATCCTGAACCACTCCTAAAGTGTGATTTAGGCCTCGTAGGCTTGTTTAAGAGGTGTTATGAAAAGTTTTAAATTGGGGTGGAAAGTCATGTCTCGGTATAGACTAATTGTTTGCATATAAGCCTAGTAATGTCTCGTACCCTGTTCCGGCGTTGAGTACTGGTAAGGGGTGTTACATTTTGTGGTATCAAAGCTATGGTTTAGTCGGTTCTCGGACTACCATAGTGTGTGTGAGAGTCTAGCTATACATGCCAATAAATATATTGATAGTGTGGTGACTTCTGACAATTTTAAATTGTGCTTTCATATAGTAAATGGATCCTGACCGAGTTGCTGCTGATGATGCTACTAGTAATGCACCGGCTCCCGCGCAAGGGACCGCGCCTGTGCAAAGTAGACTCAAAACTTTGGGTCAAGGAGAAGAGGCTTGGGAAGCCTTTCTCCACATGATGTGTAATTGGTACACTGAGTTTGTACGAGCGAACCCTAATGCTCAACCTCCTCCACCTCCATCTATACCTCAGCCAGTCCCCGTGGCTCCTCAAAGTATAGATTTGGTAAGAATGACCAAACCCATAGTCGATAAGATTAAAAAATAAGGGGCTGAGGAATTTAGAACCAACATAGATGATAACCTTGAGAGAGCGGAGTTCTGGCTTGAGAACTCTATGCGGGTATTCGATGAACTCTCTTGCATGCCTGGGGAGAGCTTAAAATGTGCTGTGTCATTGCTGAAGGACTTGGCATATCATTGGTGGAAAATGATGACATCTGTAGTACCGAGGGAGAGAGTGGCATGTGACTTCTTCCTAGAAGAGTTTCGAAAGAAGTACATAAGTCAGCGATTTGTTGACCAGAAATGGAAAGAGTTTCTTGAATTGAAGTAAGGCAAGATGACTGTGGCAGAGTATGAGCGCGAATTTGTTAGGCTCAACAAGTATGCTCAAGGGTGTGTGTCCACAGAAGCTATTATGTGCAAGAGGTTCGAAGATGGGCTGAATGAGGATATCAGATTGCTAGTTGGGATCTTGGAATTGAAAGAATTCGTGATGGTGGTTGATAGAGCTTGCAAGGCTGAAGAGTTGAATAAGGAAAAGAGAAAAGTTATGATTGAAGCCTAAGATGCAAGGAAGAGGCTGATGAGTAAATCGTTCCAAACTCAATCAAAGAGGTCCAAGGAAACGAACCCTCGGACGACTGCTTTAGCTGGGTATTCACATCGAGATCGAGATAATGCATATTCGGGCTCGAGAGTTCAAGCCACCTCTATGGCAAGCGTGGGCAATGTAAAGTCAAATAAATCGGAGTGTCCAAATTGTGGTAGACAACATACTGGGGAGTGTTGGGGAAATAATCAAACTTGCTACAAGTGTGGTTCACCCGGCCACTTCATTCAGAACTGTCCTGAGAGGGATGAAAAAGATAGAAAATAAGAAGTAAGAGCGGGCAATGTACCTTCGAGGGGTAGACCACAAAAGAACCCGGGGAGTGGGACTAGTAGTAGAGGTGCGCCTAGAGACACTGCTGTGAGATTAGAGGGTAGAGCACCTGCAAGGACTTATGCCATTCGTGCTCGCAAAGAGGCATCATCTCTAGACGTGATAACGGGTACTTTTTCTCTTCATGATATCTCTGTTATTGCTTTGATTGATCCGGGGTCTACCCATTCTTATATTTGCATGAAATTGGTATCTTATATGAGTATGATTATTGAGTCTACGGAACTTGTGATAAAAGTGTCAAACCCGTTAGGCAAACGTGTGCTAGTTGACAAAGTGTGTAAGAATTGTCCTTTGACAATTAAAGGTCATTATTTTTCGGAACATCTCATGTTGTTACCGTTTGATGAATTTGACCTAATTCTTTACATGGATTGGTTGACTACTCATAATGTTTTAGTAAATTGTGGTAGTAAGTGTATTGAATTGAGATGTGTAAATGAAGATGTCATTCGGGTTGAATCAGGTAAATCAGATAATATGCCTGTAGTGATTTCATCTATGGTAGCTGAGAAATACATGAGAAAAAGGTATGAGTCCTATCTCGCCTTTGTGTTGAATGCTTAAGAGTCAGAAGTATGAATCAATGCCAGTAGTATGCGAGTATCCGGACGTGTTTCCAAAAGAGTTACCTAGATTGCCTCCAGTTAGAGAGGTCGAGTTTGTCATTGAGTTAGTTCTAGGTATAACTCCTATTTCAGTTGCCCCATATAGGATGGCACCGTTAGAGTTAAAAGAGTTAAAGGTTTAGTTGCAAGAGTTAACGGATAAGTGTTTTGCAAGACCGAGCTATTCATCGTAGGGCGCTCCGATACTTTTTGTGAAGAAGAAAGATAGGTCGATGAGATTGTGTATGTACTACAGAAAACTTAACAAGGTGACATTGAAGAATAAGTATCCTTTGCCAATGATCGATGATTTATTCGATCAATTGAAGGGAGCTACAGTGGTTTCTAAGATAGACCTTAGGTCTGGCTATTACCAGTTGAGGGTTAAGGAGCAAGATGTGCCGAAAACTGCATTCCAGACGAGGTATGGCCATTATGAGTTTTTTCTCATGCCATTTGGCTTAACGAATGCTTCTGCGATCTTTATGGATTTAATGAACCGTATCTTTCGACCGTATTTGGATAAGTTTGTAGTTGTTTTTATCTACGACATACTAATTTATTCCCGGGATGAGAGTGACCATGCAGCGCACTTGAGAACTATTTTACAGAATCTAAGAGACAAGTAGTTGTATGCTAAATTTAGCAAGAGTGAGTTTTGGCTTCGAGAGGTCAGATTCTTAGGACACATTGTGTGGGGTGATGGCATTAGGGTTGATCCGAGTAAGATCTTGGCTATTGTTGAGTGAAAATCGCCGAGGAATGTGTCAAAGATTAGGAGCTTTTTGGGCTTAGCGGGTTACTACAGACGGTTCGTTAAAGGGTTCTCCATGATTACTACACCAATGACAAGATTGTTACAAAAAGATGTTAAATTTGATTGGACTGAGAGGTGCCAATAGAGTTTTAAGAAACTGAAAGCTTTGTTGATTGAAGCACCAGTTTTAGTACAACCTGAGTCAGGAAATGAGTTTGTGGTCTATAGTGATGCATCATTAAAGGGTCTTGCTGTGTATTGATGCAGGAAGGTAAAGTAGTAGCTTATGCCTCAAGATAGCTAAAACCACATGAAAAGAATTATCTAACTCACGATTTGGAGTTGGTTGGGATCGTTTTTGCTTTGAAGATTTGACGTCATTACTTATATTGTGCAAAGTACCGAATCTTTACTGATCACAAAAGTTTGAAGTACTTGATGAACCAAAAGGATTTGAATTTGCGACAATGGCGGTAGCTCGAATTATTGAAGGATTATGAGCTAGTAATCGATTACCATCCGGGGAAAGTGAATCTGGTTGCGGATGCCTTGAGCAGAAAGTCCCTGTATGCTTTGGGGGCCATGAGTACGAGCTTAGCATTGTCTGATGATGGTTCTATATGGGCTGAGTTGAGAGCTAGAGCATTATTTCTTCAGCAGATACGTGAAGCTCAAAAGAATGATGGTGAGATGCAAGTTAAGAGAGCTCAGTGTGAATTCGGAAATAACTTTGATTTTTGGGTTGGTTCAGACGATTGTTTGATGTTTCATGATAGAGTTTGTGTACCTAAAGATGATGAGTTAATTCGAGAAATTTTATATGAGGCACATAATGGCTACTTGTCAGTACATCCGAGTAGCACAAAAATGTATAATGATTTGAAGAAGTTGTATTGGTGGCCGGGTATGAAAAGAGATATCTCCGAGTTTGTTACAAAGTGTTTGATCTGCCAACAAGTGAAAGCCGAGCATCAAGTACCTTCGGGATTACTTCAGCCAGTGATGGTTCCCGAATGGAAGTGGGACCGAATTACGATGGATTTTGTAATGGGATTACCAAAAAAGAAAGATACTGTGTGGGTTATTGTTGATAGATTAACGAAATCGGCTCACTTTATACCGGTGCATGTGAATTACTCACTTGACAAGTTGGCTGAACTGTATATTGCTGAGGTTGTGAGATTACATGGGTGCCTATATCCATTATCTCAGATAGAGATCCAAGGTTTACTTCAAGGTTTTGGAAGAAGTTACAGGAAGCCTTGGGTATGAAATTGAATTTTAGTACCGCGTTCCATCCACAAACTGATGGCCAATCCGAAAGAGTGATTCAAGTTCTTGAGGATATGCTCCGATGCTACGTTTTAGATTTTAAAGGTAGTTGGGAAAAATATCTACCTTTGGTTGAATTTACCTACAACAATAGTTATCAGTTGAGTATATGGATGGCACCATACAAAATATTATACGGTCGCGAGTGCCGAACTCCCTTGTATTGGACCGAGCTTAGTAAGAAGAAATTCTTGGGGTTGATCTAGTTAGAGAAATCGAGGAGAAGGTGAAAGTGATCTGTGATAGCCTGAAAGCTGCTTCAGATCGACAAAAGTCATACGCGGATTTAAAAAGGAAAGAAATTGAGTTTCAGGTGGGCGATAAAGTATTCCTGAAAGTATCCCCATGGAAGAAAATATTGAGGTTTGGTCGAAAGGGTAAATTGAGTTTGCAATTCATAGGGCCGTATGAGATCATTGAAAGGATTGGACCAGTAGCTTACCGATTGACCTTGCCAGTAGAGTTAGAGAGAATACACAACGTGTTTCATGTGTCGATGTTGCGACGATATTGTTCTGATCCTTTACATGTGATTCCTCCGACTGAATTTAAGATACGACCAGATATGACCCATGAAGAGGAACCAATTAAGATTTTGGCCTAGAGGTTAAACAGTTGAGGAACAAAAGTATAGCTTTAGTGAAAGTGTTGTGGCAAAAACAAGGTGTAGAAGAGGCTACGTGGGAACCGGAAGAAGCCATGAGAGAACAGTACCCAAACCTCTTTACCGGTAATATTTTTAGGGACGAAAATCTCTAATGGGGGGAGAGTTGTAACAGCCCGATTTTAGGGCTAGTCAGAATAATGGTTTCGAAACCACTAATTTGATGTCGGATAAATTAGTTTTAATATTATTTTATGTATTATGGCATAATTATATGAGTGTATGAAAATTTTGGTGCATTAATCTTGGTGATTGCATGTTTAATTGCTAAAAAGGACCAACTCGCATAAAGTGTGAAAGTTTCATTTTACAAGCTTGAGGTGTCTAATAGCTAAGGAATATTAAATTGGAGGTTTTTAAAGTACAATTAGGCCTTCCTAAAGGTGATGGCCAAGGGGGACAAGGGCATTAAATTGGTCAATATTTGGTGGCATTAGGTGACTAAAAGAATAAAATAAGAGAAAATAAAGAAGTTATCATCTTTTACTATTTTCATTTCTTCTTCCCACAAAAATTTGAGCAAGAATAAGGGTTTTTGAAGTTCAAACTTTCAACCAAGATATTCTCTTGCAAGTAAGTGATTTTAGAGGTCTTTCTTGATAATTTTTGTACTTTTGGAACCCTTAAAGCTTAAGCTAGCTAATGAGGGGATTATTGTGCAAAATGGTTGAAAGTTTAGGGATTTTCCATGTGAGTGCTTGTGTTGTTTGCTGAGTTTTTAGGGAAGAAAATGAATTGTGGTTGTTAAATAAACAACTTTTGTGAAAGGTGTTTTCATGAAAACACTTAAAAGGACCTATTTGTAAAGGTTGTAAATTTAGTAGCAAATGCATGAAATGGTTAGTATTGTGAGTTGTTATAAGAGTAATAAATGTTCAAGTAGGCTTGTTGAATGAGGACATTTGATGAAAAATGATTTATAAGCCTAAGGGCAAAATCGTAATTTTGCCAAAGTATAAGGGCAAAACGGTCATTTTTGCCAAAGTAGAAATTTGGAAGTGTTTTGATGTATGTAGTGATTAAATGAGTAAATTTTATTATTATAGATCAAGAAGAATGCGGAAACAACGTTGACCGGGGAAAAGGCAAGATTTCGGACTAAGCCACAAATTAACATATTTTGCACGGAGGTAAGTTTATGTGTAAACGATACATCCCTATGACGTATGTTTTAACTATTAATGCATTGTGCGGATGTAATTGATTATTGGTGAGAATTAATGAAATAGTAGAAAATGTGAAAACTCTCGGGTGAACCTTATGGGTACGGATGAATATCCATAAATATGTAAATTTTGGTGGGCTGTGTGCAATGCCACTTTGTTATTTATTAACGATGGGCTATGTTCGATACCATCATTTTTATTAATATTTTGGTGGGCTATGTGCGATACCACCTAATTATCATTATTGGTGGGCTGTGTGCGATACCACCCTATTATTGATTAATGGTGGGCTGTGTGCGAAACCACCGGGTAATTGTACCATTCCAAAGGGTTCATCGAGAAACTTGTTTAAGTAAATATTTCATGTGACTTTGTGGTGATAAGTGCAGGGCATAAGTATAAGTAAATGTGAGTAATGTATATGATATGTGGTTAGGATGTGGTAAGAGTTGAGATGAGTAAGCATGATTAAGAGAATATGAATTATTCTTACATAGTATGTAATGTTTTTGATTGATTAGCATATGGTATGATGCTTATTGTTTACATATAGACTTAATAAGCTTAAAGCTTACTCCATTATCTTTTCCCTTGTTTTATAGTGTCGAAGAGCCTCGGGATACAAAGATAAGCAAAGGATCACCCACACTATCAGCACATTTTGGTATAGTTAGACTTAGCATTTTGAGTATGGCATGTATAGGAACTAGACTTAGTTGAATGTCATATTGTTTTGGACAAATGTGTTGGCTGATTCAAAAATGAACCTTTTTTGTATAAGGCCATAGTTAATGGCACTTTCTTCTGAATCTATGAGAAGATGAGGTTATTGATGAATGTGCAAGTTGCATGATTGGTTTACTTAGTTTATTTATGGATGAATGGGTTGAAGGTTTGATATGATTTATGTTTGTATGAGTTAGGGTGATAGAAAGAGCTTGGCAAATAGCCTTAATCTTGTCCACACAGGCGTGTGTCTAGGCCATATGTGACACACGGGTGTGTGTCTAGGCCATGTGTGACACATGGTCAGCCTCATGGGCATGTGGTTAGGCCATGTATCCCTTGTATGCTAGGTTTGCAAGTCAGTATGCTTAATAGTAAACACATAGGCGGAGAAACGACTATGTATCTTAGCCGTGTGGAAGGCACGGCCAGTGACATGGACATGTGCCCAGGCCGTGTGAAGTCTGCACCTGAAATTAGGAATTTAATTAGCCACACGATCGAAGGACACGGGGTGTCTTGGCCGTGGGTCATTTATGCGGTGATGGCGTCAGAAACAAAATGCCATGGTTTTTGCACACGAACTAAGACACGGGCGTGTCAAGGCCGTGTGAGGTACACGGGCCAGGGACACAGGCGTGTGTCCGGCCGTGTGAAAACCCCTATAGGTTCGAATTGAGAAATAATTCCACACGGGTGTGGAACACGGGCATATGATATGTCGCATGGGCGTGTCCCTTCCTCCACACGGGAGTGTGGACTGTTTAGTGAAAATTTTCTAAGTTTTTCTAGAGAGCTTCAAAAGAGTTTGATTTGATCCCGAACCACTCCTAAAGTGTGATTTAGGCCTCGTAGGCTTGTTTCAGAGGTGTTATGAAAAGTTTTAAATTGGGGTGGAAAGTGTAACATCCCGAAATTGGGCCTAGAAGAATTGGGCCCTATGGGCCATAGGCGTAGGTGCGTTTAAAAATTTTTGAGAACAAGAGAATGAAATTAGTGTAAGTTGGATCTAATAGGTGAGTGATTTTGGAAGGTTAGGGGGCTTCTATGAAGTCCCGGGGTCAAACTTTGGCTTTAGGAAAATTTTGGTTTTAGGTGGAAAAAACCCTGGGAGTTGGTAGGTAGGCTTTAAGAATAAAATGTGGGGAAAAATGACAAGTGGAGTGTGTGGTGTGGTGGCAAAGTGATGCCACTTAAGGAGCAAGGGGGTGACGCCATAGAGGAAGGAAGGAGCTCCAAGGTTCAAGTCTTGGTGCTTGCATTTTAGTTTTCTTTTTAAATGGACTTTAGAATTTTGCCATAGGGTTATATTTAGTTGTGCACAATTTTAGACACAAGAAAGTGAGTGGTCTAGTGGCAATGTGTCATTAAGGGTGTAAGAGGGCCTAGGTTCGAATCTCATGACAAGCAAGGGAGTATTTATTTTGCAGATTGGACGAGAAGAGTTTGAGTTAGATTTAAACTTTGCTAACGGAGGGATCCCACATCGATAAGATACAAAGAAGGAAGGTGAGAAGCTAGCTATATATAGAGCACATTCTATGAGGAGAGTTAATATACCTTGGTGGGCATTTGGGTGCAGACCTAGAGGATAATCGCCAATAGTAGTGAAGCAAGGTCTACTATAACGTGAGGTGCACTGTAAGGTTACGGTGAGGTTTCGGTTTTCGATAAGTGTATATTAAGTTATGACTAATCGTTAGGTGATGCCGATTGTAGGTTTGTGACTAAGGGGTTTGTAGCTCGCGTGGTTACCAGGTGTGTACAAACACTACACACACGATGTCGGCAAAGTCGAAAAGCCGAAAAGCCGAAAGTGGCTAAATGGGCCCGGTGGGCCTTGAGGCTAAGATTGATGAAATGGTTTGGTTGGTTATACGAATTGAATTAGTCATGCATGATACATGAATTGAATTTGTTTTGGGCCTAATAGGCCATATGATGAGATTTGGGCCTAATGGGCCGTAAGGGAGTGATTTGGGCTTGATGGGCTTATGGGGACGTAGACATGTATGTTAGGGTTTATGGACCTTAGGTCTAGTTTGAACAACTCGTAAATTCCATAAGACTTAATTTAATTAAACATGTTTGTGAACAAGTCGCAGGGTTAGAGTGTGCAATGGGCGTACGCATGTCTAGGATTGGATCCAGGGAGAGCTTGGTATTTAAGCGGCCCTAGTGGCCCACCCCCTCTTTTCTGGAATCCTACCTGGTGCGTAGTGTCTGTTCACTTTAGCCGCGAGGACTTGTTGATGGGCCAAAGTTCATAGCTAAAACCCGAAAGGGACCGAAGTACCCCCGATTTGTGAAATTATCGAAATGTCCCTATTTTGCAAAATTATCGAAATACCCTCGATTTGTGAAATTACCAAAATACCCCAATTTGTGAAATTACTAAAATACCCTCGATTTGTAAAATTACAAAAATACCTCGTTTGTGAAATTACCGAAATACCCTTGATTTGAAATTACCAAAATACCTCGGTTTGTGAAATTATCGAAATACCCTCAATTTGTGAAATTACCAAAATACTCTCGATTTGTAAAATTACCGAAATACCCTTGATTTGCAAAATTACCAAAATACCCTCGATTTGTAAAATTACCGAAATACCCTAGTTTGTGAAATTATCGAAATACCCCTGATTTGCAAAATTACCGAAATACCACTGGTTTGCAAAATTATCGAAATACCCTCAAATTACAAAATTACCAAAATACCCTTAGGTTACGAAATTACCAAAATACCCTTGGTGGGTAAATTACGAAAATACCCTTGGTAGGTAAATTACGAAAATACCCTTGGTATGTAAATTACGAAAATACGCTTGGTAGGTAAATTACAAAATACCCTCGATGGGTAAAATGACCGATATGCCCCTAGAGGGCAAAAATGACGAAAACGCCCCCATATGATTATTCTTGTATGTGATTTATGATTGTTATCGTATGGTTATTATTGTATGTTGCATTCATGTGTTATTATGTTGCATGGGGATGAGATTATTCGAAAGGGGAAGTGCAGATAGGATCGCATGGTCGCTGACGATCGTGGATCCACCGGGCTTTAGCCACCGAAAGCGGTATGTTTGACCGATAAGTTAGTGCCGCAACCGGTGCTACATAAGGAGTGTAGGGATGGGTGGGTCGATTAAATCCCCATAGGAGTGCAGGGTTGGACAGGAGACGGAGTGTAGGGTTGGTATGGGCATTAATGCATTGCATATGTGGTTTTATTTGAGATGGGCTCAGGCCCAGATAAATATGATTTGTGACATTTATGGGTTAAGGCCCAACTGAGGCTTTTATGGGCTAAGGCCCAATTGCCACCGTTATTGAAATGGGTTTCGGCCAAACTGTTGTGATTCATGTTCTTATTGATGAGGTTATGCACACTGAGTTTTCGTAAACTCACACCCTCTTTTTAATATTTTTTTCTTAGGTAATCCTCAGTAAGCAGTTCAACGTGCTAGAGGACTCGGAGGTGGCCACACTACGAGCAGTTTTGGACTCTAATATTTTACTTATTTTTAACTTGGGTTAATATTTTGTAATAAGGCCTCTTTTAAACTCTGGTTTTAGTTTTGGATTTTTAGTTTATTATGTCTTAAATCTGCTAAACTTTGTATCACGATTTTCCAAAACAATATCTGCTTTCAAAATACGACGCTTTCACGAATAGGTCGTAAACATCACGTTTTCATAAGTCAGTCATTTTAATTAAGTTTCCGCAACCAACAAAGTTTTTTTGGAAATAACTTTTTAATAAATGTCGATTAACAATGAACAAACGCAAACTGGGACTTTAGTTTTTAATATCAAGAAAGGTTTTCAAATGGAACCATGGTTTCTCGAAAAGTACCCTAATGTGACATGCCAGATTCGGGCCTAACTTCTAGGCCGGGTTTGGGGTGTTACAGAAAGTCATGTCTCGGTGTAGCATAATTGTTTGCATATAAGCCTAGTAATGTCTCATACCATATTCTGGCGTTGAATACGGGTAAGGGGTGTTACAATGTAGATTTATACTTGATAGACTCATTCACATTTGACTTTTTCATGACAAACTCTTTCAAAACAAACTTTTCATATCATCAAAACACACATATGCACATTTACTCATTTAGACATATTAACCATTGACCTCAAATATCATTTCCATTTTTCATACGAATCATTCATGCAAGTTCATTAGAAATACATTTTTTACAAAATCATCACCTTATGAAATCTTAACTTATTTTCACAAAAGGTTCTAACATGCATTGTACATTTGCAAGAGTCGGCTTAAAAACTAACCTGACTTGCATTTTCAACAGCTTTAAACACCAGATTCGGGCTCTTATCGAGTAGATCGATAGCCCTTAATTAGCAGAACATGGAACTCATCAAGATCTGTATCTTAACTCATTTTCTTTCACTTTGAACATTAGGAATCTCTAAATAAGATTTTACCGTACTTACTTTACCCAGCTAAACCGAGTTGCTTCTTAACAACTTAGTGCGTAAAGTTGAGTAAGGTTGTAGATCTTACGTTAACAAGGGGCATCTTAGAGCCTAGATCCATATCTTCAACTTTGTTTGAAGTATGAAAGGAGTTCTTTCTGTTTCTCCCTCTTTATACGAAGAGATTACTTCTTGAAGAAGTGAGAAAGGTCCATCATTTCTTACCCGGGTTACCTTAATATTTTACCTTTGTCCCTATGGATATTTGAAATGCGTCCTAGTCCTTATAATCCACCTTATAATTACTTGATAACTGTAAAGAGACGTGTATGAGAATGCATATAGCTACATAACATACCTTTATGCCTTAATCCATTCTTTGTCCTTAGTCATTACGTTAGAGCGTAATTGGTATCTTAACTAATCACACTTGGCGTGTCATGCCTTCATGACGACAACCCTATTATTCAAGTTTCCTTAATACCTTACTAAACTTCTTTTTTCCTAATGATTTATTCCTTTCTAAGGCAGTTTCTTATCTTAGTCCAATATTGGTTAGGTGCCTACTTAACACGCCAAGAGCATTAGTGGGTGGACAACACTTCATCCTTTTAAAGTAACACTTAGTTTACTTATTAAGTTTAGAGATAGCCTAGTTTTCGAGCGTTACCCTACTTCTAAGGAAATCTTGTTCAAACATCGTGGTCTCATACTTAGTTTGGAGGAGTAGCTCACCTTTCTTCTAGTCCTATTATCTTAAGAAAGGAAGGAGAGAAGATATTTTCTCCTCAATTCAAGTTTTTATTGAAACTTGTTAAAAGTTACATCAGTCATTGAGTAGTCTTATCCAAATCTACTATTTCCATGAAAACTAATCGGGTACCTACATTTGGTCCTTAACTATCTCAGTTCTCGTTTGACTGGTTCTTGACTAATGTTCCTTCCATCTTGATTGGCTCGAAGCAAACCTTTTGGGATACTCTATGCTACTGAAGTAAACTCATATCATAAAGATAGTTTCCCCTATCCATAATGGATTCCGCCCATTCTATGTGCCATCAAAGCTTTTAGGTGGATTCTTCCTTACTAGACACACTTCTTGATCACTATGTGCCAACCTAGTGTTCTCCAACATCAAGGTGTGATAGACATGCTTAGGAAGGGTTCTTATACTTAGTCTAGTTCTAACACTATACATATTCAAAACTTATCTCATTTTCCTTATCTACCTAAACATTATCTAGACACTATGGCTTTGCTGGGTGGGTTGTTTCAAGGTTGGCGAGGCTTGAGGCCGATATGGAGGGTCAAACAAATACTTTGTTTCGGTAGTGGTTGGGTAGTATAGAGCCATGGCAATAGGCTTAAAGTTGCGATGAAAACTACTGATATGGTCATATGACGACCAACCTCGTGGAGGCGGTTAACACGTTATATGCCAATTTCAGTTGTTTTCTCAGCTACATTCTACAGGTTAACAACATTTATGCCAAGAATGGGTTGGAGACAAGTTAAGCAAATGAATGCGAGGCACGTGTATGTGGAAGAAGTTAGGAAGGCCATGAATGACAATGCTCAAAGACCGAGGTTGATGAATGTATAACTATATACTTGAAACTTGGAAACTTTCTAGGTGACAAAGTACATCGACCGTCGTGCAGGGTCCTAGATAGGTTCTAAGGAGTTGATTTCTGAAACAAGCGGTGTGAATATGGAAGGTTCTAGACCCTTTGATACTTCTGTGTGTATGTCGTTGTAGTGTGTACAACCTTTAATTTGAATTCTGAATAATATATTGACAAGGTGTACATGCTAGAATGCACATTGCATATTTAGGTAACGAGTTCCCCATTCTAAGGGATGTCTCCATATGAGAAGTGCCTCCACTTGCATTTGAGTTGTTGCCACATTAGGGACTACGTAAGGTACCCAAAGGTTGACTGGAGATCACTAGGATTTGTGGTGACATGGATATCATTCAAACCAAACCAATGTTGGCTATATAGAATAGTCGACCACAGTCGGAACAAGTGCCCGCATCAAAACTACCATGCTGATCGATCTTCACGGTTGAGGGGAATATAAAATGATGTACTCAATGTTCCATTCTACTGCTAATATTTTTTTTTGCATTCTTTGTGTTTCTTTTAGTTATTGCGATTCTTTTATTTTTTAAATTTGAAATTTGTATATAAAATATTTTAATTTAAGTCATTAATTGGGGTTTACATTTTTTGGGGTTCAAATCATATCATAATAAAATTAGTAAGTATTTGTATGAAAGGTTTATATTAAAATTTTGTCAAACATTTTTATCAAGTCAAAAACTGCTCCTAGTGCCAAAAGTATTAATACCTAATGTTTGTGTCGATACCAATTTTAGCTTCGATGTTTTAAAAAAATGAAAAATAAATCCTAAATATCGAGACATTCACCAAGGTATCGATACCAAGGACTAAGAATCGATACCCATAGCTGTTATCGATACCAATTTCATCTTCGATGTTTAGGGAAAATGAAAATAAATCCTAAGTATCGATACCAGACTATAAGTATCAATACCCATAGCTGGTATCAATACCAATTTCGACTTCAATGTTTAGGGAAAATGAAAAATAAATCTAAGTATCTATACCACCACCAATGTATCAATACCAAGCCATAACTATTGATACCCATAGCTGGTATCGATACCAATTTTGGCTTTTACGTTTTCAAAAACTGAGGAAAAATTATAGAGTTGTGAGGTTTGATGTTTTGAATAATAAATAGAAAACTTACGAGGTGGAAGTATAAACTTATTATAAATGTCTTGATGAAACATATACAATTTTGTAATTAAAAATATTGTGTAAATTAATACATTTACAAGTATCAAAATTGAAGGGAATTTGGAGTTGTTCTGGGGGTGTAACATTATGGTGGCCTCCGTCAGTGTAGGGGTTGATCGTTGTAGTCTATATCCTCCTCATCCGAACTACCATGCTCATCATCCATGGATGATCCTTGATGTGTATTCAACACACTCAAAAAATCATATGTCGGATCAAAGGTTTGCTCGAGCGTGGAGTATTACAAATACGGGGTGCCGAGCTAAACATATCAACCATCATTGATGATTGCAGTTGTTGAAATTAGAATTGCAACTGGATATCTCTGCCTTATATGGGTAGCTTTGAGGCCTCGAGCAAAAGCTGCAAACTCACAAATCTGAATACCTCGGAGGTTGATGCTTGAGATTGGGCTTCTCCACAGTTTGTGTAACATGAGACAGTTGACGTCGGTGACACCATTGTTGACTCGATCCAGCATGTTCCATTTGTAACAGCCCGATTTAGGGCCTAGTTAGAATAGTGGTGCGAGACCACAAATTTGAAGTAGAAACATGAGTTTTATGATTTCTATGAGGCTTATGAGGCAATTTCATGATTGTGTAAAAATCTCATGAAGAAATTTTATTAATTAGTGATTAAATTGTCCATTAGGACTAAATTGCAAAGATTAGAAAATATGAGATTCTAGAAGATTTAAGTATGAAGTAGAATTATAAAAATTTATAGAGGTCTTTATTTAGAAATTAGACCATTATATTTGATGATGGACAAAAATGGACATGGGAAGGAAAAATCTCAAGAAAGGATCATTAAGGGCATTTTTGTCATTTGGTAAATAAAAGAATTAAAAGGGAAAAAAGCCAAAATCTTGTTCATCTTCTTCCTCTAGTTCCGAAATTTGCAATGAGCCATAGCTAGGGTTTCTTCAACTTTCAAGCTTGATAGTAAGTGCATCCTAGCCTCATTTTTAATGTTCTTCGTATTTTTGAGACCCTCGTAGCTCGGTTTAGCTATTTCTAGCTATATTTTGAGCTAGGTTTTATGTTCAAAAATTTACCTATGTATGACATACATGTATTTTGATGTTTTATGGAAGAATATGAAAGTTTTATATATGATAAACATCTTTTTCTAAGTGATTTTCATGAAAAATGCATCAAAGGACTAAATTATAAAAGTTATAAAAATGGTAAATTATGTGTGAAATAGTAGAAATTGAAAGTTGCTATAGTTGAGAATATGATTTGGCTAGGCTTGAAATACAAGAAATTTAAATGAAAATCACTTTACGAGCCTAAGGGTAAAAGTGTAATTATAAAAAGTTTAGGGGCAAAATTGTAATTTTGCCAAAACATGAATTACGAGTCAATTTAGTCAATGTGTATATTTAACAAGTGAAATTATTATTATAGATCGAGAAACATGAAGCTCAGACTGAAACCGAGGCAAGAGCAAAATCAAGGACTAAATCGAGCATCGATACCCATTTTGAGAATCGAGGTAAGTTTGTATGAATTTAAAGTTTCATAATGTTTCGATATTTGAAACTACTTAATATTATGACAATGTATGATATAGCTATAAAAATCGAGTGACATAGCCTCGATTAAGAAATGGTGAAAATAAGCTAAGTGAAATCCCAGATAAAGATTCAAAAAAATGAGGATACCCTTGTCATAGCATTGAATAAAGAAAGTCCCGTGTAAGACCATGTTAGGGATATGGTCTCGGCACCAAAGGATGATTTCGTATAAGACCATGTCAGGGACATGGCCTCGACATCTATGTATGATTTCGTATAAGACCATGTCAGGGACATGGCTTTGACATCGAGCTATAATATCTTGTGTAAGACCATATCTGGGATATGGCATCGACATTAATAGGTGGTCCCATGTAAGACCATATCTGGGATATAGTGTTGGAATCAAAATTTATGCATGATGAGTTTGAATATCCTACGATAATATGATTAGTTCATGGGAAAAGTAGCTAAGTATGTAAAATGGTATAGAGCCAAAACTATTTTTGGATGACCTTGAGCTTCTTTCATATTTAAGACTGATGAAGATTTGAGTTTATGCTCATGATAGTATATGTGCTAAGTGATATAGGTACTATGAGAAAATACAAGTTATAAACCCATAATGTGACATGAGATGGGTAAGAATAAGTATGAGTAAGCATAGATGAGTATGCTTGAGCTTTTGAGACTTATGTTGCTATTGTTTCAATATATGGAGGAATTTAATGTGAGCAATTATGTTGTTTTAAAATTTCATGCAAACTTACTAAGCTATACGCTTACCCCTCTCTTTTCCCTTTTCTTTGTAGTTTCGCCAAGCTAGCTCGGGGATTATAGTACGTCGGAGTTCGGATCACACTATCAACTGTTCTTTTGGTATAGTAAAATTCATTTTGAGTATGGCATGTATAGGAACTTAATCATTTTGTGTCATGTCATGTTTGAAGCAAAAGGGTTGGCTATTAATGTTCTACACTGGCCATGGTGAATTGGCCAATATTATCAAGTTTATGTTATAAAGTTGATGAGTTTAATAAAATGAATGTTCATGCAAGTAATTGAGTAAAATACAGGTGGGATGAATGATAATTTAAGGATTCTTAGTAGTTAAATATTGTTATGATATGTGTTACTTGTGATGAAATGAATGAGTTTATGTTTTAGGGTGGCAAAAAGGCTTGGAAAATAGCCTCTAAGTGCCCACATGGGTAGACACACGGGCGTGTGTCTAGGCCGTGTGTGACACACGGTCAACCCCTATGGGTGTGTTGATAGGCCGTGTGTCCCCTACATTTTAATTGTGAGAATTCGAATCGTCAAACGAGCGAGCACACGGGCGTGTGCCTAGGTCGTGTGCTTCTTAAGGGGTTGCTGACGTCATAAATAAAATACCCCTAGTTTTCACACACGGGTGAGGACACGGGCGTGTCTATACTGTGTGAAGGACACGAGCTATTGACACGGGCATGTGTCTAGCCGTGTGGAAACCCCTGTAGGTTCGAAATAAAAATAAATTCTACACAGGCTAGGGACATGGGCGTGTGTGACCACATGGCCTGCCCACACGGGCGTGTGACACGGGTAAAGGGTGTTACACCATTCCTTGTTGGTACATGTGTTTGGGGATTACTATCAGCTGCCCACCAAATAAATATGACAACCCATTCTCCTAGTACCAATGTCGATAGTGGACCGAGGGCGTGAAATTAAAATAACATGACTACAATCGAAGTCGCCGCTTCATTTGAGCACTCTACAATACAATATATTGTTGATGTTTGACTGTCCAATTTTTTTCTTCTTTGCCCCTTGGCCAGTTTTTCCGCGTGTATATAAAAGAACGATTTTATAAGAAAATTTTAAAGCTAGATTTTACTACAAGCGTATAGGTTAGTTATAATATTTGTAGTGTTACAATGGAACTCCAGAGTATTCTAAGGATCGAACCCAAAGGAGATGATGATTGAGTGTTATATAGCATACACAAGAGAGTCTAAGTGGCTACTGATACAGTTTTATAGTACGACAAATCATAACAAACAATTTGTGCAAGAAAATTAATTATGCTAATCTAGGGACTAAATTGCAAAGAGTATGAAACTAAGAAATTAACCAAATAAATGACTAGTGGTGGTTGGTTTATTTCAATCTGGTTTAACAGTTCTTGAACAAGGGAGTGACTCAATTTTATCTTTCGATCTCAATTTTACCGACTTAGACTAATTACTTCCAATTAATATTTTGATCTCACCTGTTAATCTGGGACTAATGAACAGGTGCGCAGCAATATTACCTTTCAGTCTTACTTGCCTAGATATACCCTTAGGGGCATCACTTCCTAAGTTTTTAGGTCTATTCAATTTAGTCCAATTTATTACGATTTAGTCATTGGTCAAAAAATTAGCTTACCCACATCTCCATAACCAACCCCCTTATAGGTTTAGCTACTCATGCTAAAAATAAAGACGGGGATGAACATGGAAATGAAAAACAAAACAACCATTAAAGTAAAGCTAAAGAAAAATATAAAAAATGAGATTTTTATGTAAGAAAACATAAAAAACATGAAACTAAAAGCATTCAACAAGAAAGTCAAAAGTAATAAACATAAAAGACACAAACTTTAATAGATTTAAAGTAGAAAAAAACTGAAATACATTAAACTAAAGCTAAAAATGTCATACAACCAAGGCGCAATGACTGAAAGTGCAAAGAAACCTAAGCTACAATGATAATTAACTTAACTAACACTAATAACATCAAGAATAAGAAGTAAATGTAGAAAAATAAACTCTAAACTAAGAAAGAGGAAGAGGAAATGAAAACCCTAGAAAAAGTGTATAAAAACTAAGAGAAAACCTAAAGAAAACTAAACATAAAATTAAGATAATGTGTGTCTCTCTTCTCTTTAGCCAATTTTCGTTATTTTAGGCTATTTTCTGATGAGTTTTCGTTGCCAAAATTACCCCTACATTGGCTTTGGATTATTGGTGGACTGGGTGGACAAAAACTACCCTTTTCGTCTAATTTTATCCCCTTGACGATGTCGATGTCGTGATATCCAGAAGAGGATATTGCGATACTTTGGGAAATTTCGAGCCTTGGGGTCTTATTTAAATGATGGATATAACGATACCTAAAAAGGATATCGCGATATCACTGAAGGGTGTCTCTAATCTTCCATACTATTGGAGGTATTATGATTCCAAGGAGTGAATATCATGATACACTTTCTTTTGGTGTCATTATTGCTCGATTTCAACCTCCAACGCATCCCTACACCATTCAATCACACGCTAGGCCTCCCAATGGCACTATTGGCCAAATTGGGTCACAAAATGAGCAAAAACAAGACATTTTCACTTATTAACTTAAAATCTAAAAATAACGAAAAACTATGCAAAAGATGTTATTTTGATCGAGAAAAGCTCATTAAATATGTCAAAAAAGCCTAATTTTCCACATCAATTTGTGGTAGATCACCCCTCTTGTTTATCCCGTGGACATTGTCAAATTTATGTGGAACGTTTGGAACATCTTGTATGTACCCAAATTTTCTCGATTAACATTGTACCACTCCACCTTTGAAAAGTTCAACACCGGTGTATTGATGCACTACACATGTGTATGTTTGTGAACCCACGGTAGAATGACAGACACAACGTCTAGTACGGAATATAGCATCCACACGAACTGCACAATATTGAACACGATGATAGTTACATAAGTTAAATAACATTATCAAAGTAATTTAATAAAACAAATATAACTTAATTAAAAAATTATTACTTTGTCCTCAGTGTATGCTTCTATCATATGGCAGTAGAAAACAAGTGTCTCCGACTTCCCAATACCTGGACACGTATACCATTTGAAAACAAAACAAACTTGTTAACACATATTCCAAAAAAAAAACAATTATTCTTGATTCAATTGTACAATTTTTTTACCTATTTACAAATGGCCACACATGTGGTTAGTGACCCACTACTGCTAGAAATGACATCCTGTACAGAGCCTAAGATTGCAGCAGTATCAGGCATCCACATATATCTTGTCTCTCATGCTTTTTTGCTCGACAATGCTCACAATACAAAGTTGCCAAAATTGTTGAGTCGCAATTGTAGGAGCGAGCATGGTACAAATTGGCCGATAAAAGCAAGTAAATAATGTGGACTTTATCATTTGCGTTTGAAACAAGTACCCTCCGATCTCCTGCAATATATACGCTCGAGCAGTGCACATCAGCTTCGACTCAGTGGCACTGCTTAATAGCTTTTGGAATTTTTTTTAACAAGGAAAATTTCAAATTGGTAAATTTAGATTCGCCATCGCTAGACGAGTGTCCAAGTAATTGGTAGCAAAGGGCCAAAGGGTCGACCACTTTACTTGGGCATGTGACCACATCACTGTCAACTGGGAGCCTGAGTTGCGTTGCAGAGTCTTCCAGGGAGATGGTACACTCCCCAAACTTTAGAAGAAAAGTGTGGGTCTCTGGGCGCCACCACTCAAGTAAGGCGGATATTAAGTCCACCCTCAAGTCAAACATCGGGATGGATGCCGCTGTTCTAAATTCGACGGCGTCCAAGTATGGCATTATGCGTTCGTCCTAATGATACCTTAGAATATGGAATCGCGGTCTCAAGACCCAATACTAATCCTGTCCATATCATATAACCGCATTTGTTAAATTGACTAAGTAAATATAAGTTAAACAGCAACTCTATAAATATATTTGTGATTAATAAATATCAAAATATTTTACTGGATCATAAATAATCAATGCAGTGTGATCGGTAAGTAAATATAAGTTAAACCGTAACTCTATAAATATATTTGTGATTAATAAATATCAAAATATTTTATTGGATCATTAATGATCAATGCAATGTGATCGGTTGCTCGAAGAAGAGAACTCATTGTGATATTTGCATAATTAATAAAAAAATCAATCACCACTTTAAAAACTAAATATATAACAATTATTACAATTAAAAATTCACATACCTTAATTTTATTAAAATTTTCCATAAAATTTTCCACAAAATACCAACACAACAATCTCAAAACTTCAAATAACACAAAAAAAAAAAACTAATATCTTTTTTTTTCTAAAACTAGTGGAGGGGGGATTGTTGGAAAGAAGGAAGGAAAGAAAAAAGGGGCTTGATGCCGATTTGATTGATCGATCACGTGCGTCAGACCCTTTTTTTCTTCTTTCTTTATTTTATTCATATTTTCCCCATTTTTTCTTTCTGATCCTACATTTTTCTTCTCATTTTTTCTTTTTCAAACTCTTTAAAGAAATTTTTTTCTCAGTCACAATATACTAATAAAACAGAGAAAAGAAAAAGAAAAAAGAGGGGCATGACGCTAATTTGATCTATAGATCACGCATGTTAGACCCATTTTTTCCTTCTTTTCATTTTCTCTGTTTTATTCATATTTTTTCTTGGGTTTTTTTCTTCCCAATCCTACATTTTTTCTTCCCGCTTTTCCTTTTTCAAACTCTTTAAAGGATTTTTTTCTCCGTCATGGCATGCTACACCGTATTTTTCTTTTTCTATTTAACAATCCCACCATTCATTTTTTCCTACCAAATCTCTGTTACAATTTCTTCCTTCCTGATTTTATTTTTTTTATCTCTATTTCAATTTTTTCCACACCGTCATGCGTTCACGCTTTTTCTTCCTTCTCTCTTTCTCTTCATTTTTTTACCGATTTGTTTTTTTTATCAATTTCTTTCCTCATTCTTTCTTGATTTGTTTTATTCTTCCCAATTTTATATCGGTTCAGATAAGAATTAAATTTTAAAGGTTAAGAATGATAATTTGTTTTCTAATGAACTAACAAAACTTTTCTTTTTATTTATTATACTTCTACTTACATTAATAATGGATCGAAAACTTGATTATCTCCACTATCATCTTAACTTTTATTACAATAATACCAACTACAATTGGAATAATCACATTACACAGATGCTAATGTAATTTAATAAGTATTTTCTCTTATTTCATAATCTTTTGCTTGAATCAGGTCCATAAAAAATCTCGTGATATTCAACAAGCCTTCTGCTTGATATTCAACTTTGTTTGATTTGAGTCCATCAGGCAGGGGTGAGCAATATTGATTTTGACTCGAAACAATAAAAAAAGTTTGAATCTCTAATTATTCGAATTGAATTAATCGAGTTAATCAAATCAACTCAATTTTTTTTTTCGAATTTCATGTTCTAATCTAGTTAAAATTTCGAATTAGAATAACTCAAATAATTAAAATAAACTAAATATCAAACCCTTTGGCTTTTCCTCCAAAAATTTTACTTCCCCCAAACCCCAAAACTTTTTTCCTTACTTTCCCTCTAGAACTTTTACTTCCCCTCAAATTTCTACTTTCCTTGAACCCTCATGTAACGGCCCGATTTAAGGGATAGTCAAAATAGTGATCTCGAGATCACTAATCCGAGGTTGGAGAAATTTATCCCATGTTATTTTACTGTTATAAAATTTTTATAAAGTGGCATGAGAATTTTGGTGTTTTAATTTTAGCGATTTCATGCTTAATCGCGAAAAAGGACTAAATCGCATAAAGTGCGAAAGTTCTATCATACAAGGTATGGGTACCTAATGGCCATAGAATGTTAAGTGGAGGTGTTTAAAGTGCAATTAGGCCAATAATAAATGGTTGGCCGGCCATGTGGAGAAAGGAGACAAGAGCATTTATTTTTGGTCAAAAGTTGGTTATATTAGATGAATAAAAGAATAAAATAAGATGATATAAGCAAAAAGGCTATCATCTTTTTATTTTATTCTCTTCTCCCACCGAAAATACAAGCTAGAATGGGGGTTCTTGAAGCTCAAACATTCAGACAAGCAATCCTCTTGCAAGTAAGTGATTTTGATGGTTTTAGTTGATAATTTTTGTACTTTTGGAGTCTTCAAAGCTTAAGCTAGCTAAGGAAGGGACTAATTTGTAATATGGTTGAGAGTCTAGGGACTTTCCATGAGAGATTTTAAGTTGGTTTTTGAGTTTTTATGGAAGAAAATGAATGTTAGGAAGATGAGAAACAACTTTTATGAAAGGTGTTGACATGAAAACACCTAATTAGGACTAAGATGCAGATGTTGTAGTTTGTTCATTTATGCATAAAATAGTTGGAATTGTGAATAGGTGCAAGAGGATTAAATGTTCATCTAGGATTTTTAATAAGAAAATGTGATGAAAAGGGATTTACGAGCCTAGGGGCAAAATCATAATTTTGCTAATGTATGAGGGCAAAAGAATCATTTTTTCCTAAGTGTAGATTATGATGTATTATGGCGTATAAAGTGATTGAATGAGTAAATTTTATTGCTCTAGATCAAAGAAAACTAAATTCAGACCTAGAATAGGAGAAAAGAGAAATATGGGCAAAAAGGTCCCTTTCTACACTTTCCAATATCGAGGTAAGTTCGTGTGCAAATGTTGAAATTACGTACGAGTTATTTAATATTCCAATGCTGCGTGGAATGTATATTTACTTTATGAATGTATTAAATATGTTTTGACGAGATGTCAAGAGAATTGAATATAAGAATAATGGGAAATGCAAATAGCATGATATGATGATAGTTAAGGTCTCGTGCAAGACCATATTGGAATATGGCCTCAGTGTGTGATATTGAATAAGGCCATGCTAGGGAAATGGCATTTATATGATAATTAGTGTAAGACCCCATTGGGGGCGTAATGTCGATGTGATGTTATGTGTATGCGACTCAAGAGTGTTATCTAACAATTTGAGTGATTCAGCAGATATGTTGAAAATGAAAAAGTATGTGGCTGTACCACGAGAGGTACAGGTATGTGTTAGAACTAAATTGAGGTAAATTTGGTATATGATGAACCCATAATGGGTCATGTGTAAATGATGCATCCAAATTGCATATGTTATATCTATAAATGATTATTGTAGAAATCTAAGTAAGAATGATAGTGTGATGAACATTTGAAATAGGGAAATGTATGTGGATAAATATCCGTGAATATATAATAACGGTGGGCTATGTGCGATACCACCTTATTAATTGCTAGTGATGGGCTGTGTGTGATACCATCAACAATATTATTAATGGTGGGCTATGTGCGTTACCACCATATCCTTGTTACCGATGGACTGTGTGCGATACCATCGAGTTTAGTGACTGGTGGGCTATGTGTGATACCACCCTATTAGAAATTAATGGTGGGCTATGTGTGATACCACCATATTGGAGATTGATGATGGGCTAAGTGCGAAACCACTGAGTGACTGGTAGTATGAATGAGACATTGAGAAGTTACGATGTGTTGCATCATGTGACTATGTGGTGTTAAGTGCAGGAATGTAAGTTAATGAATGTGAGCCTTAAGCTCGAGATATGGTTAGAACGTTGTAAGAGATGTAATGAATAAGCATTATGAATGATTGAATCGGTAACCATGAGTTTACGAGTAAAACTCATTATAATACCTTGAGATGGTGTATAAACAATGAATATCAATAATTGATTAGTATTTGCATATGAACTTACTAAGCATTATGGCTTACTCCTTTTCTTTTCCCATTGCTTATAGGTTTGCATAACTAACTCAGGTTGGAGATCGCCGGAGATGTTTTCACACTATCGAGCAGACACTTGGTATGAGGCTTCAATTTCTTACAAGATATGGCATGTATAGGGATTGTATTTAATGTTGATTAAGTCATAGTTGATATAGCCAAATGTGTTGGCCTAAGTGAGTTTATGGTTCGATTGTGTATAGCCATAGATGATGGCTTAAGTCATTTGTAATTATACCAGAGATAGTTTTCCCTTGTGTATGGGATGAAGACTTCATTTTATAGTTTAAATGTGATAATTCAAGAGTTATGATTGATGATGTGGAAATTTATGTGATGGTGTATGAACGTATGCAAGTGTGGGTGGCTAAAGGGCTTGGTAGATAGCCTGCTAATTGTCCATATGGGTAGATACACGAGCGTGTGTCTACACTGTGTAGGAGGCATGGCTAGCACATGGGTGTGTGCATAGGCCGTGTGAATGAGTTAGAATGCCAAGGTTTGGCACACGGGCCAGGGCCACGGACGTGTCCAGGCCGTGCAAAATTAGTCAGTGTCGACCACGGGTGGAAGCACGGGCATGTCTTAGGGGCACACGGGCGTGTCCCTAGACCAACATGGGTGTGTGGCCCCTATTTTGATGTAAGTTCTTCAAGTTCGTAAAAGTCCCCAGTTAAATCTCAAAACTCTCGGAAGTAAGTTTAGGGCTACGTAGGCTGAGAATGGGCAAGAAATGAGTTTTGAACGAAATTTTATAGCCGTAATTGCACACTCAAGTAAGGTAAAATATAGTAATGCCTCGTATCCAATCCCGTCATCGGACATGGGTAAGGGGTGTTACATTTAGTGGTATTAGAGCTATGCTTTAGTCGGTTCTCATATTAACCTAGTGTAAGAGTCTAGCTATACATGCCGTATGTGGACCGTGATAGTGTGATATCTCCCAGCTCTAACGAAATTATTTTGTTAAGACAGAGATGATTCCCAGCTGAGCTAATTTCAAAGATGTTGTAAGTGATAATGAGGTAAATGAAATGTGCTTATGTATTGTTGAAATTCAGAGAGGTATGAATAGAATTTTATGACATGTGGGTGATAAGGAATGAAATGAGAGTTATGAAGTGATAAGCTTATCTATATTGGTTTGATATGCATTCGGTGCTATATACTCGACCAATTGGGTTAAGTGCATACAGTGAGTAAACTTACCTAGTGAATGGGATATATGTATATGTATAACTGATTGAATAATGTATGATCAGTATGTCCACATAGTTGAATCTCATGTGCAACTATAAAGTAGAGGATGCATAATGTTTTGTTTTATTACTCTGTTATGAAGCCATAACTGTTATTATAGTATAGAAGTTAAACCGGAGTAGTTAATTTAAGTAGAACGCAAATGATGAGTACTGTTGTTCAATGATGAATTGATGAATAAGACCATGGTTGGACCATGGCAGTGCATGTGATCCCATATAAGACCATGTCTGAGACATGGCATTGGCATCGATACATGATTTCGTATAAGACCATATCTAGGATATGGCATTAACATCGAATAGTGATTCCGTGTGAGACCATATCTGGGACTTGGCCTTGGTATGAAATCGTGTAAGACCATAACGAGGCTATGACATCGTGACGACATGAAAGGTTATAGCTGAGTTCTGATGTTGTGATACGAGTAAGACCACAGTTGGACTATGGCAATCAAGTAAATAACGTACTCAAACCCGTAAGACATTCTTTAATTCGATAAGTGATAGTAAGAGGAATTAGAGTTAAATGTTGAGTACTTGAATAAATATTAATATGGAGCTTAAGTGAGTGTAAAAACCCGCTTGGAGCGAGTTGTGCAATTACAATGATAATTCATTAATGATGAATGTTAAATAATATGTATATAGTCATGAGAGTAAGTTTGTATGCGATTAATGCAATAATTATGTTAGCATAACTGAGAATGCTTGGTATTCTATTGACGCATGATGCTCTACTAAATTGATGATGAATGAGATGTTGAAGTCCTAGTGGACCATATTGAATATGAAAATGCTATCATCGAGATATGAAATAGATAGGGTCCCGTATAAGACCATGTCCGGGACATGGCCTCGGCACCGAGTTGGTATCCCGTATAAGACCATATCTGGGATATGGATTCGAAAATGAATATGAAAATCGTTTAAGACCATATCTGGGATGTGGCATCGATACTTGGTGTGAAAGCCCATATAAGACCATATCTGGGATATGGCATTGGAATCTAGAGGTGACTCCATGTAAGACCACCTCGGGGATGTGGCATTGGTTTTGTACCTACATCAATGATGACAATTATGCATCTTTGAATATCCCTAGTGATTAATGGGATAAGTTGATGAGTTTAGAAGTAGAAATGAGATTTTTCTTTACGAAAGTCAAGTTGAATAAGCTCATGAGTACAAAATAAAAGAGTTCAGTGGTGAAACAATCAGTAATGTGTATAGAGATGAAAGTAGTTGAAAGTTGAGAACAATTGGGAAGAATATCTGAATGTTTCATAGATTGTACTAATTTTGCAAAGTTACGAGCAAAAAGGGAGTTGGCCTCGGCTAATTGACTCAATTGAGTAAGAAGCCTAAGGTGTACTTATCGAGATCCTTCCAATTCAATGTTCATTAATGAAGTAGTAATAGAGAGGTTTATGATGATAGAAATGGTTAGAGGAACCATATTCAAACTGTGAGAGTGTTTAAATATGACAACCATAGTTGAATAGATTATAATGATCTCCTTGAGTATTATGTATTAATATCTATTTCCCTTCAGGGGTGACATGGTTGTTCTTTTTATAAAATTGTGATCGTGTGAGAATGTTGGCTGATTGTAAAATTAGACAATGGTTGTCAATGTGGTTAATTGAAATCAAAATTCCTTTACCTCTTCGTAGTTTTATTCTAGTATTTTATGGAGGAAGTTGGTGATAAAATTTTATGTGAGACTACTCTTATATTTCTACTGATCATGGTTATCTTTGAAGTGTGTTCTACTATGATTGTGCTTTTGATTTGATCATAGAAAGGTGATAATTTTAGTATAAAAAGTGAGATCACAAGTTTCACGATGTGCGATGGGTTTTCAGGTAAGCCGAATAGAGTTAATGTACTCAATTGAGATATCCCTGCTATATTGAGATAAGACGATAATAAAGGTTTTAGATTAACATATCAAGAGGAACTTAAACGAGTGTGTCCAAAATATATTCTCAGTATGGAGAAAAGAATAGATTAATGTATAGAGATATGATTCGAGTTATGTGTATATATATGCATGAATCAATAAGAAGAATAAGATTCGATGTGTGCATGAGTAGAAAGCATGATACAAAGGTATGCTTATTGAAATATTATAACCGTGATGGTTAAGTTGAAAGCCATTAAAGGTATAGTTTACATTTTTGGGTGATTAGAGTTGCATCGAAAAGAATTGTTGAATTGGTGATCCTGAGACAGCCACTTTTGTGTCTGAGTTGTGAAATAGAGGTTATAATATGATTTGTGGAAAAATGTCATGTATTTTCGGAATCCTGATGAGTTGGCGTTTCTAATGCTGCCAAAAAAAAATTGAATCTGAGTTAATGAAAATGGCTTGAACTATTACAATGGTGTTTATAGTTATTGAAATACTTCTTAGATAGAAGACATAGTATAGATGTCTGGAGGAAAATCCTTGTTTAAGCAATGCGAGTTAGTTACTCGATTAACTTTAATTGGTGATATCCTAGTTTCAGCGAGGTTAATGACTAGAGCAAGTTTTCCTTCGAGACAAAGGAGTTCAGAAATGAGATCATGGATAGTATTTTAAATAAGCTTTGAGTGAGTTTGACTAAGATGTTAAAATTCAGGGCGGATAAGATTTCCATTGTTTATGTTACCTAGAGATAGAAATTGTATGTTGATGAATTTGGAACTTATGAAGAAGTTTTGGTATGAGACTTTATAGTAGCAGGTCTACTCATGCTAGAATAAGAGAAGGTACTGATATATGTATATATGTTTTTGACAACTGAGTACACCTCATGATATGATTGAGTTTATGTTCGGAAGTAGTTGACCGGTAAAAGCTGAATTATCAGAGTGTTCAAAGTTGGGACTGTTACAGTTGGTGATTATTCTAAGGAGAAAGTGTGATAGAGTACTATAGGTTTTGAATTTGGATTGACATGATGCCCCAAGGAGAGGGATGTCATCCGAATTGCAGTGAGTTATGCGAAAAAGATTTGAATGATCATTTTGGCATGTGCAAAGTTCACAATTGCCAGATTGCTGAGTATATGTGCTTTAGAGAAAGAGTAATCTAGGTTTCAAAATTGTGCTTTGACCTTGTGTACTACAGTTTAAAGGTTGTTGGCGAGAGAAAATTGAGGATAAATCGGTTTGTGATTTCGAAGAGTTGGTGGAAACGTTTTAAGGATGTTGAAACAACTTCTCCTGGTAAGATTTTCGAGGGCAAAAATCTCTAAGGGGGAGAATTGTAACAACTGATTTAAGGGCTAGTCAGAATAGTGATCTTGAGATCACTAATCTGAGGTTGGAAGAATTTATTCCATGTTATTTTACATGTTAAAAAATGTTTATAAAGAGGCATGAGAATTTTGGTGTTTTAATTTTAGCGATTTCATGCTTAATTGCCAAAAAGGACTAAATCGCATAAAGTGTGAAAGTTCTATCATACAAGGTATAGGTACCTAATAGCCATAGAATGTTAAAGTGGAGGTGTTTAAAGTGCAATTAGGCCAATAATAAAGGGTTGGCCGGCCATGTGGACAAGGGAGACAAGAGCATTTATTTTTGGTCAAAAGTTGGTGATATTTGTTGAATTAAAGAATAAAATAAGATGATATAAGCAAAAAGGCTATCATCTTTTTATTTTCCGAAAATAAAAGCTAGAATGGGGGTTCTTGAGCTCAAACATTCATCCAAGCAATCCTCTTGCAAGTAAGTGATTTTGATGGTTTTAGTTGATAATTTTTGTACTTTTGGAGTCCCCAAAGCTTAAGCTAGCTAATGAAGGGACTAATTTGCAATATGGTTGAGAGTCTAGGGACTTGCCATAAGAGATTTTAAGTTGGTTGCTGAGTTTTTATGGAAGAAAATGAATGTTAGGAAGATGAGAAACAACTTTTATGAAAGGTGTTGTCATGAAAACACCTAATTGGGACTAAGATGCAAATGTTGTAGTTTGTTCATTTATGCATGAAACAATTGGAATTGTGGACAGTTTTAAGAGGATTAAATGTTCATCTAGGCTTGTTTAATAAGAAAATGTGATGAAAAGGGATTTACGAGCCTAAGGGCAAAATCATAATTTTGCCAATGTATGAGGGCAGAATAGTAATTTTTTCCTAAGTGTAGATTATGATGTATTATGGTGTATAAAGTGATTGAATGAGTAAATTTTATTGTTCTAGATCAAATAAAATGAAATTCGAACCTAGAATGGGAGAAAAGAGAAATGTGGGCAAAAAGGTCCCTTTCTACCCTTTCCGATATCGAGGTAAGTTCGTGTGCAAATGTTGCAATTACGTACGAGTTAATTTAATATTCCAATGCTGTATGGAATGTATATTTACTTTATGAATGTATTAAATATGTTTTGACGAGATGTCAAGGGAATTGAATCTAAGAATAATGGGAAATGCAAATAGCATGATATGATGATAGTTAAGGTCCCGTGTAAGACTATATTGGAATATGGCCTTGGTGTGTGATATTGAATAAGACCATGCTAGGGAAAGGGCATTTATATGATAATTAGTGTAAGACCCCATCGAGGGTGTGATGTCGATGTGATGTTATGTGTATGCTACTCAAGAGTGTTATCTAACAATTTGAGTGATTCAACAGATATGTTGAAAATGAGAAAGTAAGTGGTTCTACCACGAGAGGTATAGGTATGTGTTAGAACTAAATTGAGGTAAATTTGATATATGATGAACCCATAGTGGGTCATGTGTAAATGATGTATCCAAATTGCATATGTTGTATCTGTAAATGATTATTGTAGAAATCTAAGTAAGAATGATAGTGTGTAAGGATGTTCTCGGATGAACATTTGAAATAGGGAAATACATGTGGATAAATATCCGTGAATATATAATAACGGTGGGCTATGTGCGATACCACCTTATTAATTCTTAGTGATGGGCTGTGTACGATACCATCAACAATATTATTAATGGTGGGCTATGTGTGTTACCACCATATCCTTGTTATCGATGGGCTGTGTGCGATACCATCGAGTTTAGTGACTAATGGTAGGCTATGTACGATACCACCCTATTAGAGATTGATGATGGGCTAAGTGCAAAAGCATCGAGTGACTGGTTGTATAAATGAGACATTGAGAAGTTACGATGTGTTGCATCATGTGACTATGTGGTGTTAAGTGCAGGAATGTAAGTTAATGAATGCGAGCCTTAAGCTCGAGATATGGTTAGAACGTGGTAAGAGACAGAATGAATAAGCATTATGAATGATTGAACTGGTAGCCATGAGTTTACGAGTAAAAGTCATTATAATACCTTGAGATGGTGTATAAACAATGAGTATCAATAATTGATTAGTATTTGCATATGAACTTACTAAGCATTATGACTTACTCCTTTTCTTTTCCCATCTCTTATAGGTTTGCTTAACTAACTCAGGTTGGAGATTGTCGGAGATATTTTCACACTATCGAGCAGACACTTGGTATGAGGCTTCAAATTCTTATAAGATATGGCATGTATAGGGATAGTATTTAATGTTGATTAAGTCATAGTTGATATAGCCAAATGTGTTGGCCTAAGTGAGTTTATGGTTCGATTGTGTATAGCTATAGATGATGGCTTAATTCATTTGTAATTATACCAGAGATAGTTTTCCCTCGTGTGTGGGATGAAGACTTC
Source organism: Gossypium rotundifolium (assembly GCA_025506655.1). NCBI lineage: Eukaryota > Viridiplantae > Streptophyta > Magnoliopsida > Malvales > Malvaceae > Gossypium > Gossypium rotundifolium. The sequence goes on along the minus strand of CP106725.1, from coordinate 41,927,811 downwards.
ATTTTATAGTTTAAATGTGATAATTTAAGAGTTATGATTGATGATATGGAAATTTATGTGATGGTGTATGAACGTATGCAAGTGTGGGTGGCTAAAAGGCTTAGTAGATAGCCTGCTAATTGTCCACATGGGTAGATACACGGGCATGTGTCTACACCGTGTGGGAGGCACGGCTAGCACATGGACGTGTGCATAGACCATGTGAATGAGTCAGAATGCCAAGGTTTGGCACACGGGCCAGGGCCACGGGCGTGTCCAGGCCGTGCAAAATTAGTCAGTGTCGACAGCGGGTGGAAGACATAGGCATGTCTTAGGGGCATACGGGCGTGTCCCTAGATCAACATGGGCTTGTGGCCCCTATTTTGATGAAATTTCTTCAAGTTCGTAAAAGTCCCAGTTAAATCCCAAAAACTCTCGGAGGTAAGTTTAGGGCTATGTAGGCTGAGAATGGGCAAGAAATGAGTTTTGAACGAAATTTTATAGCCGTGATTACATGCTGAAGTAAGGTTAAATATGATAATGCCTCGTATCCGGTCCCGTCGTCAGACACGGGTAAGGGATGTTGCACCTCAAAACTTTTACTTCTCTCAAACCCCTAATTTTTTTTCCTTTTGCTTTTCCCAAAAACTTTTTTTTTTGAATTCATGTTTACTATTTATATTATTGAATTAAATTTTACATTTTGTGTATTTATATTATTGTATTGTTTAATCATACTAAATTTTATCAATTTATGTTAAAATTGAATTATTGATGATGCCATAAAATATTAGTGTTAAAATCTTCTATTGGTATCAATTTCACATTTTATCTTTAAAATAACTTTTATTAAAGAATCACATTTTTTACATTTAATATATTTTTAATTTCAAAATACATGGTGGCAATAATCGATAATAATTGAAGCAACTAAGCAAAAAAAGAAGCTATCCTGTATATAAGAGATTAATAAATAAATTATGAAGGGATGAAAGTTAATAACAAATTTGATTTCGGTGGGTGGTAGTGGCTACAAGGACCCAAAGTCATTTTTTAAATTTAACTTGAACAAATATATTTGATTCGGTTTGATTCAAATTCCATCTCACTCAACTCGATTCGAGAAACTTTTAAATCGAGCTAGGATGATAAAATAAGATTCGTCAACTCGATTAACTCAAAATTTTTTCATTCAATTCAATCGAACGTCCACCCCTACCATTAGGAACTTAGTGACCTAAGGGAAGGGGTGAGTATTCTATCTGGTGGAGTCGAATCGAGTCAAAAAATTTCAAGTTAGTCGAGTTGACAAACCCTATTTTAGCAACCGAATTCAAATTGAAAATTTTTTGAGTTGAATCGAATCGAGTCAAAAAATTTTGAGTCAAGTCAAGTCGAGTTAATGAATCCTATATTTATACTCAATATTGCGTTTACATAGACCGATTATTTAACTAGTAGATGAAGTACAAGATTATTTAACTACATAAACAAGATAATGGTTTTGCCTTTTAACTTAATGGTTTTGACTTTTAACTTTAGAAAAGGTAAACATTTATCAAAACGGCATAGTGTTGTCTTTTTTTATTTGGATTTTCGAATAACTCGAATTGTGTATTTCATATTTGAGTTAAACTAAAAAATTAATTTTTTATTCGAGTTGATCCGAATAACTTGATTAACTCAAATAAATCGAACTATTTAATTCAAAATTTGAACTCTTTTATTGAGTTTTTCTCATCAAATCAGAATTTTCTCACCCCTAACCAAGGGTGCTTTTAGCGAGACAAGGTTCAATCGGCCTTCATCTAATGCATTGTTCTTCCGTAATTCAGTGTAGTAGATTAAACTAGTTTTCGTACATTAGGAGCTTGAATATAAGCATTTTCATTATGTTTTAGTTAAGTTTTTATAGTTTAGTTTAAATTCAATAAAAAGTGTATTTTGAGTCTTTTATTGACCTAAGGGACCGAATGAGGCCTAAAAGTGAGGTAATGTACTTAGTGAGTGTGCAGGAGACCATTAAAGGGCGTACAAACTCAGTACTGGTCATTGTGTTACAACACGGGAAGTTTGATGTCGTAATGTGGGGAGCAGAATGCAAGAATCTCGAGACTGCCTTTGGTGTCGTAATATAGCCATTGGATGTCACGACACACTCCTTGAAGCTACCCTGAACTTGAGCATACTGCCTTGGATGTAGTGACGCAGGCACTAGGGTGTCGCAACATCAGTCCTAGACAAGAAACACTTATGAGCCAGGGGTTTTTTGGTCCACACAATAAAAAGTTAAATACAAGAGCATCAGTTGACCTAGGGTTGAGAATAAATGACAGACCATGAGTGTATATCTCATATACCTTGATATATTGAAAACCAGAGCTCTCACGATAGTGGGTTGTAAGTTGATACATTGGGTATATGATTTGTGCATGGCTTGACATCGCTTACAATAATAGAACCCATAGCTCAAAAATAGAGCAAATGGTATCTTCTCATTGGTATTGTATTGATAGTGAAAATGAAATGTGGTCATGAGTCATTCGTCTGGGATGAATGACTATCAATACTGTTAGTAAGTAATGATAATTTTCATCATGGAAGATACAATGATGACCATGCGATAAAATGGATCATATTAGGAGAACGAGTTTAACATAAATGGGTCAATGCCTATGAAGGTAATATCTATATGGCAAGGTCATTGGACAAGAGCTTAAATACTTATAACTTTCATAATAGTATATAATAGGGAGATCATTCATGACATTTTAGTGGAATGATTTCACGACTAAATATTTTTTATTAATTTATGAAGAGTTAGAGATTAATTAAAAATTATTTAAGCCCTACCCATATGTGTTCAATCGGTCTCTCCGGTAGCTCAACACAACTTTGTATGGACTGCATGTATGAATAGATGAAAATGATGGTGAGAAATAGTTTGCTTTACTATCCACAATAAATACATTTTCTCGAGATGAAAAAAGATAATTTAGAAATTGATTTAATTTCTTTGATATATTATTTAATTGTATGAAATTAAATAATTGAGTCCAAAGTAAAAATTAAATTAATTAGTCATTGTAGTTATATTTTAATTGGACAATTAAATTACTTTACGCATAAATTTTAATGCAAGAAAGTTTTCATGATTTTAACAAAATTAAAATTGAGTTGTGTAAATTATTTAATTGAATTAATTAATAATAAATTATTTTAAAATAGAAAACAATTATTGGGTTGGATGATTATATGAGCTTGGTTTTAATTTAAATTAAAGACTAAACTGCACACATAATTAGACTTAATACATGAAAGGCTCGAAGAGCCCACTAAGGGGCAAGTGCCATAACACATAAAGGACTCCCTTGTGCTGTAGACTTGAGCTTATATTCCAATTTTGTATTAAAATATTTTTTTATGCTTCTTCCAATTTAAGTATAACTCTTTTAATTTTTCTCTCTTTATGTAAGTACTAGGGGTGCAAAAATTTACATGTAACATTAAGGGGAAACTCTGTCGAATTTTAGCGAACATTTATTTGATTTAATTTTTCTTGAACTCAAATAAATTCTACTTTTCTTGAGTTTTCTTACTTTAAATTTATGAGATTATAATTTCATTCTTCTTAACAATTATGATTTAAATTTGGAGGCGTGAATTTCAATTTTGGCTACCCCTCAGAGAAAGTCAAGTTCTCTCTCTTCGGAAGTCTTTGTTTATTGTTTGATTTTCGATTCTTTGAGTTGGAGCTCACTCTCCAAGTATTTGAAAATTTGACAGTAACAAAGAAGATCATTCGTGTAACAACCCATTTTTTGTATTACCGAAAAAGGTGGTTTTGGAATCCCATTTTTCGATGATCGAGCCAGTAAATATTATTTATTAATATTTGCGAGTCTATTATAACATTACATTAGATTTCAATCTGGTAATTTGGTTGGTTGAATGCTTAACTAGTGTATAAGGACTAAATTGTAAAAAACTTAGAAAGGTTAATTATTATTGAATTTTAATTATTATTGAATTTTATTAGCTATAAGGTTTAAATAGGAATAGTTCAGGGTTTTAAATGGTAATTAAACCATTTTATTTAGTTTTTTGACTGTTAGTGATGAAATTATTAAAGTATAAGTTAAAAATATATGTTAATAGTATAATAAAAAATGAAACAAAAACATCATCTTTTCATTTGGTCTTTCACCTTTGAAAACACTAAGTTAAAGAAGGAAAAGCCATTGTTGAGGTTCAATAAGCACTCGACCATTGCAAGGTATGAAATTCAAGCTCGATTTTCGTAAATTTTATGTTTTTGGGATCGTTGCAACTCGATTTAGTTAAATCGTACCTCCGTTTTCAAAACTGTTATAAATTTTAAAATTTACCATTGTTGTGTTGGAAGCTTTTTAAATGTTAATTGATAGGGTTTGAAGCTTTGTTATGGAATTAGGTTATTTTGTAAAGTAGAACTTGTTATTTTGAGTTTAGGGGACTAAAATGAAAATATGATGAAACTAGCATGAATTTTCGATAAAAATAGGTACTTGAGAGTTGTTAAAGTATAAGATTGTAATCAGATTGAAATTTGGGGTTTAAATGTGAAAGTTATAAAGGTTTTGATTTTAAAGATTAAATTAAATAAAATGTAAAAGTTTAGGAAAATATTGCAAAATGTTAAATAAAGAGTCATATGCATATATTTATACTTTATAAGTACTTGAAGTTGATAATTGAATTAAACTATTATTCAACCGGTAGATAAACATTGAAAAAGAAAAAATGCTTAATAGTCTTTGGTGTCGTGTTTACTGCCGTTTTTTTATTAGGTAAGATCGTGTAACGCTTAAGCTGATTTATAAATTGCCTTTGTGATTTGGAATGTATATATAACTTGTAGTTGAATATCCATAGTATAATAATTTTGAATATTGGATGGACTTTAATGGGAAGTATAGCATAATTGATATTTATGATTGAAAAAGGAAATACATACAGTTGGGTTCATGTGTATATGTTGATGTTCAAAGGAATGGTTGGTATGGATATGAATTGAGGCTCGTATGAACTTAGTGAACAACTAGGATACAAAGGACATATCATTAGGGTATATAAGGTATAGGGTGCTAGTTTTGGATGTTTTACCGATGGCTAAGGTCCAACATGTGTTGCGGATCCTTCACTGTAACAACCCAAACCCGACCTAGACGTTATGACCGAATCTAGTGTGCCACATCAGGTGATATTTGAAAACCTTGTGTTCGTAGGAAAACTTATTTTCAAATCAAAGCTTTATACGTCCAAAATCCCGTTTTTCGTTTCTTGTCAACACAAGAAGTTTACCCAAACTAATACCCTTTTAGGAATGCATGTATTATCTTGCTTCTTACAAACCGTGTCCGTTTAAAAAAATTGTTTAAATAGTTGTGAAAACGTGATGTTCTAAAAATAGTTGTTATTGTTTTAAAAACCCGTGTTTAGTAAACTTGCAGTAATTAAAGAAATCCAAAATAAAAGTTAAAGCAAATCCAATGGCCTTATTACAGAAAATATTAACCCCAAAATCAAAGTAAAGTAAACTAAAGTAAAATGACTAGATTAACCATCTTGAACCTACAGGACGCGTGTGGCCACCTCCGAGTCCCTCGCAACTCCAAATCCTCTAAGACTGGGGATTACCTGCACAGATAAGGATAAAGAGTGAGTTACAAGAACTCAGTGTGTAATCCCCTATAACACCCACAGCAGGCCAAAGCCCCGATCGATGTGATCAGGCCAAAGCCTATTCAAGAATCTAGGTGAAGCTCTATATTATGCAAAATAAAAATCTGCCCATCCCAGTCCAACCAATACACCACCTGTACCAACCAACACACTTGTGGGGACCAAGTCAACCTACCCAACCAGCACAATAATAACGCAGACTAGTTGCTATATAACAGTATACGTGGCTGAGCCACTAAATCAGTATAACGTGGCAAAAGCCACTAAATCAGTATAACGTGGCAGAGCCACCAGTACAGTGCTCCCTCCAAATCCATAACCCAACCCATGCAGTATGTCATGTCACAAAAACATGTAAGCAGTGCATCAATATAGACATCAATCATACAGCCTGGACACTTACATCGTTGATCCTACCACTAAGGGTAAAACGGTCATTTACCCATTTAGGAATTTACCCATCAAGGGTATTTTAGTAATTTACCCATCAAGGGTATTTCAGTAATTTACCCATCAAGGGTATTTCAGTAATTTATCCATTACAACGGCCTTTCCAAAGGCCTAATGCCGCCTTGAGAGACTCAGTTTCTATTTCCGGTCACACAGTGCTATTGGGCCTAAAACCTAGTTACGACCCATACGAGCCCACACGGTCGTGTGGCCTATTCTATTCATTTTCAGTCTCGGTTCTGCAGACTTCACAGTCGCAACGATCAACTTACACTTTTCATCATTTTCCCTCATATAGGCCCATTAATCTGTTGGGCCTATTTAGCCCGCCTCGGCCCAACAAGGCTCATTACGGCTGTAGTTTCACAAGAGCGTTCGTGACACTCTCAATGGTCTACCGCCCTCACTAGTGGCTCGATTTATCCTTATGAGCACTCGCACGCTCGGGTAATCTCAGTTGCCGGTATTTTGGCTTTTTGGCCGATTCATAGTTTACAGCATTAGTAGGTAAAGCAGAGGTGTGAGATTACACACTTCTTTTGGATTGCCGAAAGAACCACTCCTCGATGCCCCCTAAAATAACAATGACTATGAGTTAACACAAATGCTCTCGAAAATCCATAGTACTGTAATATACTATTCACCCAACCTCACTTACCACAAGACGCGACCTCCTTCAACCGAGTGATAGTATTCAGCCTCGCTTCTTGGCTAAAGCAAATAGATTCCTAAACTGATTGATGCACAAAGGGGGGTTAGCATCCACCAATATTCAAAAATAGGGAGAAATTCAGCAACGATTAGTACTACTTACCCTCAGATTCGGCAAAGACAGATTCTTTGAAAAAAAAGGAGTTGAACACGCACAACCCTCAGAGATGATAATCAACTAGAAAGAAAAGGGAGAGGTTAGAAACGTACAAAGAACAAAAGAAATAGATTCGACCTACCTCGAATTGGCTAGCTTAGTACCGTGAAGAGAGGAACATCAAGAACACAAGAACTAGTTGAAGAAATATTTGGTAGTTGATCCCTAAGGAGTTTCGGCTCTCACACCAAGGAACAAAGAATTCCAAACAAAAAGAGTATGTAGGTTCGCCTCACCAGGTTCGGCCATCAAGGAGGAAGATCAACACTTTAAAAGAGAAATGTTCAGCTTAGAAACAAAGAAAAGAACGAATGTTTAGGAAGAAGTGTAATGGGAGAAAAAGAAAGGAAGGAAGGTGAGGGTAATGCTTACCACTTCGGCACTTAGTAGGGAAAAGAAAGAGAGCGTAAAAAATGAAACAAACCAAATAGCTATGAGAAAAAGAGAGAGGAGTGCGCGAAAGGTAGAAAAGTGCACAAAGAAAAGAAAATAGTGTACCCAAATAGAAGAACCCGAAATGCTCTAGAAAAAAAAACAAAAATCGAAATGAGAGGAAAACAAAATGAGAATTCGACCACCAACACTAACCAAAATGCCTACCATTCTCCCAATGCCACCTGTGGGTTTCAAACTCCTTCCCTCTATACTCTCCACTTGACGCCACACCACTCCACCATGTGCTCTACTTATGTTAGCAAAACACACTCCTTTATACTTAAGTCCATCCTCAACTAGCCCTCTCCACTAAAGAGCCAAAAACAAAAATTTTCCAAGGCTCAAACTCGAACCCAAGCCTCTTTAAGACCCCCAAACACACTCAAATAGCTAGCCAAATAATCACAACATGAATTTAAACAAAAACCACAACCCTTAATTCTTGGGATGTTACAACTCTACCCCCTTAAAGAAATTTTGGCCTCAAAATTACTTGATTAGAAGAGATGAGGGTATTGATGTCGCATTGCCTCCTCAGGCTCCCACATGGCTTCCTCTGAACCGTGATTACCCACAACACCTTGACTAACGAAACAGATTTCCTTCCCAGCACTTTCACCTCACGATCCAAAATTTATATCGGTTCTTCTTCGAATGTTAGGTCAGGTCTTACTCCGATCTCCTCCGCTGATATTTCATAAGAAGGATCAGAACGGTAGCGTCTCAGCATAGAAACATGGAATACATCATGTATTCGGTTTTGAATCAAGAGGTAGTTCCAGCTTGGTAGCGATCGGTCCCACATGCTTCACAATCCGGTAAGGCCCGATAAATCTAGGGCTCAACTTGCCCTTCCGTCCAAATCTCAAAATCTTCTTCCAAGGTGAGACCTTTAAGAAGACATAATCCCCCACTGAGTACTCTATCTCTTTACACTTTAAGTCAGCAAATGACTTCTGTCTATCAGATGCTTCCTTTAATCGACCCCGAATCAATTTCACTTTCTCCTCAGTTTTAGAAATTAACTCTGGACCCAATAGTCGCCGCTCATCCAATTCTGTCCAACAGGTAGGGGTACGGAACCTACGCCCATACAATGCCTCATATGGTGCCATCTGAATGCTAGATTGGTAGCTGTTGTTGTAAGCAAATTTCGCTAAGGGTAGATAGTCTTCCCAACTGCCCTTAAAATCAATCACATAGCTTCTCAACATGTCCTCTAGAATCTGTATTACCCTTTCCGACTGACCATCAGTCTGAGGATGAAATGCCACGCTGAAATCTAGCCTTGTACCCAAAGCTTCGTGTAACGCTTACCAGAATCGAGATGTGAATCTAGGGTCCCTGTCCGAGATGATAGACACTGGTACCCCATGCAACCTTATAATCTTTGCCACATATAACTTGGCTAACTTCTGCAATGAGTAGTCTGTGCAAACCTGTAACATCCCTAACCCGTATTCGACGCCGGGCTAGGGTTAGAGGCATTACCGGCCAGATCAGAAACATCTATGGAATTTATCATATAGTCATACATCAATATCAATCATAATGTCCCTAAAGTAGGTCATCGAGACCTAAAGCATGCTTATAAACTGAGTCAAGACTAAACCGAAACACATATAAAGTTTTAAGAAAAATTGAATCTTTTCTAGAATACAGGGGAGACACGCCCGTAGGGGTAGGCCGCGCCTCTCCCACGGCTACATGACACACCCGTGTGACCTCCCCGTGGTTACATACTGCCAAAATCAACACGGCTAACAAGCATGCCCGTGTGCTAAGGTCGTGTCCTATAAGGTCATATGCTGCCATTTCTCACACGACCTATAGGCACACCCGTGCCATGGCCGTGTACTATTAAAGCTAGCTACTGACTTGTGCACCACGGTTACTAGGCACGCCCGTGTGCCATGACCGTGTGACATAATAGGTCACTTGTAAGACCAACAAGCCACTGATTTGGGTCTCACCTACAAGCATCACTTACCAACACATAACATGTATATATATAGCAACTAACACATACCCAAATGACTAAACAATCTAAACATACCAATTTGTATAACCAAAATTCAATTATGCCCATGCACCAATCACCTATATACATACCATCTCATAACCATTTCATATATTAACTAATCATACCAAAACACTTCACATATCCTATTCATTTGAGCATATTACCAAAACATAACTAGCCAAATCACTTGGCTAAGTTCACTTTACATCTCATATCAAGGACGAGCCTATACATTCCATATCTAGCCATATACATATTCAAAGTGTACCAAAATGATTTTAGTAGTGTGATGACGATCCGTGACGGTCCCGAGCCTTCAGTAGTTTTGACGACCTATAAACAGAGAAAACATACACACAGAGTAAGCTTTACAAAGCTTAGTAAGTCAATATACAAAAAAACTTAACATGAATTGCACATAACCAAATTAATAGAATGACCAATATGGTTCTCATGACAAAATCACCTCATTCTTTCTTGAACTCATAAGCTTAGCCATAACTTACCATATTTCCAAATCACATATCATATTTGCATCTCTTTCATCTAGTCAAGAATTTACACATCATATTATCAATTTGATGTACTTAACATCATAATATGCTCACATGGATACTTACCTCATATACACCATTAGTATATAAGCAACATACATGTAACAGATATTCATTCACTTAACTTATCAAAGCTCAGATTTGCTATTCGTACTACAGACTTACCCGTTGAACCAATAGGAATCTGATAAGATACTTGAAAACTCAGAACAATTGTACAATACCAATGTCCCAGCCATAGCTGAAATATTCATTCAAAACTTGTTTAAAACTCATCAACCACAAAGGTTCAATACATCTCTTAGCTAACACATAATTATTCAACTTCCAAGCTATTCAATGCTCAATATTATATGTTGATCATCCTTTCTTATTCGTTCAACTTAATCGCACACTCAGTGCTATATAAATAATTAAAACATATTAATCATCGCACACTTAGTGCTTATTCTTTTAAACGACTTGTCTCGGTATCGCACACACGATGCCAATTTAATAAACCGAAGCTTTCATATCATCGCACATACAGTGCTATTTATTTCTTATAATTGCACACTTAGTGCCTATTCTTTTAATCAACTTGTCTCAGTATCACACACACAGTGCCAATTAAATAAATCGAAGCTTTCATATCATCGCACACACAGTGCTATTTTTCTCTTATAATCACACACTTAGTGCCAATTATTTTAATCTACTTGTCTCGGTATTGCGTACACAGTGCCAATTCAATAAACCGAAGCTTTCATATCATCACACACACAGTGCTATTTATTTCTTATAATCGCACACTTAGTGGCTATTCTTTTAATCTACTTGTCTCGGTATCGCACACACAGTGCCAATTCAATAAACCGAAGCTTTCATATCATCGCACACACAGTGCTATTTATTTCTTATAATCGCACACTTAGTGGCTATTCTTTTAATCTACTTGTCTCGTTATCGCATTTACAGTGCCAATTCAATAAATGAAGCTTTCATATCATCGCATTTTACAAGATGCTATTTATTTCTTATAATCGCACACTTAGTGCCTATTCTTTTAATCTACTTGTCTCGGTATCGCACACGTAGTGCCAATTCAATAAACCGAAGCTTTCATATCATCGCAAACACAGTGCTATTTATTTCTTGTAATTGCACACTTAGTGCCTATTCTTTTAATCTACTTGTCTCAGTATCGCACACACAGTGCCAATTCAATAAACTGAAGCTTTCATATCATCGCACACACAGTGCTATTTATTTCTTATAATCGCACACTTAGTGCCTATTCTTTTCTCAACATCATACATGTAACATTTCTAATTCAATAACTATCATTCAATTCACATCACATAGATATAAGTTAACAACTTGTAATACATCCGGACTTACTTACTATATTAAACTTATCATGGAATTTATATGCATAATCCTCTCATAAGCATCCCTTATCAACATTAGTCATATAAACAATTTCAATTTCATGCAAGTACGTTTATTTGCATAGTGACTTACCTCGGATTCGGTTTATCGATATGAAAATGGTTACTCTGTCACCTTCGCTTTCCCGCGATCTAAGTCCTTTTTCCTCGGTTCTTGATCTAAACATATTCAGAATTAACCCATTTATTCACTAATTCATTCAATTCAATCCAAACACATATATTTAGGGCTATTTATAAATTAGACCTCACAGTTGCACATTTGATCAATTTAGTCCATTTTTCTCAAAACATCAAATTCACAAAATCAATACACAACTAAGCTTAGCCAAATATTCACACATATCATACAAGCCCATATTTTTCATCAAATTAGCAATTTAGTCCCTCAATTTGCCATTTTCACAATTTAGCCATATTTAGCTAAATTTACCAAAACTTCAAGAACAAAACATATTTATCTAGCTCCAAACTTTCATTTAACACCATCAAACATCACAAAGCTCAACATAACATCAATAGCATTTCTCATGAACAACATCAATTCATCAAATTGAGACATGGGTTTTGTAGCTCTCAAAGCAACGATTGCAAAAATGTAGAAATTATCAAAAATCGACTCAAAACATACCTTAATTTTGGCTTGCAAGTGTCGAATGCTTAGCTAAATTTTTCTTTCTTTTCTTTTAGTGTTTTTCGGCAGTGAGGTGATAAAAATGATGATAATGGCTTGCTTTTATTTTCATTATTATAATATAACATATAACATAATAATATTAATGAAACATTTGAAGTAAATATAATAAACATATAATATATATTCATATTATCACCCATTGCCGTCCACTAACAATAATAATGGCTATATTGCCGCATAAGTCCTCTCAATTAAAAAGCCACAACACATAGACACTTTAGAAAATAGCAAGCAACCTCCACATTCAATGCATTTCAATCCTCTTGTCAAATTAAACACACAGACAAACAAATTAGCTTACGAAATTTACCACATGCTTAGTCACATATCAAGGACACGAAAAATAATATTACAATATTATACGGACTTAGATTTGTGGTCTCGAAACCACTGTTTCGACTAGGGTGTAAACCATCCTATTACAATTCTCCCCCTAAGGGATTTTTGTCCCCGAAAATCTTACCGCTAAACAGAGTCGGATATTGTTGTCTCATTGAGTCCTCAGGTTCCCATGTAGCCTCTTCTATTCCGTGTCGATTCCATAATACTTTCACTAATAGTATTTTCTTATTTCTCAACTCTTTCACTTCTCGAGCTAAGATACTGGTCGGTTCCTCCTCATATGTCATATTAGATCGGATCTCAATTTTAGATGGGACAATCACATGTGACGGATCAGAACGATATCTACGGAGCATTGAAACATGAAATACATCATGAATCTTTTCTAGCTCAGAGGGCAACCTTAGTCGATAAGCAACAGGCTCAGCTCATTCAATGATCTCATACGGTCCGATGAACCTCGAACTTAATTTGCCTTTACGTCCGAATCGGAATACTTTCTTCCACAGAGACACTTTCAAAAATACTTGGTCACTAATCTCATTTTCTATATCTTTTACTTCAAATCCGCATAAGACTTCTGACGATCAGATGCTACTTTCAAACAACCTCGGATCAATTTCACTTTCTGTTCTGAGTCTTTTATCAAAACAGAATTCGATCGTTTTGCTATTATTTCCTTATCAACTTTCAGACATCACATATTTGTTGTATACTTTTGTAGAACTTTTGAGTATATACACTCTATTTCTATATAACACATAAACATCGATATCACATTTGAGATTCCGAATTAGAAATCAATTTATGTTAAACTCCTTTTAACTTATCAAATAAGTCATCAATTCTTTGCAACGGATATTTATTCTTTATGGTCACCTTATTCAACTGACGATAATCAATGCACATTCTCATCGTGCCATCTTTCTTTTTCACAAATAGAATAGGAGCACCCCAAGGCGAAAAACTCAGTCTCGCGAACCCTCTATTAGTCAACCCTCTATTTTCCTTTCAGACATTTTCGAATCAATTACGTAAGCAAAATATGCCTCATATCCTTTTTTCACAAAATTCTAAGTTTTTAATACCGATATCGTAGCAGGCTATCCATCTAAATCGTTAGACTTAACCGTACAATTTCATTATTTGGCCATCTCAAATCAATAGTCTTTCTTTCACAGTTCACAACAGCATCATGCAATGACAACCAGTCCATATCCAAATTAATATCAAAGTCATCAAATGGAAGAAGCATTAGATCAGTAGGGAAACGAATATCTCGATACACTAACGGATAGTTCTTGCATACTTTATCAACCAAACACTTTTACATAAGGGTTTCGATACTTTTATAGCAAGCTCAGTAGTTTCTACAGGCAAAGTCTTACTGAATACTAAATTCATGCATATATATATGAACGCATAAAACCAGGGTCTATCAATGCAATCACAAAAGTATCATAAGGTGTAAAAGTACCCATTATGACATCAGGTGATGAAGCTTCCTCACGAGCTCGGATAGCATACGCTCTGGCAGACGCTCTAGCTTCAGATCTTACAACAGTATTCCTCGTAGACTTCTGACTACTACTGGCACTTCTTGTATTTTGGGAAGGTCTATCTCTCTCTGGGGCGTTATCTGATCTCGGATTCTGAGTAGTCTCTTGTTCAACAGATTCTAAACAATCTCGAATAAAATGATCTAACGATCCATATCTGAAGCAAGCTTGATTATTCAATCTACAATTCCCCGGATGTCTTTTACCACAACGCTTACACTTAAGTCACTCAGATCTGACATTTCCAACACTCGCCATCTCTAAGCAATCTCGAATGAAGTGATTTCGTGATCCACATTTATAACAAACTCTATTGTTATACTTGCTCCAACATTTTCCCACATGTCGTCTTCCACACTGCCTACACTCAGGTTTGTTGCATTTAGTACTTCCATCATTTGATTCAATTGCAGCTTGAGTTCTCAGACTAACATTTGGTCTCACACGATCTCCACTAGCATATCCAACTGAAGCATTTAATCTATTATTTGCATCTCTATATTTCTTCGTTAAAGGTTGAGAAAAATCACTCATTGATCTTTTTCTTTCATTACAAGCTTCAGAATCGAATTCCACGGTATTATCATTATTAGTAGCCCTGAAGTCTCCGACCTCATACGTACGGATTTTGTCAACCGGAGGCATATTCATCAGATTCAAATTCATAGTCGAAAGCATAGCAGATATCTGAGGGAGATTAATCGGGGGCGGAGGTTGCAAAATAGTCGGGTTATTTCTCACAAATTGAGTGAACCACTCACTCATCATCTGGAAGAAAGCTTGTTTAACTTCTTCCTCTAGACAGCTTGTAGTCGGTCTTGGATCAGAAAGCACTGTCCCTTGCACGGGAGCAAACACATTACTTTTTACGTAAACCATTTCTGGCTCTTTCGATGAAACACCCCAAACCCAACCCACAAGCCCAATGGATCGGCATGCTTCTAAAGAAAATCCATTCGAATCTTGTTTGAAACTTTGCTAAAACTTGTGTATTTTTGAAATCACTTGATTTGGGTTGGGTTTGAAGTTTAATTCCGTTTGATTAGGTGTCAAAACATTTGATATTTATACTTAAGAAAATTTTACTTTTAACTTTAATATGACAATAATTATATCATACTAAGAACTTTAATAGCATGCATAAACCATTTAATACTGATGGCCTTATTACATCAAATGAAAACCCGAAATAATTCAAAACTTGGAAATTTTAAAACTATATAAAAAAACACAATATAACAATCGTCGAATTGAGCATGGCCACCACTGAGCTTCTCCCGACCCGGTCCATTACTGATCATCACCTGAAAAATAGTCCCACAAGGGGTGAGTCAAATAGACTCAATGTGTACAATCAACACTAAGCCTCAATCAGATTTAGGTATGTCAAATCATACATATTCATATAGCATTTAAATAAAATGATGCAATCCTGGACCCAAGCCTAGTTATCCATCCGCAACACATCACCCGTACCAATCATCACACCGTGGGGACTACTAAGTCAACCCTCCATCCGCTACACACTATCGAAGGTAGTCGCTACAGTCGACATGCTCATCGCCCTTATAAAATTCGTGGCATAGCCACCAGATATATATAATTGTGACATAAGTCACCACATTCTTATATTGTGACATAAGTCACCACATTCTTATACTGGGGTACAGAACCACCAATTCACTTCCCCTTCACATATCACCCATATGCCCCATGTCATACAATTATGCATTAACCATATCATATTCCATATTCACATTCTTATAATTTCATGTATATGCCATAGCAAAACTTATCATACTCATAGTAGGAGTAGGAAAACGTACCTGAGTACTTCGTACCATTACATGGTACCTTAGCCATAATCTTACACTTTTATATTAACATATTTAATAAATTAAGGCCGTAATTCTATCAAGATTTAGTGCGGGGTACACACCTGATTCACTTAGAAAATTCACTCCAAATCCCGAAAATTCCAATCTACTGCTTAGATTTTTATTTCCTATATTTTCGGCCATTATATTAGCAAAGCCTATTTGGCTAATTAATTAAATCCCGAAGGACTATCGAAACCAAAACTTACCTTGTGGCTGATTGGATTAAGGATCAAATCCCGAAACTTTACTATGTTCCTTCTTGTAATCGGCCAAGCACTAGATCACTTCACAGGTTAGTTTTTGGCTTTTAACCAAAGTAAGAAATAAATTTAAGTTCCTAAATAGGCCTTGGCTGATTGTACATTAGGACCTACCTTGCGATTTGAAATCCCAAAATCCTTGTATACCCACATCATTTGCCTAAATGTCCATAGTTAAATTAGGTCAAAAGAAAAAAAAGAAAAGGGCCATTCGGCCACCTACCATTAACCACTCACCTTCGGCTTTTCCAAAATCAGCACTTTTGGATATTGTAAAACAGGATTCAGCTTTTAGAGATAAAGAGAAGGAATTGATAGGCATAGACAATTGATTCGGGTTAGATCTTGATGAAAAGAAAGGAAAAAATCACAAAGGAAAGAAATCCCGAAACTTACCGAATCACTAAGGAACATGCGGCCTATGGTGCACCTTCGGGAAACTAAACCACCCTTGTAGATTCGACTTTGAGGCTTAGAGAGATTCGACTATGGAGGTTTTTGATTAACAATCGGCTGTTGCTAGAAAAAGGCTTACCTTCAGCTTTTGGTGAGTTGTGAAAAGAAAAAGAAAGTTGATGATGAAGATTCGGCTAGAGGAAGAGTTGAAAGAAAGAATTTGAGAGAAGGTAGGAAAGATGATAAGAAATTCGGCAATGGCTTAAGAGGAACTTGCTTTCGGCTTTTGACAAAATAAGAGAGAAAGAGAAGAGCACTAGAGAATTCAGCAGAGGCTTCAAAAGAGAAAAGAATAATAGCCTTACTTTTCCTCCTTTTGCCGAAATTACTAAACCTAGAGTCCCTTGGCCGGCCACCTCTTCCTCTCACTATCAAATCCCTTAATTCACTCTTCCTTACCCCTTTGCCTATCTTAGCCGAAACTTCTAAGAGAATCGGACCTCATCTTAAACTCCTCCCATAGACTCCCCTTGCCGTCCAACACTTCCTCTTGTTGCCGCAAAAATTAAAGCTCCATTTAGCTTCCTACGCGACTCAAACCTTGGCCCATTTACCCTGCTGGTGGCGTCATTCCCAGAGGCCTTAGGTGGCACCTTCGGGCCAGTTTTCCAAGCCCAATTGTGTGTTTTATTTTCACCATTTATTTTCTTAAGGCCTATTAGGCTTAACTCCCTCTCTTAGACTTAAAATTAAATAATTTCTAAAGCGTTCACCTACTCACTAAGGTTCACAAATTTCACAATACACATTCACAACATACTCAAGCATGCTATTTCATATAATTTTGCAATAGTGCATAAGCCCTAATCTGGGATATTACAGTTCTACCCCCTTAAAATAATTTCGTCCTCGAAATTACCTGGCTAGAATAGGTGGGGGTATTGTTGTCGAATTGCTTCTTCCGGCTCCTATGAAGCTTCCTCCGATCCATGATTTCGCCATAATACCTTGACCAAAGGGGCCGATTTCCTTCGTAGCACTTTCACATCTCATTCCAGAATCTGAATCGGCTCCTCTTCGTATGACAGGTCTGGCCTTAGCTCTACCTCTTCAACTGAAACTACGTGAGATGGATCCGATCGGTATCGACGTAGCATGGAAACATGGAATACATCGTGCATCTGTTTTAATTTCGATGGTAATTCCAACTGGTATGCCACTGGTCCGATTCACTTCAATACCCGATAAGGTCCTATGAACCTTGGACTTAGCTTCCCTTTTCGACCAAATCTCATCACCTTTTTCCAAGGCGATACTTTAAGGAACACTTGATCTCCCACATCAAATTCAATCTCCTGCCGTTTGAGATCTGCGTGCGACTTTTGTCTATCGGATGCTTCCTTCAATCGAGCTCATATTATACTAACCTTCTCCTCCGATTCCGCTACTAACTCTGGACCTAAAATCTAATGTTCTCCCAATTTCGTCCAACATGTAGGAGTCCGACACTTCCGACCATACAACGCCTATAAATGCGGTGCCATTTTAATCTTGGCTCGATAGTCATTGTTGTATGCGAATTCCGCTAAAGGCAAATATTCTTCCCAACTCCCATGAAGTCTATCACACGACCTCTTAGCATATCCTCTAGTACTTGGATCACTTTCGTTCGAATGGCCGTCCATTGTGGATGGAAAGTCGTCTTTGAAATCAATCTGGTGCCTAAAGCGATGTAGTGCCTTTCAAAATCGAGGCGTGAACCTCGGATCCCTATCCGAGATAATCGACACCGCACTCCGTGCAACCTTACAATCTCCGCTACATACAACCTTGCTAACTTTTGTGGGAGTAGTCAACCCAGTCTTGGAATAAAATGGCGGACTTTGTCGGTAGATCCACGATCACCCATACCGAGTCCTTCTTAGTAGGCGTGGGAAGCCCACTAACGAAGTCTATGGTAATTCTTTCCCACTTCCATTGGGGAATCTGTATTGGCTGAAGCAATCCTGATGGAACTTGGTGTTCACCTTAACTTGTCGACACGTCAAGCATTTCCTACAAATTCGGTCACTTCACGCTTAGGTTAGGCCACCAAAATTGTTCCTTAAATCTCTGTACATTTTACTACCTCCGGGATGCATAACATAGGGGCTACTATGCGATTCTCGAAGAATTCTTTACCTAAGTTCCACATCCTTCGGCATACAGATCTTACCCTTGAAGTACAATATTCCCTCGTCATTAACACCATAATCCTCCAACTCTCCATTCTGCGCTTGTCGCAACTTAACACTTAGATCCTCATCCACCAACTGTCCTTCTTTCACTTCATTCAACCACGTTGGCTTGACTTGCAACTCTGCTAGCAAACTTCCATCGTCATAGAGGCTTAGATGTACGAACATTGCCCTCAAATCTGGCACCACTTTCTGACTTAGGGCATCCGCCACTACATTTACTTTGCCTGGGTGGTACTCTATCGAACAATCATAATCCTTCAATAGTTCCACCCACCTTCGCTGCCTCAGATTCAACTCCTTTTGAGTCAGTAGATACTTAAGGCTTTTGTGGTCTGTGTAGATCACCGACTTTTCTCCATAAAGATAATGCCTCCACACTTTAAGGGCAAAGACTACTGCCGCCAATTCTAAGTCGTGCGTCGGGTAGTTAACCTCATGTGGCCTTAGTTGTCGAGACGCATAAGCGACTACTTTTCCATCTTGCATAAGGACACCTCCCAATCACGTATGGGAAGCATCACGATTACACTACAAAATCCTTCCCGCCTCCGGTGAATCAAACCAGAGCTTCAATCAAGACCTTCTTAAGCTTTTCAAAGCTCTCTGTTTATCGGTCCATATGAAAGGTACTTCCTTTCTTAACAACTTTGTCGAGGCGCGCTATTGACGAGAACCCTTCCACGAACCTTCTATAGTAGCCTGCCAATCCTAAGAAACTCCGAACTTCTGCCACTGACTTAGGGGGTTTCCAACCCAAAACCGCTTCAATCTTCTGAGGATCCACCCTTATTCCTTCAGCAGATACCACATGTCCTAAAAATGTAACCTTCTTAAGCCAAAATTCACACTTGTTGAATTTGGCATAGAGCTTCTTTTCCCTCAATACTTGTAACACCACTCGGAGGTGCTCATCGTGTTCTTCTTCAGACTTTGAATATACTAAGATATCGTCTATGAACACGATAATGAACCGATCTAAATAGGGTTAGAAAACCCAGTTCATCATGTCTATAAACGTGGCTGGGGAATTTATCAAACCGAACGACATTACCAAGAACTTATAATGCCCGTACCTTGTTCGGAAAGCCGTCTTATGGATATCAGCCTCCTTCACCTTAAGCTGATGATATCCAGACCTTAGGTCTATCTTCGAGAAAGCTCATGGCTTTTAAAGTGATCGAATGTCATCTATCCTTGGCAGATGATACTTGTTCTTGATAGTCAGCTTATTCAACTGACGATAATCTATGCACATGCGCATAGTTCCGTCCTTCTTCTTTACAAACAAGACCGGTGCTCCCCATAAAGACACACTGGGTCGGATAAACCTACGGCCTAGTAATTCTTGGATCTGAGCCTTAAGCTCAACCAACTCTTTTGGTGCCATTACATGCGGGGCAATGGACACGGAGCTGCACCAATGATGAAGTCAATTCAAACTCCACCTCCACGTCAGGGTATTAGGTAATTCTTTCGGAAAGACATCCTCAAATTCCCTTACAGTTCTAACTCCACTAACTCCCCCTTCTTTCGCGTCCAAAGTACTAATGAAAGCCAAGAACGCCTTATACCTCTTCCGAACCATCTTATCTGCCTTTAAAGTAGAAACTACATTCGATAGGTAGTTTCTTCTTTCTCTTTTCATAACTACTTCCTTATCCTTAGGGGTCCTTAATTCCATTTGTTTGGCTGTACAATCCAATATAGCCCGATGCTCCACTAGCCAATCCATGCCAAGTATAAGATCGAATTCTCCAAAAGATAATTCCATTAAGTCCACAGAGAATACCGCTCCTTGAAGTTTCAAAGGTACTCTCCGAAACATCTTATTCACCACTATAGTTTGACCTAGTGGGCTTACTACAGTCATCTCCCTACTAGAAAGTTCAGAGGCTATGTCTAGAGTTTTAACTACACTACATGCAACATAGGAATGGGTCGAGCCCACATCAATCAAAGCAACATAGGGTTTGCCAAAAATAAGAAACGTACCGGTTATGACATCCGGCGTGTCTTCATCCTCCCTCCGGTAAATCGCATAAACCAAACCCGACTGCCTGGCCTCAGTGTTAGCAACACCTCGGCCCAGTGTTCCACGTCCTCTACCTACACCATTACCTCTGTCAGCCAAACCAAGACCTCGTGGTGGCTACTGTCCTCCTCTTCCTGCCTGGTTAGGACCTTGATTCACTGGTCGACCCTCTTCAGTTCTCATGGGACAATTCTTAATCATGTGATCCTTGGACCCACACTTAAAGCATCCTCCCGTCTTTTTCCAACACTCTCCTAAATACTTCTTTCCACACTGATCGCATAAGCGGTATGCGCCATCCAGAGCGACTTAGCGACCTCATGACCCATCAACTCTAGGCCTCTTTTGCTCATTCTTAGATGGCCTTGACGATCCAAATCCTCTCTTCGGCCTATTTCGATCAGAATTCTACCTTACAGAATCCTTGATACCCTCGGCTACCTTAGCCTTTTCCACTAACACAATAAATTCCCGCCCCTGTTGCGGGGCTATTAATAATCTTAGGTCATCCCTCAGTCCGTCCTCAAAACAAACACACCGCTCATGCTCAGTTGACACTATGCCTCGAGCATAACGGCTCAGCCTTAGAAATTCAGCCTCGTATTCCGCCAGGGGCTTGTTTCCTTGAACCAGTCCTAGGAAAGCCTTTCTTTGTGCATCAATATAATGAGTGCCAACATACTTCTTCTGGTATACTTCTTTAGCATACTCCCACATGAGTTCCTGAGCTGTAGCACCATCCCGCACTGTGAGCCACCATTAATATGACTCATCACGGAGAAACGACACCAACCCTTTCAGCTTTTCCTCGTTAGTTATATAATGTCCTAGATTAGGGGTTATGCATTTGGTGTATAATTCATGAGTTAATAGGCTCGATGAGTGGGTTGGATGTGTTTAGGGTTCTTAAAACTCTAGGATAAAAAGGGAATGCATTGGAAAATTTTGGATTTTGAGTTAGTAAGGGGAGCAAGGCCGAGGAAGCTTTAAGGAAATTTTGGGAGTTCTTGGACATAAGAATCACCTTGGTAAAGTGGCGCAAGGCGCCACTTAAGGCCTTGGAAAATGACGTCAGGAGCAGTAGGGAAGGGCCTTGGTTCGAGTTGCAAAGGAAGTAGGAAGGAGCATTTATTTTTGCATCAAGAAGGGAAACTAGGCTAAGAAGGCTTTAAGAGAAGTTATGGAGAGTTTATGACACAAAAAGCACCTTGGCAAAGTGGCTTGGGGCGTTACCTGCAGCTTGCATCGAGGGCTCCAACAGTGTCTCGAGTTGAACCACATGGGCGACAAATGGGTGGCTTTTATTTTATTTTGCATGTGACGTTAAGGGAAGGGAGAAGAGGTTAGACAACACATGGATGAGATTGACTGACACATGGACTTTAGTGGATGGGATAAGGCTTGTTTTATTTTTTTGGTGGGATATGTGATAAAGGTGTTTGTATTTTATTTATTTTAAAGAGGAAAGAGAGGGGACGGCATGGGACTTTGTAAAGGTAAGGGATAAGTGATGTTTATTATATTTATTTATAGTGAGAAAGAGATAATATAAAAGATTGATAAGGGATTAATGATGGATAATATTTATTATTTTAAAGGAAGTGATAAAGGAGGAAAATGTGGGATTTGATAAGGGATGGAGCTAATGGCCGAATGTGGGGCTCTTAGAGTGCATAATCAGCTTTGGGGTTTTGATAGGGGTAGTGTGCCGAAAATTCATAAGATAGTAGTTTTGTTTTACACCTTTTTCTCCAAGTTTCGGCCAAGAGGGTGATAGGTAAGTCATTTGAATATTTTATGCATTAAGGTGTGTGTGGCCGAATTCCTCTAGTCCTTCTCTTCATCTCTTTCTCTTTCTTTCAAAACCCGATTCTACACCTTTCCCTTGTAGCTGAATACCCCTTGTATTTAGCCGAACCTCAATCGAACCTCTCCACTTTCATTCACTTAGTTTTTTTTCAAAAGCCAAAATTGCCATTGTTATGCTCAAAAGCCGAATCGTTAAGGAGGGTGGTCCTGTCGACTTCTTTCTAGCAACCTCTTCTAATAGGCGTTAGTGGTAATCAACGTGAAGTACTAGCGTTAAGGATCATGAAAGGAGTATTTCGGGATTGAAGTGATTAAGGTAAGCAAGAATGTATTATTCGGCCAAGGGCCATGTTCTTAGTATTCTTGTGTTGGCCGATTCTAATAAGTTGTTAAGCAGGGATATTGGTAACTTCAAGAGCAAGCAAGTACTCCGGTTATAAATAAGCAAGGGACAAATCGACAAGGATAAGGAGGAGTCTCGAGATCCAAGATCGTTTTGGTAAGGGTATTTAGTAAGTTTAGATCTACTCCTTATTCGTTAGAAAGCCGAAGGCTAATCGTTTGTAGGTACCAGTGTGTGTGGCCGATTGCAAGGGGAACTCAGTGTGTGAATTCGGGATTTGGTAGGAGACCAAATTGACATTAAGGGAGGAGGAAAAACCACGTGTCAAGATCTTGTTAGATTCAACTAGTTCGGGATTTTGCTAAATAGTAAGGTGTGTGATTAACCCACTGTTTTTCGGGTTTATGTTATGTTGTATGTGTTATGTAAATGCTAAAATGTGCAGTGGCAATTATGAATGGATACTCTTAAGGGGTATCTCAGAAATAAGGTCAGTATTAATTATTAAGAATGTGAATATGCCAATGAGAATGTGATTGTATGCTGAATAGCATGTGCATGCATTATTTTACCATGTTATGACATTATCATATGTTGCATGTACATGGGATGGGATCTGGATGTGAAAGAAGGACAGGGTGTAAATTTATGTACGTGGTCTGATGTTAGCCTTGTGCTACATTGGCGCTTGATGTTAGCTATGTGTTTCATCAAGGGAGGTGTTGGCTAGGTGCTCATCTCGGCGGATGATAGCTGTGTGCATCACCGTAGACTGAGGATGACCTCGAGTCACCTCGTGGATAAGGATATGTGGGATCACTTATGTGATCGGTGGCTTAGCCACGGCCTTGTGCGGCAAGTCTGCCAAGGTAAGATATGTGGATCACTATGTGATCGATGGATTAGCCACGGCCTTGGGCAACAGGTTTGCCAAGGTAGGCGTAACGGGTGGACCCTAGGCTGGGTTGGGAGCATTTTGCATAGACTCATTATCTGATATGTGAATAAATGTGGAAATGGGCCAAGCCCAGTATGTGGAAACATATGGTTAATTACACTATTATAAGAATGTGATATGGTTAGGGGCCAAGCCCAATATGTGAACTTTATTGATGCGAATGTGGGCCAAGCCCAATAAGTGAAAGCATGTGAACAAGTTGCATTAATATTTGTTATGTGGGTAAGTATGTGGGTTGACATGTGGGTGGAATTCAGTGGACTAATTGCACACCGAGTGCATGTATGACTCACCCAATTTTACCAACATCGCAGTGATGCATAAAGCTTGGACCTGGTTGGAGTGGATACTGAGGTGGCCCATCTGAAGATGTTTTTTATTATTTACGTATTTTATATTTTCGGATTTTTAAGTAAGGTTTATTGTAATAAGGGCCTTTTAAGGAATTTGAGGTTTATTATTATGTTTAAAGTGGATTGACGATTAAAGTATTATTTGAAAATGTTTTTATTCTCATAATTCATACCTTAAAAATATGCATTCTGATTTTAATTGGACGATTTGTAATAATAAAGTTTTACTTAGAATTTTAAACAAACAATTTTTTACAAAGAACAATAAATTTTATGTTTTAACTTTAAGTCAAAAGTTTTTCAAACATCTTCCGCAGATGGTATTTCAAATTCGATTACGTAGTGAATGGGCGGCTTTTGGGTGTTACATTTTGGTATCGAGCCAGTTCAAAACTCACTTTGAGGTTTTGGGCCCAAAACATTTTTTAATGGGCTTTTCAAAAATATGGATTTTCACGAAATTTTTCAGGTTATTCTGGCATGGCACCTGTATCTCCGACCCGAAGTCCGCCAGGTAAGTACCTCTGACTATTGAAGTGATTTGTATATGTGAATGTTATGGGCATAATTGGGCTCGTAGACTAGAAGATTAGGGCTATTGAACCCTAGGGCTAGTACACTCAAACACATGCATAATACTTAAGAACAACTAAACAAACTTGTGACTAAGTCACCGAGTTAGGGTGTGGCAACCATTGTACGCATGTCTAGGAGTGGATTCAGTAAGAGCTTGGTATTTAATCAGTCCTAGCGACTCACCTCCTCTTTACTCGAATCCTACCTGGTGTGTAGCTACGGTTCACCCTAACCAAGAGGACCTATTCACGGGCTAAACCCGATAACTAAAACCCGAAAGGGACTAGCCATACTGTTTCATAAAGATCTTAGTTTTAAATTTACCAAATTACCCCTCTGATTTATAAAATCCTTTTAGACTTGAAAATTTTCCAAAATACACTCGATTTACAAAATTACTAAAATACCCTCGAGCTGTAAAATTACGAAAATGCCCTTGGTTTCTAAAATTTCCAAATTACACTCAATGTTAATAAAATTTCTCTATTTTGCAAAAGTGTCCAAAAACTCTATTTTGTGAAAATTCAAGGTACTTTGATTTGAGAAAATTACTAAAATGCCCCTGTGTTGTAAATCACTAAAATACCCTTAGTTTTTATGATTTTCAAAAATGCCCTCGACTTTTGCTAAAATGTTTCTACTTTACAAAAATACCAGAACCTTCTATTTTACAAATATCAAGATACCCTGATTTGGAGAATTTACGAAAATGCCCCTGACTTCTAAAATTACCGGAATAACCCCGATTTCTAAAATTTCTGCAACACCTTGATTCAAAGAATATTTTCCAAAATACCCTCGAGACTTTGAGATTTCAAAATGCCTTGATTTGTAAAGATTATTTTCAAGTTGACCCCGATTAATTACAAAAATACCCCTGTAGGGAAAATGATGAAATTACCTGTAACATCCCCAAACCCGGCCCACAAGTCTTGACCGGATCTGGTTATGTCACTGCGGAAAAATGTTGAAAATCTTTGTCTTTAGAATAAAACTTGAAAATTTTGTTAACTTTTGGAGAGTGTGTCCATTAAAAATTTCTTAGTAATATAAACTCGTTATATAATATGTTAATTAAATCTTTATGATAATTTAGTAAATTATAAATCATTTGAAGAAAATATATCTAAGTATAATATAAACTTCAATAATCATAACTAGAACATTTTAAATAAAAGTGGCCCTTATTACAACCAATATTAAACAAAACACTTAGTATTAAAATTGCTTAAAAATAATTAAATTAATCTCCTTCTGCATGGGCCACCTTGCATCCTCTCCGACCCGGTCCGGTCAACAAGTCACCGCAATGTTGGATAAATAATTGGGTGAGTCATAATGACTCGAAGTGTAATTAAACCACCGATATCCACCCACATGCTAGCCACAAATCAACCCAATTATCAAATGCAACATATAAATATAATCATTTAAACATTACCACAATGGGCTTGGCCCACATTCAATCCAAGATTCAAGTCTTGGGCTAGGCCCTTTCTCATTAATTCATTGATTCTTGGGCTTGGCCCATTTCCACGATATTCTCAAAACATACCTATTCATATTCCATATTGGGCTTGGCCCATTTCCATATCAATTTATAACAAAACCATGCAATATGAAACCCAACCCAATCCTAAGGTCCATCCGCTACACACCCCTTAACCACCTACCACACACCGGGGACTATCGAGTCACCCTCTCCTTTTCCTCCAAAAGGCAACCAATGCCATCCACGATGTAGCGTATAGCTAACATCAAACCACGATGGAGCACACAACAATCCATCAAGCCACGATATGGCATAAGCGATATCACTCAAGGTAACCACGCGAACTAAATCGCAAAGATCCACAACGCGACCTCGGTCGGCGCCAATCCACGATGTAGCACAAAGTCGACATCAACCACGCATCAAGTACACCCATACCTTCTTTCAAAAACCCACCCATGCACATGTAACATAATAGGATGCTGAAATGATGCATGTACATGATATTCACGAATATAGGCATGCTCACCTAGTTAAAATCAATTATCACATATTAGCCAATTTGCTACTAACCTGGTCGTCATCATACCCCTTTTAGGGTATCCATTACACATATGGCACTGCATTTATTAGTAAACATATAGCACAACAGAGATCATACAAATCCCGGAAACAATGGTCTAACTACACACCTTATGACCTGAAGCTCTAAACCCTCGATCCCGACGCTATCGTTTAGCGAGACTACCGTTATCTGCCTATCATTTTCCGTTGCACGCCCACACCCCGGTGGCCAATCTCGTACAGCAGAAACCGATCTCTTCTTAAACTTCAGGATAGAGGCTTTCTCTTGCCCACCTTGACTGGTCGTAGCCTCCATCAACACACTTAATCAGAACAACGGTTAAATCCCAACTCATACATCCAAATATTAAACCTTACTAAATATCCTTACCTCAACTGGTCGAATCCCGAAACGCTACTTAATGCTTCCAAAACGACTAAACCACTCCAAAGAAAGTCTCTGCGTTAGGCTCTTCTCCTACAATCGGCCTTAGCATCAAATACTTAACAACCTTAGTCTTAATCGAATACCAAATACATAACTTACCAAAATAAACCCTTACCAAGTTGATCGCTAACAACCGAGGCTTGACCAATACCTCAAAATCCTAGAGTACCTTCAACAACGATTGCAACGAAACCCAAGAGATCTATGCTAATATTCGGCCAAGGTGCTACCAAATTGAAGAAAGGAAATTCGGCACAAGGGTGGGGTGTAGATTCGGCTAACAAAAGAAACCCAATGGAAAGGAGATAAGAGTTTCGGCTCAGGAGAAATAGAGAGAAATAAGTAGAAACTCGGCTAAGTGACCTTAGAGATTCGGCCAAAGTGCACAGGTGAGGTGGAGGAACGTTTTTAGTGTGGTAGAGTATGGAAGACAAATGGATAAAGACTTTAACAAGGAGCTAGGATTCGGCAAAAAGGGACCAAAGGGATTCGCACAAAATGGGAAACAAGTTTGACAGGGAGCACAAATGGTGAAAACCAACAAAGTGAACACCTCCCCCTATTTATACTAGTAGCTACCTAACACCCTTAATAAAACCAAAAACACCCTTCCCTAGCTTCCCAAAACCGGCTACCAACTCAACCCCTCTTAACATCCCACGATTTTCTCCTATATCCACTCTACACCCATCCTTCAAACTATTTCAAATAAAACCACCATAAGTCTTCTCTAGCCACTCATTCAAAATGGTTTGAACAAGTCAAACCTTATTCCTTACCTACCTAGCCGAATTCAAAAAAAAAGAAGACCAAGTCTTCCTCCATCTTTTAAGCCTCCAAAATCGTCCAACCTCCTTACCAAAATGATGCAAAACAACAACAAAGGCCTCCCTGCTGCCCTTGCGAATCGAACCTTAGACCCCCTCCAAAGAAATGGCGTCACCTTTCAAGCTCTAGAGTGGCGCCTTCACCTTCACTCTGCCACACCAATCTTTGTGCCAAAACTCCACCAAAATTTTCTTAAGGCCCCCTCTATCCAAGCTCCCCCTTTTAACCCCTAAAACTAAAAATTTTCCAAAGCATCCCACCACCACCTAGGGTTCTCAAGACCCCTAAAACTCACCCAACCACACACTGAAGTGTGCCAACACCTGAGCTAAGCACCAAAAATCTAACCCCTAAAACCAGGGTGTTACAATTCTACCCTCCTTAAAATAATTTCGTCCTCGAAATTACTTCACTAACGAACGTCCGTACAACCTATCTTACCACCTTACGCTTATGCTGCGCACTCTGATCTTACTAAGACTATCATACTTTCCCAACACAGAAAAGACTAATTCACAAGCAAGCAAAGCATATACCAAAGCAAAGGAGCTTACTTGATATCACATCCTTGGTTGACTCTGACTAGAACCATTCCTTCCACGGCTTGCACCATGACCCCTCGTCGCTCGAGGACAATTCTTAACCAGATGTGCCTTAGATCCGCACCGAAAGTATTCTTTACTATTTCCCCAACACTCTCTTGTGTGAGGTCTTCCACACCGAAAGCACGATCTGATTCCGATTCTCGAAGAATCGACACAGTACCAAGATTCTCAACTCTCGATCTTTTCTGAGCATCTCCAAACGATGCTGACGGTTCAGCCCTTCTCTTATTCTCGTTCCTATTCTTCTCTCGGTTCTCTCTTATAGTCTTCTTAACCTCTTCAGCGATCCGAGCTTTCTCCACCAGAATGGCGAAGTCCCTTTCCCTCTGCGGAGCAATCAGCATTCGAAGTTCATCTCGTAATCCATCCTCAAACCGGACGCACCTCTCATAATCAGTGGCCACAATTCCCTTAGCATCTTGACTTAACCGCACAAATTCCGCTTCAGACTCACCATCGACTTACTTCCTTGTACTAGATTTAGAAACGCTTTCTCTGCGAGTCCAAATAACTGGCTCCTCGCACTTCCTTCAAACTTAGCCTTAAAGTATCCCCAATCCAATCGATCTGCCGATACACCTTGTTTGACAAAGAGCCACCAACGATAAGCTTCGCTAAGTAACGTAAAGCAAAGCCCTTTAGCTTTTCTTCATTGGTGCGGTCCAAATCGTCCATGATTCTTTCAATCGCTTCTAGCCAATACTCCGCTCGTTAGGAGCTACTCCGACACTCCTCTAAAGATCTCGGCTCCGCTTGATCTAAGCCTTTCCGATACCGACTTGAGTTCCATTTCCTCTACTAACTCCCCGCTTCTCGCTCTAGCACTTCGCAACATGGCCCGCGATCTCAAGTCATCTTCTTGATGCGATCTTGCTCCTCCACGTTCCTTCTTGGCGGCACTTCATTTTCGACCCATGGCGAGACCCTATCGGCCCGATCTCGCCATTCTACCTCTCTGCGTCCCTAGAACTCATCTCTATCTTCTTGATTTATCGATTAAGAAGTTTTATGCATTAGTAATTGTTCCACTATTTAACCGCGAGCATATTTTATGAATGAAAGATTTTAGAAGTAGTTCTTTCGATCACACAAGGGTTCAGTTCGAGTTTTACTACTCTAATTTAGAGAATCCCTTTCACATTCATCAAAAGAGCCACCTTCATTTCTCAATGAAGACACATTCATTCTTCATCAAACACATTCATTCCTCAGCAGAGGCACACTCAGTGGTATCTACCACCCACATTCACTATTTCGGACCTTCCTGCCCGTTCCTACCCCAGGGGTATTTCCGTCATTTTGTCTTACAGGGGCATTTTCGTAATAAACCAGAAAAATTTTAAAACTTTAGTAAACCAGAACATTTTGAAATTTCAACATCAGGAAGGTATTTTTGAGAATTTGTCAAATTAGAGATACGCAGAATTTTGGAAACCAGGGGTGTTTTAGTAATTTTGTCAACCAGGGTAATTTTGTCAATTTCAAAAGTCGGGGTATTATTTTGAAATACAAAAATTTGGATACTTTTGCAAAGTGAGAGAATTTTATTAAAGTTGGGGTTAACTCAGAAATTTTGAAAGTCAAGGGCATTCTAGTAATTTTCAACACAGGGGTATTTTTGTAAATTTTCCCAAATCGGGGTATTTTGATATTTTGAGCACTAGAGATTTTAATATTTTGCAAAGTGAAAATCATTTTAACAAAAGTTGAGTGTAGTGTGGTAATTTTATAATCTGAGGGCATTTTGTAATCTTGCCACTAGGGCATTTTGGTAATTTTGGTAAATCAAAAACGTTTTTTTTAAAACCAGATTTAGGGTTTACAAACCAAAAGGGTAAATTTAAAATTGAAAACCAAGAATTTTAAACAAAGAAGGCTAATCCTTTTGGGTTTTAAGAATTGGTTTAGCCTATGAACAAGTCCTCTTGGTTAAGGTGAACCGTAGCTACGCACTGTAGGATTCAAGTGGAGAGGAGGTGAGTCACGCGACCGCTTAAATACCAAGCTCCCACCGAATACCACTCCTGACATGCGCACACAGGTTGCCACACCTTAACTCGGTGACTTATTTCACGTGTTTGTTTATTAGGCACATTAAACCTTATGCACGTGTTTGAGTAGACTAGTCCTAGGGTCCAATAGCCTATCATTCTATTCTACTGAGCCCAAATAAACCCATCACAATTCATATATAAATCATTTCAACAAATAGGGTACTTACCGGTGGACTTGGCCTGAGGTACAAAGCCATGCCGAATAACTCGAGAAATATTTCATGAAAACCCATATTTTGAAAAGCCCATTTTGAAAATGTTTTCGCCCAAAACCCCAAAGCCGAAGTTTTGAACACAGCTCGATATTAAATCAGAATATCCCCAAACCCGCCCACAAGTCTTGACCGGATCTGTTATGTCATTTGCGGAAAAATGTTGAAAATCTTTGTCTTTAGAATAAAACTTGAAAATTTTGTTAACTTTTGGAGAGTGTGTCCATTAAAATTTCTTAGTAATATAAACTCGTTATATAATATGTTAATTAAATCTTTATGATAATTTAGTAAATTATAAATCATTTGAAGAAAATATATCTAAGTATAATATAAACTTCAATAATCATAACTAGAACATTTTAAATAAAAGTGGCCCTTATTACAACCAATATTAAACAAAACACTTAGTATTAAAATTGCTTAAAAATAATTAAATTAATCTCCTTCGCATGGGCCACCTTGCATCCTCTCCAACCTTGGTCCGGTCAACAAGTCACCCGCAATGTTGGATAAATAATTGGGTGAGTCATAATGACTCGAAGTGTAATTAAACCACCGATATCCACCCACATGCTAGCCACAAATCAACCCAATTATCAAATGCAACATATAAATATAATCATTTAAACATTACCACAATCTGGGCTTGGCCCACATTCAATCCGCATTCAAGTACTGGGCTAGGCCCTTTTCTCATTAATTCACTGATTACTGGGCTTGGCCCATTTCCACGTATATTCTCAAAACATACCTATTCATATTCCATATTGGGCTTGGCCCATTTCCATATCAATTTATAACAAAACCATGCAATATGAAACCCAACCCAATCCTAAGGTCCATCCGCTACACACCCCCTTAACCAGCCTACCACACACCAGGGGACTATCGAGTCACCCTCTCCTTTTCCCTCCAAAAAGGCAACCAATGCCATCCACGATGTAGCGTATAGCTAACATCAAACCACGATGGAGCACACAGCAATCCATCAAGCCACGATATGGCATAAGCCGATATCAGTCAAGGTAACCACGCGAACTAAATCGCAAAGATCCACAACGCGACCTCGGGCGGCGCCAATCCACGATGTAGCACAAAGTCGACATCAACCACGCACTCAAGTACACCTGCATTCTTTCAAAAACCCACCCATGCACATGTAACATAATAGGATGCTGAAATGATGCATGTACATGATGTTCACGAATATAGGCATGCTCACCTAGTTAAAATCAATTATCACATATTAGCCAATTTGCTACTAACTCGTCGTCATCATACCCTTTTAGGGTATCCATTACACATATGGCAATCGCATTTATTAGTAAACATATAGTACAACAGAGATCATACAAATCCTTAAACAATGGTCTAACTACACACCTTATGACTGAAGCTCTAAACCCTCGATCCCGATGCTATCGTTTAGCGAGACTACCGTTATCGCCTATCATTTTCGTTGCATGCCCACACCCCTGGCCAATCTCGCATGCAAGTAAACCGATCTCTTCTTGAACTTGAGGATAGGGGCTTTCTCTTGCCCACCTTGATCGGTCATAGCCTCCATCAACACACTTAATCGTAACAACGGTTAAATCCCAACTCATACATCCAAATATTAAACCTTACTAAATATCCTTACCTCAACTGGTCGAATCCCGAAACGCTACTTAATGCTTCCGCAAACGCTGACTAAACCACTCCAAAGAAAGTCTCCTGCGTTAGACTCTTCTCCCCTACAATCAGCCTTAGCATCAAATACTTAACAACCTTAGTCTTAATCGAATACCAAATACATAACTTACCAAAATAAACCCTTACCAAGTCGACTGCTAGCAACTGAGGCTTGACTGAATACCTCAAAATCCTAGAGTACCTTCAACAACGATTGCAACGAAAACCCGAAGAGATCTATGCTAATATTCGCCAAGGTGCTACCAAATTGAAGAAAAGAAATTCGGCACAGGGTGGGGTGTAGATTCGCTAACAAAAGAAACCCAATGGAAAGGAGATAGGAGTTTGGCTTAGAGAAATAGAGAGAAATAAGTAGAAACTTCGCTAAGTGACCTTAGAGATTCGGCCAAAGTGCACAGGTGAGGTGGAGGAACGTTTTTAGTGTGGTAGAGTATGGAAGACAAATGGATAAAGACTTTAACAAGGAGCTAGGATTCGACAAAAAGGGACCAAAGGGATTCGGCACAAAAATGGGAAACAAGTTTCGGCAAGGGAGCACAAATGGTGAAAACCAACAAAGTGAACACCTCCCCCTATTTATACTACTAGCTACCTAACACCCTTAATAAAACCAAAAATACCCTTCCCTAGCTTCCCAAAATCGGCTACCAACTCAACCCCTCTTAACATCCCACGATTTTCTCCTATATCCACTCTACACCCATCCTTCAAACTATTTCAAATAAAAACCACCATAAGTCTTCTCTTAGCCACTCATTCAAAATGGTTTGAACAAGTCAAACCTTATTCCTTACCTACCTAGCCGAATTCAAAAAAAAGAAGACCAAGTCTTCCTCCATCTTTTAAGCCTCCAAAATCGTCCAACCTCCTTACCAAAATGACGCAAAACAACAATAAAGGCCTCCCTGCGTCTCTTCTTGAATCGAACCTTAGACCCCCCTCCAGCAAATGGTCACCTTCCAAGCTCTAGAGTGGCGCCTTCATGCCACTCTGCCACACCAATCTTTGTGCCAAAACTCCACCAAAATTTTTCTTAAGGCCCCTCTATCCAAGCTCCCCTTTAACCCCTAAAACTAAAATTTTCCAAAGCATCCCACCACCACCTAGGGTTATCGGACCCTAAAACTCACCCAACCACACAATCAAGTGTGCCAACACCGAGCTAAGCACCAAAAATCTAACCCCTAAAACCGGGTGTTACATTACCCTGGTGGGAATGGTCGAAATGCCCATAATGATGTGTTGAATGTTGTGGATGAATGTGAATGTGATTCTCGAATTAGAATAGTGAACTTGAACACGAAATTTTGATCGAAAGAACTACTTACAAAACTTCTTTCATAAAATTTGCTCGTAGATAAACAGTGGAACAAAATTTTTAATGCATAAAACTTTTTAAACAGATTAAATCACGACGTTAGAAATGAGTTCTAGGGGACGTGGTCGTCGTGGATATGGTAGAGGCAGAATGGCTGTATCGGAACCCGCTAGGTCGGGTCAAGGATCTGAGAATGAGGTACCGCTACCACCACCAGCAGCTTTTGGTGTTGAGCAGCAAGATCAGACGGGGGATGATCTTTGTATCGTGGCGATCTTCTGAGTTCTTAAAATGGTGGCTAGGCGCGGTGGAAATATGAGAGCTAGGAAATCTGTACCCGAACGGCTTCGAGCCAATGGGGCTGAGGTGTTTCGAGGAGTATCTGGTGTGGCACCTGGTACTGCTGAGTATTGGTTGGAGGCAACCGAACGGATTATGGATGAGCTAGATTTGACCATTGAGGAGAAAGTGAAAGGAATGGTGGCGCTGCTCGCGATGAAGCGTATCAATGGTGGCTCACGATCCGGGATGGTGCCACAAATTGAGGATCTTACTTGGGATTATGTTAAGCGCGTACAAAAGAAGTATATTGGTACTCGTTATATTGATGCATAAAGGAAGGCGTTTACGGGCTGGTTCAAGGAACAAGTCCGTAGCGTATCTGGTGAATTCCTAAGGTTGAGCCTCAGATACTCGAGGAGTAGTGGCTACGGAGCATGAGCGATGTGTCTGATTCGAGGACGGACTAAGGGATGACTTGAGGTTGTTAATAGCTCCGCAACAAGAGCGAGAGTTCGCCGTATTAGTAGAGAAGGCTAAGGTAGCTAAAGAGATCAAGGACTCTGTGAGATAGAACAGAGATAAGGATAGGAACCGGGATAAGAGGAGTTATGGACCGTTAGAGTCATCTGGAGAGTTTCAGAAAAGACTAAGGGTTGAGAATTCTGCTCGTGTTATTAAGCCAGCTACTGGAAATCCAGACCGTCTGTGTGCTCGGTGTGGAAGGTATCATATTGGCGAGTGCTGGAATCGAGAACGAAAATGTTTTAGGTATAAGTCCAAGTCTCATTTGATTAAAGACTACCCTCAGGATCCGAATAGGGCTCGGACAGCAGACCAAGGTGGTGTACAGCTGGATAGAGATAATTAGCAAGCGACGAGGGGTCGTGGTTCAAACCATGGAAGAAATGGTCTCGGCCGAGGTCGTGGAGCACCAAGCGAAGGTGCTGAAGGATCAGATGCAAGGCAGTCAAGGTTGGTTTATGCAGTCGGCCATCGCGAAGAGAGTGATGTGACAGATGTGACAACGGGTAAGTTTCTTATTTTTGGAATGCCTTTATTGCCTTGTTTATTATAGAGCTAGTTCGTTCTTGTATTGCTAGTGAAGGGTATGAAACCTTGGATGTGAACTTTGGAATTGTGCATAGGAAATGTGTTAGTTTTATTAAGATCAGTGTGGTAACGTAGTGTGGTGAGTTAACGGTTGTTCGTTAGTAAGTAATTTCGAGGACGAAATTATTTTTAAGGGGGGTAGAACTGTAATGTCCTAGATTAGGGGTTATGCATTTGGTGTATAATTCATGAGTTAATAGGCTCAGTGAGTGGGTTGGATGTGTTTTAGGGGTTTTAAAACTCTAGGATAAAAAGGGAATGCATTGGAAAATTTTTGGATTTTGAGTTAGTAAGGGGAGCAAGGCCAGGGAAGCCTTAAGGGAAATTTTGGGAGTTCTTGGACATAAGAATCACCTTGGTAAAGTGGCTATAAGGCGCCACTTAAGGCCTTGGAAAATGACGCCAGAGCGATGAGGGAAGGGCCTTGGTTCGAGTTGCGAAGGAAGCGGGAAGGAGCATTTATTTTTGCGTCAAGAAGGAAGCTGGCTAAGGAGGCTTTAAGAGAAGTTATGGGAGTTTATGACACAAAAGCGCCTTTGGCAAAGTGGCTTGGGGCGTTACAGAGCATCGTCGAGGGCTCCACAGTCTCGTGTTCAAACCACAGCAAGGCGACAAATGGGTGGCTTTTATTTTATTTTGCATGTGACGTTAAGGGAAGGAGAAGAGGTTAGGCGACACATGGATGAGATTGACTGACACATGGACTTTAGTGGATGGGATAGGGCTTGTTTTATTATTTTTTGGTGGGATATTTGATAAACGTGTTTGTATTTTATTTATTTTAAAAGAGGGAAAGAGAGTGGACTGACATGGGACTTTGTAAAGGTAAGGGATAAGTGATGTTTATTATATTTATTTATAGTGAGTAAAGAGATAATATAAAAGATTGATAAGGGATTAATGATGGATAATATTTATTATTTTAAAGGAAGTGATAAAGGAGGAAAATGTGGGATTTGATAAGGGATGGAGCTAATGGCCGAATGTGGGGCTCTTAGAGTGCATAATCAGTTTTGGGGTTTTGATATGGGTAGTGTGCCGAAAATTTATAAGTTAGTAGTTTTGTTTTACTCCTTTTTCTCCAAGTTTCGGACAAGAGGGTGATAGGTAAGTCATTTGAATATTTTATGCATTAAGGTGTGTGTGGCCGAATTCCTCTAGTCCTTCTCTTCATCTCTTTCTCTTTCTTCCAAAACCCGATTCTACACCTTTCCCTTGTAGCCGAATACCCTTTGTATTTAGCCGAACCTCAATCGAACCTCTCCACTTTCATTCACTTAGTTTTTTTTCAAAAGCTGAAATTACCATTGTTATGCTCAAAAGCCAAATCGTTAAGGAGGGTGGTGCTGTCGACTTCTTTCTAGCAACCTCTTCTAGTAGGCGTTAGTGGTAAGCAACGTGAAGTACTAGCGTTAAGGATCATGAAAGGAGTCTTTTGGGATTAAAGTGATTAAGGTAAGCAAGAATGTATTATTCGGCCAAGGGCCATGTTCTTAGTATTCTTGTGTTGGCCGATTCTAATAAGTTGTTAAGCAGGGATATTGGTAACTTCAAGAGCAAGCAAGTACTCAGGTTATAAATAAGCAAGGGACAAATCGACAAGGAGAAGGAGGAGTCTCGAGATCCAAGATCGTTTTGGTAAGGGTATTTAGTAAGTTTAGATCTACTCCTTATTCGTTACAAGGCCGAAGGCTAATCGTTTGTAGGTACCAATGTGTGTGGCCGATTGCAAGGGGAACTCAGTGTGTGAATTCGGGATTTGGTAGGAGACCAAATAGACATTAAGGGAGGAGGAAAAACCACGTGTCAAGATTTTGTTAGATTCAACTAGTTCGGGATTTCGCTAAATAGTAAGGTGTGTAATTAACCCACTATTTTTTGGGTTTATGTTATGTTGTATGTGTTGTGTAAATGCTAAAATGTGCAGTGGCAATTATGAATGGATACTCTTAAGGGGTATATCAGAAACCAGGTCAATATTAATTATTAAGAATGTGAATATGCCAATGAGAATGTGATTGTATGCCGAATAGCATGTGCATGCATTATTTTACCATGTTATGACATTATCATATGTTGCATGTGCATGGGATGGGATCTGAATGTGAAAGAAGGACAGGGTGTACATTTATGTACGTTGTCTGATGTTAGCCTTGTGCTACATTGGCGCTTGATGTTAGCTATGTGCTTCATCAAGGGAGGTATTGGCTAGGTGCCCATCTCGGCGGATGATAGCTGTGTGCATCACCGTAGACTGAGGATGACCTCGAGTCACCTCATGGATAAGGATATGTGGGATCCCTTATGTGATCGGTGGCTCAGCCACGGCCTTGTACGGCAAGTCTGCCAAGGTAAGATATGTGGATCACTATGTGATCGGTGGATTAGCCACGGCCTTGGGCAACAGGTTTGCCAAGGTAGGCGTAACGGGTGGACCCTAGGCTGGGTTGGGAGCATTTTGCATAGACTCATTATCTGATATGTGAATAAATGTGGAAATGGGCCAAGCCCAGTATGTGGAAGCATGTGGTTAATTACACTATTATAAGAATGTGATATGGTTAGGGGCCAAGCCCAATATGTGAACTTTATTGATGCGAATGTCG
Organism: Gossypium rotundifolium; assembly: GCA_025506655.1. Lineage (NCBI taxonomy): Eukaryota > Viridiplantae > Streptophyta > Magnoliopsida > Malvales > Malvaceae > Gossypium > Gossypium rotundifolium. The sequence goes on along the minus strand of CP106725.1, from coordinate 41,889,686 downwards.
GCCAAGCCCAATAAATGAAAGCATGTGAACAAGTTGCATTAATATTTGTTATGTGGGTAAGTATGTGGGTTGACATGTGGGTGGAATTCAGTGGACTAATTGCACACTGAGTCTGTATGACTCACCCAATTTTTACCAACATCGCAGGTGATGCATAAAGCTTGGATCGGGTTGGAGTGGATACGAGGTGGCCCATGCAGAAGATGTTTTTTTTTATTATTTATGTATTTTATATTTTTAGTATTTTTAAGTAAGATTTATTGTAATAAGGGCCTTTTAAGGGATTTGAGGTTTATTATTATGTTTAAAGTGGATTGACGATTAAAGTATTATTTGAAAATGTTTTTATTCTCGGCAATTTATACCTTAAAAATATGCATTACAGTTTTCAATTTGGACAGTTTGTAATAATAAAGTTTTACTTAGAATTTTAAACAAACAGTGTTTTACAAAGAACAACAAATTTTTATGTTTTTAACTTTAAGTCAAAAGTTTTTCAAACATCTTCCGCAGTGGCTTTTCAAATTTGGTCGTAGTGAATGGGCCGGGTTTGGGGTGTTATATTTTGGTATCAGAGCCAGGTTCAAAACTCGGCTTTGAGGGTTTTGGGCCCAAAAACATTTTTTAATGGGCTTTTCAAAAATATGGATTTTCACAAAATTTTTCAGGTTATTCTGGCATCGCACTTGTATCTCCGACCCGAAGTCTTCCAGGTAAGTACCTCTGACTATTGAAGTAATTTGTATATGTGAATGTTATGGGCATAATTAGGCTCGTAGAATAGAAGATTAGGGCTACTGAACCCTAGGGCTAGTACACTCAAACACATGCATAAGACTTAAGAACAACTAAACAAACTTGTGACTAAGTCGTAGAGTTAGGTGTGGCAACCATTATACGTATGTCTAGGAGTGGATTCAAGAAGAGCTTGGTATTTAATCACCCCGGCGACTCACCTCCTCTTTACTCGAATCCTACAGTGCGTAGCTACTGGCTCACCCTAACCAAGAGGACTATTCACTGCTAAACCCGATAACTAAAACCCAAAAGGGACTAGCCATCTTGTTTCATAAAGATCTTAGTTTTAAATTTACCAAATTACCCTCTCGATTTATAAAATCCTTTTAGACTTGAAAATTTTAAAATACACCGATTTACAAAATTACTAAAATACCCCGAAATGTAAAATTACGAAAATGCCCTTAGTTTCTAAAATTTCCATATTATCCTCGATTTTAATAAAATTTCTCTATTTTGCAAAAGTGTCCAGAAACTCTATTTTGCGAAAATTCAAGGTACTTTGATTTGAGAAAATTACTAAAATGCCCCTGTGTTGTAAATCACTAAAATACCCTTAGTTTTTAAGATTTTCAAAAATGCCCTCGACTTTTGCTAAAATGTTTCTACTTTACAAAAATACCAGAACCTACTATTTTACAAATATCAAGATACCCTGATTTGGAGAATTTACAAAAATGCCCCTGACTTCCAAAATTACCGGAATAACCCCGATTTCCAAAATTTCTGCAATACCCTTGATGCGAAGAATATTTTCCAAAATACCCTCGAGACTTTGAGATTTCAAAATGCCTTGATTTGTAAAGACTATTTTCAAGTTGAACCCGATTAATTACGAAAATACCCCTGTAGGGAAAATGACGAAATTACCCCTGGATCGGGAATGGTCAGAAATGCCCATAATGATGTGTTGAATGTTGTGGACGAATGTGAATGTGATTCTCTGAATTAGAATAGTGAACTTGAACACGAAATTTTGATCGAAAGAACTACTTTTGAAAACTTCTTTCATAAAATTTGCTCGTGGATAAGCAATGGAACAAAATTTTAATGTATAAAACTTCTTAAATAGATTAAATCACAACGTTAGAAATGAGTTCTAGGGGCGGGTCGTCAATGCGGACGCCAGAGAGGCGTAATGGTCAGATCGGAAACCCGCTAGGTCGGGTCAAGGATCGAGAATGAGGTACCGCTACCACCACCAAGCACTTTTGGTGTTGAGCGCAAGATCGACGGGGATGATCTTTGATCGTAGGGCTATTCTTCTGAGTTCTTAAAATGGTGGCTGGAACGGGTGGAAATATGAGAGCTAGGAAATTTGTACCCGAGCGGCTTCGAGCCAATGGGGCTGAGGTGTTCCGAGGAGTATCTGGTATGGCACCCAGTACTACTAAGTATTGGTTGGAGGCGACCGAACGGATTATGGATGAGCTGGATCTGACCGCTGAGGAGAAAGTGAAAGGAATGGTGGTACTGCTACGCGATAAAGCATATCAATGGTGGCTCACAGTCCGGGATGGTGCCACAGCTGAGGATCTTACTTGGGATTATGTTAAGGCGACGTACCAAAAGAAGTATATTGGTACTCGTTATATTGATGCGCAAAGGAAGGCGTTTCTGGGGCTGGTTCAAGGGAACAAGTTCGTAGCGGAGTACGAGGCTAAATTCCTAAGGTTGAGCCGGTATGCTCGAGGAGCGATGTGTCCGGTTCGAGGATGAACTAAGGGATGACTTGAGGTTGTTAATAGCTCCGCAACAAGAGCGAGAGTTCGTCGTATTAGTAGAGAAGGCTAAGGTAGCTAAAGGGATTAAGGACTCTATGAGGCAGAACAGAGATAAGGATAGGAATCGGGATAAGAGGAGTTATGGACCGTTAGAGTCATCTGGAGAGTTTCAGTAAAGACCGAGGGTTGAAAATTTTGCTCGTGTTATTAAGCCAGCTACTGGAAATCTGGATCGTCCGTGTGCTCGGTGTGGAAGGTATCACAGTGGTGAGTGCTGGAATCGAGAACGGGAATGTTTTAGGTATAAGTCCAAGTCTCATTTGATTAAAGACTGCCCTCAGGATCCGAATAGGGCTCGGATAGCAGGCCAAGGTGGTGTGCAGCTGGATAGAGATAATCAGCAAGCGACAAGGGGTCGTGATCCGAACCATGGAGGAAATGGTCCCGGTCGAGGTCGTGGAGCACCAACCGGAGGTGCTGAAGGTTTAGATGCACGGCAGTCAAGGTTGGTTTATGCAGTCGGCCGTCGCAAGGAGAGTGATGTGCCGGATGTGACAACGGGTAAGTTTCTTGTTTTCGGAATGCCTTTATTGCCTTATTTATTATAGAGCTAGTTCATTCTTGTATTGCTAGTGAAGGGTATGAAACCTTGGATGTGAACTTTGGAATTGTGCATAGGAAATGTGTTAGTTTTATTAAGATCAGAGTGGTAGCGTAGTGTGGTGAGTTAACGATTGTTCGTTAGTAAGTAATTTCGAGGACGAAATTATTTTTAAGGGGGGTAGAACTGTAATGTCCTAGATTAGGGGTTATGCATTTGGTGTATAATTTATGAGTTAATAGGCTCAGTGAGTGGGTTGGATGTGTTTTAGGGGTTCTTAAAACTCTAGGATAAAAATGGAATGCATTGGAAAATTTTTGGATTTTGAGTTAGTAAGGGGAGCAAGGCCAGGGAAGCCTTAAGGGAAATTTTGAGAGTTCTTGGACATAAGAATCACCTTGGTAAAGTGGCTACAAGGCGCCACTTAAGGCCTTGGAAAATGACGTCAGGAGCAGTAGGGAAGGGCCTTGGTTCGAGTTGCGAAGGAAGCAGGAAGGAGCATTTATTTTTACGTCAAGAAGGGATACTGGGCTAAGGAGGCTTTAAGAGAAGTTATGGGGAGTTTATGACACAAAAAGTGCCTTGGCAAAGTGGCTTAGGGCGTTACCTGTAGCTTGCATCGAGGGCTCCAACAGGTCTCGTGTTCGAACCACATGGCGACAAATGGGTGGCTTTTATTTTATTTTGCATGTGACGTTAAGGAAGGGAGAAGAGGTTAGACGGCACATGGATGAGATTGGACGGCACATGGACTTTTGTGGATGGGATAAGGCTTGTTTTATTTTTTATTTTTTGGTTGGGATATGTGATAAAGGTGTTTGTATTTTATTTATTTTAAAAGAGGGAAAGAGAGTGGGACGGCATGGGACTTTGTAAAGGTAAGGGATAAGTGATGTTTATTATATTTATTTATAGTGAGTAAAGATTGATAAGGGATTAATGATGGATAATATTTATTATTTTAAAGGAAGTGATAAAGGAGGAAAATATGGGATTTGATAAGGGATGGAGCTAATGGCCGAATGTGGGGCTCTTAGAGTGCATAATCAGTTTTGGGGTTTTGATAGGGGTAGTGTGTCAAAAATTCATAAGTTAGTAGTTTTGTTTTACTCCTTTTTCTCCAAGTTTCGGCCAAGAGGGTGATAGGTAAGTCATTTGAATATTTTATGCATTAAGGTGTGTGTGGCCGAATTCCTCTAGTCCTTCTCTTCATCTCTTTCTCTTTCTTGCAAAACCCGATTCTACACCTTTCCCTTGTAGCCGAATACCCCTTGTATTTAGCCGAACCTCAATCGAACCTCTCCACTTTCATTCACTTAGTTTTTTTTCAAAAGTCAAAATTGCCATTGTTATGCTCAAAAGCCGAATCGTTAAGGAGGGTGGTGCTGTCGACTTCTTTCTAGCAACCTCTTCTAGTAGGCGTTAGTGGTAAGCAACGTGAAGTACTAGCGTTAAGGATCATCAAAGGAGTCTTTCGAGATTGAAGTGATTAAGGTAAGCAAGAATGTATTATTCGGCCAAGGGCCATGTTCTTAGTGTTCTTGTGTTGGCCGATTCTAATAAGTTGTTAAGCAGGGATATTGGTAACTTCAAGAGCAAGCAAGTACTCGGGTTATAAATAAGCAAGGTACAAATCGACAAGGATAAGGAGGAGTCTCGAGATCCAAGATCGTTTTGGTAAGGGTATTTAGTAAGTTTAGATCTACTCCTTATTCGTTAGAAAGCCGAAGGCTAATCGTTTGTAGGTACCAGTGTGTGTGGCCGATTGCAAGGGGAACTTAGTGTGTGAATTCGGGATTTGGTAGGAGACCAAATTGACATTAAGGGAGGAGGAAAAACCACGTGTCAAGATTTTGTTAGATTCAACTAGTTCGGGATTTCGCTAAATAGTAAGGTGTGTGATTAACCCACTATTTTTTGGGTTTATGTTATGTTGTATGTGTTGTGTAAATGCTAAAATGTGCAGTGGCAATTATGAATGGATACTCTTAAGGGGTATATCAGAAATCAGGTCAGTATTAATTATTAAGAATGGGAATATGCCAATGAGAATGTGATTGTATGCCGAATAGCATGTGCATGCATTATTTTACCATGTTATGACATTATCATATGTTGCATGTGCATGGGATGGGATCTGAATGTGAAAGAAGGATAAGGTGTACATTTATGTACGTGATCTGATGTTAGCCTTGTGCTACATTGGCGCTTGATGTTAGCTATGTGCTTCATCAAGGGAGGTGTTGGCTAGGTGCCCATCTCGGCGGATAATAGCTGTGTGCATCACCGTAGACTGAGGATGACCTCGAGTCACCTCGTGGATAAGGATATGTGGGATCACTTATGTGATCGGTGGCTTAGCCACAGCCTTATGTAGCAAGTCTGCAAGGTAAGATATGTGGATCACTATGTGATCGGTGGATTAGCCACGGCCTTGGGCAACAGGTTTGCCAAGGTAGGCGTAACGGGTGGACCCTAGGCTGGGTTGGGAGCATTTTGCATAGACTCATTATCTGATATGTGAATAAATGTGGAAATGGGCCAAGCCTAGTATGTGGAAACATGTGGTTAATTACACTATTATAAGAATGTGATATGGTTAGGGGCCAAGCCCAATATGTGAACTTTATTGATGCGAATGTGGGCCAAGCCCAATAAGTGAAAGCATGTGAACAAGTTGCATTAATATTTGTTATGTGGGTAAGTATGTGGGTTGACATGTGGGTGGAATTCAGTGGACTAATTGCACATGCGAGTCCAGTATGACTCACCCAATTTTTACCAAAGATCGCAGTGATGCATAAAGCTTAGACCGGGTTGGAGTGGATACGAGGTGGCCCATCAGTAAGATGTTTTTTTTATTATTTATGTATTTTATATTTTCAGTATTTTAAGTAAGGTTTATTGTAAAAAGGGCCTTTTAAGGGATTTGAGGTTTATTATTATGTTTAAAGTGGATTGACGATTAAAGTATTATTTGAAAATGTTTTATTCTCTGCAATTTATACCTTAAAAATATGCATTACATTTTTCAATTGGACGCTTTGTAATAATAAAGTTTTACTTAGAATTTTAAACAAACAATGTTTTACAAAGAACAACAAATTTTTATGTTTTTAACTTTAAGTCAAAAGTTTTTCAAACATCTTCTGCGGTGGCATTTCAAATTCGGTCGTAGTGAATGGGCTGGGTTTGGGGTGTTACAAGTTAAGTCGAGCTCATCCATAATCCGCTCAGTCGCCTCTAACCAGTATTCAGCGGTACTGGGTGCTACACCTGATACACCGCGGAACACTTCAGCTCTATTGGCTCAGAGTCGCTTAGGTACCGACTTTCGAGCTCCCATGCCTCCACCTGCTCCTGCCACCCTTTCCAGGACCCGCAGCATCGCTTGTGACACTGCGTCATCCCCCGTTTGGTCCTGATATTCCACATCAGCGGCTGGGGGTGGTGGTGGCATTTCATTCTCAGATCCTTGACCCGATCTAACGGGTTCAGACACGGTCATTCGGCCTCTTCCACGGCCACGCACGTTACGACCACTTCCCCTTGAATTCATACTTCTGCTTAGCGTTGATCTGGTTAAAGAATTTTATGTATTAGTTTTGTTCTACTGATTTAACACGAACAATTTTATGTTTAATAATTCTAGAAAGTAGTTCTTTCGAGTCATACACATACAGTCTCACATCATTCATTTAATCACACACATGAACTTGCGTTCATTACAGAGAAATGTTGTAATTGTCGTTGTTCGTTGTTTTCCACTACCCAGGGGTATTTTCGTAATTTTATCCTATAGGGGTATTTTGGTAATTTTTCAAATTAAGGTATTTGAAAATGTTGCAAAATAGAGGTTGTTGATATTTTACAAAATTTAAAACACTTGCCGGAAAAATTTCAAAGGTGGAATGATAATTTTATATAGTAGGGGTATTTTTGCAATTTTACAAGCCAGGGTCATTTTAGTAATTTTTTTCGCAAAATATGGTTCCTGGTGATTTTCCAAAATGAGGGTATTGTTGAAGATTTCTAGGTTGAGGGTACTTTGGTAGTTTTCCTTTCTGAGGGTATTTTGGTCATTTGTACAAGTTAGGGGTAATTTGGTCATTTTGCAGATCAAGGGTAATTTCGTAAATTTTCCAAATCAGGGTGTCTTGATATTTTGTAAAGTTTTTGGATATTTATGCAAAATCAGAAATTGTTATTGAAATCGGGGTAGTATGGTAATTTTGGGAAATCAAGGGCATTTTAGTAATATCACCACTGTGGTATTTAGGTAATTTTGTAAATTTAAAATTCTTAGAAAGTTTTTCCAAAATAATTTTCACAATTCAAAAGGGTAGTTTGTTGACTTTTAAAACTAGGGTTTCCATAAAATGTGGCTAGTCCCTTTCGGGTTTTAGTTATTGAGTTTAGCAGTGACTAAGTCCTCTTGGTTAGGGTGAACCATCACTACGCACTGTAGGATTCAGTGGGTAGGAGGTGAGTCACTAGGACTGCTTAAATACCAAGCTCCCACTGAAACCAATCCTAGACATGCGCACAATGGTTACCACATCCTAACTCGACGACTTAGACACAGGTTTGTTTAATTGTGCATTAAAGTATTATGTAATTGTTAGGGTAAACTAGTCCTAGGGTTTAATTCCTAATCCACTAGTCTACGTCCCTATGTATCCCTACATACAAATCACAAAGAGGTTAGGAGTACTTACCTGGTGGATTTCGGGCCGGAGACTCAGGTGCCATGCTAGAAACCCTGCTCAATTTCTTAGAAAAATCCACTTTCAAAAGAGAGAAAACGTTTTGGGCCCTAAAAGCCCTCAAGATCGAGTTTTGAACCGGGCTTTGATACAAAACTGAAACACCCCAAACCCGGCCCACAAGCCCTGACCGGATCTGGCATGCTTCTAAAGAAAATCCATTCGAATCTTGTTTGAAACTTTGCTAAAAACTTGTGTATTTTTAAAATCACTTGATTTGGGTTGGGTTTGAAGTTTAATTCCGTTTTGATTAGGTGTCAAAACATTTGATATTTATACTTAAGAAAATTTTACTTTTAACTTTAATATGACAATAATTATATCATACTAAGAACTTTAATAGCATGCATAAACCATTTAGTACTGATGGACTTATTACATCAAATGAAAACCCGAAATAATTCAAAACTTGGAAATTTTAAAACTATATAAAAAAAACAAAATATTACAATCGTCGAATTGAGCATGGCCACCACTGAGCTTCTCCCGACCCGGTCCATTACTGATCATCACCTGAAAAATAGTCCCACAAGGGGTGAGTCAAACAGACTCAATGTGTACAATCAACACTAAGCCTCAATCAAATTTAGGTATGTCAAATCATACATATTTATATAGCATTTAAATAAAATGATGCAATCCCGGACCCAAGCCTAGTTATCCATCCGTTACACATCACCCATACCAACCATCACACCGTGGGGACTACTAAGTCAACCCTCCATCCGCTACACACCATCGAAGGCAGTCGCTGCAGTCGACGTGCTCATCGCCCTTATAAAATTCGTGGCATAGCCACCAGATATATATAATTGTGACATAAGTCACCACATTCTTATATTGTGACATAAGTCACCACATTCTTATATTGTGACATAAGTCACCACATTCTTATATTGGGGTATAGAACCACCAATTCACTTCCCCTTCATATATCACCTGTATGCCCCATGTCATACAATTATGCATTAACCATATCATATTCCATATTCACATTCTTATAATTTCATGTATATGCCATAGCAAAACTTATCATACTTATAGTAGGAGTAGGAAAACGTGCACAGAGTACTTCGTACCATTACATGGTACCTTAGCCATAATCTTACACTTTTATATTAACACATTTAATAAATTAAGGTCAGAATCTATCAAGATTTAGTACGGGTACACGCTTTGATTTACTTATCAAATTCACTCCAAATCCGTAAAATTCCAATCTCATCGCTTAGATCTTTATTTGCTATATTCGCCATTATATTAGCAAAGCCTATTCGCTAATTAATTAAATCTCAAGGACTATCAAACCAAAACTTACCTTGTGGCCGATTGGATTAAGGATCAAATCCCAAAACTTTGCTATGTTCCTTCCAGTAATCGGCCAAGCACTAGATCACTTCACGTGTTAGTTTTGGCTTTTAACCAAGTAAGAAATAAATTTAAGTTCCTAAATAGGCCTTGGCCGATTGTACATTAGGACCTACCTTGCGATTTGAAATCCCGAAATCCTTGTATACCCCAATGAACGCCTAAATGTCCATAGTTAAATTCAGTCAAAAAGAAAAGAATAGAAAAGGGCCATTCGGCCACCTACCATCAACCACTCACCTTCGGTTTTTCCAAAATCGGCACTTCTGGCTATTGTAAAACAGGATTCAGCTTCTATAGATAAAGAGAAGGAATTGATAGGCATAGACAATTGATTCAGGTTAGATCTTGATGAAAAGAAAGGAAGAAATCACAAAGGAAAGAAATCCCGAAACTTACCGAATCGCTAAGGAACATGTAGCCTATGGTGCACCTTCAGGAAACTAAACCACCCTTGTAGATTCGGCTTTGAGGCTTAGAGAGATTTGGCTATAGGGGTTTTTGATTAACAATCGGCTATTGCTAGAAAAAGGCTTACCTTCGGCTTTTGGTGAGTTGTGAAAAGAAAAAGAAAGTTGATGATGAAGATTCGGCTAGAGGAAGAGTTGAAAGAAAGAATTTGAGAGAAGGTAGGAAAGATGATAAGAAATTCGGCAATGGCTTAAGAGGAACTTGCTTTTGGCTTTTGACAAAATAAGAGAGAAAGAGAAGAGCACTAGAGAATTCGACAGAAGCTTCAAAAGAGAAAAGAATAATAGCCTTACTTTTCCTCCTTTTGCCGAAATTACTAAACCTAGAGTCCCTTGGCCGGCCACCTCTTCCTCTCACTATCAAATCCCTTAATTCACTCTTACCCCTTTTTCTACCTTAGCCGAAACTTCTAAGAGAGTTGGACCTCATCTTAAACTCCTCCCATAGACTCCCTTGTCGTCCCACACTTCCTCTTGTTGCCGCAAAAATTAAAGCTCCATTTAGCTTCCTACGCGACTCGAACCTTGGCCCATTTACCCTGCTGGTGGCATCATTCCCAGAGGCCTTAAGTGGCGCCTCCGGGCCACTTTTCCAAGCCCAATTGTGTGTTTTATTTTCCCCATTTATTTTCTTAAAGCCTATCAGGCTTAACTCCCTCTCTTAGACTTAAAATTAAATAATTTCTAAAGCGTTCACCTACTCACTAAGGTTCACAAATTTCACAATACACATTCACAACATACTCAAGCATGCTATTTCATATAATTTTGCAATAGTGCATAAGCCCTAATCCGGGATATTACATTCGGGATCCATTACTATACAAAAATAACATTTTATACGTCAAGATTCATCACACTATCACATTTTAGATATATGACATGTATAGCTAGACTCTGACACGCTACGCCAGTCTAAGAATCGACTAAACCGTAGCTCTGATACCAACCAAATGTAACATCCCTAACTCATATCCGACGCCGGGCTAGGGTTAGAGGCATTACCGGTCAGATCGGAAACATCTACAGAATTCATCATATAGTCAGACATCAATATCAATCATAATGTCCCTAAAGTAGGTCATCGAGACCTAAAGCATGCTTACAAACCGAGTCAAGACTAAACCGAAACATATATAAAGTTTCAAGAAAAATTGAAATTTTCTAGAATACAGGGGAGACACGCCCGTGGGGGTAGGCCGTGCCTCTCCCACGGCTACATGACACACCCGTGTGACCTCCCCGTGGTTACATACTGCCAAAATCAACAAGGCTAACAAGCACGCTTGTGTGCTAAGGCCGTGTCCTATAAGGTCATATGCTGCCATTTCTCGTACGACTTATCGGCACACCCGTGCCATGGCCGTGTACTATTAAAGCCAGCTACTGACTTGTGCACCACAGTTACTAGGCACGCCCATGTGCCATGACCGTGTGACATAATAGGTCACTTGTAAGACCAACAAGCCACCGATTTGGGTCTCACCTACAAGCATCACTTACCAACACATAACATGTATATATATAGAAACTAACACATGCCCAAATGACTAAACAATCTAAACATACCAATTTGCATAACCAAAATTCAATTATGCCCAAGCACCAATCACCTATATACATACCATCTCATAACCATTTTATATATTAACTAATCATACCAAAACACTTCACATATCCTATTCCTTTGAGCATATTACCAAAACATAACTACCCAAATCATTTGGCTAAGTTCACTTTACATCTCATATCAAGGACGAGCCTATACATGCCATATCTAGCCATATACGTATTCAAAGTGTACCAAAATGATTTTAGTAGTGTGATGACGATCCGTGACGGTCCTGAGCCTTCAGTAGTTTTGACGACCTATAAACAGAGAAAACATACACACAAAGTAAGCTTTACAAAGCTTAGTAAGTCAATATACAAACAAACTTAACATGAATTGCACATAACCAAATTAATAGAATGACCAATATGGTTCTCATGACAAAATCACCTCATTCTTTCTTGAACTCATAAGCTTAGCCATAACTTACCATATTTCCAAATCACATATCATATTTGCATCTCTTTCATCTAGTCAAGAATTTACACATCATATTATCAATTTGATGTACTTAACATCATAATATGCTCACATGGATACTTCCCTCATATACACCATTAGTATATAAGCAACATACCTGTAACAGATATTCATTCACTTAACTTATCAAAGCTCAGATTTGCTATTCGTACTACAGACTTGCCCGTTGAACCAATAGGAATCTAATAAGATACTCGGAAACTTAGAACAATTGTACAATACCAATGTCCCAGCCATAGCTGAAATACTCATTCATAACTTGTTTATAACTCATCAACCACAAAGGTTCAATACATCTCTTAGCTAACACATAATTATTCAACTTCCAAGCTATTCAATGCTCGATATTATATGTTGATCATCCTTTCATATTCGTTCAACTTAATCGCACACTCACTGCTATATACATAATTAAAACATATTAATCATCGCACATTTAGTGCCTATCTTTTAAACGTCTTGTCTCGGTATCGCACACACTGTGCCAATTTAATAAACCGAAGCTTTCATATCATCGCACACACAGTGCTATTTATTTCTTATAATCGCACACTTAGTGCCTATTATTTTAATCTACTTGTCTCGGTATCGCGCACACAATACCAATTCAATAAACCGAAGCTTTCATATCATCGCACACATAGTGCTATTTATTTCTTATAATCGCACACTTAGTGCCTATTCTTTTACTCTACTTGTCTCAATATCGCACACACAGTGCCAATTCAATAAACTGAAGCTTTCATATCATTGCACACACAGTGCTATTTATTTCTTATAATCGCACACTTAGTGCCTATTCTTTTAATCTACTTGTCTCGGTATCGCGCATTACGGTGCCAATTCAATAAACCGCTTTTATATCATCGCACACACAAGGCTATTTATTTCTTATAATCGCACACTTAGTGCATATTCTTTTAATCTACTTGTCTCTGTATCGCATACACAATGCCAATTCAATAAGTCAAGCTTTCATATCATCGCACACACAAAGTGCTATTTATTTCTTATAATCGCACACTTAGTTGCTTATTCTTTTAATCTACTTGTCTCTAGATCGCATACACAAAGTGCCAATTCAATAAACCAAGCTTTCATATCATCACACACACAAGGCTATTTATTTATTATAATCGCACACTTAAGGCCTATTCTTTTAATCTACTTGTCTCAAAGATCGCATACACAAAGGCCAATTCAATAAACCGAAGCTTTCATATCATCGCACACACAAGCTATTTATTTCTTATAATCGCATACTTAGTGCCTATTCTTTTCTCAACATCATACATGTAACATTTCTAATTTAATAACTATCATTCAATTCACATCACATAGATATAAATTAACAACTTGTAATACATCCAAACTTACTTACTATATTAAACTTATCATGGAATTTATATGCATAATCCTCTCATAAGCATCCCCTATCAACATTAGTCATATAAACAATTTCAATTTCATGCAAGTACATTTATTTGCATAGTGACTTACCTCGGATTCGGTTTATCGATATGAAAACGGTTACTCTGTCACATTCGTTTTCCTACGATCTAAGTCCTTTTTCCTCGGTTCTTGATCTAAACATATTCAAAATTAACCTAGTTATTCACTAATTCATTCAATTCAATCCAAACACATATATTTAGGGCTATTTACAAATTAGACCTCACACTTGCACATTTTATCAATTTAGTCTATTTTTCTCAAAACATCAAATTCACAAAATCAATACACAGCTAAGCTTAGCCAAATATTCACACATATCGTACAAGCCCATATTTTCATCAAATTAGTAATTTAGTCCCTCAATTTGCCATTTTCACAATTTAGCCATATTTAGCTAAATTTACCAAAACTTCAAGAACAAAACATATTTATCTAGCTCCAAACTTTCATTTAACACCATCAAACATCACAAATCTCAACATAACATCAATAGCATTTCTCATGAACAACATCAATTCATCAAATTGAGACATGGGTTTTGTAGCTCTTAAAGCAACGATTGCAAAAACGTAGAAATTATTAAATACCGACTCAAAACATACCTTAATTTTGGCTTGCAAGTGCCGAATGCTTAGCTAAATTTTTGTTTCTTTTCTTTTGGTGTTTTTCGGCAATGAGGTGATAAAAATGATGATAATGGCTTGCTTTTATTTTCATTATTATAATATAACATATAACATAATAATATTAATGAAACATTTAAATTAAATATAATAAAGATATAATATATATTCATATTATCACCCATTGCCGTCCACTAACAATAACAATGGCTATATTGCCACATAAGTCCTCTCAATTAAAAAGCCACAACACATAGACACTTTAGAAAATAGCAAGCAACCTCCACATTCAATGCATTTCAATCCTTTTGTCAAATTAAACACACAAACAAACAAATTAGCTTACGGAAATTTACCATATGCTTAGTCACATATCAACGACACAAAAAATAATATTAAAATATTATACAGACTTGGATTTGTGGTCCTGAAACCACTGTTTTGACTAGGGTGTAAACCAGACTATTACAAAACTGGAATGAAGTGAGCGAATTTAGTTAGTCGATCAACAATAACCTATACCGAATCTTTCTTAGTAGGCGTCAGGGGTAGCCCACTAACAAAATCTATTGTTACCCTCTCCCACTTCCAAAGTGGAATATTAATAGGTTGCAGCAGTCCTGAAGGTAGTTGATGCTCAGCCTTCACTTGATGGCATGTCAAATACTTACTTACAAAATTAGTCACCTCACGTTTAAGTCCTGGCCACCAGTACAGTTCACGAAGATCTGGGTATAATTTGTTCCCACCAGGATGCATTGCGTATGGGCTGCTATGTGCCTCCTGTAGAATCAACTGTCTTAACTCAGAGTCCCTTGGTAAACAAACTCTTCCACGAAAGCATAGTACTCATTCACTATTTAGCTCGAATCCACTGTCTCACCCTTTTCCACTTGTTGAAAAAGAGAAACCAATTACTCATCTGACATTTACTTTTCTTTAATTTGGCCAATCCAAGTCGGTTTCACTTACAGTTGAGCTAACAGACTACCATCCTCAAACAGACTGAGATGAGCAAACATCGCTCTTAGATCAGATACCACCTTACGACTCAGTGCATCTGCTACCATGTTAGCTTTTCCCAGATGGTATTCAATCGAGCAATCATAATCTTTAAGCAACTCTATCCATCTTTGTTGCCTAAGATTCAACTCCTTTTGAGTAAGGAGGTATTTGAGACTTTTATGGTCGGTATAAACTATAGATTTCTCTCAGTACAAGTAGTGTCTCCAAGTTTTTAGTGTGAACACCACCGCAGCTAATTCTAGATCATGAGTTAGATAATTCACCTTGTGCGGCCTAAGCTGACGAGACGCATAAGCCACCATCTTACCCTCTTGCATCAGCACACAACCCAATCCCGTGTGCGACACATCACAGTATACAACAAATTCCTTTCCAGCCTTAGTCTGAATTAATCCAGGGCTTTGTCAGGATCTTCTTCAGTTTTTCAAAACTTTACTGCTACTTATCTACCTAAACAAACGGTACTCCCTGACGCAGTAACTTAGTTAGAGGTACAGTAATCAGTGACAACCCCTCAACGATTCATCTATAATATCCAGCCAGACCCAGAAAGCTTCGAATCTCAGATACCGACTTCGGTGGCTTCCAATCCAACACAGCCTCAACTTTCTGATGATTAACCCTAATCCCTCGGCAGACACGACATGCCCTAGAAATGTCACCTCCTTCAGCTAGAACTCACACTTGCTGAATTTGGCATAAAGTTGCTTTTCCTTCAATATTTGCAGCATAACTCGAAGATGTGAATCATGTTCGCGAATACACCAGAATATCATCTATAAACACCACCACGAATCGGTCTAAGTAAGGTTGGAAGACCCAGTTCATTATATCCATGAAAGCAGCTGGTGCATTCGTTAATCCGAATGGCATAACCAGAAACTCGTAATGTCTATAATGAGTTCAGAATGCAATCTTGTATATATCTGCCTCATTGACCATTGGCTGATGATACCCAAATCTAAGATCTATTATGGAGAAAATTGCGGCTCCTCGCAACTGATCAAACAGATTGTCTATTCTTGGTAGCGGATACTTGTTCTTAATCTTCAGCTTGTTCAACTAAAGGTAATCAATACACATGCGCATTGACCCATCTTTCTTCTTTACGAACAATACTAGTGCTCCCCAAGGAGACACACTCGGTCGGATGAAACCTCGATCCAGTAACTCTTGGATCTGAGACTTTAATTCCACCAGCTCCTTCGGTGCCATCCTATAAGGGGCGATGAACACCAGAGCCATTCCTGGTAAGAGCTCAATGCTGAATTGGACCTCACGGTTTGGTGGCAACCCCGGAAGCTCTTCAGAGAATACGTCTAGAAACTCCTTTACTGTCCTGACATCCCCAACAGATAAACCCTTAGTATCAGATGCACTGACATAAGCTAAAAATGCCTCACAACTTTTGTGAACCAGCTTCTTGGCCCTTAATACTGAGATTATGCTGGACAGATAATCCCTTCGCTCCCCTATCACAACCACCTCCTCATTCTCCGAAGATTTTAGTACCATACATTTAGCAGCGCAGTCCAAATTCGTACGGTGTTTCAACAACCAATCCATGCCCAGAATGAGATCAAACTCACCAAATGACAACTCCATCAAATTCGTCGGAAAGACTACCCTTTGAACCTCTAGAGGGACATCTCTAAACAACTTATTCACCATAACCAACTGTCCTAAAGGACTAATCATGTATATTTCTCTATCAGTAAGTTCACACTGTAAACCCAAATTTTTAGAGACAGTACATGCAACATACGAGTGCGTAGATCCAATATCAATCAAAGCTATAAATGGTACATCATGAATGAGGAACGTACCAGTTATGAGATCAGGTGCGTTGCCATCCTCTTGACGCCGAGCAGTATATAAACCCTGACTGTCTCATCTCTATATTACCAATACCTCTGCCCGGTGCTCCACGACCTCGTGCAAACCCATTTCCCTCTCTGGCTGGACCACGGCCTCTCGGTGGCTACCGACCACCTCTCTCTGGCTGCACATAACCCTAACCTACAGTTTTCATTTGAGTGGGCCTCTAAGTACAGTCTCTAACCTGATGATCCCTAGAGCCACGTCTGAAATATGCCTTAGTTCTTTTCTAGCATTCTCCCAAATAAGTTCTCCCAATCGGGCTGGCCTATCAAACCTAGGCCTCTTCTTAGGCCCACTGGAAGAACTCGAAGGCCCAAAATTCCTTTTACTTTTGCGCCTATCCTGTTCATGATTCTGACGCTCTGAGTGTTTCACATCCTTGGAAATCTTAGATTCTCAACCAGAGCAGTGAAGTCTCTTTCCCTATGCAGGGCTATCAGTACTCGCAGCTCATCCTAAAGTTCATCCTCAAACTGCACGTAGAGATCATAATCAGTTGCGACTACACCCCGAGCATACCAGCTCAATCGCAGAAACTCTGCCTCATACTCTGCTACGGACTTGTTCCTTTGAACCAGATTCAAAAACTCCTTTCTCCGGGCATTTACATAACTTGCCCCAACATATTTCCCTTGGAAAGCTGACTTAAAGAAATCCCAAGTTAATCGATTAGCCTGCGTGCCTTCTCTCACAGTAAGCCACCATTGATATACCTTATCCTGCAGTAAGGACACTGCTCCTTTCAGTTTCTGTTCTACTGCGCAGTCCATGTCATCCATAATTTGTTCTACCGCCTCTAACCAATACTCTGCTACATTTGGGGCTACACTAGAGATGCCCCTGAAGATTTCTACCTCGTTAACTCGGAGTCACTCAGAAATTAATCTTCGGGCTACTGATCCAGTACTTCCTCCAACAACCCTTTCCAAAACTCGTAACATTACTTGGGACAGAGCATCATCCCTACCAAACTACCATGAGACCTGCTTTCAAGAATCGGTGATGCTTGCTTCTCTTTCAAGCATATGACTAGATGCTAAGGATCCAGCCCTAGCACCACGACCTCTACCACGGCCACATGTACCTCTTCCACAACCTCTTGTGCTCATATCGCTGAAGCGTATTTCAGATTAAAAAGTTTTATGAATTAGATTACAATTCATGTGATTATTAACAAATATCTTATGAAAAAGCAGTAGTTAGGGTTGTTCTCGCAGATTGCACTTACTATAGTTTCAAGCTCCTAGAGTCTCAGTTTCTACAACTAAGAAGTTTCAGTATACTACTACTATCCCTAATATTTCTGAAGTACAGTCAGATCAAATTATAGTAAGGTATAAAGTCAAGAAACTTATAGATTTGGTGCCGGAGACACAATGCACAACACGTTCAATATTATCACTATCTTTCTAAACCAGAGTTTAAATAGATTTGGAAAATGTCAAAAACCCATTCCACAGCCAAGTTTTGCAACCGAGATCTGATACCACTAAATGTAACACCCCAAACTCAGCCTAGACGTTATGATCGAATTTAGTGTGCCACAGTAGGTGATGTTTGAAAACCTTGTATTCGTAGGAAAAGTTATTTTTAAATCAAAGCTTTATACGTCCAAAATCCCATTTTTCGTTGCTTCTCAACACAAGAAGTTTACTCGAACTAATACCCTTTTAAGAATACATGTATTATCTTGCTACTTACAAACCGTGTCCATTTTAAAATTTTGTTTAAACAGTTGCGAAAATGTAACGTTCTAAAAATAGATGTTATTGTTTTAAAAACCCGTGTTTAGTAAACTTGCAGTAATTAAAGAAATCCCAAATAAAAGTTAATACAAATCCAATGGCCTTATTATAGAAAATATTAACCCCAAAGTCAAAGTAAAGTAAAGTAAAGTAAAATGACTAGATTAACCCCCTCAAACCTACAGGACGTGTGTGGCCACCTCCGAGTCCCTCGCAGCTCCAAATCCTCAAAGACTGGGGATTACCTGCACAGATAAGGATAAAGAGTGAGTTACAAAAACTCAGTGTGTAATCCCCTATTACACTTACAGTTTGGGTCGGAGCCTTGATCAGTAGCAGTCTGGGCCAAAGCCCTATTCAGTAACAGTCTGGGCTGAAGCCCTATGATGTGCAAAATAAAAATCTGCCCATCCTAGTCCAACCAACACACCACCTGTACTAACCAACACACCTGTGGGGACCAAGTCAACCCCCTAACCAGTACACCAATAACGCAGACTAGCTGCTATATAACAGTATAAGTGGTTGAGCCACTAAATTAGTATAACGTGGCTAAAACCACTAAATTAGTAAAACGTGGCAGAGCCACCAGTACAGTGCTTCCTCCAAATCCATAACCCAACCCATGCAGAATGTCATGTCACAAAAACATGTAAGAAGTGCATCAATATAGACATCAATCATACAACTTGGACACTTACATTGTTCATCCTACCACTAAGGGTAAAATGGTCATTTACCCATTCAATAATTTACCTATCAAGGATATTTTAGTAATTTATCCATCAAGGGTATTTCAGTAATTTACCCATCAAGGGTATTTCAATAATTTACCCATCAATGGTATTTCAATAATTTACCCATCAAGGGTATTTCAGTAATTTATCCATTACAACGGCCTTTCCAAAGGCCTAATACTGCCTCGAGCGACTCGGTTTCCATTTTTGATCACTACAGTACTATTGGGCCTAAAAACCAATTACGGCCCATACGAGCCCACACGCTCGTGTGGCCCATTCTGTTTGATTTCAATCTCGATTCTGCGGACTTCGCAGTCGCAACGATCAACTTACACTTTTCATCGTTTTCGCTCATGTGAGGCCATTAATCCGTTGGCCTCATTTAGCCCGCCTCGGCTCAACAAGGCTCATTACGGCTGTAGTTTCACAAGAGCATTCGTGACACTCTTAATGGTCTACCACCCTCACTAGTGGCTCAGTTTATCCCTGCGAGCACTCGCACACTTGAGTGATCTCGATTGCTGATATTTTGGCTTTTCAGCCGATTCATAGTTTACAGCATTAGTAGGTAAAGTAGAGGTGTGAGATTACACACCTGTTCTGGATTGCTGAAAGAACAATTCCTCGATGCCCCCTAAAATAACAATAAGTATGGGTTAACCCAAATGCTATTGAAAGTACATAGTACTATAATATACTGCTCACCCAACCTCACTTACCACAAGATATGACCTCCTTCAATCGAGTGACAATATTCGGCCTCACTCTTTGGCTAAAGCAAACAGATTCCTAAACTGATTGATGCACAAAGGGGGTTAGCATCCACCAACATTCGAAAATAGGAAGAAATTAAACAACAATTAGTACTACTTACCCTCAGATTCAGAAAAGACAGATTCTTTAAACAAAAAGGAGTTGAACACGCATAGCCCTCAGAGATGATAATCAACTAGAAAGAAAATGGAGAGGTTAGAAATGCACAGAAAACAAAAGAAATAGATTCGGCCTACCCCGAGTTGGCTAGCTTAGTACCATGAAGAGAGGAGCATCAAGAACATAAGAACTAGTTGAAGAAAGATTCGGTAGTTAACCCCCAAAGAGTTTCAGCTCTTACACCAAGGAACAAAGAATTCCAAACAAAGAGAGTGTGTAGGTTCGCCTCACCAGGTTCGGCCAGCAAGGAGGAAGATCAACACTTCAAAAGAGAAAATTTCGGCTTAGAAACAAAGAAAAGAATGAATTCTTAGGAAGAAGAGTAATGGGAGAAAAAGAAAGGAAAGAAGGTGAGGGTAATGCTTACCACTTTGGCACTTAGTAGGGAAAAGAAATAGAGCGAAAAAAATGAAGCAAATCGAATAGCTATGAGCAAAAGAGAGAGGAGTGCACGAAAGGAAGAAAAGTGCACAAAGAAAAGAAAATAATGCACCCAAAGAGAAGAACCCGAAATGCTCTAGAAAAAAAACCAAAAATAGAAAATGAGAGGAAAGCAAAATGAGAATTCTACCACAAACACTACCCAAAATGCCTACCATTCTCCCTAGCCGAAATTGACTAGATTGAGTCCCCTCTCACGGCACAACTCTCACACTCTCCCCACTTCTTGATCCACACCACTATTTCCTCCTAGAAATCCTCTCCTTCACCCATTCGAATTGCTTGACCAATTCTCCAACTCCCCTTGCAGAGTTCTACTTCTTCCACTCACCTGACATAAAATAAAAGCCTTTAGTTTGCCACCTGTGGGCTTCAAACTCCTTCCCTCTATTCTCTCCACTTGACGCCACACCACTCCACCATGTGCTCTACTTGTGTTAGCAAAATACACTCTTTTATACTTAAGTCCAACCTCAACCAGCCCTCTCCACTAAAGAGCCAAATTTTTTTTTCCAAGGCTCAAACTAGAAACCCAGGCCTCTTTAGGACCCCCAAACACACTCAAATAGCTAGCCAAATAATCACAACATGAATTTAGACAAAAACCACAACCCCTAATTCTTGGGATGTTACATTCACAGCACGTATGAACAACATCGAGTAAAGTTATCATCCCGACCCACAGATCGTCTGAGCAGACCCATATTCATAGCTCGTGTGAGCACTATACTCACAACTCATGTGAGTAACTCTATATCGAGTATCCGTGGTTATTTCGTTATTGTTTACAAACATTGCTATGTATTAAATCAAGTGGTTCAGTATTTCTTTCAACATTTTGAAATGAAGACCTTTTTAATTTTGCCTCAACACAAGTTTCACATTTATGTTTATAATTAATGTGTGAAGAAATGTGCTCTAAATTAATAAATCTATATAATGTATCATAATTAACATGTCCAAGCCTACCATGCCATAAATTAAATGACTCAAGCATATAAACATAAGAAGAAGCAACATTCTTATTCATTGTCTTTTCTTTTATAGAGATTGAATTAAGTTTCCACATGTCATTTAATACGTATCCCTTTCCCACAAGCATTCCCTCTTTAGAAAAAACACTATCCTAAAGCCGTGTACACTGAGGAGTGTTCCAAAAATAAGGTTCTTGCGTATGTCAGGCACATACAACACATTTTAAAGCTTGAGTTCTTTGTCAGAAGTCATCTTCAAGACCACAATACCCTTCCCCTTGATCTTAGAAGTCACAACATTACCCATATAAAGCTTCTCCCCTTTGTCACAAGGCACTAGCTCAGAAAGAGTCTTTGTTGTAGAAGATTTAACGTGTGACACCTGTATCAAGCCACCATTCTCTTGGATTTGAGTCAACCATGTTGACTTTAGAAATCACAACACAGAAATTCATATTAGACACTTCTTTGCAAATTTCTTCCACAGCATTAGCCTCATTATTTCTGACTTTCTTTGGAAGCCTACAGTCAAATGACTTGTACCCTATCTTGTTGCAATTGAAGCATTTCCCTTGAGATTTTTGCTTCTTGGAAACTCCACTTTGTGGTCCCAATTTAGACCAATTCTAATGTTGTTTTACATTCTTGAAGTCCTTTTTTACTTCTACCACATTTGTCTTAGCACTATTGCCATTTGCTGCTTTATTAAGGTTTTTGCTAGCACCTCTATTGTATTCTTTAATCTGAAGTCTGACAATCAAGTCTTCCATTGACATTTTGTTTCTTTTGTGCTTTAGGTAGTTCTTGAAGTCATTCCAAGCAGGGGGTAGCTTCTCAATAATGGCTGCCACTTGGAAGGATTCACTTATGACCATCTCTTCAACAAGAATTCCGTGAATGATTAGTTGAAGTTCCTACACTTGATTCACAACTAGTTTAGAATCATCCATTACAAAATTCAAGAAATTAGCAACTAAAAACTTTTTAGCTCGCATTTTCGATTTTGTATTTATGGTCCAATGATGTCCATAAATCCTTAGTTTTCTTCTTGACACTGTATTCTTCGTAAAGTGCATATGACAACCCATTCAGGATATAATTTTGGCACATGAAATTAAAATGCTCCCAAGCTTTAATAGCAATGAAGGCGGTAACATCATTTACCTTACCCTCTTTAATAGTAGGAGGGTTATCCTTCAAAATATTGGCCAAGTTCAGCATGGTCAAATAGAAAAACATCTTCTGTTGCCATGTCTTGAAATTCTATCCAGAGAATTTCGCAAGCTTTTCATTGTGGTTTACAGCCACCAAAAACATTGAGTTTTGATTCGAATCCTGAATTGGAACCAATGCTCCAGATTGTGAATTGGTGGAAGTTTCCATTTTTTTGTTAAGATTTCAAAACGGAACCAGAATTAGTAAACAAAAAAAAATTTAATATTCAGTTTATACTACCCTTTGATTCTGTTAAATGACAGAATTTAAAATTTTGAAACAAAAATCAATAACCAATTTTTGGTAACAACAGAAATCGAATAAATTTTGTTAACAATAGAAATCGAATAAATTCTAGTTAGCTGCAGGAAAAAAATCCTGAAACAGAATTATTCAATTGATTTCTGTTTGAAACAAAAAATTGAACAAATCTTGTTAAACAACAAGAATAAAATCTTGAAACAAAATTGTTCAATTGTTTTCTGTTTGAAAGAAAAATCAAACAAATCCTGTTAAACGACAGGAATAAAATCCTGGAACAGGATGGTTTAATTGATTTTCTGTTTGAAACAAAAATCAAACAAATCCTGTTAAACGGTAGGAATAAATCCTGAAACAGGATTGTTCAATTGAATTTCTGTTTGAAACATAAAATAATCTCTCGTTGGTGTCCTGTTCGTCTCGGATTAGAAAGATTTAAAGGATTTGTCTTAAGATTGTTGCACACACGTTATTAAAATAAACGTTAATGTAAAGTATATATTTAAATCACAAGATCGAACAAAAACAATATAAATATAAATATACATATATTTATATTTATATAATCAGAAAAGAATAAAAATAAAGGCTAAATTGAAATATTATAATCGTAGGTAGTTAGCAAAACTGGATTGGTAGTTGAGGCCTATTTTCACAGTTTCCTTAAGATAGATTCGGCCGCTCGTATGGTGTTGGAGAAACATTGGTCAACTATCTTTCAGGATATAACAACATGAAGAGTACAAAAGTAGCACGACTGTCATAAAAAACAATTAAAAAAATGCAGGGAAAAGATCTTTTGGAATTTTGGAAAATTTCAATGTGTCTCTTTTCTTGCAGATTATTTGGTTTTAAATAAATTCAAATGAAAAACTTTTGGAAATCTTTGACTAATGGAGCCAAAAACTTGTTCGTGAATTAAGAAGTCATTTAAACCTAAATTAAAATTTGAATTAAAAAAGCCTTTAACTTCTTTTAATCCCAAACAGATAAGCTCTGCTGAGGAAAAAATAAGATTCCATATTGGGCTAAAATATGCACTGGCCTAGAAGGCATGACCGATCCAGACATTTTGCGTCACCTATGTTGTACAGGTGTGCCCCCAACCCAGGCTGGTTTGGATTTGCACCCCCTGCTTGCGAGGGAGAGTATTAGTGTAGTCATTCAATAACCACCAAGTTGGTTCACATATATAAATATATTCTACACTTGATATCTAACCAATGTGAGACTAAGCTTTCCATTTTTCTCAACATAATTCACAAGTGACTTACTTTGAGCATCAATTTCTCATTCATTACTCAACCATTTTGAGCACATGATATACCGTTCTAAAGATCTTATGGAGTAGAATATAAAATCATAGTTTTATGATTCAAATCTCCACCTTTACTAATCGAGAATATGCCTCAAAGCTCCAAAAAAATCCAGTTTTTTCAACATTTCCTACAACACAATTTAAATCACTTAACATATCAAACCATGTTTGGGCATTGCCTCAAAACATTGCATAACATATTTCCATGTATCATGATCATCAACAAATCTAATCCATATGTAACATCCTTGAAACCCCCTAAGTTATGAATAGTGCTAATTCGAGAATAAATGAGTTAGAATTTTCAAAGTAAATAAAATAGGAATTATTAGTGTTAGTAAGTAAGGTAATTGGATATCTGAGGGAATTAAAAAGACTTGTGTGTTCAGAGAAATAAATCCGACGTATAGAATAAATTGTAAGAGTATGAAAAGTGTTTGGGCAAAATTGTTAAAATTAAAAGTAAAAATTAAATTATTTGAAGGGAAAAAAGAGGAAGGGTTAGAAATGTAATTATACCAAGAGAGTGCCATGAATCAAAGATGAAATTGTAGAGAAAATTCAAAGGCAAAATGGTCATTCCATAAATAGATAATTATGATGAATATGTAATAATTGTTGGTGAAATATGAGATGGTGTTTGAAATTGAGAATGAATTATGGCTATAAAATTTAAAACGATGATAATTAGAATATTATATTATATTTTAATTGATTAAAATTAATAAGACATTCAGATAGAAATATGTGAAATTTTCATTCATCTTCATCTATTCTCACGCCATCCTTACTGTTCATAAAAGAAACTATTTATTTTATTACATTATAGTCCTTTTCCACCATAACTGTAATATCCCGGATTAGGGCTTATGCACTATGACTAAAATTTTATGAAATAGTATGCCTTATGTATTGTGAATGTGTTGTGTGCATTTTAGAACCTTGGAAATGTAAGGAGATGCTTTAGAAAATATTAAGTCTTAAGAGGAAGCTTGGAAATGTAAGGAAATGCTTTAGAAAATATTAAGTCTTAAGAGGAAGCTTGGAAATGTAAGGAAATGTAAGGAAATGTAAGGAACCTTAGAAATGTGACAAAATTGAGCTTGGAAAAATGGCCCAGAGACGCCACTTAGGGATCTGGAAATGACGCCATATGCTAGGATAACTTGGGCCTAGTATGGCCACATGAAGCCCAAAATAATGGGTTAAAATTTGGCACCCTAAGGTAAGGAGATGGACTGCAGAGGAGACTAAGGTAGGAGTTTGTTGAAGTCAAATTCTTTTAGAATTTCGCTAAGCTAGGAAAATAAAGATATGAGAGTGATGGCCAAGAAAGGGACTCTCTAGGCTTAGTAATTTCATTGAAAAAGGAAAATAAGGCCATTCATCAATTTTTTCCTTCTTCTCTTACCTTTGCCAAATTCTCTAGTGCATCTTCTCTTCTCCTTTTATTTTTCCAAAGTCGAAATACCCTTGTGCTAGCCGAATTCTTCATCCTTTTTTTCTTCTTCTTTTTCATCAAAAGTCAATTCCTTCCCAAAGATCACCATGTTTCGATTCTTCCTAAAACTCATATCTCTCTCTCTCTCCCTCCTTGAAACTGACACTCCATTAAAACTCAAAAGCCAAAACCTTTTGAGCACTAGCTAGCCTTCATAGCCTAATCTTTGAGGGCTTCAAGCAAAGGTGTCATCAACTTTTGTATTAAGGGACTCTTTCGGATTTGTCTCTTGTCGACTTTTAAGGAAGGATATTCGGATTTTAAAGATTCAAGGTAAGACATATTCGCCAAGGGCTATCTACTTACGATTTAATGTTAGAAATTAATCTAAAATAAGTTTTAGGTATTTCGACGATACTACAATCCACAGTCACTTTTCAGGATTTGAAAATCGTAAGGTAAGTGCATGAGTACATTCGACCAAGGCCCTATTGTGATATCTAGATCTATTTCGTTATTATTCAAAAGCCAAAAACTAACTAGTTAAGGGATTTGTGGCTAGCCGATTGCAAGGGTGAATATCACAAAGTTTCGGATTTGATTTTTAATCCAATCGGCACCAAGGTAAGAATTTGATTACAACAATCCTACTAGGATTTGGATTTATAGCCGAATGGCTTTTTACTAACATGTTAGGGTTGGCCGAATATAGGAATTAAAGATCTAAAGCAATAGAACAAATTTTCGGGATTTTAGTAAATTTGATAAGTATATCAAGTGTGTACCCCACACTATTTCTTAATAAGTTTAATGCACTGTTTAATAGGTATGTATGTTATACAAATGTGGAAAATATGGCTAAGTACCATGTTATGGTACACAAGATTAAGGTACGCTTTTCCTACTCCTACTATGAGTATGATAAGACTTGTTATGCCATGAATATGAATATGATAATAATGTGAAATCGGCCTAAGGCATTATGTTGCATGATTTTGTATGACATGGGCATATGGGATATTATGAAAAGGGAAGTGAATGTGGTGACCTAAGACCACGATATCCGAATGTGGTGACCTAAGACCACGATATCTCTAATATGGTGTCTCATGACACAAAGTATGTATCCGTGACTATGCCACGAATTTTATAAGGGCGATGAGCACGCCGATTGCAATGAACGCCTTCGATGGTGTGTAGCGGATGGAGGGTTGACTTAGTAGTCCCCACGGTGTGATGGTTGGTACGGGAGACGTGTAGCAGATGGCATTTAGGTTTGGGTTCAGGTTTGCATCATCATTTATGCTTTTTATATTTTTATGTATGATTTTGTATGCCATAATCTGTTAGGCCTTAGCGTTGTGGTTACACATTGAGTCTGTTTGACTCACCCTTGTGGGACTATTTTTCGGTGATGATCAAGAATGGACCGGGTCGGCAGGAGCTCAAGGGTGGCCATGCAAAGCTCAAGGATTGATTTATTTTTATTTATGTTTAAGTTTTGAATTATTCGGGTTTTTATTTGATGTAATAAGGCCAAAGTATTGAATCGTTTATGCATGCTTTTAAGCTACTTAGTATGATACAATTATTATCGACTTTAAAGTTTAAAAGTTAAATTTTCTTAAGTATATTTATCAAATGTTTTGACACCAAATCCACAAGGTATTTAATTTTTGAGCCCAACCCAAATCAACTACTGATTTCAAAAACACACAAGTTTTCGACAAAGTTTCAAACAAGATTTGAATGGATTTTCTTTAGAAGCATGCCAGATCCGATCAGGGCTTGTGGGCTGGGTTTGGGATGTTTCAATAACCAACAAGATTAGGCTTTAAACCATCAAATTTTATTAGAAATTTTTAGTGAAATAAAGAGATTAACATCCTAGAAAGCTTAGTTTCAAGTGTTGAGAAACTTTGTGTAATAACTCATTTTTAGTGAAATTGGAATAGTGGTTGTACGAAAACAAATCTGATGAGTAAATTTTTATTTTATTATTATTTTAATGTCTATGGTATGTTAGTCGGGTTGTAGAAAAATTTCGTAAAGAAATTTTGACGTTTGCATGCTTAATTAAGTAAAAAGTACTAAATCGTAAAAGGTGAAAAAGTAGAGTTCTCTTAGTTAAAGGTATCAATAAGCTATGAAATTTTAAAGAAATAGGATTTATATGATAATTAGACCATTATTATTAGTGTAAATTTATGGACATAAAACTAAGTGATTTTAATGTTAATAAACAAGGTTAAATAAGTAATTTAATTATTAAGATAAATTATGTAACGCCCCGAATTTTAGGCGTAGAAGAAATAGGTTTTGAACAAGGGAATAGTTAGAAGACTGAACATAAATATTTAGTTGTGCAAGAATGTGACATAAATGAATGTCTGCTTTAGTGGTTAAGTGATTTAGGAGTGTTTGAAAGTGTTTGAGAAGTCAGGGGTTCAAGCCTTGGCTTATGCAAAATTTTTATTTTAAGTGAATAAAATCCTTGGATCTAGATAGTAGGTTCTTAAATTATTGTAGTTAAAATATGATAAAAAGGAGTTGTTGGTCTAGTGGTAAGGGGTGCGTGGAGTGTACATGGGGTCTAAGGTGCGAGTGGTGGCGCATCGAAAAGGGAGTATTTATTTTGTTGCCTAATTTGTGTGGGTGGTAGAGTTAGATTGAAATATTGCTGAATGGAGTTTGAACTAGTCATAGAGAGAATTGAGGATGGATATTTGGGAAGATTTTAGGAGAAAATCAAGGTAAAAGAGAGGGGAGTGAGTGTTGTGCCAAAATTGAACTCTAGCACTCAGGAATTTGGTTAAGAGAGAAATGCTCCTCATTTGTTTCCTAAGTTGGACGGCAACTCCCTTTCCCTTTTGGTCAAATTCTTCTTGTGCCTCATTTCTCTTCTTTTCCCCTCTTTTGGCAATTTCTTCTCAACCTTATCATCTCTCCTTCTTTCATCTTTTGCTAAACTTTGTCCTTTTCGGTTTTTTCCTTCTTCACCATAAACGTTTCC
The DNA here is from genome assembly GCA_025506655.1 of Gossypium rotundifolium. Lineage (NCBI taxonomy): Eukaryota > Viridiplantae > Streptophyta > Magnoliopsida > Malvales > Malvaceae > Gossypium > Gossypium rotundifolium. Next base: position 41,860,801 of record CP106725.1, on the reverse strand, counting down.
TCCTTCATTGTCGATTACATGTTTGGTTCTTCTACTCTTACTGTATAGTGGGCAAATGTTTTCCACACTATTCTCCCATTGGCTAAATCTCTCATTTTCTTTTCATCCTTCTCCTTTCTTTTATTTTTGTTGATTCTTGCCTTTCCCTTGCAGCTGACTGCTTTTCTTTCTCTATTGTTCTAGATATCATTCTTTATTTGCCGATAGTCATACACTTTGTAGTGGGTACTATTCTCGTGTTATTGGTAAGTGAAGATAGTATATTGTTATCTTGTTACTGATTGATTAAGTGCTTACCCATCTTTTGGTTGTACCTAGGAACCTGTCGAAGGGTAGAAGGTTTATAATTGACGGTTATATAGGCGAAATTTCCCTCTTTACTCTATCAAAGGTAACGTGGTGTGAGTTTATCGATTGGGATCTTGTTGTATTCGATTGAGTAAATGTTTAAATGATTAATAGGGAATTTTTGATCAAGTGTAGGTTTCAAAGGTGTGGACGGTTTTCTCAACAAACAGAAACAAGGTGTGTAAGCACTGCCTAAAGTGTGAATCGGCAAAAGCCGAAAAATATGATCGTTGGCACTACACGAGCGTGCGCTCGCTCGTGTGGTAACCGAAATTCATAAATTGTGGACATTCAACTGTTGAGGCCAACATGAGCGATCTTATGGTCTTGGGGCATTTTGGGCCCTATTGGGCCAAAATAGGCCGTGTGGGCCCACGAGCTTGTGGGCCTCACATGTGTAAATCACATGAATGTGTGGAGACTATTGGGCCAAACTGTATAATTTTCATGATCGAGACCAATTCTGAGCTATGTGGGCCACACGAGTGTATGGGCCCAAATAGGCCCGCATTATGGGCCTTGGGCCCATTTTTACTGTTTGTCTATTAAGGTTGCACGGGTCGCCCGAGACGACTGTGAACCTACTGATGGGTTGGTAAGTATACCTGGACTCCCAAACTGATATAAAAATGACTGTTATGCCCCTATGATAAAATGACTGAAATACCTTTAAAGGGTAAAATGACTGAAATACCCCCATAGGGTAAAATGATCGATATACACCCATAGGGTAAAATGATCGATATATCCCTATAGGGTAGAATGACCAAAATACCCCCGTAGGGTAGAATGACTGAAATAACCCATAGGGTAAAATAATCGAAATACCCTCGTAGGGTAGAATGACCGAAATACCCCCATAGGGTAAAATGACTGTTATACCCCTAGGAGATGAAATGACTGCTATAGCCTTATGTTATGTATGACTGATTTGCTCTATGATATGTATGACTATGATTGAGCATGACATTTTGCATACACATATGATATTATGTCACGACATATTGCATGGGGATGGGTTGTTATATTTGGAGGAAGTGTACTGTACTATAAGGTCGCACGGGTCACCCAAGACTACTGTGGACCTATTGATGGCTTTGTGCCGTTCATATTACTGGTAAGGTTGCACAGGTCACCCAAAATGACTGTGGACCTACTGATGGCTAAATGCCATTTATTTTACTGGTAGCTTTGCTACAATACTATTTAGTGCCGCAATCGGTGCTAATCTTGGTGTGTCTGGCTGGATGGGTCAATTTTATCCGCACATGGTGTGTTTGGTGGGACGGAGTGGTGTGTAGAGGCTGGATTGGGTAGGATTTCTAACTGCATATCTACACTGATTAATAATACTGCACTGTTACTGCATCGATTAATGATATTACATACTGTTCATTGCATGTCTGATATCTGTTACTGCTATGGGCCAATGCCCCACTGATACTATTACTGAAGTTTGGCAAATACCCTACTAATTACTGGCATTGTGATGGGCTCAAGCCCAATCATTACTGTTACAGGAAAAGGCTTATGCCCACACTGAACTGGACTATTATCGTAACGGCTCAGGCCCAAATTGCATTTATCTACTGTTTAATTTTTGGGTTGCTTGTTAGGGGATTACACACTGTGATTTCGTAAACTCACCCCTCTGTTCAACTGTATAGGTAATCCCCAGTCGTAGGCGGGTTGGTGCTACGTGGGACTCGATGATGGCCACACAACCGCATCAACTTTTGTTTTTAGCTTTTGATTTATAAGTAACTAAATTTTGGGTATTTTTTGTGATAAGGCCTCTTGAAAGTTATAAACTTTCAATTGGGGTTTTTTTATTTATTTAGTTTGATATAAACTGCTGGTTGTAGAAAAAGGCAGGTTTTCAAAAGGTAACTGTTCTCAAAGACACCACATTTTCGCAACATTTCCTAAAAAACTTCTGTAGTAAATGAGATTTTAAAAATTAATAACGTTTTAAAAGTGATTAGCTTTTAATGACGCAGGCTTTGGAAATGAACAACCCGTTTTGGAAACACCATTTAATAATAAAATGATTAATTGATTTTGAGGATTTCAACGACAACAAGTTTTACGCTAAACACTTCAATGTGACACCGCCAAATTCGACCATAATGTCTAGGCTGGGTTTGGGTGTTACATTTAGTGGTATCAGAGTCAAGTTGTAAAATTCGACTGTGGAATGGGTTTTTAAACTTTAAATTTCTAAAAGTTGCTTTTAAATAATTTGAAGTGTTCTGGAAGGATTTTCTAATTGTGTGGCACACCGAGTCTCCGTGCCGATCCTGTAAGTTCTCTCTAAAAATTGTACTTCAATTTTGACTGAAACTGCCATAGGCAGGAGTACTGAGACTACTGTAAGTAGTACTGCATACTCTTTAGTAGGGTATTCTGAAACTGTAGTAAACCAGTAGACATTGATAGACACTGCATTGTGCGAAAACAAACTCTAAATTACTGCTTTTCATAAGACATCTATTAATAAACAACTAGAACTGTAAATCGATCTGCATAAAATTGTTAATTCAGATACAACGTAAATAGAAAATGAGCACAAGAGGTACACACGAACGAGGTACAAGAGGCCATGATAGAGGCTGTAGAGGTGCTCGAGTTGGGTCCTCGTCGTTTGGCCATATACCTAATTTGGAACTAGAGTGCATAGCGGAAGCATAGTGGTGGAGTTTGCATTATGTGACTGATCTGATAATTGGAAATTTTGAGGAAGAAATTTCTTTAAAGAGGGGTGAATTGTAACGCCTCAATTTTGGGCCAAGAAGAAATATGTTTTAAAGAAGGGAACAGTTAGAAGACTGCACATAAATATTTAGTTGTGCAAGAAAGTGACATAAATGAATGTCTGCTTCAGTGGTTAAGTAATTTAGGAGTGTTTGAAAGTGTTTGAGAAGTCAGGGGTTTAAGCCTTGGCTTATGAAAAATTTTTATTTTAAGTGAATAAAATCCTTGGATTTAGATAGTATGTTCTTAAATTATTGTGGTTAAAATATGATACAAAGGAGTTGTTGGTCTAGTGGTAAGGGGCGTGTGGAGTGTACATGGGTTCTAAGGTTTGAGTGGTGGCGCATCAAAAAGGGAGTATTTATTTTGCTTCCTAATTCGTGTGGGTGGTAGAGTTGGATTGAAATACTGCTGAATGGAGTTTGAACTGGTCATAGAGAGAATTGAGGAGGGATATTTGGAGAGATTTTAGGAAAAAAATCAAGGGAAGAGAGAGGGGAGGGAATGTTGTGCCGAAATTGAACTCTGGCATTTAGGAATTCGGCTAAGAGAGAAATGCTCCTCATTTTTTTCCCAAGTTGGACGACAACTCCCTTTCCCTTTTGGCCAAAATTCTTCTTGTGCCTACTTTCTCTTCTTTTTCCCTCTTTTGGCAATTATTTCTCAGTCCTATCATCTCTCCTTCTTTCATCTTTTGCATAACTTTGTTCTTTTCGATTTTTTCCTTCTTCACCACAAACGTTTCCTCCTTCATTGCCAATTACATGTTTGGTTCTTCTACTCTTACTGTATAGTGAGCAAACGTTTTCCACACAGTTCTCCCCTTGGCCAAATCTCCCATTTTCTTTTCATCCTTCTCCATTCTTTTCTTTTTATTGATTCTTGCCTTTCCCTTACAGCCGACTACTTTCCCTTCTCTATTATTCTAGATATCATTTTTTATTTGTCGATAGTCGTACACTTCGTAGTGGGTACTATTCTTGCGTTATTGGTAAGTGAAGATAGTCTAATGTAATCTTGTTTTTGATTGATTAAGTGCTTACCCATCTTCGGTTTTTGCCTAGAAACCTGTCGAAGGGTAGAAGGTTTATAATAAATGGTTGGATAGGCGAAACTTCCCTTTTTACTCGATCAAAGGTAATGTGGCGTGAGTTTATCGATTGGGATCTTGTTGTATTCGATTGAGTAAATGTTTAAATGATTAATAGGGAATTGTATATCAAGTGTAGGTTTCAAATGTGCGGGCGATTTTCTCAACAAACAGAAACAAGGTGTGTAAACACTGCCTAAAGCGTGAATTGGCGAAAACCGATGTAGAATGCCCATTTCGCCTGGGCTCGTTAGAAGTAAACCAAATTCAAAAAAAATAATAATATTGATAAAATATGAAATAGGTCCAAATTATCAAAAGTCCAATAAACAGTCCATCAAGTTTTAACTTACAGTAGCCTAAATTACATTCAACCGAGCCCAAATTACTGATTACAACAGGCCCAATAGAGGCCCAAAGAAACAACCCAAATGCCCAAAATGAAACAAAATCAGAAACCCTAGCCAACTAGGGCGCCAAGAGTTCTTTCATCCGCACGCCCACCTCCGCTTTGTGCCACGTCCACAGAATGTACCTCGTCGCTTCTTTCAGATTTACCTCCACTACACATCATACATATGTACAAGAAGACAAACAAATGACAGCAGCGATATTTTTTCTTTGTATTTTTTTTATTATTCCGACTTTCAGCCTTTAAAAAGGAAAGAAACCATTGTAACATTTTTTACGCATACTAAATACAGAAAATTAAAAAGAAATCAGAAACAGAATTCTGAAAGGTGATTCTCAGTTCTCAATAATCTTTTTCTTTTGCTTCTCTTTTATTTTAAATCTTTATTTTGTTTGCTAGTGAAAATCTAAAAAGAAAAGGGGTTTACCGGTAAAAAGTGAACCGTTTGACTGCTTCCTTCATCGAAATCGGAGTGAAGAGGGTCTATGAGGGTGAGAATGCCGAAGCTTTTCGGCCCGATTTCATAAGAAACTTTCGAATAGGCCTGAGTCCGTCATGATTCTGTCACTAGTTACTGATTGCTATGGTGCTTTAGTGTCGGACAGTGTGGGTTCTTTTGATGCGGCGGAGAAATGGGGTAAAACAAGGGCTAGGGTTTTGGTTTCAAAAGAAAGAGGGATTGAGATTCTGCTTTGTTTTTTTTTTTGTTTCTTGTTTTATTTTAAATTGTATGGAATGACGCCATTTGGAGCCTGATGAAGCGGCCTCAAAACGACGCCGTATGGACTGACCTGATTTGACCCGACCCTATCAGCCTCAAGATCCGCGCGTTTTTACGGTGAAGGGATATTTGCGCAATAAGCCCTCCCGCTTTTGTGGTGAGGTGCAATGTGGTCCCACATTTTTCTTTATTTTTACTTCTGGTTCATTTGGGTTCACGCTGAAATGATGAGTTTTAAGGGTTTGGGCTAATTGCTCATTTAATCCCTTTTCTTCGCGCACGTTTTCCATCCGGGTCCTCCTGTTGACTTAATGTTTAGCTTTTAGATCTCCAATTTTGTTTTGATTTTAATCTCGTCCCTAATCTATTTTAATTTATTTATTATTCTATTTTCATGTTTCTATTTTATTGTTACCGTTATTACTATTTATCCTTTTATTTCCTATTATTTATAAATATATATCATTTATATTAAGTTTCTATAGTATCTATTTTAAATACTATTCTATATGTTATATAATTTAAATTATTTCATACTTTTATTTATCGTTTTAAAGATCATTTTATGACTACCTATTTTAAGACATTGTATATTAATTATTTTGAACATTTCATGCATATTTTTGTCTTCAAATAGTTTTTATACAATATTGGTTTTAATTACTTTTCATTTTACATACGCTTTTTTTGTATATTATTTTGCTCCATTTCCTTCAATAGCTAATGTCAAAATTGTGTTATATGATTATTGCTATTGTATGGATTATAAGTTGTTAATTTGTAACTATTAATTATTTGTGATTCATCATTGTAATATTTGATGAATGGATTAATATCTTGCTTTGTATATTAGTATTATATTGTATCTTATGAAAATGTTGTGTTTTAATGTCATTTCGGTTTTAATATCATTTTTACTCAAAGCTTTTTTAAAAATGAGGCAATACTCGTGTTTGGGATGTTTTGAGAAAATTGTGCCCTAACTTACTGGGTTCCGATTCTTCTCGTTAAAACCTAGCAACCGAGTACCTTTTTTTTCTTTTAAATCAAAATGCATAATATATTAAATAAAAAAACTTATTCTCGAGAATTTGAGACATTGCGCCCTAACTCACTGGGTGTTATGTTTTATCATCTTCAGATAAGAGTTTCAAAAAAAAAAAACAAAGGCAATATTCCGTATTGAGAATTTTGAGAAATTGTGCCCTAACTTACTGGGATCCAATTTTTCATAAGTCCCAAATAATCGAATACCCTTCTCAAACTTTATTACTGGTTTTTAAAAAAAATCAAAAGATAAATTTAATTTCGAGAATATATGATATTGTGCCCTAACTTACTGAGTACGACATTTTATTTCTTCGAAGTAAGAAGTTTTGGCATCCAATTTGATTCTATCCAAATGTATCTTAAACAAACGGATCATAATCTAGAATCTTTTCAAATTTTCGACATTAAGTAATCAATTAGGTATCAATTTTTTAGGCGGTACGAGGGTGCTAACCCTTCCTCGTACGTAACTGACTCTCGAACCCATTTTCTTGAGTTTTTGTAGACCGACTCCACTTTCATTTTTCCAGTCGACACCGTTTTTCAAACAAAAAAATGGTTTTGACAACTTGGCGACTCCACTGGGGAGAAATAAGAGAGTCAAGCCGTAAAATTGATTATTTTCTGTCTTTTCGTCAAAAAATTAAAAATTTTATTTGAAAAATTATGATCCTTGTATTACATTCGCATTGCAGTGGTTCGAGTCTTATAGAATACTTTTGCATCATATTGCATGACTGCTAGGTCACATCCTTAAGTGGGAGTGAGAAGCTACTTCTTCGTGAGGTTTTCACCTCCGTGTAGGATAGTGAATCACTTCCGGGATACATCCGTACCTCTGTCTTCGTGAGATTTTCATCTCCGTGCAGCCATAGGGAAATGTGTCCCCTTGAACTGAACTCGGTCCGTATGAGCTTATAATGGGTAAAGATCGAGGAATCTACTGGTTCAGGTACCTCAACTTTAGAACCGAACTGCATATAGAAAACCCTAAGAGCCCACTCTAGGTAAATCTGCGCTAAACCTTACTAGGTCACCCAAATATGTGCTTATTTGTTTTTTTTTTGCTTTAAATCTTGTTTCTATACTTACTTTTTTGTGTTTTATCTTTGTTATTTTGCATGCATTTCCATATTTATGAGTCATCGGTTCAGGTTCGGTTGCTAAATTAGAGAGCTGGCCATGGAAAATGACTTTCTTGATAAAGTGGAGGATAACGCGACTGTCCGGACTTGGTCAGAAACAACACAATTAGAGAAGGGGGTTAGTCTAGCTGCAGGGCATGTGTCAGAGTTATGGGACTACACTTGTATTAGTGTTACGCAAAATAATCTTCAAGAGTTAAAAGTGATATGGTATCAGTGGAACGATGAGACTAAGAGGTTGTTCTACCATAATTATGGGGATTTGCCGTACTTACTTGGCATCAAGGTAGATGAGCAGTTATTCCGAGCCCTTACTCAATACTTGAACCCTACGTATTATTGCTTTACCTTTGGGAGAGTGGATTTTGTACCCACCATAGAAGAATACACGACTCTACTGCATTGTTCGAAGGTTCAAGTTGATAGAATCTATTCGAGAGCTACCTATGTGCCAACCTTTTAGAAGAAGTTGATGAGCATTACGGGAATAAGTGAGCAGTGGATTACATCCAGGATTAAGCAAAAGGGCGAGTGCAAGTGCATCCCATGGAGGAATTTGAGGGATTTGATTCTAGCTCATCCAGATATGAATAGGAGAGTTGATTTTTTGCATTGAGCATCTACGGATTGATACTATTCCCTAGAGATTTAAGGTATGTAGATGAAATAGTCACAGATTTCTTCGACCAACTCAGTACAGGGACCACGCCAGTTCCTGCAATCTTAGCTGAGACTTTGAGGTCTTTGAATGCATGTAGAAGATCCGAAGAGGGCAGGTTCGTAGGGTGCGCTCAGTTGTTGCTGGTTGGTTTCACAGCCACTTCTAAAAGGTGGATAAGGTTCCTTATCGGGTCTTCTCTGATAATTATTCCCCACTAAAAGAAATAACAGCAACACCAAGAAGAGATGACGTGTCAGAAAAGAATTGGGTGGCACTTCTCCAAAATCTTTAGGAGGAGGATATCGAATGGAAAGCTCATTGGTTTGTGCCTAGTAAGATCTTGTTCCGATGCGAGAATTTTGATTGGGTCCCTTTGCTCAGAATTTGGGGAGCCATTGGTTATGCTCCTTTACTTGTACTAAGATAATACAGATCAAGGCAGTTTATACCGACAACACATGGTCTAGCATAATGTGAGTTCTCGTATAAAGGAGATAATTACAAGAAGAGGATCAATGAGATTTCCACTGATTGGAATCAGACTCATCAGATTAAAAAATAGACGGTAGGATCAAAGACTACTTCCGAATACAGTGAATGGTTCAGTAGAAGGATTAATGACAACATCCCGGGGCCAAGTTTAGGAGGTGTGCGATCGATGGGAGAATATTTATAGGTAGTCCCATCAGAGTTGGAGATAATAAAACAAGATTTTGAAAAGAGGAACCGGGAGCTGGAGAAGAGAATAGAGCAATCAGAGGATGAGAAGACGCATTTAAGGTTAGATGTCGATGTTCAAAAGTTAGAGGCCGAGAGGCAAAAGAAAGGAAAAAATAAGGCCTAGAAAGACTTGGATAGTTTAAAGATGGATTACAAAAAATTGCGTCTGTCAATGAGAATCATTGGATTGGGGAAAACTTTAGAGCAGTGGCAATAAGAAATTCAAGCGGAAAAGACCAAGGCTAATCAGTGGAAGGAAAGGTTCCAAGAGGCTCAAACTCAGAGAGAGGTTCTAGAAAGGAGTCTGTCAGAAGCCTAGAACAACAAAGGGGCATTAAAGGCCAGAGTGGCAGAGCTTGAAAAAGTACTCTACCAATATAGAAATAGTAATTCGTGGCTGAGCTAAGGGAAAGTTTAAGCAAATTGAAGAAATGAAAGGAAGAATAGAAGAGCTAGAGTCTGCTTTGCAAAGTTGTAGTCTTCGAGTAGAGTTTCTTGAAGGAAATGAGGAGCATTGGAGGGAACAACTTCATCACTCTCAAAGTCAAGTTAGGGATCGAGATTGCATTATGGGTGGAACCATGGCTCAGATCTAGGAGGTAGCTGACCATCTATAAACCTTGGCAGTTCAGGCCGACATGCTGAGTGTGAAGTATGAACTGGAATCAGATAGGGGTCAGGAACTAGCTTCGTTACTTAGGAAAGTTAAAACTCTGAGCATTAGGGCAAAGCCATATTTGTAATCCGTTTTATGTAAAGATCTTTGTTTTCTAATAAAGTTTTCTAAATGGAATTGAATCAGAATCAACGTCTTTTGCATTTCATGCATCTACATTGCATCATATGCATTAAAGTTCACTAAAAGTTTCTAATTGATTAATAATTATTTCATTAATATGGAAATTGACCAAAATCAACCAAACATGCATCCTTACGGTACAAGAAGGAAATCTAAAGCAGTGGATAAAAGACTAGAGAAGTTGGAACAAATGCAGAAGGAAATGAAAGAACAGATGCAAGCACAAATGCAAGAGCAGCTGGTTAAGATCCAGCAAGATATGATGGACAAAATGATGGAATCGCAGAGGAATATGATGACCCAAATGACTAAGATGACGCAGCTATTAAATGGGCTTATGGATAAAGGAAAGAGCCCTATGGTTAATGTTGAGGAGAATACTGAGTATCCTTAACATCCCCCTACTTTTACTCCACCACATGTGCAAACACGACCTGAAATGCCATCTGTCATGATCAAGCCTCAACATTCTAAGCAGATGCTTCAGTGAACCTCCAGATTGGCTCAAGCTCAGGAGATAATCCAATCATTACTAATGTCCTTGATTTGGATGAGATAGCTGAAGGAGAGAGGACAAAAGTAGAATTACCAAAGCGGCTAGAAGATAGATGTAAATGGTTGGAGGAGAAGTTTAAAGCAATCGAAAGTGCTAATAACTATTATGGAATTGATGCCAAAGATTTAAGCTTGGTCCCAAACCTGGTGCTCCTATACAAATTCAAAATACCCGAATTTGAGAAGTATAATGGGACAAGTTACCCTGAGGCTCATATTACTATGTTTTGTAGAAGAATGACGGGGTACATTAATAATGACCAACTATTGATCCATTGCTTCTAGGATAGCCTGGTGGGGGTAGTAGCCAAATGGTATAACGAGTCGTGCCAGAATTGGTTCATGGAGAGATTTGGCTCAAGCATTCATAAAATAATACAACCATGTGACAGACATAGCACCTGATAGGATTACACTCCAGAACATGGAAAAGAAGACAAACGAGAGCTTTAGGCAGTATGCCCAGCGATGGAGAGAGGTGGCGACGCAGGTCTAACCCCCACTTTTAGAGAAAGAGATGACCATGCTCTTTATCAGTACTCTGGACGCTCTATTTATCAACCATATATTGGGAAGCGCTACTAAAAGCTTTTTTTTGATATCGTAATGTTTGGGGAGATGATAGAAAATGCGATAAGATGTGGGAAGATTGAAGCAGGGGAAGGCACCAAGAGATCAGCCCCGAGAAGGAGGGAGAATGAGGTGAATAAGACGAGTACGCATAACAAGGGTCATTCGAGAGCAATCACGGTGAGCTAGCCAAAATCAGCAACCACTAATCATCAAGGTCCCTCGAGACAGGAATCCAGCACAAGGGTGAACAACGAAAGGATACAGTTCACACTTATACCCATGACGTATAGAGAGCTGTACCAGAACCTCTTTGATGCACATGTCGTGGCCCATTTCTATTTAACACCACTGTAAACTCCCTTTCCCAAGTGGTATGACACAAACGCCCAAAGCAAATATCATACTGGAATCGCGGGGCATTCAATTGAGAATTGTACTGTGTTCAAAAAAGTAGTCGAAAAGCTAATAAAAATAGGGATCATAAAGTTTGACAACCCACCCGTACCAAATGTAGCAGGAAACCCCTTGCCTAATCATACTAATCAATGAGTAAATGGAATAGATGAAGGTGGGGGCATGAAAGTCAAACATGAGGTTGTAGAAGTCAAAACTCTATTGAGAGAAGTTTGGAAGGAGATTGTGGAGAGAGGACTGATCACATTGAATTTGAAAGAGAGGTCCGAAGGAAAGAGGAGCCATTGCGAGTTCCATAATAGAGAGGGGCATAGAATCCAGGAATGCACTAAGTTCAGAGCCATAGTACAAAACTTGATGGATAATAAAGAGATGGAATTTTACGAGGAGATTGAGGAATCAGAAGAACGGGAGGTTTATGCTTTAGAGGAAGGATCAACGGAATAGTTCCAAAAGGGCAACCGCCCAGTAGTGATCATCTTGAAGCCAAGAGTCAATAAAACCAGAACATAAGTAGCACCGCGAGTTATAATTTAAAAGCCAACAGTTTTTCCATATAGGGATAGTAAGAGACTCCCTTGGAACTATGATTGTAATGTAACGATCCAAGGAAAAAAGAATCCAGCTAGTACTTCAAAGGAGGATCAAGATATAAGTTCTCATACTCGTAGTGGGAGATGCTATGATATGGTAAAAGGGAAAACTCCAATGGTGGAGTAAGAGAAAGAAAAATTAGTCGAGCCTGAGTCACCTTTCAATGGGCCAATGAGATAGGAGAAAGCTAGAGAGTTCCTAAAATTTTTGAAACACAGTGAATACTGTGTTGTAGAATAGCTGCACAAACAGCCAACGCGCATATTTGTGTTAGCTTTGCTTCAGAGTTTGGAGGTACACAAAAATGCACTAATGAAGGTCTTGAATGAGACATATGTGGCCAATGATATCTCAGTTAGTAAGCTGGATCGACTAGTCAACAATATAAGTGCTGATAACTTCATTTACTTCAACGACGATGAAATTCTGCAAGGAGGCAGAGGATCTACTAAGGCTTTACATATTACCACTAGATGCAACGGGTACACACTTTTAGGGGTTTTGATAGACAACGGGTCGGCGTTAAATGTACTACCCTTATCCACATTAAATAGATTACTTGTGGATAGTTCCCGCATGAAAGAATGCCAGAACATAGTTAGGGCATTTGACGGCACGTAAAGAAGAGTTATGGGGAGGATCAAAATAACGCTGCTAATCGATCCAACAACATATGAGGTGGACTTCTTGGTCATGGATATCAAGCCCTCCTATAACTACTTACTAGGAAGACCGTGGATTCATTCAGCAGGAGCGGCACCCTCATCATTATATCAAAAGCTGAAGTTAGTATCAGAGGGTCGGATAGTGACAGTAAATGTCGAAGAGGATATTATCATAGCTGTAACCAATGACGCACCGTATCTGAAGATAAACAACGAGGCAATCAAGTGCTCTTTTCGATCCTTAGAATTTGTGAACGTAACTTTCATTACGAAAGGAAATAGAATTTTGGTACCAAAAATCTCTAAAAGCACAAGAATGGGATTGCAAATGACCATAGGAAAAGGAGCTTTGCCTGGAAAAGGACTTGGAAAAGATCTTTAGGGGAGAATTGTAGTGCCAATGTTGAAAGACAAGCAAGATTGCTATGGCTTGGGGTATAAGCCATACACTAAAAAAAGAAGGAAGGAGTTGGAAAAAAGACAAGAGAGGAGAAGAGCACGGTTGAGCGGGGATGAAATCAAGTGGGAGCCAATGATTTTTCCCCACATATCCAAAACATTTGTATCAGGAGGAATCATCCAACCTGAATAAGGGACCTCAAGAAAAGGAACTATGGGGGTCACGTTGGAAAACTCGTGCATCAATGCCATATCCGAGGAGGGAACTGAAAGAGGAAACTTGTTGGACATCTACCCCTTTGAGCCGGGGAGCGTTCTGGACAATTGGACTGCAGAAGAGATTCCTGTAGTATTTAGAACTATTTTAGAGTAATGTCCCAGAACACTTATTACTCTAGGCCTAAGAGTAATAAGCATCTTTTGTGAAATAGGCCTATGGCCCCAAAATCTTTAATTCAATGAAAATGTATTTTTTGAGCAAATATTCTTTATTCTTTCCAATTCATCCATAAAGACGATTATTCTTTATTCCAAATATTCTTTCATTCTTCATTCATAATCATACTATACAAAATAATTATTCATAAATTTATTGTTTTTGTATATTCCTTTGTACCTACAACAAATTCCCGAATATTAACGACATGAGTGATGCTGCTATTGGATCATAATCCCCTTTTGAGAAAGATATGTATTTAGAGGGATCCCAGGACCTTGAAAATGACATAGACTGTAGGCTATCTCTAGACTTGTTAAGAATGGTAGAACAAGAGGAAAAACAAATTCTACCTCATGAAGAAGCAGTGGAGGTCGTGACCTTGGAAGAGGGAAAGGCAGTGAAAATTGGAACGTGCATAACTGAAAAAAACAAAGCGAGACCTCATAGATTTACTTCAAGAATTCAAGGATGTCTTTGCGTGGTCATACCAAGAAATGCCGGGGTTAAGCACTGACATTGTAGTACACAGCCTTCCCATAAAAGAGGATTGCAAGCCATTTCAGCAGAAGCTCTGAAGGATGACGCCAGATATTGTGCTAAAAATAAAGGAGGAAGTCAAAAAGCAGTTTGACGCTGGATTCTTACAAGAAATCAAATATTCAGAATGGGTAGCCAACATCGTTCCTGTCCCTCAGAAAGATGGGAAAGTATGAATGTGTGTAGATTATAGAGACCTAAATAAGGCTAGCCCAAAGGACAATTTTTCGTTACCCCACATTGATACTCTGATGGATAATATGGCAGGCTATTCATTATTTTCATTCATGGATAGGTTCTCGGGGTACAATCAGATAAGGATGCATCCTCAGGACATGGGAAAAACTACCTTCATTACATTATGGGGAACATTCTGCTATAAAGTGATGCCATTTGGGTTGAAAAACGCAGGAGCTACATACTAAAAGGCCATGGTAACTTTGTTCCATGATATGATGCATAAAAAAAATTAAAGTTTACGTTGTTGATATGATTACGAAGTCTAGAACAAAAGAGGAACACATCCGAGTTTTGAGGAAATTGTTCCTGAGGTTGAGAAAATTCTAATTAAAGCTCAATCCAACAAAATGTACTTTTGGAGCTAGATCCGAAAAATTACTGGGCTTCATAGTCAATGAGAAAGGAATAGAGATCGACTCCGACAAGGTCCAAGCTATACAAGAATTGCCTCCACCGTGCACTCAAAAAGAAGTTCGAGGTTTCCTAGGAAGGTTAAATTACATTGCTCGATTCATTTCATAGTTAACCAAGAAATGTGATCCCATCTTTTGTCTTCTGAAGAAACACAATCCAGGCGTGTGGGTGATAAATGCCGAAGCTTTCGATAGGGTCAAGCAATACTTGTCAAATCCTCCAGTATTGTCACCCCCATGCCCGGTTAGACCATTAATCCTTTATTTGACAATATTCGATCACTCTATGGGATGTGTGCTGGGTCAACATGATAATTCGGGAAGAAAAGAAAAGGCGATATACTACCTTAGTAAGAAATTCAATGAATGTGAGATAAGATATTCGCCAATTGAGAAATTGTGTTGCTTTTTGATTTGGGCAACTCGGAGGCTGAGACAATACCTGTTGTACCACACGACTTGGTTGATATCAAAATTGGATCCTCTAAAGTATATGATGGAGTCAACTGCTTTAAATGGAAGGAAGGCCAGATGGCAAATCCTACTTTCTGAATTCGAAATCATCTATGTGAGTCAAAAATCTATGAAAGGGAGCGCAATAGCAGATTTTCTAGGTAGTAGAGCTTTAGAGGATGATGAGCCATTGAATTTTGATTTCCCTAATGAGGACCTAATGTATGAAGCAGCTGTGAAGGAAGACACCCTAAAGGATCATCTTTGGAAGCTAAATTTCGACGGAGCATCAAATGCTATTGGTAATAGAATTGGGGCAGTGTTAGTATCCCTAAATGGAGATCACTATCCATTCACTTGCAAGTTAGATTTCGATTATAAAAATAATATGGCAGAATATGACGCGTGCATCATAGGACTCTGGGCGGCCATGGAGCCCGAAATTAAAGTACTAGAAGTATATGGAGATTTTGCACCTGTGATCTACCAACTAAAAGGCGAATAGGAGACGAGAGATCCCAAATTGATTAATTACTGAAGGATAGTTATGGGGTTAATTGAGGAGTTTGATGATATCACTTTTAGTTATCTCCCACGAGAAGAAAACCAAATGGCAGACGCTTTGGCCACTTTGTCTTCCATGATCAGAATAAACAAACAAGAGGACATGAAGCTTATTCAAATGAGTATCTACGAAGCCCCAGCACATTATTACAATGTAGATGAAGGAGAAAGAGATTATCACCCCTGGTACCAATATATATTACGATACGTGAGAAATCGTGAATATCCTGAACAAGCGACCGAGAATGATAAGAGGACGTTGAGAAGACTAGCCTGTGACTATGTCTTAGACGGTGAGATCCTGTATAAAAGAAGAAAGGATCAGGTACTGTTGAGATGTGTTGACACTGTGGAAGCTAAGAAAATTCTGGAAGAAGTCCACGAGGGTGTTTGTGAACGCATGCTAATGGTTTCACAATGGCTAGACAAATTATGAGATTCGGATACTATTGGTCTACCATGGAGGGAGACTACATCAATTATGCTAAAACATGTCATAAATGACAGATCTATGGAGACAAAATTCATGTACCTCCTTCGCCTTTGCATGTTATGACTTCCCCATGGCCTTTCTCCATGTGAGGCATGGACGTCATCGGGCCGATCTCTCTAAAAGCTTCAAATGGGCATCGGTTTATTTTTGTAGTCATCGACTATTTCACCAAATGGGTAGAAGCTTCTTCATATGCCAGTGTTACTAAGTCGGCAGTCAGCAGATTCCTAAAAAAGGAAATCATATGTCGATATGGAAAGCTTGAGAGGATCATATCCGACAAAGCGTTAAATTTGAACAACAGCACGATCGCGGAGGTCTGCAGTCAATTTAAAATTAGACATCACAATTCGTTACCGTATCATCCAAAAATGAATGGTGCAGTGGAAGCAACCAATAAAAACATTAAGAAGATTGTGGGAAAATGGCTAAAACCTATAAAGATTGGCATGAGAAATTACCTTTTGCTCTCTATGCTTATCGAACATCAATCAGGACCTCCACTGGAGCAACTTTGTTCTCATTGGTTTATGGAATAGAGGCAGTGTTACCCATCGAAGTTGAAATTCCTTCCTTCGAGTCTTGTCAGAGCTAAAATTAGATGAAGCCAAATGGATCCAATCTTAATATGATCAGCTAAACTTGATTGAGGAAAAGAGGCTAAGGGCTATTCGCCATGGTCAGATGTACCAAAAGAGGATGATGCGAGCTTATGAAAAAAAAGTTTGACCAAGAGAATTTCATGAGGCGGACTTAGTTTTGAAAAAGATCACCCCATACAAAAGGATTTCAGAGGGAAGTGGATGCCAAATTGGAAAGAACCTTATGTGGTGAAAAAGGCTTTCTCAGGAGGAGTACTGATCTTGGCTGAGATGGATGGGAAAAACTTACCCAATCCTATAAACGCAAATTCAGTCAAGAAATACTATACTTGAAGAGGAAAAGAGGCCAAAGTGAAAACCCGCAAAGGGCGCTTTGAGACCTTCTAAAAAAAATGATGATGAAAAATGGAGAGGCCAAGGCGAAAACCTGCAAAGGGCACCTTGAGACCAAAGTGGTTTTGAGTTGAAAACCCGAAAAGGGTGGCTCAAATTGCAATCAACGATGGGGCATGCGGTAATCTTGCCATACCTGAATTAAGAAGGAGGAGAGATGTTATGTCTTGGATCATCAACAAAGTACTCTTGATCTTCTAAAACACATATTGAGCTTAAAATGATCTTCAGAAAGTCCATACAGAAAAGCTCAACCTGTGATATCCAGGGCATCTATCTTGTCCCCTAATCATTTTGTATTCCAGTAATGCTTGCTTCCTTTAATTAACTTATTCTTTTCAGATTTCGTTTCTGATAAATTTCCATTTTTGTCCATCATTTATGATTATTTTCAAGCATTTTGTATTAAAGTAATGATTAATGGACTAATAATATTTTCATAAAAGGAGTTTTGAATATTACCCTGAAAACTTCTAAATAATATGAAAACCTGAAATAGGACTTTTATTTAGAACTCACCAAACCTAAGGGTTGGAAATGTTTGAGAAGGAAACTCTGAACAGTGACTATTTCTTCAAATTTGCTATAAAAAATGTCGGTTAAATAAGAAGACAGGATATTATGCCAGTGATACAACTTGAAAGAACAATGAGAAATGTCAATCCTAAGCTTTCAAAAAGGGATCATTCTCATGAAATTCTGCATTCATGCAAAACACACTTAGTTAGGAGCATTCAATTCAATCTAATCATTTCATCCTAATCATTCTACAAAGGATCATCCTCATGACATTCTGTATGTATGCAAATGTCATCCATAATACATTTAGCTAGGAGCATTTGATTCATTCCGATCATGGTATCCTAATGCATAAGCATAAATCCATAAATCAAATCCATAGGTCATGTTCCCAAAAGGATGGTGTAACAAGATCGATGAATCCACAGGTCCAGTACCTCTAAAGTTGCAAAAGATCAGATCAAATAGTAAACCTTATCTCCCTGAAGTTGCAGTAGAGCAGGTTGAAATCGCAAGTTTTGTCTCCCCAAAGTTGCAGTGGAGCAGACTGAAGACAATTAATCCTATCACCATGAAGTTGCAGTGGAGCAGATTGAAGACATAAATTATAGATCTTATCTCTCTAAAGTTGCAGTAGAGCAGATCAAAATAAACCTTATCTCCCTAATGTTGCAGTGGAGCGGGTTGAAGTCACAAGTCTTATCTTCCTAAAGTTGCAGTGGAGCAGATTAAAGATAGTTAATCCTATCTCCCTGAAGTTGCAGTGGAGCGGATTAAAATGACGAATCCTATACCTCTGAAGTTGCAGTAGGTCGGATTGAATTTACCATACAAGTCTTATCTCCCTGAAGTTGTAGTGGAGTAGACTGAAGATAGCAAATCTCATTTCCCCAAAGTTGCGGCGGAACAGATTGAAGCTACAAGTCTAGGATCGAAGTGCTAGTTCTCATGCCCCTGAAGATGCAGTGGGATGGAATAAAGCTACTCAAAGAAGAAAGGCACCGAAAGAAGTCCAAGATTCGAAGACCGGACAAAATTGGTCCTTTTTGAAGTCTTTACTCTATTCTCGTTACACGACAATGAGCAAAGAGGGGCAGTTGTAGAAGGCTCATTTCGTCCGGGCCCGTCAGATAGTAAACCAAATTCAAAACAAATAATAAAATTGATAAAATATGAAATAGGTCCAAATTATCAAAATTCTAATAAACAGTCCATCAAGTTTTAATTTACAGTAGCCCAAATTACATTCAACCCGAGCACAAATTACTGATTACAACAGGCCCAATAGAGGCCCAAAGAAACAACCCAAATGCCCAAAATGAAACAAAATCAGAAACCTTAGCCAACTAGGGTATGCCGCAGGCCCTTTCATCCGGACGCCCTACCTCCGCACGGTGCCATGTTTGCGTAACAGCCTCGTACGCTCCTCCGTATGACCTCCACTGCACGTTATACATCTGTACAAGAAGACAAACAAATGACAGTAGGAATATTTTTTCTTTGTATATTTTTCTTATTTCGACTTTCAGCCTTTAAAAAGGAAAGAAACCATTGTAACATTTTTTACGCATACTGAATACAGAAAATTAAAAAGAAATTAGAAACATAATTCTGAAAGGTGATTCTCAGTTCTCAATAATCTTTTTCTTTCGCTTCTCTTTTATTTTGAATCTTTGTTCTGTTTGCTAGTGAAAATCTAAAAAGAAAAGGGGTTTGCCGGTATAAAGTGAACCGTTCGACTGCTTCCTTCGTCGAAATCGGAGTGAAGGGGGTCTGTGAGGTTGAGAATGCCGAAGCTTTCCGGCCTGATTTCATAAGGAACTTTCGAATAGGCCTGAGTCCATCATGAGTCTGTCAGTAGTCGCCGATTGGTATGGTGCTTTAGTGGTCGGACAGTGTGGGTTCTTTTGATGCGGTAGAGAAAGGGGGTAAAATAAGGGCTAGGGTTTTGGTTTCAAAAGAAAGAGGGACCGAGTTTCTGCTTTGTTTTTTCTTAGTTTTTTTATTATTTTAAATTGTATGGAATGACGCCATTTGGAGCCTGATGAAGTGTCCTCAAAACGACGCCGTATGGATTGACCTGATTTGACCCGACCCTATACCCTCAGGATCCGCGCGTTTTTGCGGTGAAGGGATATTTGCGCAATAAGCCCTCCCGCTTTTTTGGTGAGGTGCAATGTGGTCCTGCATGTTTCTTTATTTTGTCATTTGGCCCCTTAATTTTTACTTCTGGTTCATTTGGGTTCGCGCTGAAACGATGAGTTTTAAGGGTTTAGGCTAATTGATCATTTAATCCCTTTTCTTCGCGCGCGTTTTCCATCTGGGTCCTCCTGTTGACTTAATGTTTAGCTTTTAAATCTCTAATTTTGTTTTTATTTTAATCTCGTCCCTAATCTGTTTTAATTTATTTATTATTCTATTTTCATGTTTCTGTTTTATTATTACCGTTATTACTATTTATCCTTTTATTTCCTATTATTTATAAATATATATCATTTATATTAAGTTTCCATAGTATCTATTTTAAATACTCTTATATATGTTATATAATTTAAATTATTTCATACTTTTATTTATCATTTTAAAGATCATTTTATGACTACTTATTTGAAGACATTGTATATTAATTATTTTGAACATTTCAAGCATATTTTTGTCTTCAAATAATTTTTATATAATATTGGTTTTAATTACTTTTCATTTTACATTCGTTTTTTATATATTATTTTGCTCCATTTTCTTCAATAGCTAATGTTGAAATTGTGTTATATGATTATTGCTATTGTATGGATTATAAATTGTTAATTTGTAACTATTAATTATTTGTGATTCATCATTGTAATATTTGATGTATGAATTAATATCTTGCTTCATATATTACTATTCTGTTGTATCTTATGAAAAATGTTGTGTTTTAATGTTATTTCGGTTTTAAAATCTTTTTTACTCAAAGCTTTTTTAAAAATGAGGCAATGCTCGTGTTTGGGAGGTTTCAAGAAAATTGTTCCCTAACTTACTAGGTTCCGATTCTTCTCGTTAAAACCTAGCAACCGAGTACCCTTTTTTCTTTTAAATCAAAATGCATAATATTTTAAATAAAAAACTTATTCTCGGGAATTTAAGACATTGTGCCCTAACTTACTAGGTTCCAATTTTTCATAAGGCCCAAATAACCGAATACCCTTCTCAAACTTTATTAGTGGTTTTTTTTTTAAAAATCAAAAGATAAATTTAATTTCGAGAATATAAGATGTTGTGCCCTAACTTACTGAGTACGATATTTTATTTCTTCGAAGTAAGAAGTTTTGGCATCCAATTTGATTCTATCCAAATGTATCTTAAACAAATGGATCGTAATCTAGAATCTTTTCAAATTTTCGACATTAAGACATTAAGTAATCAATTAGGTACCCATTTTTTGGGCACTACGTGGGTGCTAACCCTTCCTCTTAAGTGACCGGCTCTCGAACCCATTTTCTCGAGTTTTTATTGACCAAAATATGATTTAGTAAATCAAAATTTTCAATTTCAAGGTGATCCGATCACACCTCAAAAAGGGGTCGGTAGCGACTCCAGTTTCTTTTTTCTAGTCGACGCCATTTTTCTGTAACACCCCAAACCCAGCCCAGAAGTTAGGCCCGAATCTGGTGTGTCACATTGAAGAAAACATATAAAGGATTTGTGATTCATACTAAAATAAGTTTTGTTAAAATCAAGAAATACAAGTTTGATTTGAGACATTTGATAAAATACTACTAACCTCGAAGATTGATTGATAAATCGATAAATTTGAACTAATGCTCTTATAAAACCGTCTTTGCGATTGTTAAAAACTTGTTTGAGAATTACAGCCTCTTTGTTAAAACCCAAAACACTTAAGCAATTGTTATCTACTTGAAAACGTAATTATCTTTAAAAACCTTTTTGGTTGCGAAAACATATTTGAAATAAACGATTTACGAAAATATGACGTTTGGAAATAGAGTTGCAGAAACCTTTTGAAAACATTGCGAAAACGTAGATAAAATACAAGTATTTTTGAGAGGTTAATTGATGAGTCGAAAATCGAGGTAGTGAACTTTAACTGTGACTTTTGAAAATGTCATCGATAATTTGAAAGAGAATTTCCGAGTTAAATCATTTGTTAATCTATTTTGGAAAACCTTTACTTAAGATTTTTAGAAAAATCCCCGTTTAAAAACAATTCAAGCATAATACTAAGTACGAAAAAAAACATAAGCAAAATAAAATATTCTAGAGGCCTTATTACAACACAAAATAAACCCAAAATAGTAAGAATAATAAAGTGAACGAAATCAGGAAACTAAAGTTCAACAAAAACCATTTCCGAAGTATGGCCTCCACCGAGTCATCCATGGCCCAAGTCCACGTCACTGAGCATTACCTACAAGGGTTAAGAGAAAAGGGAGGGTGAGTTACAAGAATTCAGTGTGAAATCCCCTTACCGTTGTTCACTGGGCCAAAATCTCATTAAGCAATTATTTGGGCCTAAGCCTACATACAATAATAATAATGTAATGAATATAACATGAATATGAAATGCAATTCCCAAACCAAGCCTAGTATTCAATCCTCTACACACCACCCGTACCAACCAACACACCTGTGGGGAGCTTTAGTCACCCACCCCGCCAACACACCAAACGTAGGCATTAAGCCATTTATAACAGATTATTTGTGGACAAGCCACCAGAATAATAGAATTTACGTGGCATAGCCACTAGAAAGATTGTGACAGAGTCACCAAATATGTGGCAGAGCCACCAAAATTATGTAGTAAAGCTACCAAAACTTCTCTTCATCATTATCCCATCCCATGCAATTCATGTATATGCATCATACATATCAAATCATGATATTTACGAAAATAATAACAATAATTAAAAATTTAGAGATTTATGACAAACAAATTGGCCCAATAACACTTTGCAAAATTGGCCCACTAGAGCAATATATCAAATCGGCCTATTTTATCACATATCCATTCGGCCCATTTAATCACATATCAATTCGGCCCATTTAGTCACATATCAAAGGCCCATTTAGTCACATATCAATTCGGCCTATTTAGTCACATATCAAATCGGCCCATTTAGTCACATATCAATTCAGCCCATATAACAAAATATCAGATCGGCCCATTAATCAATATGTCCAATCAGCCCATAAGGCAAAATGTCAATTCAGTCCATTAGGCAATATCGTATTTCGGCCCTTTAAGGGCATTTCGATAATTCGGTAATCTTACCCACTAAGGGTATTTCGGTAGTTCGATAATCTTACCCACAAGGGTGTTTCGGTAATTCAGCTCATAGGGGTATTGATCGCTGCAAAACAGTCTAGTTTTAATATTTGTAAAAGAGTGATCGAACCTGTAGACTGATTGCGACAACGATAGAGGCAAGCACACCTATCAAACAGTAGTATAGCTCAGGCAAGAATATCTTATCGAACCCAAGGAACCTAAAAGTACTACTACTCACTTTCTTTCTATTATTTAGCCTTAAATATGGAGTGATTAATTAACTTATCTAAGACTAATGAAATACTTAAACTAAATGCAAAGATAAAAGAATAAACTGGGAAAAGACTTTGGAAAACTCAGTTGATAAAGACGATACCCTCGGGAAGAATCCACCTATGACTTCACTTATTATCTAACTTTCAATTCATATGATTTCTTTTTACTTAGCTTGATCCGTGAGACTCCCTAACCTATATTAAACCTTCTCTCAAAGCGAATAACGTCAAACCTTAGGTTAATTAGTGGAACTCTCGTTCTATTATAATAATCCCCTAAGGAAGTAGTAAATCGATCAATGGACTCCCAAATTAGGTTTCACCCTAATCCAACCCTATCTCTAGGCGCCCGATCAACTCCGCTTAATTATGCTAGATCTACTCTTAGGAAGGGTCTATTCCACCTCTACCTAAGCACATCAGATTAAATTAAGCCA
Source organism: Gossypium rotundifolium (assembly GCA_025506655.1). Lineage (NCBI taxonomy): Eukaryota > Viridiplantae > Streptophyta > Magnoliopsida > Malvales > Malvaceae > Gossypium > Gossypium rotundifolium. The sequence continues at coordinate 41,837,270 of CP106725.1, read as the reverse complement.
CATAATTAAGACCAAACCAAGTATTTATCATATAAACCAATAAATCAAATAACAAAATCCATTATAGGTTTCATCCCCTTCAGGTATCTGAAGGATCTAGTTCATAATAAAATAAGAAAACATCTCAAGAGAAAAGATAAAACAAAACATAAGAAATCCCTAAAAACCCTTGAAGGAATTGAAGGAGAGCTCCTCCGTCTTGAGTAGAATTCTGACTCTTCGAGATGGATCAACTGGCTATCTTCGAGTAATTCCCTAAACGAGTAAAGCTCGCGTAAAACTCGCTAAAACACGATGATCTTGAATTGTCGCCTTGGATTGTTTATATAGACGTTTGGGATGCTTTACTTGGCTCCTCAGTACTCGTAATTCAAGTGAAATTCATCCTAAATGTTTGAGTAGACTTAGGATTACATTTCTTGGGCTTCAAGCATCCAATTTCAAATGAAATTGCTCTTCCCCCAGTAGGGGCACGGCTAAGGCACGCCCGTGTGATTCGTGGTCTAGCCTGTGTCTCCATTTTGTTGATTTAGGCACGGCTATGACACGTCCGTGCAATATCTAGGTAGAGGCCGTGCTTTGGGTCTGCCAATTGGGGCACGGCCGTGTACATTGGGGTCAGGCCGTGTTGGGCTTTTTGTCAATGAGGCACGGTCGTGTAAATTAGGGTCTGACCGTTTGCAATCTAAATATTGGGGCACGGTCGTGTGGCATGAAGTCCTGGCCGTGCCGACTTCTTGGGTTGGCCCACTTTGGTCTGTTTTAAACTCGTTTTGCGTCCTTTGTATCCTTGGGTGCTTTCTTGAGTATAAGACATGAAAAGAAAGGATTAAGAGCACCTTTTTACATAAATTAAGGATAAATTCATCCAAAAGCATACTAAATGCGAGATTAAAATATGTTACTTTTACGGTTTATCAAATACCCCCACACTTAAGCTTTTGCTTGTCCTCAAGCAAAATTCTCAATTTACAATTAAAACGAACTTTCCAAAATTCATAATTCCCATTGACAATGCCTCATCATAATTCATAGATAATTTATACATGGATCATTTAGCTCGAAGTGCCCTAAAGATTCAAACGAGATAAGTCATGATTTTGTAGCATGAAAACATAGGTGTCTCCCCTTATTTAAATAATTACCTTTGATTCAAAATCAACAAGGATTGACATCCTCACTAAAGATTCACTCAAAGCACTCAAAGTGTTTAAGGCTCAAGAAAAGCGCTCAAAAGTCGAACTCGAAAAGCTAATCCCATAGGCTTGCTCGAAAATCAAATCTCCACCATCAGTATATGCGATGATAAATGATCAAAAGGTCTTTATTAGGGTTGTAACGGGCTTGGGTTAAAAGGTGTGGATAAAGGCTGAATTAGAGAGTTAAAATTGAGATTGAATTGACTAATTACCTAATCAAAAAATAATGAACAAAATATGAATATTTACATCGAATGAAAAGTAATAATACCACTATTGATAATTACTCTATAATAAAGAGTATTTTCTTCACTTTAAAATTTGATAATACTTTAATACGAGTTTTTTCTTCAACAATTGGAGTTTAAATGCTCTAAGCTCTTTTATTGAATAAACTTGGATTTTTTTAATTAAGAACAAACTAAGTAAAACTTAATAGAAGGAACTTTGATAATTGAAATAACCTAATTTGGCAATTGAACAAGTCAATTCTCGATAGAGGGGTAGTCAAAAGAATGTTGATAACAAATACAAAGGGATTTTGGGTTAATATTAGTGGGTGAGTCAATAAAAAGGTTGTTAGGATTCAACGGGGTTCACTAGGGGTTAATTTGTGTAGGTAGGCTTTTTAGTGGAGTGAACGGGTTAAAACCTAGGTGCCTTTATCATCCCAGTATATCAAATCATTATTGTGGTCTCGACATGCGTAAATGAGGCAAGTTCTAGAATAACAGTTCAAAGTTGACACACTTAATATCAATAAAAGTGAGCATGAAAAATAATATATGCTCTATAAGGCTCAATATCTCACAGAAATTATGGGTGTTTTTGACATCAATCCCTATATATTTCAATTTTCAAAGTAATACTTAGATTTAGTTGAACAACCTATCAATTTTTATTTTTGAAAAATAGACTTATCATGCTTGATTCTCTAGTATTCTTCAAATTTAATCATCAATGCACAATTAACTATGATTTGTTCTAAAACATATCAATAAAAATCATAAATCATTAGAAATTTCATCCTAATTAATATTATGAGAATAATACTTAAGATCAAGACTAATTCAGGGTTTTGAGAATCATGCAAAAAGTTAGACACTATTACCCCCACACTTAAGATGTACATTGTCCTCAATGTACAAAGATAGATAATGACAGTAATGGGATAAATCAAAAGAGAAGGGAGAAAGTGACACTTCCTGAATTTTTGGATGGAGTCCAAAGTACATTCCTCGGGTGATGTTTATGTGAATATGTGTTTGTGCGGCATGTAATTTAATCTACAAAGGTACTTAGTTAATAATTTTTGAATAGGGATTGCATATGAGGTTAGATAGCCAATGGTATAAAAATAAAAATAAAAATAAAAAAAACATAAAATACTAATAAAGTTCAAAAATAGAAGCATTATTAATCAAACATTTAAAATAGGAAAATATATGTCAAAAACAATCTATGAGAACTCGTAAATCCTCATCGTTAGTTGGATCACAGGGTGGTCTGGTGGCGATATGTGAAAGTGATGATAGATTTCTTTGAAGGGTGGCCTCGATCCCATCAAGACGTCGAGCATTGCCAGTAAACTGCTAGGTACAATAGTGCTCGAGCTGAGTGAGGCGTGCAGAGATATCTGCCAATGAAGTCACTGAACATGATGGCTGCTGGTTCGGGACTAGTGGTACATCATTAGGAATGTCCTCGAGCACCTCCTCTTCTGTAGCTAGTCTGTATTGAAGAGGGTCCGTTCCACGACGTCATTTGATCATATTCATATGTAACATTGTTTGTATCCCTTGGGGTGTCATGTATCCGATCAGTGTGAGTGAGGACCTTTGCTGATCGGTGTCGAAGAGATTAAAGTGCCGAGCTAATCACTTTATGTATGGCCCTATTAAAATGATGCCCTTTCTGTGTGCCTCTGTCTGATGCTGCATTGCGCATGCGATAAAATACGCCACATCGAAAACATGTCCCTCAGACATGCATGACAAGAAGTAGATGTCTTGTTTATTAACGACGCCTGTGCTTTCTTTGTAACCTGTAATTGTATGAGCAAGCATAGTATGAATATACCTGAGAGCTAGGGAAAGGGCGGTTGCCTTTGAACGACTGGGGTTATAGTTTCTTGTAGTAGGGTGTAAGCTTTGCTAGCAGGCGATTTGAGTGGTGTGAAGGTCACGGTTTAAATCGTCCAGAGGATTTTCGTCAATAAATTTCGGAGTGTAGAGACCAAGGGCCGTACCAAATTTTGGTACGCTTAAACATCGTATTGTGCCCCCGAGACAAAATTGGATAGTGCGGGGTCATCATACTGAGCCATCACTATTTGCAGTGTGAAGGTGGAACAAAATTCGAGTGTGAGTTCCAAGTAAGTAGGCTCGATTATAGAGAAGAACTGCTCCTATGGCTCATTGCTATGAGGGCTCGGATATCGATTGTCAGTCTGATTTGTTCTATTGCATTCCAATCCATACATCTTTCGGTGCCTCAAGGATGTTCCCAGAGTGCCTTATATCGTTCTTCTTGAGTGTTTTGATTAAATTGGAGAAAGCGGTGTCGAATTTCTGATGAGGCGCTGGCCGAAGATGGTTCAGGTGTTTTTCTTTTCTTGCTTGGAACGGCTCTTTTAAGACGTGATGACGACAGAATTCCAGGGGTGGTTGTATGTACGAACACGGGTGAAGCACGGTGGTGGCAGCGGCGTGGCGTGTGGTAGCACAGTTGTGTTGCGGGCGTGTGACTTGTTTTTGATTGCTTATGCTGAGGGGAGAGGTAGTTTCGAGTGGTGGAAGGTGTGGGTATGGTAGAAATTTTAGGGAAGGAGGCTGAGAATTGTGTCTAGGGTTTAAAATGGGGGAGGTTTTTTCGGTTAATTTTCTTATATAAGGAAGGGAACATGGCCACCTGACAGACCGTGTTAAATTTGAACTGCCCGTGCTTTTCGCGATTGCTTGGAATTGGGCGCGATTTAGGGTCTTTAGCACGCCCGTGTGATAATTTGACATGCCCGTTCTCGATAAGTCAGTATGTTCACACTGTCACGGTGCACGCTGTGTTCCAGCCGTGTTCGATATGTCAGTAGCCTCACACAATTATGAAGCATGCCTGTGTGATTTTATCGCAGCCTGTGTTGGAAAAAGAGGTTTTCCCTGTTTATGCACGGATATGGGCACGCCCATGTTAAAGGCCGTGTTAATGATCCTGCATTTTTGTTAGATTTTGCAAAACAAAGTTAATGTGTTTAGTGCTCGGGTTGCCTCCCAAAATTGTTTGTTTATAGTCTTAAGCTAGACTCTCCCTATTTTTAGTTCTAAAGGAAGGCTCATGGAGCATAAACTCCTCCCTTGTATCTCCAAGATCTGCACCATTATAAATCTTAAGTCGGTGACCATTTACCTTGAATGTACCCTTAGTGGGATGAGTTACCTTAATGGTGTCATATGGAAATATTGTTTTGATCATGAATGGGCTTGACCATCTGGATTTTAACTTCCCAGGGAATAATTTAAGCCTTGAATTGTATAATAGGACTAGGTCTCCTACTTCGAAATGTCTTGATTGCTTGAGGCGGGCATCATGACATCGCTTTGTTGCTTCTTTGTACAACATTGAGTTCTCACAGGCTTCCGTTCTCCATTCATCTAACTCATTTATCTGCATCATTCTTCTCTTTCCTGTAAGGTCAAGGTCAGTATTTAAAAATTTTATTGCCCAGAAAGCTTTGTGTTCTAACTCGAATGGTAGATGACAACTTTTTCCGTATACGAGCTTGTATGGGGATGTCCCTAGAGGTGTTTTGAATGCTGTTCTATACGCCCATAAAGCATCATCTACTTTAACTGTCCAATCTTTTCTATTTGATTCAACTATTTTTTCTAGAATGCGCTAAAGTTTTCGGTTTGCTACCTCAACTTGCCCACTAGTTTGGGGATGATAAGGGGTGGCTATTTTGTGGCATACTCCAAATTTCTTTAAAACTTTTTCAAATTGTGTATTACAGAAATGAGTACCCCTATCACTGATGATGGTTCTAGGTGTACCGAATCGGGAAAATAGTCTTTTGAGAAATTTAACTACAACCCTAGCATCATTGGTAGGTAAGGCTTCCGCTTCTACCCATTTTGACATGTAATCAACTGCTACTAGGATGTATTTATTTCCAAATGAACTCTGGAATGGTCCTATAAAATCAATACCCCATACGTCAAATATTTCACATGATAGCATATATGTTTGAGGCATTTCATCACGTTTAGAGATGTTACCTGTTCTTTGGCATTTGTCACATGAGGTAACATACCTATTGGCATCTTTAAATAGAGTGGGCCAAGAAAACCTGATTCGAGTATTTTGTGTCTTTGTCTTAATACCACTGTAGTGTCCTCCGATGGTCTGAATGACAATGTTCCGATTTTGCTTGCCTCTGTCCTTGTAACGCATCTTGAATTACCGATCCGCACATATGCAGAAGAAAGGATCCTCCAAAAATAAATTTTCACATCAACAAAGAATAGCTTCTTTTGGTGATGTGTCAATTCTTGGTAGGATGTTGGCTGCTAGATAGTTTGCAATATTTGCAAACCAGGGTACCTTAGAATGTGTTATAGAAAAGAGCTATTCTTCGGGAAACGAATCATTTATTTCATGTTCATCAAGCTCTTTGGTGTGTGGATTTTTGAGTCTTGAAAGATGATCTGCTGCGAGATTCTCAGCTCCCCTCTTATCCTGTATTTCCAAGTCAAATTCCTATAAGAGTAAAATCCATCGTATTAGTCTAGGTTTTGCATCAGGTTTGTTTAAAAGATAACGAAGAGCTGAATGATCGGTGTAAACAACAACTTTAGATAATATTAGATATTGTCTAAATTTGTCAAAAGAAAAAACTACAGCTAGCAATTCTTTCTCAGTCGTGGTGTAATTTTCTTGCGCGAGTGTTAATGTTCTGCTAGCGTAGTAGATTGGCTGAAAATGCTTGTCTCTTCGTTGTCCCAAAGCTGTACCTATTGCAAAGTCACTTGCATCACACATTAATTCGAAGGGTAAGTTCCAATCAGGTGCAATTATAATCAGAGCATTTACTAATTTATCCTTAAGGACATTGAATGCATCTAAACATTCCTAATTGAAATTAAAAGGAACATCTTTTTCTAGTAACTTTGTCAAATGCTTAGCTATTTTAGAAAAATCCTTAATAAATCTTCTATAAAAACCTGCGTGTCCTAAAAAACTTCTAATAGCCTTGACTGAGCTAGGGGGAGGTAATTTTTCTATGGTTTCAACTTTTGCTTTATCTACCTCAATTCTTTTACTAGAAATCTTATGTCCTAATACAGTCCCTTCTCTAACCATAAAATGGCATTTCTCCCAATTTAAAACAAGGTTTGTTTCTTCACATCTCGTTAGAACTCGTTTTAAATTTTTAAGGAAAAGATGGAAAGAATTACCGAATACCGAGAAATCATCCATAAATACCTCCATGATGTCCTCCATGAGTTCGTCGAAGATTGCCAACATGTAACACTGAAAAGTAGCAGGAGCATTACATAATCCAAAAGGCATTCTACGATAAGCAAACGTACCGTATGGGCATGTAAATGTTGTTTCTTCTTGGTCTTCAGGAGCTATGGGGATTTGAAAGTATCCAAAAAGTCCATCTAGGAAGCAGTAGTACATATGCCCGGATAATCTGTCTAGCATTTGATCTATGAAAGGCAAAGGAAAATGATCTTTTCTAGTGGCATCATTCAACTTTCTATAATCTATGCAGACTCTCCATCCTGTAACTGTTCTTGTGGGAATTAACTCATTTTTTTCATTGGGTACTACCGTCATTCCTCCTTTCTTTGGGACTACCTGCACAGGACTTACCGTATTGAGCATCCAATTGTTCTTTCTTCAATTTTACTGGATATGGAATTTTCGTTTCATTTTCTGTAGGCAATGGATTATCGTTTTCACCTTCTACACTCTTTTTCTTGATAATTTCATGTGGTGTCTTTCTTTGTGGTTCAATTAACTATTTGCCACTCCTTAGTGTAACTGCTTTTACCTGCTGTGTGCCTTTGGAAAAAATCTCTGTCCGTATTTCACATAATATCTCAATAAGTAGTCCAACCGACGTGATGATTTCTCTCACCTAAATTTTGATTCCCTCGATCGATCTTTGTTGTTCATCGAGTGTTTCTTCACCTTTTGAGGACGAGAGTTTGTAGTCATCACCAATTTTGTCGAAATCTCTTGAGGTTTGATTCCCTTCACGTGGATAAGGTTGTTGAAAATTTGGAGGAAAATCATGTCTTTGATCATTCCACGAGAAGTCGGGATGGTATCTCCATACTGTAGTATAAGTGTCACTATAAAAATTATTTTGACATCTAGAGTAGTTACCTATATAGTGGACTTGTTCATTTTTCATGCCATATCCATAGGGTGGGTACTCAGGATTCGCCACGCCTCTTAAATTCGAGTTATAATGCATTACTGCGTGTACTTGCGAAAGATTACTCAAACCATCAATCTTTTTATTCGTTATTTCGAACTGATTAGATAACCTGGTGACCACGTCGATGTTGAAAATACCGGTTGCTTCAGTAGGAATTGTCCCCATGCCTTGCCACTATTGATAATTATTCAGTGCCATTCCTTTGAAAAACTAGAATTATCTGTTGAAATTTAAATAAAAGAAAAGTTAGCAAAGTAAAAATAGTAATAACGGGTAGAGTAATAAAAATAGAGCTTTCGTAATATTTTAGAAGTCCCCGGCAATGGTGCCAAAACCTAGATCGCTGCAAAACAGTCTAGTTTTAATATTTATAAAAGAGTGATCGAACATGCAGACTGACTGCGATAACAATAGAGGCAAGCGCACCTATCAAATAGTAGTATTGCTCAGGCAAGAATATCTTATCGAACCCAAGGAACCTAAAAGTACTACTACTCACTTTTTTCGTATTATTTAGCCTTAAATATGGAGTGATTAATTAACGTATCTAAGACTAATGAAATACTTAAACTAAATGCAAAGACAAAAGAATAAACTGGGAAAAGACTTTGGAAAACTCAGTTGATAAAGACGATACCCTCGGGAAGAATCCACCTATGACTTCACTTATTATCTAACTTTCAATTCATATGATTTCTTTTTACTTAGCTTGATCCGTGAGACTCCCTAACCTATATTAAACCTTCTCTCGAAGCGAATAACATCTAACCTTAGGTTAATTAGTGGAACTCTCGTTCTCTTATAATAACCCCCTAAGGAAGTAGTAAATCGATCAATGGACTCCCATATTAGGTTTCACCCTAATTCGGCAAAATCTCGTAACCCTATCTCTAGGCTCCCGATCAACTCCGCTTAATTATGCTAGATCTACTCTTAGACAGGGTCTATTCCACCTCCACCTAAGCACATCAGATTAAATTAAGCCACATAATTAAGAACAAACCAAGTATTTATCATATAAACCAATAAATCAAATAACAAAATCCATCATAGGTTTCATCCCCTTCAGGTATCTGAAGGATCTAGTTCATAATAAAATAAGAAAACATCTCAAGAGAAAAGATAAAAAAAAAAACATAAGAAATCCTAAAACCCCACAAGGAATTGAAGGAGAGCTCCTCCGTCTTGAGTAGAATTCGACTCTTGAGATGGATCAACGGCTATCTTGAGTAATTCCCTAAGCGAGTAAAGCTCAGCGAAAACTCGCTAAAACCTGATGATCTTGAATTGCTGCCTTGGATTGTTTATATAGACGTTTGGGATGCTTTACTTGGCTCTTAAGTACTCGTAATTCAAGTGAAATTCGTCCTAAGTTTTTGAGTGGACTTAGGATTGCGTTTCTTGGGCTTCAAGCATCCAATTCTGAGTGAAATTGCTCTTTCCCGCGGTAGGGGCACGCTAAGGCATGCCCGTGTGATTCATGGTCTAGCCTGTGTCTCCATTCTGTTGATTTAGGCATGGCTATGGCATGCCCATGCAATATCTGGGTAGAGGTCGTGCTTCGGGTCTGCCAATTGAGGCATGGCCGTTTACATCGGGGTCAGGCCGTGTTAGGCTTTTTGTCGACGAGGCACGGTCGTGTAAATTAGGGTGTGACCATGTGCAATCTAAATATTGGGGCACGGCCATGTGGCATGAAGTCCAGGCCGTGCCGACTTCTTGGGTTGGCCCACTTTGGTCCGTTTTAAACCCATTTTGTGTCCTTTTTATCCTTGGGTGCTTTCTTGAGTATAAGACATGAAAAGAAAGGATTAAGAGCACCTTTTTACATAAATTAAGGATAAATTCATCCAAAAGTATACTAAATGTGAGATTAAAATGTGTTCTTTTACGGTTTATCAGGTATTTTCGTAAATTGGTAATATTACCCACTAAGGGTAATTTGGTAATTTCGCAATCCAAACTTAACTACTAATTTGGGCATAAAAATTTAAACTGTCTATCTGCATCGTACTGACTAAATTGACTATAACTTGAGTTAGAAAACTCAAAATCCAAATCCGTAAATTTTCATTGAAACTAGACTCATATTTCTTCTTACTACAATTTTTACAGAATTTTTGGCTTAACCATTTAATACAGTTTATTCCTTAAATTTTCCCTTGTTTCACTGTCCAACGATTCTGACCTCTCCTTCTTTAATTTCAAATATCTCACTGTACAGTTTTCATATACTGCTTCCACTTATTTCTATTGAAAATAGGCTCACTAAGGAATCCATAAATATAAATTATATCCCATAATTCACTTTGTACAATTTTATATGATTTTTCCAAGACAGATTAGGGAACCACGAAATCATTCAGAACCAGTCTCACTAAAATTAACATATCTCAGAATATAAAATTCCTTTTCCTTCTCCGTTTCTTCCTTATGAAAATAGACATAGTAAGCTTTTATTTGATATCTCATTCACTTTCTAATTTCCTTTCTCCTATATTTCATGATTTTTCAAATACATGTCACTGTTTCTAACCAAAACTATTTTATTACAAAATATAATTACCACTACGATCATACGCATGCCCGAGTGATTACGGATGCCCATTTTTTGTTTTCTTCGGTATTTTGACCGATTCACAGAATATTTCATACAAAATTTCAGAGAAGTGTGAGATTACACACCATTTCAGATATGTATACGAAAGGTACGGGATTACACACCTTATTATAGGATCCGTAACATGATACTCTTCGCGGCACAGTACAATCGGTCAACAATTAGTCCAAACCCAATTTACCACTTCAACCAAATATTTCGATTGATTAACAATCTATATCACTTACCAACAATCCGAGTCTCTTATTACGAGGGATAGATCGAGCGATTTAGTCCCTAAAAATATAATCGATTAGTCACAACCACTATCTCGTTAAGCAAAATAACCGGTCAATGAAAAGATCTAAAAAGAACCATGATGAATCCCTTACCTTAATGATATTAGTTCCGATTTCTAACGATTGTGCAATGGCTACGGATGAGTCAAAGTTTTGGCCTTCCACTATAACTCGATTGATCAAATGAGTGAGTGTCAACACAAATGAGTAGAAATGATTAAAAGAAAAGAGAAGATGTATCAAGGTGTTTGGAGTGTTTCGGTCAACACCAAAAGAGCTATGAACCAAAGAGAAATGTGAGTATTTCGGCAACAAGAAGAATGGTGAAAGATGGATTAAGGTTTTGGCACCCACGGAAGAAGTGAAGAAAATATGCTCACTAATGGCTTGTAAATTCGGCACAAAGCAAAAGAAGGAGTTTGGAGAAAAACACAAAATAGTGCAAAAGTGATTTTTGCCTAACAACACCAAAATTCTACCAAATGACCAAGCAAAATTCAGCTACCTCCCTTTCCCCCAAAACCGTCCACATACATGACCATAAAGGTCAAAAGTTGGCCAACCATACCTTCCATAGCACTTCCCTTGCATGTTCCCCTTACTTGTCCTTTTCTTTTGATTCCCTTCCATCCATTCTTCCTTACCATATTTCCTTAGCCACCTTGCCTTATTAAAAATTCTACCTTGCTTTATTTTCTTCCTCAATCTCCTCTCCATCACCTCAATCTCCTCTCCATCTCCATGATTTCCTCCATGAATCCCTCCACTTGTCCCCTTATCATCTTTTCTCTTTTTTGGCAAAAAATAAAACTCCCTTGATTTCCATGAGATTCGAACCCTAGTTCTCCCATCAGCCAATTCATACCACTTGCCACTAAGCCACAAGCTCCTCTTGTGTATCCTAAATACACCCATTTATTCCTAAGTCCTTCTTCTATTAGCCATAACCACTAAAAGTCCAAAAATGAAAATTCTTCCTATGGCCTAACTTGAACCCGAGACTTCATAGAAACCACATAAACTTCCAAATTCACTTAACTAATAAGTCTAATTTGTAACAATGCCATTCTCTTATTCTCAATTATTGTAAACAGTCCTACACCCAAGGCCCATTGGGCCCAATCCTACTAGGCCCAATTTTGGGATGTTACATTTTCAAACAAAAAAATAGTTTCAACAAACGAAAAATATGATCATTGGCACTACACGAGCGTGCACTCGCTCGTGTGGTAACTAGAATGTATAAATTATGGGCATTCGACTGTTGAGGCCACCATGAACGATCTCATGATCTTGGGGCGTTTTGGGCCTTGTTGTGACGAAATGGGCCATGTTGGCCCAATGAGATTGTGGGCCCCACACGGGTAAATCACACAAACGTGTGAAGATTATTGGGCCAAACTGTATAATTTTCATGACTGAGACCAATTTTGGGCAATATGGGCCACACGAGCGTGTGGGCCTACATGGGCCCGCATTATGGGCCTTGGGCCTACTTTCACTTTTTGTCTGTTAAGGTTGCACAGGTAGCCTAAGATGACTGTGAACCTACTATGGGTCGGTAAGTATACCTGGACCCCCAAACTGATATAAAAATGACTGTTATGCCCCTATGATAAAATGATCAAAATACCCCCATAGGGTAAAATGACCGAAATACCCCCATAGGGTAAAATGATCGATATACCTATATATGGTAAAATGATCGAAATACCTCCATAAGGTAAAATGATCGATATACCCCTACAGGGTAAAATGACCGAAATACCCCCGTAGGGTAGAATGACCGAAATACTCCCGTAGAGTAAAATGATCGAAATACCCCCATAGGGTAAAATGACCGAAATACCCCATAGGGTAAAATAACTGTTATACCCCTAGGAGATGAAATGACTGCTATGGCCGTATGTTATGTATGACTGATTTGCTCTATGATATGTATAATTATGATTGAGCATGACATTTTGCATACACGTATGATATTATGTCACGACATATTACACGGGGATGCGTTGTTATATTTGGAGGAAGTGTACTGTACTGATAAGGTCGCACGGGTCGCCCAAGACTACTGTGGACTTACTGATGGCTTTATGTCGTTCATATTACTAGTAAGGTTGCACGGGTCACCCAAGATGACTGTGGACCTACTGATGGCTATATGCCATTTATTTTACTGCCAGCTTTGCTGCAATATTATTTAGTGCCACAACCGGTGCTAATCTTGGTGTGTCTGGCTGGGTGGGTCGATTTTATCCCCACATGGTGTGTTTGGCGGGACGGAGTGGTGTGTAGAGGCTAGATTGGGTAGGATTTCTGACTGTATCTCTACACCGATTAATGATAGTGTACTGTTACTGCATCGATTAATGATATTACATACTGTTTAGTGCATGAATGATATCTGTTACTGTTATGGGCCAAGGCCCCACTGATACTATTACTGAAGTTGGGCAAATGCCCCACTAATTATTGGTATTGTGATGGGCTCAAGCCCAATCATTACTGTTACAGGAAAGGGCTTAGGCCCACACTGAACTAAACTATTATCGTAATGGGCTCAGGCCCAAACTACATTTATCTACTATTTAATTGACTGGTTGCTTATTAGGGATTACACGCTGAGTTTTCGTAAACTCACCCCTCTGTTTAACTTACAGGTAATCCCTAGTCATAGGCAGGTCGGTGCTGCGAGGGACTCGATGATGGCCACACAATCGCATCAGGTTTTGTTTTTAGGTTTTTATTTATAAGCAACTGAATTTTGGGTTTTTTTTTTTGTGATAAGGCCTCTTTAAAGTTATAAATTTTAAATTGGGGTTTTTATTTATTTAGTTTGATATAAACTGCTAGTTGTAGAAAAAGACGGGTTTTCAAAAGGTAACAGTTTTCAAAGACACCACGTTTTTGCAACATTTCCTAAAAAACTTTCGTAGTAAATGAGATTTTAAAAATTAATAACATTTTAAAAGTGATTAGCTTTTAATGATGCACTTCTTGGAAATGAACAACTCGTTTTGGAATCACCGTTTAATAACAAAATGATTAATTGATTTTGAGGATTTCAACAACAACAAGTTTTACGCTAAACACTTCAATGTGACACCGCCAGATTCGACCATAACGTCTAGGTCGGGTTTGGGGTGTTACAAATTAAATTACATAAAACTTTGTTTCATCTTCTTTAGTGACTTTCACCACCAAAAAAGGGAAAGAAAAACACTATTTTTGGTGCTTGGAGGATTCGATTAAGAACAGCCTATGCATGGTATGTTTTTAAGCTTTGTTTTTAATGATTTTTATGTTTTCGGGATCGTTGTAGCTTAATCTAGCTAGCCCAAGGATTAAATTGCAAAACTTTTAAGGGTTTAAGGTTTTTCCATGAATATGCTTGTATGGTTTTTGATGTTTGATGGAAGATTATGAGTCATTGTTGTTAAATAAACAAGTTTTGTAACGGGATTTTTGATGAAATTGTCATTTAAGGACTTATTTATAGAAGTAGTAAAATTTCATGGTAAAATTGTGAAATGCTAATTTGTATGGGTTGGTGTAGGTCCCTAGTGAATTTGGCTAGTATGAAATGCAGATGACATTGCTTAAATTTCAATTTACGAGCTTAAGGACTAAATTGTAAAGAAGTTAAAATATTAGGCGCAAAATTTTAATTTGTAAAAATATAAATTTTGGACTGAATTGAATAGTATAAGTATTAAATGGATTGAATTTGCCTATTTAGATCAAGATAGACCTCGTACGGATCTAGATCGAGGAAAGCTAAAGCATCGAATTCATTGATCTCGTTTCTACGTCTTTGTCATTGAGGTAAGTTCGTATGATTAAAAAATGTTTTTATTTTATATTGATCTATATATTATGTATTGCTTGCAATGAAATTAAATGGTGGAAATCTAATGATGTTATGACGATTATGGAGTCTCGTTTGAACCTTAGGAATACGTAGGATACAACTGCCATGTCATTAGGGTTACCATGTTTCGGGTGCTGGTCTTGAATGTCCTACCAATGGCTAAGGTCTTGCATTTTTTGCGGATACTCTATAGCTTGTTTGAGCAACATTATGTAGCTTACATTCCGACCTAAATCTTGTGTGAGCAAACCTATTTCACAGCTCATGTGAGCAAAGATGTAAAGGAAAAGGAAAGGTTAGATTACAAGTTTAGCACACTTCGTGTGAGCTTTCCTACGTATCCAATGTTATTCTAAATGGTTCAACGGGCATGAAAAAGAAAGGAACGATAAATGTTAAAATGATCTTTGACATGAATCTATGGAAAGGATTAAAAAGAAAATGTTCAATGAAAGTATACCTATGTTCATGAAAATGATGATTTTGAATGAAGTTGTTCATGAATAATGACTTACCTTATGTTAATTCAAGTGAATTATGAGTTGATGCACTAAAATGTGTTATTGATGATGCTTAGGCTTGAGCGAAGCTTATGGTTGGGTTGTATCATGCTTAATTTTAATGTTATATATTGAAATGGTAAGTTATGTTCATGATTTACGAACTTACTAAGCATTATATGCTTACATAGTTTTCTTTCCTATATGTTATAGACAATCGGAAGCTTGATCGGGTTGGAAGTTTGTCGGAGATCTATCACACTATCCAACGATTATATCGGTAGTTTTTGATGATTTGGCCAAGGATATAATGGCATGTATAGTGAACTTGTGTCTGAATGCTAGTTGATAAGTTTGACATGTATATGTTATTTTGGTTGATGTACTTTTGGTACTTTTGATGCCTTGTTGGTATGTGTTAATATGGCTAAGATATGATGCATGCTTGAGTGATCAAATCATATGTTTATAAGCAAGTTTTAATGATCATGACTATGGTATGTTTGGAAGTGGTATTGATTTATATAAGCATGGTTGAGATATGGTAAGTGTACATGTTTAGGTATGTTTGATTATTTGTAATTGAGGTGCCATGTATGGCATATTGGTTGTATATTAATGGTCTATTGAATTGGTCATTTTATGCATGTTTTGGTAAGGTTTTGGTGCTTTGAATTTGGGCACAAATGATGTTTAGGTGCAAGTTTGAAATGGTGATAGAAATGGCTTGATTTTTGCCAATTTCTTGTCCACATGGCCTGAGACACGAGCGTGTGATTCAGCCGTGTGTAACACACGGCCATGAGATAGCCATGTGTCCCCTATAGGTTTTAATATTTGCAAGTCAGGCTGTTACATGGCCTAGCACACGGCTTGGCACATGGGTGTGTGAGGCCATTTCGAGAGTTACACTGCCTGACACACGGGCGTGTGGCTTGGCCATGTGACCCAACTTTGAAAGTTACACGGGCATGGACACGGGCTAGAACATGACCGTGTCTCCTTATTTCGAATGTTACACGACTGAGACATGGGCGTGTGTCTCAGTCGTGTGAGTCACATGGTGTAATTTTTTCTTGAACTTTTTGAATGATTCCAATTTAGTCTCAAATTGTTCCTAAAGTGTTTTTAGGGCCTCGAAGGATCGGTTAAGGGACGATATGCATGTAGATGAACTATTTATGCCTTGTTTATGTTGAGGTAGTAAATCTATGTTTAAAGTTACAATTTTGCAGTAATGCTTTATAACCCTATTTCGGTGACAAATACGAGTTAGGGGTGTTACATTTGTCACAGAAAATAAAATTCCTTTTCCTTCTCTGTTTCTTTCATATCAAAATAGACGAAGTAAGCTTTTATTCAATATCTTATTCACTTTGAAATTCCCTTTCTTATATTTTTCATGATTTTACGAAATCACGTCACTGCTACTGACTAAAACTGTTTCATTGCAAAAATATGGTTACCACTATGAACCTATGCACGCCTGAGTGATCATAGATGCCAGTTTCCAGTTTTCTTTGGTATTTTGACAAAATCATAGAACATTTCATGCAAGTTTTCAGAGAAGTGTGAGATTATACTCCATTTCAAACATGTATTCGGAAAGTACGGGATTACACACCTTATTACGGGTTGTGCTTTCTATCGATTTTAACACCTATAATGATAGTTGATAGAAGCTTAGTCTCTACTTTGATAATCATAACTAGAAACACTTTAATAGGCTAACTTCACTTACCATGGATGTGATCTCCCTCAGTGCACCAAAAATCGATCCTACCCTTTTGCTACTGAAATCCCATCCTAACAATATTTGGCGGGCGAAAGAGTTGTTAGCAAATATCCCACCTTTGGCCAAAACAAATCTTATAACAACGTTCTTACCCCACTTGCTTGACGAGTCGACGATAATGATTTGGTTAATACAAATCACTTGTGCTCCTTCACCTTGCTGAAAATTGAAAAGGAGATGACCCGAAATACTCAAAGAAAAAAGTACCCAAAACATCACTCTCAAAAAGAAACCCAAAAGAACACTCAAAAGCAAAGAAAAGTTTCGGTTTCTCCCCTTACACCAAATGACCCAAAATGATATTTGGAAAAACAAAAAAACACAAAATGATCAAAGGAGAAGAAACATCTCTCATGCACAAGACTTGCAAAAAGGTATGGAAAATTCAGCTACCCTCTCCTCTCACCAAAACCGTCCATGGCTTGGCAATAAGGTCAAAAGTTTGCCAACCAAAACTTTCCAAAACACTTTCATCTCTTTGGGCCAACATGTTCCCTATACTTTCCTTTTCTTTTGATTCCTTTCCTTACCTTCATCCTTTCCTTGTTTCTTTAGCCACCTTGCCAAAATTAAAAAGTCCACATTGCCATATATATCATCTTGGCCGACATTTAGGGAAAGAATACAAAAAAAAAAAAAAATAGTCAAAATTTTCACAATATGGGATTTGAACCTCTTCTCTCCATGTTCTCCACTTGATGCCATAACCTCCTTGCCATATGCTCATTTATTTACTTAAGTCTTAATGCCACTTACCTTTTCTCCTTAAAGTACTTTAACACAAAAATTTACCTATAGCCTAACTTGAACCCGGAGCTTCCTAGAAACCCCATAACCTTCCAAATTCACTTAAATAATAAGTCCAATTTGCTACAACGCCATTCTCATATTCTTGAAAATTTTAAACATTCTTACGCCCAAGGCCCATTAGGCCCAATCCTACTAGGCCCAATTTCGGGATGTTACAATTCTACCCCCTAAAGAAATTTCATCCTCGAAATTTCCAACTATAGGAACAGTCGCACATCCTTACCTAGCACACTACACTTTCGCTTCGCACTCTGATCTTAATAACACAAATTCCCTTTCTATCTTAATTTTGGAAACTCTTCACATCATCATATATTTAATACTCAGAAGCAAATATGTAATTATCACTCATTCATAAAATTTTCTACATTCAACCAAAACATACCCGTCTTAATGGCAATGGAACAATCCCGAGCCCTATGCTCCTTAGACCCGCATCTCAAACATGCTCCTGACCTCCTCCAGCATTCTCCCGGATGACGCCATCTGCAATAATCACAAGACAGAAAGTTTGGACGTGCCTTAACACGCTTTACAGAAAGAGACTGTGACCCTAAAGAATCGCGATCTATTTTCTTCTTACAGTCCACAGACCCAACTCGAAGTGCTTCACCGATTCCCTTAACCTCTTTCAAAACCTCATTAACTATCTGAGTCAGCTCGTCAACCCCAGCTCGATCATGAGATCCTGTCTCAACCACTGGCAAAACTGGTGCCTCTCTTTCGGGCACATGCCTTGATGCTAAAGATCCAGCCCTAGCACCTCGGCCTCTATCACGGCCACGTCTACCGCGTCCACATCTTCTAGCGCTCATGTTTACTAAATAGATTTAATCTAATTAAGAGTCTTATGAATCAGTATGCTATTTCAGTGTTTATTAATATTTTATGAAATATAAGAAGTAAAGTCTTTTTCGCAAGCACATCCTATAGTCTCAATCTCTACAATTTCAACACCTAAAACTAAAAGTTCTAGAGTGTCCTACAGTCATTTCACAATAATCATAATCATACAATATATACTTAGTTGACTTGGTGCCGAATTCCTGTGATGCCATACTTCTTTTAAAACATACATTTAAAATTCAAATAGCTTTGGAAAATATTTTTGAACCCAAACCACAGTCGAGTTTTGAAACTGGGCTCTGATATCATAAAATGTAACACCTCAAATTCAGCCCATGCGTTATGACCGAATCTGATGTGTCACATGAGAAAAACGTATAAAATCCTTGTGATTCATACTAAAATAGATATTGATTTGTTATAAACAAGAAAACAAATTTGATTTGAAATATTTGATAAAATACAGAGTAAACAAGTTTGGATGTAAATATTTGATAAAATACAACTATTTTTGAGAGGTTGATTGGTGAATCAAAAATCAAGGTAGTGAACTTTAAAATCGTGACTTTTAAAAAAAATGTCATCGATAATTTGAAAGAAAGTCTGAGTTAAAATCATTTGTAAAATTTTAGAAAAACCGTTGGTTATGCTTTTAGAAAAATCCCCATTTTTAAAATAATTCAAGCAACGTAATAAATACGTCCAAACATAAAGCAAATTAAAGTTTACCCCAGAGGCCTTATTACAACTTTAAAACCCGAAATAGTAAAGGTAACGAAATAATACGGAAAAGTAGTTTACTAATGTTTGCAAACATCATTAATGAAGTATGGCCTCCACCGAGTCATCCATGACCCCAAGTCCTTGTTACTGAGCGTTACCTACAGGGATTAAGAAAAAAAAGGGGGTGAGTTACAAGAACTCAGTGTATAGTCCTCTTACTGTTTTTCACTGGGCTTGAACCCATTTAGCAAAATTTTGGGCCTGAGCCCATATAACAATAACTTGGGCCGAAGCCAATTTATGATAACTTGGGCCAAAGCCCATAAAGCATAATCTTGGGCCAAAGCCCATTTACAAAACAGAATATTTCAAATGAATCAAATGAATGTAATGCAATCCCAAACCAACCTAATAATCCATCCGCTACACACCACCCGTACCAACCAACACACCTGTGGGGATCAAGTCAACCCACCCCGCGAACACACCAATCGCAGGCATTTTGCCTTTTATAAAAAATTTAATTGTGGACAAGCCACCAGAATCACAGAATATACGTGGCATAGCCACCAGATAGATTGTGACAAAGTCACCAAAATATGTGGTAGAGCCACCAGATTACTTCCTCTGATCATCAATATCCCAATCCCATGCAGAATTATGTAAATGTAACATACTTAGTAAATCATGATATTTACAAATATAACAATAATGATTAATTCAGATAAAATTTTGGCCCATTAACACTTTGCAAATCAGCCCTTTAAGGCAAATTATCAAATCGGCCCATTAAGCAATATATCAATTTGACCCATTAAACAATATATCAATTCGGCCCATTAAGCAATATATCAATTCGGCCCATTAAGCAATATATCAATTTGGCCCATTAAGCAATATATCAATTCGGCCCATTAAGCAATCTATCAAATCGGCCCATAAGGGCAATTTTCGTAATTCGGCCCATAAGGGCATTTCGGTAAATCGATAATCTCGCAACTCAAGGGTATTTTGGTAATTTATCATCCAAGGGTATTTTCATAATTTCGCAACCCCGGACTTAACTACTAATTTGGGGCATAAAAATTGAAACTTTCCATATGCGTCATATTGACTAAATTGACTATAACTCGAGTTGGAAATCTTAAAATCTAAATCCGTAAATTTTCCTTAAAACTAGATTCAAATATATTATTACTACAATTTTTCTAGAATTTTTGGCTTAGTTGTTTAGTACCATTTATTCCTTAAAATCTTCCTTGTTTCACTGTCCAATGATGTAACATCCCAAAGTTGGGCCTAGTAAGATTGGGCCCAATGGGCCTTGGGGGTAGTAGTGTTTAAAATTTTTGAGAACAAGAGAATGGTACTAAGGCAAGTTGGATCTAGTATGTGAGTGATTTTGGAAGGTTAGGAGGCTTTTATGAAGTCCCGGGTTAAAGTTAGGCCATAGGAAAAATTTTGGTTTTAGGTGAAAAAAACCCTCAGAGTTGGTAGGTAGGCTTTAAGAATAAAATGTGGGGAAAAATGACAAGTGGAGTGTGTGGTGTAGTGGCAAAGTGACGCCACTTAAGGAGCAAGGGGGTGACGCCATAGAGGAAGGAAAGAGGTCCAAGGTTCAAGTCTTGGTGCTTGCATTTTGTTTTCTTTTTAAATGGATTTTTGAATTTGGCCATAGGACTTATATTTAGTTAGCATGATTTTAGAAACAAGGAGCTAGTTGGTAAAGTGGTTAGCAGCGTGGGTTATGTTACAAGGGAGCCTGAGTTCGAATCTCATGAGAAGCAAGGGAGTATTTATTTTGCTAAGATGAGGTGGCAAGAGTTTGAGTTGGATTTAAACTCTGCTAGCGGAAGGATCCCACATCGGAAAGATATAAAGAAGGAAGGTGAGAAGCTAGCTATATAAAGAGCATTCTAGGAGGAGATAAAAGATACCTTGGTAGGCGTTGGGCATAGGAGCTTTGGGAGCGCGGTTTAGCAGCTTCAGAATTCCTATCAAGTGTGTATTCTCTCTACTTTAGTTGTAGAGCGGCATATGCCGAAATACCGATGACACGTCGATAGTAACCACACGAGCGTGTGAGCGCACGTGTGGGGCTTCAACGTGATAGTTGAGGCCATCAGTAGTGTTCTTGTAGGTGTGGGCTATTGGGCCACGATGGCCCGAAAGGGGCTAAGTGGGCCCAATGGGCCCGAGGGCCCATATGAGTAAATTGTATGATTGAGTAGTAGATAGTGAACTAGACTATGTGAATCTCATATATGTGGCTAGGTTTGGGCTAAATGGGCCATACGAGTGTGTGGGCCCACTTGGGACGACAATGGGCCTTAGGCCTATTCACATTATTATCCCTGTTTAGAATACTTGAGTCGTTCGAGGCGACATTGGACCTTCTGTTGGGGCATTAATACCCTGGTTTGTAAAATTATCGAATTACTCCTGGTTTGTGAAATTATCGAACTACCCCTAATTTGCAAAATTACCAAAGTGCCCCCGATTTGCAAAATTATTGAAATACCCCCGATTTGTAAAATTACCAAAATACCCCCGATTTACAAAATTACCAAAATACCCCCAGTTTGTGCAATTACTGAAATACCCTTGGTAGGTAAATTACGAAAATACCCTTGGTAGGTAAATTACAAAAATACCCTTGGTGGGTAAATTACGAAAATACCCTTGGTGGGTAAATTATGAAAATACCCTTGGTGGGTAAATTACGAAAATACCCTTAGTGGGTAAATTATGAAAATACCTTTGGTGGCTAAATTATGAAAATACCCTTGGTGGGTAAATTACAAAAATACCCTTGGTAGGTAAATTACGGAAATACCCTCGATAGGTAAAATGACTGATATGCCCTAGAGGGCAAAATGACGAAAACGCCCCTACATGTTATATGATTATTCTTGTATGTGATTTATGATTGTTATCGTATGATTATTATTGTATGTTGCATTCATGTGTTATTATGTTGCATGGGGATGAGATTATTCGAAAGGGAAGTGCGGATAGGATCGCATGGTCGCTGACGATTGTGGATCCACCAAGGCTTTAGCCATCGACGACTATCTTTGCACCGATAAGTTAGTCCGTGTCGGTGCTACATAAGGAGTGTAGGGATGGGTGGGTCGATTAAATCCCAGAGTGTGTGGGTTGGTATGGGCATTAATGCATTGCATATGTGGTTTTATTTAAGATGGGCTCGAGCCGGATAAATATGATTTGTGACATTTATTGGTTAAGGCCCAATCGAGGCTTTTATGGGCTAAGGCCCAATTACCACATTCTTGAAATGGGCTTCTACCAAACTGCTTGTGATTCGTGTTCTTATTGATGAGGTTATGCACATTGTGTTTTCGTAAACTCACACCCTCTTTTAATATTTTTCTCGGGTAATCCTCGGTAAGCGGTTCGACGTGCTAGAGGACTCGGAGGTGTACGCTTCTGACGATTTGGACTCTAGTATTTTACTTATTTTTAACTTGGGTTAATATTTTATAATAAGGCCTCTCTTATATTCTAGTTTTAGTTTTGGATTTTTAGTTTATTATGTTTTAAATCTGCTAAACTTTGTATCACGGTTTTCCAAAATAATATCTGCTTTCAAAATACTACGCTTTCGCGAATAGGTCGTAAACATCACGTTTTCATAAGTCAATCATTTTAATTAAGTTTTCGCAACAAATAATTTTTTTTTGGTAATAACTTTTTAATAAATGTCGATTAATAATGAACAAACGCAAACTGAGACTTTAATTTTTAATAGCAAGAAAGGTTTTCAAATAGAACCATGGTTTCTTGAAAAGCACGCCAATGTGGCACGCCAGATTCGGGCCTAACTTCTAGGCTGGGTTTGGGGTGTCACAAATGATTCTGACCTCTCTTACCTTAATTTCAAATATCTCATTGTACGGTTTTCATATATTGCTCCCACTTGTTTCTAATGAAAATAGGCTCACTAAGGAATCTATACATATAAATTATAACCCATAATTCACTTTGTACAATTTTATAAGATTTTTCCAAGACAGATCAGAGAACCACAAAGTCAATCAGAACCAGTCTCACTAAAATTAGAATATCACAGAAAATAAAATTTATTTTCCTTCTCTGTTTCTTTCATATCAAAATAGACACAGTAAGCTTTTATTCGATATCTTATTCACTTTAAAATTCCCTTTCTTCTATTTTTCATGAGTTTTCAAAATCACGTCACTGCTACTGACTAAAACTGTTTCATTGCAAAAATATGGTTACCACTAAGAACCTACGCACGCCCGAGTGATCACAGATGCCAGTTTTCAATTTTCTTTGGTATTTCGACCAAATCATAGAACATTTCATGCAAGTTTTCAGAGAATTGTGAGATTACATACCATTTCAAACATGTATTCGAAAGGTAAGAGATTACACACCTTATTACGGGTTGTGTTTTCTACCAATTTCAACACCTATAATGATAGTTGATAGAAGGTTAATCTCTACTTTGATAATCGTAACTAGAAACAATTTAATAGGCTAACTTCACTTACCATGGATGTGATCTTCCTCAGTGCACCAAAAATTAATCCTACCCTTTTGCTACTGAAATCTTGTCCTAACAATATTTGGTGGGCGAAAGAGTTGTTAGCAAATATCCCTCCTTTGGCCAAAACAAATCTTATAACAATGTTCTTACCCAACTTGCTTGGCGAGTCAAAGATAATGATTTGGTTAATACAAATCACTTGTGCTCCTTCACCTTGCTGAGAATTGAAAAGGAGATGACCCGAAATACTCAAAGAAAAAGTACCAAAACGTCACTCTCAAAAAGATACCCGAAAGAACACTCAAAAGCAAAGAAAAGTTTCTGTTTCTCCCCTTACACCAAATGACCGAAAATGATATTTAGAAAAACAAAAAAACATAAAATGATCAAAGGAGAAGAAACATATGTCATGCACAAGACTTGAAACAAGGTATAAAAAATTCAGCTACCCTCTCCTCGATCACCAAAACCGTCCATGCCTTGGCAATAAGGTCAAAAGTTTGACAACCAAAAGTTTCCAAAATACTTTCCTCTCTTTGGGCCAACATGTTCCCTATACTTTCCTTTTCATTTGATTCCTTTCCTTACCTTCATCCTTTCATTGTTTCCTTAGCCACCTTGCCAAAACTAAAAAGTCCACCTTGCCATATATATCATTTTGGCCGACACTTAGGGAAAGAACACCAAAAAAAAAGTCAAAATTTGCACAATATGGAATTTGAACCTCTTCTCTCCATGTTCTCCACTTGATGCCATAACCTCCTTGCCAAATGCTCATTTATTTACTTAAGTCTTAATGCCACTTACCTTTTCTCCTTAAAGTACTTCAACACAAAAATTTACCTATAGCCTAACTTGAACTCAGAGCTTCCTAGAAACCCCGTAACTTTCCAAATTCACTTAACTAATAAGTCCAATTTACTACAATGCCATTCTAATATTCTTGAAAATTTTAAACATTCTTACGCCCAAGGCCCATTGGGCCCAATCCTACTAGGCCCAATTTTGGGATTTTACACTGTTGCCGCAAATAATTTTGAACTAAAACCTAACACTATTCAGATGATTCAGCAATTTGTTCAGTTTGATGGTTTGCAGGATGAAGATCCAAACAATCACTTGGCAAATTTTCTGGAATTATGCGACACTTTCAAAATTAATGGTGTTTCTGATGATGCCATTCGCCTTCGATTGTTTCCCTTTTATTGAGGAACAAAACTAAATAGTGGTTGAACTCGTTACCATGAGGATCAATCACTACAAAGGAGCAAATGAACGAAATTTTTTTACTTAAATATTTTTTGCCAGCTAAAACGGCTAAGTTGAGGAATGATATTTCTTCTTTTGTGCAGATGGATTTAGAAACACTTTACGATGCATGTGAGAGATTCAAGGATCTACTGAGAAGATGCCCTCACCATGGGTTACCATTATGGCTACAGGTTCAAACATTTTACAATGGTGTGAACCCATCAACTAGGAAATTAATTGATGCAGCCGCCGGCCGTACACTAAACAATAAAACACCTGAGGTTGCCTATGAATTCATTGAAGAGATGTCATTGAATAACTATCGGTGGCAAGTTATGAGGACGAAGCCAACAAAAGCAACCGGAGTTTTCAACCTCGACGCAGTGACAATTCTGCCAAACCAGGTAGAGCTTTTAAGTAAAAAATTGATGGTTTGTGCGGTTCTTCGCAGGTACATCCACTAATGCAGTGCAATACAAATGGAGGAGAAATGAACAATACAAAATATCCATCCTATAGCCCTAGCATAGAAAGCAAACAGATGAACTATATGGGTAATAATTCTAGACCTTAGAATAATCCCTATAGGAATACTTACAACCCAGGTTGGAGGAACCACCCAAACTTCTCATAGGGTGGTCAAGGAAATTAGAGACAACAATCCCCTCCAGGCTTTCAATAGCAACCTTACTCACAAGAGAAGAAGCCGACCCTTGAGGAGATTGTAACAGTCTGGTTTAGACCTTAGTTAGAATAGTGGTTTCGGGACCACAAATTTGAGTCATTAAGATATTTTAATATTATTTTTTATGCCATAGACATGTGATTATGTATGTGTGAAAATTTTGTAAGTTAATTTGTCTTTCTGTGTGCTTAATTTGACAACAGGATTGAATTGCATTAAATGTGAAAGTTGTATACTATATATTAAAGTGCCTATGTGTTGTGGCGTGTTAAGGTGGAGGCCTTATGTTGTTATTAAACCAATAGTTAGTTGGTGGATGGTTAAAGGACTAGTATGCCCTTAATGAATATAGGTTTCTTATGTTTAATAAAAGGTTAATAAGGTAATTAGATTAATAATATGTTTTTAACAAAATAAAACATGAAATGGGCATGAATTCATTCATCTTTCCATCGAAAACACAAAGAAAAGAAAGGATTTGAAGCTTTTTAATATTCGGCTCTTTGTCTTCTTGATTAAGGTATGGATTTGTTCAGTTTTTGATAATTTCTATGTTTTTGTAATCGTTGCTTCTAATACTTTGAAACCCATGTCTCAATGTTGTGAATTGATGATGTTTTTGAAATGTTCCATTAATGAACACATGAGTTTTGTGATGTTTGATAGTGAATTATGGAAGATATGTGTTTGATTAACATAGTTTGTCTTTGAGTTTTTGATGAATTTGAGTATTTTGGACTTAATTGAGAAAATAGTAATTGAAGGATTAAAATGTAAAATAAATGAAATGTGTGGACTTGAATGAGCATGGGTGATATTCGGCCAAGCATGAGTATCATGAAATTTGGTATATTTGGTGATTTTGTGAAATAGGGACTAAATTGTCCAAATGTGAAAATGTGAGGGCTAATTTACAAATTTGCCATAAATATGTGTTCTTTGATTGAATTGAATGTGTTGGTAAATAAATGGATTATATTTGAATATGTATAGATCAAAAATCGAAGAAAACAGGCTTAGATTTTGGGAAAGCGAAGGTAGTTAAAAAAATGAGTTCGAACAAATATCCGAATCCGAGGTAAGTCATTATGCAAATAAATATATTTGTATTGAAATATGTATGTTCATGTGATTATTGATAAGGATGAATGTTTACGAGATGATGTGTACATGAATTCCGAGATAAGATCGACATAGTGACAATGTCTGAGAAGTCCTGTACGAACCTAGGAATAGATAGGATTAGCTATGTCATGACATAGGTATCTGTTCTGTTTTATCATGTAAGACCACATCTGGGACATTGGCATTGATTCGAGAGTTCGTTTAAGACCACGTCTGGGACATTGGCATCGATGTGAGATTTACGTGTAAGACCATGTCTGGGACATTGGCATCGTATTGACTCGTGTAAGACCCTGTCTGGGATAGTGGCATTGATATTTGAATATATGTAAGACCTCGTCTGGGATGTTGGCATTATACGACTATCCTGAGTATTATGTATAGCCTATTAGATTCCGAATGGTTGAATGGATAGTTTCGAGCTATAAACAATTACATGAATGTAAATCCTTTTTAGGTATGTTTGATAAGTACACAAGGTGTGTATGAAAGGTAAGTGTCTATATGAACTTACTAAAGTGAATATAAGCAAAGGAATAATGAGATGGTATGTGAAATTATGCTTGAATGAACTAAGTACATATGTGATATGTGAATAGAAGTTGTGGCAAGCTTTGTGCAAGCAAATGTGCCAAAAATCATGTAAAGAATTGGCTATGAGAACTATAAGTACCAATGTATTAATTTGGTTATATGCATTGTATGTTATGTTTATTTGTATATGGCTTACTAAGATTTTGAAAGCTTACTCTATGTGTGTGTGCTCTATTTTGTAGATCGTCAAAGCTACTGAAGGCTCGGGATTGTTGAGGATCATCATCACACTACCCAACTTGTTTTGGTACTTTTGGAATATGTATATAGCTAGATATGGCATGTATAGACTAGTCATTTTGGTTATGTTTGAAGTATATATTATAGCCATGAGAGTTGGCTTGATAAGTGTTTGTAATATGCAGGAGTCAATGTGTTGTATGATGCATGTTTTGGCATGGCTAATTAGCTTATGAAATGGTTAAAGATTTGGTAAGCATATGAATACAATATGATTATGTTTGATTGATCAAAGAAGTGG
Organism: Gossypium rotundifolium; assembly: GCA_025506655.1. Classification (NCBI taxonomy): domain Eukaryota; kingdom Viridiplantae; phylum Streptophyta; class Magnoliopsida; order Malvales; family Malvaceae; genus Gossypium; species Gossypium rotundifolium. The sequence continues at coordinate 41,809,510 of CP106725.1, read as the reverse complement.
GTATATGAAAGGTAAAGATGGATGAATTGTGCTTAATTGTATATGTGTTTAGTTGTACAATTTGGCATGGATGAAATTGCAATTGTAGGTGAAGAATTAATGATTCTTTGATATGATTTGGTAATTTGATTGTAGATAATGACTCTTGTAAGGATGGCATTATGGCCTTGATAATGGCCTATTTTGCCTACACGGCTATGGCACACGGGCGTGCTTAATGGCCATGGGAAAATGGCAGTATCTAGCTAAGAGTACATAGCCATGGCACACGGGTGTGCTTGGTAGCCGTGTGATTTAGTCAGTATATGGCCTAAGAGTACACGGCCATGGTACACGGGCGTGCCTAGTGGCTATGTGGAAAAGTCAGTATACATGCCTTGATTTGGCACGGCCAAGACACATGGGGGTGTCTGATGCCTGTGGAAGACACACGGCCTACCCACACAGGCGTGTGTCCTGCATAACTTAGAAAAGTTTTAAATTTTTGAGAAATTTTGTATGTGTTTGGCCTAGTCCCAACCCTACTCTAAAGCATGATTTAGGTATCGTTGACCAATATAAAGGACACTTTGTTTGTGTTTAGTGAATGATTGTATGAAATGTTTATGAAAGTTTTTGATCTGTCTGGTAATGCCTTTAACCCTAATCTGATGACAGACACGGGTTAGGGGTGTTACAGAGATACTAAAAAAATTCATCGCGGTGTCAGAAACCCGTTTCCAAAACACCAAACAACACTAAAAAATTAGCAAGCATCGATTCAAGGGCTTGAGAACCAAATAGGTTAGCTTGCTAAGTTGATCTCTGAATGACCACAAGGCAGCCTGCCAAGCAACACGGAAACTAACCCAAATGAGCAACTTCATGCCATCACCACTTACGATAGTGAAGGGTTAGACGAACTAAACTCGAGGCAGGAAAACATGGTAGATAGAGGTAAGGTTGAGGTAAGCCATGATAAACCAAAATCAGTTAGTACAGAGTACAAACCTTGTGTGCCATACCCCAATGCGACGAAGAAAGACTGCATAGATGAACAATTTGGTAAATTTCTTAAACTTCTAAAAAAAATACATATTAACTTATCGTTTATTGAAGTACTTTCGCAGATGCCCAATTCATCAAAATTTCTAAAAGAGCTTTTATCAAACAAACAGAAGCTAGACGATGCGTTGCATGTGGAGCTTAATGCGGTGTGCTCAGCAATTTTACAAAATAAACTACCACATAAATTAAAAGATCCAGGGAGTTTTACGATTCCTTGCTTAATTGGTGGTTTATCTGTTAATAATGCTTTAGCTGATTTAGGGGCAAGTATCAATGATATGCCTTATAAAATGTTTAAACAGTTAGGTCTTGGGAAACCCAAACAAACTAGGATAAGCATTCAAGTGGCTGATAAAACCATTAGAGTTCCTAGGGGTATAATTGAAGATGTACTAGTAAAAATTGATAAATTCATATACCAGTAGAGTTTGTTGTTTTAGACATGGATGAAGATAGTGACATTCCTTTAATTTTAGGACGACCCTCTTTAGTAACTGCTAGGACCATTATCGATGTTGATATAGGGGGATTAATACTTCGTGTAGGTGATGACATGATTAAACTCAAAGCACGTGATTCTAACAAAATATCTAAAGATCAAGATGATACAAGTCCTGTTAATATAAGTAAACTTAATGTTCAATCTTCTTTGTAGGAAATCCCTCGGGAAAGGATGATGGAGCTATGGTCTAGCTCTCATATTGAGATCAGAATTGTTCATGAGGAACGAAGGCTCCAGATTGAAGAACTAGATGAATGGTGAACAAAGTTCAAGGAGAAACCAAGAAAACACGATGAATCAAAGCGACTCCATGACAATCTTAAGGATGGCACAAACCAGTTTAAGATCGGGGATAAGGTATTGTTGGATAAAACAGACCCTTGAATCGCCACTTCAGGCCTTAATACAAACGGAGCAACCACTTTCAAGGTACTCAATGTCTTTCCATACGGAACAGTCAAGGTAACTAATCCTAAGTTTGACACTTTTAAGGTAAACACCACTCGACTCAAATTGTATATTGATAACAGAACTGATAGCAAGAATGAGGAGTTTCAACTCCTAGAACCACCATAATTATGCGAAGGAAAGGTGAGTCGAGCTTAGACTCTAAATAAGCGCTTCTTCGGAGGCAACCCTAGCACTAACCAAATTGATGTTTATATTTTCAAATTTTAGCAGCTAACTAATAACTAACCAAATTAATAAGTGAAGATTTCCCTAGCACACGACCTTGCACACGGGCGTGGCCGTGGCCGTGTGGACACCACGAGTAGGTACATCGGCGTGGCGGAGACTGTGCGAAATAGGACAAAAATTTTCTCCAAAACATGGGCTGCGATAAAATGCCATAGTCGTGCGATTTGGCCGTGGTCAACACTGACTAAAGAACACGGGAAGCAATAAATCCACACGATGCGTGCCTTAAGACCTTGGGTAACACTGAGTAAAAGACACGGGCGTGGAAACCTCTACACAAGTGTGTGAGAAACGAATGAAGCATCACACGATCGTGTGATTCTGCCGTGTGACCTAACACGGCCAGGGCATACGGGCGCAGGTCGTATCTCTATTTAAACCCCCTTCTTCGGTTCACTTTCTTCCCCAAATCTTCTTCCCCCAAACCCTAGCCACCGCACCCCTTCCCGACCACCGCCCTCCTCCTCCACTTTCTTCATTCCTCCCTTCTTCCCCAGCCCAAAACCCCTCCTTTCCCCTTTTCTTTTCTTATTGTCTTTCTTCCTTCTTTTTCCTTTCCCCCTTTCTCTTATTCTTTCTTTACACTGCCACCACACCAACCACCATCCGTGCTACCGTTGGTCACTCTTTTTCTCCTTTATTTTTGAATTCATATATATTTTCCATTATTTATTTTCTATTTTTATTTTTATTCTTACTATTCATGCCATTTAGATTTAGTATATGGTACCATAAGTCCATGCCAACTGCTTCATTGATTCGATTTAAAAAGGTTTGAGGTGCTGCCAGAATATCCTCCCCCCGTTCACCTCTACCCAAATTTATCGGGTTTTTTTCATTGACTCCATCCAAAATTTAGGAAGTTTCACTTCTCTCCCTATCTTATGATTTTTTTACTATATTGTCATTATTTATCTTTGTACATTGAGGACAATGTACATCTTAAGTGTGGGGAGGTTAGTTATAGTATTATTAGAAAATCTACGAATTATACCTTGTTCTTAAGTGAATTTTATCATATTACTAATTAGAATGAAACTTCTATTGACTTATGATTTTCATTGATATGTTTTGAATTAAGTCATAGGTAATTGTGCATTGATCATTTAAACTTTAAGACATTAAAGAATCAAGCATGATAAGTCTATTTTCAGAATTAAAAATTTCTAGGTTGTTTCCCTAATTTAAATATTACTTTGAAGTTTGAAATTTACAAGGTTGACATGAAAAACCATAATTTTTGTGAGATTTTGAGCATTTAGAGCATATATTTTTCTTGCTCACTTTATTGGTTATGAGTGTGTCAATATTAATTTGTTATTCTAGAACTTGCTTTGATTATACCTGTCGAGACCACACCTTTGATTTGATATATTGAGATGATAAAGGCACCTATGTTTTAACTGTAACACCCCAAACCCGGCCTATGCGTTTAAGGCTGAATTTGACATGTCACACAAAATAAATAATCTTTTGAGTCCTATTTTAAGTAAAACAGATTTCAAAGTTTTGAAGAAATATTTATTGAATAAAAATTTGATTGATAAATCGTCGATTTGAGATGTAAGATCTTATAATTAGTAACTTTGAAAATATCGTTAACAATTAAAGAAAATTTTAAAAGAAATTAAAGTATTTTGAAAAAATAATCTTGATAAAAATTTTTAAGTGTTAATTTATGAAAATCTTTATGAAATCCTTTTTGTATGTTCATTTTTTTAAAAGAAAATATTTGTTATAGTTTTAGAAAATACAATTTAAATTTCAAGTACTTATAGTTGTTTATAAATTCATCAAACCATAAACAAAGCAAAAAAAAAAAAAATTAATTAGGATGCCTTATACAACCTTATTTCAAATAACGAAGTAAATATAAAGTACTAAAAGAAATCCAAATCTCCAAATTTAACCATTTTGAAGTATGGCCTCCACCGAGACATCCCCAGCCTAAGTCTCCATTACTGATCATTACCTGAAAAGGGTAAGGAAAACAGGGTGAGTTACTAGAATTCAGTGTGCAACTCACTTACCACTGTCCACTGAGCCAAAATCCCATTAAGCATTTATTTGGGCCAAAGCCCATATACAATAATTTAAAAGTATCATATATATAATATGCATATGATATGCAATTCCCAAACCAAACCTAGTTTTCCATCCGCTACACACCATCCGTACCAACCAACGCACCTGTGGGGAGCTTTAGTCACCCACCATGCCAACACACCAAAAGTAGGCATTAAGCCATTTATATCAAATTTGTGGTCAAGCCACCATATTAACAGAATTTACATTGCATTGCCATTTTTTTTTCAGATTTGTGGCAGAGCCACCAGATTTATGTAGCAAAGCTACCAGAACTTCTCTTCATCATTATCCCCATCCCATGCAAAACATGTATATATTCCTTAACAATTCACAACAATGTAAACAAATATTTCTTACAATTTTTGTGGCCCATTTTCGTAATTTATTTCAATTTGGCCCACATTTCAATTATACTAATTTGGCCCACATATCAAATATACCAATTTGGCCCACATATCAAATATACCAATTTGGCTCACATATCAAATATACCAATTTGGCCCACAAGGGCATTTTCGTAATTTTCACGGTCTTAATACCGATTTCATAATTTTACCACTAACACGATATAAATTTTTAACCCATGAAACACGGTATGAGATTACGTACCTGATTACGATAAGCACTATGTTTTCGTGATCGTTGACACCTAAAATATTACAACGCTCGATTAGAAAATGAACGCGATCTAATAAATCTACTCTAAAACAAATGATCTAAGATTTTACCCTTAGGATCGGGAACAACTACGATTTATCAGTTTTCCCCGATTGACGATCCACAAGCTGGTGGAAAATCCCGAATGACTGATGCGTCGCAATTACGAACAACCTCGAATAGTTGATTCTCACTGGATGAGGGTCCACAACCCGGTAGAAAGTCTCGAATCGCGGAAGCAGCCCTTCATTTGAATTTATGAGTTGGAATCGTCAATCCACTCCTTTTTCGATCACCAATCACTACCTTTTGATTCAATATTATTTGCCTCCATTGTAAACAAATATTAGTCTAAACTAATATTATGTTATTATGAAAGTTTGATCTCAAGAGTAAGATCGACTTACCACAACAACCGTATAATCGCAAGATAATAAATCGAGTGATTAAGTACCTAAAACATATGGTCGATAAATCATCCTTCAATCTGATTAATACAATAACCAAGGAAGTTATTAAAAAAGACTATGAGAGAGCTTCCTTACCTTGAACAATGAAATTCCTGTTTCACACGATCTTCCTATGGCTAAGGTCGATTAAGCGATGTGGTAGTAATTGGCACTCTGCTATACCACTACAAAGAAGAGAATGATCTTATTGGAGCGAGTATAAAATTTTACCACTAGCACGATATAAATTTTTAACCCATGAAACACGGTATGAGATTACATACCTGATTACGGTAAGCACTATGTTTTCGTGATCGTTGACACCTAAAATATTAAAACGCTCGATTAGAAAATGAACGCGATCTAATAAATCTACTCTAAAACAAATGATCTAAGATTTTACCCTTAGGATCGGGAACAACTACGATTTATCAGTTTTCCCCGATTGACGATCCACAAGCTGGTGGAAAATCCCGAATGACTGATGCGTCGCAATTACGAACAACCTCGAATAGTTGATTCTCACTGGATGAGGGTCCACAACCCGGTAGAAAGTCTCGAATCGCGGAAGCAGCCCTTCATTTGAATTTATGAGTTGGAATCGTCAATCCACTCCTTTTTCGATCACCAATCACTACCTTTTGATTCAATATTATTTGCCTCCATTGTAAACAAATATTAGTCTAAACTAATATTATGTTATTATGAAAGTTTGATCTCAAGAGTAAGATCGACTTACCACAACAACCGTATAATCGCAAGATAATAAATCGAGTGATTAAGTACCTAAAACATATGGTCGATAAATCATCCTTCAATCTGATTAATACAATAACCAAGGAAGTTATTAAAAAAGACTATGAGAGAGCTTCCTTACCTTGAACAATGAAATTCCTGTTTCACACGATCTTCCTATGGCTAAGGTCGATTAAGCGATGTGGTAGTAATTGGCACTCTGCTATACCACTACAAAGAAGAGAATGATCTTATTGGAGCGAGTATAAAATTTTACCACTAGCACGATATAAATTTTTAACCCATGAAACACGGTATGAGATTACATACCTGATTACGGTAAGCACTATGTTTTCGTGATCGTTGACACCTAAAATATTAAAACGCTCGATTAGAAAATGAACGCGATCTAATAAATCTACTCTAAAACAAATAATCTAAGATTTTACCCTCAGGATCGGGAACAACAACGATTTATCAGTTTTCCTCGATTGACGGTCCACAAGCTGGTGGAAAATCCCAAATGGCTGATGCGTCACAATTACGAACAACCTCGAATATGATGATTCGGTTCATATGACCCTCCCAAATCAAAACATATATAAGGCACAAAGAGAAAGAAAACGAAATATAATGTTGGAAGAATGCTTACCGATTAATCAAAGATTGAATGTAAGTACGGATGAGAAGAAAGGTAGAAAAGAAATGAGAGTTCGGTTTATAGAGAAAATGAAAATTAATATTCGGCTATGTGAAATGATCAAACAAAAGTTTGTGATTAAAAGATGATGTCGGTTTGAGAAGAGAGAGAATTAAAGAAATGGTTAAAAGAAAAAGAAGATGGGAGGTTGGATGAATGATGAATGTTTCAGCTATCAAGAGGGAGATAAACAAGAGATGAAAATCTTGATCAAACAAAAGAGTAAGAAAATGCACAAATGTGCTAGGAGAATTCGGCCAAAGTAAATTGAAAGAAGAAAAATATGGTCACCAAGGCTAGTAATTTCGGCACAAAGCAAAAGAAAGAATTGAGAGAAAAACACCAAATTGTGCAAAAGTGATTTTTTTTGGCCTAACAACATCAAAAATCCTACCAAAAGACTAAGCAAATTTCGGCTATCACACTATAGCCCCCAAAACCGTCCACATACATGCTCTAAAAGTCAAAAACTTTGCCAACTATCCTTTCCAAAACATTTCCCCTTGAAAGATCCACATGCTCCCCCTACATTCCCTTTTCATTTTGATTCCTTTCCCTAACTTCAACCTTGCCTTATTCATTTAGTCACCTTACCAAAAATGATGAAGTCCACCCTTGCCATAATTACTCCTTGACCGACATATTAAAGAAGGGAAGAAAAAAATAAAAGTCAAGATGCACACAAAGTGATTCGAACTCCTTCCCTCAAGGTACAACAAGTGATGCCATAGCCTTTTTTCTAATAGTTCAATTATGTTAGCTATTTAATAAATTATTTCTATATGCTTTAAGGTCACTTACTCCATCTCCCTAAAGTGCTAAATGCCAAAAATTTTCACTAGGTCCAATTAAATCCTGAGCCTTCTCAAGACCTTCTCAACATACAGAATTACTAATCTACTAGCTTAGCACCAAATTATTGCAACACAAAAATTCAAATTCTAGGATGTTACAATTCTACCCCCTTAAAGAAAATTTCGTCCTCGAAATTTACCTGGTTAAAAGAGATGGGGATAGTGTTGCCGAATTGTATCCTCAGGCTCCCACGTAGCTTCTTCCACTCTGTGATTACGCCAAAGAACCTTGACTAACGGTACTGACTTCCTTCTCAGTATCTTAACATCTCGATCTAAAATTTGCACTGGCTCCTCCTCGAACGACAAGTCCAGCCTTATCTCAACTTCTCCTATTGGTACTATATGAGACAGATTTGATCGGTAATGCCTTAACATTGAGGCATGAAATACACTATGTATCTGACTCAACTCCGGAGGCAACTCTAAATAAGCCACTGGTCCAACACACTTTAAAACACGATACGGTCCGATGAACCTCGGGCTCAACTTGCCCTTTCTTCCAAATCTGAAGACCTTCTTCCAGGGTGAGACCTTTAAAAAGACATGATCCCCCACCGCAAACTCAATATCCTTACGCTTCAGATCCGCATAAGATTTCTGTCTATCCGAAGCTTCCTTGAACCATGCTTGAATTACCTTTACCTTTTCCTCCGTTTCTGATATCAACTCAAGACCCAATAACTGTCGCTCTCCCAATTTAGTCCAATAAGTAGGAGTATGACACCTACAACCATACAACGCCTCGTAGGGTGCCATATGGATGTTGGATTGATAGCTATTGTTATAAGCAAACTCTGCCAATGATAGGAAATCCTCCCAACTACCTCTGAAGTCAATCACACAACCCCTTAACATGTCTTCTAAAATCTGAATTATTCTTTCCGAATGACCATATGACTGAGGATGAAAAGCCGTACTAAAATTTAACTTTGTTCCCAAAGCTTCATGTAAGGCTTTCCAAAATTGCGATGTAAACCTAGGGTCCTTGTCTGATATAATAGATGCTGGTACCCCATGTAACCTCACGATCTTAGCTACATACAACTTGGCCAACTTCTGCAATGAGTAATCCGTACGAACAGGTAGAAAATGGGCAGTCTTCGTCAACCGATCCACTATTACCCAAACGAAATCTTTCTTAGTAGGCGATAATGGTAAACCACTAACAAAGTCCATCGTTATCTGTTCCCATTTCTATAATGGAATCTTTACTGGTTGTAGCAATCCCGACGGCAATTGATGTTCCGCCTTCACTTGCTGACATGTTAAGCACCTACTCACAAATTCAGTAACCTCTCGCGTCAACCCTGGCCACCAATACTGCTCACGATGGTTTCGATACATTTCATTTCCCCCAGGGTGCATATCATATGGGCTACTATGCGCCTCACTCAGAATCATTCATCTCAGTTCCAAATCTTTGGGCATGTAAATTCTTCCACGGAAAAACAATATTCCATTATTATTCATTCCAAAATCCCCTTTCACACCACTTTCCACTTGTTGAAGCAATGAACCCAACTTTTCATCTGATAACTGCTTTTCCTTAATCTGACCTACCCACGTAGGCCTTACCTGAAGTTCGGCTAGCAGGCTACCATCTTTATACAGATTGAGATGAGCGAACATTGCTCTCAAATCCAATATCACCTTACGACTCAACGCGTCTGCCACCACGTTAGCATTTCTGGGGTGATACTCGATTGAGAAGTCATAATCCTTCAATAGTTCTATCCATCTTCGCTGTCTTAAATTTAACATCTTTTGAGTAAGGAGGTACTTTAGACTCTCATGATCTGTATAAATGATCGATTTCTCTCTGTACAAATAGTGCCTCCAAATCTTCAAAGCAAACACCATTGCAGCCAACTCCAAATCATGAGTAGGATAATTCACTTCATGCGACCTTAACTGATGAGATACATAAGCCACCACTTTTCCATTTTGCATCAACACACATCCTAAGCCCGTGTGTGACACATCGCAATAAACAAAAAAACTCCTTTCCAGCCTCAGGTTGAATCAGTACTGGCACTTCCGTCAGAATCTTCTTTAATTTCTCAAAACTTTCTTGCTGCTGATATGACCACACAAAAGGTACTCCTTTGCACAACAATTTAGTTAGGGGTGCAGCAATCAACGAAAACCCCTCAACAAAATGCCGATAATAACTAGCCAATCCTAAGAAACTCTAAATTTCAGCCACTGACTTTGGTAGTTTCCAATCCAACACGGCCTCTACTTTTCGGGGATCAACCCTAATTCCTTCGGCCGATACAACATGTCCCAAGAAGGTCATTTCTTTCAGCCAAAATTCACACTTACTGAATTTGGCATAAAGTTTCTTTTCCCATAATATTTGCAATACTATCCGCAGATGTGAATCATGCTCTTCTTTATTCTTCGAGTATACCAAAATGTCATCTATGAACACCACAATGAACCAATCTAAATAGGGTTGGAAGATCCAGTTCATCATGTCCATGAATGCAGCTGGTGCATTAGTCAACCCAAACGGCATCACCAAAAAACTCATAATGTCCATAACGAGTTTGAAATGTCGTCTTATGAATATCTGCCTCCTTGACCTTAAGGTTGTGATAACCCTATCTCAAATCTATCTTGGAGAAAACTGAAGCTCCTCGCAATTGATCAAACAGATCATCGATTCTCGATAACGAATACCTATTCTTGATCGTCAACTTATTCAACTGCCTATAATCGATGCACATATGCATCGACCCATCCTTCTTCTTGACGAACAGGATCGGTGCTCCCCACGGTGACACACTCGATCGAATAAGCCCCCGATCCAACAACTCTTGAATTTGGGCTTTAAGCTCCGCTAACTCCTTAGGCACCATTCTATAAGGAGCAATGGACACCGGATCCGTTCTTGGCAATAGCTCAATGCCAAACTCTTCCTTCCGTTTGGAGGCAAACCTGGAAGTTCCTCGGGAAAGACATCCAAAAATTCCTTCACCGTTCTAACACCTTTCACTGACAATTCCTTGTCATCCAACGCACTAATGAGGGCTGGGAATTCTACACAACCTTTTTGCACCAATTTTTCTACCTTTTAAAGCAAATACCACATTCGATAGAGAATTTCTCCTTTCACCTATCATCACTACTTCTTTATCTTCCGAAGTTTTTATCATCATCTGATTTGCAGCACAATCCAAGTTAGCACGATGTTTCTGAAATACCCCACACCCGGCCCACGAGAATGGACCGGATCTGGTATGTTCCCTGGTGTAAACCGTTTCAAAATTCTTTTGAATACTTTGGAAACTGTGTGTTTTGGAAGATAGTTTATCGGTGTGTTGGGTTCGAGTTGAAAACAAGTTTATTTTTTTTTGAAAACCCATAATCTCAGGTGACAAAAGTATTTAAGCTTATTTTAAATTAAATGGGCTTAGTCTTTATAAAGCCCTAAATTCATAGCATAGTAATCATAATGAAATAAAATCATCACTATGACCTTATTACATAAAACAAAACCCAAAATAAAATTTATCTGATGACTTAAAATAAAATAAAGGTTCAAATTAAATTAAACTTGAAATGAACATGGCCACCACAAGTTCTAGTCCCGGTCCATTACTGCTCATCACCTGAAACATGTTCCCACAACGAGGTGAGTCGATAGACTCAATGTGTAACCAACACTAAAATATAATAGAATAAGGCACACCATGCATATCATGTTCATAATAAAAATTCAAGATAATGATGCAAACCCAAACCCAAACCTATATGCCATCCACTACACTCCACCCGTACCAACTGCACACCGTGGGGACTACTAAGTCAACCCTCCATCCGCTACACACCATCAAAGGCAGTCACCCACATAAAATTTTGTGGCATAGCCACCAGATATTTGTGTCATGAGACACCACATTTAGATAATGTAACCGGTTACCACATTCACTTAATGTGACCAAGTCACCACATTCACTTAGTGAGACCAAGTCATCACATATTCTTAGTGAGACCGAAGTCATCACGTTTCACTTAGTGAGACCAAAGTCATCACATTCACTTCCCCTTTCTCAAATAATCCGAATGGCCCATATTATACATATCATGCATATCATACTTAAATTCACATTCATGTCACTTTTCACATGTTAAGTATAACATATTTCGTAATCCTAGTAGGAGTAGGAAAACATACCTGAGTACTTTGTACCATAACATGGTACTTTAGCCACATTCTTACACTTTCACATTAATATATATATATATATATATCATATTTAAGCCATAAAACTATTAAGATTAGTGTGGGGTACACACCTGTTTCGCTTAACGATTCCTTGAGATTCCGAAAAGCTAGATCTAAGGTTTAGATCCTCAGTCCCTACATTTGATTTATCACTTATTACTTAGTATAAATCCTATTTGGCTATAATATCCAAATCCTAGTAGGATTTGTAAAAAGACTTACCTTTGATGTCGATTTGATGATTATTCAAATCCCGAAAACTTGGTTTTCCTTCACCTGATATTCGGCCAACCCTGAATCTCATCATAAGTTAGTTTTCGACTTTTTAATAATTAAAGAACCGATCTATGTAATCATACAAGCCTTGGCCAAATACTTTTAGGTGCTTACCTTGTGGATTTTTAAATCCCGAAAACTTCACCTTCCTCTTCCTTGAAATCGGCCAAATCCTAAATCCCTGAATCGGTTAGTTTTTGATTAATTTGATCTAAATACCTAAGATTGGGCCTTGGCCAAATATATGAACACACTTACCTTGGAGTTCTCAAATCCCAAAATTGATCTTTTACTATAGATTCCTGCTGAAATCATATGTTAGATTTGATCTATCATTCAAGTATGGAAGAGACCTTTTTGACCGAATGTACATAGATGTACTTACCTTGTTTTCAAATCCCGAGGGATCCTTTATACTAATCGACTATGGCTCTTATATGGAACACAAAGTTTTGGCTTTTGTGAAGGAATAGAAGAAGAAAGAAAAGAAAAGAAAAGAAAAGAGTTTTGAGAGAGAATTAGGCTAAAGAGAGAAAAGAGAGTGGTGCTATTTGCTAGAGAATTTGACGGGGGTTCCTTGAGGAGAAAAGAATGGAGAATGGCCCTTTATTTTCCCTCTTTGGCCGAAAATACTAGCCTTAGAATCCTCAATCGACTAACTCTTCCTATGTGATAAATGTTAATTTTATCAAATATTAAATTCCAACTATTATCTCCTAATTAGCCGAAATTCCAAAGGAATTAAAACTCCTCTCTCAAGATCCCTTGTGCCATCCAACTCTCTGCTTATGGAAGCAAAATAAAACTTCTTTTATTTGCTTCCTATGTGACTCGAATTTAGGCCCAAACACCCTTGCATGCGGGCCATTTCCTGAGGCCTTAAGTGGCATCTTCAGGCCACTTTTCCAAGTCCGTTTGTGGGTCAAATTTCACATACTTTTTATTTTAAGGCCACCTGGCCCTAAGTTCTTCCTTTAAACTTTAAAACTCGACATTTCGAGGTCATTTCTAAGTTTTCTAAAATTTTTGTTCGGCTCTATAAACTTGACATTTCCTAGGTTTCCAAAATGTTTAGTTTCCTCTTTTAGCTTAGTTTCCAAAATGTTTACTTTCCTCTTTTAGCTTAGTTTCCAAAATGTTTGCTTTCCTCTTTTAGCTTAGGTTTCCAAAATGTTCACTTTCCTAATTTACTTAGGTTTCCAAAAATGGTCACTTTCCTATTTTCAACGTAACATTTCCATACATTCTCAGGTTTCCAAAAATGTTCAAAATCTATTCAAAACATATAAAACATGTCTTTTCATACAATTTGGCCAAAATGCATAGGCCTGTTTAGGATGTTCTGATTCTACCCCTTAAAATAATTTCATCCTCGAAATTTTCCTAACTAAATAATTGAGGGTATTGCTGTCGCATTGCCTCTTCTGGTTCCCACGAAGCTTCCTCCGATCCATGATTGCGCCATAACACTTTGACTAAAGGAATCGACTTTCTTCGTAACACTTTCACGTCATGTTCCAAAATCTGAATCGGCTCTTCCTCGTAGGTTAAGTCTAGCCTTAGCTCCACTTCTTCAACTGGTACTACGTGAGAGGGATCCGATCGGTAGCGATGTAGCATGGACACATGGAATACGTCGTGCATTTGCTGACAACTCAGGTGGCAACTCTAGCTGGTATGCCACTGATCCCACTTGCTTTAGTACCTGATAGGGCCCTATAAACCTTGGGCTTAACTTCTCTTTCCGACCAAACCTCATCACCTTATTCCATGGTGAGACTTTTAGAAACACTTGGTCTCCCACTTCAAACTCTATTTCCTTTCGCTTGAGGTCGGCATAAGACTTCTGCCTATCCGAGGCTTCCTCTAACCGTGCTCAAATTATCTCAACCTTCTCTTCCAACTCTGCCACCATCTCTGGTCCCAAAACTCGACATTCTCCTAACTCATTCCAATAAGTAGGAGTACGACACTTTCGTCCGTACAATGTTTCATATGGTGCCATTCGAATGCTAGCCTAATAACTATTGTTGTAGGCGAACTCTGCTAGAGGCAAGTAATCCTCCCAACTTCCTCAGAAATCCATCAAACATCCTCTCAACATATCCTCCAACACTTGTATTACCCGTTCAGACTGCCCGTCTGATTGTGGATGAAAAGCCGTAGTGAAATCCAACTTGGTGCCTAAAGCTTGGTGAAGTGCCCTCCAAAACTGAGACGTGAATCTTGGGTCTCTATCCGAAATAATTGACATCGGCACTCCGTGTAGTCTCACGATTTCTGCCACATATAGCTTGGCTAACTTTTGAAGAGAATAATCCACTCTTACCGGGATGAAATGTGCGGATTTAGTCAAACGGTCCACTATTACCCATACCAAGTCCTTCTTAGTAGGTGTAAGGGGAAGCCCACTAACGAAGTCCATGGTAATTCTTTCCCACTTCCACTGCGGAATCTGGATTGGCTGAAGCAATCCCAATGGAACTTGGTGTTCAGCCTTAACTTGCTGACACGTCAGACATCTTCCCACGAATTCTGTAACTTCTCGTTTAAGATCAGGCCACCAAAATTATTCTCTTAAATCTCTATACAACTTAATACCTCTGGGATGCATAGCATAAGGGCTACTATGCGCTTCCCAAAGAATCCTCTGTCTTAACTCCTTGTCCCTTGGCATACAGACTTTCCCTTTGTAGCACAATACTCCTTCATCATTAACCTCATAGTCCTCCAACTCTCCGTTTTGTGCTTTTTGTAACTTAACACTTAAATCCTCATCAACTAACTATCCCTCTTTCACCTCCTTCAACCACGTTGGCTTGACTTGCAACTCAGCCAACAGGCTTCCATCCTTATACAAGCTTAAATGAGCGAACATTGCTCTTAGGTCTGACACAACCTTTCTACTTAGGGCATCTGCTACTACATTCGCCTTGCCCGGGTGATATTCTATCGAACAGTCATAGCCTTTTAGTAATTCCACCCACCTTCGTTGCCTCAAGTTTAACTCCTTACGAGTCAGCAGTACTTGAGACTCTTGTGGTGCATGTAGATCACCGACCTTTCTCCATAAAGATAGTGCCTCCACACCTTGAGGCGAAGACCACCGCTTTGCCAATTCCAAGTCATGGGTTGGGTAGTTCACCTCATGCGGCCTTAATCGCCGAGACGCATAGCGACTACTTTTCCATCTTGCATAAGAACACATCTTAACCCGTATGTGAAGCATCACAAGACACCACAAAATCCTTTCCGCCTCAGTGAATCAACACCGAGCTTAGTTAATACCTTCTTAAGTTTTCAAAACTCTCCTGTTGCTTATTCGTCCATACAAAGGGTACTTCCTTCCTCAACAATTTTGTTAATGGCGCGGCTATTGATGAAAATCCTTCCACGAACCTTCTGTAATAGCCTGCCAATCCTAAGAAACTACAAATTTCTACCACCGACTTGGGTGGTTTCCAATCCAACACAGCTTTAATTTTCTTAGGATCCACCCTTATTCCTCGGCGGACACCATGTGTCCTAAGAAAGTAACTTCCTAAGCCAAAATTCACACTTCTTGAATTTGGCATAAAGCTTCTTCTCCTTAATACTTGCAACACAATCCGGAGATGCTCATCATGCTCCTCTTCGGACTTAGAATATACCAAAATATAAATCGATGAACACTACAATGAACCTATCTAAGTAAGGTTGAAACACTCGATTCATCATATCCATGAATGTGGCTGGGGCATTTGTCAACCCAAACAGCATTACCACAAACTCAAAATGGCCGTATCTTGTTCTGAAAGCTGTCTTATGGATATCCACCTCCTTTACTTTTAACTGGTGATATCCTAACCTTAAGTCGATCTTTGAAAACACTTGCCGCTCCTTGAATTTGGTCGAACAAGTCATCAATCCTAGGCAAGGGATGCTTGTTCTTGATGGTCAGCTTATTCAATTGACGATAGTCTATGCACATACGCATAGTTTCGTCCTTCTTTCTCACAAGCAGACCGGGTGCCCCACGGTGACACCTTTGGGTCGAATAAACCCACGATCCAACAATTCTTGGATTTGAGCCTTGAGCTCTACTAACTCCTTTGGTGCCATTCGGTATGGAGCGATTGACACAGGTGTTGTTCCTGGTAGTAAGTCTATTCCAAATTCAACTTCTCTATCTGGGGGTATTCCTGGTAATTCCTCCGGAAACACATCCTCAAAGTCCCTTACCGTTCTGACTTTTTTGACACCTTCCTCCTTTCCATCCAACGCACTTACAAAGGCTAAGAACGCCTCGCACCCTTTACGAACCATCCTTTCAGCCTTAAGCACCGAAACTACATTGGTCAAGTAGTTTCTTCTTTCTCCTATCATAATGACCACCTCATCCTCAAGGGTCCTTAGTTCCATTCGTTTAGCCGCATAATCCAACACGGCTCGGTGTTCTACTAACCAATCCATACCAAGTATGAGGTCAAATTCCCCGAAGGGTAACTCCATTAGGTTGGCCCGAAAGCTCACTCCCTAAATTTTTAGGGATACATTCCAAAAGATCTTATTCACCACTATGGTTTGGCCTAATGGGCTTACTACCGTCATCTCCCTATCAGAAAGTTCAGAGTCTAGGCCTAGTGTTTCAACTACATTACAGGAAACATAAGAATGGGTCGAGCCCACATCAATTAAAGCATAATAGGGTTTGCCATGAATGAGAAACGTACCGGTTATGATGTCCGGCGCGTCTCCATCATCCCTACGGTGAATCGCATAAACCAAACCCGACTGCCTTGCCTCAGTATTAGCAGCACCTCTGCCACATCCTCTGCCAGCACCATTACCTCTATTATTCGAACCTCGACCTCGTTGAGGCTACTGTCCTCCCCTATCAGCCTGATTAACATTACGATTCTTGGTCGCTTTTCATCGATATCTTTGGATGGTCCTTAAGCATATGGTCCTTGGACCCACACTTAAAACATCCTCCCGTCTTTTTCCAACACTCACCTAAATGCTTCTTTCCACAATGCTCACAAGGACGATACTGCCCTCTAGTACTAACTTGCTGACCCTTCGACCCCTCAGTTCTGGGCCTTTTCTGCACATTTCCTGACGATCCATAACCCCTCTTGGGTCTATTCCTGTCAGAGTTCTGCCTAGTCGAGTCCTTGATTCCCTTAGCTACCTTAGCCTTTTCAACCAATGCGGAGAACTCCCGTTCCTGATGTGGAGCTATCAATAATCTTAGGTCATCCCTTAATCCGTCCTCAAAACGGACACAGCATTCATGTTCGTTTGCGACTACTCCTCGAGCATATCGGCAACCTCGAAATTCACCTCATATCTTGCTTGACTTGTTCCTTGAACTAGTCCTAGAAAAGCTTTCCTCTACTCATCAATATCTTGTGTCGACATACTTTTTCCGATATGCCTCATTAGCATACTCCTGTGTCGATCCTCGGTAGTGGCACCATCCCGACGCTTAACCACCATTGGTACGCTTCATCACGTAACAGTGCCACCATCCCTTTCAACTTCTCTTCAGGGGTCAGCTCGAGTTCATCCATAATACACTCGGTTGCTTCCATCCAATACTCAGCTGTACTGGGTGCCATACCAAACACTCCACGAAACACCTCGGCCCCGTTGGCTCAGAGTCGCTCGGGTACAGATTTTTGAGCTCTCGTATTTCTACTCGCGCCAGCCACCATTTCCAAAACTCGCAACATAGCATCATCCCCCATCTAAGCTTGCTGCTCGACATTAACAGCTGGGGGTGGTGGTGGCGGTGGTAACTCATTGTCAGACCCTTGACCCGATCTAACGGGTTCTGACACAGTTATTCTTCCTCTACCGCATCCTTGATGACCGCGTCCTCTAGAACTCATTTCTAACGTCGAGATCTGATTAAGAAGTTTTTATAAATTAGTACTTTTGTTTCACTTTATTACCCGCGAAGAAATTTTATGAAAAGGAATTTAGGAGTGGTTCTTTCAGATTCATACATGCACAGTCTTTTCATCCATTCATACATCCATCAAACAATTATGAACCTTAGTTCATTCGGAGAAAGCGTTGTAGTTTTTCATTTGTTGCTATTTTTCCACTACCGGGGTATTTTAGTAGTTGTCCTCTGAGGTATTTTCGTAATTTGTCAAAATAAGGTTCCTTGGTGATTTTGTCACAAAGTATTTTTGGTATTTTTAAGTTCTCGGGGTATTTTGGAAAATTTTTTAAATCCGAGGGTATTTCAGAAATTTTTGGACCTTGGGGGTATTTTGGTAATTTTTCCACAAATCGGGGTAAATTGTAAAATTTTAATAAATCGGGGATATTTCAAAAGTTGCAAAACTTTTAGGGTTCTTTTTGAGAAATTTATTTTCCAAAATGATGAAGTTGCAAAAATTTTGGAAGTAGGGTTATTTTGGAAATTTTAGTAAGTTAGGGGCAATTTTGTAATTTTTAAAAAATCAAGGTATTTTCCTTATAGTTTACAAATTAGGGTTTTTGAACATTTATGAAATATTGAAATTTTGGCAAAACTGTTGAGTAGTTGGGTATTTTATAAACCAAGGGCATTTTTATAATTTTACCATTAGGGGTATTTTTGTAAATCAAAATTTTTTTTCGAAAATTTGTGTAAAAAGAAATAATTTTTGTGAATTAAAGAGAGGACATATGATTTTAAGAATTTTTAATACTAGGGTTCAAAAAAAATGGCTAGTTCCTTTCGGGTTTTAGTTATTAGGTTTAGCCTATGATCGAGCCTCCTTGGTCGTATGCGAACCAAAGCTACGCACCGAGGCGGGATTCGAGTGGAGGAGGTGAGTCACGCGGATTGCTTAAGTACCAAGCTCCCACTGAAACCATTCCTAGACATGCGTCTGAGGGTTGCCACACCCACTAAGTCCTCTCGGTTAGGGTGAGCCGAGCTACGCACTGTAGGATTCTGTGAAGAGGAGGTGAGTCACTAGGACTGCTTAAATACCAAGCTCTTCATGATCCAATCCTAGACATGCTACCATGGTTGCCACACCCTAACTTGATTGACTTAGCTATAGGTTTGTTTAGTGTATTAAGTCTTATGTATTTGTGTTTGAGTAGACTAATCCTAGGGTTCAAGTTCCTATCATGCTATTCTACGTTCCATTCCTTTTCTACCCTTCTATAATTCACATAATCACACAGATAGATAGAGGTACTTACCTGGTGGACTGCGGGTCGGAGACTTAGGGACCATGTCATCATACATGTCCATTTTCAGAAATATTTCCATAAAAACTCTTTTGGGCTTGTTGGAAAAACGTTTTGGGCCTTAGGCCACAGGCCGAGAGTTTAAAACTGGGCTCTGATACCAAATTGAAACACCCCACACCCGACCCACGAGAATGGACTGGATCTGGTATGTTCCCCGGTGTAAACCGTTTCAAAATTCTTTTGAATACTTTGAGAATTGTGTGTTTTGGAAGATAGTTTATCGGTGTGTTGGGCTCGAGTTGAAAACAAGTTTTTTTTTTTTGAAAACCCATAATCTCAGGTGACCAAAGTATTTAAGCTTATTTTAAATTAAATGGGCTTAGTCTTTATAAAGCCCTAAATTCATAGCATAGTAATCATAACAGAAATAAAATCATCACTATGACCTTATTACATAAAACAAAACCCAAAATAAAATTTATACAGTACTTAAAATAAAATAAAGGTTCAAATTAAATTAAACTTCGAGCTGAACATGGCCACCACAAGTTCTACCGTCCCGGTCCATTACTGCTCATCACCTGAAACATGTTCCCACAGCGAGGTGAGTCGATAGACTCAATGTGTAACCAACACTAAAATATAATAGAATAAGGCACACCATGCATATCATGTTCATAATAAAAATTCAAGATAATGATGCAAACCCAAACCCAAACCTATATGCCATCCGCTACACTCCACCCGTACCAACCTGCACACCGTGGGGACTACTAAGTCAACCCTCCATCCGCTACACACCATCGAAGGCAGTCACCCACATAAAATTTTGTGGCATAGCCACCAGATATTTGTGTCATGAGACACCACATTTAGATAATGTAACCGAAGTTACCACATTCACTTAATGTGACCGAAGTCACCACATTCACTTAGTGAGACCGAAGTCATCACATATTCTTAGTGAGACCGAAGTCATCACGTTTCACTTAGTGAGACCAAAGTCATCACATTCACTTCCCCTTTCTCAAATAATCCGAATGGCCCATATTATACATATCATGCATATCATACATAAATTCACATTCATGTCACTTTTCACATGTTAAGTATAATATATTTCGTAATCCTAGTAGGAGTAGGAAAACATACCTGAGTACTTTGTACCATAACATGGTACTTTAGCCACATTCTTACACTTTCACATTAATATATATATATATATATATATATCATATTTAAGCCATAAAACTATTAAGATTAGTGTGGGGTACACACCTGTTTCGCTTAACGATTCCTTGAGATTCCGAAAAGCTAGATCTAAGGTTTAGATCCTCAGTCCCTACATTTGATTTATCACTTATTACTTAGTATAAATCCTATTTGGCTATAATATCCAAATCCTAGTAGGATTTGTAAAAAGACTTACCTTTGATGTCGATTTGATGATTATTCAAATCCCGAAAACTTGGTTTTCCTTCACGATATTCGCCAACCACGAATCTCATCATAAGTTAGTTTTGACTTTTTAATAATTAAAGAACCGATCTATGTAATCATACAAGCCTTGGCGAATACTTTTAGGTGCTTACCTTGTGGATTTTAAATCCAAAACTTCACCTTCCTCTTCCTTGAAATCGGCCAAATCCTAAATCCACAATCGGTTAGTTTTTGATTAATTTGATCTAAATACCTAAGATTGGGCCTTGGCCGAATGTATGAACACACTTACCTTGGAGTTCTCAAATCCCGAAATTGATCTTTTACTATAGATTCCTGCCGAAATCATATGGTAGATTTGATCTATCATTCAAGTATAGAAGAGACCTTTTTGACCGAATGTACATAGATGTACTTACCTTGTTTTCAAATCCCGAGGGATCCTTTATACTAATCGACTATGGCTCTTATATGGAACACAAAGTTTCAGCTTTTGTGAAGGAATAGAAGAAGAAAGAAAAGAAAAGAAAAGAAAAGAAAAGAGTTTTGAGAGAGAGATTAGGCTAAAGAGAGAAAAGAGAGTGGTGCTATTTGCTAGAGAATTTGACGGGGTTCCTTGAGGAGAAAAGAATGGAGAATGGCCCTTTATTTTCCTCTTTGGTAGAAAATACTAGCCTTAGAATCCCTCAATCGGCCAACTCTTCCTATGTGATAAATGTTAATTTTATCAAATATTAAATTCAACTATTATCTCTTAATTAGCGAAATTCCAAAGGAATTAAAACTCTCTCTCAAGATCCTTGTGCCGTCAACTCTCGCTTATGGAAGCAAAATAAAACTTCTTTTATTTGCTTCCTATGTGACTTCAATTAGAGCCCAAACACCCTTGCTTGCGGGCCATTTCACGAGGCCTTAAGTGGCATCTTGAGCCACTTTTCCAAGTCCGTTTGTGGGTCAAATTTCACATACTTTTTATTTTAAGGCCACGGCCCTAAGTTCCTCCTTTAAACTTTAAAACTCGACATTTCGAGGTCATTTCTAAGTTTCCTAAAATTTTCGTTCGGCTCTATAAACTTGAAATTTCCTATGTTTCCAAAATGTTTAGTTTCCTCTTTTAGGTTAGTTCCCAAAATTTTTACTTTCCTCTTTTAGCTTAGTTTCCAAAATGTTTGCTTTCCTCTTTTAGCTTAGGTTTCCAAAATGTTCACTTTCCTAATTTACTTAGGTTTCCAAAAATGGTCACTTTCCTATTTTCAACGTAACATTTCATACATTCTCAGGTTTCCAAAAATGTTCAAAATCTATTCAAAACATATAAAACATGTCTTTTCATACAATTTGGCCAAAATGCATAGGCCCTTTTTAGGATGTTACAGTTTCACCAACCAATCCATGCCCAAAATAAGGTCGAACTGGCCGAAAGGCAGTTCCATCAAATCTGCCAAAAATGTTTCTCCCTGATTTTCTAAGGGTGCATCTCTAAACACTTTATTAACTATCACAGACTGCCCTAAAGGACTAATTACCGTCATCTCTCCAGCAGTAATTTCAAATCTAATGTTCAAATTTCCAGATATAGCACTAGCAACATATGAATGGGTAGTTTCGATATCTATCAAAGCAGTAATAGGTGCATCAGAGATGAAGAATGTATCTGTTATCACATCAGGTGCATCGCCATCCTCTCGGCGTCTGACCGCATAAACCAACCCTAGCTGTCTCGCCTCTACGTTACCCCTGAAGCCATTTCCTCTACTCGGTGCACCCTGACCTCGTCCTCCGCCATTACCACCTCGACTTGGCCTACAGCCTTTCTGTGGCTGCTGAGCTCCTCTAGTTGGCTGTGCATCATAGTTACGAGCTTTTTGATTCAGAGCGGTCCGTCGAGGACAATCTTTAAGCTGGTGGTCCTCAGAACCACATTTGAAACAACCATCGGTTCTCTTCCAGCATTCACCGGGGTGTTTTCTTCCACAGTCAGCACATGGTTGTATTTGATTGGTAGCAGCTGGTGCCCTAACTCGTACTGGCTCATCCTTCTTGGGCCTCTTCTAAAACCCTCTAGTAGGACCTGAGTATTTAAAGTCCCTCCTACTCTTGCCTTTATCTTTTTTTCAATTTTGCCACTCCGAGTGCCTAGCCTCTTCGGCTATCTTCGCTTTCTCCACCAGTGTGGAAAAATTCCTTTCTTGTGTGGGGCTATCAATACCCGCAATTCATTACATAGCCCATCCTCGAAACGCACATAGCATTCATAGTCAGTTGGCACAATACCTTGGGCATAACGACTAAGACGCAGAAATTACGCTTCATAAGCTGCCATGGTCTTACTTCCTTGAACCAGATTGAGGAATTCCTTCCTTCGGGCATCCATATAGCTAGCCCCAACATACTTTCCTTGAAATGAAGTTTTGAAGAAATCCCAAGTAACGCGAACGATCTGAGTGCCTTCCCGAACAGCGAGCCACCATTGATTCGCCTCATCTCTCAACAAGGACACAACTCCTCTCAGTTTCTGCTCGGTGGTGCACTCCAAATCATCCATGATCCGTTCCACTGCCTCGAGACAATACTCCGCTACATTTGGGCCTACACCTGAGACACCCCTAAAAACCTCGGCACCACTTGATCTAAGTCGTTCCGAAATTTATCCACGAGATGCTGGCCCAGTTCTAGCCCCAACAACCCTTTCTAAGACTCGCAACATTGCTTGATACAGATCAATATCCTCTCTCATGCGGTCATGTGATTCAGTCTCAGTCCCATGTGATGCAGGTGCGTCCATTTTTGGCATGTGTCCCGAAACTTCAGACGCAACCCTCGTACCTTGGCCTCTACCACGTCCACATCCTCTAGCGCTCATAGTGGTTAATTTGATTTAATCTGATTAAAAGTCTTATGAATTAATATACTGTTTTGATATGTATTGAATAATGTTTTATGAAACATAAGAAGCAAAGTCGTTTTTGCAATCCCATCCTATATTCTTAATCTCTATAGTTTTTAACACCTAAAACTAAAAGTTCTAGGGTGTTCCTATGGTTATATCACAATAATCATAATCATTATTTAATAACATATACTTACTTGACTTGGTGCCGGATACTCGTGGTGCCATACTTCCTTTTTGAAACATGCATTTAAACTTTACAATTCAAAACAACTTTGGAAAACGTTTTTGAACCCAAACCACAGTCGAGTTTTGAACCGGGCTCGGATACCATAAAATGTAACACCCCAAACCTGGCCTATGCGTTTAAGGCTAGATTTGACATGTCACACAAAATAAATAATCTTTTGAGTCCTATTTTAAGTAAAACAGATTTCAAAGTTTTGAAGAAATATTTATTGAATAAAAATTTGATTGATAAATCGTCAGTTTGAGATGTAAGATCTTATAATTCATAACTTCAAAATATCGTTAACAATTAAAGAAAATTTTAAAAGAAATTAAAGTATTTTGAAAAATAAAAGCGATAAAAATTTTAAGTGTTAATTTAGGAAAATCTTTATGAAATCCTTTTTGTATGTTCATTTTTTAAAGAAAATATTTGTTATAGTTTTTAAAAATACAATTTAAATTTCAAGTACTTAAAGCAGTTTATAAATTCATCAAACCATAAACAAGGCAAAAAAAAATTAATTCAGAGGCCTTATACAACCTTATTTCAAATAACGAAGTAAATATAAAGTACTAAAAGAAATCCAAATCTCCAAATTTAACCATTTTGAAGTATGGCCTCCACCGAGACATCCCCAGCCCAAGTCTCCACTACTGACCATTACCTGAAAAGGGTAAGGAAAATAGGGTGAGTTACTAGAACTCAGTGTGTAACTCACTTACCACTGTCCACTGAGCCAAAATCCCATTAAGCATTTATTTGGGCCAAAGCCCATTTACAATAATTTAAAAGTATCATATATATAATATGCATATGATATGCAATTCCCAAACCAAACCTAGTTTTCCATCCGCTACACACCACCCGTACCAACCAACACACCTGTGGGGAGCTTTAGTCACCCACCCCGCCAACACACCAAAAGTAGGCATTAAGCCATTTATATCAAATTTGTGGTCAAGCCACCATATTAACAGAATTTACATTGCATTGCCATTTTTTTCAGATTTGTGGCAGAGCCACCAGATTTATGTAGTAAAGCTGCTAGAACTTCTCTTCATCATTATCCCCATCCCATGCAAAACATGTATATAATGCTTAACAATTCACAACAATGTAAACAAATATTTCTTACAATTTTTGTGGCCCATTTTCGCAATTTATTTCAATTTGGCCCACATTTGAATTATACTAATTTGGCCCACATATCAATTATACCAATTTAACCCGACATATCAAATATACCAATTTGGCCCACATATCAAATTTACCAATTTGGCCCACAAGGGCATGTTCATAATTTTCACGGTTTTAATACCGATTTCATAATTTTACCACTAACACGATATAAATTTTTAACCCATGAAACACGGTATGAGATTACATACCTGATTACAGTAAGCACTATGTTTTCGTGATCGTTGACACCTAAAATATTGCAACGCTCGATTAGAAAATGAACACGATCTAATAAATCTACTCTAAAACAAATGATCTAAGATTTTACCCTCAGGATCGGGAACAACTACGATTTATCGGTTTTCCCCGATTGACGGTCCACAAGCTGGTGGAAAATCCCGAATGGCTGATGCGTCACAATTACGAACAACCTCGAATAGTTGATTCTCACTGGATGAGGGTCCACAACCTGGTGGAAAGTCTCGAATCGCGGAAACAACCCTTCATTTGAATTTATGAGTTGGAATCGTCAATCCGCTCCTTTTTCGATCACCAATCACTACAACTTTTGATTCGATATTGTTTGCCTCCATTGTAAACAAATATTAGTCCAAACTAAAATTATGTTATTATGAAAGTTTGATCTCAAGAGTAAGATCGGCTTACCACAACATCCGTATAATCGCAAGATAATAAATCAAGTGATTAAGTACCTAAAACATATGGTCGATAAATCATCCTTCAATCCGATTAATACAATAACTAAGGAAGTTATTGAAAAAGACTATGAGAGAGCTTCCTTACCTTGAACAATGAAATTCCTGTTTCACACGATCTTCCTATGGCTAAGGTAGACTAAGTGGTGTGGTAGTAATTGGCACTCCGCTATACCACTACAAAGAAGAGAATGATCTTATTGGAGCAAGTATAAAAATATGATGATTCGGTTCATATGACCCTCCCAAATCAAAACTTATATTCGGCACTAAGCGAAAGAAAACAAAATATAATGTTGGAAGAACACTTACCGATTAATCAAAGACTGAATGTAAGTACAGATGAGGAGAAAGGTAGAAAAGAAATGAGAGTTCGGTTTATAGAGAAAATGAAAATTAATATTCGGCTATGTGAAATGATCAAACAAAAGTTTTTGATTAAAAGATGATGTCGGTTTGAGAAGATAAAGAATTAGAGAAATGGTTAAAAGAAAAGAAGATGGGAGGTTGGATGAATGATGAATGTTTCGGCTATCAAGAGGGGGATAAACAAGAGATGAAAATCTTGATCAAACAAAAGAGTAAGAAAATACACAAATGTACTAGGAGAATTCAGCCAAAGTAAAATGAGAGAAGAAAAATATGGTCACCAAGGCTAGTAATTTCGGCACAAAGCAAAAGAAAGAATTGAGAGAAAAACACCAAATTGTGCAAAAGTGATTTTTTTGGCCTAACAACATCAAAAATCCTACCAAAAGACTAAGAAAATTTCGGCTATCACACTATTGCCCCCAAAACCGTCGACATACATGCTCTAAAAGTCAAAAACTTTGCCAACTAACCTTTCCAAAACATTTCCCCTTGAAAGATGCCACATGCTCCCCCTACATTCCCTTTTCCTTTTGATTCCTTTCCCTAACTTCAAACTTGCATTATTCATTTAGCCACCTTACCAAAAATGATGAAGTCCACCCTTATGATAATTACTCCTTGACCGACATATTAAAGAAGGGAAGAAAAAAATAAAAGTCAAGATGCACACAAAGTGATTCAAACTCCTTCCCTCAAGGTACTACAAGTGACGCCATAGCCTTTTTACTAATAGCTCAATTATGTTAGCTATTTAATCAATTATTTCCATATGCTTTAAGGTCACTTACTCCATCTCCCTAAAGTGCTAAATGCCAAAAATTTTCACTAGGTCCAATTAAATCCTGAGCCTTCTCAAGACTTTCTCAACATATAGAATTAATAATCTAACTAGCTTAGCACCAAAATATTGCAACACAAAAATTCAAATCTAGGATGTTACATTAACCCACTTATTCCATTAAAAGCCTACCTTCATAATTAACCCCTAGTGAACCCCTTTGATCCTAATAAATTGTTTCTTGATATACCCTTAATAGCAACCCAAAATTCATTATTTTTGATTCAATAAGAATTTTCCCTATTGTATTAACCTCTTTTTGTCGAGATTTAATTTGATCAGTTTCCTAACTATGTTCTATATTTTAGTTATTAAATTTTTCTTGTTCTTATTCTTATTCTTTAAAAAAAAGTTGGAAATTTATTAATTATTAGTTCTAAGTTATTTGAGCTTAAACCGTTAATTTTTACATTTTGAGAAGAAGCTCGTGTTTTTATGTTTTCCATTGATGTAATTATTAAGTATTAGTTTATTTTTTAGTTAGGTAAATTGTCAATTCAATCTCAATTTTAACTTTCTTATTTGACCTTTATCCACACCTTTAACCCAAGCCCTATGACAGCCCTTTTTAAGACCTTTTGATTTGGGTATCATCTCATTTTATAGTGGTGGAGATTTGATTTTCATGCAAGCCTATGGTAATAACTTTTCATGTTTGACTTTTGAGTGCTTAATCTTGAACCTTAAACACTTTGGGTGATTTGAGTGAATCCTTAGTGAGGATGTTAATTCTTGTCGGTTTTGAATTAAAAGTGATTAGTTAAGTAAGGGGGAACACCTATATTTTTGTGCTATAAAAATTTGTGACTTGGATTATTTGAATCTTTAGGACTCTTTTAGTTAAATTATCAATGTATGAATTATTTTTGAATTATGATGAAACATTATTGATAAGAATTATGAATTAAGGAAGTTAATTTTAATTGTGAGTTGAGGATTTTGCTTGAGGACAAGCAAAGGTTTAAGTGTGGGGATATTTGATAAACCATAATTTATACATATTTTTACCCCATGCTTGGCTTATTTTTGGATGAATTTTATGAATTCGATGCTCCTAATACTTTAATTTCATGTTTTACACTCAAGAGAGCTTAGGGAGTCGAAAAGAACGATAAACGGGCCAAAAAAGGACAAAATGGGCCTACCTTGGAAATCAACACGGCCTGGAATTTCACCTACGGGCAGATCACATGACCGTGTGTGATGAGCAGAATCGAGCACGGCCTAATCCATCGCACACGAGCGTGTCCCTGCTGAACCCAAGTTTAATTCTATTCGAAAAAGACCACTTTTGGGCCAAGAGAGTTGTTCCGAAGCATATATATAAACACCTTAGGGGAGGACCTAAATAGAGACGCAGAGTAGGAGGCAAAAAATACTCGAAGACAGCCGTTGGGAGCAGCTTGGAAGAAGGATCTCTATCAAGACTGAAGATTTCCTATCAATTTCTCTTGAAGTTTTTAGGTTTTCCTATGTTTTGTTGTTTTCCTTATTTTAAGATGTTTTCTTCTATCAGTATGAACTAAATCCCTTAAATACCTAAGGGGATGAAACCTAAGACGGATCTTATTATTATTTTTTGATTTATAAGATAAATACTTATTCTTATTCTTAATTGTGAGTTCTTATTCTTGTTTTGATAATTCAGGTTATTGATTCAAGTCGAATGTGCTTATTCAGAGGAGCAAAAATCCTTGTTTAAGAGTAGATCAACACAATTAAGCGGAGTTGATTGCAACCCTAGAAATAGGGCGGCATAAATCTACCGGATTAGAGCCAAATCTAATAAGGGAATCCATAAATTGAGTTAATGCGACAATAGGGGTTTTAATTAGAAAAAGATTTCAATTAATCAACCTAGAGTTAGTTGTTTTTAGTCTCGAAAGAGATATTAACATAAATCAGGGACTTCTACGGATTAAGTCAAGTGAGTAAATCGTATGAATAAAAAGTAATAAGTAAAGTCTAGGTGGATTCTTCCTTGGGTATTACCTATCTCATATAGTTGTTTAAAAGTATTTTCCCAATTCGCTCTGTGTCGTGTTTTTAATTAATTTTAGTTTAAAATAAATCACTCCAATTCTTAGGTTAGATAATAAAAAGATAGTAATTACTAGTACTCTTGGTCCTTGTGGATACGATATTACCGGTCTTACCATAAATATACTCTTGAACGATGGTGTGTTTGCCTTTATTGTAATCATAGTTAGTTAGATACACATCAAGTTTTTGGCGCCGTTTCCGGGGACTGAGATATTAGGAACACTAAATTTTTATTACTTTAGCCATTTTTTATTTTATTGCAATTTATATTTTATTGTTACTTTTCTAAATTTTCGTTCTTTGCTTCTTAAAGGTGTCTCTAGTTTATGACTAGAAGAAACCCGTCAGGACCTTTGTTTTACGATAGTGAGATAGAAAGCACCGCTCGTAGAAACTAAAGAGAGATAAGGCGAAGTCTACAATACATAGAGGAAGAGCAAGAGGACAATAATAATACTACCGAGGAGATGGCTGACAATAATCCACTTCCTCCGGTGTTGCCGAAAATCTCGCCCCTCATACTATGTATGTATGCTAAGTCTACTTTAATAGGAACTGAATCAAGTATTGTTAGACCTTCTGTTGCCGCAAATAATTTTGAACTCAAACCTAACACTATTCAGATGATTTAGCAGTTTGTTCAGTTTGATGGTTTGCAGGATGAAGATCCAAACAATCAGTTGGCAAATTTTCTAGAATTTTACGACACTTTCAAAATTAATGGCATTTCTGATGATGCCCTTCACCTTTGGTTGTTTCCCTTTTTGTTGAGGAACAAAGCTAAACAATGGTTGAACTCGTTACCATGAGGATCAATCAATACATAGGAGAAAATGACCGAAAATTTTTTACTTAAATATTTTCGCCAGCTAAAACTGCTAAGTTGAGGAATGATATCTCTTCTTTCGAGCAGATGGATTTAGAAACACTTTATGATGCATGGGAGAGATGCAAGGATCTACTGAAAAGATGCCTTCACCATGGGTTACCGTTATGGCTACAGGTTCAAACATTTTACAATGGTGTGAACCCAACAACTAGGAAATTAATTGATGCAGCCGCCATCGGTACACTAAACAATAAAACACCTGAGGCTGCCTATGAATTCATTGAAGAGATGTCACTGAATAACTATTAGTGGTAAGTTATAAGGATGAAGCCAACAAAAGCAGCTGGAGTTTTCAACCTCGACGCAGTGACAATGCTATCAAACCAGGTAGAGCTTTTAAGTAAAAAGAATTGATGGTTTGTACAGTTCTTCGCAGGTACATCCACTGATGCAGTGCAATACAAATGGAGGAGAAACGAACAATACAGAATATCCATCCTATAGCCCTGGCATAGAAAGTGAACAGATGAACTATATGGGTAATAATTCTAGACCTCAGAATAATCCCTAGAGTATTACTTACAACCAAGGTTGGAGGAACCACCCAAACTTCTCATGGGGTGGTCAAGGAAATCAGTTACAGCAACCCCCTCAAGGCTTTCAATAGCAACCCTACCCAAAAGAGAAGAAGCCGACCCTTGAGGAGATTGTAACAGTCTGGTTTAGACCCTAGTCGAAAGAGTGCTTTTAGGACCACAAATTCGAGTCATTAAGATATTTTAATATTATTTTCTGTGCCATAGACATGTGATTATGTATGTGTGAAAATTTCGTAAGTTAATTTGTCTGCCTATGTGCTTAATTTGACAACAGGATTGAATTGCATTAAATGTGAAAGTTGAATGCTATATATTAAAGTGCCTATGTGTTGTGGCGTATTAAGGTGGAGGCCTTATGTTTTTATTAAACCAATAGTTAGGTGGTGGATGGTTAAAGGACTAGTATGCCCTTAATGAATATAGGTTTCTTATGTTTAATAAAAGGTTAATAAGGTTAATTATAATATTATTAGAAAATCCTTGAATTATGCCTTATTCTTAAGTAAATTTTCTCATATTACTAATTAGAATGAAACTTCTATTGACGTATGATTTTCATTGATATGTTTTGGATTAAGTCATAGGTAATTGTGCATTGATCATTTAAACTTTAAGACATTAAAGAATCAAGCATGATAAGTCTATTTTCAGAATTAAAAATTTCTAGGTTGTTTCCCTAAATTTAAATATTACTTTGAAGTTTGAAATTTGCAAGGTTGACATCAAAAACCATCATTTTTGTGAGATTTTGAGCCTTTAGAGCATATATTTTTCTTGCTCACTTTATTGGTTATGAGTGTGTCAATATTGATTTGTTATTCTAGAACTTGCTTCAATTATACATGTCGAGACCACACCTTTGATTTAATATACTGAGATGATAAAGGCACCTAGGTTTTAACCCACTTATTCCATTAAAAGCCTACCTTCATAATTAACCCCTAGTGAACCCCTTTGATCCTAAAAAACTGTTTCTTGATATACCCTTAATAGTAACCCAAGACTCATTATTTTTGATTCAATAAGAATTTTCCCTATTGTATTAACCCCTTTTTGTCGAGATTTAATTTGATCAGTTGCCTAACTATGTTCTATATTTCAGTTATTAAAAATTTCTTATTCTTATTCTTATTCTTTAAAAAAAAAGTTGGAAATTTATTCATTATTAACTCTATGTTATTTGAGCTTAAGTAGTTAATTTTTACATTTTGAGAAGAAGCTCGTGTTTTTATGTTTTCAATTGATGTAATTATTAAGTATTGGTTTATTTTTCTAGTTAGGTAAATGCCAATTCAATCTCAATTTTAACCTTCTTATTCGACCTTTATCCACACCTTTAACCCAAGCCCCATTACAACCCTTTTTTAAGACCTTTTGATTTGTGGATCATCTCATTTTATAGTGGTGGAGATTTGATTTTCATGCAAGCCAATGGTAATAACTTTTCATGTTTGACTTTTGAGTGCTTAATCTTGAACCTTAAGCACTTTGGGTGATTTGAGTGAGTCCTTAGTGAGGATGTCAATTCTTGTCGATTTTAAATTAAAAGTGATTAGTTAAGTAAGGGGAAACACCTATATTTCCGTGCTATAAAATTTTTTGACTTGGATTGTTTGAATCTTTTGGACTCTTTTAGTTAAATTATCAATGTATGAATTATTTGTGAATTATGATGAAACATTATTGATAAGAATTATGAATTAAGGAAGTTAATTTTAATTGTGATTTGAGGATTTTTCTTAAGGACAAGCAAAGGTTTAAGTGTGGGGATATTTGATAAACCATAATTTATACATATTTTTACCCCATGCTTGGCTTATTTTTGGATGAATTTTCATTAGAATTGATGAATTCGATGCTCTTAATACTTTAATTTCATGTTTTACACTCAGGAGAGCTTAGGGAGTCGAAAAGAACGATAAACGGGCCAAAAAGGGACAAAATGGGCCTACCTTGAAAATCAACACGGCCTGAAATTTCACCCACGGGTAGATCACACGGCCGTGTGTGACGAGCAGAATTGAGCATGGCCTAAGCCATCGCACACGGGCGTGTCCCTGCCGAACCCAAGTTTAATTCTACTCGAAAAAGACCACTTTTGGGCCAAGAGAGGTGTTCTAAAGCCTATATAAACACCCTAGGGGAGGACCTAAATAGAGACGTAGAGTAGAAGGCAAAAAATACTTGAAGACAGCCATCGGGAGCAGCTTGGAAGAAGGATATCCATCAAGACTGAAGATTTCCTATCAATTTCTCTTGAAGTTTTTAGGTTTTCCTATGTTTTGTTGTTTTCCTTAGTTTAAGATGTTTTTCTTCTATCAGTATGAACTAAATCCCTTAAATACCTAAGGGGATGAAACCTAAGATGGATCTTATTATTATTTGATTTATAAGATAAATACTTGTTCTTATTCTTAATTGTGAGGTCTTATTCTTGTTTTGATAATTCAATTTATTGATTCAAGTCAAATGTGCTTATTCAGAGGAGCAAAAGTCCCTGCTTAAGAGTAGATCAACACAATTAAGCGGAGTTGATTGCAACCCTAGAAATAGGGCGACATAAATCTACCGGATTAGAGCCAAATCTAATAAGGGAATCTATAGATCGAGTTAATGCAACAATAGGGGTTTTAATTAGAAAGAGATTTCAATTAATCAACCTAGAGTTAGTTGGTTTTAGTCTCGAAAGAGATATTAACATAAATCAGGGATTTCTACGGATTAAGTCAAGTGAATAAATCATATGAATCAAAAGTAATAAGTGAAGTCTAGGTGGATTCTTCCTTGGGTATTTCTTAGCTCATATAGTTGTCTAAAATTATTTTCCCAATTCGTGCTCTGTCGTGTTCTTAATTAATTTTAGTTTAAAAGAAATCACTCCAATTCTTAGGCTAGATAATAAAAATATAGTAATTATTAGTACTCTTGGTCCTTGTGGATACGATATTACCGGTCTTACCATAACTATACTATTGAACGATAGGTGCGCTTGCCTTTATTGTGATCATAGTTAGTTAGAGACACATCACAATGGCATTACTATGTTAACTCCAATCTTGTGGTCACGTCAATGATGGTATTGCTCCATTTCTCCCAAATAATAAGGGCATTGCTGTGACAAAACTTTTCTTGTTGTTGAGATAAGGGGCACCGCCACAAGAACACCTTGTTGTCATGAAAATGATGGGCCTATTTCATTTCTTCTAAATAGTGAGAGCTTTGTCGCCTTGTTGTGACAAAATTTTCTTGTTGTCACCACAAGACTTTCATATGGTTGTGACAGTATCCTGCTAGTATTTCTACATAAACCACTTGAGTTTCTCTTACCACCGTTATTCGTTTTGACTTTCAATCACGACCAAAATGTTGGGAATTCTCGAAAATGAAAAAAGACCTCAAATAAGATCTATTAGTTAAAATTGAGTGTTTAAAGTGGAATTTAAATTAAAGTGACTTAATGCTCAAATATGGCATCTGTGGCTCAGGTTACCGGTAAAACCTAAGTAAGGGGTATTACACCATATCTATCATTACCATATTGAATCGTTATTAGAAATGTGCCCCTATTAACCAAATGTGGAAAAATAAATAGATACACATATCAAAACCCATAAATACCTAAAAAATTATACACAAGTGCTATATACCAAAATGAAAGGAACTATACAAACATTGTTGAGTCGAGGGTCACTTCTTGGATGCTGTAATTATTTCTTGTAACCTCAATATACATTTGTACTTGCGCACGGAATAAACAAACCATATACTGAGTGATAAAGCTCAGTGGTACTTTCATGATTTAAGTCAATAAAATCCAAACATTAATCAAATGCATACAATCAATTCAATTTCAAACCTTAGCTATTTCATATACTGATTCATTCCAAAAACATCCACTATCTAGTGAAGCATACAAATAACCCTTTTCACAATTCAATTTTGTTCATATTAGCATTTAAACTTACCATGTCCACATTAAGATACTAATACTTTCATTTCATAGCACCTCAATTGAAAACATGATTTCTTTAACCAATATATATGATTGTTATGTATTTTACTTTCTAATACATACCTAGCCATTTTCAATTAAATTAACCACCTACTTATGCTATTCATTCCATTACCATATATATCCATCTGTGTCTGATCATACATATGGAAAATACCAAAATCAAACCATTATGCATTTGTAAAAGAAATGACCAATTCATGCTATTTCTCAAGTGCCATACTTTATGTCATTTTAAAACACTCAATACCACTCATAAATCACACATATATTGTAACACCATATACCCAGCCCTATCACTGAGCCCGAGAACATGATGCTACACCACCATCTCACATTGCATACAACATAAGTCTACACATTATTAAATATACATCTTTTTGTTTCCTTTATCATTATGGCATTCATACGAAATGTAGTCATACATACTCTAAGGTGTATAAAACTTGCTAAAATACATTGTACAATCATATAATAAGCACCAAACGAATAAAAGGATCACTGAGCAAAATATCCCAAAACTGTTACATAGTTATTGATAATGTAACACCCTAAACTCGGCCCATGCGTTACGAGTGGATTTGTCATGTCACATGAGTAAAACATGTTAATCCTTTTTATTCATACTAAAAAGTTGTTTCATTAAAAACAAGAAAGAAAAGAAAAAAAAAATCAAGTTTGATTTGATAAATTGATAAAATTGAACTACTAATCTTTTGAAACCATGGCTTTTGTAAACGATATTGAAAATTTGAAAGGAAGAACTAGATCCTTTGAAAATGGTATCGAGGTTTCGAGAGAGAATACCTATCTTTGAAATATTTGTAAATGTTTATAAAAAAATATTCATTGTTAATTGATTTTAGAAATCCTTAATTAAGTTTTCCGAAAAAATTTCTTTTAAAAACAATTTAAGAAAAATAAACCATCCCAAGAATAAAGTTAAAATAATCCAAAGGCCTTATTACAACTTAATTTAAAATATCAAATTACTTAAAAATACTTAAAAGAAATCCGAAGTTCAAATAACCATTATTCGTAGTATGGCCTCCATTGAGTCGTCCTCGGCCTAAGCCTCCATCACTAATCATTACCTGAGAAGAGTAAGGTAAACGGGGTGAGTTACTTAAAACTCAATGTGTAACCCACTTGCCATAGTCCACTGGCCAATATCTCATTAAATAATTATTTGGGCCTAAGCCCATTTACAATAACAAAAATAACATATATTATGCATGTGATATGCAAGTTCCCATCCCAACCTAATTTCCATCCGCTACACACCACCTACCAACCAAAGACACACACACAGGAGCTTTAGTCACCCACCTCGCCAACACACCAAATCGGCATTTAAGCCATAAATCAAATTGGGCATAAAGCCATATATTTAATCGGTATGAAGCCATATATTTAATCGGGCATGAAGCCATCGGAATTATGTAGCAAAGTTACCAGAACTTCTCTTCATCAAAATCCCAACCCATGCAAATCATGTACATATAGTATGCATTTTCATTTGGCCTATTTATCATATTACACATTCAGCCCATTTATCAAATATCACAATTGGCCCATTTAACAAAGATCACATTTGGCCCATTTAACAAGTATCACAATTGGCCCATTTAACAAATATGACAATTGGCCCATTTAACAAGTATTACAATTGGCCTATTTAACAAATATCACAATTGGCCCATTTAAAAATATCACAATTGGCCCATATAGTCACTTTTATTGATTTGTCCTATTGAGGGCAATTTCGTAATTTTCATAATCTTAACACCGATTTCAAAGTCTTTACTACTAAAGTGATAAATATGCCATTTTACTCGATTTCACTAACTTGTGATTTAATCAAGCGAATAATACGATATAGTTATCTAACCCGTGAAATACGGTGTGAGATTACACACCTGATTACGGTGAGCACTACACTTTCTTGATTGACAACACCTGGAATATTTTTAACACTTGATTAGATCATTAACACTTATAGTAATTTATTCTAAGATAAATGGTCTAGGATTTTTTACCCTAGGAATCGCGAATAACTATGATTTGCCGATTTTCCCCGATTGACGATTCACAACCCGTTGGAAAACCCCGAACTGCTAAAGGCTCTAAACTACGAACAACCTCGAATAGTTGATTCTCACTAGATGAGGGTCCACAACCCGATGGAAAATCCCAAATCACCGAAACGGACCTTCGTTTGAATCTAGGAGTTGTGAACGCCAAACCACTCCTTTTGGAATCACCTTTAGATTTCCCTTTCAAATCGCCACTACGGACTTTCATTTGCTAGATCCTTAGTAAATCGATAATGTACTAAAGTATGGACTTAACAAAATGGTAGAGATAAGCTTACCATGAGGTTCTAAATGATCCACGAATAAATCCCTATATACAAGAATCAATTACTCCTTTCTATACTGTTAATCTTCTTAATAAATAAGGATGATTGTGAAAACCATGAAAACTCTTACCCTTAAGGTTTTGATCCGAGTTCTAGTGATTACGAGATAGCTTCGAGGAGATAATGATACGGCCCTCCACTATTTCACTAAAAAAAACAACGAAAAGGGTTTGTCTAGGAAAAAGAATGATTATTTCGATCAAAAGGCTCTCCTAAGCCAACCTATGGATTCGACCAAAAATAAACAAATAACTAAAAGAAACCAATGAAGAGAATTCTTGCCGATTGATCAAAACATGAGTATAAAGAATGATTAACAAGAAATATATGTGAAGTAGGAGGTTCGGCTATGGAGGAAAAATTGAAGGAGATGGTGCTTAGTGACATTCGGCAATGGTGAAGAATTAGGGAGAGAGGTGTTTGAGAGTTTTTTTGTAAAAGTAAAGAAGAAAAGAAGTAGGAGATAAGATGTTTATGTTTCAGTTTTCAAAGATAGAGAATGAACAAAGAAGAAGTTTTGAGATTTGTGTACAATCGGCCAAGAAAGAAAAAGAGTAAAATGAAAGAAAAATGTCCCCTTCAATGGTTGTATAGTTTCGGCATAAAGAAGAAAAGAGCTTGAGAGGAAAAGAAAATAATACCCATTTGGTCAATAATAACCAAAACCAAAGCAAAATTTTACCTATGCACAAGACACATTCGGCTAGGGAGAGAGAGATTTTGGAGAGAAAGGAAATTGGTGCACAATTTGCTAAAGAATTTTACCAACTATCTCCTAATCCCTTTCAATATTTGGCCAACACCTTCTAGCCCCAAAACTGTCCATGTACATTTGATAAAAAGTCAAAATTTAGCCACCCCAAAGTTTCCAAAACATCTCCCTTGTTTCATGCCTTATGTCCCCCCTTACATGCCTTTTCCAAAAGATTCTTTTCCTCAACTTCACTTCTTGCCTTAATCCATTAGCCACCTTGCCATAAAACTAAAAGTCCAACCTACCTAAAATAGAGCTTGGCTGACACATGCTAGGGAAGAGCAAAAATTTAATAAAAATTTACATGCACATTAAAGGATTCGAACCTCTTCCCTTAAGATAATCATATGGCGCCAACTCCTCTTTACTACTTGCTCATCTTATGCTAACTTTTACCTCTTAATTACCTTAAGCTTAAAGGTCACTTGTTCCACTTCATTTAAAGTACTAATTACCAAAAATTATTCCAAAACCAAATAATTTCTAACCCTTCTCGCGACTATATAGACACACACATTGAATCATTTCACTAGTTAAGCACCAAATTAAAGCAACATATCAAAATTCAAATTTTAGGATGTTACAATTCTACCCCCTTAAAGAAATTTCGTCCTCGAAATTTAACTGGTTAAAAGAGGTAAGGATATTGCTGCCAAATAGTGTCCTCAGGCTCCCACGTAGCTTCCTCCACTCCGTGATTATGCCAAAGAACCTTTACTAACGGTACTGACTTCTTTCTCAACACTTTAACATCTCGATCTAAAATTTTCACTAGTTCTTCCTTGAACGACAAGTCAGGTCTTAACTCAACTTCCTCATCCGGTACTATGTGAGTCGGGTCCGATCGATAATGCCTCAACATAGAAACATGGAAAACACTATGAATCTGACTCAACTCCGGAGGTAATTCAAGCTGATAAGCCACTGGTCCTACATGCCTCAACACACGGTACGGTCCAATGAACCTAGGGCTCAACTTGCCCTTTTTCCAAATCTGAAAATTCTATTCCAAGGTGAGACCTTGAGAAAAACCTGATCTCCCACCGCGAACTCAATATCTTTACGCTTCAGATCCGCATATGACTTTTGTCTATCCAAAGCTTCTTTTAACCGCGCTCAAATCACCTTTACTTTTTCTTTCGTCTCAGATATCAGTTCAGGACCCAATAATTACCGTTCTCCCAATTCAGTCCAACAAGTAGGGGTACGACACCTACGACCATATAACGCTTCATAGGGTGCCATTTGGATACTGGATTGATAACTTTTGTTATACGCAAATTCTGCCAACGGTAGAAAATCCTCTTAACTACCTCTGAAGCCAATCACACAACCCCTTAACATGTCTTCCAAAATTTGGATTACTCTTTCTGATTGACCATTTGACTGAGGATGAAAAGCTGTGCTGAAATTTAACTTTGTTCCCAAAGCTTCATGTAAAGCTTTCCAAAACCACGATGTAAACCTTGGGTCCCTGTCTGAAATAATAGACACTGGTACTCCATGTAACCTCACGATTTCTGGTACATACAACTTAGCCAACTTTTGCAGTGAGAAATTCGTTTGAACAGGTAGAAAATGGGCTGTCTTCGTCAATCGATCCACTATTACCCAGATGAAATCTTTCTTAGTAGGCGATAAGGGTAACCCACTAACAAAATCCATCGTTATTCGTTCCCATATCCATAATGGAATCTTTACCGGTAGTAGTAATCCCGACAGCAATTGATGTTCTGCCTTCACTTGTTGGTTAGTCAAGCACTTACTCACATATTCAGTAACTTTCTGCTTCAACCTTGGCCACTAATACCGATCCCGAAGGTCTCGATACATCTTATTTCCTCCGGGGTGCATAGCATAGGGGCTACTATGTGCCTCTCGCAGAATCATTAGCCTCAAATTTGAATCCTTGGGTATACAAATTCTTCCGCGAAAACACAGTACTCCATCCTTATTCAATCCAAAATCCCCTATTATACCATTTTCAACTTGTTAAATTAAAGGACCCAACTTTTCATCTGATAACTGCTTCTCCTTGATCTGTTCCAACCACATAGGCTTCACCTGAAGTTCCGCTAGCAAACTGCCATCTTCATACAAACTAAGATGAGCAAACATTACTCTCAACTCCAATATCACCTTACGACTCAATGCGTCCGCCACCACGTTAGCCTTTCTAGGATAATACTCGATTGAGAAGTCATAATTCTTCAACAGCTCTATCCATCTCTGCTGTCTTAAGTTCAACTCCTTTTGGGTAAGGAGGTACTTCAAACTTTTATGATCTGTATAAATGATTGACTTCTCACCGTATAGGTAGTGCCTCCAAATCTTCAAAGCAAAAACTACAGCAGCCAACTCCAAATCATGGGTAGGATAATTGACTTCGTGCAGCCTTAATTGACAAGATGCATAAGCCACTACTTTACCATCTTGCATCAACACACATCCCAAGCCCGTGTGTGATGCATTGCAGTAAACAATAAACTCTTTTCCAGCCTCGGGTTGAATCAGTACGGGCGCTTCCGTTAGAATCTTCTTCAATTTCTCAAAACTTTCTTGTTGTTTCTCTACCCATACAAATGGTACTCCCTTTCGTAACAGTTTAGTTAGGGGTGCAGCAATCAATGAAACCCCCTCAACAAACGTCTATAGTAACCAGCCAACCCTAGGAAACTCTGAATCTCAGCCACTGACTTCGGTAGCTTCCAATCAAACACAGCCTCTACCTTCCGAGGATCAACTTTAATTCCTCCGGCTGACACAACATGTCCTAAGAAAGTCACTTCTTTCAGCCAAAATTCACACTTACTGAATTTAGCATAAAGTTGTTTTTCTCGTAATATTTGTAATACTATGCGCAGATGTGAGTCATGCTCTTCTTCATTCCTCGAGTATACTAAGATATCATTTATAAACACCACCACGAACCGTCTAGGTAAGGTTGAAAGACTCGGTTCATCATGTCCATAAATGCAACTGGTGCATTGGTCAATCCAAACGGCATCACAAAAAACTCATAATGTCTATAACGAGTTCGAAATATCGTCTTATGAATATCTGCCTCCTTAACCTTGAGTTGATGATAACCCGATCTCAAATCTATCTTGGAGAAAATTGAAGCTCCTCTCAACTGATCAAACAGGTCATTGATTCTTGGTAATGGATACCTATTCTTGATCCTCAATTTATTCAACTGCCTATAATCAATGCACATACGCATCGACCCATCTTTCTTCTTGACAAACAAGACTGGCGCTCCCCACGGAGACACACTCGGTCGAATGAATCCCTGATCCAACAATTCTTGAATTTGAGCCTTAAGCTCCGCTAACTCCTTCGGCGCCATTCTATAAGGAGCAATGGACACCGAAGCCGTTCCAGGCAAAAGTTCAATGCCAAACTCTACTTCTCGGTCTGGAGGTAAACCTGGAAGTTCCTCGAGAAAGACATCTGAATATTCTTTCACTGTTCTAACACCTTCTACCGATAATTCCTTAACATCCAAAGCACAAATGAAGGCTAGGAAAGCTCCATACCCTTTTCGTACCAACCTTTTGCTTTTAAAGCAGATATCACATTGGCTAAATAGTTTCTCCGTTCACCTATCATTACCACTTTCTTATCTTCCAAAGTCCTTATCGACATCCGCTTTGCATCACAATCCAAATGCACACGGTGCTTTGCCAACCAATCCATGCCCAAAATAAGATCAAACTCACCGAAAGGCAGTTCCATCAAATCTGCCAAAAATATTTCTTTTTAAATTTCTAAGGGCACGTCTCTAAATAATTTATCCACTATCACTGACTGTCCTAAAGGACTAATTACTGTCATCTTTCTATCTGTAATCTCAGATCTAATGTTCAGGTTTCCAGATATAGCACTAGCAACATACGAATGGGTAGATTCGATATCTATCAAAGCAGTAACAAGTACATCAAACATGAAGAACGTACTAGTTATCACATCAGGCGCATTGCCATCCTCACGACGTCTGACCGTATAAACTAACCCTGCCTGTCTTGCCTCTGCGTTGCCTCTGGAATAATTACCTCTACCCGGTGCACCTTGACCACAACCACCACCATCACCACCTCGACCTGGCCCACGGCCTCTTGGTGGCTGTTGCGCGCCTCTAGCTGGCTATACATCATGATTACGAGCTTCTTGAGTCAGAGCAGTCTTTCGAGGACAATTCTTAAGCTGATGGTCCTTAGAACCACATTTGAAACTGTAACACCCCAAACCCGGCCCAAACGTCATGATCGGATCTGATATGCTACGGGTTGAATGTTGAAAACTTTGCTTGAAGGGTTTTGAAGAATCTCAATTTATTTTAACCGATTAATCATTAATTGTGATATTTTGAAGCAACTTTAACATTTGCGTTGGACACATTTGGAAAACCCATTTGGTTTCACTTTATAATTAAGACTTTGGAAATATAGGTTTGTAAGACGTATAGAATAAATAAAGAAAAAAATGTAAAATGGCAACCTAAGTTACGGGGGCCTTATTACAAAAATAATCCCAAATTTAAACTTAAAGGAAAAAATGGAAATAGTCTATAAAGATAAAAAAAACTTGATGGCCCCTCGAGTTCGCCTCGGCTCCCATGTCCATGATCTACTGCTCATCTAGAATGTTGGGAAAAATGAAAGGGTGAGTCACCAAGACTCAATGTGCACATCTCGAAAACACATAAACGCCTTGGGCCCACAAACAAATTATGGGCCTAGGCCCATTCACAATGGCACAGAATATATATTACATGCAACATGGCCCATCCCAAACCTAAAAGTTCATCCTCTACACACCCCTGTACCAACCATCACACCATGCGAATTTCTACAATCAACCCTCCATCCGCTACACACCATATCGACAGCTGTGCTGTCTATCATAAAGACCGATCACTATGTGACCTATGTGGCAAAGCCACCGATTGTATGCGACCTTAATAATATATATCAACAGCTGCGCTGCCTGTCATAAAGACAGATCACTATGTGACCTATGTGGCAAAGCCACCGATCGCCTCGTGACCTACTCCCCTTCATCATATCAATCCCATCCCATGCATACATACATGCAAGAATCAGAACATTAAACTATCTAAACATATCACATACTTTCACATACTTCGATACACATAGAGAAGTTTCTATGATTACGTACATGGCATCCCTTGCCTACTCTTTTTGGGTATTACGATTGTTCATATAGCCTCAATTTTCGGCTTTTAGCCCATAACATAAACATAGTACAGTTTAACTAGTGTGATAGAGATCTACACACTTGATTACCGATAGGACAGTACTTTCTATGTCGACACTATCAGTAGCCGCTACGACTGCTAACAGTATAAGGTTTTACTCTAAATTCGGTCCACAACCTGACGGCCAATCTTGAACTGCTGACACCGCGTGTTTCTTAAACTTTGGGGCTGAAACTATAGATCCAACCCCTTCCTTTGATTTGGTGACATTCGAGTCCATGAGTGATCTTTGGTCAGAAGATACTATGATGATTGCTTAACGCAACATTAGGTTAAGGCACGAATAATGAAAAATAACTCAATTAAACAATATATGAAGAATTGAACCCTCACCTTGAAATCTCAAAAAGAGATTGAGACTCCATGACTAGCATTTTCGGCTTTTAAATTTAGGCGATCTACCTAAATTCCCGAATGTCACCGAACATGAAATTATACAAAACCATTAATGTAACATCCTGAATTAATGGGCCTTTGCATTTGATGTGTATTAGTTCAATGTGTTAAATTAGAGCATTTAAGGGGCTCAGATTGGGCTGAGGCCTTGGTTAAATTTTTTTGTTTAGACACTAGAGGGTTTAAAAGATGTTATCTTTGTTTTAAACACAAGTGGGCTTGTGGCCCAGTGGCAAAATGGTGCCACTTAGAGAGCAAGGAGGTGGCGTCAACTGAGGAGGCACAAACTCAAGGGGCATGAAGCCTAATTCCTTTAATTTTAATTAGCTAAATTTCATCATATAGGTGGGTAAGGTTGGACGGCAACAAGGCTTAAAAATAGGGAGATTTATCTGTTGAATAACATGGATAATTGTGATGATATTAGTTATGAGTAGATTAAGGAGAAAAGATGGGAGTTATCTGCTATAAGCAGAGTTGGCCGAAATTCCAAC
The DNA here is from genome assembly GCA_025506655.1 of Gossypium rotundifolium. Classification (NCBI taxonomy): domain Eukaryota; kingdom Viridiplantae; phylum Streptophyta; class Magnoliopsida; order Malvales; family Malvaceae; genus Gossypium; species Gossypium rotundifolium. Next base: position 41,765,584 of record CP106725.1, on the reverse strand, counting down.
TCTGAGGGGAGGAAAAATCGATTTTGATGTGGCATAAGGGGTGCCAAAATTCCTCATGTTTTTCAATTAGTCTCAGTTTTCAGAAGAGAACAATTCCAGCATTTGATAGGTAAGTGCCAAAATTCCCGATAAATAGGAGTGTATCTCTTCAAATTTCGGCATTTGAACCTATTCTTTGTGCAGAAATTCTCAGTCCTTCTCTACACTCTCTATTCTCTTTTCTTTTCCAAAAGCTGAAACCTCTCAACTTTCTTCTCATCTCCATAACCGAATACCTTTTTCTATTCCTTTTTCTCTCTGTCGATTTCTCTACTAAAGGCCGAAACCTCTTAATTCACTTTCTTTTTCCATTCTTTTCTTCTTGTGTCGATTTTTCCATAAACCAAGATTTTCTTGAAGTGCCGATTTCTCTGTAAAGGTAAGAACCGAATTCTTTTCTCTTTCGATTTTGAGACTATAGCCGAATGGCTAGTAGATTGATAGGCTATCTTTAGTTTGACTATTTCGTTAACCGCATGTTCTTTTGGGTGGCACTCCAAGAAATCATAGTAGATCGAATCATCTATATCTCAAAAAGCTGAAAACCATTAATCTCTAGTATCCTATCGATTTCGAGATCTCAAGATAAAGGAGGGGTTGGGTTCGTAAACCCAATCCCTAAGTTTAAGAAATGAGCAGTGTCCACTGTTCGAGATTGGCCGTCGGGTTGTGGACCGACTTCTGAACAGCATCTTAGGTAGATAGCAGCTGTATCGGCTTTTGACAGTGTCGACATAAAGGGTGTCGTCGTAACCATAATAAGGTGTGTAGATTCTTAACACATAAGCACTGATATATTATATGTACGCTAAGGGCTAAAAGCCCGAAAGAAAGGCTGTATAAACAGTTGTATTACCCAAAAGTGGTAGGCATGGGATGCCAGGTACGTAACCATAGAAACTTTTCTATGTGAATCGTAGCATGTGAAAGTATGATATCTGTTAGATGGCTTGATGACTTGTTTCTTATATATATGCATGCATGGGATGGGATTGATTGATGGATTTATGGTAGGGGAGTAGGGTCGTGAGGCGATCGTGGCTTTGCCACAGGCAGCATAGTTGTAGAATATTATAATGTATTTCTGAGGTTCGCGTAAGCGATCGGTCTCTATGATAGGCAACATAGCTGTCGAATACTATAATGTATTTCTGAGGTTCGCGTAAGCGATCGATTTATATGACAGGCAGTACAGCTACCGATGTGGTGTGTAGTAGATGGAGGGTTGATTGTAGAAATCCCCACAGTGTAACGGTTGGTACGGGGGTGTGTAGAGGATGGACTCTTAGGTTTTGGGATGGGCCATGATGCATGACATATTTTGTTACCATTGCATACGGGCCAAGGCCCATAATGTGTTTGTGGGCCCTAGGCTTTTATGTGTTTTCAAGTTTTGCACACTGAGTCTTGTTGACTCACCCTTTTATTTTTCCCAACCGTGGACACGGGAGCTGAGGTAGACTCGAAGGGCCATTAAGACTTTCATTATCGTTATGGATTATTATTATTGTTTTTTTGGGAATATTTTTGTAATAAGGCCCCATAACTTAGGTTTCCAATTTATTTGTTACTTGTTTTACTTTATTTTACTTTAATATGTCACATGTTTATAAACCTATTTGTGCCCAAAGTCTTAATAACAAAATGGAGTGATAAATGGGCTTTTCAAATCTACTCAACATAAAAGTTTAAGTTTCTTTTATTTTTTTTTAAATAATGACTAAATAAACTGAAATTTTCAAAATCCATCAAAGCAAAGTTTTCAAGAATTAAACCCGTAGCATACCAGATCCGGTAATGATGTATGGGCTGAGTTTTGGGGAGTTACATTTTTGGTATTAGAGCCCAGTTCAAAACTCGGGCTGTGAAATGGGTCTAGTAGGAATTTATGAAAGTAATGTAAGTTTAGAAAGGTTTTGGAAGATATGGCCTTGAGTCTACTGGCCCGATCCACCTGTAAGTATTCGAAACTTTGGTATGACATGTATGTTGGGTTTTGATGGGCCTTATGGACGTAGATTAGTATGATAGTGTTAATGGACCTTAGGCCTAGATTAAACAATTCTTCAAATCTCATAAGACTTAGTTTTTCTTAATTAAGCAGGTCTGGGAACAAGTCACAGGGTTAGGGTGTGGAAACAGGCATACGCATGTCTAGGATTAGATCCAGGAAGAGCTTGGTATTTAAGTGGTCCTAGTGACTCACCTTCTCTTCTCTAGAATCCTACCTGGTGCGTAGTGGTTATTCACTCTAACCGAGAGGGCATACTGACGGGCCAAAAATTTATAACTAAAACCCGAAAGGGACCATTACCCTATTTTTATAAAATTGCTTATACACCCCTGATTTTGTAAATTATCCCAAATGCCTTAGGTTGAGGAAATTTACTGAGACACCCTTGATTCTGCAAAATGACCAAAATTTCCTCGTTTGAAAAATTTACTGAAATACCCCTGGTTTACAAAATTACCAAAGTACCCCTATTTTGTAAAATCACCAATATACCATATTTTGGAAAATTACCAAAATACCCCTGTAGGTTAAAATTACGAAAATACCCCTAGGTAGTGAAATGACGAAAATACCCCTAGGTGATGAATGTGAGTTCCTGGATGTTGTTTGCGTGTTTGATACATGTATATGGTGCTCTACTTGATGTTGATTGAATGTGAACTCTAGAATTAAAAAATACAGACTTGAGAACTGAACTTGCAGATAGAATTTGAATTGAAGAACTCTTTATTAAAACTACTTCCCATAAGGTATGCATTATTAATCAGTAGAAGAAAGGATTATTAATTCATAAAATTTCTAATCAGATAAACGCGAAGCGGTAGAATGAATACAAGGGGTCAAGGACGTCCAGCGCGTGGACGTGGTAGGGGTAGGATGGTTGTGTCAGAACCCGTGGGGTCTGGTCACGAGTCAGGGAAAGAAGTTCCAGTGCCACCAGCTGTGGAGGCAGAGTTTCAAGATCAGACGGCCGGAGATGATGCTGTATCTCAGGCTATGTTAAGGGTTTTAGAGAGAGTTGCTAGAGCAGGCATGGGCACAAGAGCTCGAAAGTTTGTGCCAGAGCAACTTAGAGCCAATGGGGCGGTTGTGTTTAAGGGAATTTCTGGTGTAGCTCCTAGTACAGCTGAGTACTGGTTAGAAGCAATGGAGTAGATCATGGATGATCTCGACTTCACAGAGGAAGAGAAGCTGAAGGGAGTGGTGTCCCTTCTTCGGGACGAAGCTTATCAATGGTGGCTTACGGTTAAGGAAGGTACCGTAGCTGACCATATCATCTAGGATTACTTGAAGGCGGCGTTCCAGAGTAAGTATATTAGAACGAGATATGTGGATTCACAGCGTAGAGCGTTCTTGAATCTGGTTTAGGGAAGTAGGTCGGTGGCAGAATATGAAGCAGAATTCCTACACCTTAGCTGTTATGCTTGAGGGATAGTGGCCACAGAGCATGAAAGATATGTTCATTTTGAGGATGGCACGAAGGGCGATCTCGTGTCTTGATAGCTCCTAGCGAGAGCAAAAATTTCTCAGACTTGTGGAGAAAGCTAAGATAGTGGAGGAGGTAAGACAGACGAAAAAACTGAATCGGGATAGAGATAGGGGTGGAGGTAAGAGAAACTTTGGCTCATCAGGAACAACTAGGAGTAAGCAGAAAAGACCTAGGTCAGATGGATCGAGACGGGCTGAAAGACCTATTGCTAACCAAACACGAAGGTGTGCCTGATGTGACAAATTTCATGTAGGCGAGTGTAGGGCAGGAAATAGGAAGTGCTTTAGGTGTGGTTCTTTGGACCATCAGATAAGAGATTGTCCTCAGCCACGGGATAAGGAAAGACTCGCAGGGCAGGAAAATGCTCAGTTGGGTAGAGGAGGTTAGCAGCCACAGAGAGGTCGTGGTCCAGCCAAAGGTGGTAATGGTTTCGGTCGGGGTCGTGGGGCACCAGTGAGGGGTAGGAAACACTGAGGCGAGGCAACTGGGGTTGGCTTATGCTGCCAGACATCGAAAGGAGGCTGATGCATCGGATGTTATAACCGGTACGTTTTTAGTTTTTGGATTGCCTTATGTTGCATTGATTGACATTGGGTCGACACATTCATATGTTGCTAGTAGTGTGTCTGAAACTTTAAGTTTAGATTCTGAAAGCTACCCCTAGGGAGATGACGGTAATTAGCCCATTAGGACAATCTGTGGTAGTAGATAAACTTTATCGGGAGGTACCCTTAGAAGTTAGAATAATTTTCCTATGATTTGATGGAATTACCGTTCGGGAGTTTGACTTAATTTTAGGCATGGGTGGCTAGTAAAGTATCAAGCCAATTTAGATTGTGCTAAGCGTATGGTGTTAACAACCCCGAGGGAGGTGAAGTGTTGGTGATAGGAGAAAGGGGAATTGTCTGTCAAACGTGGTAACTGCCCTAAGTGCGAAAAGAATGGTGAGAAAAGGGTGCAAGGCAGTTCTAATGTTTGTAGGGGCTTTGGAGGCCGATGACCTAACTATTGAAGAAGTTAGGACGGTGAAGGAATTTCCTGATGTCTTCCCCGAAGAGCTTCCGGGATTACCTCTAGATCGAGAAGTGGAGTTTGGAATTGATCTTCTTTCGGGAACAGGGCCGGTATCTATTGCTCTATATAGAATGGTGCCGAAGGAGTTGGTGGAATTGAAAGCGCAAATCCAGGAGTTGTTGGATAGAGGGTTTATTCGACCAAGTGTGTCGCCTTGGGAAGCACCGGTGTTATTTGTTAAGAAGAAGGATGGTTCAATGCGTATGTGCATTGACTATCGTCAATTGAATAAGTTAACCATCAAGAAAAAATACCCGTTGCCGAGGATCGATGACTTGTTCGATCAGTTGAAGGGGGCCTCAGTCTTTTCAAAGATAGATTTGAGGTCTAGGTATCATCAGCTTAAGGTCAAGGAGGCAGATATTCATAAGACGACTTTTAGGACTTGCTATGGTCACTACGAGTCAATGGTGATGCCATTTGGGTTGACTAAAGCACCAGCAGCATTTATGGATATGATGAACCGAGTGTTCTAACCCTGCCTGGATTAGTTTGTCGTGGTTTTTATTGATGACATCTTGGTCTATTCAAGATCGGAGGAGGAGCATGATTCACATCGCAAGTGGTTCTCTGATTACGAGGAGAAATTTTTATGCCAAATTCAAAGAAGTGTGAATTTTCGCTAAAGGAAGTTACTTTTCTAGGTCACGTGGTGTCAGTAGAGGGTATTAGGGTTGACCCTCGAAAAATTGAAGCGGTGTTGGATTGGAAGCCGCCTAAGTCAGTGGTAGAGATTCGAAGTTTCCTTGGTTTAGCCGGATACTACAGAAGATTTATGGAAGGATTTTCTCTAATTACAGCACCGTTGACTAAGTTACAACGGAAAGGAGTTTCGTTCGTTTGGTCTGATAAGCAGTAGGAGAGTTTTAAAAAGTTGAAAAGGATATTGACAGAGGCTCCGGTGTTGATTCAACCGGAGGCTGGGAAGGAATTTGTGATTTATTGTGATGCGTCACACACGGGACTAGGATGCGTGTTGATGCAATATGGAAAGGTGGTTGCGTATGCATCACGGTAGTTAAGACCGCACGAAGCAAACTATCCCACCCATGATTTGGAGTTGGTGGCAGTGGTGTTTGCCTTAAAGATTTGGAGGCATTATTTGTATGGGTAGAAATCTGTCATTTACACGGATCATAAGAGTTTGAAGTATCTTTTGACATAGAAGGAGTTGAACCTAAGGCAAAGGAGGTGGATCGAGTTGTTAAAGGATTATGACTGCTCAATCGAGTATCATCCAGGTAAGGCCAACGTGATGGAAGATGCTCTAAGCCGTAAGGTGATCTCTGATTTGAGAGCAATGTTTGCTCACCTAAGCTTATATGATGATGGAAGTCTACTAGCTGAACTTCAAGTGAAACCTTAATGGGTTAGTCAAGTTAAGGAAAAACAGCAGATCGATGGATTGCTTAGGAGGGAGTAAGATGTATTGAGATTTACGGGAGTAGTTTTGGTGGCCAGGCTTAAAACGAGAGGTGACTGAATTAGTAGGGAAGTGTTTAACCCATCAGCGGTAAAGGCGAACATCGATTACCATCGGGTTGTTGCAACCGGTGAAGATTCCTTAGTGGAAGTGGGAAGGGATCACAATGGACTTTGTTAGTGGGCTACCTCTCACGCCTACTAGGAATGATTCAGTTTGGGTGATTGTTGATCGGTTGACGAAGTCCACTCATTTTGTACAAGTTTGAGTATTTATTCCTTGCAAAAGTTGGCTATGCTGTATATAGCGGAGATTGTAAGGTTGCATGGAGTACCTGTGTCGTTTATCTCAGACCGAGATCCTAGGTTTACGTCAAGGTTTTGGAAGGTGTTGCATCAACGTTGGGTACAAAGTTGATTTCAGTACAGCGTTTCATCCTTAGACCGATGGACAGTCTGAGCGGGTGATTCAGATCTTGGAGGACATGTTAAGGGGTTGTGTCATTGGTTTCAAAGGTAGTTGGGAGGAGTTTCTGCCATTGGCGGAGTTTGCTTACAACAACAACTACCAGTCAAGTATTCAGATGGCACTCTATGAAGCATTGTACGGGCGGAAGTGTCGTACTCCTACCTATTGGACGGAATTAGGGGAACGTCGAATTTTGGGTCCGGAGTTGGTTACTGAGATGGAGGAGAAGGTTGAGTTAATTTGGGCTCGACTAAAGGAAGCATCAGACAGACAAAAGTCCTATGCTGATCTGAAGCGTAGGGACATAGAGTTTGCAGTGGGTGACAAGGTGTTCTTGAAAGTGTCGCCATGGAAGAAAGTATTATGATTTGGACGGAAGGGTAATTTAAGTCCCAGATTCATCGGACCTTATCAGGTGCTAAAACGAGTTGGCTCAGTAGCGTATCAGCTAGAGCTACCTTTTGAGCTAAGCCAGATTCACGATGTATTTCATGTCTCTATGTTAAGACGATATCATTCGGATCCATCTCATGTGGTACCTGTGGAGGAAATTGAGGTAAGACCTGATCTATCCGTTGAAGAGGAACTAGTGGAAATCTTGGATCGTGATGTCAAAGTATTACAAAGGAAGAAGGTTCCGTTGGTTAAGGCTATATGGCGAAATCACGGCTTTGAGGAGGCTTCGTGGGAACCGGAAGAAGCGATGCGACAGCAATACCTGCATCTATTCGGATCAGGTAATTTCGAGGATGAAATTTCTTTAAGAAGGGTAGAACTGTAACATCCTAAATTAATGGGCCTTTACATTTGATGTGTATTACGTTCAATGTGTTAAATTAGAGTATTTAAGGGGCTCAGATTGGGCCGAGGCCTTGGTTAAATTTTTTTGTTTGGACACAAGAGGGTTTAAAAGATGTTATCTATGTTTTAAACACAAGTGGGCTTGTGGCCCAATGGTAAAATGGCGCCACTTAGAGAGCAAAGAGGTGGCGTCAACTGAGGAGGCCCAAACTCAAGGGGCTTGAAGCCCAATTCCTTTAATTTTAATTAGCTAAATTTTGGCATATAGGTGGGTAAGGTTGGACGGTAACAAGGCTTAAAAATAGGGAGATTTATCTGTTGAATAATATAGATAATTGTGCTGATATTAGTTATGAGTAGATTAAGGAGAAAAGATGGGAGTTATCTGCTGTAAGCAGAGTTGGCTGAAATTCCAACTCTGAGGGGAGGAATAATCGGTTTTGATGTGGCATAAGGGGTGCCAAAATTCCCCATGTTTGTCAATTAGTCTCGGTTTTCAGAAGAGGGCAATTCCGGCATGTGATAGGTAAGTGCCGAAATTCCCTATAAATAGGAGTGTATCTCTTCAAATTCCGGCATCTGAACCCTATTCTTTGTGCAGAAATTCTCAGTCCTTCTCTACACTCTCTAATCTCTTTCCTTTTCCAAAAGCCAAAACCTCTCAACTTTCTTCTCATCTCCATAACCGAATACCTTTTTCTATTCTTTTTTCTCTCTGTCGATTTCTCTACTAAAAGCCGAAACCTCTTAATTCACTTTCTTTTTCCATTCTTTTCCTCTTGTGTCGATTTCTCCATAAATTGGGATTTTCTTGAAGTGTCTATTTCTCTGTAAAGGTAAGAACGAAATTCTTTTCTCTTTCGGTTTTGAGACTATAGCCGAATGGCTAGTAGATTGATAGGCTATCTTTAGTTTGACTCTTTCGTTAATCGCATGTTCTTTTGGGCGGCACTCCGGGAAATTGTAGTAGATCGAATCGTCCAGATCTCAAAAAGCCAGAAACCATTAATCTCTAGTATTCTATCAATTTTGGGATCTCAAGGAAAAAGAGAGGGTTGGGTCCGTAAACCCAATCCCTAAGTTTAAGAAACGAGCAGTGTCCGCTGTTCGAGATTGGCCGTCAGGTTGTGGACCGACTTCTGAACAGCATCTTAGGCAGATAGTAGCCGTATCGACTTCTGACAGTGTCGACATATAGGGTGTCGTTGTAACCATAATAAGGTGTGTAGATTCTTAACACTTAAGCATTGATATATTATATGTATTCTAAGGCTAAAAGCCAGAAAGAAAGGTTGTATGAATAGTCGTATTACCTAGAAGGGGTAGGCATGGGATGCCAGGTACGTAACCATAGAAACTTTTCTATGTGAATCGTAGCATGTGAAAGTATGAGATCTGTTAGATGGCTTGATAACTTGTTTCTTGTATATATGCATGCATGGGATGGGATTGATTGATGGATTAATGGTAGGGGAGCAGGGTCGCGAGGTGATCGTGGCTTTGCCACAGCGAAAGATAAATCATCGAATACTATAATGTATTTACGAGGTTCGCGTAGCGATCGGTCTATATGACAGGCAGCATAGTCGTCGAATACTATAATGTATTTCTGAGGTTCGCGTAAGCGATCGGTCTATATGACAGGTAGCACAGCTGCCAATGTGGTGTGTAGCGGATGGAGGGTTGATTGTAGAAATCCCCATGGTGTAACGGTTGGTACGAGGGTGTGTAGAGGATGGACTCTTAGGTTTTGGGATGGGCCATGATGCCTGACATATTTTGTTACCATTGCATGCGGGCCAAGGCCTATAATATGTTTGTGGGCCCTAGGCTTTTATGTGTTTTCAAGTTTTGCACACTAAGTTTTAGTGACTCACCCTTTTATTTTTCCCACTCTATAGATGAGCAGTAGACCGTGGACACGAGAGCCGAGGCAGACTCGAAAGGCCATCAAGACTTTCATTATCATTATGGATTATTATTATTGTTTTTTTTTGGGGAATATTTTTGTAATAAGGCCTCATAACTTAGGTTTCCAATTTATTTGTTACTTGTTTTACTTTATTTTACTTTAATATGTCACATGTTTATAAACCTATTTGTGCCCAAAGTCTTAATAATAAAACGGAGTGATAAATGGGCTTTTCAAATCCACTCAACATAAAAGTTTAAGTTTCTTTTATTTTTTTTCAAATAATGACTAATTAAACTGAAATTTTCAAAACCCATCGAAGCAAAGTTTTCAAGAATTAAACCCATAGCATACCAGACCTGGTAATGACGTATGGGTTGGGTTTTGGGGTGTTACAATTAAACCATTAGCTTTTCGGCTTTGTCTTCCAAAAATCGAAAGAGAAAGTGAAGAGATAGGAAAATTGGCACTCACCTTAACTCAAATAATTCAACTATCCTTTAGAGATTTCAGCTTTTGAGAAGATTAGAAGAAAAGATGATAGGAAGAAGTCTATGTAGATTCAGCTTTAATGAAGAAATCGACAAAAGGGAATAGGAAGTATTCGGCTATGGGGATGAGAAGAGAGTTCAGAGTTTCGGCTTTTGGAAGACAAGATGTTGAGAACAATTAAGAGGTTTCGGCTTTTGAAAGGAAAAAGAAAAAGAAGAGAGAACAGAATAATAGACTTTCGGCTCTTGCATAAAAGTGAGGATGAGAGAATGGAAAAAGAAAATAGGGACCAAATACCGGGATTGAAGAGATATCCCATCTATTTAAAGAGAATTTCGGCACCCCCTAGAGTTGGAGATTCAGCCACCACTGTGGTTAGCAGATAACTCCTAAACTTCCTCACTTATCTTTATCCGATCACTCCTTCCAAAGAGGCCTAGATAGCACCACCTCTTCCTCCCTTTATCAGCACATTATCCACATGTTATTATCCTCCTATTTCCAAGCCCCTATGTCGTCCTACTCTATCCATTTAAAAGCCAGAAATTAGCTAAAGTTGTATTAAAAGAAGTGAGCTTCAAGTGACTCGAACTTGGGCCCTCTTCATCTGCTAATGACGCCACCTCATGGTTCCATGTAGCGCCACTTAACCTTGGGCCACAAGCCCATTTTGGTACTTTAAACGCTGATAACATTTTTTTAAAGTCCTAACTGAACTGGCTTTCCACTGAGTGTCCAATAACTAATTCTGCTAAGGCCTTAGCCCAACCTCGAGCCCAATCTGGACCCTTAACAATCTAATTAGCACATTACACATAACTACACATTAAACGCATAGGCCCATTAATTCAGGATGTTACAGTTCTACCCCTTAAAGAAATTTCAACCTCGAAATTACCTAATCAGAACAGATGGGGGTACTGCTGCCGCATCATCTCTTCTGGTTCCCATGTAGCCTCCTCAGAACTGTGATTCTGCCATAGAACCTTAACCAACGGAACTATCTTCCTTCGCAACACTTTGACATCATGATCTAGGATTTCCACTGGTTCCTCTTCAAAGGATAGGTCAGGTCTCGCCTCGATTTCTTCCATAGGCACCACATGAGATAGATCCGAACGATAACGTCTTAACATAGAGACGTGGAATACATTGTGAATCTGGCTTAGCTCAGAAGGTAGCTCTAGCTGATAGGCTATTGGCCCTACTCGTTTCAACACCCGATAAGGCCCGATAAATCTGGGACTTAATTTACCCTTCCGTCCAAACCTCAGTACTTTCTTCCATGGCGACACCTTCAAGAACACCTTGTCACCCACTGCAAACTCTATGTCCTTACGCTTCAAGTCTGCATAGGATTGCTGTAGGTCCGACGCTTCCTTTAGTCGAGCTTGAATTAACTCAACCTTCTCTTCTGTCTCGGTAACCAAATCCGGACCCAAAATCCAACGTTCCCCTAAATCTGTCCAACAGGTAGGAGTACGACACTTTCGCCCGTACAATGCTTCATAGGGCACCATCTGAATACTACACTGGTAGCTGTTGTTGTAAGCAAAATCCACCAACAGTAAAAACTCTTCCCAACTACCTCTGAAATCAATGAAACATCCCCTCAACATGTCCTCCAGAATCTGAATTACTCGCTCAGTCTGTCCATCTGTCTGAGGATGAAATGCTGTACTGAAATCCAACTTCATACCCAACGCTTGATACAAAGCCTTCCAGAATCGCGACGTGAACCTCGGGTCCCTGTCTGATATGATTGATACTGGTACCCCATGCAATCTCACTACCTCCGCTAAATATAGCTTAGCAAATTTTTGCAAAGAGTATTGACCCGTACTGGTATGAAATGAGTAGACTTCGTCAAGCGATCAACAATCACCCAGACTGAATTTTTCTTAGCAGGCGTGAGGGGTAGCCCACTAACAAAGTCCATTGTGATCCTTTCCCACTTCCATTGTGGAATCTTCACTGGTTGCAACAACCCCAATGGTAATTGATGCTCCTCTTTTACCTGCTGACAGGTCAAACACTTACTCACCAACTCAGTTACCTCACGCTTCAAGCCCGGCCACCAGAACTGATCCCTCAAATCTCGATACATCTTACTCCCTCCGTGGTGCATAGTGTATGAACTTCCATGCGCTTCTTGCAAAACCCTATGCCTCATTCCCGGATCCTTTGGCATGCAAACTCTCCCTTGAAAATATAACAGTCCTTTCTCATTCATACTGAAGTCCATCGATCCATCACATGATCCTACATGAAACTTCTCCTTTAGCCACTCATCGGTCTGCTCCTTCTCCTTAACCTGATTGACCCAAGAGGGTTTGACTTGAAGTTCAGCCAACAAACTCCCATCATCATACAAACTAAGGTGAGCAAACATTGCCCTCAAATCAGAGATTACTTTACAACTTAAGGCATCCGCCACCACATTAGCTTTACTCGGATGATACTCAATCGAGCAATCATAATCCTTTAACAACTTGATCCACCTCCTCTGCCTTAGATTCAACTCTATCTGGGTCAAGAGGTATTTTAGGCTCTTATGATCTGTATAAATAACAGATTTTTCCCAGTACAGATAATGTCTCCAAATCTTTAGAGCAAAAACCATCGCCTCCAACTCCAAGTCATGGGTGGGATAATTTGCTTTGTGCGGTCTTAACTGCCGAGATGCATACGTAAAAACCTTTCCATCTTGCATCAACACGCATCCTAGTCCCGTGTGTGACGCATCACAGTAAATTACGAATTTCTTTCCAGCCTCTGGCTAAATCAATACCAGAGCCTCCGTCAAAATCCTTTTTAACTTCTTAAAACTCTCTTGCTACTTACTAGACCAAATAAACAGAACTCCTTTCTGTAATAACAAATCCTCCAACAAACCTTTGATAGTACCCCGCTAGACCAAGAAAACTTCAAATTTCTGCCACAGACTTAGTCGGCTTCCAATCCAATACCGCTTCAATTTTTCGAGGGTCAACCCTAATCCCCTCTGCCGACACAACATGGCCTAGAAAAGTAACTTCACTTAGCCAAAATTCGCACTTACTAAATTTGGCATACAACTGCTTCTCCCTCAGAATCTACAAAACCACTCGCAGATGTGAGTCATGCTCCTCTTTCGATCTTGAGTAAACCAAGATATCATCTATAAATACTACGAAAAACTGATCCAAGTAGGGTTGGAACACTCGGTTCATCAAATCCATAAACGCCACTGGTGCGTTAGTCAACCCAAATGGCATCACCAAAAATTCGTAATGGCCATAACGGGTCCTAAAAGCTGTCTTATGAATATCTGATTCTTTGACCCTAAGCTAATGGTATCCTAATCTCAAATCTATCTTTGAGAACACTGACAACCCTCTCAGTTGATTGAACAAGTCATCAATCCTTGGCAACGGATACTTGTTCTTGATAGTCAACTTGGTCAGCTGACGGTAGCCAATGCACATACGTATTGATCCATCCTTCTTCTTAACAAACAACACTGGCGCTCCCCAAGGTGACACACTTGGTCGAATAAATCCTTTATCTAACAACTCTTGTATTTGTGCTTTCAACTCTACTAGCTCCTTTGGCACCATCCTATATGGAGCGATAGACACTGGTGCTGTTCCCGGAAGAAGATCGATACCAAACTACACTTCACGATCCGGAGGTAATCCCGGAAGCTCTTCTAGGAAAACATCAAGAAATTCCTTCACCATCCTAATGTCCCCAACAGTTAGGTCATTGGCTTTTAGAGCCCGAACAAACATTAAAACTGCCTCGCATCCTTTCTCACCATCCTTTCTAGTCTTAGGGTAGTCACCACATTCGACAAACAGTAGCCCCTTTCTCTATCCCGGTTTAGTTTTTTCTGTCTGTCTCACCTCCTCAGCTATCTTAGCTTTCTCCAAATCATAGCAAATTCCCTCTCCTGCTATGAAGCTATCAAAACACGTAGGTCATCCTTCAGGCCATCTTCAAATCGAACATACCGTTCATGTTCTGTGGCCACCATCCCTCGAGCATAATGCTCAAGCGCAAGAATTTTGCTTCATACGCCGCCACCGACCGACTTCCCTGAACTAGATTCAGGAACGCTCTACGCTGCGCATCCACATAACTCATTCCAATGTACTTACTTTGGAGCAGCCGCTCAAGTAATCCTGGTGATCTGATCCACCATTGTACCATCCTTAACCGTAAGCCACCATTGATAAGCTTCGTCTTGGAGAAGGGACACTACTCCTTTCAGCTTCTCTTCTTTCGTGAAATCCAGATCATCCATTATGTGTTCGACCGCCTCTAACCAATACTCAGCTGTACTCGGGGCTATCCCAGAAATTCCCCTAAGCACTTCTGCCCCATTAGCTCTAAGTCGCTCCGACACAGATTTTAGAGCTCTTGTGCCCGTGCCTGCCCCAGCAACCTTCACTAAAACCATCAACATCGCCTGAGATACCACATCATCTCCGACCGTCTGATCCTAAAATTTTGCCTCCACAACTGGTGGCATTGGTACCTCATTCCCTGACTCGTGACCGAACCCTACCGATTCCGACATAATAATCTTGCCTCTATCTCGGCCACGCACACGACGTCTTCTAGTGCTCATTCTACCAATTTGCGTTTATCTGATTAGGAATTTTATGAATTATTAATTTCTTCCACTGATTTATAACGAACAATCTTATGAAAAGTAGTTTTAACAGTAGTTCTTTCGAATTCGAACTCTATCTACAAGGTTCAGTTCTCAGGTCTGTATTTCCTAGCTCTAGGATCCACATACATTCAACCATCACACATCAATATACAAGTAGCATCCATGAACTCACATTCATTACGTAAGGGTATTCTTGTCATTTCATTACCTAGGGGTATTTTTGTAATTCTACCCTACAGGGGTATTTTCGTAATTTTCTAAAATAGGGTTTCTTGGTGATTTTACAAAATATGGGTATTTTGGTAATTTTGCAATCCAGGGGGTATTTCGATAATTTTGCCAACCAGGGGTATTTCGGTAATTTTACAAATTTTGGTAATTTTTACAAATCTAGGGTATTTTTGAGAAGTTTTCACAAATCAAGGGTATTTTGGAAATTTACAAAACTAGGGATAATTTTACAAAAATAGGGTGGCTGGTCCCTTTCGGGTTTTAGTTATAAACTTTGGCCCGTCAACAAGCCCTCTCGGCTAGAGTGAACAAACACTACGCACCAGGTAGGATTCCAACGAAGAGGAGGTGAGCCGCTAAGGCCGCTTAAATACCAAGCTCTCCCTGGATCCAATCCTAGACATGCGTATGCCTGTTACCACACCCTAACCCTGTGACTTGTTCACAGACATGTTTAATTAGAAATTAAGTCTTATGAGATTTAAGAATTGTTCAAAACTAGGCCTAAGGTTCATAAATTCTAGTATACTTATCTACGTCCCATCAAGCCTAACATGCACATCACATAGTGAGTTTAGAATACTTACCTGCGTGGATCGGGTGCCGGTAGACTCGAAGGCCATATCTCAACTAAACTTTTCTTAACTTACATCACTTTTATAAATCACTACTAGACCCATTTCACAGCCTGAGTTTTAAATTGGGCTCTGACACCAAAAATGTAACACCCCAAACCCAGCCCAAATGTCGTGATCGAATCTGGTATGCTACGGGTTGAATGTTGAAAACTTTACTTGATAGGTTTTTGAAGAATCTCAGTTTATTTTAACCGATTAATCATTAATTGTGATATTTTGAAGAAACTTTAACATTTGCGTTGGACACATTTGGAAAACCCATTTGGTTTCACTTTATAATTAAGACTTCAGAAATATAGGATTGTAAGACGTATAGAATAAATAAAGGAAAAAAAATGTAAAACGATAACCTAAGTTATGGGGGCCTTATTACAAAAAAAATCCCAAATTTAAACTTAAAGAAAAAAAATAGAAATAGTCTATAAAGATAAAAAAAAACTTGATGGCCCCTCGAGTCCGCCTCGGCTCCCATGTCCACGATCTACTACTCATCTGGAAAGTTGGGAAAAATAAAAGGGTGAGTCACCAAGACTCAGTGTGCACATCCCGAAAACACATAAATGCCTTGGGCCCACAAACACATTATGGGCCTAGGCCCATTCACAATGGCACAGAATATATATTACATGCAACATGGCCCATCCCAAACCTAAAAGTTCATCCTTTACACACCCCGTAACAACCATCACACCGTGGGGACTTTTACAATCAACCCTCCATCCGCTACACACCATATCGACAGCTGTGCTGTCTATCATAAAGACTGATCACTATGTGACCTATGTGGCAAAGCCACCGATCGCTATGCGACCTTAATAATATATATCGACAGTTGCACTGCCTGTCATAAAGATCGATCACTATGTGACCTATGTGGCAAAGCCACCGATCGCCTCGCGACCTGCTCCCCTTCATCATATCAATCCCATCCCATGCATACATACATGCAAGAATCAAAACATTAAACTATCTAAACAGATCACATACTTTCACATACTTCGATACACATAGAGACGTTTCTATGATTACGTACCTGGCATCTCTTGCCACCCTTTTTGGGTATTACGACTGTTCATACAGCCTCAATTTCTGGCTTTTAGCCCATAACATATACATAGTACAGTTTAACTAGTGTGATAGAGATCTACACACTTGATTACCGACAGACGATTATTTCTATGTCAACACTATCAAGAGTCGCCACGATCGCTAACGATCTATGGTTTTGCTCAAGTGGTCCACAACTAGGCGCCTAATCCCGAATCTGCTGACATCGCATTTTCTTGAACTTTGGGGTGAAACTACAGATCCAAATTTTCTTTAATTTGTTGACATTCGAGTCCATGAGTGATCTTTGGTCGAAGATACTATGATGATTGCTTAATGCAACATTAGGTTAAAACACGAATAATGAAAAGAACCCGATTAAACAACATAGGAAGAATTGAACCCTTACCTTGAAATCCTGAAAAGAGATTGAGACTCCAAGACTAGCATTTTCGGCTTTTAAATCTAGGCGATCTACCTAAATTCCTGAATGTCGCCCAACATGAAATTATACAAAACTATTAAACTATTAGCTTTTCGGCTTTGTCTTCCAAAAACCAAAAGAGAAAGTAAAGCGATAAGAAAATCGGCACTCACCTTAACACAAAGAATTCGACTACCCCTTAGAGATTCCGACTTTTGAGAAGATTGGAAGAAAAGATGATAGGAAGAAGTCTATGTAGATTCGGCTTTAGTGAAGAAATCGGTAAAAGGGAATAGGAAGTATTCGGCTATGGGGATGAGAAGAGAGTTCAGAGTTTAAGCTTTTGAAGGAAAAGATGTTGAGAACAATTGAGAGGTTTCAGCTTTTGAAAGGAAAAAGAAAAAGAAGAGAGAACATGATAATGGACTTTTGGCTTTTGCATAAAAGTGAGGATGAGAGAATGGAAAAAGAAAATAGGGACCAAATACCGAAATTGAAGAGATATCCCCTCTATTTAAAGAGAATTTTGGCACCCCCTAGAGTTGGAAATTTGACCACCACTGTGCTTAGCAGATAACTCCTAAACTTCCTCCCTTATCTTTATCCGATCATGCCTTCAAAAGAGGCCTAGATAGCACCACCTCTTCCTCCCTTTATCAGCACATTATCCACATGTTATTATCCTCCTATTTCCAAGCCCCTATTCTGTCCCACTCTATCCATTTAAAAGCCAGAAATTAGCTAAAATTGTATTGAAAGAATTGAGCTTCAAGTGACTCGAACTTGGGCCCTCTTCATCTGCTAATGACGCTACCCCATAGTTCCATGTAGTGCCACTTAACCTTGTGCCACAAGCCCATTTTGGTACTTTAAATGCTGATAACATTTTTTAAAGTCCTAACTGAACTGGCTTTCCACTAGAGTGTCCAATAACTAATTCTGCTAAGGCCTTAGCCCAACCTCGAGCCCAATGTGGACCCCTAACACTCTAATTAACACATTACACATAACCAAACATTAAACGCATATGCCCATTAATTCAGGATGTTATAGAAACACCCACTAGTTCTTTTCCAGCATTCACCTGGGTGTCGTCTCCCACAGTCAGCACATGATTGAATCTGATTGGTAGTAGTAGGTGCTCTAGCTGGAGCTAGCTCATCATTCCTGGGCCTCTTCTGGAAACTTTTAGTGGAGCCCGAATACCTAAAGTCCCTCTTGCCTCTGCCTTTGTCTCCGTTCTGACGTGCGGAGTTTTTAGCCACCTCAGCTATTTTGGCTTTCTCCACAAGCTTGGCAGAAGTCCTTTCTTGTTGTGGCCGCAACTCATCATTCAGCCCATCCTCAAAATGTACACAGCGCTCATGATTGGTTGGCACTATTGTCCGAGCATAACGACTTAAGCATAGAAATTCTGCCTCGTAAGCTGCCATCGACTTATTTCCTTAGGCCAGATTCAAGAATTCTTTCCTTCGGGCATCCACATAACTTGCCCCAACATACTTTCCTTGGAATTCAGTCTTGAAGAAATCCTAAGTAACATGTTCAGACTGAGTGCCTTCTCGAACAGTAAGCCACCATTGATACGCCTCATCCCTCATCAAGGACATAGCTCCTCTCAGTTTCTACTCGGTGGTGCACTCCAAATCATCCATGATCTGCTCCACTACTTCAAGCCAATATTCCATTACATTTGGTGCTACACCTGAGACACCCCTAAAAACCTCAGCACCACTTGCTTTAAGTCGTTCTGATATTGATCCACGAGTTGTTGGCCCAGTTCTAGCCCCAGTAACCCTTTCTAAGACACGTAACATTGCTTGAGTCAAGGCAATGTCCTCTCTCGTATGGTCATGTGAACCAGTCTCAGTCCTGGGTGATGCAAGTGCGTCCATTTTTGGTATATGTCCTGACGTTTCAGACGCAACCCTAGCACCTCGACATCTACCACGGCCACGTCTACCACGTCTACATCCTCTAGCGCTCATTTAGAGTATTTCGGTTTAATTTGATTACGAGTTTTATGAATCAGTATACTATTTCAATATTTATTGACAATATTTTATGAGATATAAGAGGTAGAGTTGTTTTCGTAAACGCATCCTATAGTTTCAATCTCTATAGTTTTAACACCTAAAACTAAAAGTTCTAGAGTGTTCCTATAGTCATATCACAATAATAAGAATTATTCTATTCATATACACTTACTTGACTTGGTGTCGGATACTCGTGGTGCCATACTACCTTTAAAAATATAAATTCCATAATTCAAAACAGTTTTGTACCATTTATGTTTTTGAACCCAAACCACAGCCGAGTTTTTAACCAGGCTCTGATACCATAAAATGTAACACCCCAAACCCGGCCCATGCATTACGAGTGGATTTGGCATGTCACATGAGTAAAACATGTTATCCTTTTTATTCGTACTAAAAAGTTGCTTCATTAAAAACAAGAAAGAAAAGAAAAAAAAATCAAGTTTGATTTGAAAAATTGATAAAATTAAACTACTAATCTTTTGAAACCACGACTTTTGTAAACGATATAGAAAATTTGAAAGGAAGAACTAGATCCTTTGATAATGGCATCGAGGTTTCAAGAGAGAATATCTATCTTTGAAATATTTGTAACTGTTTATAAAAAAATATTCATTGTTAATTGATTTTAGAAATCCTTAATTAAGTTTTCCGAAATATTTTCTTTTAAAAATAATTTAAGAAAAATTAACCATCCCAACAATAAAGTTAAAATAATCCAAAGGCCTTAGTACAACTTAATTTAAAGCATCAAATTACTTAAAAATACTTAAAAGAAATCCGAAGTTCAAATAACCATTATTCGTAGTATGGCCTCCACTGAGTCGTCCTCGGCCCAAGCCTCCATCACTGATCATTACCTGAGAAGAGTAAGGTAAACGGGGTGAGTTACTTAAAACTCAGTGTGTAACCCACTTGCCATAGTCCACTGGGCCAATATCTCATTAAGTAATTATTTGGGCCTAAGCCCATTTACAATAACAATAATAATATATATTATGCATGTGATATGCAAGTTCCCATCCCAACCTAATTTCCATCCGCTACACACCACCCGTACCAACCAGCACACCTGTGGGGAGCTTTAGTCACCCACCCCGCCAACACACCAAACTGGGCATTTAAGCCATAAATCAAATTGGGCATAAAGCCATATATTTAACTGGGCATGAAGCCATATATTTAACTGGGCATGAAGCCATTAGAATTATGTAGCAAAGCTACCAGAACTTCTCTTCATCAAAATCCCAACCCATGCAAATCATGTACATATAGTATCCATTTTCATTTGGCCCATTTATCATATTACACATTTGCCCATTTATCAAATATCACAATTGGCCCATTTAACAAATATCACATTTGGCCCATTTAACAAGTATCACAATTGGCCCATTTAACAAATATCACAATTTGCCTATTTAACAAATATCACATTTGGCCCATTTAACAAGTATTACAATTGGCCCATTTAACAAATATCACAATTGGCCCATTTAAAAATATCACAATTGGCCCATATAGTCACTTTTATCGATTTGGCCTATTAAGGGAAATTTTGTAATTTTCATAGTCTTAACACCGATTTCAAAGTCTTTACTACTAAAGTGATAAATATGCCATTTTACTCGATTTCACTAACTTTTGATTTAATCAAGCGATTAATATGATATAGTTATCTAACCCATGAAATACGGTGTGAGATTACACACCTGATTATGGTGAGCACTACACTTTCTTGATCGACAACACCTAGAATATTTTTAACACTTGATTAGATCATTAACACTTATAGTAATTTATTCTAAGATAAACGGTCTAGGATTTTTTACCCTCGAATCGTGAATAACTATGATTTACTGATTTTCCTCGATTGACGGTTCACAACCCGTTGGAAAACCCCGAACCGCTAAAGGCTCTGAACTATGAACAACTTCGAATAGTTGATTCTCACCAGATGAGGGTCCACGACCCAGTTGAAAATCTCGGATCACCGAAATGGACCTTCATTTGAATCTAGGAGTTGTGAACGCCAAACCACTCCTTTTGGAATCACCTTTAGATTTCCCTTTCAAATAGTCACTACGGGCTTCCATTTGTTATATCCTTAGTAAATCGATAATGTACTAAAGTATGGACTTAACAAAATGGTAGAGATAAGTTACCACGAGGTTCTGTATGATCCATGAATAAATCCCTATATACAAGAATTGATTACTCCTTTCCATATTGTTAATCTTCTTAATAAATAAGGATGATTGTGAAAACTGTGAAGAACTCTTACCTTGAAGGTTTTGATTCGAGTTCTAGTGATTATGAGATAGCTTCGAGGAGATGATGATACAGCCCTCCACTATTTCACTAAAAAAATAGCGAAAAGGATTTGTCTAAGAAAAAGAATGATTATTTCGATTAAAAGGCTCTCCTAAGCCAACCTATGGATTCGGCCAAAAATAAACAAATAACTAAAAAAACCAATGAAGAGAATTCTTACTGATTGATCAAAACATGAGTATAAAGAATGATTCAGAAGAAATATGTGTGAAGTAGGAGGATCGGCTATGGAGGAAAAATTGAAGGAGATGGTGCTTAATGACATTCAGTCATGGTGAAGAATTAGGGAGAGAGATGTTTGAGAGTTTTTTTTTGTCAAAGTAAAGAAGAAAATAAGTAGGATATAAGATGTTTATGTTTTGGTTTTCAAAGATGGAGAATGAACAAAGAAGTTTTGAGATTTGTGTACAATCGGCCAAGCAAGAAAAAGAGTAAGATGTAAGAAAAATGCCCCTTCAATAGTTGTATAGTTTCGGCATAAAGAGGAAAAGAGCTTGAGAGGAAAAGAAAATAATACCAATTTTGTCAATAATAACCAAAACCAAAGCAAAATTTTACCTATGCACAAGACAAATTCGGCTAGGGAGAGAGAGATTTTGGAGAGAAAGGAAATTGGTGCACAATTTGCTAAAGAATTTTACCATCTCCTAATCCCTTTCAATATTTGGCCAACCCCTTCTAGCCCCAAAACCATCCATGAACATTGGCCAAAAAGTCAAAATTTAGCCACCCCAAAGTTTCTAAAACATCTTCCTTGTTTCATGCCTTATGTCCCCCCTTACATGCCTTTTCCATAAGATTCTTTTCCTCAACTTCACTTCCTGCCTTAATCCATTAGCTACCTTGCCATAAAACTAAAAGTCCAACCTACCTAAAATAGAGCTTGGCGGCACATGCTAGGAAGAGCAAAATTTAATAAAATTTACATGCACATCAAGGGATTCGAACCTCTTCCCTCAAGATAATCATATGGCGCCAACTCCTCTTTACTACTTGCTCATCTTATGCTAACTTTTACCTCTTAATTACCTTAAGCTTAAAGGTCACTTGTTCCACTTCATTTAAAGTACTAATTACCAAAAATTATTACAAAACCAAATAATTCTCGAGCCTTCTTGAGACTATATAGACACACACATTGAATCATTTCACTAGTTAAGCACCAAATTAAAGCAACATATCGAAATTCAAATTTTAGGATGTTACAGATAATTCTCTCAAGTGGTATCGATATTGCTTGGAAAATTGATACCAATTTAGCTTATTGTTTCTCATCTTAAAAACCCAACTTTCGAAAAATATTGGTACCACTAAAAAAGTATCGATAATTTTACCTTAGTATCGATACTTGTGGCAACATATCAATACCAACTAGCGAAATTGACTTTATACACTTCGAAAATTGTGGAGGTATCATTTTTAAAACCTGAATATCGATACATGTAACACCCCTAACCTATATCCGTAACCAATTAGGGTTACGAGGCATTTACATAGGAAATACAGCTTTCATATAATCATATAATCACATGGAACCTATCCACAAATACATATACAGATACATCGCTTTACTAATTTAAATATTAGTCTTAAAATATTAATCACACCGAATATACTAATCATATCTCAAGGTTCAATCAGATTTATTTCAATTCTATATCATTTTATCAAGTCAATATACATATCTTAAAATACATACATGAATTATGAGCTTATCATATTAATGACATATTCGAACCAAGCATATAATGTTTATTAGCCATGTACAAATGAAATCCTAAATCAAAATATTTTCTACTTAATTCCATGTATGGTCGAATACATAACTCATGGGGTTTATTTCTACAATTCACATTTAAGCTAAACATGAATATTTAATTATTGATATTACACAATTAAACAAATTATGCCTAAGTGACATAGCTAACCTTTATATGCATCTATCATATATATATTCGATATATCCTAGGTTATAACCGAATATACCCAGATACAATTCATATTATCCATACATCTTACTCATTTATGTAAAATGACTTATACATAAAACATTCATATAATATCCTAACATCATCGAACTATGAACAAACACGACTATGGTTCAATATAATCGAGTATGCCATTGATTAATCATACCACCATACCTAAGTCAAAGGTTCATTTCATAAACAAACATTTCCTTACCATATTCTATTAAAACTATGATTAAAACTGCACTAACATTAACGACATAACCCGACAATTATAACAAGAGCATGAAAACATACTTAACTAAAAATTTAGCCATATTCGCATGGCTATTATATACATGAACACAAAAAGTTTTCATCAATACAAAGACCAAGTCTTTCCTATACATGCCTCCATCCGAAAACCAAAATGAAAGAGTACCAAATTAGATTGATAGTGTGGACGACTTTCTTGACGATCCCGATGAGTTTGTAGCCTGCACCTAGTCTATAAAACAGAGGAAAACATTTCACACAAATAAGCTTACTAGCTTAGTAAGTCCTAAGCTACTGATAATATAACATTCAAACATTAAACATTTAAATTATTCAACTTAAGACATTGCACATAAACATTTAAGTATATTGATTTATACAGGGCCGAATACTAATGGTTCATTAATCTAAGTAATTATACATCAATCCATAAACTCAGATCTCTTGAAGCACAAACTAAGTATATTACAAGAATCATATGATCCGAATCGTATGAATACAGGATTCATATCAACCATGTTAACATACTAAAATTTCTTTCACTCATAACATTTCCATTTGTAAACCGAATCTCCATAATAATAATACATTCAAACTCAAATTAAATCATATAATTCTTATTCACATCAATCTTAACCTTCAATGTACTTAACACTGTTCTCATAGTATTTACTTGACTCAAGTAAAATTAAACGTAACATACCTTACATGCTTACCTGAGCCATTAACTAGATACATTAGCTATATTTTGCCTTGAACAAAATTCGGTTTCTCTTTTGTAAAACACATCACCGGCATCAAGCCTACTAGGCGTAAAAGCCCGATAAGTAACACCGGCACAAGGCCTTCTAGGCAAAATCCCGATAAGTAACAAAGTAAAGCCCGATAAGTAACAGCCCGAAGTAACAACAAGGCACATTAGGCGTAAAGCCCAAACATATCACTTTGTGGTCAAACATTCCATAAACACTTCATAACTATTATATATATATATCCAATTCGATTGAGCTCACTCACATTAAACCAATAAAATCATTATGTCATTATACAATCCAACAATTCACATTGAAACACTTATTCACATCACATAACAAATTTTAATAATCAATTTAGTATACCTATATATATATTCGGCCATGACATAAATATGTACTAAAATTCATCAAATCTTATTATTTAATATATTCATAAATAATTCTTTGATATATATTTCAGCTGAAGGACTTACCTCGGTTGTCGATAGTCCGTGCGAATCGGCTATTCGAGAACCTTCGTCTTTCCCCGATCTAATTCCGCTTTTCTTTGCTCTTTATCTAATACACATTAAAATTTAGCTCATTCAAATACATTTCATCTCAATTTAGTCCTAAAACACACAAACGGGCAAATTACCATTTTACCCTACTATTTCAATACTTTGCAATTTAGTCCTATTTGCATAAAACTCAAAATACATCAAATTTCCCCATACTCCTTAAGGGCCTAATATGTATAAGGACTATAAAAGTCTATTTCTTTCATTTATTTTGCAATTAAACCCTCTAAAATTTTATTTTTACAAATTGGCCCTAAAACACAAATTCACCAAAACTTCCAACACATATTATACTAATTTTTAACCTATGTTTCATCTAAATTCATCAAACATTAAAATCATATAAACCTATCAATAGCCGAATTTCAAGCATGCTTAGATTCAAAAATTTCAACATGGGTCATTATGGTTTGAAGCAACGATCTCAAAACATAAAAATTAACAAAAATCGAGTTCAAACTAACCTTGAAATCAAGCCTTCAATTGCCGAAAATCAAAGAACAAAGACTTTTTTTTTCTTTCAACATTCGCCATCAACTAAAAAGATGAGAATGGCCATTTGTTTTGTTTTATTTAACATATAATACTTTATTATTAAATTACCTAATCAACCTTAAGTTAAAAATAACCAAACAATATAATTTAAGGACAAACTTGTCCATGGCTACCACTAACCCTTAAAATGGGTTATTTACCCTTTTATACCTCATTTTATAAAGCCATGCTCAAATTAACACCTTTCACTTTAGTATGCTACTTTTACGCTTTACGATTAAGTCCTTTATCAAATTAAGCACTTAAACAATAAAATTTTTCTCTGAAACTTTCACACACATTAATTCACATATAATAGACTCAAAATATAATATTAAAATATTTCTCGGACTCGGATTTGTGGTCCCAAAACCACCGTTCTGACTAGGGTCAAATTCAGTCTATTACAATACATCTATTTTAGACCATAAAAACAGAACATATATCACCACAAAGATCATTCCAAACAGGTTCTAAACATCATGCATCAATTGTCTCATAAAATAAACACCGAAATGACTCAAATAACAGTCCCAAACATCATTTTTAAAGTCCACAAAGTTCCTAAGCACATTCGGCATGCAAACCAAAAAAATCATAGCAAAGCCAACATAACATCTACAACATTGCCCTTTATTCCCAAAAATCAAATAAATAAATGAACACCTACTAATATCTACTAAAGTTTCTAGCTTGGATCACCCCTCGAGACCACACCGCTCACACCGGAGTGGGTGAGCTTAACAAGCTCAGTGAATTCTCAGAATAACCACTATGAAAACAAGTCATTATGCATCAACTAAGAAGACATATCACATATTCACAACATTTTTTAACTCTAACATCATATTTCACACGTTTAATCATCTTCCATTTATATTATTACACATTTATCACGTTAATCACATGATTAATTAAGTATTTATCCAATCACATATAAATCACATTTAATCACATTCACTCACATTTTATGATAGCTTGACTCTTGAGGTTATGAAACATAATATGGACTCTATCACCAAACATTGAATACATGAATCTCCAACACACCAAAATGACTCATAGAGTTGATCATGTCCTATAAGTGAAGCTTATAGCTAATACTCTCTAAAACACCAAACACACTTATCATGGTGATGGAGCTTAGTTCACATTCCCTTATCTCTTTGAAAACTATCCCTGGCCCTCAACGCCCCAAAATCAAAACACAAAGGTGAGTACCCACAATCCTATGGCATGCCAACTATATCCAACGGTCTCATAAAATCACAAGGCCAAAATATCAACATTACTATCACATATTTACTTAACGAATTTCGCACATATTCACTGTATATTCACATTGTTAGCACATATAATTACTGTAATATGGTATGAAAACATACTCACATATTTACTATCACCTGGCATGAATAAGATACCCACATATTCTCTTTCACAATAGTCATTACTTATAACACATGTCATAGCATCTCATATATGTTCATATTGTCATAATTTCACAAGCACACATATATCACATTTAATCATAGGTGTGAGAATACTTATTCTCAGAATTTAAAGTAGGGGTTTTGGCTACCTCTAATTCCCTATTACACAATGAATCATATACGAGCAACGATTCCAAAACACTCATCGAAAATTTGCTTTCATAAAAAAGTTGAAAGCTCAGACAAGATTTTCTTTACCTTGTCTCTACTTGTTGAAGGCCCTATTGAATCTGACACTTCAATAAGACAAACCACACAAACATACAAAATAGTTAAAAACAATGGTCTAAGCTACATTCTCTTTTAACCAAAACTTTCGACATAGAAAACTTTAAATTCGTATATATCAGTCTACACTTAATCCTTTTTCACGAAACGAATTCCGCTCATAAACAGAGTCATCTATGAATAATTCTCAACCTTTATACTACTTAAAATTACACATTTCAAGGTATTGACATTTTTTAATAAGTTTTGGCCATTATGATGAAAATTCATTAAAATTGGAGAAATCCTTATGGAAACTTCAGTATAGCTTTACAAACCTTCTAATCATGTTAAAACAAGTTGAAAAACACTTTGAAGCCACATTTCAATTCACAATACTGAAATTCACCATTAACAACCAAATTTTTTATTTTTATTTAAAACATGCATTTTAAGGGCTAAGAATTCAGTTTAACAGACCAGATGTTATTTAAAACTATTAGAAGGACGAATGGTTACCTTCGATGGAAGAAATATGAACTTTGACGCAAATCCAAGAAAACCCACTCTTGAAGAAGATGATGAGATTAGTAAGGTTTTTGGGTGTTTCTCTTAGTTTCAATTTAGATTTATAGTTCAAAAGATGTTGGAAATCAAGAGGGATTAGGATTTGGAAATAAAAAATCAATTGGGAGAGATGAGAGAGTAGAAGAAACAACATAAGCATCTATAGGGAGTAACTATCGTAAAATCAATTTGAAGAATGAGGGGTTTTAGGTTGATGTTAAAATTCTGGGAAAATTACTTTATAAAAACTTCTAGTTTTGAACCTTTTACAAATCAGTCCTATTTTCAAAATTAAAGGTATTTAAAACTCATTTTCAGAAATTGACTTAATTTATTTATAGCCATTGTCAAAAACATTATCGATTACCAACTTCCGAGCACATATAAGCTAAAATTCCTAAAATACTCTCGACACTTCTAGGCCCAATTTTGGGGTGTTATAATACTCCCCCTCTAAAAAGAATTTCGTCCTCGAAATTACCTGAGCTAAACAGATAAGGATATTGATGTCTTATTGCTTCCCCGATTTCCCAAGTAGCCTCTTCCTTCTTGTGGTTGTGCCACAAAACCTTAACCAACGGAACTCTCTTGTTTCGCAAAACCTTCTCTTCACGAGGAAAAATCTCTATCGATTCCTCTTTATTAGTGAGATCAGGTCGAACCTCAATATTCTCTATTGGCACAGTATGTGACAGATCTGAATGATACTTTCGTAGTATAGCCACATGAAAAATATCATGAATTCACTCAAATTCCGATGGCAACTTGAGCCGATAAGCTATTGGCCCAATTCTTTCAACAACTTCATAAGGTCCAACATATCTTGGACTCAGTTTACCTTTTCTTCCTATCCTCACAACCTTTTTCCATGGAGCAACCTTTAAGAACACCTTATCACCAACTTAAAACTTGATGTGGAGACGTTTCAAATCCGCATAAATTTCTACCTATCTGTTGCTACTTTCAACCTCTCACATATCAACTTCACTTTCTCTTATGTCTCTCGAACTAATTTTGGTCCAACAACCCTCTTTTTATCTAATTCCGTCTAATATAAAGGAGTCCTACACTTCCTACCATACAATGCCTCAAATGGTACCATGCGAATACTCGCTTGGAAACTATTGTTAGAAGTAAACTTTGCTAAAGGCATATATCGCTCCCAACTACCACTCAACTCGATCACATAGCTTTGCAACATATCTTCTAACACTTGAATTACCCTATCAAATTTGCCATTAGTTTAGGGGTGATAAGTTGTATTGGAAGTAAGTTTTGACCCTAAAGCCTCTTGAAAACTCTTTCAAAACCTCGACGTAAAATACGGATCTCTATCGAAAATGATAGAAACCAGAACTCCATGAAGACGTACAATCTTCACATTGTACAACTCTGCCAACTTCCACAAAGAATAATTGGTACGCTGCCAAGAAATGTACATTCTTCAAAAATCAATCTACTATAACCTAATCCGAATCCTTCTTCGATGGCGTTAAAGGAAAACCCGAAACAAAAGCCATCGTGATCCTTTCCCGCTTCCATTCAAGAATCACAAGCAGTTGCAACAAATCTGAAGGAAACTGATGTTTAGCTTTCACCTTTTGACACATCAATTATTGAGCCACGAAATCCGTAACATCACTTCAAACTAGGCCACCAATAAACCTCATGGAGATCATGATACATTTTACTACTACCGAGATGCATAGCGTAAGGGCTACTATACACCTCAGTAAGGATTGCTTGTCTTAAATCCACATCTTTCAGCACACACAATCTACCTCGAAAATTCAAGATACCTTCTACATCAATATAAAAGTCTCCTTTAACACATTGCTCAACTTAATGAATCCTCTTGAACAAATCTCCATGTAAGGGATGTTTTTCCTTAATTTGTTGAGCCAAAGTTTGGCTTACTTGAAGTTCAGCTAGCAAACCACCATCACTAGCCAAACTCAAGTGCCAAACATAGCTCTCAACTCTATCATTGATTTCCTACTTAATGCATCAGCAACAATATTTGCCTTGCTAGGATGATACTCAATCACACAGTCATAATCCCAAGAAACTCTAAAATTTTGTAACACTTTTAGGCGGCTTCCACTTTAAGATTGCCTCAATCTTCTTAGTATCCACTCAAATCCCTTTTGTCGATACCACATGTCGTAAAAATAAAACTTCCTTAAGCCAAAATTCAGACTTACTTAACTTAGAAAATAATTGTTTACCCCTCAAAATCTGCAAAACATCCTTTAGGTGCTTATCATGATCTTTCTCGAAACAAGAATACACCAAAATGTCGTCTATCAAGCCAACCACAAACTGATCCAAGTACAAATAGAATACATGGTTCATCAAATCCATGAATGCAATAGGGGCATTATTTAAACCAAACGAAATTACCAAATATTCATAATGCTGATACCGGGTCCTAAAAGTAGTTTTTAAAATATCAAACTCCTTCACCTTCAACTGATAATACCCATATCTAAGATCAATTTTTGAGAACACTATTGCACCTCAAAACTAATCAAACAAGTTATCAATTCAAGGCAAATGATACTTATTCTTAATAGTCAACTGATTCAACTACCTATTATAACACCCCTAGCCCTATTTGTCGTCGGAACAGGGTTACAAAGTATTACCGTGAAAACGTAACTTGAAATTTTCATCTTCAAACATTTCATTAACCATAGTATAAGTCATTCATACACATGCATATTGTCCCTTATTCTAGCCCTTGAGGCCTTAGAAATACTTTAGAAATGATTTGGGACTAAATTAGAAATATGTAACACCCCAAACCCGGCCCAAAACACCACGGCCGAATTCAAATGTTACTGGGAAAGGTATTAAGAAAATATAGTTTTCTACAAGTGAAGAAAATGATTTTTAAGTTCTAGAATTAAAACTTTGTTTGGAAATGGTTTCTCGTTTAAACTTAGCAATTTATTTAAAAATAAAACTTTCGAGTTGCACAAGTTCAAAATCTTCAATTGTTCAGAAATATTTGGAAAACGAATTGTTCAAGTAATCTATGTTTTGAAAATCTCATTTAAATTTAAATGCTGCAGATATTTTAAAGTCCCTTTATAAATTAATCATTTGATAGCAAATCCAACTTAAACTTAAATAAAACCCGAAGTATTTAAAGCGGCCTTATTACAATAAAAATACCCCAAAAAGTAATTAAACGTTTATAATGTACTTTAAGAAATAAAACGGCTTCTGGATGGCCACCCTGAATCCACTCTAGCCCGGTCCAGTATCATGTATTACCTGCATTGTTTGAAAAATAGGGTGAGTCATTTTGACTCAGTGTGCAATTAATCCACACGTATTCCACAAATGGGCTTGGCCCACATCCACACATATATCCACATACCACCCATGATGATGTAAAATGCTAACCCAACCCCAACCTAGTATCCAACTGCTACACACCCCCGTATATCCTGCCACCACACACCAGGGGATTACTAAATCGACCCTCCATCCGCTACACACCTCTTTGGCAGTCCTGCTGCTCAAAGTCCACTTGGTGGGCTAGCCACTGATCCACGTGATTAAATCACAATATCCACAGTGTGACTCGAGGTCATCACCAATCCACGATGAGGCACAGAGCCAACATCAATCCACGATGAGGCACGGAGCCAACATCAACCCACGATGTAGCTCAAGGCTAACATCAATCCACGTACATAAATGTACACCCTTTCCTTCATTAGATATATCCCGATCCCCATGCACATGTGTTATATTATGATGAAATGACAATGTAATTATATGAACATATTAGATGTGCAAATTTAACATGCTTACGAAGATCCACATATATCCATCCACGATTTTGATATAAGAAAGATACTAACCTGGTACCATATTACCCAAATCAGGTAATAGCATCACCACAGCCACTATTTTGATTACCACTCATGTTACTTAATTAATTTAAACAAGTAAAATAAATAGTGTGTTAATTACACACCTGATAAATCGTAAAATCACGCCCTCTACGTTGACGCTATCCCTAATCGACACTACCGCTATCTGCCTACGATCCTATTTCGATGCTGGCCTACACCCCAAAAGCCAATCCTAGACCGTAGAAATTGACCGCTTCTTGTATTTAGGGGCAGGGACTACGTGTCCGACCCCTTTCTCCCCTTGGCTGGTACTCGCATCCATCAATAATATCTTAGTCAGAAAACCCCGTTAAGATATTGAATCAGATCTAAACAAAACCTGTAATATCGAGGGTTGTGCATATTTTAATATGTATTTGTGTGTTTATGTGCTCTATATAATGTTTGGAAGTGTTTGGAGGTTCTAGGGAAACCTTGGACTTGGATAGAAGTCATAGGAAAATTTTGTTTTAAGCTAAGCAAAGGGGAGATAGGATAGCTAGGCTTTAAAAGGAATTATGGGTGGAACATGACGCAAGAAAGGGAGCAGTGGAGTGGCAAGGTAGCACCTAGTAGAAAGGGAGGAGTGTGCGTCAACAAGGGGTGTCAAGGGGAAGGAGGTTTGAGCTGCGAAGATAGCATTTTAAGTGGCTTTTTGCGTCAAGGAGGAGGGAGAGTTGGACTATATTTGGACTCTAGAAAGGGTGAGGTATAGATTGGGTTGGAGAGCTTGAAGATTCGGATAAGTAGGAGGGAAACAAGGGATAAGAGAGAGAGAGAAGCATGTGGCCGAATGTGGGACTCTAAGGGGTGAGAGTTGGCCAGCAGTGGGGCTCTGGGTGATGGTATTTTCGGTCAAGATAAGGAGGAGAGGCCGAATTTGTTAGTATAGTGTTAGGCACCTTTTTGCAATTTTTCTCCTCCAAAGAACTCATCTGTATCTTATTCCCTTGGTGACATCTTTACTTCTTCTCTAAACCGAATCTACTTCTCCTTTCCAACCTCTTTCTTTATCTTTTGTTTAGCCGAAGCATCTCCCCCATTCTCCCCATTGCCAAAACTCCTTCAACCCCAACTCGTCTTTTCTTTTCTCTCTATAACTCTCAATAACCGAACCTCTGTTGAACCTCCCCATCACTTCTTTTCTTCTCTTGTTCTCTTCAAAGTCGAAAGTACCATTGGCCGAGATCTACTCCAGTCGTTTCTAAATAGTGGTAAGGGTTTTCTTCTTCTTCTCTTCGTATCATCATCTTTCCCAAAACCATTCTTTTTACTATCATTTTTCTAAACCCAAAATACTTCTTGTTAGTAGCCGAAAGTGGCCAAACCTACAAGGGTAGTGCCACCGACTACTTTCTTTTAGTCTCTTCAAGCAAGCGTTGGTGGTAAGTACCCCTCTCTTAGCAATCGAGTTTTTATCTCTTCTTCGTTGGTGGCCGAAACCGAATGGTTGGCCTTGGTTAATTGGGATGGCCTAGCCTTAGTAGGGCCTTGATTTTGTGTTTCTTTCAAGTGTAGCCAACGGAAGGAAGCGCTAAGGATCTCATGGGTTCGATTGCATAAAGTAAGGGGTTAATATTCGATCAAGGACTTTTTCCATAGGTATTTTTGTGTTGAAACTGAATCTGACTTGAGTGTATAGGGATTCGACAGACTCCATAGGCAGGTGACAGTTTTGAGATTTAACAAACAAGGTAAGGAAAGGTCTAGATATTCGGCCAAAGGCCATATTGTCTATTAAGATTGGACAATTCTGACTATGGTCTTTTAGGGGTAGTTCGACAAGTGGGGAGTAAAGTAAAAGCATTCAGGTTATCAGGTGTGTGATTATTACGCAATTTCCCGAGTATGCATAAAATATTGTATGTGTTATAAGTGTGATGATTAGTGCAGTGGCAATAATAAGATGGATACCCTTAGTGGGTATGTCGATAATCAGGTCAGTGTTAAATGCCGATAAAATTATGGTTATTGTTGTATATATGTGTTGTACGTTTGATTAATATGTTCATGCATTATTTCATCACATCACTATCGTATGTTGCATAAGCATTGGACGGGATTTGCATATATAAAAGAAGGACAGGGTGTACATTTATGTACGTGGTTTAGTGATGGCTACGAGCCTCACATGGATTGATGACCGGCTCAGTGCCTCATCATGGTTGGTATCGGCTTTGTGCCATATCGTGGTTGGTGATGGCTATGTGCCTCATCGTAGATTGACGTTGAATACGGTCTTGTTGTGGATTATATTGTGATTTGATCACGTGAACCAGTGACTCGACCACTTGGTGGATGGCATGACTTGCCGAATTGGTGTGTAGAGGTTGGAGGGTCAATTTAGTAATCCCCTGGTGTGTGGTGGTTGGATACGGGGTATGTAGAGGATGGACCCTAGGCTGGGTTGGGTACACTTTGCATTATTTTCTGTTATGTGGATTGGTGTGGTTTTGGGCTAGGACCATACGTGGAAATCTGTGGACTAATTACACACTGAGTCGATTGACTCACCCAAATTTTTACCAAACAATGCAGGTGATTCGTGATGTTTGGACCGGGCTTGGATGGGATTCGAGATGGCCATGCAGACGCAGTTTCCATGTTCAGAGACATTGTTTTTAATTTTAGTTTATTTGGGTTGTTTGATGTAATAAGGCCATTTAACAATTTTGGGTTTTCATTGTGGTTTATGTTAGACTAGACATGGATTAGCAGTTGCAAACAAAGTTTCAAATTGTGATGCTTTTATCACTTAAAAACATATTTAAGGTTTTTCAAATTGAAATTCTAGTACTTACTCAGATTTTTTTAAGAATTCTAAAAGGACTCGTTTTCAATTAACTTCGAACTTCAAACTATTTTTTTCGAATGAAAGATCTTCCTAAGAAATTAAATCCTCTTTTAAAACCAAATCAACAGGGATTTAGTTAAGCTTTTGTTTTCATGTCAACTTTAAAGTTTTATCATCATTTAGCCGTTTTTCAACTTAAAGTTTTCCAGTAGCATTTCAAATTCAGCCGTAGTGTTTTGGCTCGGGTTTGGAGTGTTAGAAATTGGTATCAGAGCCCAGTTTCAACACTCGACCTATGGATTTTTGAAGCCCATAAATGTTTTCATTTTGTGTTTTAGTGGGTCAAAGAAAAATTTTCAGGAAAAAGGGTTTGGTGAAGCATGGCACTCGAATCGTCTGCTCGAAGTCCACCAAGTAAGTACCCTAACTCTTGTGTGATTTGTAGGTGGGAGTTATAGGGATGTAGATTTGTAGATTAGGAGTTATTGAACCCTAGGATTAGCTTACTCCAACACCGAATTACATAAAATTTAAGGTCGAACCAAATAAAGCTGTGAGTAAGTCACCGAGTTAAGGGTGTGGCAACTATTGTGCACATGTCTAGGATTGGATTACATGAGAGCTTGGTATTTAAGCAGTCCTAGTGACTCACCTCCTCTCCGCTCGAATCCTACCTGGTGCGTAGTGACGGTTCACCCTAACCAAGAGGACTTATTCACAGGCTAAATTTATAACTAAAACCCAAAAGGGACCAGCCATCTTGTTTTGGTAACACTTTAAACCTTGGTTTTGTAATTACCATAGTATCCTTGATTTAGGAAATGACCAAAATACTGATTTGGAAAAAATAACCAAATTACAGCTAATTTGTGAAAATTACCAAAATACCCTCAGTATGGAAAGTTTCTAAAGTACCCCCGAATTTAAAATTTCCAAAATATCCTTATTTCATAAAATCACCTGGAACCATATTTTACAAAATTATCGAAACACCTCTGGCTTGTAAAATTACAAAAATACCCTCAGTTTATAAAGTTACCATATTACCCTTGAATCTTCTTACCAAGTAACCCTAGTTTGCAAAAAATCAAAAATCTCTATTTTGCAAATTTTCAAAACCCCGATTTGGAAAATTACCAAAATACCCCTATAGGACAAATTACGAAAGTACCCCTGGGTTGGAACGGATGAAAATGTTTGAGTGGTAAATGTGAGTAGCAGGTACTACTGAATGGATGAGATTCTCTGAATTAGGGTAGAGAACTTGAAACAAAAACCTTGAAATGATCGAAAGAGCTACCACTAAATTTCTTTACATAAAACTTCTTCATGGGTAACCAGTGGAACAACAACTAATGCATAAGACTTTTTAAAGCAGATTAAATCACGAACGTAGACATGAGTTCTAGGGGACGTGGTCGTAATGTCTTGAGGTGGTAGAGGCGGAATGACGTGTCGTAACCAGTTGGTGCAGTCGGGGTTCCAAAATGAAGCACCGCCACCAGCTGTAGAGGCAAAATTTCAAGAACAGACAGGAGGAGATGACATAGTATCGTAGGCTATGCTGTGAGTTTTAGAGTGAGTGCCTGGAGCAAGTATGGGAAATGGGGCTCAAAAGTCAGTACCTGAGAGACTTAGAGCAAATGGAGCTGAGGTTTTTAGAGGAGTATCGGGAGTAGCTTCGAATGTGGCGGAGTACTGGTTAGAGGTAGTCGAAAGGATCATGGACGATTTGGATTTCACTACTGAGGAAAAGCTAAAGGGTGTTGTTTCGTTGCTCCGAGCCGAGGCTTACCAATGTTGGCTCACAGTCAGGGAAGGTACCCCTGTGGATCGAGTGGACTAGGGTTATTTTAAGATCAAGTTTGAGGGAAAGTACGTAGGAGCTAGTTATGTGGACGGACAGAGGAAGGCGTTCCTCAATTTAGTATAGGGTGGCAAGTCGGTAGCTGGGTATGAGGTAGAATTTCTATGATTGAGTCGGTATGCTCGGGGCATCGCGACTACTGATTATGAGAGGTATGTCCGATTCGAAGATGGACTGAGAGATGAGCTGCGAGTGTTGATTGCTTCACATAGAGAAAGGGACTTTGCTGTTCTAGTAGAGAAGGCTTGGATAGCCGAGGAGGTCAAGGGGATTGAGAGAGAGAACAGGGATAGAGATAGAAATCGAAATAAGAGGAGTTTTGGGCCGTCAGCATCATCTGGGGGTTTCCAGAAAAGACCAAAGGTTGAGAATTCTGTTCGTACACCGGTACCAGTTACTGGGAATCAGAGTCGTCCATGTGCTAAATGCAGAAGAGCTCATGCAGGAGAGTGCTGGGGACAGAATAAGGAATGTTTTCGGTGTGGGTCCAAGGCTCATTTGGTTAGGAATTATCCTTAGGAGATGGAAAGGGCTCGGACAGTAGGCCAGGGATATGTGCATTCGGGCAAAGGTGGTCAGCAACCATGGAGGGAATGGTTCTGGCCGAGGTCGTGGAGCACCCAGCAGAGGTGCTGGGGGTTCAGGTGCGAGACAGCCAGGATTGTTTTATGCGGCCAGGCGTCGCGAGGAGGGGGATGCGCCAGATGTAATCACGGGTACATTCCTTATTGTTGGATTTCCCTTTATTGCTTTAATAGACATCGGGTCAACTCATTCTTATATTGGTAGTGAAGTATTTGGAACTCTGAATGTAAACTTTGAGATTGTACCTAGGAAGATGGCTGTACTTAGTCCCTTAGGGCAATCCGTAATAGTAGACAAACTCTTTAAGTAAGTGCCTTTAGAGGTTCAGGGAGTGAAGTTTTCGGCTGACTTAATGGAACTACCATTCGAGGAGTTTGACCTAATATTAGGCATGGATTTGCTAGTGAGGTATCATGCAAATCTGGACTGTGCTACTAAGCGCATGTCGTTGAAAACTTCTGACGACAAAGAGATTGTTGTGATAGGGGAATGGAGAAATTACTTGTCGAATGTAGTGTCTGCCCTTAAGGCAGAGAAGATGGTGAGGAAAGGATGTGTAGCTTTTCTAATGCTTGTTAGTACCTTAGAGGCTAAGTGAGCAGCGGTAGGTGAGGTCAGGACAGTGAAAGAGTTTGAGGATGTTTTTTCGGAGGAACTGCTGGGGTTGCTTCCAGATCGCGAGGTGGAGTTTGGGATTGATTTGTTCCAAGGTACAGTGCCAGTATTTATCGCTCCGTGCAGAATGGCACCAAAGGAGTTGGTTGAACTCAAGGCTCAGATCCAAGAGTTGCATGATCGTAGGTTTATCCGACCCAGTGTGTCTCCATGGGGAGCACCGATCTTATTTGTAAAGAAGAAGGACGGGTCTATGCGGATGTGCATAGACTACCGGCAGCTGAATAAGCTGACGATCAAAAATAAGTACCCGCTGCCGAGGATAGACGACTTGTTTGATCAGCTTAAGGGGGATGCGGTATTTTTGAAAATAGATCTAAGTTTGGGATACCACCAACTCAAGGTGAAGGAAGCGGATATCCATAAAATAGCTTTTCGGACTCGATACGGGCATTATAAATTCCTAGTGATGCCGTTCGGGTTGACAAATGCCCCAGCTGCGTTCATGGATATGATGAATCGGGTTTTCCAACCCTACCTGGATCGATTCGTTGTTGTGTTCATAGACGACATCCTGGTGTATTCCAAGTCTGAGGAGGAACATGATAAGCATCTCCGGGTGGTGTTGCAAGTGTTAAGGGAAAAGAAGTTGTATGCCAAATTCAGCAAGTGTGAATTCTGGCTGAGGGAGGTTGCTTTTCTGGGTCATGTGGTGCCTGCGGAAGGGAGAAGGGTAGATCCCAAGAAGATTGAGGCAGTGTTAGATTGGAAACCACCTAGGTCGGTGGCAAAGGTTCGTAGTTTCTTGGGATTAGCAGGCTACTACAGGAGGTTTGTAGAAGGGTTCTCGTCTATAGCAGCACCTTTGACAAAATTATTGATAAAGGAGGTACCTTTCGCGTGGACGGACAAGCAGCAGAGAAGTTTTGAGAGATTAAAGAAGGTTTTGACTGAAGCTCTAGTTTTAATTCAGCCTGAGGTAGGAAAGGACTTTGTGGTGTATTGTGATGCTTCTCACATGGGATTGGGATGTGTTCTGATGCAAGAAGGGAAGGTTGTTGCCTATGCGTCTCGACAGTTAAGGCCTCATGAGGTTAATTACCCGGCGCATGACCTGGAGTTGGCTGCTATGGTTTTTGCACTAAAGGTGTTGAGGCACTACTTGTATGGAGAGAAGTCGGTGATCTATACGGACCACAAGAGTCTTAAGTATCTGTTGACCCAAAAGGAGCTAAATCTGAGACAGCGAAGGTGGGTGGAGTTATTGAAAGATTATGATTGTTCTATAGAGTATCACCTGGGCAAAGCAAATGTGGTGGCAAATGCCCTAAGTCAGAAAGTAGTGTCGGATCTGAGGGCGATGTTTGCACATCTTAGCCTATATGACGATGGAAGTTTGCTAGCAGAGTTACAAGTAAAGCCGACATGGTTGAGTCAGGTGAAAGAAAGACAGTTGGTAGACGATGATCTAAGTGCTAAGCTACAACAAGTTCAGGATGGAGAGTTGGTAGACTATAGTTTGAATAGCAATGGAGTGTTATGTTTTCGAGGTAGGGTATGTATGCCAAGAGATGGGGAGTTAAGGCAGAGGATTCTTCGGGAATCATATAGTAGCCCATATGCTATGCATCCTGAAGGAAGCAAGTTATACAGGGATCTACGGGATCAATTTTAGTGGCCTAGTCTTAAGCGGGAAATCACAGAGTTTGTAGGGAAGTGCTTAATGTGTCAGCAAGTCAAGGCTGAACACCAGATACCTTTAGGGTAACTTCAGCCGATAAAGATTCCGCAGTGGAAGTGGGAGAGAATCACAATGGACTTCATAAGTGGGCTTCCCCTTACGCCTACTAAAAAAGACTTGGTATGGGTGGTAGTCGATCGGTTGACAAAGTCTGCACATTTCATCCCAGTGTGGGTTGATTATTCTTTGCAGAAGTTGGCAAAGTTGTATGTGGCAGAAATTGTGAGACTGCATGGAGTGCCAGTGTCAATTATCTCGGATAGGGACCCGGGGTTTACGTCTCGGTTTTGGAAGGCACTACATCAGGCATTAGGCACTAGGTTAGACTTCAATACAGCATTTCATCCACAGTCGGACTGCCAGTTAGAGTGAGTAATCCAAGAGTTGGAGGATATGTTGAGGGGATGTGTGATAGATTTCAGAGGAAGCTGGGAGGAATTCCTGCCTTTAGCGGAGTTTGCATACAACAACAGCTACCAAGCGAGTATTCTGATGGCACTGTATGAAGCGTTGTATGGACAGAAGTGTCACACACCTTTATGTTGGACAGAATTGGGGGAACGTCAGGTGTTGGGTCCGGAGATTGTAGCAGAATCTGAAGAAAAGGTTAAAGTAATTTGAGCACGGTTGAAGGAGGCATCTGACAGGCAAAAGTCATATGCAGATCTTAAGCAGAAAGAGATAGAGTTTGCAGCAGGTGACTATGTGTTTTTAAAGGTTTCACCGTGGAAGAAGGTAATGAGATTTGGCTGCAAGGGAAAGCTGAGTCCCAGGTTTATAGGGCCTTATCGGGTTTTGAAGCGGGTTGGACCAGTGGCATATCAATTGGAGTTGCTTTCGGAATTAAAGAAGTTGCACGATGTATTCCATGTCTCGATGCTACATCATTAACGATCGGATCCATCTCACGTGGTTCCAGTTGAAGAAGTGGAGTTGAGACCAGACTTGTTCTACGAGGAAGAACCAATTCAGATTTTGGAGCGAGATGTGAAAGTCTTGCGTAGAAAATCGGTTCCTCTAGTTAAGGTGTTATGGCGTAACCATGGATCAGAGGAAGCTTCGTGGGAACCAGAGGAAGCAATGCAGCAGCAATACCAAGGTTCAGGGGTTATGCATATTTTAATATCCGAGGGTAGAACTGTAATATCTGAGGTTCAGGAGTTGTGCATATTTTAATATGTATCTGTGTGTTTATGTGCTCTATATGATGTTTGGAAGTGTTTGGGGGTTCTGGGGAAACCTTGGACTTGGATAGAAGTCATAGGAAAATTTTGTTTTAAGCTAAGCAAAGGGGAGCTAGGAAAGCTAGGCTTTAAAAGGAATTATGGGTGGAATATGACACAAGAAAGGGAGCAGTGGAGTGGCAAGGTAGCACCTAGTAGAAAGGGAGGAGTGTGCGTCAACAAGGGGTGTCAAGGGGGAGGAGGTTCGAGCTGCGAAGATAGCATTTTAAGTGGCTTTTTGCGTCAAAGAGGAGGGAGAGTTGGATGGCATTTGGACTCTAGAAAGGGTGAGGTATAGATTGGGTTGGAGAGCTTGAAGATTCGGCTAAGTAGGAGGGAAACAAGGGATAACAGAGAGAGAGAGAGAGAAGCAAGTGGCCGAATGTGGGACTTTAAGCGGTGAGAGTTGGCCGGCAGTAGGGCTCTGGGTGATGGCATTTTTGTCAAGATAGGGGGGAGAGGCTGAATTTGTTAGTATAGTGTTAGGCACCTTTTTGCAATTTTTCTCCTCCAAAGAACTCATCTGTATCTTATTCCCTTGGTGACATCTTTACTTCTTCTCTAAACCGAATCTACTTTTCCTTTCCAACCTCTTTCTTTATCTTTTGTTTAGCCAAAGCATCTCCCCCATTCTCCCCATTGCCTAAACTCCTTCAACCCCAACTCGTCTTTTCTTTTCTCTCCATAACTCTCAATTGCCGAACCTCTGTTGAACCTCCCCACCACTTATTTTTTTCTCTTGTTCTCTTCAAAGTCGAAAGTACCATTGACCGAGATCTGCTCCAGTCGTTTCCAAATAGTGGTAAGGGTTTTCTTCTTCTTCTCTTCGTATCATCATCTTTCCCGAAACCATTCTTTTTGCTGTCATTTTTCTAAAGCCAAAATACTTCTTATTAGTAGCTGAAAGTGGCCGAACCTACAAGGGTAGTGCCACCGACTACTTTCTTTTAGTCTCTTCAAGCAAGCGTTGGTGGTAAGTACCCTTCTCTTAGCAATCAGGTTTTTATCTCTTCTTCGTTGTTGGCCGAAACCGAATGGTTGGGCTTGGTTAATTGGGATGGCCGAACCTTAGTAGGGCCTTGATTTTGTGTTTCTTTCATGTGTAGCCAATGGAAGGAAGCGCTAAGGATCTCGTGGGTTCGATTGCATAAGGTAAGGGGTTAATATTCGGTCAAGGGCTTTTTCCATAGGTATTTTTATGTTAAAACCGAATCTAACTTGAGTGTATAGGGATTCGACAGACTCCATAGGCAGGTGACAGTTTCGGGATTTAGACAAACAAGGTAAGGAAGGGTCTAGATATTCGGCCAAAGGCCATATTGTCTATTAAGATTGGCCGATTCTGACTATGGTCTTTTAGGGGCAGTTCGACAAGTGGGGAGTAAAGCAAAAGCATTCAGGTTATCAGGTGTGTGATTATTACGCAATTTCCCGAGTATGCATAAAATATTGTATGTGTTATAAGTGTGATGATTAGTGCAGTGGCAAAAATGAGATGGATACCCTTAGTGGGTATGTCGATAATCAGGTCAGTGTTAAATGCCAATAAAATTGTGGTTATTACTGTATATATGTGTTGTATGTTTGATTAATATGTTCATGCATTATTTCATCACATCACTATCGTATGTTGCATAAGCATTAGGTGGGATTTGCATATATGAAAGAAGGACAGGGTGTACATTTATGTACGTGGTTTAGTGATGGCTACGAGCCTCATATGGATTGATGATCGGTTCAGTGCCTCATCATGGTTGGTATCAGCTTTGTGCCATATCGTGGTTGGTGATGGCTATGTGTCGCATCGTGGATTGACGTTGACTACGGTCACGCTGTGGATTATATTGTGATTTAATCACGTGGACCAGTGGCTCGACCACTTGGTGGATGGCATGAGTTGCTGAATTGGTGTGTAGAGGTTGGAGGGTCGATTTAGTAATCCCCTGGTGTGTGGTGGTTGGATACGGGGGTGTGTAGAGGATGGACCCTAGGCTGGGTTGGGTGCACTTTGCATTATTTTCTATTATGTGGATTGGTGTGGTTTTGGGCTAGGCCCATACGTGGAAATCTGTGGACTAATTACACACTGAGTCGATTGACTCACCCAAATTTTTACCAAACAATGCAGGTGATTCGTGATGTTTGGACCGGGCTTGGATGGGATTCGAGATGGCCATGCAGACGCAGTTTCCATATTCAGAGACATTGTCTTTAATTTCAGTTTATTTGGGTTGTTTGATGTAATAAGGACATTTAACTATTTTGGGTTTTCATTGTGGTTTATGTTAGACTAGACATGGATTAGTAGTTGCAAACAAAGT
The DNA here is from genome assembly GCA_025506655.1 of Gossypium rotundifolium. Lineage (NCBI taxonomy): Eukaryota > Viridiplantae > Streptophyta > Magnoliopsida > Malvales > Malvaceae > Gossypium > Gossypium rotundifolium. Next base: position 41,723,104 of record CP106725.1, on the reverse strand, counting down.
TTCAAATTGTGACGCTTTTATCACTTAAAAACATATTTAAGGTTTTTCAAACTGAAATTCTAGTACTTACTCGGATTTTCTTAAGAATTCCAAAAGGACCCATTTTCAATTAACATCGAACTTCAAACTATTTTTTTCGAATGAAAGGTCTTCCTAAGAAATTGAATCCTGTTTTAAAACCAAATCAACAGGGATTTAGTTAAGCTCTTGTTTTCATGTCGACTTTAAAGTTTTATCATCATTTAGCCGTTTTTCAACTTAAAGTTTTCCAGTAGCATTTCGAATTCGGCCGTAGTGTTTTGGGCCGGGTTTGGGGTGTTACAAAACCCAAAAGAACACTTGATAAAAGAATACCCTTACCACAGTTGACTAAAACCCGAAGGCTATACGCTTGCTCTTTGAGATTGTCGAAATCCCCTACAAAAGCCATGTTAGATTCGGCCTAATACCTATAGCCTAAGCAAAGTGGCCTTCGGCCAAACATTATAACCTCCTCACCTTGAATAATCGGAACCTGAGAGATTCCTAACGCTTCCTTACGCTGACTGCAAACGAAAGAGACACAAGGTTAAAGCCCTAAAAAGATTCAACCACACCCAAGAACCAAGGTTAACCATTTGGTTTCGGCAAGCCAAAATGAAAGGAAAAGAGAACGATTCCTAAAGAAGAGAATACTCACCACCCAAAAGATATTCGACTCAGACAGATTTGGCACAAAGATGAGGCTTGAGGAAGTATCCAAATGAAAGAAATAAAGTAAATAAAATTTGAAAGAAAAGAGAAAGGCAATGGTAAATGGAAGATTCGGCCAAGGTATAGAAGTAATGGGTGAAAGTGAAGAAGAAAAGGGTTGAAGTTTATGATGTTTTGGCAATGGTCTCACAATGATAGATGCATTCGGCCACCAAGAGAAAGAGAGGAGCTATTCGGCTTTTACTAAAATAATCAAGGTTCCAAGTTGTCGAAAAGAAAAAGAAGAGAGGAGAAGAGAGAATTGTGATTCAGCTAGGAAGTTTTCAAGAAACAAAATGACCCCCCAATGGTCTCCTAAGTTTCGGCTAAGGAGTCAAAAAGAAAGAAAAAGAGTTGAGATGCTCAGCGTTTTTCAGCACTAAAGAAAATGAGAGAAAACTACCAAAAGTGTTAAGCACCAACCAATGCCGAAAAGAAATACCCCCTACACTAACACCAAATTTCGGCACCCTCTCCCTAGGCTCAAAACCGAATGTTCCCCCTCTCCACCCTTCAAAGATTCGGCTATCATCCAACTAGCCAACACCCTCCACATTTTTCTCTTAAACTCCCTCTACAACCCTCATTCAAATGATTTTGAATGATTCAAACCTCATGCTTAGCTCTCCACCACACATTCAAAATGTTTGACCATTTCAAACCTCCTATCTTACAGTGCCCACGCCAACTCCAACTCCTCCACCTCTTGACGCAAAAAGCAACCTCCCAAAATGCATTCCATGCTACTCGAACCTCCTCCTCCTTGCACTCCCTTTGACGCAAACTCCCTACACCCTAGGTAGCGTCCCCTTGCCACTCCACCACCTCACTTCTTGTGCCATAACCCACACATTAATTCCTTTAAGGCCTAGCTCCCTTAGCTCTCCCCCCTAAAGGCTTAAAAACAAAATTTTTTCCAAAGGCCTAAACTTGACCCCAAGGTTTCCCGAAGCCCCCAAACACACTCAAACAGCGTACAGAGCATACTAACACGCAGATATGATTTAAATTGCATGACCCCTAAATCTGGATATTACAGTTCTATCCCCCTTAAAAATAATTTCGGCCTCAAAATTACCTGGTCAAAATAAGTGAGGGTATTGCTGTCTCATCATCTCCTCCGGCTCCCGCGACGCTTCTTCCAAACCATGGTTCTACCATAACACCTTGACTAGAGGTACTGACTTCCTCCGTAACACCTTTACATCTCTCTCCAAGATCTTAATTGGCTCTTCTTCATAGGACAAGTCTGGCTTCAACTCAACTTCCTCTACTGGCACCACGTAAGACGGATCTGACCTGTAATGATGTAGCATTGACATGTGAAACACATCATGCATCTGTTTCAATTCTGAAGGCAACTCTAACTAGTATGCCACTGGTCCTACTTGTTTCAAAACTCGATAAGGTCCTATAAACTTGGGACTCATCTTACCCTTACGTCCAAATCTCATCACCTTCTTCCAAGGTGAAACCTTCAGAAAAACCCGATCACCTACCGCAAATTCTATCTCTTATCGCTTAAGATCTACATACGACTTCTGTCTGTTAGATGCCTCCTTCAATCGAGCTTGAATTACCTTGACCTTTTCCTCTAACTCTGCTACTATCTCTGGACCCAACATATGGCGTCCACTCAGTTCTGTCCAACAAGTAGGAGTCTGACACTTTCGTCCATACAGTCCTTCGTACGGTGCCATTCGAATACTAGCCTGATAATTATTATTGTACGTGAACTTTGCTAAGGGCAAGAATTCCTCCCAACTACCCCTTAAGTCGATAACACATCCTCTCAACATATCTTCTAACACCTGAATCACCCTTTCAGACTGGCCATCCGTCTGCGGATGAAATGCCATGCTAAAGTCCAACCTGGTGCCCAAAGCATGATGCAACGCCCTCCAAAACCTCGATGTAAATCTAGGATCCCTATCTAATATGATTGATACCGGCACCCCATGCAGTCTCACAATTTTCGCTACATACAACCTCGCCAACCTCTGCAGAGAGTAATCCTTATGAATAAGTATGAAATGAGCAGATTGTGTCAACTGATCCACAATTAACCATACCAAGTCCTTCTTGGTAGGCGTAAGAGGAAGCCCACTAACGAAGTCCATGCCTAGAATCAAGTCAAATTCTCCGAATGGCTACTCCATCAAGTCAGCTGGGAATACTGACCCCTAAACCTCTAAAGATACATCTCTAAAGATTTTATCTACCACTGCTGATTGCCCTAAAGGACTAAGTACAGTCATCTTCCTAGGGACAATCTCAGAGTTCACATTCAAGGTTTCAGACACCGTGCTAGCAATGTAAGAGTGAGTCGACCCAATATCAATTAAAGCAGTAAAGGGTAACCCATAAATAAGGAACGTACTCGTGATCACATCTGGTGCATCGCCCTCCTTACGACGTCTGGCTGCGTAAACCAACCCAGGCTGTCTTGTGTCTGAGCTCCTCGCACCTCTGCCTAGTGCTCCACAACCTTGGCCAAAACCATTCCCTCCTCGGTTCGGACCATGACCCCTCGACATTTGTTGACCACCCCTTCCCGGCTGCACAAACCCCTGATCCACTGTTCGAGCCCTATCCATATCCTGAGGACAATTCTTAACCAAGTGAGCCTTGGACCCACACCTGAAGCACTCCTTACTCCTTCCCCAGCACTCGCCTACATGAGTCCTCCCACATTGAGCACACGGACGGACTTGATTCCCAGCAGCTGGCATAAAAACGCGAGCAGGTCCCTCAACCCTAGGCTTTTTTTGAAAACCCCCCGATGATGCTGATGGCCCAAAACTCCTTTTACTCCTGCCTCTATCCTTATCCTTGTTCTACCTCTTGGTTCATTTAACCTCCTCTACTATCTGGGCTTTCTCTACCAACGTAGCAAAGTCCCTCTCCCGCTGAGGAGCTATCAATACCCGCAGTTCATCTCGTAACCCATCCTCAAATCTCACACAGTGCTCATAATCAGTAGCAACAATCCTTCTGGCATACCGACTTAACCACAAAAATTTTGCTTCATACTTTGCTACTGATTTAACTCCTTGCACTAGGTTCAGGAATGCCTTCCTCTGTGCGTCCACATAATTAGCCCCAATGTATTTCCCCTCAAACTTAAGCTTAAAGAGATTCCAAACCACTCGGTCCACCGGGGTACCCTCTTTGACAGTAAGCCACCACTGGTAGGCCTCATCTCGGAGTAAAGAAACAACACCCTTCAACTTTTCCTCAGCAGTGCAGTCCAAATCATCCATGATCCTCTCAACTGCCTCTAACCAAGATTTCACCACATTTGAGCTACCCTGAAATACCTCAAACACCTCACTCCATTAGTTCAGAGTCGCCAGAATAGACTTGAGTCATTGCCGGCTTCGCCTCGACTACTCGTTCAAGCATATGCAGCATCGCTTGAGAACTGCATCCTTACCCCCTGTCTGACCCTAAAACTCTACCTCTGTAGCTGGCGGTAGGGGTACCTCGTTACCCGACCCATGACTAGACCCCACCATTTTCGATACAGTCATTCTACCTCTACCACGCCCACGTGCATTACGGCCACGTCCCCTAGAACTCATGACTAAGTTCGCGTTTTAATCTGATTTAAAAAAATTTTATGCATTAGCTTCTTTCCACTACTTGATTAAAGAAGAAGTTTTATGATTTAGAATCTCAAGTTATTCTTTCATAAAGAGCACACATCCCTAGGGTTTCAGTCTTTAAAGAGATTGTCCTAATTTCTCATACAACAATTTCCACAACAATATCCACAACAATGCATTATATATCCATTTCCACTCAAACAGTCAGAAGACTTACCTGGCAGACCTGGGCCAGAGAATTCGAGTGCCATGCCTCCACAAACCCCTTTCCACGAAATTTTTTTTCTTTAACTAACTTCAAAAACTTATTTTGAAAATGTTATGGCTCAAAAACCCAAAGGCAGAGTTTAAAAAAACTGGGCTCTGATACCAAATTGTAACACCCCAAACCCGGCCCAAAACACCACGGTCGAATTCAAAATGTTACTGGGAAAGGTATTAAGAAAATATAGTTTTTTACAGGTGAAGAAAATGATTTTTAAGTTCTAGAATTAAAACTTCGTTTGGAAAGGGTTTCTCGTTTAAATTTAGCAATTTATTTAAAAATAAAACTTTTGAGTTGCACAAGTTCAAAATCTTCAATTGTTCGAAAATATTTGGAAAACGAATTGTTCAAGTAATCTATGTTTTGAAAACCTCATTTAAATTCAAGTGTTGCAGATATTCTAGAGTCTCTTTGTAAATTAATCATTTGATAACAAATCCAACTTAAACTTAAATAAAACTCGAAGTATTTAAAGCGGCCTTATTACAACAAAAATACCCCAAAAAGTAATTAAAAGTTTATAATGTACTTTAAGAAATAAAACGGCTTCTACATGGCCACCCCGAATCCACTCCAGCCCGATCCAGTATCATGTATTACCTGCATTGTTTGAAAAACAGGGTGAGTCATTTTGACTCAGTATGCAATTAATCCACACGTATTCCACAAATGGGCTTGGCCCACATCCACACATATATCCACATACCACGCATGATGATGCAAAATGCTAACCCAACCCCAACCTAGTATCCAACCGCTACACACCCGTATATCCTGCCACCACACACCAGGGGATTACTAAATCGACCCTCCATCAACTACACACCTCTTTGGTAGTCGTGCTGCTCAAAATCCACTTAGTGGGCTAGCCACTGATCCACGTGATTAAATCACAATATCCACAGTGTGACTCGAGGTCATCACCAATCCACGATGAGGAACAGAGCCAACATCAACCCATGATGTAGCTCAAGGCTAACATCAATCTACGTACATAAATGTACACCCTTTCCTTCATTAGATAGATCCTGATCCCCATGCATATATATTATATTATGATGAAATGACAATGTAATTATATGAACATATTAGGTGTGCAAATTTAACATGCTTACGAAGATCCACATATATCCATCCACGATTTTGATACAAGAATGATACTAACCTGGTACCAGATTACCCAAATCAGGTAATAGCATCACCACAGCCACTATTTCGATTACCACTCATGTTACTTAATTAATTTAAACAAGTAAAATAAATAGTGTGTTAATTACACACCTGATAACTCGTAAAATCACGCCCTCTACGTCGACGCTATCCTTAACCGACACACCGCTATCTGTCTACGATCCTGTTCTGAAGCTGGCCCACACCCTGGAGGCCAACCCTGAACCGTAGAAATTGACCACTTCTTGTATTTAGGGGTAAGGACTACGTGTCCGACCCCTTTCTCCCCTTGGCTGGTACTCGCATCCATCAATAATATCTTAGTCAGAAAACCCCGTTAAGATATTGAATCAGATCTAAACGAAGCCCAAAAGAACACTTGATAAAAGAATACCCTTACCACAGTCGACTAAAACCCGAAGGCTATACGATTGCACTGTTGAGATTGTTTTCCCCTACAAAAGCCATGTTAGATTCGGCTTAATACCCATACCATAAGCAAAGTGACCTTCGGCCAAACATTATAACCTCCTCACCTTTGAATAATCGAAACCCGAGAGATCCCTAACGCTCGCTTACGCTGACTGCAAACGAAAGAGACACAAGGTTAAGACCCTAAAAATATTCGGCCACACCTAAGAACCAAGGTTAACCATTTGGTTTCGACAAACCAAAATGAAAGAAAAAGAGAACGATTCCTAAAGAAGAGAATACTCACCACCCAAAAGATATTCGACTCAGACAGATTTGGCACAGAGATGAGGCTTGAGGAAGTATCCAAATAAAAGAAATAAAGTAAATAAAATTTGAAAGAAAGGAGAAGGGCAATGGTAAATGGAAGATTCGACCAAGGTATAGAAGTAATGGGTGAAAATGAAGAAGACAAGGGTTTAAGTTTATGATGTTTCGACAATGGTCTCACAATGATAGATGCATTCGGCCACCAAGAGAAAGAGAGGAGCTATTCGGCTTTTACTAAAACAATCAAGGTTCCAAGTTGTCGAAAAGAAAAAGAAGAGATGAGAAGAGAGAATTGTGATTCGGCTAGGAAGTTTCCAAGAAAGAAAATGACCCCCCAATGGTCTCCTAAGTTTCGGTTCAGGAGTCAAAAAGAAAGAAAAAGAGTTGAGATGCTCAGCGTTTTTTGGCACTAAAGAAAATGAGAGAAAACTACCAAAAGTGTTTAGCACCAACCAATGCTTTGAAAAAATACCCCTACACTAACACCAAATTTTGGCACCTCTCCCTAGGCTCAAACCGAATGTTCCCCTCTCCACCCTTCAAAGATTCAATTATCATTGTAACACCTCGTTTAGGGGCTAGGTAATTTAAGTATAATTTAGGTGTTGGTAGGTTTTGGGTGTGTTTGGAGGTGTTTTAGAGGTTTTAAGAATGCTCGGGTAAAGGGAAGACTTTAGAAAATTTTAGATATTTAGTGTAAAAAGGGAATCAGGCAAGTAGGCTTTAAAATAAACTGGTGGAATTTAGGACACAAGAAAGGAGTTGGCAAAGTGGCATGAAGGCGTTGCTTGGGGCTTGGGAAGGTGACGCCTAAGGGTAAGGTTCGAAATGGGGCAAAGCAATTTTGTGTTATTTTTGTGCGTCAAGAAATGGGCTAAGTATGCCTTAAAATTTATGGTGTGGCTTGGTGTACATGGAAGTTCGTTCAGCATAAAGTGGCATTCATGCGCTACTTAGGCGCCGAGGGAGGAAGTCGCGGTTTGAAATACTGAGCAACATTTTGGGCGTGATTTTATTTTATGCGTTATAAATTTGGCTAGGAAGGGTTAAGATTAAATGATGGGGTTTTTGTCATAAAATCAAAGTGGCGAATGGCTGGGCGCTTAGTTGGTTCATTGGCTTTCCCAGTCCCGTGTTCGAGACCCATGGGCAGCAGGTGGTTTCTTTTATTTTGCAAAGAATTGGCAAAGGCGATGGGACGGCACATGGAGTCTTCATGGACAAAGTGGTGGTGTTTCAAAATCGATGGAAGATAAGGATAAGTTTTATTTTTATTTTGTATTTTAAGTTGAAGGAGTGATAAGGGTTGGTTATTTTAATTATTTTAGATAAGTGTAGAATTATTTTAGAATTAGAAAATAGGTGATAATGGTTGCTATTAGATTATTTTATTATTTTGAATTGGATGGTATTGAGTGAATTTAGGAAAGAATTTTGGGTTTGGTGGAAGTCATGGCGAATGGGGGCCTTGGAGTGCTTGGTCGCTGCTGGAGTCTTCTAGGGAGGGGGTGCCGAATGCTTTATATAGGGAGAGCACCCTTTTGGAAATTCTTTTCCTCTTTGAATCTCCAAACCGAAAGTGCACTCTCTCTTGTGCCAAATTTCTTCCACTATTCTCTTCCTATTACTTCCATTCTTCCAACCTTATTTCTTACTTTTCTTGACTAGGCCAAACCTTGAGCCTTTCTTTTTCTCTTTTATTTCACCAAAGCTTAAAGCCAAACCTTGTTCACCATTGAGTCTATTTTGTTCGTGATCGAGGCAAACTCCCTTGAATCTCTCGCAGCACGTGGGTGGTAAGTGTACTTTTGTGATCAATCGATTTATGTACCCCTCTGTAGTAGCCAAACCGAATGGTTGGCCTTAGTGTGGGTTGGCAATGCTCTATAGACTATAAGTGATGTGTTTTTCTATTGTAGCCAACGCAGGAGCATTTAGGGTCGTTGATTTGGTTACTCAAGGTAAGGGTTAGGTGCTATTCGCCAAAGGGTCCTCTTTTCATGGATTTTGTTATAAACCATATTTGGCATTTGTGGTAACCGATTCTAACCTTGACCATTTAGGAGTTTCAGCAGGATTAAGGAGCTTAGGGTTTTCAAGACTCTGTCGGTAAGGGTGAGTAGTTTATGATTATTCGTTTAAGATCTCAGATAACCAAGTTTTGATTAGATATCGTTATGGATGCGAATACCGGTCAAGGTGAGCAAGGAAAGCTCCCATCCGAAGTTCAAGAAGAGGTCGGTTTACACACGAGATTGGCCACCGGTGTGGGCGCATAATGTAAAACGATAAGCAAATAACGGTAGTCTCGCTAGCGATAGCGTCGGGATCGAGGGTTTAGAGCTTGAGTTATAAGGTGTGTGATTAACCCATCGATTTCGTATATGATATGTATGCGATAGGTGTATGTGTTAAATATGTGTTAATAAGTGCGTTGACTATGTGAACCGGATACCCTTAAAGGATATGTCGATAAACAGGTTAGTATCAAATCTGTTGAGATGTGGTTATTAAAACGTGCATGTGAGTATGCCTATGAATATGAATGTGTGCCTGAATATCATGTACATGCTTTATTCATTATGTCATTATATTATGTTACATGTGCATGGGTGGGTTGTTTAAAGAAGGTACGGGTGTACTTCGAGTACGTGGTTGATGTTAGCTTTGTGCTACATCGTGGATTGGCGCTGACTGAGGTCGCGTTGTGGATCTTTGCGATTTAGTTCGCGTGGTTACCTTGATTGATATGGGCTTTATGCCATATCGTGGCTTGATGGATTGCTGTGTGCTCCATCGTGGTTTGATGTTGGCTACACGCTACATCGTGGATGGCATTGGTTGCCTTTTTGGAGGGAAAAGGAGAGGGTGACTCGATAGTCCCCTGGTGTGTGGTAGGCTGGTTAAGGGGGTGTGTAGCGGATGGACCTTAGGATTGGGTTGGGTTTCATGTTGCATTGTTTTGTTATGAAATGATATGGAAATGGGCCAAGCCCAATATGACATGTGGATAGGTATGTTTTGGGAACATACGTGGAAATGGGCCAAGAATCAGTGGATCGATGAGAAAAGGGCCTAGCCAGGCTTGAATATGATTTGATTGTGGGCCAAGCCAGTTGTGGTAATATCCATGTGATTATATGTTTATGTTACATTTGATAATTTGGGTTGATTTGTGGCTAACATGTGGGTGGATATCGGTGGTTTAATTACACATCGAGTCCGTGTGACTCACCCAATTATCTTCCTAACATTTCGTGTGATTCATGAGTTGGACCGGTTCTGAGAGGGAGCCAGTGGGCCATGCGATAAAGATGTTTTTAGTTAGTTTTAATCTTAAGTATTTCGATTAAATAATGGTTGTAATAAAAGGCCTCTTTATTTATTTTTGGGATCATTTTATTATCTTTTAATTAGGGTTTTATATTATACTTAGATATATTTTCTCCAAATGATTTATAATATAATAAATTATCATAAAGTTTTAATTCACATCTTTTATATCGAGCTTATATTATTAAATAATTTTTAATGGACACACTCTCCGGTTAACAAAATTTTCAAGTTTTATTCTAAAGACAAAGATTTTCAACCGTCATTCCGCAGTTGACATAACCAGATTCGGTCAAGGCTCGTGGGCGGATTTGGGATGTTACTGATTGGTATCGAGTCTTGTTCAAAACTCGGCTTTGAGGGTTTTAGGCCCAAAACATTTTCAAAAAGGGCTTTTCAAAATATGGGTTTTATGAAATATTTCAAAGTTATTCGGCATGGCACCTGCACCTCCCGCCGAGTCCACTGTAAGTACTTGGACTTGTGAAGTAATTTGTTATATGAACTGTTATGGGCTTTGTTGGGCTCGTAGATTAGTGAATTAGGATCGGTTGAACCTAAGGCTAGTCTACTCAAACATGTGCATAAGACTTAAGGTTATTAAACAAACTGTGGCGTAAGTCGCCGTGTTAAGGTGTGGCAACCTGTAGCGCGCATGTCTAGGAGTGGTATTCATGGGAGCTTGGTATTTAAGCGATCAGCGTGACTCACCTCCTCTCCACTTGAATCCTACCTGCGTAGCTACTGGCTCACCTTAACCAAGAGGACTTGTTCACAGTCGAACCAATTATTAAAACCCGAAAGGGATTAGCCTTCTTGCTTTAAAATTCTTGGTTTTAAAATTTTCAAATTTACCCTTTTGGTTTGTAAACCCTAAACTGGTTTTGAAAAAAAAATTGTTTTTCTCGATTTACCCAAAATTACCAAAATGCCCATAGCGGCAAAATTACAAAATGCCCTCAGATTATAAAATTACCACATACCCTCAACTTTTGTTAAAATGATTTTACTTTGCAAAATATTAAAATCTCTAGTTTTCAAAATATCAATATACCCCGATTTGGGAAAATTTACTAAAATACCCTCGTGTTGAAAATTACTAAAATGCCCCGACTTTTAAAATTTCTCGAGTTAATCCCAATTTTAATAAAATTCTCTCACTTTGCAAAAGTACCCAATTTTTGTATTTCAAAATAACACCCAACTCTTGAAATTTACAAAATTACCCCGTTGACAAAATTACTAAAATACCCTCGGTTTCTAAAATCCTCACAGATTCTAATTTGACAATTTTTTTTAAAATACCTCTAGTTGTGGAAACTTCAAAATGTCCTGGTTTATTAAAGTTTTAGAATTTTTGGTTTATTCAAAATGTCCCCAGTGGAAGATGACGAAAATACCCCAGGGTAAAAGCAGTAAATGTTCGAATAGTGAATGTGTGTGGTAGATACCACTGAATGTGCCTTTACTGAGGAAGGAATGTGCTCTTGTTGATGAACGGATGTGTGTGTGAATGTGATTCTTGAACTAGAGTAGTAAACTCGAACTGAAACTTTGTGTGATCGAAAGAACTACTTCTAAAATCTTTCATTCATAAAATATGCTCGCGGTTAAATAGTGGAACAATTACTAATGCATAAAACTTCTTAATCGATAAATCAAGACGATAGAGATGAGTTCTAGGGACGCAGAGAGGTAGAATGGCAAGATCGGGCCGATAGGGTCCTACCATGGGTCAAAAATGAAGTGTCGCCAAAGTGGGCGTGGAGGAGCAAGATCGCATCCGGAGAAGTTGACGCAGATCGCGGGCCATGTTGCGAGTGCTAGAACAAGTAGCGAGGAGCTAGTAGGAGAAATGGAACCCTAAGTCAAGATTTGAAAGGCTTAGATCGAACGGTCGAGATCTTTAGAGGAGTGTTGGGAGTAGCTCTAACGTGGCGGAGTATTGGCTAGAAGCAATCGAAAGAATCATGGACGATTTGGATTGCACCAATGAAGAAAAGTGAAGGCTTGCTTGCTGTTTCGCGACGAAGCTTATCGTTGGTGGCTCACCACAAACAAGGTGTACCGCAGATCGATGGATTGGGATTTCTTTAAGGCTAAGTTTGAAGGAAAGTACGTAGGAGCCAGCTTATTTGGACTCGCAAAAGAAGCGCTTCTAAATCTAGTGCAAGGAATAAGTCGGTAGCGAATATGAAGTCGAGTTTAGGCGACTAAGTCAAGACGCCAAAGGAATCGTGGCTACCGATTACGAAAGGAGTGTTCGATTCAAGATGGGCTACGGATGAGTTGCGGAGTTGATCGCTCAAGACAGAGAGAGAGACTTTGCCACTTTAGTGGAGAAAGCTCGGATCGTCAAGAGGTTAAGAAAACTATAAGGGAAAATCGAGAAAGAATAGGAACGAGAACAAGAGGAATGCTTGGACCATCGATGATCGTTGGGTAATGTTCTAAAAGACCAAGGACCAGAACCACAGAAATGCACTTGTACCAAAGGATCTGGATCGCCATTGTGCTCGGTGTGGAAGACCTCACATAGGAGAGTGTTGGGGAAATAGTAAGGAATGCTTTCGGTGTGGATCTAAGGCACATCCGTTAAGAATTGTCCTCGGCGACGAGGGTCGTGGTTCAAGTCATGGAAGGAATGGTTGTAGTCGAGTCAACCAAGATGTGATATCGGGTAAGCTCCTTTGTTTTGGAATATCCTTTAATTACTTTCCTTGTTTGTAAGTTAGCTCTTTCTTGTATGATCTGGATCTTGAGAGAGAACTTAAAGACTGTGTCGGGGAGTATGATAGACTAAGATCAGAGTGCGCAGCGGAGAAGTAGAGTAGCGAGTTATGATTATTCGGTAATAAGTAATTTCGAGGACGAAATTATTTTAAGGAGGGTAGAATTGTAACACCCTGGTTTAGGGGCTAGGTAATTTAAGTATAATTTAGGTGTTGGTAGGTTTTTGGGTGTGTTTGGAGGTGTTTTAGAGGTTTTAAGAATGCTCGGGTAAAAGGGGAAGACTTTAGAAAATTTTAGATATTTAGTGTAAAAAGGGGAATCAGGGCAAGTAGGCTTTAAAATAAATTGGTGGAATTTAGGACACAAGAAAGGAGTTGGCAAAGTGGCATGAAGGCGTTGCTTGGGGCTTGGGAAGGTGACGCCTAAGGGTAAGGTTCGAGTCATTGGGCAAAGAATTTTGTGTTATTTTTGTGCGTCAAGAAATTTGGCTAAGTATGCCTTAAAATTTATGGTGTGGCTTGGTGTACATGGAAGTTCAGCCATAAAGTGGCATTCATGCGCTACTTAGGCTACTGGAGGGAGGGAGGTCATGTTTCGGCGCTGGAGCAACATTTTGGGCGTGATTTTATTTTATGCGGTTATAAATGGGGCTAGGAAGGGTTAAGATTAAATGATGGGGTTTTGTCATAAAATCAAAGTGGCGAATGGCACAGGCGCTAGTTGGTCGCTTTTCCCAGTGTCCCGTGTTCGAGACCCATGGGCAGCAGGTGGTTTTTCTTTTATTTTGCAGCAGCTGGGCAGGCAGTGGACGGCACATGGAGTCTTCATGGACAGGCTGGTGGTGTTTCAAAATCGGTGGAAGATAAGGATAAGTTTTATTTTTATTTTGTATTTTAAGTTGAAGGAGTGATAAGGGTTGGTTATTTTAATTATTTTAGATAAGTGTAGAATTATTTTAGAATTAGAAAATAGGTGATAATGGTTGCTATTAGATTATTTTATTATTTTGAATTGGATGGTATTGAGTGAATTTAGGAAAGAATTTTGGGTTTGGTGGAAGTCATGGCCGAATGGGGGGGGCCTTGGAGTGCTTGGTCGGCGTTGGAGTCTTCTAGGGAGGGGTGCGAATGCTTTATATAGGAGAGCACCCTTTGGAAATTCTTTTCCTCTTTGAATCTCCAAACCGAAAGTGCACTCTCTCTGTGCCAAATTTCTTCCACTATTCTCTTCCTATTACTTCCATTCTTCCAACCTTATTTCTTACTTTTCTTGACTAGGCCAAACCTTGAGCCTTTCTTTTTTCTCTTTATTTCACCAAAGCTTAAAGCCAAACCTTGTTCACCATTGAGTCTATTTTGTTCGTGATCGAGGCAAACTCCCTTGAATCTCTCGCAAAGCACGTGGGTGGTAAGTGTACTTTTGTGATCAATCGATTTATGTACCCTCCCGTAGTAGCCAAAACCGAATGGTTGGCCTTAGTGTGGCTTGGTAATGCTCTATAGACTATAAGTGATGTGTTTTTCTATTGTAGCCAATGCAAGGGAGCATTTAGGAATGTCATTGATTTGGTTACTCAAGGTAAGGGTTAGGTGCTATTCGCCAAAGGGTCCTCTTTTCATGGATTTTGTTATAAACCATATTTGGCATTTGTGGTAACCGATTCTAACCTTGACCATTTAGGAGTTTCAGCGGTGATTAAGGAGCTTCCGGTTTTCAAGACTCACGGTAAGGATGAGTAGTTTATGATTATTCGCTTAAGATCAGATTAACCAAGTTTTGATTAGATATCGTTATGGATGCGAATACCGGTCCAAGGTGAGCAAGGAAAGCTCCATCCCAAGTTCAAGAAGAGGTCGGTTTACGCTATACGAGATTGGCCACCGGGTGGGCGTACAATGTAAAACGATAAGCAAATAACGGTAGTCTCGCTAGCGATAGCGTCGGGATCGAGGTTTAGAGCTTCGTGTTATAAGGTGTGTGATTAACCCATCGATTTCGGTATATGATATGTATGCGATAGGTGTATGTGTTAAATATGTGTTAATAAGTGCAAAGGACTATGTGAACCGGATACCCTTAAAGGGTATGTCGATAAACAGGTTAGTATCAAATCTGTTGAGATGTGGTTATTAAAACGTGCATGTGAGTATGCCTATGAATATGAATGTGTGCCTGAATATCATGTACATGCTTTATTCATTATGTCATTATATTATGTTACATGTGCATGGGTGGGTTGTTTAAAGAAGGTGCGGTGTACTTGAGTACGTGGTTGATGTTAGCTTTGTGCTACATCGTGGATTGGCGCCGATCGAGGTCGCGTTGTGGATCTTCTTGATTTAGTTCGGCGTGGTTAGCTTGATTGATATGGGCTTTATGCCATATCATGGCTTGATGGATTGCCGTGTGCTCCATCGTGGTTTGATGTTGGCTACACGCTACATCGTGGATGGCATTGGTTGCCTTTTGAGGGAAAAGGAGAGGGTGACTCGATAGTCCCCGGTGTGTGGTAGGTCGGTTAAGGGGTGTGTAGCGGATGGACCTTAGGATTGGGTTGGGTTTCATGTTGCATTGTTTTGTTATGAAATGATATGGAAATGGGCCAAGCCCAATATGACATGTGGATAGGTATGTTTTGGGAACATACGTGAAATGGGCCAAGCCCAAAGAATCGATGGATCGATGAGAAAAGGGCCTAGCCCAAAGGCTTGAATATGATTTGATTGTGGGCCAAGCCATTGTGGTAATATCCATGTGATTATATGTTTATGTTACATTTGATAATTTGGGTTGATTTGTGGCTAACATGTGGGTGGATATCAGTGGTTTAATTACACACTGAGTCCGTGTGACTCACCCAATTATCTTCCTAACATTTCAGGTGATTCATGAGTTGGACCGGGTTCGGAGAGGGAGCCAGGTGGGCCATGCAGATAAAGATGTTTTTAGTTAGTTTTAATCTTAAGTATTTCGATTAAATAATGGTTGTAATAAAAGGCCTCTTTATTTATTTTTGGGATCATTTTATTATCTTTTAATTAGGGTTTTATATTATACTTAGATATATTTTCTCCAAATGATTTATAATATAATAAATTATCATAAAGTTTTAATTCACATCTTTTATATCGAGCTTATATTATTAAATAATTTTTAATGGACACACTCTCCAGAAGTTAACAAAATTTTCAAGTTTTATTCTAAAGACAAAGATTTTCAACCGTCATTCCGCAGTGACATAACCAGATTCGGTCAAGGCTCGTGGGCCGGATTTGGGGATGTTACAATCATCCAACTAGCCAACACCCTCCACATTTTTCTCCTAAATTCCCTCTACAACCCTCATTCAAATGAGTTTGAATGATTCAAACCTCATGCTTAGCTCTCCACCACACATTCAAAATGTTTGACCATTTCAAACCTCCTATCTTCAAGTGCCCACGCCAACTCCAACTCCTCCACCTCTTGACGCAAAAAGCAACCTCCCAAAATGCATTCCATGCTACTTGAACATCCTCCTCCTTGCACTCCCTTTGACGCAAACTCCCTGCACCCTAGGTAGCGTCCCCTTGCCACTCCACCACCTCATTTCTTATGTCATAACCCACACATTAATTCCTTTAAGGCCTAGCTCCCTTAGATCTCCCCCCTAAAGGCTTAAAAACAAAAAATTTTCCCAAGGCCTAAACTTAACCCCAAGGTTTCCCGAAGCCCCCAAACACACTCAAACATCGATACAGAGCATACTAACACGCAGATCTGAATTAAATTGCATGACCCCTAAATCCCGGATATTACAAAATATTTTAACCATTGAGGAAACAGATAGAAAATTTCATACTATAGAGGTCACACGGCCGTGTGGTGTAAACTAAAAAATATATAGGATTTTTTTCTATGCAATTTATCACCTTTTTACTTAAATTCATTGTTAAAACTAAGTAATTGTTTAATAAATTAATGAAATATGTGAAAATATGAAATTAGGACATGTAAAATATTAAAATGTGATTTTATGTTTTATTATATAGTTTTCATGCATAAAATGGCTTATTTTATATTTATTTGAACATATTATATTTTTAAGACATAAAATGGGCCATGCATGATTAAATTAAATAATAAAATATAAAATTATATTTAATAATTTATTTTAAAATATTTCATTAATAATTTGGGTTTTAATTAATTATTTAGTTTATTCTTTGGTCCTTTAATTTATTAATTTATTTTGGACAGGTCTGATAGCTTTGTTGGATTACGAAAACCGTCCAAAGTGAAGACTAAGTCAACCCAATTTCGCCACACATGGCTGTCCACATAAATCACTTTTTGGTTTAATTACACAAGGTCCTTGCAATGTTGAAGAAATTAGAGATTTGCCTGAAGATTTACATTTGACCAAGTCTCAGTCTTGAGTTGTGATGGCATTTAAATTGCTTAAAAATCAAGCAAAATTCAACTCAAAATCCACTAATCATGGCCGCCCACTCATTGAAGAAGTTTGAAGAGACTAAAACCTCTCTATTTTTAGCAAACTACTCTCCTCTCTTCACCTATAAATAAGACTTCATTTCACCATGATCTAGCATCCCTCATCCCTCATCATTCTCTCTTTTCTCTAAATTCTCTTTAGCATTTTCCATTCCCTACGCCTAGCATCATCTCTTCATAGGGATTTTAGCACTTAAGACTCTTAAAGAGCCCTTGGTCGGCCACCTTGGAGAGCCATCAGCAAAGAAGAAGGAGCCTTGTCGATCAGAGTATTGGGTGACAGCCACATTGATTTGGGTTTAATCTTTCTTTCTTTTATTTAAACTGAAAATTTATACTATGTGCTCTTTTTTCTTTTTACAACTAATAAACCATACTACTAACAAATTTTAATCCCACATTTAGCACGTTTTTGGATGATTTATCCCTTTAATTATGGAAATAGGTACTTCTAATCCTTGGTTTTCATGTTTTATACTCAGTAGAGCATCGGAGGATGAAAAGAATGAGAAACGGGCCGAAAACAGAGAAAATGGGCCAAAGTACAAAATCCACATGGCCTGGGCCCAAGACCACACGGCCGTGCCTCGCAAGAGGAGTCGACCACGGCCTGGACCCCAAAAATACGGTAGTGCCTCATCAACAGGTTCAAACATGGCCTGACCAAGATTTACACGGGCGTGTGCCACGTACGTGTCTCTACCGCAAATAAGAAGAATTCTATTCGGATTAGGGTACTTAGAGGCAAAGAAACATATTCCAAAAGCCTATATAAAGACCCTAGAGGCCAACCTTTAGGGGATGTTCAGCTAGGCCAAAGAGCCAAGCCAGAGTAGTTAAATTTAGGGATTTACTCGAAGGAAGCCAGTTGATTCATCACAAGAAGCTGGAATCATACTCAAGACAGATGAACTCTCCTTCAATTCCTTTAGGATGTTTTAGGGCTTTCTTATGTTTTGTTTTATCTTCTCTTCTAGGATGTTTTCTTTTATTATTATGAACTAAACCCCCAGATACTTGAGGGGGATGAAACGTAAGACGGATCTTGTTATTGTTATCTGAGCTGTATGATAAATACTTGATTTGTTCTTAACTATGTGTTCTTAATTCTTGTTTTGATATTTCTGGGATATTAATTCAAGTGTGATGTGCTTAGGCAGAGGAGGAAGAGACCCTGTCTAAGAGTAGATCTAGCATAGTTAAGCGGAGTTGCTCGTGTGCCTAGAGATAGGGTGACAAAAATTTGCCAGATTAGGGTCAAACCTAATATGGGAATCCATAGATCGAGTTAATGCAATTCTAGAGATTTTAATTAGAAAGAGATTTCAATTAATCAACCTAGGGTTAGACGTTAGTAGCCTCGAGCGAGGTATTAATATAAATTAGGGAATCCAATGGATCAAGTCAAATGAATAAATCGTCTAGTTCAGAGTTAGATAACAAGTGAAGTCTAGGCGGATTCTTCCTCAAGTATTGTCCAAATCAATCGGTTTTCTCTCAAGTCCTTACCCAAATTTCTTCTTTGTCTTAGCACCTTTATTTTAGTTGGTTAGTTAATTTTAGATTAGATAAAAATTCCCTTAATTCGTAGGCTAAATAATAGAAAGAGAGTTAATATTAGTATTTTTGGTTCCTTTGGGTTCGACAATCTGGTCTTGCCGCTAGCTATACTACTATTCGATAGGTGCGCTTGCCTCCATCATTGTCTTAGTTAGTTTCCAGGTTCAATCATTCTTTTTATAAATTTTTAAGACTCGATAGACACGATCAACAATAATGTTAGCTTAATTTTATTTAAGCTAGGATGATTGCTTTGGTTAAATAATATATATTTGATTCATGCTTATAATGTTTGTGCCTCAATCAATCATGTTTCAATTAAAATCAAGTCTGTATTTTGCTCATACGTGATTGAAATGCATCTAAATTAGATGAGCGATCCTAACCAGACGACGGTTAGTGGACACATAATTGAAATGTGCATGCTCAATTTAGATCATAACCCAATTAAATTGCAGGTTGCATAACAGCTCTAACCAAGCTCTACTATCTGCATAGTTTTTAGGTTTGTGTGATTAAACTGTTTCAAACTTAACACGTCCTTGATACCTCACACGAATGCTAAGAAACCCTTAGTAAATAAGGATCAATAAAATGCATATTTACTAAGTAAATGAATATGAAAGGACCTAATGTGGTTTCCAAACTCATTAAAGATCGAGTTGCCATGGAATGTTTTTCCGAATGTTATTAAGCATGCTGATAATAAATTGAGTTTAATTAAAGTAATTGTCCTAGTTTATTTATGTTATAATTGTTGCAAATTGTGTTTAATTTTGCTAAAATCTATTTCATTCATATAGCTGTATATTTAGGATAATTTAAATTGGGAATCATTGCATTTAATTTAATATATTTAATTTTAATCATCACTTCTCAATCATATTGTGTTTTTATTTACCAAGTTGTTAATATAATTTTACAATTAAGTGATTTAACACAAATACAATCCCTATGGAGACGATAACTCGATACTTACTTATTACTTGATAATGGCTGTGTACACTTGCACAAACCTACGCATTACAAGTTTTTGGAGCCATTCCCGGGGATTGTTAACTGTTGCCATAGTCAATTTTTTTGTGAAATTATTTACTTCCAATTTGGTGTATTTCTAACATTTCTAACTTATTCTTTTTATTTTTGGGATGTTCTTTTTAGGTTTTTATGAGTACAGATTGGGTTATCGATTTACTTCCTGTAGACCCTGAAATTGAACGAAGATTCAAACAAAGAAGACATGAACAAACAACTCAAAGACAAGTCGAGATGGACCTTGGAAATCAGAATCAAGACCAAGGTAATGAAGTCGATCGTGTACGAAATCCCATCCTCATTTCTGATGTTAGGGATCAGTGCATCAAACAATATGCTGTGCCACTTTTTAGTGAGTTAAATCTAAGAATTAGAAGGCCAGATATTGAGGCAACCCAATTTGAATTAAAACCAATGGTGTTTCAAATGCTCCAAATGGTGAGCCAATTCAGTGGTATGCCCACAGAAGATCCATATCTCCACCTTCTATTGTTTTTGGAGGTGAATGATTCATCCAAGATAGCCGGTGTGACTGAAGACATATTGAGGTTGAAGTTGTTTTTGTACTCGTTGCAAGATCGAGCACGAGTGTGGCTTAATTCATTGCCAACAAGTTCCATATCTATATGGCAAGAATTAGCAAAGAGATTTTTGGTTAAGTATTTCTCGCCTAGAAAAAATGCTAAGTTGAGGAACGAAATCACAACTTTCTAACAATTGGATGGTGAGTCTTTGTATGAGGCTTGAGAGCGATTCAAGGAGTTACTTCATAAGTGTCCTCATCAAGGGATTCCTCATTGTATCTAGTTGGAGACATTCTATAAGGGTTTCAATGCACATACAAGAATGATGGTAGATGCTTCCGCGAATGGTGCGATTTTGTCTTAGTCTTATAATGAGGCTTATGAGATCATTGAGAGGATCGCGAGTAATAACTATCAATGGCCAACAAGTCAAACAGCTTTAGGAAAATGTGTAGCCAGAGTTCATGAAGTTGATGCCCTCACTTCATTATCAGCTCAGGTATCATTTATTTTCTCTATGTTAAAACAGTCTACCGCTAATAGTGCTAATAATTTTGTAGCTCAGCCACCAAGTCTGTTTGAAGTAGTTTCCTGTGTGTATTGTGGGGAATGTTATTCTTTTGAGAATTGTCCATCAAATCCCAAGTTAGTGTACTATGTGGGGAACCAACATCAAAATAGGAGTGGACAAGGACCCCAGTCCAACTTCTACAATCTTTCATGGCGTAATCATCCTAATTTTTCTTGGAGCAACCAAAGAAATTGACCGAACAACAACTTATTACAGCATAGACCCAACCAATCTCAAGGGTTTAATCAGTAAGCTCCAAAACCACCTCAAGCTGAGACATCAAATAGTTTGGAGAACTTGTTGAAAGAGTACATGGAAAAGAATGATGCTTTGATCCAAATCCAAGCAGCAACATTGAAAAATTTGGAAAACCAAATGGGTCAATAGCCACAGAGCTTCATAATAGACCACAAGGAACCTTACCGAGCGATATTGAGAATCCAAGAAATTTGGGTAAAGAGCATATCAAAGTAGTGGCATTGTGAAATGGTAAAATTCTAGAACCCTAATTGATTGATGTCGAAGATAAGCCCGTTGAGAAGAATCAACTAGATGTTGAAATTTCTACATCAAAGGAGTCGGAATCTAGAAAGACTGACAAGGTAAATCCTAACTTAGTGATTCAGATACTTTAAAATCTTTTTTGGACACAGATTTACCTACTCAGAAGAGTTATCCAATTCAATAGAAAGTTCTATAACTTCCATATCCGCAAAGATTGCAGCAACACAAGTAGAAACAGGAGGTGCAATTCAAGAAGTTTTTGGATGTTCTAAAGCAGTTACACATCAATATTCCGTTGGTGGAGGCTTTAGAAAAAATTCCAAATTATGTGAAGTTTATGAAGGATATAATGTCCAAGAAGAATCGACTGAGTGAGTATGAGACTGTTGCCTTGACAAAGAAGTGCAGTGCATTCTTGCAGAACAAATTGCCATCGAAATTGAAGGACCCAGGAAGCTTTACTATAACCTGTAACATTGGTGAATCTTACTATGGTAAAGCTTTGTGTGATTTAGGAGCGAGTATCAACTTGATACCTAAGTCTATTTTCAAAATGCTAGGGATAGGTGAAGTAAGACCTACAACTATGACATTTCAGCTAACGAATTGATCTTTATCATATCCCGAGGGAAAGATCGAGGATGTTTTGGTAAAAGTCGATAAATTTATTGTTCTTGCTAATTTTATTGTCTTAGATTTTGAAGGAGATAAGGAAGTGCTGATCATCCTTGGAAGACCTTTCTTAGCCATGGGAAGAACGTTAATTGATGTGCAAAAAGGTGAACTCACCATGCGAGTTCAAGATGATCAGGTAACATTTAACATTTTTAAAGTGATGAAATATCCCGATCTGACAGAAGAGTGTTCAGTTATGGAAGAGATAGAAACCTTGGTTTCTATGGAAACCAATTTTGAAGAAGATCTATTGGAGAAAGCCTTAGAACTTGATCCTTTGGAGGATGAAAAGGTGAAGAAAACATGGCTTTGATGGAAGCCAATCTGAGAAATTTTATTTAATCCACACAGTTTGAACCATTGGAGTTAGAAGTCAGAGAATTTGTGCAACCTAAGTTGTTAATTGAAAAACCACCTAAACTCGTACTAAAGGTACTTCCTTCCCATTTAAAATCATTTATTTAGGTGATTGTTCCACTTTTTCTATGATTATTTCAGTAGAACTGACGAAAAATTAAGATGAGCAACTAATTGCAGATCTAAAGAAATTTAAGAAAGAAATTGGTTGAACCATAACTTATATTCAAGGTATAAGCCCTTCTTTTTTCATGCATAAAATTATTTTAGAAAAAGGTGAAAGAGATCGAACTGATGGGCAAAGGAGGCTCAATCCTATTATGAAAGAAGTTGTGAGAAAGGAAGAGATCAAATGGTTAGATGTAGGAAACATCTATCCTATTTCAGATAGTTCGTGGGTAAGTCCGGTGCAGTGTGTGCCGAAGAAAGGTGGAATCACGATTGTTAAAAATGAGCGTAACGAGTTGATTCCAACGATAATTGTTATTGGTTGGAGAATTTGTATTGATTACAGGAAGTTGAATAAAGCCACTCAGAAGGACCATTTTTCGTTTCCTTTTATGGATCAGATGTTAGATCGAATAGCAGGTAATGAATCCTATTATTTTTTAGATGGCTGTTCAGGATATAACCAAATAGTTGTAGCTCCAGAGGACCAACATAAAACAACCTTTACTTGTCCATATGGTACGTTTGCTTTTAGGCAAATGCCTTTTTGTTTATGCAATGCACTTGCAACATTTCAACGATGCATGATGGCAATATTCACTAATATGGTTGAAATTTTTTTTTTGAGGTTTTCATGGATGATTTTTTCTATTTTTAGCAACACTTATGATATTTATTTGAGTAATTTGGCTAAGGTATTGAAAAGATGCAAATAGACGAATCTTGTCCTTAACTTGGAAAAATCTCAAAGACGGAAGGGATTGTCTTAGGGTATAAAATCTCAAAGAGAGGAATTGAAATCGATAAAGTAAAGGTGGACGTAATTGAAAGATAACCGACCCTAATTAATGTGAAAGGAGTTAGAAGTTTCTTAGGCCATGCCGATTTTTATCGAGGGTTTATCAAAGATTTCTCAAAAATTTCTAAATTCTTCTGTTTGTTGTTAGAGAAAGATATAGTGCTTGATTTCAACAAAGCATGTTTGGAAGCTTTTGAAGATCTAAAAAAATGGTTAATCTCAGCCCCAATAATCGTTACACCTAATTAGAGCTCACCTTTTGAGTTGATGTGCGATGCAAGTGATTATGCTGTTGGAGCTGTGATGGGTTAAAAAAGAAACAAAGTGTTTCACCCTATTTACCATTCAACTAGAAATTTGACGGGAGCCCAACTCAATTATATGGTAACTAAAAAGGAACTCTTTGCTATAGGATTTGCTTTTGACAAAATTCGCTCATATCTTATTGGTACCAAAGTTATAATATTTACTTACCATGAGGCCATTAAATACTTTCTCACGAAAAAAGATGCGAAACTGAGGCTAATTTGTTGGATACTTTTACTCCAACAATTTGACCTTGAGATCCAAGTGAGAAAAGGTGTCAGAAATCAAATATCTGATCATCTGTCGAGGTTTGAGAAAGATGAGGTAACTCGATCATGTGTTCCTATCAACGAGAATTTCCCAGATGAACACTTATTTGAGGTAAGTCGAATTCATGAAACACCTTGGTTTGCTGATTTTGAAAATTATCTTGCATGTGGAATAATTCCTTGAGAAATGACATACCAACAAAGGAAAAATTCCTTCATGATAGTCGGTATTATTTTTGGGAGGATCCATTTTTGTTTAAATAGTGTGCAGATAATATAATCCCAAAGTGTGTAGCTAAAAGTGAGATTACTGAGATCTTGTATCATTTCCATTCATCTCTGAGTGGGGGACACTTTGGTGGTTCACGTACTGCAGCAAAGATTTTACAAGCAGGTTTTTTTTTGCCTACACTATTTAAAGATGCTTATGCTTATGTGAAGAACTGTGATAAATGCCAAAGGATCGAAAATATATCAAGGAGGAATGAGATGCCCTTGATAAACATTTTGGAGATTAAATTATTCGACATTTAGGGCATTGACTTCTTAGGCCCGTTTCCTTCTTCGTATGGGAACAAATACATCTTAGTTGTTGTGGACTATGTATCCAAGTGGGTTGAAGCTGAAGCATACCATACAAATGATGCTAAGGTAGTCATGCAATTCCTACATAAGCATGTGTTTACACGATTTGGGACACCAATAGCTATTAATAGTGATGAATATTCTCATTTTGTGAACAAATGGCTTAAGTGGTTGCTTGACAATATGATGTGAAGCACAAGATTGCTACTTCCTATCACCCCTAGTCTAATGTGCAAGTTGAAAGAGTGAATCGTGAAATCAAAGGTATCCTTAAAAGGGTAGTACGCCCTAGTAGAAAAGATTGGTCTCGAAGGCTTGATGATGCATTATGGGCCTATCAAACAACATTTAAGACACCATTAGGAATGACTCCTTATTGGTTAGTCTTTGGAAATGCATGTCTGTAACATCCCGAAATTGGGCCTAGTAGGATTGGGCCCAATGGGCCTTGGGCGTAGGAATGTTTAAAATTTTGAGAACAAGAGAATGGCATTATTGCAAATTGGACTTATTAGTTAAGTGAATTTGAAAGGTTACAAGGTTTCTATGAAGTCTCGGGTTTCATTGGGCCATAGGAAAAATTGGGAAGTTTAGCACTTTAAGGAGAAATGGTAAGTAGCTTCAAAGCTTATAGAAATAAATAAGTAATGTGCTTGCATAAATGAGCTATTGGTAAAGAGGTTATGGCATCAAGTGAAGTACCTTGAGGGAAGAGGTTCAAATCCCTTTGTGTACAATTTTTGACTAATATTTTTGCACAATTTCCTTAAGTGTCAGCCAAGAGGTATTTATGGCAAGTTTGACTTCTTTATTTTTGGTATGGTGGCTAAAGAATTAAGGAAAGGTTGAGGTTAGGGAAAGGAATCAAAAGGAAAAGGCAAGTAAGGGGAACAAATGGCTTATTTCATGGAGAATGCTATGGAAAGTATGGTTGGAAAAATTTTGACCCTTATGAATATGCATGTGGATGGTTTTGGGGTTAGATAGGTAGCTGAAATTTTACTTTGGCATTTGGTAGGGTCTTGGTATTGTTTTGGCCAAAAATCACATTTGCAACTTTAGTGTCATCTTCTCCCAATTTACTATTCTCTTCGCCGAAATCTTCTAGCACAATAGTGCATTTTTCTTCTCTTTGGATTGGTTTCATATTCACCTTTTGTCCATCTTCCTTGATAGTCGAATATCAACATACAATTTCCTCCATAACCGAAATTTCATCTTTTCTCTATTTCTTCTTCTCATCCATATTAACATCCCTTTCTTGATCAATCGGTAAGTATTCTTCTCAATATTTTATTTTCTTTGGTTTTGGATGGTCATTTTGACCTAGACCATCACCTTACTTTCCCTCATTCGAAATTATTTTTCTTCCTCGTAGACATATAGTGGAAGGCCGAAACTTGGATTTTTTCGAAGTCATCGTATAATCGCTAGAAATCGGATCCAATATTAATAAGGTAAGGAGTTCTTATGGATTATTGATATTATTCAATATTCGATTGGTTGCAAACGGAGTAATAATGTGAAATAATTGACTACATGTTTTAGGGACAAATCACTCTATATATTCTACCTTCAGACATAGTGGTAAGTGATTCAAGTGTAAGTGATACGAAATCTTTTGGAAATCCGAGGCTAACTTTTGGTTGGTATTGTTCTAGGTCAATGACGAGTGGTTCGTTAGGAAATCAAAATCAGGTGTGTAATCCTGTACCTTTCGTATACATATCTGAAATGGTCTGTAATCTGACACTTCTCTAAAAGTTTGTATGAAATATTCTGTGAATCGGTCAAAATAGCCAAGAAAACCAAAAACTGGCATTCGTAATCACTCGGGCATGCGTACGATCGTAGTGGTAATTGTATTTTGTAATAAAATAGTTTCAGTTAGAAGCAGTGACTTGTTTTTGAAAAATCACAAAATATAAAAGAAAGGGAATTAGAAAGTGAACGAGATATCGAATAAAATCTTACTGTGTCTATTTTGATAAGGAAGAAATGGAGAAGGAAAAGGAATTTTATATTCTGAGATATGTTAATTTTAGTGAGACTGGTTTTGAATATTTTGTGGTTCCCTAATCTGTCTTGGTAAAATCATATAAAATTGTACAAAGTGAATTATGGGATATAATTTATATGTATGGATTCCTTAGTGAGCCTATTTTCAATAGAAATAAGTTGGAGCAGTATATGAAAACCGTAAAGTGAGTTATTGAAATTAAGGAAGGAGAGGTCAGAATCGTTGGACAGTGAAACAAGGGAAACTTTAAGGAATAAACTGGACTAAATGGTTAAGCCAAAAATTTTGGAAAAATTGTAATAAGAAGATATATGAGTCTAGTTTCAAGGAAAGTTTATGGATTTAGATTTCGAGATTCCTAACTCAAGTTATAGTCAATTTGGTTAGTACGACGGAGATGGACAGTTTAAATTTTTATGCCTAAACTAGTAGTTAAGTCTGGATTACGAAATTACCGAATTACCCTTAGTGGGTAAAATTACCGAATTATGAAATTGCCTTTATATGCTGAATTATGAAAATACCCTTATGGGTTAAATTACAAAAACGCCCTAATGGGCCGATGTGATAGATTGCCTTATGGGCCAAATTGATTTGTGACTAAATGGGCCAAATTGATATGTGACTAAATGGGCCAAATTGATATGTGACTAAATGGGCCGAATTGATATGTGATTAAATGGGCCGAATTGATATGTGATTAAATGGGCCGAATGGATATGTGATAAAATGGGCCGATTTGATATATTGCTCTAATGGGCCGATTTGATATATTGCTCTAATGGGCCAATTTGTTGTCATAAATTTCTGAATTTTTAATTATTGTTATTATATTTGTAAATATCATGATATGATATGTATGATGCATATACATGAATTGCATGGGATAGGATAATGATGAAGAGAAGTTTTGGTAGCTTTGCTACATAATTTTGGTGGCTCTGCCACATATTTGGTGACTCTGTCACAATCTGTCTGGTGGCTATGCCACGTAAATTCTGTTATTCTGGTGGCTTGTCCACAAATAATTTGTTACAAATGGATTAATGCCTACATTTGGTGTGTTGGCGAGGTGGGTGACTAAAGCTCCCCATAGGTGTGTTGGTTGGTACGGGTGGTGTGTAGTGGATGGAAAACTAGGTTTGGTTTGGGAATTGCACATCATATGCATGTTATATATATGATACCTTTACGTTATTGTAAATGGGCTTAGGCCCAAATAATTGCTTAATGAGATTTTGGCCCAGTGGACAACGGTAAGTGGGTTACACATTGAGTTCTTGTAACTCACCCCCTTCTCTTAACCCTTGTAGGTAATGCTCAGTGACGTAGACTTGGGCCATGGATGACTCAGTGGAGGCCATACTTCAGAAATGGTTTTTATTGAACTTTAGTCTCTTGATTCCGTTCACTTTATTATTCTTACTATTTTGGGTTTATTTTGTGTTGTAATAAGGCCTCTGGAATATTTTATTTTGCTTATGTTTTTGTCGTACTTAGTATTGTGCTTGAATTATTTTTTTTAAACGGGGAGTTTTCTAAAAATCTTAAGTAAAGGTTTTCCAAAGTAGATTAACAAATGATTTTCATAACAAACTTTTACAAATAATTTAACTCATAAATTCTCTTTCAAATTATCGACGACATTTTCAAAAGTCACGGTTAAAGTTCACTACCTCGATTTTTGACTCATCAACAAACCTCTCAAAAATACTTGTATTTATCTACGTTTCTGCAATGTTTTCAAAATGTTTCTGTAACTCTATTTCCAAACGTCATATTTTCGTAAATTGTTATTTCAAATATTTTTTTCTCAACCAAATAGGTTTTTAAAGATAATTAGGTTTTCAAGTAGATAACAATTGCTTAAGTGTTTTGGGTTTTAACAAAGAGGCTGTAATTCTCAAACAAGTTTTTAACAATCGCAAATATGGTTTTGAAAAAAAAAAACACTTCCATGTGACACGCCATATTCGGGCCTAACTTCTAGGCCGGGTTTGGGGTGTTACAATGTCATTTGCCATTAGAGTTGGAGAATAGAGCTCACTGGGCTTTGAAGCAGTTGAACTTTGATCTTAAGCAGGCCGGTGAGAGAAGGATGTTACAGCTTGATGAGTTGGAAGAACTGAGATTGTTTTCCTATGAGAATAGCAAAATGTGTAAAGAAAGTTCAAAGAGATGGCATAATAGTCATATACAACCTCGCTATTTTAAAGAAGGTCAGAAGGTTTTGTTGTTTAATTCAAGGTTGAAGTTATTTCCTGGGAAGCTTAAATCCCGACGGAAAGGACCTTATACCATCTATCGAGTTTATCCTTATGGAGCTATTGAATTATACTACAATTACAGAGGTACATTTAAAGTTAATGGTCAACATCTCAAACATTACTGGGATGGTGAAGTTGTGCGAGTTGAATCCTCGTTCAAATTAACAGACCCTTGATTTTTCATGAACTCGTTTTGTAAATAAATAAATAATTATGTCTAAGGAGATTGGAGCTTAAGTGGGACCGCTGTGACCTCTCCAACCTTTTCTAGGAATTAATTTAATGTAATTTGTTAAGAAGAAAATTTCTAATTAAGGTTTAAATTTTTTTGAGTTTCATTTGTTTTGTTTAAATTTTAAATTTTAATGTTAATAAATAGGGGTCATATTTGGCCCAAGTACTAATTAGTTTTTTTTTTTCTTGAGTAAGTTTGTAAATATAGTCTAAGTTTGAGGCCCAAGATAGCAAAAAGAAGGGAAAAACCCATACTTTGTCACCATTGCCAATACTTGTCGCCTAAGTAACCCTAATGTAGCTAAATTCTCGCTACATGTTGCCCTAATTCTTCCCTATATAAACTTCTCTTCATTCTACTATTTTTCATATCCTTCAAAGTAATTTGCTTAACCCTAAAAATCCCAAAATCTCCCTCTTATGCCGCTAGCCTCAAATCATGAAAGAAACCCTAGTTTCTCTTCCCTTTTTACCGAAATCACCTATTGCCGCCGCAAGAAGATTTCCAAAGCACCAACATTGCTGTTGCACATCGCTGTTGTTACAGCTGCACAATGCTATTACTGCCGCACACTATCGTTGCCACAGCACCATCTTTGTCATCGCAAGATTTTCATTGTATCAAGTTCTTACCCACCTTGCCAATTTCTCTTTTCCCCCTTGTGTAGAAACTTTGCCAAATTCTTAAGAAAAGGTACCATGTCTCGTAAAAGAACTAGATCTTCAAAGACTACTCCTAAAAACTCAATTTTGATCGATGAAGAAGTGAGAGAGAGATTTGATTCAATCTTCCAGCATCAACCTATGATTCCACAAAAAGGTTTTAACTTGAAGAGTCATGATTTGATGGTTGTTCCTATACCGATTAGAAAGAAAATAAATGCTCTCAAGTGGTAATGATTTTGTGATGCTCATTCACTTCCCGATGATGAAATAGTTCGAGAATTCTATGCTAGTTTGACTATGCAAGATGCTACTGAGGTCATCGTTCGAAAGAAAAAGGTACCTCTTACTTCTAAGTCCATCAATGATTTGTTTAACTTACCTGATGTTGAAGAAGATGAGTACTACCCTATGATGAGCAATATCAATTAGGATTTTCTTCAACAAGTGCTTGATGTTGTGACAAATTTAGGATCCCAATGGATTGTAAGAAAGTTTGGGAGCCATTCTTGCCGAAAGGAATACTTAAAACTAGTAGCAAAGGTAGGGTTTTATTTCTTTCGCTACAGTTTTATGCCTATCTCACATAGTTCCACCATTTCGATGGAACGGATGCTATTGTTATATGCAATTTTAATAGAAAAGTCCATTAATGTTGGGAAAAATATTCTCAAGAAGATTCATAACTGTGCTAAAAAGAAGACAGGAAGTGCTTATTTCCCATCATTAATCACTTTAATTTGCTTAAGGGCCCATGTTAGAACACAAGAAAATCTGAAGGGGCAATATATTAATGGTGCACTACAAATCATGATCTTGAAAAGTTAGTAGAGAAGGTGCATGAGTTGAATCAAGGTGAGCAAGAAGAGCCAACTGAGCTAGATATCAAGGAGTAAACAAATGAAACTGAAACTGAAGCTGATTCAGTTACAAACACTGAAGAAGAAGAATCTGATAAGGAACCGAACAGTCCTAAACCAATTGAAGGATCTGCAACCCTTGAACCAAAGGTTGAGCCAGAAAAAGAAACAATCAAGCTAAGTGTTGAACCTGAATCTACAACTCCTATGCCGACTTCTGCAAATACTTCAAAGAAATCTGAGTTGTCAAGTATGATGGATATGTGCAAGTTCATGCACAATCAACAACAAACTTACTGGAATTATGCAAAAATTAGAGATGACTCAATTTGAAATACTTTTAAGAATATCTCTAATACTTTTGTTCCTGAGTTCCCAAAAGCTATCTTTGAGACATGGACGGAAGTTACTGACTATGCAAGCGAAGATGGAGCTAAAGAAGACAAGGGGAATGAGTCAGAAAAATAAAAGGGGGGATTTTTGTCTTGTTAGTTATTTTTAGGTCTTTAGGAATTTATTTCTTTCATAATTAGGATTTAATTTCTACAAGAATAAAACATAAAAAGCATGAATAAACTTAACTCTTCTTTAGAAAGAAAAAGACTAAGTGATGTGGTAATGGGAATGAACATGTCTAGGATTAGGTTATGAGGAAAGACTTGGTATTTAAGCAGTCTTAATGACTCACCTCTCTTTCTTTACAACCCTACCTGATGTTCAGTTTTCATTCATTACTTTGTTCTTGCAATGAGGACATTACTTCTTTTTGAAGGGGGTAAGGTAAATAAATTGCTCAAATTTTAAAAATTTTCAAGTATGTTTCAATCATTTCTTTCATAAGTATGTTTTAATAAATGAATGTTTAGAGACATTTTTTAATAAGATAGTTTGTATGCAAGTATGAATGATGATTATATCTGAGTGAAAGTATGTTATCGTAAAGAATGGAATGCTTGTATAATATTAGTCTTAGTAATGTTTTCCATGAAAACTTAGTTTCTCTTGAGATTAGACATGCATGAAGGTTTATATCTTTATAATTGACTTAGTAACTTTCTTGAGGCGAAATCCTAGGAGACATAAAAATCTAAAATGATATAGGCACTATTTCTTTGGATCGTTTGAGCCTTTTTGAGCCAACCTTATAATATTAGACCCTTGAAACTATAGTTTTGAGTTTAAAGGCCTGTTTATTGCAATGAACCTACATTATAAGCCACATTACCATTTTTTTAAGTTATCCTAATTTTTTGCACCCATCTTAACTAAATTTGTCTTGGTAATCAACATTTGAGGAAATTTTCAAAAATATATATGTGCTCATTATTGGGGAAAAAAAAAGAGACAAAGAAAGAGCGAAGAAAAGTTTGCTCAGCCTCTAAAAAGAAAAATGTATGAGCATAAGTTTAAAATAAGTTTAGGCGTGTTCCAAAGGTTCATTTAAAGAATCCAAGACAAAATTAAAGGTTAAGATTTTGAAACCAAAATGTCTCATCTTTTTAAATCCCTACCTTTAACCGAGCCCCATTACAACCTTATAAAAGACCTATTGATTTGATGATTATGTCACCTACATTAGTGGAGAGGAAGTACTAAGTTCAAAAAATGAAGATCATAAATAAACCTTACGATTGTTTACTTGATTGATAAGAAATCATGTTGAATGAAGAATGTTATCTATGGCTGTGACATACATACAAACTATGATTCATGTTGGCATATTTTGAAACTTAGTATAAAATTCTAAAAATGTTTGCATATGAATTACTTGTTAATAAATGAGATCTATGAACATGAAGTTATTAATGCATGGTTATGGGACAAAAGATTGATGCTGCTTACACAGTTCGCAATTTTGCCTTAGCAAGAGCTTTTTCTATGCATAAACATTACTTGAGACGAGCAATGATTTAAGT
The DNA here is from genome assembly GCA_025506655.1 of Gossypium rotundifolium. Lineage (NCBI taxonomy): Eukaryota > Viridiplantae > Streptophyta > Magnoliopsida > Malvales > Malvaceae > Gossypium > Gossypium rotundifolium. The sequence continues at coordinate 41,690,715 of CP106725.1, read as the reverse complement.
TTGGGGGTGTGTAAACTGAAAAATATATAGGATTTTTCCTTTGCAAATCACCTTTTTACTTAAATTCATTGTTAAAACTAAGTAATTGTTTAATAAATTAATGAAATATGTGAAAATATGAAATTAGGACTTACAAATTATTAATGTAACACTCCAAACCCGGCCTAGACATTATGGCCGAGTCTGGCGATGTCACATGGAATGGGCATTGAAATCTAATTTATCAAGTTAAGGTCGTTTCCGTTTATTAGCTTCTATTTACCCTCATCAATTTCAAAATTATCTTCTCGTTAATTTGATACGTTTAAAAACATATTCTGTAGCGGAAGCTTTTATAACCGTGATATTTAAAGAAAATAGTTTGCGTTTAGGAAAAACATTGCTTTTAATTAAACCGAGTTTTCATTGAGTTTTGAAGTTTAAAAGTCCATGAATATAGTTAAAATCCAAAATAAAGGCAAACAGTCCAAAAGTCTCAAATTACATCAAAAATACCTCAAACAAAATAGGAAATAAAAACCATAAATGAATTTAAAGTAATTCAATAGACATGTGGTTACCGCTGAGTCCTCCGCCACACCGATCCGTCTAAGTCTGGGGATTACCTATATAGTTAAAACAGAAAGGGGTGAGTTTACGGAAAATCAATGTGTAATCCCTACAGAAGACATGCATAAAGTCAAACAACAGTTATCAGTCCAATGCAGTTTAGGGCCTCAGCCCATTACAGATTTAGATACAGTTTAGGCCTTAGCCCATTCAGATACAGTTTCAGATATAATTTAGGATCTTAGCACATCTCAGATACAATATGCACACAGTAACAGAAATCAATATCCTACCCACCAGCCTCTACACACCATCTCCGACCATCCCTACACACTATGTGGGGTTTAAAACACCCACCCAGCCCTACACACCAAGTCGTACCAAATTCGACACATATCAATAATATTGTAGCTGAGCTGCCAAATAATAGGTGTGAAAGCCTTTCAGTACACTTCCTCCAATAATCAATCATCCCACCCCAATGCAGATGGAACTAAACAAGCTCAATGCAGACATAAAGAAATACATGCTTACATGCTAAAATTCAGTTATCAGTCATACATACGGATCAGTAAACATGCATAAATTTAACATGCTCCATACAAACATTATATACTCAGATCACATGATTTAAGGTCTAAGTATCTCTTACCGACCCTACAGTAGGTTCACAGTCAACTTGGGCGACTCGTGCAACCCTAGGAAACATTTTAGCTAAATGGGCCTACACGCCCATGTGGTTTTCCCGTGTAGGCCCACATACCCAGATTAGCCTTGCCCGTGTGGATCACACAGCTTAGCCCAGATATCACACGCCCTTGTGGCGTGCCTGTGTTGGCCCACACGCCCAATTCGATTTAGCCCATGTAGCCCACACGGCCACACCCCACCATTACACGACTGTGTCTTGCTATGACCTGGCCTTCGTCGATCACATGGTCGTGTTATCGCACACGGCCTACAACATGGGTGACCACACGCCCGAGTGGCATCAATAGTGGCCTTTTTCAGCTTTTGCAAAAAGCTCGATTCTATGTTTTGGGTACACATCTGGTATCGTTTCACTGCAAAAACACTCCCGAGCACTCCAAGACCTAAAAATTGACAAACAATGCTTAGAGTCAAACTTAATTCACGATTAACTCGTAACTACGAACCCAATACCAAAATCCAACACTTACTCTAATACCCCGAGGATTTGATTATGACTCTGAACGAGAGAAGGCCCTATTCTCCTGATTTGTTACTGTCAAACATAAGTGCAACATCAATCGAAATTCAACGAAACTAAACGGATTAAACAAATACTCCCTTCTTGGCAAAACACACTACCACTTACCAAACGAATAATACAACGAGTCAAAAATCCGCGGCAAGGAAGCACGATTTGTCAAACAAGTATAGAAAAAAGAAAATATTTTGTTTGGGAAGGAAACAGAGAAAATGACAGAGGAGGAAGGAAAGGGAAAAAGGTCAAAAGCTGGCAGAAATTTTAGGGAATCTAAAAATAAAAATAAAAATAAAATCTATTATCCCCAAATCCCTCAAGTATCTCCCACTAAACCCATTACATCTCAACCAGCATAAAATTTTGGTTTAACTGGAACTCTCACCTATAACCGGGCAAAAATAATCTCCCTCGCTCGCGTAGGGATTCAAACTCAGGACCTCCAACACTCCAACACCCTTACCACTCGAACTAGCAGGCTCATTCTAATATGGAATTACAGACAATTTAATATAAGCCCGCAGATCTAGTATAAGGCTTAATTCCAAATAGAAGTAAAATTTACTAAACCTAAGGCTTGATCTTGGGACCTCATGCACATACCCAAAACACATAACCACTGAAACATATACACATTTGTGTTAAAATTATATAGAATAGACAAAAGAAATTTGGGGCATTACAACTCTACCCCCTAAAAGAAATTTTAACCTCGAAATTTACCTGATCAGAGCAGATGAGGATACTGCTGACGCATCAAGTCTTCAGGTTCCCACGTGGCCTCCTTAGTGCTATGATTCTGCAACAACACCTTCACTAATGGAATGGACTTTTTCCGCAAAACCTTAACATCTCAATCAAGGATCTGAACTGGCTCCTCCTCAAAGGTCAAGTCTGGCCTAACCTCGATATCCTCAACGGGGACTATGTGAGATGGATTAGATCGATAATGCCTCAACATCGAGACATGCAACACATCATGAATATGATCTAGTTTAGGGGGTAACTCCAATTGATAGGCAACCGTTCTACTCGAATTTGGTAACCCAATGAACCTAGGGCTCAACTTGCCCTTGCAACCGAATCTCAGAACTTTTTTCCATGGGGAAACCTTGAGAAAAATGAAGTCCCCCACAGAATACTCAATATCACGCCTCTTCAAATCCGCATAAGACTTCTGTCTATCAGAAGTAGCCTTTAGACGATCTCGAATTAGTCGAACCTTATCCTCTGTCTCAATCAACTTAAGACCCAAAAATTGACGTTCGCCCAACTCAGTCCAACACAGAGGAGTACGACACTTACGACCATACAGAGCCTCGTAAGGTGCCATCTGAATACTTAATTGGGAATTGTTATTGTAGGTGAACTCAGCTAATGGCAGATAATCCTCCTAACTGCCTCAAAGATAACACAACTCCTCAATTATATCCTTCAGTAATTGAATCACCCTTTCAGATTGACCATCGGTTTGAGGATGGAACGCGATATTGAAATCCAATCTCAAACCCAGAGCCTCATGTAACTTTTTATAGAACCGAGACATGAAGTGAGGATCTCTATCAGAAATAATCAACACTGGAACCCCATGTAGTCTCACTATCTCAGAAATGTAGAGCTTCACCAACTTCTGAAGAGAGTAGTCGCTCCTAATCGAAATAAAGTGCGCAGACTTGGTCAATCGATCCACAATGACCCAAACATAATCCTTCTTTGTGAGTAATAGAGGCAACCCACTAACGAAGTCCATCATTACTCGCTCCCACTTCCATAGTGGAATCTTAATCGACTGCAGCAAACCCGAAGGTAACTGATGCTCAGCCTTAACCTGCTAGCATGTCAGACGTCGTCCACAATATCAGTAACCTCTCATTTTAATCCCGGCCACCAGTACAGTTCTCAAAGATCACGGTACATCTTATTCCCACCGGGATGCATAGCATAAGAGCTACTATGCATCTCTCTCAGAATAGACTATCTTAGATCAATATCATTCGGAACACAAATCCGACCACGTAAACAGAGTACCCCATCATTATTCAGCCCAAAGTCTGTAGTGCTACCACTTTCAATCTGACAGAACTAAAGATTCAATGATTCATCCTCTAACTACCTATCCCGAATTTGTTCTATCCAAGTCATTTTAACCTGCAACTTAGCCAACAAACTTTCATCATCGAACAAACTAAGTCGAGCGAACATCCCTCTATAATCAGTCATCATCTTACGGCTCAATGCATCGGCCACCATATTGGCCTTGCCAGGATGGTACTCAAAAGTACAGTCATAGTCCTTAAGCAGCTCAATCCATCTACGCTGCCTAAGATTCAACTCCTTCTGAGTCAGGAGGTACTTGAGGCTTTTGTGATCAGTGTAGATAATACACCTTTCACCGCATAGATAGTGCCTCTAGATTTTCAAAGCAAAGACTATGACGGCTAATTCTAAATCATGCGTCGGATAGTTTTCCTCATGCGTCTTGAGCTGACGAGGTAGATATGCCACAACCTTACCATCCTGCATTAGAACACAACCCAAACCCACATGTAACGCGTCATTATAAACCACAAACTCCTTCCTAGGTTTAGGCTACATCAGAACAGGAGCCTCAGTCAGAATAGACTTAAGCTTCTTGAAGCTCTCCTGCTACACATCAGTCCAGACAAATGGACCACCCTTACATAGTAGCTTAGTTAAGGGCGCTGCAATCAGTGAGAAACCTTCCACAAACCGCCGATAATAACTGGCCAGACCTAGAAAATTATGGATCTCAAACACATTTTTAGGCTGTTTCCAATCTAGTACAGCCTCAATCTTCCAAGGCTCGACTCGGATCCCCTTAGCAGACACTACGTGCCCTAGAAAGGGTACTTCACGCAGCCAGATTTCACACTTGCTGAATTTAGCATACATTTACTTCTCACGTAGAATCTGAAGCACAACTCTAAGATGCTCATCATGCTCATCTTCAGTCTTAGAGTACACCAAAATGTCTTCGATGAAAACCATGACGAACTGGTCAAGGTAGGGCTGAAACACTCGGTTCATCAGATCCATGAATGCAGCCAGAGCATTTGTCAAACCAAAAGGCATAACTAGGAACTCGTAATGTCCATGACGAGTCCTAGATGCCGTCTTGTACACATTCACATCCTTAAACCTCAACTGATGGTACCCTAAACGAGATCGATCTTTCAAAATACTAAAGACCCTCTGAACTTATCAAATAAGTCGTCAATTTTTAGAAGCAGATACTTATTCTTAATGGTCAACTGGTTCAACTACCAATAGTCAGTGCACATTCTCATGGTCCCATCCATCTTCTTAACAAACAGAACCAGTGCTCCTTATGAAGACACACTAGGACGGATGAAACCACAGTCCAAAAGTTCCTGCAGTTGAGCCTTAAGCTCTGTAAGGTCCTTCGGTGCCATACAGTAGGGAGCGATGGACATTGAAGTTGTACCCGAAAGAAGCTCGATCCCAAACTCAACCTCCCAGTTCGGAGGCAATCCTGGTAGCTCCTCTAGAAAGATGTCCAGAAAATCCCTTACAGTCCTGATATCTTTTATAGTAGAGTCCCGAGAAATGGAAACACTAATATAGGCCAAGAATGCCTCACAACCTTTACCAACCAGTTTCCCAACCACTAGTGCAAAGATCACACTAGTCAAATGATTCCGACATTCTTCAATCATGACTACCTCATCATCCTCCTCAGTTCTCAAAATGACCCTCTTGGGTCGCACAGTCCAGACTAACTGATAAACCGTAAAAGTAACATATTTTAATCCCACATTTAGTATGCTTTTGGATGATTTATCCCTAATTTATGTCAAAAGGTGCTCTTAATCCTTTCGCTTCATGTCTTATGCTCAGGAAAGCACCTAAGGATAAAAAGAACGTAAAATAGGCTTCAAACGGACCAAATTGGGCTAACCTAAGAAATCGACACGGCCTGCACTTCAAGCCACACAGCCGAGCCTTCCCATTTACTTCACATGGCCATGCCACGATTTACACGGCCGTGCCCCAATCGACAAAATCAAGACACGGCCTAAAGATGACTTACACGGGCGTGTGCCATGGGCGTGCCTCTACCGCGAAAAAGAGCAATTTCACTCAGATTTGGATGCTTGGAGGAAAAGAAGCACATTCCTAAGTCTACTTAAACATCATAAAAGGAATTCTACTTGAATTAGGATACTTAGGAGCCAAGTAAAGCATCTCAAAGACTATATAAACACCCAAGGTAGCAACTAAAAAGGGAGTTTGGCAGAAGCCGAAACAGGAGCTTTTTAGCGGAGGCTTTTGCCGAAGCATTCATCTTTTAGGGAATCACTTGAAGATAGCCAGTTGATTCATCTCAAGAAGCCAGAACTCCATTCAAGACGGAGGATCTCTCCTTTAATTCCTTCAAGGGGTTTTAGGGATTTCTTATGTTTTGTTTATTCTTTACTCTTGAAATGTTTTCGTATTTAGTTATGCACTAAACCCCTCAGATACCTGAAGGGGATGAAACCTATGATGGATTTTGTTATTTGATTTCTAAATTATATGATAAGTACTTGGTTTATTCTCAATTATGTTGCTTAATTTAATCTGATGTGCTTAGGTGGAGGAGAAATAGACCCTACCTAAGAGTAGATCTAGCATAATTGAGCGGAGTTCATTGGGCGCCTAGAGATAGGGTTACGAGATTTTGCCGGATTAGGGTGAAACCTAATATGGGAATCCATTGATCGATTTACTGCTTCCTTAGGGGGTTATTATAAGAGAACGAGAGTTCCACTAATTAACCTAAGGTTAGACGTTATTCGCCTCGAGAGAGGTTTAATATAGGTCGTGGAGTCTCACGAGATCAAGCTAAGTAAAGAAATAATATGGTTTGGGGAATAAATAATAAGTGAAGTCATAGGTGGATTCTTCCGAGGTATCGTCTTTATCAACCGAGTTTTCCTAAAGTCTTTCTCCTATTCATTCTTTTGTCTTTGCATTTAGTCTAAGTATTTCATTAGTTTAATAATTCAATCACTCCAAATTTCGTGCTAAATAATAGAGAAAGTGAGTAGTAGTACTTTTAGGTTCCCTTGGGTTCGATAAGATATTCTTGCTCGAGCTATACTCTTGTTCGATAGGTGCACTTGCCTCTATCGTGGTCACAGTTAGTCTACAGGTTCAATCACTCTTTTATAAATATTAAAACTCTACTGTTTGACAGGATCAAGTTTTTGGCGCCGTTGCCGGGCAACACTAAAATATTAAGAAAACTATATTTCTATTACTTTAGCCAATTTTTTTTATTTGCAATTTATTATTATTATATTATTCTTTATTATTATTTCTTTTTACTTTGCTTATTTTTTCCTCTATTTTACTTTTGGCAGAAAATTTTAGTCTATGGAAAAGATGGCACTGAATAATTATCGATGGCAAGGCATGGGGCAATTCTTACTAAAGCAACCAAGATTTTCAACCTCGGCGTGGTCACGGGTTATCTAATCAGTTAGAGATGATGAATAAAAAGATTGATGATTGGTATAGTCCCTCGTAGGTACATCCAGAAAAACAATATGATTTGATGTAACATCCTGAAATTGGGCCTAGTAGGATTGAGCCCAATGGGCCTTAGGCATAGTAGCGTTTAAAATTTTTAGAGAACAGGAGATCGGCTTAAGTGCAAGTTGGACCTTTTAGATAAGTGATTTTGGAAGGTTAGAGGGCTTCTATGAAGTCCCGGTATCAAATATTGGCTTTGGGGAAATTTTGGTTTTAGGTGAAAAAAACCCTGGAAGTTGGCAAGTAGGCCTTAAGAATAAAATGTAGAGGAAAATGACGCAAGTGGAGCGTGTGGTGTAGTGGCAAAGTGACGCCACATAAGAGACAAGGGGGATGCCACAAGGAAGGAAGGAGGTCCAAGGTTCAAGTCTTGGCTTTTGCATTTTGGTTTTCTTTTTACCTGGATCTTAGAATCTGGCCATAGTTTATATTTAGTTGCGCATGGTTTAAGGCATAAGAGGAGCTTGTGGCTTAGTGGCAAGTGATGTGAATTGGCTGGTGGGAGAGCTTGGGTTCGAATCTCATGAGGAGCAAGGGAGTATTTATTTTGCGGATTGGATGGTAAGAGTTTTAGTTGAATTTAAACCCTACTGACGAAGGGATCCCACATCGAAAAGATACAAAGAATGAAGGTGAAGAGCTAGCTATATAAAGAGCATGCCAGGAGGAGAGTTAACATACCTTGGTGGGCGTTGGGTACAGGAGTGGTCGCAGCGCGGTTTAGCACCAGAGTCCTATCAAATGTGCAACTCTCTCTACTCTAGTTGTAGAGCGAAAAATGCCGAAGTGTCGGTCATGGCAATAGTAGCCACACAAGCGTGTGAGCGCACGTGTGGGGCTTCGACGCAATAGTTGAGGCCATCAGTAGTATTCTTGTGGGCTGGGGTTGCTTGGGCCGTGATGGGCCGAAGTGGTCCCAATGGGCTCGTGGGCCCAATTGGAATAAATTGTATGATGATATAGTATATAGTGAACTAGACTAGGTGGAACCTATATACGTGGCTAGATTTGTGTTAGGTGGGCCACACGAGCGTGTGGGCCCGAATGGGCCCAAATCAGGTTTTAGGCCCAATAGTCCGATGACGACCGAAAATGGTAGCCGAGTTGCTCAGGCCAACATTATGCCTTCGGAAAGGCCATTGCAGGTGCAAACTTACGAAAATACCATTGGTAGGTAAAATTACTATTATACCCTTAGAGGTTGGTTAGCTTGATTATGTTGTATATTATTATTCTGATTATGATGGTAATTCGTTTCATACATTATCTGATATATGATTTGCATACATGTCATACTACATACACGAATTATTATATTATGCTGCATGTGCATGGGGTTTGGGATATATTAAATGAAGGAAAGGGTGTACATTTATGTATGTGGATTGATGTTAGCCTTGAGCTACATCGTGGATTGATGTTGGCTGCGTGCCTCATCATGGATTGATGTTGGCCGTGTGCCTCATCGTAGATTGATGTTGGCTTCGTGCCTCATCGTGGGATTGATGTTAGCTTTGTGCTTCATCGTGGTTTAATGATGACCATAGGTCACATCGTGGATATCGAGATTTGGTCACATAGTGATCGGTGGCTAGGTGTAACACCCCAAACTCGGCCCAAAACACCACGACCGAATTCAGAGTGCTACTAAAAAAATGTTTGAAAAGAATTTGATTTAGGGGTGAAAACACGTTTTGAGTTTAAAATATTTTCCTTAGTTTTATAAAAGATAACGGGTCTAATATGTTCGTCGTTTTGAAAATACGTTGTCTAGGGTAATGAAAAACTTTGAAGGTCGTGTGCGGTTTAAAACCATCGTACGTTTGGAAACTCAAGAGAAATCGAGTTGTTATAAGTATCCGGGTTTTAAAACTTTAATGTAAGTCTTTAAGTTGTAAATTGTTTCCAAAATCGTTTCTAATTATTAACCGATAGTCAATCTAACTAAATATAGTAAAAGTCCCCAAATATTTAAAATGGCCTTATTACATCGAAGAGAAATTAATTCAAAAGTAATTAAAATCCAAGTGCAGAAAGAATTAAAACAACTTCTGCATGGCCACCTTGAATCTACTCCAGCCCGGTCCATGTATCATGTATCACCTACATTGTATAAGAAAATAGGGTGAGTCGAACAGACTCAGTGTGCAATTATTCCACATGTTTCCCAAATGGGCTTGGCCCAAAACCACACTATCCACATACCACACACATGATGATGCAAAATGTTACCCATCCCAACCTAATATCCATCCGCTACACACCCCCGTATCCTGCCATCGCACACCAGAGGATTACTAAATCGACCCTCCATCCGCTACACACCTCTTTGGCAGTCGAGCTGCTCAAAGCTAATATAACGTGGCCTAGCCACCGATCACCATGTGACCAAATCTCGATATCCATGATGTGACCTATGGTCATCATCAACCACGATGAAGCACAAAGCTAAAACCATCCCTCGATGTGGCACATAGCCGACATCAAGCCATGATATGGCACATAGCCAATCATCACCACGTACATAAATGTACACCCTGTCCTTCATTGAATATATACATCCCGACCCCATGCATACGCAACATGTTATAATGATATGATAGAATAATGCATGGACATATTAGATAGGCATACGGCATGCTCACAAGTATTCATAGTAATCAACCACAACCACACCTCAGATAGGGTACTAACCTGGTTATCGAAATATCCAATTAAGGGTAACAATTCCCCATAACCACATGCATTCTGTTATCACAGACATAACACATATAATTAATTGACTAACAGGAAACAGTGAATTAACCACACACCTGATAACCCGAAGCACTAAACTCTCGAGTCGACACTGTCACTAAACGAAACTATCGCTCGCCTACGAACCTGCTCCGACTCTGGGCCACACCCCGGTGACCAATCCCGAACCGCAGAAATAGAACGTTTATTGAACTTAGGGGTAGGGACAACCCCTTTCTCTCTTTGACTGGTACTTGCATCCATTGAATAACACTTGATCAAAAGACCCGGTTAAATTTTAAATCAAAACTAAATGAGACAACACCAAATCTTAATTGAATACTCTTACCGAAATAGATCTGAATTCTGAAGGCTCCTCGTCAACCTTTGTCAAACTCCCCCTACATCAGTTTAGTTAGAATCGGCTAAACTGCATAAAGCCAAAAGATGTGGCCTTTGGCCGAACCACAGGTACACCCCCTTACCTTGCTTGATTAAATCCCGAACGCTCCTAGATACCCCCAACGTCGGCTTCCAAAAATGGACACAAGGTCACTACCTTGAATAGATTCGGCCACACCTATACAAACTTAGGCATCTAACTTTCGGCGATCAAAAGAGAAAGAAGAGAATTGAATCGAAGAAACCCTTACCAACTATTAGATCCGATGGAAACAGAGTCTGACGAATTCGGCCTAGAGTAAAAGGTTTGAGAAATAGGAGAAGAACGCGAAAAAGACAGAGAAGAGATGCCTTAGAAAATTCGGCCAAGACTCAATGAAATAGAAGGGTTATTCGACTTCTTAGCAAATGAAAAGAAAAGAAAGGGTTGAAGGTTTATGGGTGTTTTGGCTATGGTGGAAGTAAAGAGAAAGGTTCGGCTGAAGTGAGGAAGTGAACAATTCCAAGAGAAAGAAAGAAAAGAAAAAGATGAATGCCCCAAATGGCAATTCTCACATTCGGTTTTGGCTCTTAAGAAACAGAGCGAAAAGAAACACAATCACTAGCTTTTTGGTACACCCCTTTTCGGTAAAGAGCTAAAAGAAAAGAAACCGAAAATAAAATGACCCCTAAATAGCTAAAGCACATTCGGCACCTATTCCCCCTTACATGACCAAATATGTCACCTCCCCCTAGCATCCAATATTCGTCCAACTCCTCTCTCCCAAATCCCCTCTTTCCCTCCTACTTTTCCTCTTCACCTCTCATTCAAACGAATTTGAATGTTTCAAACCTCTCCAAAAGCTCTCCACCATTCATTCAAACATCTTGACCAAGTCTTCCTCCCATCCTTCCAGAGTTTAAATGCCGCCCAACTCTCCCACTCCCTTGACACAAAAAGCAACCCCAAAATGCTTCCTCTGCAGCTCGAACCTTGCCCCCACTAGCTCCCTGAGGCGTCACTCCCCTATGCACTATGTGGTGCCTCCCAAGCCACTTCACAACATCAATTCTTGTGTCTTAAACTCCACACAAGAACTCTTAAGGCCTATCTCCCCTAGCTTTCCCCTAAAGGCTCTAAACCAAAAATTTACCTAAGGTCCAAACTTAGCCTCAAGATTTCCCGAAACCTCCAAACACATACAAACAGCATATAGAGCACACTACCACATACATATAACTTAAGAAGAAATGCAAGACCCCTAAACCCCGGATGTTACAGTTCTACCCCCTTAAAAAATAATTTCAGCCTCGAAATTACCTGACCAAAATAAGTGAGGGTATTGCTATCGCATTGCTTCTTTCAATTCCCACGAAGTTTCTTCTGAACCATGGTTACGCCATAATACTTTGATTAGAGGAACTGATTTCTTTCGAAGTACCTTCACATCTTGCTCTAGAATCTGAATCGATTCTTCTTCGTAGGACAAATCTGGTCTCAACTCAACTTCCTCAACTGGCACTACGTGAGATGGATCCGATCGATATCGACATAGCATTGACACGTGGAACACATCATGCATCTGCTTTAATTCTGACGGCAACTCCAACTAGTAAGCCACTGGCCCCACTCGCTTCAAAACTCTATAAGGTCCTATAAACCTAGGACTCAGTTTACCCTTGCATCCAAATCTCATCACCTTCTTCTATGGTGAAACTTTCAGGAATACATTATCACCCACGGTAAATTCTATCTCTTTTCGCTTAAGATTAGCATACGATTTCTGTCTATCAGATGCCTCTTTCAACCGTGCTCAGATTACATTAACCTTTTCCTCTGATTCTGCCACAATCTCGGACCCAAAACATGACGTTCACATAATTCTGTCCAACACGTAGGAGTGCGACACTTCCGTCCATATAGCACTTCATACGGTGCCATCTGAATACTTGATTGGTAACTGTTGTTGTATGCAAACTCTGCCAAAGGCAAGAATTCCTCCCAGCTACCCCTGAAGTCGATAACGCAACCCCTCAACATAACTTCTAACACTTGAATTACCCTTTCAGATTGGTCGTCTGACTGTGGATGAAATGTCGTACTAAAGTCCAACCGAGTGCCCAATGCTTGATGCAACACCCTCCAAAACCTTGACGTAAATCTAGGATCCCTATCCGATATGATCGACACCGGCACTCCATGCAGTCTCACAATTTTTGCTACATACAGCTTCGCTAATCTTTGCAGAGAGTAATCAACCCGAACAGGTATGAAATGCACGAACTTTATCAACCGTTCCACAATCACCTATACCGAGTCCTTCTTAGTAGGTTTAAGAGGAAGCCTACTCATGAAATCCATTGTGATCCTCTCCCACTTCCATTGTGGAATCTTCACTGGTTGCAGCAACCCCAAAGGTACCTGATGTTCAGCTTTGACCTGCTGACACGTCAAGCACTTTCTCACAAATTTTGTAACATCTCGCTTCAATCTAGGCTACCAAAACTGTTTCCATAGGTCCTTATACAACTTACTTCCTCCAGGATGCATAGCGTAAGGGCTACTATGAGAATCCCGAAGAATCTTCTGCCTCAATTCCACATCCTCCGGCATACACACCCTACCACGGAAACACAGAACTCCATCACTGTATATATTGTAGTCCTCTAACTCCCCACTCTGAACATGCTGAAGTCAAGTACTCAGAACCTTATCCACCAATTGTTTCTCTCTTACATGACTTAACCATGTCGGCTTTACCTGTAGCTCTGCTAACAAACTCCCGTCATCGTACATCGTAGAGACTAAGATGTGCAAACATAACCCTCAGATCTGATACTACTTTCTGACTTAATGCATCCGCCACTACATTTGCTTTACTCGGGTGGTACTCAATCGAGCAGCCATAATCCTTTAATAGTTCCACCCACCTTCGTTGTCTCAAGTTCAGCTCATTCTGAGTCAACAGATACTTCAGGCTCTTGTGGTCCGTGTAGATCACCGATTTCTCTCCATACAGATAGTGCCTCCACCTTTCAAAGTGAAAACTACTGTTGTCAATTCCAGATCATGCGTCGGGTAGTTAACTTCATGCGGTCTCAGCTACCGAGATGCATAAGCAACCACCTTCCCTTCCTATATCAGTACACAACCTAACCCCGTGTGAAAAGCATTACAATACACCACAAAATCTTTTCCTGCCATAGGTTGAATCAAAATCGGGGCTTCTGTCAAAACTCTCTTTAGCTTCTCGAAACTCCTCTGCTGCTTGTCCGACCACACAAAAGGTACCTTCTTTCTCAACAGCTTAGTCAAAGGTGTCGCTATCGAAGAAAAACCCTTGACAAACCTACTATAGTACCCTGCTAGCCCCAAGAAACTATGAATTTCAGCTACCGACTTAGGTGGTTTCCACTCCAGTACTACCTCAACCTTCCGGGGATCCACCCTTATTCCCTCCGCGAATACCACGTGACCCAGAAAAGCAACTTCACTCAACCAGAATTTGCACTTGCTAAACTTGGCGTACAACTTCTTTTCCCTTAAAATTCGCAGCACCACCCGCAGATGTGCATCATGTTCTTCCTCCAACTTTGAATACACCAAGATGTCGTCTATGAACACCACGACAAATTGATCCAAGTAAGGTTGAAAAACTCGATTCATCATATCCATAAACGCAGCCAGTGCGTTAGTCAACCCGAATGGCATTACCAAGAATTCGTAGTGCCCGTATCGAGTCTAAAATGTCGTCTTATGGAATCAGCCTCCTTTACTTTAAGCTGGTGATACCCCGACCTCAAATCTATCTTTGAAAAGATCGCATTCGTTTGAGCTGGTCAAACAAGTCATCTATCCTCGACGGGTACTTATTCTTGATCGTTAGTTTATTCAACTGGCGATAATCTATGCACATACGCATAGACTCGTCTTTCTTCTTTACGAATAATACTGGTGCTCCCCACGAAGAAACACTGGGTCAGATAAACCCGTGATCTAGCAACTCTTGAATTTGGGCCTTCAGCTCAACCAACTCCTTTGGTGCCATCCTATAAGGAGCAATGGACAATGGCGCTGTTCTTGGCAACAGGTCAATTTCAAACTCCACCTCTCGATCCGGAGGTAACCCTGGAAGTTCTTCTGGAAAAACATCCACAAATTCCTTTACTGTATTGACCTCCCCCACAGCTGCCTTCTTAGCATCCAAGGCACTAACAGACATCAGAAAAGCTGAGCACCCCTTCTTCACCATCTTCACCGCCTTAAGAGTAGACACTACGTTAGACAGGTAGTCTCTCCTCTCACCTATCACTACAACTTCACAATTCTCGGGAGTCCTCACTGACATACGCTTAGTAGCATAGTCCAGATTCGCACGATATCTTACTAACCAATCCATCCCTAGGATCAGGTCAAATTCCCTGAACGGCAACTCCATGAAGTCAGTTGGGAATACCACCCCCTGAACCTTTAAAGGCATGTCTCTAAAGAGTTTATCTACTACCACAGATTGCCCTAAAGGACTAAGTACAGTCATCTTCTTAGGGACATTCTCAGAGTTCACATTCAAGGTTCCAGACACCATGCTAGCAATGTACGAATGTGTTGACCCAACATCAATTAAAATAGTAAAGGGAATCCCACAAATAAGGAACGCACTGATAACATCCGTGTGTCCCCTCCTCGACGTCCCGTCGCATACACTAACCCCGGGCGCCAAGATCCGAGCTCCCAAAGACTCTACCCGGTGCTCAACGACCTCGACCAAAACCATTCCCTCCACGGTTCGGGCCACGACCTCTCGACATCTATGAACCACCCCTTTCTGGCTGCACATACCCTTGACCCACTGTCTGAGCCCTATCCGTATTTTGAGGACAATTCTTCGCTAAGTGAGCCTTGGACCCACACCTAAAACACTCCCTAATACTTCCCCAGCACTTGCCTACATGAATCCTCCCACACTGAGCACACGGACGGACCTGATTCCCAGCAGTTGGCATAACAGCACGAGTAGAATTGTCTACCCTAGGCTTTTTCTGGAAGCCCCCCGAAGACCCTGACAATCCAAAACCCCTATTGTTCTGGCCTCTGTCTCTATCTCTATTCTGCTTTTAGCTCTCTTAACTTCCTCGGCGATTCGAGTTTTCTCCATCAAAGTAGCAAAGTCCCTCTCACGCTGAGGCGCTATCAACACCCATAGTTCATCGCGAGCCCATCCTCAAACCTCATGCAGCCAGAATCGTGAGTAATAATCCTCCGCATACCGACTTAACCTTAAGAATTCTGCCTCATATTTCGCTACTGACTTACCCCCTTGTACCAGATTTAAAAACGCCTTCCTCTGTGCGTCCACGTAACTAGCTCCAACATACTTCCCCTCAAACTTTACCTTAAAGTAACTCCAATCTACTCGGTCCACTAGAGTACCCTCTTTGACGGTAAGCCACCACTGATAGGCCTCATCCCGTAGTAGAGATACAACGCCCTTCAGCTTTTCCTCAGTAGTGCAGTCCAAATCATCTATGATCCTCTCGACTACCTCCAACCAATACTCCACCACATTTGGAGCCACCCCTGAGACACCTCTAAATATCTCAGCCCCATTCACTCGAAGTCTCTCAGAAACGAACTTTCAGACCTCGATACCCACATTCGCTCCCGCAACTCTTTCCAAGACTCACAAGATAGCTCGAGATATCGTCATCTCCACTGTCGATCTTGAACTCGACTTTCACATGGCGGCGTCGTTTCATTCCCGATCCATGACCGGTTTCGATATTGACATTCTCGCCTCTACCACGCCCACGCCAGACACGACCTCGCCCCTAGAACTCATGTCTATCACCGCTTTTAATCTGCTTAAGAAATTTTATGCATTAACTTATTGTTCTACTGATTACCCACAAGCAATTTTATGTAAAGAAATTTAATAGTAGTTCTTTAGGTCATTCAAAGTTTTTGTCTCAAGTCCTCCACCCTATCTCAGAAAATCTCATTCATTCATCAACACTATCCACTACACACGTTCACCACTTTGAACATTTTCGTCTGTTCCCAACCCAGGGGTATTTTCGTAATTTATCCTATAGTGGTATTTTGGTAATTTTGTAAATCAGGGATATTTTGGTAATTTTGGTAAACAGGGGTATTTTGGTAAGAATCGAGGGTAGTATGGTAATTAATCAAAATTTTTTCTGAAATCAGAGGTAATTTGTTTTACAAAATCGGCATTGATCCCTTTCGGGTTTTAATTATAGATTTGGCCCGTTAACAAGTCCTCACAGTTAAGGTGAACAATCACTGCGCACCAGGTAGGATTCTAGAAAAGAGGAGGTGAGCCGCTAGGACTGCTTAAATACCAAGCTCATTCGGAATCCATGCCTAGACATGCGCATGCTTGTTACCACACCTGAACTCTGTGACTTATTCCCGGGTTTGGTGA
Organism: Gossypium rotundifolium; assembly: GCA_025506655.1. NCBI lineage: Eukaryota > Viridiplantae > Streptophyta > Magnoliopsida > Malvales > Malvaceae > Gossypium > Gossypium rotundifolium. The sequence continues at coordinate 41,673,816 of CP106725.1, read as the reverse complement.
AATAAGTTAAGTCTTATGAATTTTAATGTTGGAGTAAGCTAATCCTAAGGTTTAATAATTCCTAACTTACTAATCTCAGGTGCCATGCCAGAAGACCTGAACAGCTCATAAAAATACATGTTTTAGTATAACCATCTTCGAAAGACATTTTGGGCCCAAAAACCCTCAAAGCCGAGTTTTGAATCGGGCTCTGATACCAAACTGTAACACCCCAAACCCGGCCCAAAACACCACGGCCAAATTCAGAGTGCTACTAAGAAAAATGTTTGAAAAAAATTTGATTTAGGGGTGAAAACACGTTTTGAGTTTAAAATATTTTCCCTAGTTTTATAAAAGATAACGGGTCTAATATGTTCATCGTTTTGAAAATACGTTGTCGAGGGTAATGAAAACTTTGAAGGTCGTAAAGGTTTAAAACCATCGACGCTTGGAAACTCAAGAGAAATCGAGTTGTTATAAGTATCTAGGTTTTAAAACTTTAATGTAAGTCTTGTTGTAAATTGTTTCCAAAACTGTTTCCAATTATTAACTGATAGTCAATCTAACTAAATATAGTAAAAATCCCCAAATATTTAAAATGGACTTATTACATGGAAGAGAAATTAATTCAAAAGTAAATAAAAAACCAAGTGCATAAAGAATTAAAACAACTTCTGCATGGCCACCTTGAATCTACTCCAGCCCGGGCCATGTATCACGTCTCACCTGTATTGTATAAGAAAATAGGGTGAGTCGAACAGACTCAGTGTGCAATTATTCCACATGTTTCCCAAATGGGCTTGGCCCAAAACCACACCATCCACATACCACACACATGATGATGCAAAATGTTACCCATCCCAACCTAATATCCATCAGCTACACACCCCCGTATCCTGCCATCACACACCAGGGGATTACTAAATCGACCCTCCATCCGCTACACACCTCTTTGGCAGTCGAGCTGCTCAAAGCTAATATAATGTAGCCTAGCCACCGATCACCATGTGACCAAATCTCGATATCCACGATGTGACCCATGGTCATCATCAACCACGATGAAGCACAAAGCTAACATCATCCCTCGATGTGGCACATAGCCGACATCAAGCCATGATATGGCACATAGCCAATCATTACCACGTACATAAATGTACACCCTGTCCTTCATTGAATATATACATCCCGACCCCATGCATATACAACTTGTTATAATGATATGATAGAATAATCCATGGACATATTAGATAGGCATACGGCATGCTCACAAGTATTCACAGTAATCAACCACAACCACACCTCAGATAGGGTACTAACCTGGTTACCAAAATATCCAATTAAGGGTAAAAATTCCCCCACAACCACTGTATCGGTTATCACACACATAACATATATAATTAATTGACTAACAGGAAACAGCGAATTAACCACACACCTGATAACCTGAAGCACTAGACTCTCGATGTCGACACTGTCCCTAAATGAAACTATCGCTATCTGCCTACGATCCTGCTCCGACGCTGGCCAACACCCCGGTGGCCAATCTCAAATCGTAAAAATCGAACGTTTCTTGAACTTAGGGGCAGGGCAACCCCTTTCACTCCTTGACTAGTACTTGCATCCATTGAATAACACTTAATCAAAAGACCCGATTAAATTTTAAATCAAAACTAAATGAGACAACACCAAATCTTAATCGAATACTCTTACCGAAATAGATCCGAATTCTGAAGGCTCCTCGTCAACCTTTGTCGAACTCCCCCCTACATCAGTCTAGTTAGAATCGGCTAAACTGTACCTTTGGCCAAACCAAAGGTACACCCCCTTACCTTGCTTGATCAAATCCCGAACGCTCCTAGATAACCCCAACATCGGCTTCAAAAATGGGCACAAGGTTACTACCTTGAATAGATTCGGCCACATCTATACAAAGTTAGGCATCTAACTTTCGGCAATCAAAAGAGAAAGAAGAGAATTGAATCGAAGAAACTCTTACCAACTATTAAATCCGATGGAAACAGAGTCTGACAAATTCGGCCTAGAGTAAAAGGTTTAAGAAATAGGAGAAAACGCGAACAAGAAAGAGAAGAGATGCCTTAGAAGATTCGGCCAAGACTCAATGAAATAGAAGGGTTATTTTGCTTCTTAGCAAATGAAAAGAAAAGAAAGGGTTGAAGGTTTTTGGGTGTTTCAGCTATGGTGAAAGTAAAGAGAAAGGTTCAGCTTAAGTGAGGAAGTGAACAATTCCAAGAGAAAGAAAGAAAAGAAAAAGATGAATGCCCCAAATGGCAATTCTCACATTCGGTTTTGGCTCCTAAGAAACAGAGAGAAAAGAAACACAATCACTAGCTTTTTGGTACACCCCTTTTCGGTAAAGAGCTAAAAGAAAAGAAACTGAAAATAAAATGACCCATAAATAGCTAAAGCACATTCGGTACCTATTCCCCCTTACATGACCGAATATGTCACCTCCCCCTAGCATCCAATATTCGTCCAACTCCTCTCTCCCAAATCCCCTCTTTTCCTCCTACTTTTCCTCTTCACCTCTCATTCAAACGAATTTGAATGTTTCAAACCTCTCCAAAAGCTCTCCACCATTCATTCAAACATCTTGACCAAGTCTTCCTCCCATCCTTCCAGAGTTTAAATGCCGCCCAACTCTCCCACTCCCTTGACGCAAAAAGCAACCCTAAAATGCTTCCTCTGCAGCTCGAACCTTGCCCCCACTAGCTCCCTAAGGCGTCACTCCCCTATGCACTAAGTGGCACCTCCCAAGCCACTTCACCACATCAATTCTTATGTTTTAAACTCCACACAAGAACTCTTAAGGCCTATCTCCCTTAGCTTTCCCCTAAAGACTCTAAATTAAAAATTTACCTAAGGTCTAAACTTAGCCTCAAGATTTCTCGAAAGCCCCAAACACATACAAACATCATATAGAGCACACTACCACATACATATAACTTAAGAAGAAATACAAGACCCCTAAACCTCGGATGTTACACTAGGCCATATTATATTTAGTCACATGGTGATCGGTGGCTAGGCCACGTTATATTGACTTTGAGCAGATAACTGCCAAAGAGGCGTGTAGCGGATGGAGGGTCAATTTAGTAATCCCTTGGTGTGTAGTGGTAGGATGTATGGGGGTGTGTAGCGATTGGATACTAGGCTGGGATTAGGTTAACATATTGCATCATTATGCGTGGTATGTGGTTTTATGTGGATTTGGGGCCCAGGCCATTTGTGGATTCATGTGGATTAATTGCATTGCACTAATTATTGATATGCCATGGCATTGGGCTAACATATTATTGTGGGCTTAGGCCCAGTTATCGTGGTAAGGGGAATTGCACACTGAGTCTCGATGACTCACCCCTTTGTTTAAATCTTGTAGGTAATCATTAGATCGCGGATTTGAGAGCGGAGGCAGACTCGAGGTGGCCATGCTTAATATTTCAGTTTTATTTTAATATTTATCATGGGAGTTGTTTTACTATAAGTTTGGTTTTTAGTTTTGTAATAAGGCCACTACAACTCTAATTTTTGTATTTTGGTTGGTTTCACTTTTAATTTGACTACTGCCTACTATTATTAAATGTTCAATATGGGAATTTCCTAAACCCTTAATAACCATTTTCCAAAATATTAATAAACCGTTTCTTATTCAAAATTACTTAAACTCAATTTTTTCACAACAAATATAACGAACACGAACATTTTAACGAACACACAGTTTTTAGACATTCCTTTCATGTGACATACCAGATCCGGTCGTAACGTTTAGGCCGAGTTTGGGGTGTTCCAATTTTGGTATCAGAGCCTAGGTTTAACAACTCGAATGTGGGTTTGGGTTCAAAAATGTTTTCAAATGATGGTTTAGAAAATATATATCTCTTTTCGTAAGTATGGCACCCGAGTCTCCGGCACCAAATCTGTAAGTTTCCTTTTTACTATATTTTGTTATATGCTGAATGATTGTATTTATCCTGCAATGTGTGGATGTGATATAGGAATTGTATGTATGTGTGAAAATTATCTGTTTGCTTCGGTTGTAGATAGTTGGTTATGTGAAGGGGTTCCAAGATTTAGTTAGAAAGTATATTAGTGTTATTAAGAATCAGAGTGCGCAGCAAGAGCGTAGTGTTGTAGGTTAGGATGTGTGGCTATTAGATAATTGGAAATTTTGAGGACAAAATTTCTTTAAGAAAGGTAGATTTGTAACATCCTGAAATTGGGCCTAGTAGGATTGAGCACAATGGGCCTTAGGCGTAGTAGCGTTTAAAATTTTTAGAGAACAGGAGATTGGCTTAAGTGTAAGTTGGACCTTTTAGATAAGTGATTTTGGAAGGTTAGAGGGCTTCTATGAAGTCTCGGGATCAAATATTGGCTTTGGGGAAATTTTGGTTTTAGGTGAAAAAAACCCTAGAAGTTGGCAGGTAGGCATTAATAATAAAATGTGGAGGAAAATGACGCAAGTGGAGTGTGTGGTGTAGTGGCAAAGTGACGCCACATAAGAGGCAAGGGGGTGACGCCACAAGGAAGGAAGGAGATCCAAGGTTTAAGTCTTGGCTTTTGCATTTTGGTTTTCTTTTTACTTGGATCTTAGAATTTAGCCGTAGTTTATATTTAGTTGCGCACGGTTTAAGGCACAAGAGGAGCTTGTGGCTTAGTGGCAAGTGACGTGAATTGGCTGATGGGAGAGCTTGGGTTCGAATCTCATGAAGAGCAAGGGAGTATTTATTTTGCGGATTGGACGGTAAGAGTTTCAATTGAATTTAAACTCTACTGACGAAGGGATCCCACATCGAAAAGATACAAACAATGAAGGTGAAGAGCTAGCTATATAAAGAGCATGCCAGGAGGAGAGTTAACATACCTTGGTGGGCGTTGGGCACAGGAGTGGTCGCAGCGCGGTTTACTACCAGAGTCCTATAAGATGTGTAACTCTCTCAACTCTAGTTATAGAGCGGCAAATGTCGAAGTGTCGGTCACAGCAATAGTAGCCACACAAGCGTGCGAGCGCACGTGTGGGGCTTCAACGCGATAGTTGAGGCCATTAGTAGTATTCTTGTGGTTGGGGGCGCTTGGGCATGGTAATGGGTGGGCCCGGGCCCAATTGGAATAAATTGTATGATGATATAGTATATAGTGAACTAGACTAGGTGGAACCTATATACGTGGTTAGATTTGTGTTAGGTGGGCCACACGAGCGTGTGGGCTCGAATGGGCCAAAATCAAGTTTTAGGCCCAATAGTCCGATGACGACTGAAAATGGTAGCCGAGTCGCTCAGGCCAACATTAGGCCTTCGAAAAGGCCATTATAGGTGCAAAATTACGAAAATACCCTTGGTAGGTAAAATTACCATTATACCCTTAGAGGTTGGTTAGCTTGATTATGTTGTATATTATTATTCTGATTATGATGGTAATTCGTTTCATACGTTATCTGATATACGAGTTGCATACATGTCATACTACATACACGAATTATTATATTATGCTGCATGTGCATGGGGTTCAGGATATATTGAATAAAGGAAAAGGTGTACATTTATGTACGTGGATTGATGTTAGCCTTGAGCTACATCGTGGATTGATGTTGGTTGTGTGCCTCATCGTAGATTGATGTTGGCTTCGTGCCTCATCATGGGATTGATGTTAGCTTCGTGCTTCATCGTGGTTTGATGATAACCGTGGGTCACGTCGTGGATATCGAGATTTGGTCACACAGTGATCGGTGGCAAGGCCACGTTGTATTTGGTCACATGGTGATCGGTAGCTAGGCCACGTTATTTTGACTTTGAGCAGTATGACTGCAAAAGAGGTGTGTAGCGGATGGAGGGTCGATTTAGTAATTCCCTAGTGTGTGGTGGCAGGATATACGGCGGGTGTGAAGCGGTTGGATACTAGGCTGGGATTGGGTTAACATATTGCATCATTATGCGTGGTATGTGGTTTATGTTGATTTGGGGCCCAACCCATTTGTGGAATCATGTGGATTAATTGCATTGCACTAATTATTGATATGGCATGGCATTGGGCTAACATATTACTGTGGGCTTAGGCCCAGTTATCGTGGTAAGGGGAATTGCACACTGAGTCTCGATGACTCACCCCTTTGTTTAAATCTTGTAGGTAATCATTAGATCGCGAATTTTGGAGTGAAGGCAGACTCGAGGTGGCCATGCTTAATATTTCGATTTTATTTTAATATTTATCATAGGAGTTGTTTTACTATAAGTTTGGTTTTCAGTTTTATAATAAGGCCACTACAACTTTAATTTTGGTATTTTGGTTGGTTTCACTTTTAATTTGACTACTGCCTACTATTATTAAATGTTCAATATGGGAATTTCCTAAACCCTTAATAACCATTTTCCAAAATATTAATAAATCGTTTCTTATTCAAAATTACTTAAACTCGATTTTTTTCACAACAAATATAACGAACACGAACTTTTTAACGAACACACAATTTTTAAACATTCCTTTCATGTGACATGCCAGGTCTGGTCGTAACGTTTAGGCCGGGTTTGGGGTGTTACATTTGAATCTAGGAGGCGTGGCGAATCTTGAGTACCTACCCTATGGATATGGCATGGAAAACGAGCAAGCTTATTATACAGATAACTATTCTAGATATCAAAATAATTTTTATAGTGGCACTTATAATGCAGGTTGGAAATACCATCCCAATTTCTCGTGGAATTATCAAAATAGTCAAAGATCGAAACTTCCTCCAGATTTTCAACAACCACCTCACCAACAAGAAGAGGAGCCGAATCTTGAAGAGATGCTGACAAATTTCATGGCAGCCACAAATTCTCATTTCCAAAAGACTGAAGCAGCACTTGATGAACAAAAAAAATCGATCAAAGGGATCGAGAATCAAGTTGGAGAACTTACTAGGTCAGTGGGACATCTCGCAAAGCTAATGTCAGAACGACCGCTAGGACGTCTACCAAGTAATACCGAGGTTAACCCAAAGGAGCAAATTCAAGCCATCTTAGCTCAAGACATTAAGGGGTTAGATGAACCAAACTCAATACAAGAAAATAAGGTAGACGAAGGTAAGGTAGAGGTAACACAAGAAAAGCCAAAACCGGTAATCAAGGAGAACCAACCTCGGATACCTTATCCCGAAGCAATGAAAAGAGACGATTCAGAGGAATAGTTCGGTAAGTTTCTTAAACTCTTAAAGAGATTACATATTAACTTTCCTCTCCTTGAAGCTCTTTTTCAGATACTAGACTCGAGGAAATTTTTAAAACTTCTCTTGACCAACAAACGCAAATTAGACGAAAAGCACCATGTGGAGCTAAATGCAATGTGCTCAGCAATTCTACAAAATAAACTGCCACAGGAATTAAAAGATCCAAGGAGTTTTACAATTCCATGTTTAATTGGTAGTTTATCTATTGATAATGCGTTAGCGGATTTAGGGGCAAGCATCAATGTTATGCCTTACAAAATGTTTAAACAACTAGGTCTAGGAAACCTGCATAAACTAGGATGAGCATTCAATTAACTAATAAAACAATAAGAATTCCTAGAGGTATAATAGAAAATGTTCTAATCAAAATTGATAAATTCGTATTCCCAGTAGACTTTGTCATTTTAGACATGGATGAGGACAACACGATCCCCTTAATTTTAGGAAGACCCTTTTTTAGCAACTGCTAGAGCTAAAATTGATATCTATGTAGGAGAACTCATACTTCGTGTAGGCGACGAGATAGTTACTCTTCAAGCTCTTGACTCGGCCAGAACATCAAGTGATAAAGGTGAGAAAGTAAATTCAATTGGTAACTAACTTGTTCAACCTTCATTGTAGGAAACACCACAAAGCTACAAACCTGAGCCGGATCATAAACCTCATGCTAATAAAGAAGAATTTACATGAGGAGCCAGAACCACACGAAGTGAAACCGAAGGAAACCCCAGACGAGCTGATAGGAACAACAAATCACATCAAAATAGAGGATCAGGTATTGTTGAATAAGGACGACCCTCCAATCACCAATTCAGAACTCAAGGTAAATGAAGAAATCACTTTTTAGGTACTTAATGTCTTCCTATACGGCACAGTCGAGGTAAGCATTCCTAAATTCAACACTTTTGAGGTAACATTATTCGACTTAAATTTTATATCCATAATCGAGTTGATCAAATGAAAAAGGATTTCCACCTCCTCAAACCACCATGACTATACGAATGAGAGGTAAAGTCTAGCTAAGACTATAAACGAGCACTTCTCAGGAGGCAACTCGAGCACTAACCCCATTTTTACATTTTTACATTTTTTTATTTTTTATTTTTTCTTTTCTTTTTCTTTTTAGCACCTAAACATAAACTAACCAAAGAGCAGATTTCTAGGCCATACGGCCCTACACACGGGCGTGCCCGTCGCCTTATGGAAGCTAGGGGCTGAACCATGGGAGTGCCGTTAGCCGTGCACGAACAGGGAATAAACTTCTTTCTCCAACACGGGCTGCGATACTAGTCCACGCCCGTACCAATGCCCCGTGTGAGGTTACTGACTCGTCAAGCACAGGATAAACACGGCCGTGCCTCTCAACCGTGCCAACATTCTAACTTATCGAACATCGGAGGAGTACGCCCGTATTGAATGACCGTGTGAAGAAAGACACGGGCGTGCCACAACACCCACGTCCATGCTCGAACACCCTGAATGCGTTAAAAATTCAAAATTCCAAAACACGGGCTACATCTCTATTTAAACCTCATTCCCCATTTTTCTAGTTGTCTTTTATTTTCCATTATTTATTTTTGTTTCTATTTTATTTCATCATTATTATTTTTATTTTATTTTATTTTATTTTATTTTCTTGTTCTTATTCTTTATGATATTTAGATTTAGCTTAGGATACGATAAAACCAAGCCGGCTACTTCGAGGATTCAATTTCAAATGGTTCGAGACGCTTCCCCACGTTCACCTCCAATCTTATCTGGTTTCTTTTGATAGACTTCATCCAAAAATTGAGGAAGTGTTACTTCTCCCCTTCTCTTTTGATTTTATTATTACATAATTGTTTATCTATCTTTGTACATTGAGGGCAATGTACATCTTAAGTGCGGGGGGTAAAAGTACCTGACTTTTTGCATTATTCTCAAAATCCTAATCATTATTCTCAAAATCCTGAATTTAGTCTTGTTCGAAAGTATTTTTCTCATATTACTAATTAGGATGAAATTTCTTATGATGTATGATTTTTATTGATATGTTTTAGAGTAAGTAAGAGTTAATTGTGCATTGATGATTAAATTTGAAGAATACTAGAGAATCGAGCATGATAAGTCTACTTTCTAAAAATTAAAATTGATAGGTTGTTGAACTAATTTGAGTATCACCTTGAAGTTTAAAATTTACAGGGATTGAGGTAAAAAAACACCTATAATTTTTGTGAGATTTTGAGCCTTATAGAGCATATACCCTTTAATCGAGGTTTGATTTGATTAAGTTACCAAATTATATTAGTTCAGTAGTTACATTTATCATTTATGATGTAATATCTTAGTTTGTTCTTAAAAAAAAAAGAGAAGCTTAGAGCATTTAAAACTTCAATTGTTGAAGAAAAAGCTCATATTAAAGTATTATCAAATTTCAAGTGATGAAAATACTCTTTATTATAGAGTAATTATCAATAGTAAGTATTATTAGTTTTCATTCGATGTAAATATTCATATTTAGTTCATTGTTTCTAGTTAGGTAAATTGTCAAGTCAGTCTCGATTATAACCTTCTAATTCAGCCTTTATCCAACCTTTTAACCCAAGCCCTATTACAACCCTGATTAAAGACCTTTTGACTTATGTATCATCTCATATACAGTGGTGGAGATTTGATTTTCAGGCAAGCCTATGGGATTAACTTTTCAGGTTCGACTTATGAGTGCTTATTCTTGAACCTTAAACACTTCGAGTGATTTGAGTGAATCTTTTGTGAGGATGTCAATCCTTGTCGGTTTTGAATTAAAGGTAATTACTTAGATAAGGGAAGACACTTATGTTTTCGCACTACAAAGGTATGACTTATCGTAATTGAATCTTTAGGACTCTTTGAGTTGAATTATCCATGTATAAATTATCGATGAATTATGATGAGACATTTTCGATAGAAATTATGAATTATGGAAATTTTGTTTTAATTGTAAGTTGAGAATTTTGCTTGAGGACAAGCAAAAGCTTAAGTGTGGGGGTATTTGATAAACTGTAAAAGTAACATATTTTAATCCCACATTTAGTATGCTTTTGGATGATTTTTCCCTGATTTATGTAAAAAGGTGCTCTTAATCCTTTCTTTTCATGTCTTATGCTCAGGAAAGCACCTAAGGATAAAAAGAACGTAAAACGGGCTTAAAACGAACCAAATTGGGACAACCCAAGAAATCGACACGGCATGGACTTCAAGCCACATGGTCGTGCCTTGCCATTTACTTTACACGACCATGTCACGATTTACACGGCCGTGCCCTAATCGACAGAATTGAGACACGGCCTGAAGATGACTTACACGGGCGTGCGCCATGGGCATGCCCCTGCTGCGGGAAAGAGAAATTTCACTCAGATTTGGATGCTTGGAGGAAAAGAAACACATTCCTAAGTCTACTTAAACATCCTAGGAGGAATTCTACTTGAATTAGGATACTTAGGAGCCAAGTAAAGCATCTCAAAGCCTATATAAACACCCAAGGTAGCAACTAAAAAGGGAGTTCGGCAGAAGCTGAAACAGGAGCTTTTTGGTGAAGGCTTTTGCCGAAGCATTCATCTTTTAGGGAATCATTTGAAGATAGCCAGTTGATTCATCTCAAGAAGCCAGAACTCTATTCAAGATGAAGGATCTCTCCTTTAATTCCTTCAGGGGGTTTTAGGGATTTCTTATGTTTTGTTTATTCTTTACTCTTGAAATGTTTTCGTATTTAGTTATGCAATAAACCCCTCAGATACCTGAAGGGGATGAAACCTATGATGGATTTTGTTATTTGATTTCTAAATTATATGATAAGTACTTGGTTTGTTCTTAATTATGTTACTTAATTTAATCTGATGTGCTTAGGTGGAGGAGGAATAGACCCTACCTAAGAGTAGATCTAGCATAACTGAGCGGAGTTGATCGGGCGCCTAGAGATAGAGTTACGAAATTTTGTCGGATTAGGGTGAAACCTGATATGGGAATCAATTGATCGATTTACTGCTTCCTTAGGGGGTTATTATAAGAGAATGAGAGTTCCACTAATTAACCTAAGGTTAAACGTTATTCACCACGAGAGAAGATTTAATATATGTTGGAGAGTTTCACAGATCAATCTAAGTAAAGAAATCATATGATTTGGGGAATAAATAATAAGTGAAGTCATAGGTGAATTCTTCCTGAGGGTATCGTCTTTATCAACTAAGTTTTCCTAAAGTCTTTCTCCTATTCATTCTTTTGTCTTTGCATTTAGTCTAAGTATTTCATTAGTTTAATAATTCAATCACTCTAAATTTCAGGCTAAATAATAGAGAGAAAGTGAGTAGTAGTACTTTTAGGTTCCCTTGGGTTCGATAAGATATTCTTGCCTGAGCTATACTACTGTTCGATAGGTGCATTTGCCTCTATCGCGGTGACAGTTAGTCTACAGGTTTGATCACTCTTTTATAAATATTAAAACTCAACTGTTTGGCACTATCACTAACATGGTGCTTGACCAACCAGTCCATACCCAGAATCAAGTCGAACTCCCCAAACGAAAGCTCCATCAGATTAGCCAGAAATATCGACCCTTGAACCTCTAGCGGAACATCTCTATACAGTTTGCTAACCTGAACTGATTGCCCCAGTGGACTTAGCATAGTCACCTCATGTAATATCCTAAATTAGGGGTTATGCATTTGGAGCATAACTCAAGTGTTAGTAGGCTTTAAGTGTGGTTGAGTGTGTTTTAAGAGTTTTTAGAACTCTAGGATGAAGGTGAAAGCTTTGGGAAAATAATTGGATTTTAAGTTAAAAGGGGAGCTGGGCTGAAGAGGCCTTAAGAAAAGTTTTGGGGAGTTTAGGACACAAGTAGCCATGTGGTAAAGTGGCTTGGGACGCCACCTAAGGAGCAGGCAGGTTTGCATCAAGAAGGAGCTTCAGGGGGTGAAGGTTCGAGCCACATGGGAAGCAAAGGGAAGTTGGGCTAGGGAGGCCTTAAGGGAAAAATTGTAGGCGTTTTTGGCATAAGACAGGCCTTAGTAAAGTGGCTGCAAGGCGCTACTTAAGGCCTTGGTGATAGCGCCGTGTGCTGTGGGCAAGGGCTTTGGTTCGAGTCTTGTTGTCAGTAGGGAGGCGTGTTTTTATTTTGCTTTTGGCATAAGACAAGGGGGAGCTAGGGAAAGAGGTTTTAAAAGAAATTCTGGGTGAAACATGTCATCAACAACGCCTTGGGAAAGTGGCTTGGGGTGTTACCTGCAGCTTGCGTCAAAAGGGCTCTAGGTCTCATGTTCAAGTCTTGTTGGCAGCAAGAGAAGTGTTTTTATTTTGCTTTGGCGTCAAGGAAGAAAGGTGAGAAGAGTTTGGACAACAATTGGACTTTTAATTGGATGAGGATTAAGCTTGTTTTATTCGGCTAGGATATATATTAAAGGTTGATTTATTTTAAGTTGGTAGATAATAGATAATTGTTGTTTTATTTATTCAAGTAGGATAATTGTTGATTTAATTATTTTGTGCAAGATAAAGAAGAGATAAATATGGATTTATTTATTAATTTTGGTTTAAATAGGTGATAAGAGATAATATAGGAGGTTGATAAGGAATTAATGTTGGATTAATTTATTTTATTTGTTAAGGAGATAATAGAGGAGATTATCAAAGAGTTTGATAATAGCAAGGATATTGTAGCCGAATTCTTTATAAGGGGGGAGTAATCATCTTTGATATCTTTTTCTTTAAATTTTTTTGTGCCGAATTTCTTCCCACTCACACCTCTCATTCTTTTCTTTCATCCAACACCAAATCTATTTCTATTTCTTTGAAGCCATAACCGAAGCTTAAAGTGCCTATTCTCTTTGTTTTTGTCGCAAGTCACAAAAGCTAAAACCCCTCTGTCATTGTTCTTTGTTGTCGAAATCTCCAAGCATAAAACCCTCTCCATTGTTGCGTTTTTCTCTTCTCCATTTAAGGGCCGAACCATCATTGTTGTGCTCTAAGTCGAATCTTTAAAGGAGGGTGTTGTCGACTACTTACTTTAGGCTCTTCAAAGCAAACGTGTAATAGTGGTAAGTGAATTCTCCTTTGGTAATCAGTTTTGATTCTTCAAGGTAGGCCAATAAGGCATTCGGCCAAGGGCCATATTTAGAGTTTTCATGTGCTAAGCTGATTCTAATGGTTGTTAAGCAGGGATTTCAACTATTCAAGGAGCAAGTGGTGATTCGGGATTTAGTTTAGTAAGGTAAGGAGGCTTGTGTTATTCGGCCATAGGCCATATTTGGGTTTAAATGTGACCGATTTGTATTATGGTTAATTAGGGGGCAAGTCGATAGAAGTAGAACAAGTATTCGGGATTTGAATAAGTAAGGAGGATATCGACAGGCATAAGGAAGTTCCGAGATCGTGTTAAATTCAAGTAGCTAAGGATTTCGTTAAATAGTCAGGTGTGTAGTTAGCCTACCGTTTTTCGGGTTTATGATTGTATGTGATATCTGTATGTGTGTTATGAATGTGCTAACTAGTGCAGTAGAAATTGTGATATGGATACCCTCAAGGGGGTATGTCAATAATCTGGTAAGTACTAAATATGATGAAATGTGATTATTGATATTAATATGTGATAATATGCGAAATAACATGTACATGCATTATCATCATGGCACTATTTTATGTTGCATGTGCATGGGTGGGACATGAAAGGAGGACAGGGTGTACTTCGATTACGTGGTTTGATGAATGGCTCTGTGCCTCATCGTGATTGATATAGGCTATGTGCCATATCGTGGTTATTGATGGCTTTGTGCTCATCAAGGTTTTGATTATAGCTTTGGCTACATCGTGGATTGACATCGACTAAGGTCGTGTTGTGGATTATTTGCGATTAAGTTCGCATGGACGACATTTATTGCCTTATTGGAGTAAAAAAGGGAGGGTGATTTAATAATCCCCTAGTGTGTGGTAGGCTGGATACGGGGGTGTGTAGAGGATGGACCCTAGGCTGGGTTGGGCTTCATAATTGCATAATTTTGTATGTGAATACATGTGAAAATGGGCCAAGCCCAATATGTGATATGAATAAATGTGCAAATGGGCCAAGCCCAATATGATATGTGGATTAATGTGAAAATGGGCCAAGCCCAGTATGTGGTGTGGATTCATGTGGTAATGGGCCAAGCCTAGTATATGGAAATATGTGGTTAATTACACTATTATATGGATGTGATATGGATATGGGTCAAGCCCAATAAGTGGAAGCATGTGAATAAGGTGCATTAATATCTGTTATATGGGTTAATACATGGTTTGACATGCGGGTGGAATTCATAGAATAATTACACATTGAGTCATTAGACTCACCCAATTTTATCAAACCTTACGGTGATGTGCGATGCTCGGACCGGGTTGGAGTGGATACGAGGTGGCCCATCTGTAAGACGTTTTATTTATTTAAATCAAGATATTATTAAGTACTTTTGTTTAATTATTTATTGTAATAAGGCCCAGTTAAAGTATTTGAGCATTTTATTATGTTTAAAATATTTATTAAAGTTTAAACCCTACATTTTGTACTAATCAAATTTCTACTTAGCATTTTAAATATAAAATGTTGTTCTAAAGACAATAAATTTTTATGTTTTTACCTTAAGTTAAAATATTTTTCGAACGGTTTTCCACAGTGGCATTTCAGTTTCGATCATATCGAATGGGCCGGGTTTGGGGTGTTACAGTTTGATATCAGAGCTCGATTCAAAACTCGACTTTGAGGTTTTGGGCCCAAAAACAGTTTTCAAAAATGGGCTTTTCAGAAATATGGACTTTTAAGAAAATTTTCAGGTTATTCTGGCATGGCACCTGTATCTCCGGCCCGAAGTCCACCAGGTAAGTACTTCCAACTGCTGAAGTGAATTGTGAAGGTAAATTCTATAAGCATGAAGGGAACGTAGATTAGTGAACTAGGATCTGTTGAACCCTAGGACTAGTCTACTCAAAACCACAAGAACATAAGACTTAAGGACCATTAAACAAACCTGTGATTAAGTCGCCGAGCTAGAGTGTGGCAACAGTTGTGCACATGTCTAGGAGTGGATTCAGTAAGAGCTTGGTATTTAAGCAGTCCTAGCGACTCACCTCCTCTTTACTCGAATCCTACTTGGTGCGTAGTAACCGTTCACCCTAACCAAGAGGACTTAGTCATCGGCTAAACTCGATAATTGAAACCCGAATGGGACTAGCCATATATTTTATAAAAGCCATAGTTTTTAAATCACTGAATTACCCTTTTTGATTTGTACAAACTATTTTGAAGACATTTCTCAAAATATTTCTGATTTACAAAATTACTAAAATGCCCTGTGTTGTAAATTACTAAAATACCATTAGTTTTTAAGATTTTCAAAAATACCCTCGACTTTTGCTAAAATGTTTCTACTTTACAAAATACCAAAAACTTCTGTTTTACAAATATCAAGATACCCTAATTTGGAAAATTTACAAAAATGCCCCTGACTTCCAAAATTATCGAAATAACCCCGATTTCTGAAATTGTTGCAACACCTCTGATTTGGAAAACAAATTTTCAAGATAACCCCCGAGGTTTTGTAAATTCTGAAATACCTTTGATTTGTAAAATATTTTCAAATTAACCCCAATTTATTACCAAAATACCCTCAGGGACAAATGACGAAATTACCCACAGGTTGGGTATGGTCAAAATGCCCATGGAAGTGTGATTAAATGTTAATGATGAATGAATGTGTCTCTATCGAGATGGATGAATGTGAATGTGAATGTGAATCTAAATTAGAATAGTAAACTTGAAACTAAGACTATGATTGATCGAAAGAACCACTATTAAACTCCTTTTCATAAAACTGTTCGTGAATAAATAGTGGAACAAAGTACTAATGCATAAAACTTTCTAATCAAATTAAATTGTGACGTTAGTAATGAGTTCTAGTGGACGTGGTCAAGGTAGAGTGACGATTGTCGAAACCGGTGAGGGTCCGCCATAGGTCGAAAGTGATGTGCCGCCAAAGAAGGGCGTGGAGGATCAAGATCAGACTGGAGGAGATGACGCAGTATCGTTGGCTATGCTGTGAGTGCTAGAGCGAGTCGCTGGAGCTAATGTGGGCAATGGAACTCGAAAATCAATGCCTGAAAGACTTAAGTCAAACGAAGCTGAGATTTTTAGAGGAGTTCCTGGTATAGCTCCGAACATGGCAGAGTATTGGCTAGAAGTAGTTGAAAGGATTATGGATTATTTGGATCTAACAGCGGAAGAAAAGCTGAAAGGTGTTGTCTCGTTGCTTCGAGATGAAGCTTATCGATGGTGGCTCACTGTCAGGCAAGGTACCCCTGCAGATCGAGTGGATTGGGGTATTTTAAGGTTAAGTTTGAAGGAAAGTATGTGGAGCTAGTCATTTAGACTACATAAGGAAAGCGTTCTGAACTTGGTACAAGGAAGTATGTCGAGAATGAGTATGAAGTAGAATTTGTGCGGTTAAGTCGGTATGCTAAGGGATCATGGCTACCGATTCGAAAGGTGTGTTCGATTCAAGATGGATTGCGGGATGAGTCATGCAGTGTTGATTGCTCCGCAAAGAGAAAGAGACTTTCTTTGTTCTAGTGGAGAAGGCTCGGATAGCTGAAGAAGTTAAGAGGACTGTGAGACAGAATCGAGAAAAGAATAGGAACCAGAATAAGAGAAGTTTTGGATCATCAGAATCATCGGGAGATTATCAGAAAAGACCAAGGATTAAGAATTCTGTACGTGCACCTATACTAGTTGCTGAGAATCGAAGTCGATTATGTGCTCAATGTGGGAGAGCTCATGTAGGAGAATATTGGGGAAATAGTAAGGAATGTTTTCGGTGTGGATCTAAGGCTCATTTGGTTAAGAAATGTCCTCAAGTGATGGATAGGGCTCGAGGCCAAGGCCGTGGAACCCCAAGCAGAGGTGCTGAAAGTTCAGATGCAAGGCAAGCAAGATTGGTTTAGGCAATCAGTCGTAGCAAGGAGGAAGTTGGACTAGAGAGGATTGGGTATGTTCCCTAGTCCTGGAATCTCTCTATTGCCTTGGTTGTTATAGAAATAGTTCGTGTTTGTATGATAGTGAAGTGTAAGGAACTTTGAATGCGAATCTTGAGGTAGTATCTAAGAAATGTGTTAGTTTTGTTAAGATCAAAGTCTTGTGAGGCGTAGTGTGATGAGTTAGGATTGAGCGATAGTAAGTAATTTCGAGGATAAAATTATTTTTAAGGAGGGTAGAACTAATATCCTAAATTAGGGTTATGCGTTTGGAGCATAACTCAAGTGTTAATAGGCTTTAAGTGTGGTTGAGTGTGTTTTAAGAGTTTTAGAACTCTAGGATGAAGGTGAAAGCTTTGGGAAAATAATTGGATTTTAAGTTAAAAGGGAGTCAATGAAGAGGCCTTAAGAAAAGTTTTGGGAGTTTAGGACACAAGTAGCCGTGTGGTAAAGTGGCTTGGGGCGTCACCTAAGGAGCGGGGAGGCTTGCGTCAAAAGGGAGCCTCAGAGGGTGAAGGTTCGAGCAACGTGGGAAGCAATGGGCTTGTATTTTTACGTCAAGAAGGGAAGTTGGGCTAGGGAGGCCTTAAGGGAAAAATTGTAGGCGTTTTTGGCATAAGACAGGCCTTAGTAAAGTGGCTGCAAGGCGCTACTTAAGGCCTTAGTGATGACGCCTGTGTGTCTTTGTGAGCAAGGGCTTTGGTTCGAGTCTTGTTGTCAGCAGGGAGGCGTGTTTTTATTTTGCTTCTGGCATTAAGACAAGGGGGAGCTAGGGAAAAAGGTTTTAAAAGAAATTTTTGGTGAAACATGTCATCAACAGCGCCTTGGCAAAGTGGCTTAGGGTGTTACCTGCAGCTTGCGTCAAAAGGGCTCCAGGTCTCATGTTTGAGTCTTGTTGGCAGCAAGGGAAGTGTTTTTATTTTGCTTTGGCGTCATGGAAGAAAGGTGTGAAGAGTTTGGACAACAATTGGACTTTTAATTGGATGAGGATTAAGCTTGTTTTATTCAGCTAGGATATATATTAAAGGTTGATTTATTTTAAGTTGGTAGATAATAGATAATTGTTGTTTTATTTATTCAAGTAGGATAATTGTTGATTTAATTATTTTGTGCAAGATGAAGAAGAGATAAATATGGATTAATTTATTTATTTTGGTTTAAATAGGTGATAAGAGATAATATAGGAGGTTGATAAGGAATTAATGTTGGATTAATTTATTTTATTTGTTAAGGAGATAATAGAGGAGATTATCAAAGAGTTTGATAATAGCAAGGATATAGTAGCCGAATTCTTTATAAGGGGGGAGTAATCATCTTTGATATCTTTTTCTTTAAATTTCTTTGTTCCGAATTTCTTCCCACTCACACCTCTCATTCTTTTCTTTCATCCAACACCAAATCTATTTCTATTTCTTTGAAGCCATAACCGAAGCTTAAAGTGCCTATTCTCTTTGTTTTGCCACAAGTCACAAAAGCTAAAACCCCTCTGTCATTGTTCTTTGTTGTCGAAATCTCCAAGCATAAAACCCTCTCCATTGTTGTGTTTTCCTCTTCTCCATTTAAGGGCCGAACCATCATTGTTGTGCTCTAAGTCGAATCTTTAAAGGAGGGTGCTGTCGACTACTTACTTTAGGCTCTTCAAAGCAAATGTGTAATAGTGGTAAGTGAATTCTCCTTTGGTAATCAGTTTTGATTCTTCAAGGTAGGCCAATAAGGCATTCGGCCAAGGGCCATCTTTAGAGTTTTCATGTGCTAAGCCGATTCTAATGGTTGCTAAGCAGGGATTTCAACTATTCAAGGAGCAAGTGGTGATTCGAGATTTAGTTTAGTAAGGTAAAGAGGCTTGTGTTATTCGGCCATAGGCCATATTTGGGTTTAAATGTGACCGATTTGTATTATGGTTAATTAGGGGGCAAGTCGACAGAAGTAGAGCAAGTATTCGGGATTTGAATAAGTAAGGAGGATATCGACAAGCATAAGGAAGTTCCGGGATCGTGTTAAATTCAAGTAGCTAAGGATTTCGCTAAATAGTCAGATGTGTAGTTAGCCTACCGTTTTCCGGGTTTATGATTGTATGTGATATCTGTATGTGTGTTATGAATGTGCTAACTAGTGCAGTGGAAATTGTGATATGGATACCCTCAAAGGGTATGTCAATAATCTGGTAAGTACCAAATCTGATGAAATGTGATTATTGATATTAATATGTGATAATATGCGAAATAATATGTACATGCATTATCATCATGGCACTATTTTATGTTGCATGTGCATGGGTGGGACATGAAAGAAGGACAGGGTGTATTTCGAGTACGTGGTTTGATGAATGGCTCTGTGTCTCATCGTGATTGATATAGGCTATGTGCCATATCGGGGTTATTGATGGCTTTGTGCTCATCATGGTTTTGATGATAGCTTCGGCTACATCGTGGATTGACGTCGACTAAGGTCGCGTTGTGGATTATTTGCAATTAAGTTCGCGTGGACGGCATTTGTTGCCTTATTGGAGTAAAAAGGGGAGGGTGATTTAATAATCCCCTGGTGTGTGGTAGGCTGGATACGGGGGTGTGTAGAGGATGGACCCTAGGCTGGGTTGGGCTTCATAATTGCATAATTTTGTATGTGAATACATGTGAAAATGGGCCAAGCCCAATATGTGATATGAATAAATGTGCAAATGGGCCAAGCCCAATATGATATGTGGATTAATGTGAAAGTGGACCAAGCCCAATATGTGGTGTGGATTCATGTGGTAATGGGCCAAGCCCAGTATATGGAAATATGTGGTTAATTACACTATTATATGGATGTGATATGGATATAAGCCAAGCCCAATAAGTGGAAGCATGTGAATAAGTTGCATTAATATCTGTTATAGGGGTTAATACATGGTTTGACATGCGGGTGGAATTCAGTAGAATAATTACATACTGAGTCTGTTAGACTCACCCAATTTTTATCAAACCTTACAGGTGATGCGATGCTCGGACCGGGTTGGAGTGGATAAGAGGTGGCCCATGCAGAAGACGTTTTATTTATTTAAATCAATATATTATGAAGTACTTTTGTTTAATTATTTATTGTAATAAGGCCCAGTTAAAGTATTTGAGCATTTTATTATGTTTAAAATATTTATTAAAGTTTAAACCCAGACATTTTGTACTAATCAAATTTCTACTTAGCATTTTAAATATAAAATGTTGTTCTAAAGACAATAAATTTTTATGTTTTTACCTTAAGTTAAAATATTTTTCGAACGGTTTTTCGCAGTGGCATTTCAGATTCGGTCGTATCGAATGGGCCGGGTTTGGGGTGTTACACCTCACTAGAAGTACTCTCAACCAAAATCCCTAAGTTTCCAGATACACTGCTAGCTACATAGGAATGTGTGGAACCTATGTCTATCAGAGCAAAATAAGGTACATCATAAATTAAGAACGTTCCAGTAATGACATCTGGAGAATCTCTGTCCTCTAGGCGATGAGCAGCATAAACAAGAGTAGGCTGCCTCGCCTGAGATGTCCAGCACCTCTACCCGGTGCTCTCTATCCACGGCCCATACTGTTACCATCCCTAGCCTGACCACGGCCCCTCAGTGGTTGTTGAACTACCTCTATTGCTGTGCAGTACCATAACCCAAAACTTGCACCTGATCGGCCTTTAGCGTACACTCCCGAATGCGGTGCTCAATGACCCACACCTCAAGCATACCCCAATCCTCCTCCAACACTCGCCCAAATGGCGTCTACCACAATCTCCACATGGCTGCAATTTGGTAGGAGTAACAGGGGGCCTAGATCTAACCGGCCCCTCAGTCCTAGCCTTTGTCCTAGGCCTCTGTATGGAACTCGAGGGCTCCGAATCCCTCTTGTTCTTATCCCTCTCACGATCTCTATTTTGGCTCTCAGCGCGCTTAACCTCTTCGACGATCTTCGCCTTCTTTACTAGAACGGAGAACTGTCGCCCCCTCTGTGGAGCTATCAGTACCCTCAGGTTATCTTTAAGGCCGTTCTCAAAACGGGCACATCTTTCATATTCAAACGCCACCATACCTCGCGCATAACGGCTTAGTCTTAAAAATTCAGCCTCATACTCGGCCACTGATTGGTCTCCCTGAGTGAGGTTCAGAAACTCACACCTTCGAACATCGATGTAACTTGCTCCCATATACTTCCTTTGGAAGGCAGACTTAAAGAACTCCCAAGACAGACGATCGAGCCGAGTGCCCTTCTTAACTGTCAGCCACCATTGATAGGCCTCATCATGAAGCAACGAGACTGCACCCTTCAGTTTCTATTCAGGGGTACAGTCTAAATCATCCATTATCCTCTCAATAACCTCCATCCAGTACTCGGCCACATTAGGGGAGACTCCAGTGACACCCCTAAAAAGTTCAGCTCCATTGGATTGGAGTAGTTCTGTAACTGACCCTCGGCCCCCAGATCCAGTGTTGAGCCTAACGACCCTCTCTAGTATCCTTAACATAGCTTGGGACAATGCAGCGTCCCCAGCCATGCAATCTTGAGGCCCAGTCTTAGTAGTAGGTGACACTAGCGTCTCACTCGTATCTAGGTTCGGCATGTAGCCCAGATAAGAGGACTCAACTCGAGGCCCCCTATAGCCTTTACCTCGACCTCTAGTACCACGTCCATGGATACCTCGTGCACTCATTTCTATTTGAATTTATCTGTATTACAAATTTTATGAATCAGTTATAGTTTCATTATTTACTAACAGATGTTTTATGTAAAGCCATATCATAAATTCAGACTTTATTTTCGCAAGTACAGTCTCTATCAGTTTTAGTTTTACTACAATTTTAGTATACACTAACTAGAGTTTTTTCAAAACAGACTATTTATAATAACATAACAGTTTATCAGAATACTTACAAGATTGGCGCCAGAGACTCGGTGTACCATATTCTCAGTCAAATCAATTCAAATTATTTGAAAATTAGTTCTTAAAAACCCAGTTTTAAAACCCAAAATCTACAGTCCTATTTTGTAACCTGGCTTTGATACCACTAAATGTAACATCCCAAACCCAGCCTAGACGTTATGGCCGAATCTGGCGATGTCACATGGAATGGGATTTGATATTGAATTTATCAAGTTAAGACTGTTTCCGTTTATTAGCTTCTATTTATCCCTCGTCAATTTCAAAATTATCTTCTCATTAATTTGAAACGTTGAAAAATATATTCTGTAGTGGAAGCTTTTAAAACAGTGATATTTAAAGAAAATCGTTCGCGTTTAGGAAAAATGTTACTTTTAATTAAACCGAATTTTCGTTGAGTTTTGCAGTTTAAAAGTCCATGAATACAATTAAAATCCAAAATAAAGGCAAACAGTCCAAAAGTCCCCAATTACATCAAAAATACCTCAAACAAAATAGGAAATAAAAACCATAAATGAATTTAAAGCAGCTCAATAGACATGTGGTTACCGCTAAGTCCTCCGCCGTATCGATCCGTCTAAGTTGGGGATTACTTATACAATTAAAACAGAAAGGGGTGAGTTTACATAAACTCAGTGTGTAATCCCCACAGAAGACATGCATTAAATCAAACAACAATTAGCAGTCAAATGCAGTCTAGGTCCTAAGCCCAATACAAATTAAGGTACAGTTTAGGCCTTAGCCCATTCAGATACAGTTTTAGATATAATTTAGGGTCTTAGCCCATCTCGAATACAGTATGCACATAGTACCAAAAATTAGTATCCTACCCATCAGCCTCTACACACCATCTCCGACCATCCCTACACACCATGTGGGGTTTAAAACGCCCACCCAGCCCTACACACCAAGTCGTACCGAATGCGGCACATATCAATAATATTGCAACTGAGCTGCTAGATAATAGGCTTGAAAGCCTTTCAGTACACTTCCTTCAATAATCAATCATCCCACCTCAATGCAGATGCAATTAAACATGCTCAATGCAGACATACATAAATACATGCTTACATACTAAAATTCAGTTATCAGTCATACATACGGATCAGTAAACATGCATAAATTTAACATGCTCCGTACAAACATTATATACTCAGATCACACGATTTAGGGTCTAAGTAGCGCTTACCAACCTTACAGTAGGTTCACAGTCGACTTGGGCGATGGTGCAACCCTAGGAAACATTTTAGCTAAATGGGCCCACACGCCCATGTCGTTTGCCTGTGTGGATCACACGGCCTGGCCCAGATATCACACGCCCTTGTGGCATGTCCATGTAGGCCCACACACCCAGTTTGGTTTAGCCCGTGTGCCCCACACGGTCATCACATGGTTGTGTTTTGCACAAGGCTTGGCCTTCGTCGATCACACGGTCGTGTTATCGCACACGGCCTGCCACACGGGTAACCGTCGATAATGGCCTTTTTGGCTTTTGTTGAAAGCTCGATTCTGCGTTTTGAGTACACACCTGGTATTGTTTCGCTGTAAAAACACTCCCGAGCACTCCTAGACCTAAAAACTGACAAACCAACACTTAAAGTCAGACTTAACTCACGAGTAACTCGTAACTACGAACCCAATACCAAAATTCAACACTTACTCTAATACCCCGACAATTTGATTACGACTCTAAATGAGAGAAGCCCCTATTCTCCTGATTTACTACTATCAAACACAAGTACAACATCAACCAAATTTCAATGAAACCAAACAGATTAAACAAAGACACCCTCCTCGACAAAACACACTACCACTTACCAAACGAATAATGCAACGAGTCAGAAATTCGCGACAAGGAAGCACAATTTGTCAAAAAAGAGAAAAAGAAAGAAAAGAAAATATTTCATTTGGGAAGGAAACAGAGAAAATAGCAGAGGGAGAAAGAGAGGTAAAAAAAGTGAAAAGCTCGCACAATTTTTGGGGAATTTGAAAATAAAAATAAAATCTATTATCCCCAAACCCCTCAAATCTCTCCCACTAAACCCACTACATCAAAACCATCATAGAATTTCGGTTCAACCGAAACTCTCACCGATAACAGAGCAAAAATAATCTCCCACGCTTGCTTAGGGATTCGAACTTAGGACCTCCAGCACTCCAACACCCTTACCACTCAAACTAGCAAACTCATTCTAATATGGGATTATAGACAATTTAATATAAGCCCGCAGATCCAGGATAAGGCTTAATTCCAAAAAGAAACAAAATTTACTAAAGTTGAGACTTGAACTTGGAACCTCACACACATACCCACAACACATAACCACTGAAACATATACACATTTGTGTTAAAGTTATACAGAAACAGACATAAGAAATTTGGGGCGTTACAATTAAAATGTGATTTTATGCTTTATTATATAGTTTTCATGCATAAAATGGCTTATTTTATATTTATTTGAACATAATATATTTTTAAGACATAAAATGGGCCATGTATGATTAAATTAAATAATAAAATATAAAATTATATTTAATAATTCATTTTAAAATATTTCATTAATAATTTGGGTTTGAACAGGTCTGATAGCTTTGTTGGATTACAAAATTGTCCAAATTGAAAACCAAGTCAACCCAATTTCAACTACACATGGCTGTCCACATAAACCACTTTTTGGTCTAATTACACAATCTCCTTGTAATGTTGAAGAAATTAGAGATTTTCCCGAAGATTTACATTTGATCAAGTCTCAGTCTTGAGTTGTAATGGCATTTAAATTGCTTAAAAATCAAGCAAAATTCAACTCAAAATCCTCTAATCATGGCCGGCCACTCATTGAAGAAGCTTGAAGAGACTAAAACCTCTCTATTTTTAGCAAACTATTCTCCTCTCTTCACTTATAAACAAGACTTCATTTCACCATGATCCAGCATCCCTCATCCCTCATCATTCTCTCTTTTCTCTCAATTCTCTTTAGCATTTTCCATTCCTTACA
Organism: Gossypium rotundifolium; assembly: GCA_025506655.1. Classification (NCBI taxonomy): domain Eukaryota; kingdom Viridiplantae; phylum Streptophyta; class Magnoliopsida; order Malvales; family Malvaceae; genus Gossypium; species Gossypium rotundifolium. The sequence goes on along the minus strand of CP106725.1, from coordinate 41,648,721 downwards.
CCTAGCATCATCTCTTCATAGAGATTTCAGCACTTAAGCCTCTTAAAGAGCCCTTGGTTGGCCACCTTTGAGAGCCATCAGCAAAGGAGCAAAGCGAAGGAGCAAAGCAGCCTCGTCGATCAAAGTCTTAGGTGACAGCCACTTTGATTTGGGTTTAATCTTTCTTTTTTTCGATTTGAACTGAAAATGTTTGCTATGTTTTCTTTGTTCTTGTTTAAAAAATGTTAGCTTAATTTTATTTAAGCTAGAATGATTGCTTTGATTAAATAATATTTATTTGATTCATTCTTATAATGTTTGTGCCTCAATCGATCATGTTTCCAATTAAAATCAAGTTTGTATTTCGTTCATACGTAATTGAAATGCTGATATATATTGTTTGTTTTTGTTTTATAGTTAAACATGTCGGATGATTATAGTGATATTATTGATCAAGAAATGTATACTGGAGATTAAGAGTCTCGTGAATTAGATGAAACAGAGTTTGTAACACCGAGTGTAAACCCAGTAGGTAATCAACCACCTAATATCAAACGAGGTAATGTTAGAGAAAGGGATGACTCGTAGTTACTTAGGGTTATAGCTGATGCCCTTCAACGAGTAGCAGAAACTGTACCTGCTATGACATATGCCCCTACTACCCGATGAGCCCCGATTAAAGAACTGCATAAGTATGATGCAACTGAATTTCTGGTTTTGAAAGGAGTCGATCCTTCTACAGCTAAAAATTGGATGGAATCTACAAAATAAATTCTACAACAACTCGAGTGTACTCTACGGGAAAGTTTATTATGTGCTGTATCTTTATTGCAAGGGGAAGCTTATGTATGGTGGGAATCAGTAACCCAACATGTATCAGCAGAACAGGTAAACTGGGATTTTTTCAAAGAGAATTTTAGAAGAAGTGTGTGGGTGAATTATACATTGATGACAGAAAACAAGAGTTCTTGATGTTAAAACAAGAAGAGATGTTAGTAGTTGACTATGAACGAGAATTCTCGCGACTCAGTAGATATGCAGCTAAATTTGTACCAACAGAAGCTAACAGTTGCAAGTGATTTTTGCGGGGTCTACGTGATGAATGAAGGGTGCAACTGGTATCACATAGAATTACAAAATTTATGGATTTGGTTAAGAGAGCAAAGATGGCTGAACAAGTACTGGGTTTTGACAAAAAAGCCTGAAAATACTCGCTCGATTGGGAAACGTACTGGAGCTACTAGTTCAAACCTGTAACCCAAAAGATCAAAAGAATCTCATGGTAGTTGGAGATCGAGTTTTAAATCAGACAGGGGTGATAGAAATTATGGAAGACAGATGTCAGTTTCCACTGGTAGTGTACAAAATTCATCTCGAAATATTGAAATACGGATTGTGAAAATTGTGCGAAAAAGCACCGAGGTGAGTGTTGGAAATTGACTCGAGGTTGTTTCCATTGCGGATCTACAGAGCACTTTGTTAGAGACTATCCAAAGAATAAAAATACTGCACCTGTTACATCTCAGGGATCTGTGTCTACTTCTATAGGTCGAGGATCAGGTAGAAGTGGTTCATTTTCCAGAGGTGATGCTAGAAGAGGAGTGATGTTGCTACTCAACAATCAGAAGCCAGAGCACCAGCTCGAGCATATGTTGTAAGGACTCGTGAAGAGGGTGATGCACATGATGTGGTGACAGGTATATTTTTATTGCATTCAGAACCTGTTTATGCTTTAATAGATTCGGGATCTTCACACTCATATGTTAATACAAAATTGATTGAGTCGAGAAATTTAAAATCTGAAATGTCTAGAATATCAATAGCGGTGTCTAGTCTATTGGGCAAACTATGCTAGTGAATCAAGTATGTCGAAGATGTCCATTAATGATACAAAATAGAACCTCTCTGTTGATTTATTGATAATGCCATTTGGTGATTTTGATATAATTCTGGGAATGGACTAGCTATTTGAGCATGAGGTGATTTTAGATTGTTATAAAAAGAAGTTTATTATTCAAAGTGAAAACGGGGATAAGATTGAAGTGAATGGTATTCGAACCAGTGGGTCAACTCGTATTATTTCAGTGATTCAGGATAATATTCATCAGGGTTGTACAGCTTCTCTAGCTTATGTTATCAATTTAGATTTCGTTGAAAGTCAATGCAGTAAAATTCGGACTGTTTGTAAATTTCCTGATGTTTTTCCTAAAGAATTACTAGGATTACCACCAGATCGGGAGGTTGAATTTGCAATTGAAGTATAAACCAGTACAACTCTGATATCAACACCCCTGTATTATATGTCACCTACAGAGCTAAAAGAATTGAAGGTGCAATTTAGGACTTACTGGATTGAGGATTTATACGTCCTAGTATTTCACCTTGGGGAGCTCCAATGCTGTTTGTTCAAAGGAAAGATAGTTTAATGCAGTTGTGTATTGATTATAGGCAATTGAATAAGGTGACAATCAAGAATCGATACCCGTTACCTCGTATTGATGATCTATTTGACCAGTTGAAAGGAGCTTCTGTCTTTCAAAGATTGATTTAAGATTGGGTTACTATCAGTTGAAAGTGAAAAAAGTGATGTACCAAAGACAGCATTTCGTACAAGGTATAGTCATTATGAATTTTTAGTAATGCCTTTCGGATTAACAAATGCTCCAACAGCTTTTATGGATCTTCTGAATTGCATTTTTTTGCAATATTTGGATCAGTTTGTGGTGGTTTTCATTGATGATATTCTAGTTTATTCGAAGCCTGAATCTGAACATGAGCAGCATCTCAGAATTATTTTGCAAATATTACGGGAGAAACAGTTATACGGGAAGCTATGAAAATGTGAATTTTGGTTATCAGAGGTTGTATTTTTGGGACATGTTTTTTCAGGAGATGGAATTAGAGTTGATCTGAAGAAAATTGAAGCAATTGTTTAGTGGAAAGCACCAAGAAATGTGTCAGAAGTATGTAGTTTTCTGGGATTGGCTAGTTACTACCAAATATTTGTAAATGGATTTTCAAAAATAGCTTTTCCGATGACAAAGTTATTGCAAAAGAATGTTCCATTTGTCTGGGATGATCAGTGTAACACCCCGCACCCACGACCAATACTGGGTCTGGATACGAGACATTACTATGCTTGAACTCACTGAAACATGTATTTATGGGCTATAAAATTTCGTTCCAACTTAAAAACTTCTGTTTCTTAGTCAACACATATAACAAGGGCCTACGAGGCCTTTAACTCATGTCAGAAAACTTTCGGAATTAAAATCAAATAACTCATTTTTGAAGCAGGGTTTACACGCCCGTGTGACTTGGAACACGCCCATGCCCTTAAGCACGCCTATGCGCTCAAACTGTGTAAGGCTACTGACTATTTCCATATAGCTTAGACAAGCCCGTGTCTATCAACCGTGGGAGGTTACTGACTAATTTCACACGGCCATGTCACGCCCGTGGGCTTAGACCGTGTGCTAATCCTTGATATACTAACTAAATCAACACGGTCTGGGAACACGCCCATGTCCAAACCATGTGTCTTACACGACACACACACACACACGTGGGATTTGCCCGTGGCCTATTCTGATTAATAATACTAAGGTCCAGGGTTAGCACGGTCTTGACACACGCCCATGTGTCAAACCGTATGGGCACTTACAGGCTATTTACCAAGCCATTAGCCACCCTGAAATAAAGATCATAACCATACACGATTCAACGATGCAATAACAACCCAATTTTATGAATAATACTACATGCTTCATTGATCTCAATAAACATACATGCTTAATCAAATTTGGCCAATCACTTAGCCATATACAAAAGAATAATAAACTTGATAGCCTTTACAGAGGCCCTTCTTAAAACATGTTCACAAATGAATGTTTCCTATGCATGCCATACTTAGTAAAGTAACTTGGCTATACCAAAATAAGAGTTGATAGTGTGTTGCAAGCTTCAACTTTATTGATTCACGAGTTAGCTTGGCGGGACTACATAAAAAGAAAGAATCATAACGTAAGCATATAGCTTAGTAAGTTTGCATGTAACAACTCTTAGCATCATCATTGCTCTATATAAACCATTTCACATAAACAATGGTATCATGAATTTCAGCTAAAGCTTACTTATATAGATTCTTACATGTCTCATGACACTTACTATTATCATACTTGTAAGGTAACCATGATACATGTATCACTTGATCACATTAATCAGTATACTATAATAACAATAATCCTAATATCAACTTTTTCATTCACAACATGAATAATACTTAACTTCATCTAACTTCATCTTGATTCTAACTTTACTTTCTTAGCTTTCTTGCTATCTTCTTTTAGCTTACTCATTTGCCCGATGAATTTCTGTGAATAACTGAGGATACTAAATCTCTTCCCACATAATATGATTCCAAAGCCATATCCTAGACATGGTCTTACATAGGTTATCTCATCTTGGTTTCAAAGCCATGTCTTGACATGGACTTATATGAAGTCTTGCTCTTGACAACATACTCAATGCCAAGCTTGAGTCCTTGGACTTACATGATAACTTGCTTGCTAACTTGATCAATGCCAAGCTTGCCTTGGACTTACATGATAACTTGATCAATGCCAAGCTTGCCTTGGACTTACATGATAACTTGATCAATGCCAAGCTTGCCTTGGACTTACATGATAACTTGATCAATGCCAAGCTTGCTTTGGACTTACATGATAACTTGATCAATGCCAAGCTTGCATTGGACTTACATGATAACTTGCTTGTACTTATCATCATGATTTCTTGCTTGAACATAACATGATCATTTCATACAATTATTGTACATTATGTTAAGCAATTTAATGATAATAATAATCATAAAGCTTAGAAATCATACAAACTTACCTCAATATACAAAATGTATGTAGATGTGCAATTTAGTTCTCGACTTTGTTCTTATCGCAGTTTCGATCCGGGCTTCATTTTTCTTGATCTATAATCATAAATAGATCATTTAATAACCATATTGACTAAATTGACTTATAACTCATACTTTGGCAAAATTACTATTTTGCCCTTATACTTTCTAATATTTGCACTTTTGCCCCAATTCTCGTAAAATGATTTTCATGCAACTTTCTAAACTTCATGCTCAACTGAATCATTTTCTCTTCTATAACAATCATCAATTCTCACTATTTCTAGTAGGTATGACCAATTTTATAAGCTGTACAAAATGGTCCCTACTACCATTTTCATGAAATTCATTAAGGAAAAGATGTTTATCTAACATCAAACTCTCTTAAACTTCCATAAAACATCATTTAACAAGCATGTCATTCAAGGGTAGATTTTTTGAACATGCATCTTAGCTCATTTTATAGCTAAAATTAGCTAATTCATAATCTGAACTTCAAAAATACGAAGAATATTAAAAACAGGGCTAAGATGAACTTACTATGAGCTTGAAAAAAATGAAGAACCCTAGCTATAGTGTCTCCCAATTTTCGGCAGCAACAAGGAAGAAGATGAGTGAATTTTTCTCATATTTATCCTATTTTAATCACTAATGAGGCCAAATGACCAAAATGCCATTCCTCTTAAAAATTTCCATAATAGTCTCTTAAGGCCAATTTTGTCCAAAAATTAAATTTTGGGAAAATTGCTATTTAAGGGCTCATAATTATTATTCTAAAGCTATTTCATGCAAAAAGCTTCTAGAAACTCATATATTGCAATTTTTGCAATTTAGTCCTTTTTGGACCAATTGACCTCAACTTAATAAAATTGCTTAACAAAACTTTCATACTAACGTGCAAACACGACATAAACTTGAAAAACTCATAATTTCACCTCGGGTTCGTGGCCTCGCACCACTATCCCGACTAGGCCCTAAATCGAGTGTTACAATTCTCCCCCTTAGGGATTTTCGTCCTCGAAAATCTTACCAGCAAAAAGGTTTGGATAATGATTTCTCATACTCTCCTTTGATTCCCATGTAGCTTCTTTGATTCCGTTCCTTTTCCACAATACCTTTACTAAGGAAATACTCTCATTTCTTAGTTGCTTAACTTCCCAAGCCAAAATCTTGACTGGTTCTTCACCATAAGTCATGTTGGGACGAATCTCTATTTCCGAAGGGGTAATTACATGCGAAGGGTCTGATCTGTAGCGTCGTAACATTGACACATTAAACACATCATTTATCTTCTCTAATTCAGAGGGAAAAGCCAAATGGTAAGCTAGCGGTCCAACTCTCTCAATAATCTCGTAGGGTCCAATAAAATGTGGACTTAATTTGCCTTTACGGCCAAATCTGAGAACTTTTCTCTATGGTGATACTTTCAAAAAGACTTTATCCCCAACTTGGTACTCGATCTCTTTTCTCTTTAAATTCGAATAGGATTTCTGTCTGTCTGAGGCAGCTTTTAAACATTCTCTAATCACTTTCACTTTCTCTTCAGCTTCTTTAACAAAACCAACCCCGTGAATTTGGTTCTCTTTAAGTTCAGTCCAAAACAAAGGAGTTCTGCACTTACGCCCATATAGGGCCTATAGGCGAATTCTACCAATGGGAGAAACTTTTCCCAACTGCCTTGGAATTCCAAAACACAACATCTGAGCATGTCCTCGAGTACTTGAATTAACCTTTCTGACTGACCGTCAGTTTAAGGGTGAAAAGCTATGCTAAAACTCAATTTTGTACCTAAAGCTTCTTGCAGCTTCTTCTAGAATCTTGATGTGAATCTCGGATCTCTATCTGATATGATAGATAAGGGAACTCCGTGAAGTCTTACTATTTTTGAAAAATACAAGTTTGCCAACTTATCTAGGGAGTAATCCACTCATACAGGTATAAAGTGGGCTGACTTCATGAGTCTATCAACCACTACCCAAACAGCATCTTTCTTACTCGAAGACAACGGTAAACCCGTTACGAAATCCATGGTGATACAGTCCTATTTCCACTCGGGGACCAAGATGGGCTGAAGCAAACCTGAAGGTACTTGGTGCTCAGCTTTTACTTGCTGACAAATCATGCACTTGGAAACAAATTCTAAAATGTCTTTCTTCATTTTCAGCCACCAATACTGTTGCTTTAGATCATTATACATCTTGGTGCTACCCGGATGTACAGATAAACACCCATGATGTGCTTCATACAAAATTCTCTGTATAAGCTCCTCTTTTCTTGGCACACAAACTCTATCTCTAAACATTAAATATCCATTAGTTAATCCGAAAGTCAGATTCAGCACCTGACTCGCACTGAGCTCTCTTAACTTGTAACTCACTATATTCTTTCTGAGCTTCAAAAATCTCTTGAAGAAACATTGGTCTAGCTCTTAACTCAGCTAAAATGGAGCCATTGTCGGATAAGGATATCCTTGAATTCAATGCTCTTAAAAAATAGAGATTTCCTGCTCAAAGCATCGGTGACTACATTCGCCTTTCCTGAATGGTAGTCGATGACCAACTCATAGTCTTTTATCAACTCTAACCATATTATTTGTCTTAAGTTCAACTCTTTCTGCCTCATCAAGTACTTCAAACTTTTGTGATCGGTGAAAATCTGACATCGTTCACCGTATAAATGGTGTCTCCAGATCTTCAATGCGAGGACTATGGCGGCCAATTCTAGGTCATGCGTCGGATAATTCTTCTCATTAGGTTTTAACTGTCTTGAGGCATAAGCAATCACTTTGCCTTCTTGCATGAGTACATAGCCCAATCGATTTAAGGATGCATCGCATTTAAGGATGCATTGCTGTAGACTACAAATTCTTTCCCTGATTCGAGTTGTACTAAAACTGGATCTTCTGTCAGCATTGCTTTCAACTTCTCAAAACTTTGTTGCCATCTTTCTGACCACTCAAATATTATGTTCTTCTGTAAGTCATCGGGGTTGCAATCATAGAAAACCTCTTGACAAATCGTCTATAGTAGCCAGCTAGGCCCAGAAAACTTCTAATCTCAGTGATGTTCTTCGGTGGTTTCCAGTCTATTATAGCTGAGATCTTACTTGGATCTACTCAGACTCTATCTCTCGAGACAATATGTCACAGGAATCCCACTTCCTTGAGCCAAAACTCACTTTTACTGAATTTGGCATATAACTAATTTTCTCGAAGAGTCTGTAAAACCATCCATAGATGATGAGTATGTTCATTCTCATCTCGGGAATAAATCAATATGTTGTCAATAAAAATGACTACAAACTTGTCAAGGTATGGTCTAAAAATGTGGTTCATTAAGTCCATGAATACCGCAGGAGCATTGGTCAACCCAAAGGGCATGACTAAAAATTCATAATGCCCATATCTTGTTCGAAAGGCAGTCTTAGATACATCTGAATCATTCATTCTCAACTGGTAGTACCCTGATCTCAAGTCTATTTTGGAGAATACAGTCGCTCCTCTCAATTGATCAAACAAATCATCGATCCTAGGCAATGGATACTTGTTCTTTACTGTCACTTTATTAAGCTGACTGTAATCAATGCATAATCTCATGGTGCCATCTTTCTTTTTCACAAACAAAATCGGAGCGCCCTATGGTGAACAACTTGATCTTGCAAAGCCTTTGTCTGTCAACTCTTGCAACTGTAACTTCAACTCTTTCAACTCTGTTGGAGCTATTCTATAAGGAGTAATGGATATTGGTACAGTACCGGGAGTTAGGTGAATGCTGAACTCAACTTTTCTAACTGGTGGTAATCCTGGTAATTCTTCAGGAAAAACATCCACATACTCACATACTATCAGCACTGATTCAATCTTTAACTCTGTCTCTTTATCATTCAATACAAAGGCCAAAAATGCCTCATACCCTTTTCTTAGATATCTCTACGCCATCATATGAGAAATTATTATTGACGATCTACCTTGCTTATCTGATTCTACATGACGAGTATCCCCATTCTCACATCTCATCTTGATGTATTTCTTCCTACAATTTACAATCACATTATGAGTATTCAACCAGTCCATACCAAGAATGAGGTCGAATTCATCAAATGGTAACAACATAAGATTTGCTTTAAAGCAATGACCTCTAATCATTAATGGACAATCTTTACAAACTTTATCAACTAACATACTCTTGCCTAAAGGATTAGACACCTTAATCACAAATTTTGTGGTATCTATAGGCACACCCAAACCGGTACTAATTTCATGCAAATGTAAGAGTGTGTGGATCCGGGTCTATTAAAGTAATAACTTAGGTATTGTAAAGAGAAAAGGTACCGTAATAACATCGGGGAAGATGCCTCTTCAGTCCGAATGGCATAAGTCCTTCTGAGCGCTCTACCCTTGGGTCTCATGACTGCTCTCTGCAGGTTACCTCTTCCACTTGCCCCATTTCCCGGGTTCCTCTGCGGTCTCCCTCTGACCATACTCCCAGATCTCGGGTTTTGAGTTCTCTCTTCTTTAGTCATCTCTGTACAATCCTTTATGAAATGGTCTTGGGAACCACATCTACAACATGCGTTTTTATGTGCTCGGCATTCTCCCAAATGGCGTCTGCCACGTTATGGACATTCAGGTCTGTCAGGTCTAAAATTCCCAACAATTGCAACTGAAGTCGTCTGTGCTTTATTTCCCAAATACTGCTTACTCTTGTCTTTTCTTGAAAATCCAATGGAAGTAGCTGATCGAGTAGAAAAATCTCTTGACTTCTTGGATGACGATTGGATTGACTTGTTCCACTATCTCTTTCTAGAATCACGAGACTCCATTTCAAATTTCTTCTTCTCTTTTACTAGTTCTTCAACTTTGCAAGCCCTTTCCACTAGCACAATGAATTTTTTTAATTCGAGGATAGCAACAACCAGCTTAATGTCCTGACTTAAACCATCTTCAAACCTTTTACTCATAATGGCCTCAGTGGACACACATTCGCGAGCGTACTTGTTGAGTCATCGAACTCTCGCTCATAATCAGTTACTGACATCTTACCTTGCTTCAGCCCTAGAAATTCTTTCCTCTTCTGGTCTACAAACCATACCTCGTGCATAATGGCTCAATCTTAAAAATTCAGCCTCATACTTGGCCACTAATTGGTCTCCCTGAGTGAGGTTCAGAAACTCACACCTTCGAACATTGATGTAACTTGCTCCCATATACTTCCTTTGGAAGGCAGACTTAAAGAACTCCCAAGACAGACGATCAAGCTGAGTGCCCTTCTTAACTATCAGCCACCATTGATAGGCCTCATCATGAAGCAATGAGACAGCACCCTTCATTTCTGTTCAGGGGTACAGTCTAAATCATAATAGCCTCAATCCAGCATTCAGCCACATTAGGGGCGACTCTAGTGACACCTCTAAAAAGTTTAGCTCCATTGGACTGGAGTAGTTCCGTAACCGACCCACGGCCCCCAGATCCAGTGTTGAGCCTAGCAACCCTCTCTAGTATCCTTAACATAGCTTGGGACAATGTAGCATCCCCAGCCATGCAATCTTGAGACCCAGTCTTAGTAGTAGGTGACACTAGCGTCTCACTCGTATCTAGGTTCGGCATGCTACCCAGATAAGAGGACTCAACTTGAGGCCCCCTACGGCCTTTACCTCGACCTCTAATGCCACGTCCATGGATACCTCATACGCTCATTTCTATTCAGATTTATCTGCATTACGAATTTTATGAATCAGTTATAGTTTCAGTATTTACTAACAGATGTTTTATGTAAAGCCATATCATAAATTCAGACTTTGTTTTCGCAAGTACGGTCTCTATCGGTTTTAGTTTCACTACAATTTTAGTATACACTAACTAGAGTGTTTTCAGAACAGACTATCTATAATATCATAACATTTTATCAGAATACTTACAAGATCGGCGCCAAAGACTCGGTGTACCATATTCTCAGTCAAATCAATTCAAATTATTTGAAAATTAGTTCTTAAAAACCAAGTTTTAAAACTCAAAATCCACAGCTCAGTTTAGTAACCTGGCTCTGATACCACTAAATGTAACATCCCAAACCCAGCCTAGACGTTATGGCCGAATCTGGTGATGTCACATGGAATGGGATTTCAAATCAAATTTATCAAGTTAAGACCGTTTCCGTTTATTAGCTTCTATTTATCCCTCGTCAATTCCAAAATTATCTTCTCATTAATTTGATAGTTGAAAAATATATTCTGTAGTGGAAGTTTTTAAAACCGTGATATTTAAATAAAACCATTCACGTTTAGGAAAATGTTACTTTTAATTAAACCGAGTTTCTATTGAGTTTTGCAGTTTAAAAGTCCATGAATACAGTTAAAATCCAAAATAAAGGCAAACAGTCCAAAAGTCCCCAATTACATCAAAAATACCTCAAACAAAATAGGAAATAAAAACCATAAATGAATTTAAAGCAGTTCAATAGACATGTGGTTACCGTTGAGTCCTCCGCCGTATCGATCCGTCTAAGTTGGGGATTACTTATACAGTTAAAATAGAAAGGGGTGAGTTTACATAAACTCAGTGTGTAATCCCCACAGAAGACATGCATCCAATCAAACAACAATTAGCAGTCAAATGCAGTCTAGGTCTTAAGCCCATTACAAATTCAGATGCAATTTAGGCCTTAGCCCATTCAGATACAGTTTTAGATATAATTTAGGGTCTTAGCCCATCTCAGATACAGTATGCACACAGTAACAAAAATAAATATCTTACCCATCATCCTCTACACAGCATCTCTGACCATCCCTACACACCATGTGGGGTTTAAAACACCCACCCAGCCCTACACACCAAGTCGTACCGAATGTTGCACATATCAGTAATATTGCAACTAAGCTGCTAGATAATAGGCGTGAAAGCCTTTCAGTACACTTCTTCCAATAATCAATCATCCCACCTCAATGCAGATGCAACTAAACATGCTTAATGCAGACATACAAAAATACATGCTTACATACTAAAATTCAGTTATCAGTCATACATACGGATCAGTAAACATGCATAAATTTAACATGATCCATACAAACATTATATACTCAGGTCACACGATTTAGGGTCTAAGTAGCGCTTACCAACCTTAAGTAGGTTCACAGTCGACTTGGGCGACCGGTGCAACCCTAGGAAACATTTTAGCTAAATGGGCCCACACGCCCATGTGGTTTGCCTGTGTGGATCACACAGCCTGGCCCAGATATCACACGCCCTTGTGGCGTGTCCATGTAGGCCCACACGCCCAGTTTGGTTTAGCCCATGTGCCCCACACGGCCATCACATGGTCGTGTCTTGAGCAAGGCTTGGCCTTCGTCGATCACACGGTCGTGTTATCGCACACGGCCTGCCACACTGGTGACCGTCGACAATGGCCTTTTTTGGCTTTTGTTGAAAGCTCGATTCTGCGTTTCGAATACACACCTGGTATCGTTTCGCTGCAAAAACACTCCCGAGCACTCCTAGACCTAAAAACTGACAAACCAACACTTAAAGTCAGACTTAACTCACGAGTAACTCGTAACTACGAACCCAATACCAAAATCCAACACTTACTCTAATACCCCGACAATTCGATTATGACTCTGAACGAGAAAAGCCCTTACTCTCCTGATTTACTGCTGTCAAACACAAGTACAACATCAACCAAATTTCAACGAAACCAAATGGATTAAACAAAGCAAAACACACTACCACTTACCAAATGAATAATGTAACGAGTCAGAAATTCGCAACAAGGAAGCACAATTTGTCAAAAAAGTATATAAAAAGAAAGAAAAGAAAATATTTCATTTGGGAAGGAAATAAAGAAAACAGCAGAGGGGGAAAGAGAGGGAAATAACGTGAAAAGCTGGCAGAATTTTTGGGGAATTTGAAAATAAAAATAAAATCTATTATCCCTAAATCCCTCAAATCTCTCCCACTAAACCCACCACATCAAAACCAGCATAGAATTTCGGTTCAACCAGAACTCTCACCGATAACAGAGCAAAAATAATCTCCCACGCTTGCTTAGGGATTCGAACTCAGGACCTCCAGCACTCCAACACCCTTACCACTCAAACTAGCAAACTCATTCTAATATGGGATTACAGACAATTTAATATAAGCCCGCAGATCCAGGATAAAGCTTAATTCCAAAAAGAAGCAAAATTTGCTAAAGCTAAGACTTGAACTTGGAGCCCCACACACTTACCCAGAACACATAACCACTGAAACATATACACATAACCAGGATAAAGCAGCCTCATCGATCAGAGTCTTAGGTGACAGCCACTTTGATTTGGGTTTAATCTTTCTTTTCTTCGATTTAAACTGAAAATGTTTGCTATGTGTTCTTTGTTCTTGTTTACAAAAATGTTAGCTTAATTTTATTTAAGCTAGAATGATTGCTTTAATTAAATAATATTTATTTGATTTATTCTTATAATGTTTGTACCTCAATTGATCATGTTTTCAATTAAAATCAAGTGTTTATTTCATTCATACGTAATTGAAATGCACGTGAATTAGCTGAGTTATCCTAACCAGATGACGGCTAGTAGACACATAATTGAAATGTGCATGCTCAATTTAGATCCTAATCCAATTAAATTGTAGGTTGCATAACAACTCTAACCAAACTCTGTTATCTGCATAGTTTTTAGATTTATGTGATTAAACTGTTTCAAACCTAACATGTCCCTGTTACCTCACACGAATGCTAAGAAACCCTTAGTAAAAAAGGGTCAATAAAATGCATATTTACTAAGTAAAGGATTCCGAAAGGACCTAATATGGTTTCCAAACTCATAAAAGATCAAGTTTCCATGGAATGTTTTTCTGAATGTTATTAAGCATGTTGATAATAAATTCAATTTAATTAAAGTAATTGTCCTAATGTTATAATTGTTGCAAATTGTGTTTAATTTTGCTAAATTTTATTTCATTCATATAGTTGCATATTTAGGATAATTTGCATTAGGGATCATTGCATTTAGTTTAATATATTTAATGTTAATCATCACTTCTTAACCATATTGTGTTTCTATTTGCCAAGTTGTTAATATAATTTTACAATTAAGTGATTTAACACAAATACAATCCCTATGGAGACGATAACTCGATACTTACTTATTACTTGATAACGACTGTGTACACTTGCACAAACCTACGCTTTACATGTGGCAAGGCCATGTGAATCACATGGCTGAGACACAAACCCGTGTGGACATTCGAAATAGGGACACATGGCCGTATCCCAGCCCGTGTCTGTGCCCGTGTAATTCTCTAACTTGGGTCACACGGCCAAGCCACACGCCCATGTACCAGGCAGTGTAAAACTCAAAATGGCTTCACACGCCCGTGTGGCTGACGTGTGCTAGGTCGTGTAACTTTTGAAAAGTAACCTTTAAAACCTACAAGAGACACATGACCATGTCGCATGGCCATGTGTCACACACAACTGAGACACACGCATGTGTCTTAGGCCGTGTGGACAAGAAATAGGCCAAATATAAGCCATTCCTTTCACCCGATTCAATACAAGGCATTTGCACATATGACCAGGGTATCAAAATAGGTTCAAACATGTATAAAATGATCAATTTCAAATGTTCAAATTCCATTCAACCAATATGCCATATAGGCACCTCAAACACATACATTAAACATACCTAAACATGTGCATATTTAACCATTTATCAACTAACTTATTCTCATACCAAAACATATCTCAATTGACACATACGAACCTTACCATATTGGATTCATGCCATATCAAAATAACTTTACCATTTGGTCCACTTCTCACATGCATCAAAACCATCTAAATGACACCAATTTAGCCATAACCAAATGGTTCCAATAACCAACATATAAACATACTATATTTCAATCATGCACATCTATTCAAACCTTTCTGAAGCATACCATAACTTGACCATGTTGTGGTCAATTCATCACCTACCATTTTAGCTATTAAAACATGCATTAATACATTGTCAAAATAACACACATCAATAAAACATTAAAAGTACCAAGGTTACACCAACCACAATGACATATATATGCCAAACTCATCAACTAACATGAACCACAAGTCCACCTATACATGCCAATATAACTTTGATTAAAACATCAAAATCTACCAATATAACCGCTAGATAGTGCAATAGATCTCTGACGAGTTTCCAAACTGATCGACCTTCCGATAATCTGCAAAGTAAGAGAAACATGGCTACGTAAGCAATGAATGCTTCGTAAGCTTGCATAATCTTTAAACATAACTTTCCATTTCAAATATGGACTTTATAAGTCATGAATAACCCTATACCAATGCTTAATGATTTATCAAACTACATAACTATCATCTCACAAATGAATAGGTTCATTAACATCTCGAATACATTCCATTTAATATAACAGGGTCTTATAAGTTGAATTACATAATCATCAACCTTTTCTTAAAAAATGAACCATCTCACTTACTTACTTACTATTCCATTACTTACCAAAAGTTTAATTACGTTACCAATTCACGAATTAGTGTACTTATTCATGACATAAGTCAATCGCATATAGCATAAGTAAATTTCTTCCTTACAAGTAAGTTCTTTAACTCAATAGTCCTTTTATTTCATCATATTACATCTCTACTATGAACTTACCATTTCATTTCCTATTCTCACTCATTTCATTTGCATCACATGTAAGACATAAACATGTACATCAACTATAGCCACGAGCTAGTAAATTTAAACATAACTCTTCTGAAACCAACTACACGATAAACCATTTCATGAGAAATTATATACTTTGATTCTTGCTACTCTTTCATGCACATAAGCATCTTTTCATTTGATCGCTTACCAATTCAATGCATATCTTTAAAACTAACATAATACAATCCAACCAATAGCTTGGCACAAGCCTAAGCATCATTAACAACACATATTAATGCATCAATTCATAATTCACTTGAATAACATAAGATAAGTCATTAAACATAAATAACCTCACTTGAAATCATTAATTCCATGAACATAGTTATACTTTCATTTAACATTTCCTTTCCATCCCTTTCCATAGTTTTCATAATATAAGTCATTTGAATACTTCTCATTCCTTCCCTTTTCATGCCCATTGAACCACTTAGGATAACATCAAATACACGGGAAAACTCACACTAAGTATAGGCGTAGCTCACACGAGCTGTAAAATGGGCTTGCTCACACGAGCTGATGGTCTGAAAGTAAGCTACACGATGCTGCTCACACAAGCTGATGAGTATCTGTAACTAATTCCGAACCTCAGCCATCAGTAGGACAATCAGGACCAACACCTAAAATATGGTAACCTGAGTCTGCTCACACAATTTGACGGTCAAAATGTAGCTACACGATGCCCCTCACACAAGATGACGAGTATCCACAACATATATCGGAACTTAGTCATCGCCAGGACTTTCAGGACCAACACACAAATCACAGTAACCCTAATGGCATGTCATTTGTATCCTATATATTCCTAATGTAACATCCTAAAATTTGAGTATTTAATTGATGCATGTTTTAATGCTTAACTTGAGTATAATAAAAGTTTTCATGTTTAGTATGGTCTTGAGAAGACTTGAGAACTATTCAGAATTAGAATAAATTTTAGTAAGGAGTATTTAATTGAAGTGGATCACGTGACCTTGAGGTTTAAGTAAAATTAAGTGTTAAAAACTAGCACAAGAGAAGCTAGTAGCAAGGTGGAGTTGGCGCATGCATGTTTGCTTGAGGGGAGGGTTCGAATCTCCTAGCATACAAGTTGAAGCTTTTATTTTTGCTTTTCCTTACCAAGTGTCGGTCATGGATAAGGATTGATGAGCTGGATTAATTTTTTTTATGGCAAGAAGATCACGGGAATAAGGCAAGTGATAACTTAGGGAAAGGAATCATGTGGAAAAAGGCATGTAAGGGGGACATAAGGCTTAAAACAAGGGCTCTGTTTTGGAAAGCTTTGAATGGCTAATTGTCCATGAACTTGGATGGTTTTAGGGGCTAGGGGGGATGGCCGAATTTTTTGTTAGCATTGGGTAAGGTAGATGCTAGCTTTGGTCATTTTCATTTTGGCATTTTGGTGTATCAATAGCTTTCTCTCCAAAATCTTTCTCTCCAAACTTATTCCCTAGCCGAATATGTCTTGAACAATAGGTAAAATTTTGTTTTGTTTTGGCCATTTCATTTTGACCATTTCGATATTACCTTACTTTCTCCCAAAAATCTTTTTCTCTTTGTGCCGAAACCATACATTCTTGAAGGGCATTTTCTTTTCTTTTTCTTTTCACCCTTGCCGAATGTACCATTGTCTTAACCACTATTTCTTCATTTTTCTTTTACCATTGATAAAAGAATTATAAACCTATCATCTTCTTTCTTTTTCTTTCTCTTTTCTCTCTTGGAAACCGAATCAACATCATCTCTTTCTTTCATCTCTCATAGCCGAATGTTGCTAAGCACTATCTCCTTCAGTTTTTCCTTCATAACCAAATCTTCTTTCTACTCACAACTTAATCAATCGGTAAGTGGCTAGTATAATATTTTGGAATTCGTTATTATTTTATGCTAATCTTGTGGTGTGAGATGATATTTTGGATTGAGATCATCATCATACCATATCTGATTTCAACCTTTTCTCTATCATAGAAATTTAGCAGAGGGCCGAAACTCAAGTGTTCATAAATATCATGGATCGTTGAAATCGGATTTAAAGTGTTAAAGGTAAAGGATTTTCAAGGTAAATCGATTGCACTTTCAAGTCTTTAGTTTTAAGATTTTCGAAAAATATTGTTAAGACTAATGATTCCTTGTCTTTGAAGACAATCAAAATAGGGACGAAAAGGGTAGTAAATAGTGTTCGAAAGAGGGGTGGTTCTATTAATCCCCCTAAGTTTAAGAGAAGGACTGTTTCAGGAATCCGAGATTTTCCACTGGATTATGGACCTTCATCCGGCGAAAAATAATTATTCAAAGTCGTACATACTCCCGAACCACTGTTTACTCAGGGTATTGAACCTTTGATCGGAGAGAGATTGCAAATAGTGGTTGTTCGAGATTTCGAGGGTAAGATCTAGATCGCTCAATATTAGAATAGTTTAATATTAAATTTTAGTGTTCTAATCCTTCGTAATGTGTGTTTAGATATCGACGAAGCGAGAGAGTGTAGTTCTCACAAGATGTCGTGTGTAATTTCACACTATATCTCATGGGTTAAATGACTATACAATTATTAAAGTTGGATTAAAAATCGCAAAGTTGGTGAAATCGAAAAATATGGTATTATTGACACTTTAGTGTTAAGATTGTGAAATCGGTATTAAGATCGTGAAAATTTTGGAAATCGCCCTTAATGGCTAAAACATTAATAAGTGATAAATTTGGGTCATATATGTGATATTTGGAAAATTTGGGCCATATATGTGATAATTGATAAATTTGGGCCATATGTGATATTTGATAAATTTGGGCCATATATGTGATATTTGGCAAATTTGGGCCATATGTGATATTTGATAAATATGGGCCATATATGTGATATTTGGAAAATATGGGCCATATATGATATTTGATAAATTTGGGCCATATATGTGATATTTTGCAACTTTGGGCCATTGTGATATTTGATAAATTTGGGCCATATATGTGATATTTGGTAAATTTGGGCCATATATGTGATATTTGGCAAATATGGGTCATATGTGATATTTGATAAATTTGGGCCATATATGTGATATTTGGAAAATTTGGGTCATATATGTGATATTTGGTAAATTTGGGTCATATATGTGATATTTGGTAAATTTGGGCCATATGTGATATTTGAGAATTTGGGCCATATGTGATAATCGATAAATGGGCCTTAAGTGAAAATTGATAATTGGGCCATTTATGATAATGGATAAATGGGCTATATGTGAAATGTGTTTTAATGGGCCAAAATTCATAAATTATAATATGGTTTTCTTTACAAATATTTTCTAATGCATAAACATGATTGCATGGGTTGGGATCAATGATGAAGAGAAGAAATGCTTAATGCCAGAATTCTAGATAGGTGACTCTGTCACAATGGCCGTTGCCCAAAATCTAGATCAGTGGTTTTACCACAATTATTTAAATGGCCGTTGCCACAAATATGATATTGGGCTTAAAGCCTACTTCGATGTGTTGGCGGGGTGGGTGACTAAAGCTCCCAGGTGTCTTTGGTTGGAGTGCGGGTTGTGTAGCGGTTGGAAATCTAGGTTTGCTTTTGGGAATTGCATATCATTTGCATTATTATTTTTAAATGCTAAATTATATTTTTTTATATATTTTGAATGGGCTTAGGCCCAAATAAGTGTTTAAATGGTCTTGGCCCAGTGGACTATGGTAAGTGAGTTACACACTGAGTTGTAAGCAACTCACCCCATTTTTTTTACCCCTCTCAGGTAATAAAAATTGATGGAGACTTGGGTTGGATATGACTTCGTGGGGAGGCTATATTACAAATGGTGGTTTATAAAACTTTGAGACTTCTTTTATGATTTTTATTAAGTGTTGTTTTTAATGGTGATGTAATAAGGCCTTTTTAATTATGGATTTTATTATATGGATGGATTTATTATGTTTTAGTTTTATTAAGTTGGATTGATTTAGTTTTTTTTAAACGTTTTCTATAACTCTCGTATAAATAAAAGTTTTTCTTAACTAGAAACTTAGAAAATTCTTTTAAAACTTTTCGATGAAATATTTAGACTAAATAAGTCCAAAATTTTTATCAAATACTTCTTTATATATCAAACGACAAATTCTTGTGTTTTTAATTATGGTTTTCAATGAACTTTGATTTTTCGATAAAGTCACTCTCTTAATTGTTTTGAAATTTGATTTCTACAATGTTAAATGTTTTTGAATGTTCGTTAAACTTGTGTGGCATGCCAAAATCCGGGCTTAATGCATAGGCCGGGTTTGGGGTGTTACCTTTTACGGTATCAGAGCCAAGTTTCAAAACTCAGCTGTGGTTTGGGTTCAACAATGATTTTTGATTAAAAACCACTTAAATTTCTAGATTTTATGTTTTAAAGGTAGTATGGCACCACGAGCATCTGACACCAAGTCAAGTAAGTATGTTCAGTAAGTATTTGTTTATTAAATGTTTATTATTGTGATAAGACCTAAGGAACACTCTAGAACTTCTAGTTTTAGGTGTTGAAAACGATAGAGATCGAGACTATAGGATGTGATGGCTAAAACAACCCTATCTCTTATATCTCATAAAATATCGTTAATAAACACTAAAATAATATTCTGATTCATAAACTTGTAATCAGATTAAAGCGAATTAGTCAATATCAGCAATAGAGGACGTGGTCGTGGACACGGTAGACGTGGCCGTGGTAGAGGACGAGGTGCTGCGTCTGAAGCGTCGGGTCACATACCGAAAATGGATGCACCTGCGTCATTCGAGAGTGAAACTGGATCTCATGACCATGCCAATGAGGATAATGCTTTGACTCAAGCAATGTTGCGAGTCTTAGAAAGAGTAGCTAGAGCTAGAACTGGGCCAGTAACTCGCGGATCAATATAGGAACGACTCAAGTCTAGTGGTGCAGAAGTTTTTAGAGGTGTCCCTAGTGTAGCTCCGAATGTGGTAGAATATTGGCCTGAGGCTGTAGAACGAATTATGGATGATTTGGAATGCACCGTCGAGCAGAAATTGAGAGGAGCCATGTCTTTGCTAAGAGACGAGGCGTATCAATGGTGGCTTACTGTCTGAGAAGGCACCGAGGCTGCATTCGTTAATTGGGATTTCTTTAAAGCTGCTTTCCAATGGAAGTACGTCGGGACAAGTTATGTAGATGCCCGAAGGAAAGAATTCCTGAATTTGGTTCAAGGAAGTAAGACTGTGGCAGCATACGAGGCAGAATTTCTTCGTTTGAGTCGTTATGCTCGTACCATAGTGCAGACTGATCATGAACGTTGTGTACGCTTTGAGGATGGACTGAATGATGAGTTGCGGGTACTGATAGCCCCACAACAAGTGCGAACTTTTACCTCGCTTGTAGAGAAAGCTAAGATAGCCGAAGGGGCTAAGAATTCAGAATGCCAGAATCGGAAAAAAGTAAGAGGCAAGATGGATTTTAAGTATTCTGGTTCTTCTAAAAGGTTTCAAAAGAGGCCACGAAATGATGAGCCAGTTCAAGTTGGGGCACCTGTGACTACCAATCATATTCGAGAATGTGCCGACTGTGGTAGACGACATCCCGGAGAATGTTAGAGGAAAACTGGAGCCTGTTTTAATTGTGGATCCAAGGATCATCAGTTTAAGAATTGTCCGTGACGGACTGAAACGACTCAGGAAGCTCGTAAACCTGAGGCTCAACCAACTAGAGGTACTCAGCAGCCACTAAGAGGTCGTGGACCAGGTCGTGGTGGTAATGGTAACGGACGTGGACAAGGTGCACCGGGTCAAGGTCATAGTGTTAGAGGTAACACGGAGGCAAGACAGCCGGGATTGGTCTTTGCTATCAGGCGTCGTGAGGACGGCGATACACCTGATGTGATAACTAGTACGTTCTTCATCTCTGATGTACCTGTTACTACTTTGATAGATATCGGATCTACCCACTCGTATGTTGTTAGTGCTATATCTGGGAACCTAAATATTAGATCTGGGATCACCTATAGAGAGATAACGTTAATTAGTCCTTTAGGACAGTCGGTAATAGTGAATAAATTATTCAGAGATGTGCCCTTAGAGATTCAAAGAGAGGTATTTCTAGTAGACTTGATGGAATTATCTTTCGCTGAGTTTGATCTCATTTTGGGCATGGATTGGTTGGTGAAGCATCGGGCGCAATTGAATTGTGTCGAAAAGCGGATGTCAATTAGGACTGTGGATGATGAGGAGATCATAATGATAGGCGAGCGAAAAAACTTTTTGGCAAATGTGGTATCTGCTTTGAAAGCAGAAAAGTTGGTGCGAAAAGGGAATACAGCATTCCTAGCATTCATCAGTGCTTTGGATGCCAAGGAATTATCGGTAGAAAGTGTGAGAACGGTGAAAGAATTTCTAGATGTCTTTCCCACAGAACTTCCGGGTCTACCTCCAGATCGAAAAGTAGAATTTAACATTGAGCTTTTACCCGGAACTGCTCTGGTGTCCATTGCTCTTTATAGAATGGCACCGAAGGAGTTAGCGGAGGTTAAAGCTCAAATTCAAGTATTGCTAGATCGAGGATTTATTCGACCAAGTGTGTCTCCGTGGGGAGCACCGATTTTGTTCGTCAAGAAGAAGGATGGGTCGATGCGTATGTGCATTGATTATAGGCAGTTGAATAAATTGACGATCAAGAATAAGTATCCATTGCCGAGAATCGATGACCTGTTTGATCAATTAAGAGGAGCTTCACTCTTTTCCAAGATTGATTTGAGATCGGGTTATCATCAACTCAAGGTGAAGGAGGCAGATATTCATAAGACGACATTTCGAACTCGTTATGGACATTATGAGTTTTTAGTGATGCCATTTGGTTTGACTAACGCACCAGCTGCATTTATGGACATGATGAACCGAGTCTTTCAGCCTTATTTAGACCGGTTCGTAGTAGTGTTCATAGATGACATTTTGGTATATTCGAGGAATGAAGAAGAGCATGACTCTCATCTGCGTACTGTGTTGCAAATTTTATGAGATAAGCAACTTTATGCCAAATTTAGTAAGTGTGAATTTTGGTTGAAGGAAGTGACTTTCTTGGGTCATGTAGTGTCAGCTGAAGGAATAAGAGTTGATCCTCGAAAGGTAGAGGCTGTGTTGGATTGGAAATCGCCAAAGTTAGTAGTTGAGAACCGAAGTTTTTTGGGTTTGGTTGGTTATTATAGACGCTTTGTTGAGGGGTTTTCATTGATTGCTGCACCCCTAACTAAGTTGTTGCGGAAGGAAGTGCTGTATGTATGGACCAATCAACAATAGGAAAGTTTCGAGAAACTAAAGAAGATTTTAACGGAAGTGCCAGTACTGATTCAACCAGAGGCCGAAAAAGAGTTTACTGTTTACTGTGATGCGTCACACACGGGTTTAAGATGTGTACTGATGCAAAGTGGAAAAGTGGTAGCTTATGCTTCTCGACAGTTAAGGCCGCATGAAGTCAATTATCCTACTCATGATTTGGAGTTGGCTTCGGCAGTGTTTGCATTAAAGATTTGGAGGCATTATCTTTACGATGAGAAGTCAATCATTTATACGGACCATAAGAGTCTTAAGTATCTCCTTACCCAAAAGGAGTTAAATTTAAGACAACGGAGATGGGTGGAGTTATTAAAGGATTATGATTTCTCAATCGAGTATCATCCTGGAAAGGCTAACGTTGTGGCAGACGCGTTGAGTCGAAAGGTTATATCAGAGTTGAGAGCAATGTTTGCTCATCTCAGTTTGTATGAGGATGGCAGTTTATTAGCGGAACTTCAGGTGAAGCCTCTGTGGTTGGAACAAATCAAGGAAAAGCAATTATCCGATGAAAAGTTGAGTCCTTTAATACAACAAGCTGAAAGTGGTGTAATAGGAGATTTTGGTTTGAACAAAGAAGATGTACTGTGTTTTCGTGGAAGGGTTTGTATGCAGAGGATTGGTTTGAGGCAAATGATTCTTCTAGAGGCGCATAGTAGCCCTTATGCTATGCACCCCGGAGGAAATAAGATGTATCGGGATCTCCGTGAATAGTATTGGTGGCCAAAGTTAAAACAAAAAGTTACTGATTTTGTAGGAAAGTGTTTGACTTGTCAACAAGTAAAGGCGAAACATCAATTACCGTCGGGATTGTTGCAACCAGTAAAGATTCCATTATGGAAATGGGAGCGGATAGCGATGGATTTTGTTAGTGGGTTACCCTAGTGGATCGATTAACGAAGACTGCTCATTTTCTACCAGTTCGTACGGATTACTCGTTGCAGAAGTTGGCTAAACTGTATGTATCTGAAATCGTGAGGTTGCATGGGGTACCAGTGCCTATCATATCGGACAGGAATCCTCGATTTACATCACGATTTTGTAAAGCTTTACATGAGGCTCTGGGTACAAAGTTAAACTTTAGTACGGCTTTTCACCCTCAGTCAGATGGTCAGTCGAAAAGAGTAATCCAGATTTTGGAAAACATGTTAAGAGGTTGTGTGATTGATTTCAGAGGTAGTTGGGAAGATTTTCTACCGTTGGCAGATTTTGCGTATAACAACAGTTATCAATCCAGTATTCAGATGGCACCCTATGAAGCATTATATGGTCGTAGATGTCGTACTCATACTTGTTGGACTGAATTAGGGGAACGATAACTTTTGGGTCCTGAATTGATATCAGAGACAGAAGAAAAAGTAAAGGTGATTCGAGCACGGTTAAAGGAAGCTTCGGATAGACAAAAGTCCTATGCGGATCTAAAGCATAAAGATATTGAGTTTGCGGTGGGAGATTGGGTCTTTTTGAAAGTTTCACCGTGAAAAAAGATTTTTAGATTCGGACGGAAAGGCAAGTTGACCCCTAGGTGTAGGACCAGTGGCCTATCAACTTGATTTACCTCCAGAATTGAGTCAGATTCATAGTGTTTTCCATGTTTCTATGGTGAGACGCTATAGATCAGATCCATCGCACATAGTACCGGTAGAAGAAGTGGAATTAAGGCCAGATTTGTCTTTCGAGGAGGAACCAGTGAGAATCTTAGACAGAGATGTTAAGGTGTTAAGAAAGAAGACTGTACCGTTGGTCAAGGTTATATGGCGTAATCATGGAGTGGAGGAAGCTACGTGGGAGCCTGAGGATGCAATTCGACAACAATATCCTCATCTCTTTTAGCCAGGTAAATTTCAAGGATGAAATTTTCTTTAAGGAGGGTAGGGTTGTAACATCCTAAAATTTGAGCATTTAATTGATGCATGTTTTAGTACTTAACTTGAGTATAATAAAAGTTTTCATGTTTAGTATGGTCTTGAGAAGACTTGAGAACCATTCAAAATTAGAATAAATTTTAGTAAGGAGTATTTAATTGAAGTGGATCACATGACCTTGAGGTTTAAGTAAAATTAAGTGTTAAAAACTAGCACAAGAGAAGCTAGTAGCAAGGTGGAGTTGGCGCATGCATGTTTGCTTGAGGGGAGAGGTTCGAATCTCCTAGCATGCAAGTTGAAGCTTTTATTTTGCTTTTCCTTACCAAGTGTCGGTCATGGATAAGGATTGATGAGTTGGATTACTTTTTTTATGGCAAGAAGATCATAGGAATAAGGCAAGTGATAACTTAGGAAAGGAATCATATGGAAAAAGGCATGTAAGGGGACATAAGGCTTAAAACAAGGGCTCTGCTTTGGAAAGCTTTGAATGGCTAATTGTCCATGAACTTGGATGGTTTTAGGGCTAGGGGGATGGCGAATTTTTGGTTAGCATTGGGTAAGGTAGATGCTAGCTTTGGTCATTTTCATTTTGGCATTTTGGTGTATCAATAGCTTTCTCTCAAAATCTTTCTCTCCAAACTTATTCCCTAGCGAATATGTCTTGAACAATAGGTAAAATTTGTGTTTTGTTTTGGCCATTTCATTTTGACCATATTACCTTACTTTCTCCCAAAAATCTTTTTCTCCTTGTGCCGAAACCATACATTCTTGAAGGGCATTTTCTTTTCATTTTCTTTTCACCCTTGCTGAATGTACCATTGTCTTAACCACTCTTTCTTTGCTTTTCTTTTACCATTGATAAAAGAATTATAAACCTATCATCTTCTTTCTTTTTCTTTCTCTTTTCTCTCTTGGAAACCGAATCAACATCATCTCTTTCTTTCATCTCTCATGGCCGAATGTTGCTAAGCACTATCTCCTTCAGTTTTTCCTTCATAACCAAATCTTCTTTCTACTCACAACTTAATCAATCGGTAAGTGGCTAGTATAATATTTTGGAATTCGTTATTATTTTATGCCAATCTTGTGGTGTGGGATGATATTTTGGATTGAGATCATCATCATACCATATCTAATTCAACCTTTTCTCTATCATAGAAATTTAGCGGAGGAAACTCAAGTGTTCATAAATATCGTGGATCGTTGAAATCGGATTTAAAGTGTTAAAGGTAAAGGATTTTCAAGGTAAATCGATTGCACTTTCAAGTCTTTAGTTTTAAGATTTTCGAAAAATATTGTTAAGACTAATGATTCCTTGTCTTTGAAGACAATCAAAATAGGGACGAAAAGGCGTAAATAGTGTTCTAAGAGGGTGGTTCTATTAATCCCTCTAAGTTTAAGAGAAGGACTGTTTCGGGAATCCAAGATTTTCCACCGGGTTGTGGACCTTCATCCGGTGAAAAACAATTATTCGAAGTCGTACGTACTCCCAAACCACTGTTTACTTGGGGTATTGAACCTTTGATCGGAGAGAGATCGCAAATAGTGGTTGTTCGAGATTCCAAGGGTAAGATCTAGATCGCTCAATATTAGAATAGTTAAATATTAAATTTTAGTGCTCTAATCCTTCGTAATGTGTGTTTAGATATCGACGAGCGGGAGAGTGTAGTTCTCACAGTAATCAGGTGTGTAATTTCACACTATATCTCATGGGTTAGATGACTATACAATGATTAAAGTTGGATTAAAAATCGCAAAGTTGGTGAAATCGAAAAATATGGTATTATTGACACTTTAGTGTTAAGATTGTGAAATCGGTATTAAGATCATGAAAATTTTGGAAATCGCCCTTAATGGCTAAAACATTAATGAGTGATAAATTTGGGCCACATATGTGATATTTGGTAAATTTGGGCCATATATGTGATAATTGATAAATTTGGGCCATATGTGATATTTGATAAATTTGGGCCATATATGTGATATTTGGCAAATTTGGGCCATATGTGATATTTGATAAATTTGGGCCATGTATGTGATATTTGGAAAATATGGGCCATATGTGATATTTGATAAATTTGGGCCATATATGTGATATTTGGCAAATTTGGGCCATATATGATATTTGATAAATTTGGGCCATATATGTGATATTTGGTAAATTTGGGTCATATATGTGATATTTGGCAAATATGGGCCATATGTGATATTTGATAAATTTGGGCCATATATGTGATATTTGGCAAATTTGGGCCATATATGTGATATTTGGTAAATTTGGGTCATATGTGATATTTGAGAATTTGGGCCATATGTGATAATCGATAAATGGGCCTTAAGTGAAAATTGATAATTGGGCCATTTATGATAATGGATAAATGGGCTATATGTGAAATGTGTTTTAATGGGCCAAAATTCATAAATTATAGTATGGTTTTCTTTACAAATATTTTGTAATGCATAAACATGATTGCATGGGTTGGGATCAATGATGAAGAGAAAAAAGGCTTAATGCCAGAATTCTAGATAGGTGACTCTGTCACAATGGCCGTTGCCTGAAATCTAGATCAGTGGTTTTACCACAATTATTTAAATGGCTGTTGCCACAAATATGATATTGGGCTTAAAGCCTACTTCGGTGTGTTGGCGGGGTGGGTGACTAAAGCTCCCCACAGGTGTGCTGGTTGGGTACGGGGGTGTGTAGCGGATGGAAATCTAGGTTTGCTTTTGGGAATTGAATATCATTTGCATTATTATTTTTAAATGCTAAATTATATATATATATATTTTGAATGGGCTTAGGCCCAAATAAGTGTTTAACTGGTCTTGGCCCAGTGGACTATGGTAAGTGAGTTACACACTGAGTTCTAAGTAACTCACCCTATTTATTTACCCCTCTCAGGTAATAACAATTGATGGAGACTTGGGTCGGAGATGACTTCGTGGGGAGGCTATATTACAAATGGTGGTTTATAAAACTTTGAGACTTCTTTTAGGATTTTTATTAAGTGCTGTTTTTAATGGTGATGTAATAAGGCCTTTTTAATTATGGATTTTATTATATGGATGGATTTATTATGTTTTAGTTTTATTAAGTTGGATTGATTTAGTTTTTTTAAACGTTTTCTATAACTCTCGTATAAATAAAAGTTTTTCTTAACTAGAAACTTAGGAAATTCTTTTAAAACTTTTCGATGAAATATTTAGACTAAATAAGTCCAAAATTTTTATCAAATACTTCTTTATATATCAAACGACAAATTCTTGTGTTTTTAATTATGGTTTTCAATGAACTTCGATTTTTCGATAAAGTCACTCTTTTAATTGTTTTGAAATTTGATTTCTACATTGTTAAATGTTTTTGAATGTTCGTTAAAATTTTGTGGCATGCCGAAATCCGGGCTTAATGCATAGGCCGGGTTTGGGGTGTTACACCTAAGGTTCAAACGAGGCTCGATAGTCGTCGAACATCGTTGGATTTCCATCGTCTCTTTACTTGATAAATTGTATAATAACATATATATATATATATATATATATATATATATATATGACTCATTTACAATAGAATCACACATTAAATGTTCAATTTAATCAACATTTAAGTGATTATAGTTCATGCAAACTTACCAGGCTAAATTGCAGAAATGACAAAGTACATGGGCTTTTTGGTAATTTTTCATTCTCCTCGATTTTCCACTCGATCTTGATCTAAATTAATAATTTTAGTAAAAAAATTTATTTTATGCAATTCAGTCATTTTTACATTTTTACAAAATTGCCCCTAACATTTTACTTTTATTCAATTTAGTCCTTGAGCCTAAAACATACAAATTAACCATTTTTATTGCAAATTCATACTTTTTGAATATTCATAGCCTCCATTTTGGACCATTTTTGCAAAAATTTCACATCAAGTTCTTAAACTATTACTATTTTAACAATTTAGTCCCTGATCGGCAAATTCATCAAAAATCACTTAATAAAATACTTTTAAATACCAACTAACACTTCCAATTTGTCATTTAATATCTAAAATCACACAGATTCATCAATGGAAACATTCAATATCTTTAACAATTTCAAAATCGAAGGCACGAGCTAGTTGGACCTAGTTGCAATAATCTGAAAAACATAAAAATTATTATAAATAAACTCAAATTTAGCCTACATGCAAAAGGGAAGTTTGACTAAATGCTTAAGCTATCATCCATGAATTCCTTCTTTCTTTAATTTCTACTAAAAATTAAAAGGAGAAAGATGATGTCTTTAGTTTTATTTTATTACATTTTAATTTAATTTATTTTAATTAATAAAACATATATATATTCATAATAAAAACAAAGACAACCGCTCATAAATAATATGGTAAATTTACCACATTAGTCCATGAATTTAATTTTTCATAGCTATTAAACATCTTTAGTTAATAGAATTCAATTTTACACTTTTTACAATATAGTCCTTTTGCTTAATTAACAATCCAAACATTAAAATGTCTTAACGAAACTTTAGTAAAACCTTAATAAAACTCTATAAATATTTATAAAAATATTTACAGCTTGATTTATAGAAACAAGGTCACGGTACCTTATTTTCTAAAACCACTTAACTTTAAAGTCTTACCATTTGAACTTAATTAATCATTCGAATAGCATAAATTATCATATAAAAACCTTTTTAAAACCATAATTGACTTGTAAATTTTAAATAATAATATTTATGAACTTACTCGCCAGATTTGTGGCCCTGAAACTTCTGTTTCTGACAGCACTAAAAAATAGATTGTTACACCTATAATCAATACATATCCTCATCGTACAGTCTTTCTTATTCACAAACAAAATCAGTGCACCCCATAGAGATACACTCGGTCAAATAAACCATCTATCTAGCAACTCTTGAAACTAAATCTTTAACTCTTTGAGCTCATTTGGTGCCATGCGATAAGGCGCAATAAACACCGGTGCCGACTTCACAATCAGGTGGCAAACCAGGAAAATCTTTGAGAAACACGTTAGGAAAATCCTTAACAATGCGAATATCGTATACTCTTAACTCCTTACTAACCGAATTCATTACATAAGCTAAGAATGTAACGACCCAAAATTTAGGGTTATCGAAAAGTTTATTTTTAGGTCTTTATTTTCGTAAAACAGATTCTTAAATATTTATTAACAATATTTAAGAACTTAGTTGTGTGGTTAATGAGGTTTTGGCTAGGTGAACTAGCTTGAATTAAGGTCAATTAGATGAAAGGACTAAATTGCATATAGAGTAAAAGTTGAATTATAGAATAGAGAAAAGTTAAGGGACTAAATAAATAAATAAACCAAATTGTGACAATTGTATGGTAATGGTAATATACATGTGTAATAAATACATACATACATTTGTAATACATATATATACTTATTCTTTAAGAAAATAATATTATATTATATTATTATATTATTAAAATAAAACATAATATAAATGAAAAAAAAAAAAAAAAAGATAGAAATGAAATAGAAGAGTGAAATGAAATAGGAAAGAAAGAAAAAGGGAAAGAAAAAGAAGGAGAAATTAGTGTTTAAGGTTCCAACTCATATTGTGTAGCATCCTAAATAATTGGGTATCATTATGTTGCTTAATGTTGGTTCGGGTTACTTGGAGATAGAATAAATATTATTATTTAAGTGTACATTTGAGTAAAGAAATTAAATGACCTTAAGACTTAAATTAATTAAGTGCTAAAAGTTGGCATAAGTGAGCTAGTAGTAAAGAGGAGATGGCGCCATAAGTGTTCCTAGAGGGAAGGAGTTCGAAACACCTGGCAAGCAACAAGGAAATTTTATTTTTTTGCTTTAACCTATGCATGTGTCGGCAAGGGGATAAGGTTGGATGAGTTGTATTCTTTTATTTTTGGTAAGTAGACTAAAGGAAAAAGGTAATTGTTAACTTATGATAGGGAATCAAGAAAGTTTGGAAAGATAAGGGGACATAAGGCATGTATCAAGGAAAAGGTTTTGGAAATTATTTCATGGTCATTTGACCAATGAATTTGACTGACAATGTGGCTAGGGGAGGTTGGCCGATTATGTTAGTACCTTGCTAGGATTAGGAATTAGTTTTGGTCATTCCTAACATCTTGTGCAAAGTTTTGCAATTCTTTTCTCAACCTTTTCTCCTTTGGCGAATTTGAGCTTTTGGTAAGCCTTAACCTTTTGACCATTTGGTCATTTTGCCTATCACTTTAGTACTCTTTTGTATGTTTTTCAAAGTGCGAAATCTCCAATACCAAAAGGACATTCTTTTCTTTTCTTCTTCCCATTGCTTAATGTACTTTGCTCCTAAACTCATCTCTTTCTTTCTCTTTTCTTCCCTTTGAAAACCGAAACAACATCATCATCATCTCTTTCCCTCATCTTTTAATTTCTTTTCAATCATACTTTCTCCAAAATATTTTCTCATGGCGAATGTTAGTGTGCCTTTGCGAACCATTTTCTCTTTTCTTTGGTTATTCATAGCGAATCTCTCTCTATTCATAAACATCCTTCTCAATCGTTTCTTCTCAACCGTGGACAATAGGTAAGAGTTATTTTAGTTAATTTTAGTTAATAATGGTTTTGGCGAATCTTGATGGTGGTAAGAAGGATATCTTGGATTGAAATAATCATTCTTTCTATTAACTTTTCTTCGTTATATTTTAAGGCGATAGTAGATGATTGGAACTCAAGTGTTCGTGAGTATCATAGAACGTTGAAATCGATTTAAGGTGTTAAGGGAATGTTTTGGTCGATTCTCATATTGTGGAGCAAGGATCTTTGTGGTAAGGAAATCTCACCCTTAAAACCTTTAGTATTATTTTCGATATGTTCTTAAGTTGGATTAATGATCTTTTGTCATTGAAGACATTCAAAATAGAAGCGAAAAGGCGATCCATAGTCTTCGTAAGAGGGGTGGATCCGCTATTCCCCCTAAATATAAAAGAAGGGCTATTTCGGGAATTCGGGATTTTTCACCGGGTTGCGGACCATCAATCGAGGGAAATCAATTATTCAAAGTAGTTTGTACTCCCGAGCCTTTGTACGTTAGTGGATTCTCAGTGAACAACGAATCGATAAATGAGGAGAAACCAAAAATAGAAGTGATTCAAAATCAAAGGGGTAAGGATTTGGATCGAATACCAATAGTATGTTTTTATACATGATAATGTTCTAATAGATCGTACTATGTTTAGGTGTTGAAGAGCGAGAAGGATTAGTACTCACGATATCAAGGTGTGTAACTTCACACTTTTCTTGGGTTGGATGTCATTCGTGGTATTGAGTAAAATCGTAAAAATGATAAAATCGGTATAATACGTAATAATTGGTATTTCGGTGAAAATACATGAAAATGAATAAAATTATGAAAATTACGAAAATGCCCTCAAGGAGTTAGTTGTTAATATATATATTTTATGTCTCGTAAAAATGGGTCGAAATCTCTGCTAGATCGATAAATGGGCCGAAATCTCTGCTAGAATCGATAAATGGGCCGAAAAGCCTAATAAATTGTTAAATGGGCCAAACTTTTTGCTAGATCGTAAATTGGGTTTAAGATGCTAAATTGCTAAATGGGCTAAATGTTATTTTGAAATTTTGGGCCTTAACAAAAACTTGAAATATTGACTCTTATGTTATTTGGGCCTTTTTGATAAAATCATCATATGAACATAGACTAAAATTTTGCATACATGTTGCATGGGTTGGGATTAATAATGAATAGAAGAAAGGCCTGTTGCCAAAATCTAGTTCGGTGGCTCTGCCACAAAATAATTAAATGGCTATTTGCCTCTAGTTCGGTGGCTCTGCCACAAATATTTAATGGCTAATGCCTCTAGTTCGGCGACCTTGTCACAATCTAGTTCGGTGACTTTGTCACAATCTAGTTCGGTGACTTTGTCACAAATATAAAATGGCTTAATGCCTACGATTGGTGTGATGGCGGGGTAGGTTGACTTGATCCCCACAGGTGTGATGGTTGGTACGGGGGTGTGTAGCAGATGGAAATTAGGTTGGGTGGGAAAATTCATTTTGCATGCATATCATTATTTATGTTGTTAATCCTGCTAATGGGCTCAAGCCCAAAACTATAACTTGATAATCTGGCCCAGTGGATAAAGAAAGTGAGTTATACACTGAGTTCTAAGTAACTCACTCCCTCAAATTTTTCATCTCAGGTAATGGAAGTTGACGTGGACTTGGGCCGAGGATGACTTCGTGGAGGCCATACTGCAAAACATTGGTTTATTAAACTTCGAACTTTTTAATAAGTACTTTCTATGATTTACTATTTTGGGTTGATGTAATAAGGCCTCTATTAATATTCTATGGATTTTTATGTGTGGTTGGTTTAAAACTATGCTTTGGATATTTAAATGTGGGCTTATGATTATTGCATGAGGTTTCTAAAAAAAAAAAAAATTGGGTCTTCAAATATGTGAAATTACTTTATCATTTTTGTTAAATATTTTGAACTCTTATAAAAATTTACTTAAGGATTTTGATAATACAATATTAATGATGTTTTCAACTAATATTTTCTAATATACATCAAATTTAAAATACTCTTTTAGTTTTTATTAAATCTAGTAATTAAAAATGATTTTGAAGATTTCGATTCTTCAGAACTATTAAGATAGTTCGATTTATGTAACAAACCAAATCTAGTCCTAACGCATAGACCGGATTTGGGGTGTTACATTTAATGGTATCAGAGCCAGTTTCAAAACTCGGCTGTGGTTTGGGTTCAACAACGATATTTGTTTGAGAAACAATTCAAATTTCTAGACTTTTGATTTAAAGGTAGTATGGTACCATGAGCATCCCGCACCAAGTCAAGTAAGTATCTGTATATTGATTGTTTATTATTATTGTGATATGATCATAGAAACACTCTAGAACTTCTAGTTTTAGGTGTTAAAAATCGTAGAGATTGAGACAATAAGGATATGATTGCGAAAACAACTCTATCTCTTTCATATCATAAAATATCATTAATAAACACTGAAATAGTATTCTGATTCATAAAACTCTTAATCAGATTAAATCGAATTAGTCATTATGAGCACTAGAGGACGTGGTCGTGGACGTGGTAGACGTGGCCGTGGTAGAGGCCGAGGTGCTGCGACTGAAGCACCAAATCATATGCTAGAAATGGATGCACCTGCGTCACTTGTAAGTGAGACGGGATCACAGGATCATATCGAAGAAGACAATGCCTTGACACAAGCAATGCTGCGAGTCCTAGAAAGGGTCGTCGGAACTAGAATTGGGCCAACAACTCGTGGGTCAATTTCGAAACGACTCAAGTCAAATAATGCAGAAGTTTTTAGAGGAGTTTCCGGTGTAGCTCCGAATATGGCTGAATATTGGCTTGAAGCTGTGGAACGGATTATGGATGATATGGAATGCACTGTTGAGCAGAAACTGAAAGGAGCCGTGTCCTTGTTAAGAGACGAGGCGTACCAGTGGTGGCTCACTGTTCGAGAAGGCACCGAAGCTGCACTAATTACTTGGGAATTCTTTAAAACTACCTTCCAAGGGAAATATGTTGGAACGAGTTATGTTGATGCCCGAAGGAAAAAATTTCTAAATCTTGTCCAAGGGAGTAAGACAATGGCAGCGTATGAAGCTAAGTTTTTACGTTTGAGTCGCTATGCTCGGACAATAGTATCAACAGATCATGAACATTGTGTACATTTCGAGGATGGGCTTAATGATGAGTTGAGGGTTCTGATTGCCCCACAACAAGTTAGAACTTTTGCCACGCTTGTGGAGAAGGTCAAGATAGCCGAAGAGGCTAAGAACTCAGAACGTCAGAATCGGGAAAGATTTAGGAACAAGAGAGAGACACAGCAGTTAGGTTCTTCAAAGAGATTTCAGAAGAGGCCTCGGAATGATGAACCAGCTTAAGGTAGAGCACCTGTAACTAATAATCAAGTTTGGGATTGTGCTGAATATGGAAAAAGGCATTTTGGTGAATGCTGGAGGAAAACGGGCGCTTGTTACAAATGCGGTTCAATGGATCACTAGTATAAAAATTGTCCTCGACGTATGGATACGACTCAAGAAGTTCGTAATAATGATGCACAACCGGCCAGAGGTACTCAGCATCCACCGAGAGGTCGTGGATTAGGTCGTGGTGGAAATGGGGCTGGACGTGGTCAAGGAGCACCGGGTCGTCCTAGAGGAAACACGGAAGTAAGACAGCCAGGACTGGTCTATGCAGTTAGACGCCGCGAGGATGGCAATGCACCAGATGTAATAACTGGTACGTTCTTCATATTTGATGTACCTGTTACTGCCTTATTAGATATTGGTTCTACCCATTCGTATGTGGCTAGCGCCATATCTGGAAGCCTGAATCTAGAATCTAAAATTACCGATAGTGAGATGACAGTAATTAGTCCTTTAGGACAGTCGGTAATTGTAAATAAACTGTTTAGAGACGTGCCCTTAGAAATTCAAGAGGAGGTATTTTTGGCGAATTTGATGGAATTTCCTTTCGGCGAGTTCGATCTCATTCTGGGCATGGATTGGTTGGGTAAACATCGGGCACAATTGGATTGTACTGAAAAATGGATGTCAATAAGAACCTCAGATGATAAGGAAGTCATCATGATTGGTGAACGAAGGAATTACTTGGCAAATGTGGTATCTGCATTGAAGGCAGAGAAGTTGGTACGGAAAGGATATGGAGCATTCCTAGCCTTTATTTGTGCTTTGGATGCCAAAGAGTTATCTATGAATGATGTGAGAACGGTGAAGGAATTTTTGGATGTTTTTCCCGAAGAACTTCCTGGTATACCTCAGATCGGGAAGTAGAATTTGGCATTGAGCTTTTGCCTGGAACAGCTCCAATGTCCATTGCTCCTTATAGAATGGCACCGAAGGAGTTGGCAGAGCTTAAAGCTCAAATTCAAGAATTGTTGGATCGGGGTTTTATTCGACCGAGTGTGTCTCTGTGGGGAGCACCAGTTTTGTTCGTCAAGAAGAAAGATGGATCGATGCGTATGTGCATTGATTACAGACAATTGAATAAATTGATGATTAAGAATCGGTATCCTCTGCCGAGAATTGATGACCTGTTTGATCAATTGAAGGGAGCATCAGTTTTCTCCAAAATTGATTTGAGATCGGGTTATCACCAGCTTAAGGTAAAAGGAGCGGATATTTATAAGACGGCATTTCGGACTCGTTACGGACATTATGAGTTTGTAGTAATGCCGTTTGGGTTAACCAATGCACCAGCCGCATTTATGGACATGATGAATCGAGTCTTTCAACCATATTTAGACCGGTTTGTGGTAGTGTTCATAGATGACATTTTGGTTTATTCAAGAAATGATGAGGAGCATGACACGCATTTGTGTATAGTATTGCAGCTACTTCGTGATAAGCAACTTTATGCCAAATTCAGTAAATGCAAATTTTGGCTAAAAGAAGTGACTTTCTTGGGTCATGTGGTATTAGCTGAAGGAATAAGGATAGATCCTCGGAAGATTGAGGCTATTCTGGATTGGAAACCACCAACGTCGGTAGCTGAAATTCAGAGTTTCTTGGGTTAGGCTGGTTACTATACACATTTTGTAGAGGGGTTTTCATTGATTGCTGCACCCCTAACTAAACTATTGCGGAAGGGAGTTCCGTATAATTGGACTGAAAAACAACAAGAGAGTTTCGAGAAATTGAAGAAGATCCTGACGGAAGCTCCAGTTTTAATTCAGCCGGAGGCTGGAAAAGAATTCACTGTTTATTGTGATGCGTCTCACACGGGTCTGGGTTGTGTACTGATGCAAAATGGAAAGGTGGTGGCCTATGCTTCTCGTCAATTGAGACCGCACGAAGTAAACTACCCTACTCATGATTTGGAGTTAGCTGCGGTGGTCTTTGCTTTAAAGATTTGGAGGCACTATCTCTACGGTGAGAAATCTATCATCTACACGGATCACAAGAGTCTTAAATACCTCCTTACCCAAAAGGAGTTGAATTTGAGACAAAGAAGATGGATAGAATTATTAAAGGATTATGATTTCTCAATCGAATATCATCTTGGAAAGGCTAATGTGGTTGCTGACGCGTTAAGTTGTAAGATAGTATCTAATTTGAAAGCATTGTTCGATCATCTGAGTTTGTATGAGGATGGTAGCTTGTTAACAGAACTTCAGGTGAAACCTCTGTGGTTAGAACAAATCAAGGAAAAGCAAATATTAGACGAAAAGTTGGGACCCTTACTTCAGCAAGTCGAAAATGGTGAAATAGGGGATTTTGGAATAAACACGGAAGGTGTGTTGTGCTTTCGTGGAAGAATTTGTATGCCTAAGGATTCAGATCTGAGATAAATGATTCTACGGGAGGTGCATAGTAGCCCTTATGCTATGCACCCCGGAGGAAATAAGATGTATCGGGATCTTCGTGAATAATATTGGTGGCCAGGGTTGAAGCGTGAAATTTTAGAGTTTGTGGGAAAATGTTTAACTTGTCAGCAAGTGAAAGCGGAGCATCAATTGCCGTCAGGTTTATTACAGCCAGTAAAGATTCCTCTTTGGAAATGGGAGCGGATAACAATGGATTTTGTTAGTGGGTTACCTTTAACACCTACTAAGAAAAATTCTGTTTGGGTAATAGTTGATCATTTGACAAAGACCGCTCATTTTCTTCCAGTTCGTACGGATTATTCATTGCAGAAATTGGCTAAGCTATATGTATCTGAAATTGTAAGGTTGCATGGGGTACCCGTATCCATTATATCAGATAGGGATCCTAGGTTTACATCACGATTTTGGAAAGCTCTGCATGAAGCCTTAGGGACAAAGTTGAATTTTAGTATGGCTTTTCATCCTCAGTCTGATGGACAGTCGGAAAGAGTAATTCAAATATTGGAAGATATGTTAAGGGGATGTGTAATCGACTTGAGGGTAGTTGGGAGGATTTTCTACCATGGCGAATTCACGATATAATAATAGCTATCGGTCTAGCATTGGATGGCACCCTATGAGGCATTGTATGGTCGTGGGTGTCGTACTCCCTTGTTGGACTGAATTAAGCGAACGACGGATGTTGGGTCTGAGATGATATCTCAAAGCAGAGGAAAAGGTAAAAGTTATTCGAGCACGGTTGAAGGAAGCCTCGAGATAGATGAAGTCGTATGCGAGACTGAAGCGTAAGCATATCGAGTTCTTTGTGGGAGACCGGGTCTTCTGAAGGTCTCACCTTGGAAGAAAATTTTCAGATTCGGAAAGAAGGGTAAGTTGAGCCCTAGGTTCATCGGGCCATATCGTGTGATGAAGCGTGTTGGCCCAGTGGCTTATAAGATTGAATTACCACCGGAGTTGAGTCAAATTCATAATGTTTTTCATGTTTCCATGCTGAGACGTTATAGATCGGATCCATCTTATATAGTACCGGTTGAAGAAGTGGAATTAAATTCAGACTTGTCTTTTGAAGAAGAACCAGTGGAAATTTTAGATCGGGATGTTAAAGTGCTAAGAAAGAAGACTGTGTCGTTGGTCAAAGTTTTGTGGCGCAATCACGGAGCGGAGGAAGCTACGTGGGAGCCTGAGGAAACTATTCGGCAACAATATCCTCACCTCATTTAATCAGGTAAATTTTGAGGACGAAATTTTCTTTAAGAGGGGTAGAATTGTAGCATCCTAAATAATTGGGTATCATTATGTTGCTTAATGTTGGTTCGGGTTACTTGGAGATAGAATAAATATTATTATTTAAGTGTACATTTGAGTAAAGAAATTAAATAACCTTAAGACTTAAATTAATTAAGTGCTAAAAGTTGGCATAAGTGAGCTAGTAGTAAAGAGGAGATGGCGCCATAAGTGGTCATAGAGGGAAGAAGTTCGAAACACCTGGCAAGCAACAAGGAAATTTTATTTTTTTGCTTTAACCTATGCATGTGTCGGCAAGGGGATAAGGTTGGATGAGTTGTATTCTTTTATTTTTGGTAAGTAGACTAAAGGAAAAAGGTAATTGTTAACTTATGGTAGGGAATCAAGAAAGTTTGGAAAGATAAGGGGACATAAGGCATGTATCAAGGAAAAGGTTTTGGAAATTATTTCATGGTCATTTGACCAATGAATTTGGACGGCAATGTGGCTAGGGGGAGGTTGGTCGATTATTAGGAATTAGTTTTTGGTCATTCCTAACATCTTGTGCAAAGTTTTGTAATTCTTTTCTCAACCTTTTCTCCTTTGGCCGAATTTGAGCTTTTGGTAAGCCTTAACCTTTTGACCATTTGGTCATTTTGCCTATCACTTTAGTACTCTTTTGTATCTTTTTCAAAGTGCGAAATCTCCAATACCAAAAGGCCATTCTTTTCTTTTCTTCTTCCCATTGCCGAATGTACTTTGCTCCTAAACTCATCTTTTCTTTCTCTTTTCTTCCTTTGAAAACCGAAACAACATTATCATCATCTCTTTCTCTCATTTTTAATTTCTTTTCAATCATACTTTCTCCAAAATATTTTCTCATGGCGAATGTTAGTGTGCCTTTGTCGAACCATTTTCTCTTTTCTTTGGTTATTCATAGCGAATCTCTCTCTATTCATAAACATCCTTCTCAATCGTTTCTTCTCAACCGTGGACAATAGGTAAGAGTTATTTTTAGTTAATTTTAGTTAATAATGGTTTTGGCCGAATCTTGATGGTGGTAAGAAGGATATCTTGGATTGAAATAATCATTCTTTCTATTAACTTTTCTTCGTTATATTTTAAGGCAATAGTAGAGGATTGGAACTCAAGTGTTCGTGAGTATCATAGAATGTTGACATCGATTTAAGGTGTTAAGGGAACGTTTTAGGTCGATTCTCATATTGTGGAGCAAGGATCTTTGTGGTAAGGAAATCTCACCCTTAAAACCTTTAGTATTATTTTCGATATATTCTTAAGTTGGATTAATGATCTTTTGTCATTGAAGTCATTCAAAATAGGGCAAAAAAGGGCAGTCCATAGTCTTCGTAAAAGGGGTGGATCCGCTGTTCCCCCTAAATATAAAAGAAGGGCTATTTCGGGAATCTGAGATTTTCCATCGGGTTGCGGACCATCAGCCGAGGGAAAAAAGTAGTTCGTATTCCCGAGCCTTTGTACGTTAGTGGATTCTCAGCGAACAACAGATCGATAAACGAGGAGAAACCAAAAATAGAAGTGATTCAAAATCAAAGGGGTAAGGATTTGGATCGAATACCAATAGTATGTTTTTATACATGATAATGTTCTAATAGATCGTACTATGTTTAGGTGTTGAAGAGCGAGAAGGATTAGTACTCACGATATCAAGGTGTGTAACTTCACACTTTTCTTGGGTTGGATGTCATTCGTGGTATTGAGTAAAATCATTAAAACGACAAAATCGGTATAATACATAATAATTGGTATTTCGGTGAAAATACATGAAAACGAATAAAATTGTGAAAATTACGAAAATGCCCTCAAGGAGTTAGTTGTTAATATATATATTTTATGTCTCGTAAAAATGGGCCGAAATCTCTGCTAGATCGATAAATGGGCCGAAATCTCTGCTAGATCGATAAGTGGGCCGAAATCTCTACTAGAATCGATAAATGGGCCGAAAAGCCTGATAAATTGTTAAATGGGCCAAACCTTTTGCTAGATCGTAAATTGGGTTTAAGATGCTAAATTGCTAAATGGGCTAAATGTTATTTTGAAATTTTGGGCCTTAACAAAAACTTAAAATATTGACTCTTATGTTATTTGGGCCTTTTTGATAAAATCATCATATGAACATAGACTAAAATTTTGCATACATGTTGCATGGGTTGGGATTAATGATGAAGAGAAGAAAGGCCTGTTGCCAAAATCTAGTTCGGTGGCTCTGCCACAAAATAATTAAATGGCTATTTGCCTCTAGTTCGGTGGCTCTGCCACAAATATTTAATGGCTAATGCCTCTAGTTCGGTGACCTTGTCACAATCTAGTTCGGTGACTTTGTCACAATCTAGTTCGGTGGCTCTGCCACAAATATAAAATGGCTTAATGCCTACGATTGGTGTGATGGCGGGGTGGGTTGACTTGATCCCCAGGTGTGATGGTTGATGCGGGGTGTGTAGCGGATGGAAATTAGGTTGGGTGGGAAAATTCATTTTGCATGCATATCATTATTTATGTTGTTAATCCTGCTAATGGGCTCAAGCCCAAAACTATAACTTGATAATCTGGCCCAGTGGATAAAGAAAGTGAGTTATACACTGAGTTCTAAGTAACTCACTCCCTCAAATTTTTCATCTCAGGTAATGGAAGTTGACGTGGACTTGGGCCGAGGATGACTTCGTGGAGGCCATACTGCAAAACATTGGTTTATTAAACTTCGAACTTTTTAATAAGTACTTTCTATGATTTACTATTTTGGGTTGATGTAATAAGGCCTCTATTAATATTCTATGGATTTTTATGTGTGGTTGGTTTAAAACTATGCTTTGGATATTTAAATGTGGGCTTATGATTATTGCATGAGGTTTCTAAAAATATATATATATTTTGGGTCTTCAAATATGTGAAATTACTTTATCATTTTTGTTAAATATTTTGAACTCTTATAAAAATTTACTTAAGGATTTTGATAATACAATATTAATGATGTTTTCAACTAATGTTTTCTAATATACATCAAATTTAGAATACTCTTTTAGTTTTTATTAAATCTAGTAATTAAAAATGATTTTGAAGATTTCGATTCTTGTAACTATTAAGATAGTTCGATTTATGTAACAAACCAAATCTAGTCTTAACGCATAGACCGGGTTTGGGGTGTTACATATTGGTAAGTCAAATTAATCATTTTTCTTGTAATTTTGATGTTTTAGAATCCTAGAACAAAATACTACTTGATTATGTTTAAATTTTAGAAGTTATTGGATTTTTAGATGTTATTCATATTGATAAATTGAAGTGTTAGGGGTTAAATTGATAGAATTTCAAGTTAGAAGTAAAAAAGGATTGAATTGTAAAAAATTATAAGTTTTGAGTAATAGGGACTAAATTAATAAATTTTCAAAATTTAGGGACTTATGGTGACATTAGAGAGTTAAATTTAGTTTTAAATGGTAATTGAATGAAAATAAAGAATAAAATTGTGAAGAAAATAAGGTTAGATTTGATTAAGGATTAAATTGTAATTTAGGCAAAAGTTGTGTATAAAATTGAAATATTCAAGGTGAAATTATGTGTATTGATGATTTTAAATTGCTTAATTTTTGTAGCTAACGTTGTGCCGGAGACCTCGACTAAGAAAGCAACAGAGAAAGTTAACGAGAAGTGACTCGGGAAATTACGGTTTGTATTTCTATAATCCGAATCTAGTAATTATTATTTGTTGCATTTTAATTTAATGTTTATGGTAAGTATTTGAGGTGAGTGTTATTTGTTATTATCTTGATATTAAATTGAGATTATGTGAATTTGTGATTTGATGTAAATATTGATTGTATTTAAAAAGTGAATTGAAAACCCTCTTAACTGTATCGGGCTGAGTCGGATATAGTTGGCATGCCATAGGATTGGAAGAGTCCAGGGATACTTCGACTTCAAGTCAATGAGACACTGGGTGTCACATTATTACTTCGGATAAATTTAATGAGGTACTGGGTACCAATTTACTACGGTAAGGCCGATGAGACACTGGGTGTCACATTATTACTTCGGATAAATTCGATGAGGTATTGGGTACCAATTTACTTCAGTAAGGCCGATGAGACACTGATTGTCAACTTGTTACTTCGAATTATCCGATTAGGCACTGGGTGCCAAACCGGTGTGTTTTGGTTGGATCCGGGTATCCGCAAAAGTCTGAGTCATGTTAATAGGGGTAAACGAATGAATTGACAATATGAATGTTATTGAATGACTTTGAAAATGAATTGGATTGGGATATTGAATTGAGATATGAAAATGAAATGTATGAACCATGGGTTCATAAAATGGTCATTGATATAGTTCATGTAATGATTATTGATATAGTGAAATAATGATGTGTGAATTAAAGTGGAGAAAAGCTAATTGAAATAGCTATTGATGAGAAATGAAAGTTTAGTGCATGAATTGATTTATTGAAAAACTGAAGTTTTTTGTATGATTAAATGTGCATGTTTTATTATTTTATTTTAAGAATTCAGATTATAGAAATATCACTGAGTTTATACTCAATGTATGGTTTGTTTTCGTGCACAGTGAAACACCCCAAACCCGGCCCACGAGCCT
Source organism: Gossypium rotundifolium (assembly GCA_025506655.1). NCBI lineage: Eukaryota > Viridiplantae > Streptophyta > Magnoliopsida > Malvales > Malvaceae > Gossypium > Gossypium rotundifolium. The sequence goes on along the minus strand of CP106725.1, from coordinate 41,605,681 downwards.
TGACCGGATCTGGTATGTTCCCTGGTATAAACCGTTTCAAATTCTTTTGTTACTTAGGAAAAACTTGTGTGTTTTGAAAGAAAGATTGTTTTGGGTTGGGCTTGATTTGAAAACAAGTTTATTTCATTATTAAAATCCTTTACTTTAGGTGATAAAATGTTTAGGCTTTGTTTTAAAAATAAATTTACTTAATCTTTTAATAAATAAAAGTTTGTAAGCTTAATAAATAAAAGCAAAGTAAAGTAGTTCTACTATGGCCTTATTACATCAAATAATTCCCAAAAAAAATAATAAATTCAAAGTACTTAATGAAATAAAATTCCAAATTAAATAAATTCCTTGCTGTGCATGGCCACCTTTAAGCTCCTGCCAACCCGGTCCATTACTGATCGTTACCTGAAAAATAATCCCACAAGGGGTGAGTCAAACAGACTCAATGTGTAACCAACACTAAAATTTAATAATTCAGGCATACATTATCATACATGTTCATATAATAGATAGAAAATAATGATGCAACCCAAACCCAAACCTATATGCCATCCGCTACACATCACCCATACCATCACACACAAGTGGGGACTACTAAGTCAACCCTCCATCCGCTACACACCATCGAAGGCGTCATTGCGATCGGCGTGCACATCGCCCTTATAAAATTTGTGGTCTTAGGTCACCACATTTAGATATCGTGGTCTTAGGTCACCACATTCCAGATATGGTGGTCTTAGGTCACCACATTCAGTAATTCATGGTCTTAGGTCACCACATTCACTTCCCTTTTCATATAACCCATATGCCCCATATCATACATATCATGCATTAACATGCCAAATTCTTATTTCACATTCTTATAATGTCATATTTGTGTCGTAATGTATATTTAACATAATCCTAGTAGGAGTAAGAAACGGCACAGTACTTTGTACCATAACATGGTACCTTAGCCATATTCACATTCTTATACACATACTTATATTAAACATTGCCATAAAACTTATTAAGAAATAGTGTAGAACACACCGATTCGCTTAGCAAGTTCACTCCAAATCTCGAAAAGCTTGATCTAATGCCTTAGATCTTAAATCTCTACATTTAATCAATCATTTAATACTTAGTAAAGAGCCATTCGGCCATAAATCCAAATCCTAGTAGGATTAGTACACTAAAATCCTTATCTTGCTGCCGATTGATGTCTAATCAAATGCTGGAAACTTTGTATCCCTCTTTCTTGAAATCGGCAATCACTAGATTACTTCAATAGATTAGTTTCGGCTTTTAAATATTAATGAATCACATCTATTTACTCAACATGGCCTTGGCCGAATGCTATAGATACTTACCTTGTGGATTTTAAATTTTGAAACTCACTGAATAACTAGGGAACACGTGGCCTATGGTGTACCTTCGGGAAAAGAATTTCTCCTTCCTTGTAGTCGACACTTAGTAAATCCTGAAAGATCTCTTCAAAGTTTCGACAACAAGATATTAATGGGGTTAGTCCTAGATTTCGGCAAATCTTAAAAGAAAAAGGATGAAACTGAATGAGATCTTACCCTTACTTTAGAGATCGGCAATCCTTGCTTGAAGTCTCAAACTATTCGGCTATGGTCTTGATAATAGCAAGTTTTCAGCTTTTGGAACTTAACAAGAAATCGGGTAAAGGTTATCTGTGTTGTCGGTTTATCAAAATAAAAGAAGGAAAAGAGCCACTAGGGATTCGACAATGGTGGACTTATGGAGAAAAGATTTGCTATGGCAAAATAAGAGAGAAAGGACGAGTTTGCTAGGAAATTTTCTGAGAGACTTAAATGGAAAAGAGAAGATTGATGAATAGCCTTATTTTCCTCCTTTTCCGAAATTACTAGGCCAAGACTCCCTTACTTGGCCATCACTTCTCTTATCTTTATTAAAATTAATGGAAATATTCCTTAATTATCTCTTATCTCTTAAACAATAATTATCCTCATTGATCCACCTATTTAGCCAAATTTTAAAGAGAATTAAACTCTTCCCCAAGTGCCTTGGTGCCGTCCAACTCCTTGCTCCTTGCAGAAAATAAAACTCTTTATTTGCTTCCCACGTGACTCAAACCTAGCCTCCTTCCCCTTGATTGTGGCGTCACTTCTCGGCTTTAAATGGTGCCTTCTAGCCACTTCTCCAAGCCCGTTCTTGTGTTAAATTCCTCTACTAATTTTCTTAAGGCCACCGGTTTTAGTTTCCTCTTTAAACTTAACATTTCTAAAACATTTCCTTACATTTCCAAGTTTCCAAAATGTTCACTTTCCTCTTTTAAACTTAACATTTCTAAAACATTTCCTTACATTTCCAAGTTTCCAAAATGTTCACTTTCCTCTTTAAACCTAACATTTCCAAGTTTCCAAAATGTTCACTTTCCTCTTTTAAACTTAACATTTCCAAGTTTCCAAAATGTTCACCATACATTCATAACACATAAGACATGCCATTTCAGTATAATTAAATCAAAATGCATAAGCCCATTTTCAGGATGTTACAGTTCTACCCCTTTAAAATAATTTCGTCCTCAAATTACTTACTAACGAAAAATCGTACATCCTAACTCACCACACTACACTACTGCTGCGCACTCTGATCTTAAAACTAACACATTTCCTACACAAATTCACATCCATTCCATAGTATCTCACATACACATTCACTCTTCGGACATTTCTGTCCGTTCCTATCCCAGGGGTATTTTCGTAATTTATCCTACAGGGGTATTTTCGTAATTTGTCAAAATAAGGTTCCTTGGTGATTTTGTCAATAAGGGTATTTTGGTAATTTTTAAAATCCCGGGGGTATTTCAGAAATTTTGAAATTACAGGGGTATTTCAGTAATAAACTAGGGTAAATTTATAAATCTTAATAAATCAAGGATATTTTGGAATTTACAAAACTTGAAGGTTGTTTCTGAGAATTTGTTTTCCAAATCAGTGTTGTTGTAGAAATTTTTGAAGATCGGGGGTCATTCTGGAAATTTTGTAACTCGAGGGTATTTCGATAAATAATTTTTTTTCCATAATCGAGGTATTTTGATATTTTGTAAATTTAGGGTTCCTTTAAGCAAAGTAGTGAAATTTTGATAAGAACTGTGGGTATTTGGAAATTTCATAAACCAAGGGTATTTTTGTAATTTTACCACTAGGGGTATTTTAGTAAATTTGTAAATCAAAATATTTTAGGAAAATTTATAAAAATAATCTTTTCAAATCAAGAGGGTAATTTAGAAATTTTAAAACTAGGGTTTCCATAAAAATACGGCTAGTCCCTTTCGGGGTTTAGTTAGGGGTTTAGCCCGTAGCTAAGTCCTCTTGGTTAGGGTGAATCGTAGTTACGCACCAGGTAGGATTCGAGTAAGGAGGAGGTGAGTCGCTAGGACTGCTTAAATACCAAGCTCTTACTGAATCCACTCCTAGACATGCGCACAACAGTTACCACTCCCTAACTCGGCGACTTAATCACAGGTTTGTCTAATGGTCCTTAAGTCTTATGTACTTGTGTTTTTGAGTAGACTAGTCCTAGGGTTCAACAAATCCTAATTCACTAATCTACGTTGCCATAAAAACCCATACATTTCACATATTCAAATCACTTGAAGTCGAAGTACTTACAGGTGGACTTGGTCGAGACTTAGTGGTAGTGCCAAAAAAACCGCTTGATTCACAAAATCCTTTTGGGCTTAACTTTGAAAATGTTTTGGGCCTTAAACCCAAGGCCGAGAGTTTAAAATTGGGCTCTGATACCAAATTGAAACACCCCAAACTCGGCCCACGAGCCTTGACCAGATCTGGTATGTTTCCTGGTATAAACCGTTTCAAATTTTTTTGTTACTTAGGAAAAACTTGTGTGTTTTGAAAGAAAGATTGTTTTGGGTTGGGCTTGAGTTGAAAACAAGTTTATTTCATTATTAAAATCCTTTACTTTAGGTGATAAATAATTCCCAAAAAAATAAATAAATTCAAAGTACTTAATGAAATAAAAATTCCAAATTAAATAAATTCCTTGCTGTGCATGGCCACCTTTAAGCTCCTGCCGACCCGGTCCATTACTAATCGTTACCTAAAAAATAATCCCACAAGGGGTGAGTCAAACAGACTCAATGTGTAACCAACACTAAAATTCAATAATTGGGCATACATTATCATACATGTTCATATAATGATAGAAAATAATGATGCAACCGAACCCAAACCTATATGCCATCCGCTACACATCACTCGTACCATCACGCACACAGTGGGGACTACTAAGTGAACCTCCATCCGCTACACACCATCGGCGATCACTACGATCGGCGTGCACATCGCCCTTATAAAATTCGTGGTCTTAGGTCACCACATTCAGATATCGTGGTCTTAGGTCACCACATTCAGATATCGTGGTCTTAGGTCACCACATTCAGTAATCCATGGTCTTAGGTCACCACATTCACTTCCCCTTTTCATATAACCCATATGCCCCATATCATATATATCATGCATTAACATGCCAAGTTCTTATTTTACATTCTTATAATGTCATGTGTGTGTCGTAACAGATATTTAACATAATCCTAGTAGGAGTAGGAAACGTACCTGAGTACTTTGTACCATAACATGGTACCTTAGCCATATTCACATTCTTATGCACATACTTATATTAAACATTGCCATAAAACTTATTAAGAAATAGTGTGGGCTACACACCTGATTCGCTTTAGCAAGTTCACTCCAAATCCCGAAAAGCTTGATCTAATGCCTTAGATCTTAAATCTCTACATTTAATCAATCATTTAATACTTAGTAAAGAGCCATTCGGCCATAAATCTAAATCCTAGTAGGATTAGTACACTAAAATCCTTACCTTGCTACCGATTGATGTCTAATCAAATGCCGGAAACTTTGTATCCTTCTTTCTTGAAATCGGTAATCACTAGATTACTTGAATAGATTAGTTTCGGCTTTTAAATATAAATGAAGCACATCTATTTACTCAACATGGCCTTGGCCGAATGCTATAGATACTTACCTTGTGGATTTTAAATCCCGAAACTCACCGAATAACTAGGGAACACGCGGCCTATGGTGTACCTTCGGAAAAGAATTTCTCCTTCCTTGTAGTTGACACTTAGTAAATCCCGAAAGATCTCTTCAAAGTTTTGGCAACAAGATATTATAGGGTTAGTCCTAGATTTCGGCAAATCTTAAAAGAAAAAGGATAAAACTGAATGAGATCTTACCCTTACTTTAGAGATCGGCAATCCTTGCTTGAAGTCTCAAACTATTCGGCTATGGTCTTGATAATAGCAAGTTTTCGGCTTTTGGAACTTAACAAGAAATCGGCTAAAGGTTATCTGTGTTGTCAGTTTATCAAAAGAAAAGAGAGGGAAAAGAATCACTAGGGGATTCGGCATTGGTAGACTTATGGAGAAAAGATTTCGGCTATGGCAAAAATAAGAGAGAAAGGAGAGAGTTTGCTAGGAAATTTGTAATATCCCGGATTAGGGCTTATGCACTATGGCTAAAATTTTATGAAATAGTATGCCTTATAGAACCTTGGAAATGTAAGGAAATGCTTTAGAAAATATTAAGTCTTAAGAGGAAGCTTGGAAATGTAAGGAAATGTAAGGAAATGTAAGGAAGTCGGGCTTGGAAAAAATAACCCCGAGATGCCACTTAGGGCTCTGGAAATGACGCCATATGCTAGGATAACTTGGGCCTAGTATGGCCACATGAAGCCCAAAATAATGGGTTAAAATTTGGCACTCCTAAGGCAAGGAGTTGGACGGCATAGGGAGACTAAGGTAGGAGTTTAAGTTGAAGTCAAATTCTTTTGGAATTTCGGCTAAGGTAGGAAAAGAAGTGATGACCAAGTAAGGGACTCTCTAGGCTTAGTAATTTCGGCAAGAAAGGGAAAAGTAGGGCCATTATTCTTTTCTCTTTAAAGCCCCCACCGAATTCTCTTCTCTTCCTCTCTTATTTTATCAAAAGCCGAAAGTAAGATCCTCCTAAGCCATTGCCGAATTTCCTATCATCTTTCCTACCCTCTCTCAAATTCTTTTTTTCAACTCTTCCTCTAGCCGAATCTTCATCATCAACTCTCTTTTTCTTTTCACAACTCACCAAAGGTCGAAGATAAGCCTTTTTCTAGCAATAGCGGATTATTAATCAAAAACCACCATAGCCGAATTTCTCTAAGCCTCAAAACCGAATCTACAAGGGTGGTTTAGTTTCCCGAAGGTGCACCATAGGCCGCATGTTCCTTAGTGATTTGGTAAGTTTCGGGATTTCTTTTCTTCCTTTCTTTTCACCAAGATCTAATCTGAATCGATTGTCTAAGCCAATCAACATCTCCTCTTTAGCACTAGAAGCTGAATCCTACTTTACAATAACCAGAGGAGCCGATTTTGGAAAAGTCGAAGGTGAGTAATTGATGGTAGGTGGTCGAATGGCCCTTTCCTATTCTTTTCTTTTTGGCCGAATGCCATATGGGCTAGGTTAATGGTGATTTTTGGTTTATTGAATATATGAAGGATGCCCGAATGTAGGTAAAAATTGAGGTGACTTTGGCTTTTGGAAGGATTTCGGGATTTCAAAATCACAAGGTAAGCACATAGGTACATTCGGTCAAGGTCTATTAGTGATTTAAGATCTACTTCTTAATATTCAAAAGCCGGAAACTAACCCTTAAGTGATCTAATGCTAGCCGATTACAAGGTAGAAGGATTTCAACATTTCGGGATTTGATTTTTAATCCAATCGGCACCAAGGTAAGAATTTGATTGCAACAATCCTACTAGGATTTGGATTTATGGCCGAATGGCTCTTTACTAAGTATTAAGTGATTGATCAAATGTAGAGATTTAAGATCTAAGGCATTAGATCAAGCTTTTCAGGATTTGGATTGGAAACCTTAAGCGAATCAGGTGTGTACCCACACTAAATCTTGATAGATTCTGACTTTAATTCATTATATGTGTTAATATGAAAGTGTAAGAATATGGCTAAGGTACCGTGTGTACCCCACACTAAATCTCAATAGATTTACGATTTTAATTCATTATATGTGTTAATATGAAAGTGTAAGAATATGGCTAAGGTACCGTGTGTACCCCACACTATTTCTTAATAAGTTTTATGGCAATGTTTAATATAAATATGTGTATAAGAATGTGAATATGGCTAAGGTACCATGTAATGGTACAAAGTACTCAGGTACGTTTCCTACTCCTACTAGGATTATGTTAAATATCTGTTACGACACACATATGACATTATAAGAATGTGAAATAAGAATTTGGCATGTTAATCCATGATATGTATGATATGGGGCATATGGGTTATATGAAAAGGGGAAGTGAATGTGGTGACCTAAGACCACGATATCTGAATGTGGTGACCTAAGACCACGATAACTAAATGTGGTGACCTAAGACCACGATATCTGAATGTGGTGACCTAAGACCACGATATCTGAATGTGGTGACCTAAGACCACGATAACTGAATGTGGTGACCTAAGACCACGATATCTGAATGTGGTGACCTAAGACCACGATATCTGAATATGGTGACCTAAGACCATGAATTTTATAAGGGCGATGAGCACGTCGACTGCAGCGACTGCCTTCGATGGTGTGTAGCGGATGGTGGGTTGACTTAGTAGTCCCCACGGTGTACAGGTTGGTACGGGTGGTTGTAGCGGATGGCATCTAGGTTTGGGTTCGGGTTGCATCATATTGTTTAAATGCTTTATGTACATGTATGATTTGAAATGCCTGAAATTGTTAAGACTTAGTGTTAGTGTACACATTGAGTCTGTTTGACTCACCCCATTGTGGGAACATTTTTCAGGTAATGATCAATAAGGGACCGGGTCGGCAGGAGCTTAGGGATGGCCATGCTCAGCAAGAAATTCATTTTATTTGGACTATTTTATTTTATGTACTTTGGTTTTAATTTTGGGATTTAATTGATGTAATAAGGCCATAGTCGGATTACTTTATTCTACTTTTATTTACTATGTACAAATTTTTATCAAGTGAAGTTTAAGTGAATTTATTTTAAAACAAAGCCTAAACGTTTTGTCACCTAAAGTAAAGGATTTTACAAAATGAAATAAACTTGTTTTCAACTAAAGCCCAACCCAAAACAATCTTTCTTTCAAAACACACAAGTTTTTCCTAAGTAACAAAAGAATTTGAAACGATTTACACTGGGGAACATACCAGATCCGATTAAGGCTCGTGGGTTGGGTTTGGGGTGTTTCAGTTTGGTATCAGAGCCCGGTTCAAAACTCGGCCTTGAGGGTTTTTAGGGCCCAAAACATTTTCTGTCTTTTGAAAATGGACTTTTCTAAGAAATAAACAGGCTTTCTGGCATGGCACCTGAGTCTCCAACCCGAAGTCCACCAGGTAAGTACTTCTAATTCTTCTGTGATTTATATGTAGGGATATATATGCAGGGACGTAGATTAGTGGACTAGGAATTGAACCCTAGGACTAGTTTACCCCAACAATTACATAAGACTCTAAGGCACAATTAAACAAACCTGTGTCTAAGTCGTCGAGTTAGGGTGTGGCAACCATTGTGCGCATGTCTAGGATTGGTTTCGGTGGAAGCTTGGTATTTAAGCAGTCCGTGTGACTCACCTCCTCTCCACTCGAATCCTACCTGGTGCGTAGCTTCGGTTCACCCTAACCAAGAGGACTTAGTCACGGGATAGACTCAATAATTAAAACCCGAAAGGGACTAGTCACATTTTTATGGAAACCCTAGTTTTAAAAGTCAACAAACTACCCTTTTGAAATTATGAAAATTATTATTTTGGAAAAACTTTCTAAGAATTTTTAATTTACAAATTACCTAAATACCCTTAGTGGTAAAAATTACTAAAATGCCCTTGATTTTCCAAAATTACCATACTACCCCCAATTTCAATAACAATTTCTGGTTTTGCAAAAATATTAAAGACACCCTGATTTGAAAAAAAAAGATTTTTTACGAAATTACCCCTAACCTATGCAAATGACCAAAATACCCTCAGTAAGGAAAATCAACGAAGTACCCTCAAATTAGAAATCTTCAAAAATGCTCTTGTTTTGAATGTCACCAGGAACCATATTTTGCGAAAAATTACCGAAATAACCCTGGCTTGTAAAATTACAAAAATACCCCTAGTGTATAAATTACCATTTTACCCTTGAAATTTTTCCAACAAGTATTTTAATTTTGTAAAGTATCAACAACCTCTATTTTACAACATTTTCAAATACCCTAATTTGAAAATTACCAAAATACCCCTATAAGACAAAATTACGAAAATACCCCTGGGTAGTGGAGAACAACAAACAATGACAATTACAACATTTCTCTGTAATGAACGCAAGTTCATGTGTGTGACTAAATGAATGATGTGAGACTGTATGTGTATGAATCGAAAGAACTACTTCCTAGAACTATTAAACATAAAACTGTTCGTGGTTAACCAAGCGGAACAAAACTAATTCATAAAATTCTTTAATCAGATAAACGCAAGTATGAATTCAAGGGGATGTGGTTGTAATGTGCATGGCCGTGGAAGAGGCCGAATGATCGTATCTGAACCCGTTAGATCGGGTCAAGAATCTAAAAATGAAATGCCACCACCACCCCCAGCCGCTGATGTGAATTTTTATAGGAAATGTGTTAGTTTTAAGATCAGAGTGCGCAGCAGTAGTGTAGTGTGGTGAGTTAGGATGTACGATTTTTCGTTAGTAAGTAATTTCGAGGACGAATTTATTTTAAGGGGGTAGAACTATAATATCCCAGATTAGGGCTTATGCACTATGGCTAAAATTTTATGAAATAGTATGCCTTATGTGTTGTGAATGTGTTGTGTGCATTTTAGAACCTTGGAAATGTAAGGAAATGCTTTAGAAAATATTAAGTCTTAAGAGGAAGCTTGGAAATGCAAGGAAATGTAAGGAAATGTAAGGAAATCAAGCTTGGAAAAAATGACCCGGAGACGCCACTTAGGGCTCTGGAAATGACGCCATATGCTAGGATAACTTGGGCCTAGTATGGCCACATAAAGCCCAAAATAATGGGTTAAAATTTGGCACTCCTAAGGTAAGGAGTTGGACGGCATAGAGAGACTAAGGTAGGAGTTTAAGTTGAAGTCAAATTCTTTTGGAATTTCGGCTAAGGTAGGAAAAGAAGTGATGGCCAAGTAAGGGACTCTCTAGGCTTAGTAATTTCGACAAGAAAGGGAAAAGTAGGGCCATTATTCTTTTCTCTTTAAAGCCTCTGCCGAATTCTCTTCTCTTCCTCTCTTATTTTGTCAAAAGCCGAAAGCAAGATCCTCCTAAGCCATTGCCGAATTTCCTATCATCTTTCGTACCCTCTCTCAAATTCTTTTTTTCAACTCTTCCTCTAGCCGAATCTTCATCATCAACTCTCTTTTTCTTTTCACAACTCACCAAAAGCCAAAGATAAGCCTTTTTCTAGCAATAGCTGATTATTAATCAAAAACCACCATAGCCGAATTTCTCTAAGCCTCAAAACTGAATCTACAAGGGTGGTTTAGTTTCCCGAAGGTGCACCATAGGCAGCATGTTCCTTAGTGATTCGGTATCTTTTCTTCCTTTCTTTTCATCAAGATCTAATCCGAATCGATTGTCTAAGCCAATCAACATCTCCTTTTTAGCACTAGAAGCCGAATCCTACTTTACAATAGCCAGAGGAGCCGATTTTGGAAAAGCCGAAGGTGAGTAATTGATGGTAGGTGGCTGAATGGCCCTTTCCTATTCTTTTCTTTTTGGTCGAATGCCATATGGGCTAGGTTAGTGGTGATTTTTGGTTTATTGAATATATGAAGGATGCCCAAATGTAGGTAAAAATTGAGGTGACTTTGGCTTTTGGGAAGAAAGTCGACAATGGTATACAAGGATTTCAGGATTTCAAAATCACAAGGTAAGCACATAGGTACATTCGGCCAAGGTCTATTAGTGATTTAAGATCTATTTCTTAATTATTCAAAAGCCAAAAACTAACCCCTTAAGTGATCTAATGCTAGTCGATTACAAGGTAGAAGGATTTCAACGTTTCGGGATTTGATTTTTAATCCAATCGGCACCAAGGTAAGAATTTGATTACAACAATCCTACTAGGATTTGGATTTATGGCCGAATGGCTCTTTACTAAGTATTAAGTGATTGATCAAATGTAGAGATTTAAGATATAAGGCATTAGATCAAGCTTTTCGGGATTTGGATTGGAAACCTTAAGCGAATCAGGTGTGTACCCCACACTAAATCTTGATAGAGTTACGGCTTTAATTCATTATATGTGTTAATATGAAAGTGTAAGAATATGGCTAAGGTACCGTGTGTACCCCACACTAAATCTCAATAGATTTACGGTTTTAATTCATTATATGTGTTAATATGAAAGTGTAAGAATATGGCTAAGGTACCGTGTGTACCCCACACTATTTCTTAATAAGTTTTATGGCAATGTTTAATATAAGTATGTGTATAAGAATGTGAATATGGCTAAGGTACCATGTAATGGTACAAAGTACTCAGGTACATTTCCTACTCCTACTAGGATTATGTTAAATATCTGTTACGACACACATATGACATTATAAGAATTTGAAATAAGAATTTGGCATGTTAATGCATGATATGTATGATATGGGGCATATGGGTTATATGAAAAGGGGAAGTGAATGTGGTGACCTAAGACCACGATATCTGAATGTGGTGACCTAAGACCACGATAGCTGAATGTGGTGACCTAAGACCACGATATCTAAATGTGGTGACCTAAGACCACGATATCTGAATATGGTGACCTAAGACCACGATAACTGAATGTGGTGACCTAAGACCACGATATCTGAATGTGGCGACCTAAGACCACGATATCTGAATGTGGTGACCTAAGACCACGAATTTTATAAGGGCGATGAGCACATCGACTGCAGCGACTACCTTCGATGGTGTGTAGCGAATGGAGGGTTGACTTAGTAGTCCCCATGGTGTATAGGTTGGTACGGGTGGTTGTAGCGGATGGCATCTAGGTTTGGGTTCGGGTTGCATCATATTGTTTAAATGCTTTATGTACATGTATGATTTGAAATGCCTGAAATTGTTAAGACTTAGTGTTCGTGTACACATTGAGTCTGTTTGACTCACCCCGTTGTGGGAACATTTTTCAGGTGATGATTAGTAAGGGACCGGGTCAGCAGGAGCTTAGGGATGGCCATGCTCAGCAATAAATTCATTTTATTTGGACTATTTTATTTTATGTACTTTGGTTTTAATTTTGGGATTTAATTGATGTAATAAGGCCATAGTCGGATTACTTTATTCTACTTTTATTTACTATGTACAAATTTTTATCAAGTGAAGTTTAAGTGAATTTATTTTAAAACAAAGCCTAAACGTTTTGTCACCTAAAGTAAAGGATTTTACAAAATGAAATAAACTTGTTTTAAACTAAAGCCCAACCCAAAACAATCTTTCTTTCAAAACACACAAGTTTTTCCTAAGTAACAAAAGAATTTGAAACGGTTTACACTGGGGAACATACCAGATCCGGTCAAGGCTCGTGGGCCGGGTTTGGGGTGTCTCAAAATTTTCGGCAGAGACTTCAATGGAAAAGAGAAGATTGATGAATAGCCTTATTTTCCTCCTTTTGCCGAAATTACTAGGCCAATACTCCCTTACTTGGCCATCACTTCTCTTATTTTTATTAAAAATTAATGGAAATAATCTCTTTATTATCTCTTATCTCTTAGACAATAATTGTCCCTCATTGATCCACCTATTTAGCCGAATTTTAAAGAGAATTAAACTCTTCCCCAAGTGCCTTGGTGCCGTCCAACTCCTTGCTCCTTGCAGCAAAATAAAACTCTTTATTTGCTTCCCACGTGACTCGAACCTAGGCTCCTTCCCCTTGATTGTGGCGTCACTTCTTGGGCTTTAAGTGGTGCCTCCTAGCCACTTCTCCAAGCCCGTTCTTGTGTTAAATTCCTCTACTAATTTTCTTAAGGCCACCGGTTTTAGTTTCCTCTTTAAACTTAACATTTCTAAAACATTTCCTTACATTTCCAAGTTTCCAAAATGTTCACTTTCCTCTTTTAAATTTAACATTTATAAAACATTTCCTTACATTTCCAAGTTTCCAAAAATGTTCACTTTCCTCTTTTAAACCTAACATTTCCAAGTTTCCAAAAATGTTCACTTTCCTCTTTTAAACTTAACATTTCCAGGTTTCCAAAAATGTTCACCATACATTCATAACACATAAGACATGCCATTTCATATAATTAAATCAAAAATGCATAGGCCCATTTTCAGGATGTTACACACAGGTTAGGTTAAGGTCGATTTGCCAATTCAGCATCCAAAGCCGATCCCAAACTCAAAACGTGGTGACATATGTTTCTTTTTGGTGATGGCATGTACCTTGAAATGTTTAAGTTGTCATTTTGAAAAGTGATTGTAAAATATGTTATAAGATGTTATTGGTTATTTATATATAAGTTTATGTGTTATGTTAAGATTACAAAATATTATAATTTGGTATGAAATTAGATTGGGCTTGAATGATGTTAATTGAATTTTTTTGGATAATTTATGTGAAATACTTATGTATATACATTAGATAGGTCAATAGGTTGATAGTCTTAACATGTTTTAGGTGTATTTGAATATAATTTAGATTGGTTGAACAATTAGGTATTGAGTTGTTTGTGGTTTAAGTTTGCAGGGTTGGTAAACTTGATATTTAAGTCTCATTTTGAGTCCACACGGCCTGGCATACGAGCGTGCGACTAGACTTTGTGAGACACATGGCTTTCACATGGGCGTGTGGTTAGACCTTGTGTCCCCTGTAATTTATAATTTTCAAAACAGAATGCTCAGGTATTACCACACGGGCAGAGACATGGGTGTGTGTCTCAGCCGTGTGAAGAAAATGGCCTAACACACGGACGTGTGACTTGGCCGTGTGAGGTAAGTCAGGGAGTTACACCAGGTAGGACATTACCTGAAGCACGGGCATGTCATAGGGTCACACGGGCGTGTCCCTTGACCACACGATCGTGTGAGCCTGCACCTAGAAAAAATTTAAAGGTTTCGAGAAAAATTCTCAGAGAATGCAAATTAATTCTGAATTGTTTCTAATACATATTTAAGGTCTCGAAGGGCCCATAATAGAGACGATATGAATAATTTATGAAGTGTATGCTAAATGAATTATATTATGTTCGTATTTGATCTAGAAAGTCTAGTAATGCTCCATAACCCTGTTCTGGCGATGGATAAGGGTTAGGGGTGTTACATTTAGTGGTATCGGAGCTTTACAGGTTTAGCCGATTCTCAAACTAAATCAAGCTCGAAATTGAGTCTAGAGTTACATGTCATAATTGAGTCAAATTGATTCGAGATTTGGATGTTGATATATATTGTTTGTTTTTGTTTTATAGTTGAACATGTCGGATGATTATAGTAATGTTATTGATCAAGAAATGTATACTGGAGATGAAGAGTCTCGTGAATTAGATGAAATAGAGTTTGTAACACCGAGTGTAAACCCAGTAGGTAATCAACCACCTAATATTGAACGAGGTAATGTTAGAGAAAGGGATGACTCGTAGTTACTTAGGGTTATAGCTGATGCCCTTCAACGAGTAGTAGAAACTGTACCTACTACGACATATGCCCCTACTACCCGACGAGTCCCGATTAAAGAACTGCGTAAGTATGATGCAACTGAATTTCTGGTTTTGAAAGGAGCCAATCCTTCTACAGCTAAAAATTGGATAGAATCTACAAAATGAATTCTGCAGCAACTTGAGTGTACTCCACGGGAAAGTTTATTATGTGCTATATCTTCATTGCAAGGGGAAGCTTATATATGGTGGGAATCAGTAACCCAACATGTATCAGCAGAACAGGTAAACTGGGATTTTTTCAAAGAGAATTTCAGAAGAAGTGTGTGGGTGAATTATACATTGATGACAGAAAATAAGAGTTCTTGATGTTAAAATAAGGAGAGATGTCAGTAGTTGACTATGAACGGGAATTCTCGCGACTCAGTAGATATGCAGCTAAATTTGTACCAACAGAAGCTAACAGTTGCAAGTGATTTTTGAAGGGTCTACGTGATGAATGAAGGGTACAACTAGTATCACATAGGATTACAAAATTTATGGATTTGGCTAAGAGAGCAAAGATGGCAGAACAAGTACTGGGTTTTGACAAAAAAGCCTGAAAATACTCGCTCAATTAGGAAACGACCTGGAGCTACTAGTTCAAACCTACAACCCAAAAGATCAAAAGAATCTCATGGTAGTTGGAGATTGAGTTTTAGATCAGACAGGGTGATAGAAATTATGGAAGACAGATGTCAGTTTCCACTGGTAGTGTACGAGGTCTATCTCGGGATACTGAAATACCGGATTTGAACATTGTGGGAAAAAGCACCCAGGTGAGTGTTGGAAATTGACTCGAGGTTGTTTCCATTGTGGATCTAAAGAGCACTTTGTTAGAGACTATCCAAAGAATAAAAATACTGCACCTGTTACATCTCAGGGATCTGTGTCTACTTCTATAGGTCGAGGATCAAGTAGAAGTGGTTCATTTTCCAGAGGTGGTGCTAGAAGAGGAAGTGATGTTGCTACTCAACAATCAGAAGCCAGAGTACCAGCTCGAGCATATGTTGTACGGACTCGTGAAGAGGGTGATGCACATGATGTGGTGACAGGTATATTTTTATTGCATTCAGAACCTGTTTATGCTTTAATAGATCCGGGATCTTCACACTCATGTGTTAATACAAAATTGGTTGAGTCGGGAAATTTAAAATCTGAAATGTCTAGAGTATCAATAGTGGTGTCTAGTCTATTGGGAAAACTGTGCTAGCGAATCAAGTATGTCGAAGATGTCCATTAATGATACAAAATAGAATCCTCTCTATTGATTTGTTGATAATGCCATTTGGTGATTTTGATATAATTCTGGGAATGGACTAGCTATTTGAGCATGAGGTGATTTTAGATTGTTATAAAAAGAAGTTTATTATTCAAAGTGAAAACGGGGATAAGATTGAAGTGAATGGTATTCAAACCAGTGGGTCAACTTGTATTATTTCAGTGATTCAGGCTAATAAACTTATTCATCAGGTTTGTACAGCTTTTCTAGCTTATGTTATCAATTTAGATTTTGTTGAAAGTCATTCAGTAAAATTTGGACTGTTTGTAAATTTCCTGATGTTTTTCCTGAAGAATTACCGGGATTACCACCAGATCGGGAGGTTGAATTTGCAATTGAAGTATAATCTGGTACAACTCTGATATCAACACCCCCGTATTGTATGTCACCTACAGAGCTAAAAGAATTGAAGGTGCAGTTATAGGACTTACTAGATTGAGGATTTATATGTCCTAGTATTTCACCTTGGGGAGCTCCAATGTTGTTTGTTAAAAAGAAAGATAGTTTAATGCAGTTGTGTATTGATTATAGCCGTGGGATTTGCCCGTGGCCTATTCTGATTAATAATACTAAGGTGCAGGGTTAAAACCGTCTTGACACATGCCCGTGTGTCAAACCGTGTAGGCACTTACAGGCTATTTACCAAGCCGTTAGCCACCCTGAAATGAAGATCATAATCATACACGATTCAACGATGCAATAACAACCCAATTTTATGAATAATACTACATGCTTCATTGATCTCAATAAACATACATGCTTAATCAAATTTGGCCAATCACTTAGCCATATACAAAAGAATAATAAACTTGATAGCCTTTACAAAGGCCCTTCTTAAGACATGTTCACAAAATGAATGTTTCATATACATGCCATACTTAGTAAAGTAACTTGGCTATACCAAAATAAGAGTTGATAGTGTGTTGCGAGCTCCGACTTTAATGATCCACGAGTTAGCATGGCGGGACTGCATAGAAAGAAAGAATCATAACGTAAGCATATAGCTTAGTAAGTTTGCATGTAACAAGTCTTAGCATCATCATTGCTTAATATAAACCATTTCACATAAATAATGGTATCATGAATTTCAGCTAAAGCTTACTTACTCATATAGATTCTTACATGCCTCATGACACTTACTATTGTCATACTTGTAAGGTAACCATGATACCTGTATCACTTGATCACATTGATCAGTATATTATAATAACAATAATCCTGATATCAACTTTCTCATTCACAACATGAATAATACTTAACTTCGTCTAACTTCATCTTGATACTAACTTTACTTTCTTAGCTTTCTTGCTATCTTCTTTTAGCTTACTCATTTGCCCGATGAATTTCTATGAATAACCGAGGATACTAAATCTCTTCCCACATAATATGATGCCAAAGCCATATCCTAGACATGGTCTTACATGGGTTATCTCATCTTGGTTTCAAGGCCATGTCTTGACATGGACTTATATGAAGTCTTGCTCTTGATAACATACTCAATGCCAAGCTTGAGTCCTTGGACTTACATGATAACTTGCTTACTAACTTGATCAATGCCAAGCTTGCCTTGGACTTACATGATAACTTGCTTGCTAACTTGATCAATGCCAAGCTTGCCTTGGACTTACATGATAACTTGATCAATTCCAAGCTTGCCTTGGACTTACATGATAAGTTGCTCGTACTTATCATCATGATTTCTTGCTTGAACATAACATGATCATTTCACACAATTATTGTACATTATGTTAAGCAATTTAATGATAATAATAATCATAAAGCTTAGAAATCATACAAACTTACCTCAATATACAAAATGTATGTAGATGTGCAATTTAGTCCTCGACTTTGTTCTTGCCTCGATTTCGATCTGGGCTTCATTTTTCTTGATCTATAATCATAAATAGATCATTTAATAACCATATGGACTAAATTGACTCATAACTCATACTTTGGCAAAATTACTATTTTGCCCCTATACTTTCTAAATATTTGCACTTTTGCCCCAATTCTCGTAAAATGATTTTCATGTAACTTCCTTAAACTTCATGCTCAACTGAATCATTTTCTCTTCTATAAAAATGATCAATTCTCACTATTTCTAGTAGGTATGACCAATTTTATAACTATAACAAAATGGTCCCTACTACTATTTTTCATGAAATTCATTAAGGAAAAGATGTTTATCTAACATCAAACTCTCTTAAACTTCCATAAAACATCATTTAACAAGCATGTCATTCAAGGGTATATTTTTGAACATGCATCTTAGCTCATTTTATAGCTAAAATTAGCTAATTCATAATACGGGAACTTCAAAAATACGAAGAATATTAAAAACAGGGCTAAGATGAACTTACTATGAGCTTGAAAAAAATGAAGAACCCTAGCTATAGTGTCTCCCAATTTTCGGCAGCAACAAGGAAGAAGATGAGTGAATTTTTCTCATCTTTATCCTATTTTAATCACTAATGAGGCCAAATGACCAAAATGCCCTTCCTCTTAAAAATTTCCATAATAGTCTCTTAAGGCCAATTTTGTCCAAAAATTAAATTTTGGGAAAATTGCTATTTAAGGGCTCATAATTATTATTCTAAAGCTATTTCATGCAAAAAGCTTCTAGAAACTCATATATTGCAACTTTTGCAATTTAGTCCTTTTTAGACCAATTGACCTCAACTTAATAAAATTGCTTTACAAAACTTTCATACTAACGTGCAAACACGACATAAACTTGAAAAACTCATAATTTCACCTCGGGTTCGTGGTCTCACACCACTATCCCGACTAGGCCCTAAATCGGGTTGTTACAATCAGTGCTAGGAGAGTTTTGAAAAATTGAAGCAAATGTTGACTAAGGCACCAGTTTTGACATTGCCAGAATCGAAAAAGGATTTTGTTATTTACAGTGATGCTTCTTTGAATGGTCTCGGATGTGTTTTGATGCAAGATGGAAAAGTGATTGCTTATGCATCTCGGCAATTGAAATCGCATGAATGTAATTACCCGACACATGATCTGGAATCGGCTACTGTGATTTTTGCTCTAAAGATCTGGAGACATTACTTTTATGGTGAGAAATTCTATATTTATACCGATCATAAAAGTCTCAAGTATCTTTTATCTCAAAATGAGTTAAATTTGAGACAACGTCGGTAGAGCTTTTAAAATATCATGATTGTGTTATGGATTATCATCCTGGTAAAGCTAATGTTGTAGCTGATGCATTGAGTAGAAAAGTAGCAGTTGAATTACGAGCAATGTTTGCACTGCTGTTCATCTGCAGACCGATGGAAAATCTAAACAAGTTATTCAGATTTTGGAATATATGCTTTGAGCTTGTATTATTGATTTTGAATCTGTTGGGAGCGTTATTTACCTTTGGCTAAATTTGTATATAATAATAGTTTCCAATCAAGTATTCAAATGGCTCCTTATAAGGCACTATATGGACGTAGATTTCGATCACCTATATGTTGGAGGGAATTAATGAAAGAAAAATGATTGGGCCGGAGTTAAATCAAGAAACGAAGACACTGTTAAGAAGATTCGAGATAGATTGAAAGCAGCTTTTGACAGATAAAAATTATATGCAGATTTGAAACACCGGGATATTGAGTATTCTATCGGAGATAAAGTATTTCTTAAAGTCTCGCCTTGGAAGAAAATTATGAGATTTGGCTGAAAGGGAAAATTGAGTCCTCATTTTATTGGGCCGTATGAGATTACAGAAAGAGTTGGACCGGTAGCATATCGTTTAGCTTTGCCTCCAGAATTACAAAAGATTCACGATGTTTTCATGTTTCAATGCTCAGAAGATACAGATCAAATCCCCCTCATGTTATTTTGACAGAGGGTATTGAAATCTGACCCGATTTATCATATGAAGAATAACCGATTGAGATATTAGCTCGAGAAGTGAAAGAGTTATGTAATAAACGAGTTCCATTAGTGAAAGTATTGTGGTGAAGTCATAGTTTTGAGGAAGCAAATTGGGAATCGAAAGAAACAATAAGATCTCAGTACCCCCACCTCTTTTCAGGTAAATTTCGAGGACGAAATTTATTAAAGGGGAGAAATGTAATGACCCAAAATTTAGGGTTATTGAAAAAGTGTATTTTTAGGTCTCTGTTTTCGTAAAATGGATTTGTAAATATTTATTAAAAATATTTACGAAGTTAGTTGTGTGGTTAATTAGGTTTTGGCTATGTAACACCCTGAATTTGGGCCTAGTAGAATTGGGCCTATTGGGCCTTGGGCATGGGAGCATTTAAAACTTTTGAGAACAAGAGAATGGCACTAATGCAAATTGGATCTATTAGGTGAGTGATTTTGGAAGGTTAGGGGGCTTCTATGAAGTCTTGGGTTCAACTCATGTCATTTGGAAAATTTTTATTTTTAGCATTAGGGGACCCTAACTCCTAGTATTAAGCCTTATAAGTATTTGTGAATAAAAGGAGACATAAAGAGAGCCTGTGGTGGAGTGGTTTTGGTGTCACAGGTATGGCAATGAGGGAAAAGGTTTAAGGCTCACTGCATGCAAAAAGGAATTATTTATTTTACTCCTGTGTGGGCAAGAGTTTGTGTTGGATTTGAACTCTGTGTTGGAGAGTTTGAATTGGTCAAGTGAGTTCTTTAGGGGAGTTTTTCAAGGGATGAAGATTAGATGAAGGAGTTTGATTGTAATTCAAACTAAGTTGGTGGCTGAATTCAAGGAGAAAATTAGGGGATTTGAAATGGGTAGGTGTTGGCCAAATATTGGGGTCCTTGCTCTTGGAAATTCGGCTAGTGTATGAAGGGATGCCGTTTTTCTTTTATCCATTTCGGCTTTTGACTCTCTCTTTTTTTTTTTTTTTTTTGCCTTTTTTCAAAACGGAGCAATACCCCTTTTCCCTGTTATTTTCTTTGCATCAATTGCTTCCTGTGCTAAATTGACAATATTCTTCTCCCCTTTTGCTAAGTCAAAGTAAGGTTCTTCTGTTTCCTTTTTCTTCCAGTGATAGTCGAATACCTCTTTTCCCTTTTCTCTCTTTTCCTTCAATTTTTTTCGAATGTCCCTCCTTGTTTTGCTAAAGTCGAATACCTTCTCTTTGCCAATTTAGAATCTTTATCTACACTTTCCTTTTTCTATTTTCTTCATTTCGTCATCCATCTCCAATCCTCTTAGTTTCAAATCTTCGACGGTTTAGCCAGTGAGCTCGAGTTAGGGATTTCTCCTCTTTGCCGAATGTGATAGTAAGTGATGGTTAATGCTTTTAACCATTTTCAGTATCGATGGTATTCCTCTTTATCTACCGAATCTCCCTTTCTTATCTTGACTGATGATTGGTTTGTTTAAGGTTCCTCGAGGGGCGATTAAAGGCAAGTGATAAATAGTAGCCGACTTCCTACTCTAAGGTTTTGATCAAGGTAAGTGCTTGGTCAAGGAATTTTGGGTAAGGCTGAATGTTAGCCATTGCTTGGGCATGTGTTTTCGTTGTATTAGCATATGTTAACTGATAGATTACATTTACGGTTCAGATAAGCCACGAGAAGGGGGAATCGATTCTTAACCAAGCGATCTAAAGAAAAGGATAGGTTGTTACTATTCAGTCAAGGTAAGTAGTGGTTAATCGGTTTGGGGAAGTGCTGTGATCTTTAAAGATGAAAAGGCTAACTATACCCATTGACTGAATATAGGTTCGTTGCTAAGGGCTTGGAAATACGCTTCCTAAATCAGGTGTGTACTCACACACACACCACTCAAACAGTAGATCGGCAAATGCCAAAAAGCCGAAATACTGGCAAATGATGCCACACGAGTGTGCGATCGCACGTGTGGTAGACCGAGCCCATGAATATGGGTGTAAGATGGTTGAGGCCACCATGAGCGTCCTCATGGGCTTAGGCCGTTTTAAGGCCAAATAGACCAGAATGGGTCGAGTGGGCCCAATAGGCCCGTGGTCCCTACGCGAGTAAATTTTGTGGATGGATAGGAAATAATGAGCCAGCCATAACGATCACATGGACAAAGGCAATTTTGGGCTAAATGGGCCACACGAGCGTGTAGGCCCATTTGGGCCGAATAATGGGCCTTAGGCCCAATTACACCGTTATGACCATATATGTTATATGTGTCACTCGAGGCGATTGTAGACCTTCGGAAAGATCGTAAAATAACTGAAATACCCCTAGAGGGTAAAATGAACAAAGTACCCATGGAGGATAGAATGATCGAAATACCCCTAGAGGGTAAAATGACTAAAATACCCCTAGAGGGTAAAATAACTGAAATACCACTAGAGGGTAAAATGACCAAAATACCCCTGGAGGGTAAAATCACCAAAATACCCCTAGAAGGTAAATGATCGTTATGCCCTTGAAGGGAAAATGACTAAAATGCCCCTACATGTTATATGATTGTTGTTGTATGCTATTTATAGTATGTCTGCATTCATGTGATATTATGCTGCATGGGGGATGGGATTATTGATTTGGAGGAAGTGTATGATTCTTAGGGTCGCATGGTCGCTTGACTACTGTGGATCCACCGATGGCTTTAAAACGATTATGTGATTGGCAGCTCTACTGTAATATTGGTTAGTGCCGGAATCAGTGCTACATAAGGAGTGTAGGATGGGTGGGTCGACTAAATCCCCAAAGGAGTGCTGGGTTGGACAGGAGACAGAGTGCAGGGTTGGTATGGGCATTAATGCATTGCATACACTTGTTCTGTTATTGATATGGGCTTAGGCCTAGAAAGATGTGATATGTGACTTTTGATATGAGCTAAGGCCCAGCTGAGGTTATTATGGGCTAAGGCCCAAATGCCATCGTTACTGTATTGGGTTAAGACCCAACTGAGGCTATTATGGGCTAAGGCCCAATTACCACCGTAGCTGTGTTGGGCTTAGGCCCACATTGATTATTGTAATGGGCTTAGGCCTGGATTGATGTGATACATGTTTTTACCGATGAAGGTTGTACACACTAAGTTTTCGTAAACTCACCCCCCTCATTTTAATTTTTCAGGTAATCCTCAGTAAGCGATTCGACGTACGGGAGGACTCAGAGGTGGCCACACTACAAACAGCTTTAAATTTTAGTATGCTATTTTAATTTACTTAAATCGCTTTCTTATTGGGTTGTAATAAGGCCGCTTTTAATTTCTGATTTTTAATTTGAGATTTTCAGTTTATTACGATTTATATCTGCAAGAAGTAGAACGCGGTTTTCCCAAACCGATTACTGTCTTCAAAATACTACGTTTTAGCAATGCAATTTTTATTAAACATCACGTTTCCACAAATCATTTGTTTTAAATTAATCTTCTGCAACAATAAGGTTTTGAAGGTAATAACTTTTTAATAAACCTTGGAAAAAATATAAATAAACTAACATAACAAGGTTTTTACCCAAGCTTTTAATTAAGAAGGGTTTTCAATAAAAACACGATTTTCAAAAAATACTTCAATGTGGCATGCCAGATTCGGGTCTAACTTCTAGGCCGGGTATGGGGTGTTATAGGCTAGGTGAATTAGCTTGAATTAAGGTTAATTAGATGAAAGGACTAGATTGCATATAGAGTAAAATTTGAATTATAGAATAGAGAAAAGTTAAGGGACTAAATAAATAAACCAAATTATGACAATTGTATGGTAATGGTAATATACATGTGTAATAAATACATACATACATTTGTAATCCATATATATACTTACTTATTATTAAGAAAATATTATTATATTATCAAAATAAAATATAAGATAAATGAAATAAGAAGAAAAAAAGATAGAAAAGAAACAACAGAGTGAAACGAAATAGGAAATAAAGAAAAGGAAAGAAAAGAAGGAGAAATTAGGGTTTAAGGTTCAAACTCAAATTGGTAAGTTAATTTAATCCTTTTCTTGTAATTTTATGTTTTAGAATCCTAGAACAAAATACTACTTGATTTATATTGAAAATTAGAAGTTAGTAGATTTTTAGATGTTATTCATATTGAATAAATTGAAGTGTTAGGGGTTAAATTGATAGAATTTCAAGTTAGATTGAATTGTAAAAAAATTATAAGTTTTGAGTAATAGGCACTAAATTGAGAAAATTTTGAAATTTAGCGATTTATGGTGAAATTAGAGGTTAAATTTAGTTTTAAGTGGTAATTGAATGAAAATAAAGAATAAAATTGTGAAGAAAATAAGGTTAGATTTGATTAAGGATTACATTGGAATTTAGGCAAAAGTTGTGTATAAAATTGAAATATTCAAGGTGAAATTATGTGTATTGATGATTTTAAATTGTTTAATTTCCGTAGCTAACGTTGTGCCGGAGACCTCGGCTAAGAAAGGAAAAGAGAAAGTTAACGAGAAGTGACTTGGGAAATTACTGTTTGTATTTCTATAATCCAATCTAGTAATTATTATTTGTTGCATTTTAATTTAATGTTTATGGTAAGTATTTGAGGTGAGTGTTATTTGTTATTATCTTGATATTAAATTGAGATTATGTGAATTTGTGATTTGATGTAAATATTGATTGTATTTGAAAACTGAATTGAAAACATTATTAACTGTATCGGGCTGAGTTGGATATAGTTGGCATGCCATAGGATTGGAAGAGTTCAAGGATACTTCACCTTCGAGTCGATGAGACACTGGGTGTCACATTATTACTTAGGATAAATTCATGAGGTACTGGGTACCAATTTACTTCAGCAAGGCCGATGAGACACTGGGTGTCAACTTGTTACTTCAAATTATCCGATGAGGCACTGGGTGCCAAACTGGTGTGTCTTGGTTGGATCCGTGTATCCGCCAAATTCCGAGTCATGTTTAGAGTTAAACGAATGAATTGACAATATGAATGTTATTGAATGATTTTGAATATGAATTGGATTGGGATATTGAATTGAGATATGAAAATGAAATGTATGAACCATGGGTTCATGAAATGGTTATTGATATAGTTCATGTAATGGTTATTGATATAGTTCATGTAATGATTATTGATATAGTGAAATGATAATGTGTGAATTAAAGTGTAACACCCCAAACCCAGCCCAAACGCTACGGCCAAATCTAGAATGCTACTGAGGAAAAAGATTGAAAAGAATTTGTCATAAGGGTGAAAACATAAAAATTATCAGTCATTTATAAAACATTGTATATTTAAAATTCTAAGTAAAATTATGTTGTTACAAATTTCAATTAAAACTTTAATATAAGTTTTGATGATGTAAATCGCTTTCTAAAATAAAACATTCCAAATATCATCTCGATCGTCGATCCAACTCGAACACAATAAAAGTCCCCAAATACTTTAAGTGGCCCTTATTACAATAAATATTTACTCAAAATACTGAAAATATAAAGTGCATAAAACAATGAAAACATCTTCACGCATGGCCACCTCGTATCCGCTCATTTCGGTCCAAGAATCATGTATCACTGCATTGTTTGGTAAAAAAATTGGGTGAGTCAAACCGACTCGATGTGTAATTAGTCCACAGATTTCCACATGGGCTTAGCCCAAACCACACCAATCCACATATCAAATAATAATGCAAAATGCACCCAACCCAGCCTAGGGTCCATCCTCTACACACCCCCGTATCCAGCCACCACATACCAGGGGATTACTAAATCAACCCTCTAACCTCTACACACAAATTTGGCAAGCAATGCCATGCACCAAGTGGTCAAGCTACTGGTCCACGTGAAATAAATCACAGTATAATCCACAACGCGACCTCAGTCAATGTCAATCCACGATGTAGCTCGTAGCTAACATCAAATCACAATGAGGCACATAGCCATCACCAACCACGATATGGCACAAAGCCGATACCAACCACGATGAGGCACAGAGCCGATCATTAATCCACGTGAAAGCTCCTAGCCATCACTAAACCAAGTACATGAATGTACACCCTGCCCTTCAATAATCATATCCCAATCCCTATGCATATGTTAGTATCATGGCCAAATAATAGTAAAATTCCAATGAGCATACATCACATGCTTACCATAATTCCACACATATACCATGGTAAAATAATATCATAAAACTGACCTGGTTAACCGAATACCCACTATGGGTAGCCACCATCTCAGCCATTATTTCCGGTTATCATACACATCTTATATGTATATATATATATATATACATAACAACAAATCCAAACAATAGGAGATCAGTCAAAACTACACACCTTTTTCGACACAGTCGATTAAATCCCGAAACCCAAAGCCTAAACGATTTGCACCTTGCGATTTGATGAACTCCCTCCTACGTAACTATGTTAGAATCGGCTTCAACCCATAAGGCTTACAAAAAAATGGCCTTTGGCCGAATATCACACTTCACTTACCTTGGAACCACAGAGATATTTGGCTACTATAGAGGAGTGATTGACTTTGGAAGAAGAAAGAGATGGAGAAATCAGCTAAGGCTTACTTGTGCTTTCGGTTTTTGATGGATTGTGAAAAGAAAAGAGAAGGTTGAGACTTGATGCAATTTAGCTTTGGTATCCAAAGGGAGATTCGGCCTAAGCAAAGTAAAAAGAAAAGAAAAGAAGAAGATGAGGGAAAGAGAGAATGATGACTATAAGTTTCGGCCAAGGAAGAAAAAGAATAAAATGAAAGAAAAACAATGCTCCTTTCAATGGTAGTAATTTCGGCACAAAGAGGAAAAGAGCTTGAGAGGGAAAAGAAAATAATACCAATTTGGTCAAGAATAATAGCCAAAACCAAAGAAAAATTTTACCAATAGCCCAAGACACATTCGGCTAGGAAGAGAGGTTTTGGAGAGAAAAGAAAATGGTGCCCAATTTGCTAAAGAATTTGATCAACTATCCCCTATTCCCTTTCAATATTCGGCCAACCCCCTAGCCCCAAAATCCACCGGGTTCATGGTCAAAATGGCCATGAAATAATTTCCAAAACAAAGCCCTTGATTCATGCCTTATAATCCTCTACTTTCCCAAAGTTTAAGAAATTCTATCCCTTATTTCAAGCCTTATGTCCCCTTATCATACCAAAACTTAGGATTTCATTCCTTAAATTAACACTTACCTTTTTCCTTAGTCTACTATCCATAAAAGAAAATAGTCCAACCTTACCTTAATTAAAGTTTGACCATCACATGCCATACAAGTCCAAAATAAAAAAAAATCACCTTAAGACTATCCATGGGATTCGAACCTAAGTCCCCCTCACACTGCTTGTGGCGTCACTTTCCAAGACCCTAAGTGGCACCTCCCTTGCCACTTTGCCAAGTGAATTATTGTGTCTTAACCTCCACATTAATTCCCTTAAGGCCTAGCTCGCCTTAGCTCCTTTTAACTAACACTTAAAAAAAATTTTCCTACAACTCGGGCCTACCCTTGGCTTAAACCTAGATCTTAAAACACCTTAATTAATGCACAATCAAGCCATACACATGCAAAACAATTTAAACCTAATAGCCCATATTTCAGGATGTTACATGAAGTGGAGAGAAACTAATTGAAATAGCTATTGATGAGAAATGAAAGTGTAGTGCATGAATTGATTTATTGAAAGACTAATGTTTCTGTAAGATTAAATGTGAATGTTTTATTATTTTATTTTAAGAATTCAGATTATAGAAATACCACTGAGTTTATACTCAGCGTACGGTTTGTTTCTGTGCACAGGTTAGGTTAAGGTCGATTTGCCAATTCAGCATCAAAAGTCGATCCCTAACTCAAAATGTGGTGACGCATGTTTCTTTTTGGTGACGGCATGTACCATGGAATGTTTAAGTTGTCATTTTAAAAAGTGATTTTAAAATATGTTATAAGATGTTATTGGTTATTTATATATAAGTTTATGTGTTATGTTAAGATTATAAAATATTATAATTTGGTATGAAATTAGATTTGGCTTGAATTAAGTTAATTGAATTGGTTTGGATAATATATGTGAAATACTTTTGAATATACATTAGATAGGTCAATAGATTGATAGTCTTAACAATGTTCAGGTGTATTTGAATATAATTTAGATTGGTTGAACAATTGGTTTTTGAGTTGTTTGTGGTTTAAGTTTTCAGGGTTGGTAAACTTAATATTTAAGGCTCATTTTGAGTCCACACGGCCTGGCACACGGGCGTGCGACCAGACCGTGTGAGACACACAACTTTCACATGGGCATGTGGTTAGACCGTGTGTCCCCTACAATTTAAAATTTTCAAAATAGAATTCTCAGGTATTACCACACAGGCAGAGACATGAGCATGTGTCTCAGCCATGTGAAGAACACGGCCTAACACACGGGCGTGTCCCTTGACCATACGAGCATGTGATCCCTACACCTAGAAAAAATTTAGAGGTTTCGAGAAAAATTCTCAGAGAACCCGAATTAGTTTCAAATTATTTCTAATACATATTTAAGGTCTCGAAGGGGCCATAATAGAGATGATATGAATAATTAATGAAGTGTATGCTAAATGAATTGTATTATGTTCGTATTTCATCTGGAAAGTCTGATAATGCTCTGTAACCTTGTTTCGGTTATGAATAAGGGTTAGAGTGTGTTACAAAGTAAGCTTCACAACCTTTCCTTATCATCTTTTCAATCTTCATTGCCAGAACTACATTAGAAAAAATTCCCAGTATTTCACCACCAACAACAATTTCCAACCCATCACCATTTCTCATAGTAATTCACTTCATCTCAGACTCTACCTTAGCCTTATCTTCAATCAACCAATCCATCCCAAAAATAACATCAAAACCAAAAAACAGTAGTTCCATGTGATCCACAGAGAAAACATGCCCTTGTATCATAAGGTGGCATCTACGATAAACTTTATTCACAATGACACTATCTCCAAAGGAACTAATAACAGTCATACCCAAATCAATCATATCTACAGGAATCCCTAGCTTACAAGCTAATTCACTCAAAATATACAAATGTGTAGCACCAAAATCAACCAAGGAAAACAATGGAATAGATTGCAAAGTGAAAGTACCTGCGATAACATTAGTCGAATCTTGATTCTCAGGTTCCCTAATAGCATAAACCTGAGCTGGACCTCTAGACTCAACTCATGAAACAACAATGTGAGCAACAATCCGATGTCCAACCGGTCTCACATTACCTCTACCACGACCTCGTCCTCTAGTAGGCACAAAAACAGGTTCCAAACTCAGAGTTTGTGAAACCTCAATTCTATTCGGGTAATTCCTCAGAAAATGTTCTTTCTAACCACACTTATAACAACCACCTGTCAACTTATGACACTCTCTAGGATGCCTACGATCATAATGCACACAAAGTGGCCATCCAAAACCACCAGTCAAACCACTAGTGTTAGCCATAACATTACTCTGTTATTTAGACTAACTCGGTCGAGACCCATGTCTTGCACCCTTACCAGAACTGTAATTATCTCACCCTTTCTTGGGCGATCATCCAGAAGCACCATCATAAGCCCTCTTACTAGTCTCAGCCACTACAGAACGAGCTGGCTCATCCAAAGTCTCATCAAACAACTCTACATTGTGCGCTACCAAGTAAACCCAAATCTCTCGATTGAGCCCAAAACGGAACCTCTTACAACATTCCTTCTTAGTTAAAACATCTTAGGAGCATACTGACTAAGTCGCACAAACTCTGCCTCATTGTCAGCCACAGACAATCCACATTGTACAACGTCCAAAAATTCCCTCTTACTAGCTTCCATATACTGCTTGCCCATGAACTTCCTCCTAAATGCCTCAAGGAATTAATCCCAAGTCAAACGATCAGCAGTTATAACTCTCTTGACAGTATTCCACCAACAATGAGCTTCACCATCGAGTAAGGATAATGTGCAACCCAATTTCTCCTCGTCAGAACATGACAACTACTTGAGGATCCTTTCAAATCCTTCTAATCAGTACTCAACTACATTTGGATCGATCCCTTTAACTCTAGAAAATTCTTTACCACCAAACACTCAAAGACATTCAAGTGGCAACCCACGATTCATAGGTACAAAAGCAGGGTTAGCACTAGCAATCCGCTGAAATGCTCCAATTATTGCTTCCATCAAAGGGTCTGCACCCTTATTAGGTATGTTTATCCTACATGACGGTATAGGAGGTGTAGAGGATGTACCATCCTCTTGAGCATCAACTCTCACATTCACACGTCAAAGAGGCATATCGAACTAGTATAACATACACAGACAATTAAAAAGGTGTGAGTGGCGGGAAAATGATCCAAGTCACGTTTCTACAAGAAAACTTTAGGATTAAAGGCAATGTGTTCCCATCCCTACCCACATGCATTATCAACAAGAGATATCTCATTCAATTTAGTCAATCAGAATAATTTAATCACTTTAATTTTTAGAATCATGTTTTTTGAAACCCCAATCAACATATCCACAACAATCACCTAGTTTTGAGTATTATTGAACCTATACTCTGATACCACCAAATGTAACACCCTATAATCGGCCCAATTACCGAGCCTAAGATCATGATGCTACACCACTGTCTCACATCGCATAAACATAAGTTCATATATTATTAAATATACATCCTTTTTATTTCTTTTATTATTATGGCATTCATATTAAATGTAGTCATACTTACTCCCTGGTGTATAAAACGTGCTAACATACATTGTACAATCATAAAATAAGCACCAAACAAAAAAAAGGATCACTTAGCAAAATATCCCAAAATTGTTACGTAAGTATCGATACTAGTAGAGTGGAATTAATAATTCTCTCAAGTGGTATCGATACCGCTTGGAATATGAATACCAATTTAGATTATTATTTCTCGTCTTAAAAACCAAACTTTTGGAAAATATTGGTACCACTGAAAAAGTATCAATAATTTTACCTTGAGTATCGATACTCGTGGCAACATATCAATACCAACTAGCGAAACTGACTTCCTGCACTTCGAAAACTACAAATGTATCATTTTTAAAACTCGAATATTGATACCTCTATTCTAAACCATAAAAACACTGTATATATCATCATAAAGATCATTCCAAATAGGTTCCAAACATCATGCATTAATTGTCTCATAAAATAAACACTAAAATGTCCCAAATAACAGTCCCAAACATCATATTTAAAGTCCATAAAGTTCCTAAGCACATTAGGCATGCAAACAAAAAATAATAATAACAAAGCCATCATAACATCTACCACATTGTCTTTTATTCCCAAAACTCAAATAAATTAATTAACATCTACTAATTACTACTAAAGTTTCTGGCTTGGATCACCCTTCAAGACCACACCGCTCACACTAGCACTACTTATCTATAACGGTTAAAAAGGAGTGGGTGAGCTTAACAAGCTCAGTGAATGCTCAGAACAACCTCTACGCAAACAAGTCATTATACATCGACTAAGGAGACATATCACATATTCACAACATTTTTTAACTCTAACATCATATTTCACACATTTAATCATTTTCCATTTATACTATTACACATTTATCATATAAATCACATGATTAATTAAGCATATATACAATCACTTATTAATCACATTTAATCACATTCAGTCACATTTTATGATAGTTTAGCTTTTTAGGTTACGAAATATAATATGGACTTTATCACCATATATCAGATGCACGAATCTCTAACACCTTAAAATGACTCATAGAGTCAATCATGTCCCATAAGTGAAGCTTATAGCTAACACTCTCCAACATACCAAATAAACATATCCCGGTTAATGGAGCTTAGCTCACATTCCCTTATTTCTCTGAAACTATCCTTGAGCCTTAACGCCCTAAAATCACATCACAAAGGTAAGTACTCACAATCCTATGGCATGCCAACTATATCCAATGGTCTCATAAAATCACAAGGCCAAAATATCCACATTATTATCACATATTTACTTACTAATTTTTTGCACATATTCACTCCATATTCACATCGTTAGCACATTATAATTACTGTCATATGGTATGAAAACATACCCACATATTTACTATCACATGGCATGAATAACATACCCACATATTCTCTTTCACAGCAGTCATCATAAGCTTATAGCACATGTCATAGCATCTCATGTATGTTCATATTTTCACAATTGCACAACTTAATCATAGGTGTGAGAATAGTTACTCTCAAAATTTAAAGTAGGGGTTTAGGCTACATCTAAATTCCCTATTACACAATGAATCATCTACAACAGTGACTCCAAAACACTTACCAGAAATATGCTTTTGCCAAAAAGCTGAAAGGTCAGACAAGTTTTTCTTTGCCTTGTCTCTACTCGTTGAATG
The DNA here is from genome assembly GCA_025506655.1 of Gossypium rotundifolium. NCBI lineage: Eukaryota > Viridiplantae > Streptophyta > Magnoliopsida > Malvales > Malvaceae > Gossypium > Gossypium rotundifolium. Next base: position 41,573,433 of record CP106725.1, on the reverse strand, counting down.
CCCTATTGACTCTAACACTTTAACAAGACAAAAAACACAAACATACAAACAACAATCAATCATTAAATCACCTTAAACAATAAAAAGATGGTCTAAGCTACATTCTCTTTTTACTAAAACTTTCGACATAGAAAAATTTAAATTCATATATCTTGGTATACACTTAATCTTTTTGCACGAAACAAATATTGTTCGTCTACGCAGACATCTACGACTAATTCACAACCTTTAAACTACACAAAACTACATATTTCAAGGTATCGACGAGCTTTCATGTAGCTGTAGAAACCTTCTAATCCACAATCTTGAAATTCACCATTAACAACAAAATTTTTGGCTTTTTTTTAAAACATGTGATTTAAGGGCTAAGAATTCAGTTTAAGAGATCATATATTATCTAAAACTATTAGAAGGATGAATGGTTACCTTTGATGGAAGAAATACGAGCTTTAACGTAAATCTAAGAAAACCCACTCTTAAATAAGAAGATGAGATTTGTGAGGTTTTTGGGTGTTTCTCTTGGTTTCAATTTAGATTTATGGTTCAAAGGATGTTGGAAATCAAGAGGGATTAGGATTTGGAAGTAAAAATTAATCGGGAGAGATAAGAGAGTAGAAGGGACGGCACAAGCAACTATGGGGAGTAACTATCGTGAAATCAATTTGAAAAAGGGGGTTTTTAGGTTGAATCTAAAATTTTGGGTAAATTGCTTCATAAAAACTCCCAATTTTGACTCTTTTACAAATCAGTCCTATTTTCAAAATTAAATGTATTTAAAACTCATTTTCAGAAATTGACATAATTTCCTAATAGCCATTATCGAAAACATTATCAATTACAAATCCTACAAAATTCTGAGCACTTATAAGCTAAAATTCTTAAAATACTCTCAACACTTCTAGGCCCAATTTTAGGGTGTTACATATATATCATAGACAAAAAGCCATTCAATTCCATGATTAAATTACATCATTTATCTTTTAACTTATCATTCAATCCCTTTTTGGAGTCTACCGATCTATTTGTACTCATTTTAGTCTCCAGGGTTTGTTTCCAACCATTTTCATGATCTCTTTTATTTACTATCTTTAACATAAATTGTAACATCTCATTTTTTTAGTCATACCAAAAATGACAGTTTCAAAACCCCATATTCTGATTATCGATTCAATAAATATTATTTAATAATATTTACGATTTTATTATAGTGTTATATTGGATTTTGATCTAATAAGTTTGTTAATTGGACAGTTAGCTAAAATACAAATGGGTTGACCCTAAAGTTAATGGTTTTGGAAATTGAGGTAGCGATATCTCATTTCCATAAATTGAGCCTGTAAATGGAGTTATGTATAGGTGAATTGAATTTTGAATTGGTAATTTTTTCGATTTAGTGATTAATTAAGGTACAAGGACTAAATCTTAAAAATCGTAAAAATTAATCGATGTTGATTTTTATTGTAACAGCCCGATTTTAGGGCTAGTCAGAATAGTGGTTTCGGGACCACTAATCTGAGGTTGAATAAAATTATTTTGATATTATTTTATGTGTTATAGCATGATTATAAAGATGCATGGAAATTTTGGTGCTTTAATTTTAGCAATTTTATGCTTACTTGTGAAAAAGGACTAAATCGCATAAAGTGCAAAAGTTCTATTTTACAAGTTAGAGGTGTCTAATAGCCATAGGATATTAAATTGGAGGTCCTTAAAGTGCAGTTAAGCCAATAAGAGAGGAGTTTTTTGGGACAAGGGAGACAAGAGCATTAATTTTGGTCAAAAGTTTGGTGAAATTAGGTGACTAAAAATGAATAAAATAAGATAAATGAAGAAGATATCATCTTTCACTATTCACCTTCCTTCTTCCACCAAAAATTTGAAGAGAAAATAGAGTTTTTGGAGTTCAAATATTTAGCCAAGCTATTCTCTTGCAAGTAAGTGATTTTAGAGGCCTTTCTTGATAATTTTTGTACTTTTAGAACCCCTAAAGCTTAAGCTAGCTAATGAGGGGACTATTTTGCATAATGGTTGAAAGTTTAGGGACTTTCCATGAGAGTGTTCATGTTTTTTTCTGAGTTTTTATAGAAGAAAATGAATGTTAGAGGGTTAAGGAATAACTTTTGTGAAAGGTGTTACCATGAAAACACCTAAATGGGACTTATTAATAAAGGTTGTAATTGTGTAATAAATGCATGAAATGATGGGTTTTATAAACTGTTATAAGAGAATTAAATGTTCAGCTATGCTTTTTAAATGAGAAAATGTGATGAAAAATGATTTACGAGACTAGGGGCAAAATCGTAATTTTGCCAAAGTATAAGGGTGAAGTGGTCATTTTTGCCTAAGTAGAAATTTTGATGTATCATGAATTATATAATGATTGAATGAGTAAATTTCATTATTTTAGATCAAGAAGAGCGCGAAAACAACCTTGACCGAGGAAAAGGCAAGGTTACGAACTAAACCGTTGATTAATACATTTTGCACCGAGGTAAGTTTATGTGTAAATGATACATTTTTAATACATGTTGTTACCTATTGATACATTGTATGAATGAGATCAATTAATAGTGAGATTGATTGAAATTGATAGAAAATGAGTAATTTCTCGCGTGAACATCGGAATAGAAATGTAAATGCGGAAAAATATCCGTAACTATTATTTGGTGGGCTGTGTGCGGTACCACCTTATTATTTACTCACGATAGGCTGTGTGCGATACCATCATTTATACTATCATTTGGTAGGCTATGTTCAAAACCACCGTAACTATTCTCGTTGGTGGGCTATGTGCGATACCACCCTATTATTGATTAATAATGAGCTGTATGCGAAACCACCGGGTATATAGTATTATTTCGAAGGTTTCATCGAGAAACTTGTTTAAGTAAATATTTCGTCTGATTTATGGTGATAAGTACAGGGTATATGTACAAGTAAAAGTGAGCAATATATGTGTTATATGGTTGGAATGTGGTAAGAGATGAGATGAGTAAGCATGACTATGAAAATGTGAAATGTTCTTACATAATGTGAAATGTATGTGGTTGCTTTGCATATGGTGTGATACTTATTGTTTACATGTAGACTTACTAAGCTTAAAGCTTACCCCTTTTCTTTTCCCTTGTTTTATAATGTCTAAGAGCCAGCTCGGGATACGAAGATAATCAGAAGATCGCCCACACTATCAACACATCTTGGTATAGTTAAACTTAGCATTTTGAGTGTGGCATGTATAGGGGCTAGACTTAGTGAAATGTCTTGTTGTTTTGGCCAAGTGTGTTGGATCATTTAAGATGAAATCTTTTGTATAAGGCCATATTTGATGGTTCATTATTATTAATCTATGAAGATATGGAGTTATTCATGAATGTGTATGGTACAGGATTGGGTTGCTTGGTTAAAGTATGTATGAATGGGTTGATGATTGAATATGATTCATATTTGTATGAGTTAGGGTGATAAAAAGAGCTTGGCAAATAGCCTTGTTCTTGTCCACACGAGTAGACACACAGGCGTGTGTCTAGGTCGTGTGTGACACAGGGTCAGCCTCATGGGTGTGTGGTTAGGCCGTGTGTCCCCTGCATGTTAGTTTTGCAAGCCAGTATGCTCAGTAGTAAACACACGGGCGGAGACATGGCCGTGTGTCTCAGCCGTGTGGAGGGCACGGCCACGGACATAGGCGTGTGCCCACGCCATGTGAAGTCTACACCTAAATTTTGGAATTTAATTCACCACACAGTCGAAGGACACGGGCGTGTGACTGGCCGTGTGATGTAAGTTAGTGTCGACCACGGGCCAAACACAAGGGCTTATGACAGGTCGTGTGATGCAAGTTAGTGTCGACCACGGGCGTGTGATATACCACACAGGCGTACCCCTTCCTTCACACGGGCGTGTGGTCCTATTTAGGCAAAAATTTTCTAAGTGCGTAAAAGTCTTCAGTTTAATTCTAAAACCTTCCGTATGTATGTTAGGGCTTCATAGGCCCATAATAAGGATGTTATGAATATGAGTGAGAAGTTTGAAGTTGAAATGAAATTTTATATCTCGATGTTGTATGTTTAAGTAAGTTAAGTTCGGTAATACCTTGTATTCGGTTCAGGTGTTGAACACGGGTAAGGGGTGTTACATTTATTAGCTAAAAGGCTCAACTAGTAATGATTCAAGGTTTAAAGTGAAAATTAGCCATCTCTTTATAATAGTGGACTATTGGTATGGGTTTTAAATGAAAAAGATGTTAAAAATTTTATTATTATATAATTAAAGTAATAAAAATAGGTGAAAACATAAAAATTGAAAGAAAAAAAAGCCATTCACTTGTCTTCTTCATCTTTTTGGCCAAAACTAAGGAGAGAGAAAAGAAGTTGGAGCCTTCAACTATTTACTCTTGCATGGTAATGATTTTTAAACCCATTTTTCGTAAATTTTATATTTTTGAGATCGTTGTAGCTTTATCTAGCTAACCAGTAACCTGACGTCAAATGTAGTAGTTATTTTAGGTCAATCCTACACTTGAAGAGTTTGTTTTCTAGCCCTTTTGTAACTAATTATGGCATTTCCTGTACTAGTAGGTTAGGAACTAAAAGTTAATAAAATAAGCGTTTTTACACAATTTCTGCTATTTCGATGACATGTAAGGCTGACTTGAGCCTCATGAGCGACTAATGGGCTATTAAGTTTGTAGGATGTCAGTCTAGGTCCAAGAATACAAGGGAGGATGATTGGGCCATGAAACAAAGGAGCCGGATAGGGTAATAAAGCTGCCAAGGCCCAGAATACACTTGATGTCGTGATGAGGAGCTTCCACTCGTCATGATGATGCGATGATTATGGAAGAGCATTCACGGTGGTGACGTCATGACGAGGAGTATTCCCACATCACGACGACATGACGATGGAATGCCAAAATGGAGCTAAATTTTTTAACAACACTCTTAGGATATTTTCATATTTGGACCCTAACATTTATCAAAATATTACATTTACTTTACTAGGGCAAGTGAGAGCTTGTTGGGAAATGTGCTTATGTAGTTTTAAACATGTGACTGTTTTCTATGTATTTGAACGATGAATAAATAAAAAAAAAGTTAATTTCACATTTCACTATTATGTCTTTTGTGTTTCTTTTTTTTTTTATGTTTTGCATGCATAGCAAAATTGTGACAAGCAAATATTAGTTCATTGATTGTCTAAGTTCAACCTAGTGATAAGTGGCATTGTAAGAACATTTACATTGCGAGAAAGACAACTTACTTCAGTAGATAATCTAAACGAGTCTATAATTTTTCTAAAAGAATCAAAGTGATCATTTGATTCAAATACTTAGAAGGATTATTATGTCGTCTACAATTCCAATTGGGGAGATGGCTAATATTGGCTATTGGAGCAGTTGACTCCACGGGTAGAGACATAGGTGTATTAATTGGAAGAATGATACATTAGATTGGATCCAAGATGAATTAATTCTGAATCCGTTTGTGAATTAATTCACTTGTGATATTCATGGTGTGATTTACCTAAATCCTGAGTTAGTCACTGACCATGCGTAAGCTTTGATAAGTAGAGGCTTATGCTCTAAAGATGATCAAGCCGGTAGTATGTTGGGTATATGACTTGTATATGGCATGACTTTATTAGCAACAATGGAATTCATAGCTCAATTAAAGAGTTAACGACATCCTCTCATTGGCATTGTGTGGATTGATAAATATGGAACGTGTCCAGGGGTTGGTTGTTCTCGAACGAGAAATTTGATCACAATCATTTGTTCACAGTGATCATATTAATCATTAAGAAGATATAGTGGTGACAATAATATAAAATTGGATTGTATTAAGTGAGCAGATTTAACTCTAAGGAATCAAGGATATCATATGAGGGTAATACAGACATGATGAGGTAATTGGACAAAGTAGTTGGATGAATTGCTTTCGTAAAGAGTATATAATAAGGAGTTTTCAATCATGGTACTTCTTATGGACTGACTCCATGACGCTTTTGGATATAACTGTAGTTACTCGAACCTAATTGTATATGTCAGATTGGTCCTTCCACTAAATCAATAAAAGCTCGATCGAATTGCATTTGAATCAAAAGAAAATTCTATAGCTTTAGAAATAATTTAATTGAGTCGATTTATTCGATGTGGAATTAAATTAGGCGGTCGTAAGAATTGTTCAACTAGAGAATTTAATTAAAGAATATTTTTTAAGAATTAATTGGAAAATCTAAGTTATTTTTGGGAAAAATTAATTTTGATCAAGTAAAATTAAATTAATCAAATTAATTAAAATTATCATGATATTTTTGGAAATTAATTTTCAAGTCAAACAATTGGTCTAATGGGTAATTGCACTTGAAAATTGAACCTGAGATCAAAAATTGGCCTTGAGAACTCAAAATCGATATCCAAAAACTGGATGAACCAGGTCTGGTATGTGAACCAGGCTAACACTCCAACTGATGGCAGGATCGAACCGTTTAGGTTGCCACTTGTAACACCCCTAACCCGAATCCGTCGCTGAAACAGGGTTACAGAGCATTTCCAAAATTTACAGAACAAATAACAAACATTTCATAATTCTTTAGTATTCATATCAAAATCCAACCAAATTTCATCATATAGTCCCTTGCATGAGCCCTCGAGACCTAAATCTTGCTTTAGAATCAGGTCAGGACTAAACCGGATACTTAGAAAATTTTTCGTGAAATTTCAAAATTTTTCCTAGGTGTAGGGGTCTCAGCCCGTGTGGGCGAAAATAGGCTATTTTCCAAGCCACATTTCTCACCCAAATTGTCATCCATCTATACCAACACTTTAACATATTCACAAGTCAATATAGATCATTTAAACCAACTTAAAATCCAGGTCATATACATGATATTATACTTCATATAACCAAGTATAAAGATTTACTTAAATTACCATATTCACTTATATTCATATTTTATCAAATATGCTAACTTAATTCGGTCATCAATATGCCAATATAATTTTTATCAATCAACCATTTCAAGCATATATCATACATGTTCATATCTACCCATTCCAATGGCTAGTTATAACCCAAATATTTACATGCCAGCATTGGCTAATTAACCTATACATGCCATTATAACCATAATTAATTTACTATATTTACCAAAATAGGCCGATGAATAGTGTGAGTGATCTCCGCTAATGCTTCCAATCCAACGAGCTTCCGAAATTACTATAAAACAAAGGAAAATAAAACAGAGTAAGCATGAAATGCTTAGTAAGTTCATATAACATGGTAATTAACTTACCATTCATTCTATTTCAAGATAAACATGTAAGGAACAATCAATCAATTTGATCTCAAGCCCGATACATATCCTCATTGCCCGTGTTAGTCATACATTCCATAATAACACCAAGAAACATATATGGGCTCAGCAACAATTAGATTTCCACATATATATATATATATATATATATATATATATATATATTTTTCCATATCATGTATTCATATAACATGTATAAATCATATATTTTATTTCAAGTACATTTTCATAATAATTCATCTCGAGTTCAAATTATTTCATGTCGAACATTACCCATTAAATCATTTGAAATATCAATGTCAAACAGTAGTACACTCAAGGTGTACAAATCTATAAACATGGATGAATATATTCATCAAATAAATTCCATGTACATATATCATCATCTCATATTTTTCATATATCATGTATCATCGCTTTCATGTATTTCAGGCAGATACATGTAATAACTCATTTCTCATTCATGTCTTCTCATGTCAGGATTTTTTTCCGTTGACTTTATCTGAAATATTGATGGATACACATGTAGAACACTCGAGGTGTACAAATCAGGATCCGTCAATTCATATTCAGGGGTACCCATTTAGGGCACATAATCATAGAGCACACTTATAATAGCCTGATTTTGGGCCTAGTCGGAACAGTGATTTTGGGACCACAAATTCGACATAAGAAAACTTATTTTTATTATATTTTTATGATCTAAAATTTCACGAAATGATTTTTTGAAAATTTCATTTGAAAATTTTGACGTTTCGGCACTCAATTTAGTCAAAATGACTAAATTATAAAAAGTGCAAAAGTTAAGTTCTACATGTTAGAGGTGTCCAATTGTTATGAAATTTTAAATTAGAGGTCCTTGTATGGTAATTATACCATTGTTTAAGTTGGTGGACAAAAATGGACATGGTTAGGCATGTTTCTAAAGTTTTTCATTAAGGGCATTTTGGTTATTTAATTATTAAAATGAATTAAAAACAAAATTAAAAGCCAATTTTTGTCCATCTTCAACTCCTTAGCCGAAAATTGCATGGAGAAACCATGTATAGGGTTTTTCAAACTTCCAAGCTCGATTTTAAGTCCATTCTAGCCCCGTTTTTAATGATTTTTACGTTTTTAAAATCTTCGTAACACGATCTCTCTATTTCTACCATTTATTTGAGTCAGGGTTAATGTTTGAAAATTTACCCATACAAGAAATGCTTGTGTTTTGATTTTTAAAGATAGAATATGAATGCTCGATGTGTAATAAATGACTTTTACTAAGTGATTTTAGGTGAAATTGTCAAAAATGACTAGTTTGTAAAAAGTTGTAAAATGTGTGTGTGTGTGTGTGTGTGTGTGTGTGTGTGTGTGTGTGTGTGTGTGTGTGTGTGTGTGTGTGTGTGTGTGTGTGGAAATTATGGACTGCTATAGTTATGAAAATGGTTTGTCTAGGCTTAAAATACAAGGAAATTGAATAAAAATCATTTTACAAGCCTAGGGACAAAAGTGTAAATATGATAAAGTTTAGGGGCAAAAATGTAATTTTTCCAAAATATTATTTTAGGCTAATTTGAGTAGTAGGATGAATAAATGAGTTAAATGTGTTGCTATAGATCAAGGAAAACGAGATTCAAGCTTAGAACGGGGGAAAAACAAAGAATATGACGAATAGGTCCTTTTCACCGATTGTGCTACCGAGGTAAGTTTGTATGTAAATAATGCATCATTTTTACTTATGTTTTCATATTTTGATAAATGGTATGAATTGTGGTTGAATATTTAATGTAATTGACAAAGTATCGAAATGTGAGAAATTTTCCTGTTGAATCTTATGAATAGAATAGGATACAAGTGACATGTCACTAAGGACCTATATGAAATCTATGTAAAATTGTGACTAAGTGAATCCGGGTGCTGGTCTTAAGTTCTACCAGTGGCTTGGTATACCGGCATGTGTTGATGATACTTGACAGCTTGTGTGAGCAGAACTGAGTCGTAACGAATGACTAAAAGCTTGTGTGAGCAGACCCGTGAAAGAGAATAGCTTGAGAACGAGCCTCTATGTGAAAACTGATGTGAAGTAGCTTTGGCTACAAGTGTGGCACTTATGTGAAAACTTCTGATGTATCCAATAATATTCTGATGTGTTCAACGGGAAAATGACTAAGTGTAATTGAATGTGATTATGTGATGAACAAGTGCAGGTACATGTGCATATATATTCATGAGCAATGTGCTCGATATGTGATCGAACTTTGGTAAGGTTGATAGGGAGTAAGTGTTACAATGAAGACTTGTGAATATTTGATGACGACTAACTATTGGCATGGCTAACTATGGATATACTTTAGTGTTATATGTGTGTAAATGAGAATTAATACAAAGAAAACATGATAGAATAAAATTAGCAATAAAACAGTTTGGACAGTAGAAGTTGTATCACTTTGAAAAATCACCAAAAATGGTGGAAATTGAATTAGAGCTGAATAAGATATGAAATTAAATCTTATTGAGCCTATTTTTATATAAAAGAAATGGTGTAAGAAAAATAATTTCATATTCTGAGATATTTGAATTTTTGTGAGACAGAGTTAGAATGATTTTAGAATCCCCTATTCTGACTTGGGAAAATAGTTAAAAATTGTAAAATAATAATTATGGGTTATAATTTACATGATTAAAATCCTTAATGAATCTATTTTCAAAAAAAACAAATGGGAAAATCATACTAATCCCATACTAGGAGATAATTAATTTTTAGTGTAGAGGGTTAGAACTGTCAGACAGCAGAACAGGGGTGACTTTAATGAATAAAATATACTTACTGGATAAACAAAAATATCTGAAAATTTTATGGTAATAAGATATATGAGTCTAGTTTCAATAAAAATTAACAGATCTTAATTTGGAGTTATTTAGCTCAAGATATAAATAATTTAGTGTCTATGACTCGAGTAGACTGCTTGAGATGAACATAAGTAAATAGTGAAATTTTGTGCAATTATGATTGTATTACCTTGAGAACATATTGTGAGAATTGGTGAAAACATGTTAATAAATTGCTTATTATTTTTATACGGGCTTACTAAGCTATATAGCTTACCCCCTTCCTTTCCTTTTTCCTATAGTGTCACAGAGGCTAGCTCAGGTTAGAGATCGTCGGAGACTCTATCACACTATCAAGCTTTTGACTGGTATCAATGCCTTTAAGTAATTTAAGTCTATGGCATGTATAGATACTTAGTCATTTTGTGTATGTGTTATTATGCTTTGGTCAAATGTATTGGCTTGTAATGGTTAAAGGTTATTGTAGTATGTAGTCATGCTAATTGGCTTATATTGGCTAATTGATTGTAAGCCTATATATATTATTTATATGCCAATGTCTTGTGATGTGAGCTATGTTTGCATGATACATGATGAGTTGTGGGTTATGGCCTAAATACCTAACGATTGAATGTGCTAGTAGTTTTGATGTCGAATGGCTAAGTTTGGCTCAATGGTATGGTATGATAATTAGATATAATTATGCATGTATAAGAGTTGTTGAGGATGCATATTGAGTGTGACCCTGTTTTGAAGAAAAATTTTCTAAGTGTTGTGAAATTTTCCAAAGTTCTCGATTTAGTCTCAAACTGCTTCCAAAGCATGTTTTGGGCGTTATAGGTCCATATTGGGGACTCTATGATTGAATATGAAAATTTTTAAATTTGGATGGAAATTTGTGACTCGAAAATGATCAGTTATAGGTTATTAAGTTCGGTAATGCCTCGTACCCTATTCCGGCAACGGATACGGGTAAGGGGTGTTACAATTAAGTGGTATCAAAGCTAGGTTTAATCAGTTCTCGGACTAATGTAGCATGTGTGAGAGTCTAGCTATACATGCCATATAACTTGTGATAGTGTGATATCTCCCGATCCTGATGAAATTGTTTTATTGAGACAGGGATGTCTTCCAACCGAGCTATTTTGACAATGCTGAAAGTAGTACAAAGATATTTGAAAATGTGTTTATGATGAGTCAAAACTTGGCAAGGTATGAATAAAAATTCATGATTTGTATGTGATGATGTGCAAAATGAAATTGGAATAAGCTAAGAAACATGAAAAAAGGTGAAATGGAATGAAAGTTTATATTGTGATAAGCTTGTCTATGTTTGCTTGGTAATCATATGATGTTATGTGCCTAACTTGTTTGATTAAGTGAATATGATAAGTGATCTTTATTCAAAATTGAAGGAATGTGTGTTTATGTACACTTGTTTAAATAAATGCAACCGGTAAGTTCATGTGACAAAATATGTATGTAAATTTGCCTGAAGTGAATTATATGATTGTGATGATATTATGTTAATGATGGGTGCTAAGTCATATGTGTGTAATCATGAGAGTCGAGTTAGAGGCCTTACGACCTCACCCCCTTACCAATAGAACTATATGCCATAAGAGTTATGAGATTTATATTGAATGAGCTCATAAGTGTGAAACTAAAGTGTTCAGTGGTGAAATAATTAGTAATCATACAGAGATGAGAATAGTTTGGAAAGTAAAAACAATTTTGGGAAGAATATCATAATGTTTTAAAGATTATACAGATTATGCAATGTCACGTATAAAGAAAAAGTTAGTCTTGGTTAATCAACTCAATTAGGTATGATGTTTAAAGTATGTATTTTCTAGAAATTCTCCCAGACCGATTTTCATTAGTGAACGAAATAATACGGGGTTCATGATGACAAAATTAGTCAGAGAAATGATATTTGAGTTGTAAATATGTTTGTGTGTGACAGTTACAGTTGAGTAATTATGACTATCTCTTCTGGACATTCTATGTGTTCATATATTCTCAGAGGCATATGTAATTGCTCGTTTTCTGATGAAATTCTTATTGTATGAGAATGCTAGTTAACTAAAATGCTAGATGAAAGCCCTGTTGGTCTGGTTGGTTTATGATCAGCATTTCTTTGTCTCTTTGGGATTTTGTTCTAATCCGTTGGAATGAAGTCGATGGTAAAAAAATTTATATGAGACTATTCTTCTGTTTCTACTGATTATGGTTTTGTTTTATATATTAGAAAAATAAATTATCTCTGTTACAATGGAATCCAGAGCCGGTAAGCATTGCTTTCTTCTGGTTTTCTCTAAGGAATCATCAAATCTTTATTATTTCTTATGAGTTATGTTCTCGGATTTCTAGTGTGGTATCATATCTTGGATTTCTTTATCTCAGTTTTTCATATTATTCTTATTTCATGAACTATCATCTATGGTTTATCTTTAAAGTGTGTTCTCCGGCTTGTGATAATTATGTCTATTATGATTATATTTCTGGTTCGATTCTAGTAACGTGGTGATTCTGGTATCTGGATTTCTCTAATTTTCATGTAAGGAATTAACATTAGCAAAGGTATAAATGATGGAAGCTCAAGCCCAAATTGTATGATGGTTCTCTTTTCACAGGTAAGTTTGATTAGAGTCAATGCGTTTAGTCAGGATATTTGTTCTCTTGAGTTAATACGGTTGTAAGGATCTTTGACTAGCTTGTTTGGGAAATTTCGAAAGATTGTGAGTAATAATCGATTTAACTTTGGAAAAAAAAGTACGATTACGGATGCTTGATTGGAAAATCTTGATTATTTTGTGAATATTGGTCATGTGATTGATCTTATTTTGTGAAGATCCGATTTAGCTAAATTAAAAAATAAAGTGATGTTTTCTCTGCGAGTTTGAGAAGCTTATAAATGTGTCAATGAATGGTAATCTGAATTAGTTCAGAGTGAATAGACTTCGATTTTAAATTTCATGAGGGATTTGATTTCTGTTATTATTATCATTGTTCTAAAATAGAAATTGCTTATAGAAGAATCCAGTGATTATGCAGAAAATTTTGTAAGAGGTTCAGTAGTAGCTCATCTGTTCAATTAGAGAGTAACAAAATGTACAGTTATTTTAAGTAAATGTTCTAGTGTACGGGTATGGAAACCAATATTTCTGATTCTGTGTTCAGATGTTGATTTGTGAACAGGTTAAAGTCGAATAACAAGAACATTCAGGACTATTACAGTCAGTGATAATATTGGTGTGTTGTGAGATAAAGTTACTATAGATTTCATACCTGGATTATCTTTATCACTGAAAAAGGAAAATGTTATTTGGATTGTGGTAAATTATTTGTTAAAAGTCCGCATCATCATTTCAGCATGTACGGATTCCTTATTTTGACAGATCGGTTAAGTATATGTGTTTCTGAGAAAGTAATCCAGGCCTTTGTTGATATGCTCCGGCACTGTGTGTTAAAGTTCAAAGATGATTAGAAAGAGATTTATGAAGTTGATTTGATTCGTGATTTTGAGAAAAGTGAAAGTAATTTGTGAAAGTTGAAAATAGCTTCAAACTGACATAACGAATATGCAGATTGGAAAGTTTAAGATTTTAGATATCAGATCCGAAGACAGAGTGTTTCTGGAATATACTACCTTGAAGGAGAATCTTCAATGAGTTAGAAGAAACTACGAGTAAGATGCTCTAATCTCTTGTCTGGTAAGATTTTCGAGGACGAAAATCCCTAAAGGGGGGAGAGTTGTAACAGCCTGATTTTGTGCCTAGTCGGAACAGTGGTTTTGGGACCACAAATTTCACATAAAAAAATCTATTTTTATTATATTTTTATGGTCTACAATTTCTCAAAATGATTTCATGAAAATTTCATTCGAAAATTTTGACGTTTGGGCAATCAATTTAGTCAAAAGGACTAAATTATAAAAAGTTAAAAAGTTGAGTTCTACATGCTAGAGGTGTCCAATTGTCATGAAATTTTAAATTGGAGGTCCTTATATGGTATTTAGACCATTGTTTAAGTTACTGGACAAAAATGGACATGGCTCGGCATGTTTCCAAAGTTTTTCATTAAGGGCATTTTGGTCATTTAGTTATTAAAATGAATTAAAAACAAAATTAAAAGCTTATTGAGTCTATTTTCATATAAAAGGAACTGTGTAAGCAAAAGAATTTTATATTCTAAGATATTTGAGTTTTTGTGAGACAGAGTTAGAATGATTTCGGAATCCCCTGTTTTGACTTGGGAAAATAGTTAAAAATTGTAAAAAAAAAAATTTATTGGTTATAATTTACATGATTAAAATCCTTAGTGAGTCTATTTTCAAAAGAAACAAATGGTAACATCATTCGAATCTCGTACGAGGAGATAATTAATTTTTAGTGAAGAGGGATCAGAAATGTCGGACAGCGGAACAAGGGTGACTTTAATGAATAAACTGTACTTATTGGCTAAAACAATGATAAACGTAATTTACACATATTTTAACTCAATGCTCTGCTTAATTTTGGATGAATATTCACTAGATTTGATGAATTCGATGCTCCTAATCTCTTAATTTCATGTTTTATACTTAGGAGAGCTTAGGGAGTCGAAAAGAGTGAGAAACGGGCCAAAAATGGACAAAACAGGCCAAAGTGAGAAATCAACACGGCCTGGAGTTCACCACACGGCCGTGCCACTTTAGCAGACTCAAACACGACCTGGGCTCGATTTACACAGACGTGTCACACGGGCGTGTCCCTACTGTAGCAAAGAAGAATTTCATTCGGATTAGGATACTTTCGGGCCAAGAAAGGCATCTCGAAGCCTATATAAACACCCTAGGAGGCAACTTAATCTAAGAGTTGACAGGACATCGAATAGACGTCGAGTAGAAGGAGAAAATACTTCAAGACAGTCATCGGGAATAGCTTAGGAGAAGTGATACGATCCGCCTTGGGGTGAGTCGAGTCGTATTTAAATTTTCCTGATCGTCTACGAAGGAGTATTATTAATGTGTTTAAAAGAAAGGAAAAATGGTTTGTTTTTGGATAATGGTAGCAACTTGGGTTGAAGAAGAAATAGGTAGATGAATGGTTTGACGATTGAAACAAGAAAGAACCCTTAATATAAGATTAAGGACCCGAATCTTATAGGTTTCAAAGGAAAGGTTAAATTGAATTAAAACTGAGACCGACTATCTAGCAAGATAGGAACCTACGGTATTGATTTGAACGCCACACCTAATAGGATGATAAGTTCAAGAACAAATTTAGATTGACGCCACTAGTTAAAAGATAAGTCAATTTGAACCTTAGAGAATTAAGAGATTGGATAACTCACAATCTGAAAATTTCATAAGCATCAAAAGCCCCTTCTACAAGCTAATAACAAGGTACTTATAGTGTTTACATGTGGTTAGCTGAAGAGTCATATGTATTCAGCTTTATTATGCATTTAATTAGCTAAAATAAAATCTAATCAATAGGTAAAAACTCTTGAATTCCTCCAGCCAAATAATAGCAATTTTATGACTCCTAATGAGCTGATTTCAATGAGTTTGAATGCTTGGTTTCATGCTTCCTTAGTAGCCGAATGGTCACAAGCAACTTAATGAGAAGTTGTAACTGTTTTGTGATCTTTTAAGCCTCAAATGGTTATGGAAGATGAATGGGCTGCTACCAAAATTAATGGAGATGTAATGCTTCCATCAATGATGATAACATCTCCTTTAATGTTAAATAATGCTTCCCATGTGTGTGTAATATGCTTTTCACTTGAAAAGTCACATTAACTCTTTCTAACTTCCTTGAGTGTAACAGTTTTCAATTGAAAAGTTTCCTACATTCAAACACATTAAACAAACAAATTAATGACATTTAAACACTTATTAACCACTATTTTAACTTAAACACATTAAACACTTGACTTTATTAAATGAACTAGAAGTTAAGACTTCAATTAATGCAACAACTAGTTAATTTATGGAAGCGAATTAAATTAACTTAAACTCATGCTTCATTAAAACATCCTACTAACTAGATTAATTAATAAGCCTCTTATTAAATTAACTTAAACTTAGACTTCATTAAAACATCCTAGTAACTAGATTAATTAATAAGCCTCTTATTAAACACTACTTATTTAATTAAACTAAACCCTTTATTTAAAACTAATTTAAAAGTTTTCTTTTTTTTAAAAAATGCATGAATTAAATCAAGCTGAATGAGCTGAATATGAGCTTATTTCAACTTGCAAAAGCATGCGCATTGGGCTTATTAAGTTATCCCGATTCTCCTCATTTTTTCCAGCCATTAACTTGCTCCACTTTTGCTCAACTAAGGTCGTAACAGCCTCCTTGAAACGTTTTGCACGTGCTCGGGTGATAGGTCCTTGTGGCAACTCCAATGGCTCTTTGTTGGAACTTGGTGTGACCCGAATCATGGTCGTATCAAGAAGGATCTCCATCAAAATTGAAGATCTCCCATCAAGTTCTTTAGAAGTTTTTGGGTTTTCATTATGTTTTGTTGTTTTTCCTCTTTTTATGATGTTTTCCTCTTCTAGTATGAACTAAATCCCTTAGATACCTAAAGGGATGAAACCTATGACAGATCTTATTATTATTTGATTTATGAGATAAATACTTGTGCTTATTCTTAATTGTGAGTTTTATTCTTGTTTTGATAATTGAGGTTATTGATTTAAGTCGAATATGCTTATTCAGTGGAGCAAAAGTCCCTGTTTAAGAGTAGATCAACACAATTAAGCGGAGTTGATTGCAACCCTAGAAATAGGGCGACAAAAATCTGTTGGATTAGGGTCAAACCTAATATGGGAATTCATAGATCGAATTAATATGACAATAGGTGTTTTTAGAAAGATATTTCAATTAATCAACCTAGAGTCAGTTGTTAGTAGCCTCGAAAAAGGTATTAATATAATTCAGGGATTTCTACGGATTAAGTTAAGTGAATAAATCGCATGAATCAAAAGTAATAAATGAAGTCTAGGTGGATTCTTCCTTAGGTGTCGTCCATCTCATATAAGTTGTCCAAAGTATTTTCCCAGTTTACTCCTTGTCAAGTTCATAAGTTAGTTAAATCTTAGATTAAAAGCAAATCCCCTTAATTATTAGGCTAGATAATGAAAAGATAGTTATTACTAAATACTCTTGGTCCTTGAGGATACGATATTCTGAACTCACCATAGCTATACTACTATTCGATAGGTGCGCTTGCCTTTGTCGAAATAATAGTTGTTTCGAGCTTCCATCAAGTTTTTGGCACCATTGCCGGGGACTAAGATATTAGGAAAACTAAATTTTTATTACTTTAGCCATTTTATTTATTTGCAATTTATATTTATTTTATTCTTAACTTTACTAATTTTCCTTTTATTTGTCTCTGACAGGTACCTCTAGTTTATGAATAGAAGGAACCCGACAGGACCCTTAATTTTTGACAGTGATATAGAAGGTACCATTCACAAAAATCGTAGGGAAATAACGTGAAGCCTACAGTACATAGAAGAAGAGCAAGAAAACGATCCCGATACTACCGAAGAAATGGCTGATAATAATCCACTACCTCCTATTGTGGCAGCAAACCCGGTGAATCAAAAACCTGCTCCTCGTACTATGTATGATTATACTAAACCTAATTTAACAGGAACAGAATCTAGTATTGTTAGACCTGCTATTGCTGCAAATAATTTTGAACTGAAACCTAACACTATACAGATGATACAACAGTTTGTTCAGTTTGATGGTTTGCAGGATGAAGATTCAAACAATCACTTAGCACATTTTCTAGAATTCTGCGACACTTTCAAAATAAATGGCGTTTCTGATGATGCCATTCATCTTCGGTTGTTTCCCTTTTCATTAAGGAACAAAGCTAAACAGTGGTTAAACTCATCACCATGATGATCAATCACTACGTGGGAATAAATGACTGAAAATTTTCTACTTAAATATTTTCCACCAGCTAAAATAGCTCAGTTGAGGAATTATATCTCTTCTTTTGTGCAGATGGATTTAGAAACACTTTACGATGCATGGGAGAGATACAAGGATCTACTGAGAAGGTGCCCTCACAATGGGTTACCATTATGGTTACAGGTTCAAACCTTTTACAACGGTGTGAACCCCTCAACTAGGCAATTAATCGATTCAACTGTCGGCGGTTCCCTGAACAACAAAACACCTAAGGCTGCCTATGAATTCATTGAAGATATGTCACTGAATAACTATTAGTGGTAAGTTACAAGGACAAGACCAACAAAAGCCGCTAGTGTTTTCAACCTTGATGCAGTAACCATGCTATCAAATCAGGTAGAACTGTTAAATAAAAAGATTGATAATTTGTATAGTTCTTCGCAGGTACACCCAGTGATGCAGTGCGATGCATACAGAGGAGGGACAAACAATACAGAATACGCACCGTACAACACTGGCCTAGAGAACGAACAAATGAACTATATGGGTAATACTTTTAGACCCTAAAATAACCGTTATAGTAACACTTACAATCTAGGTTGGAGGAACCATCCAAACTTTTCATGGGGTGGCTAAGGAAATCAGAGACAACAACCCCTCCCAGGCTTTCAACAGCAACCCTACCCATAAGAGAAAAAGCCAAACCTTGAGGAGATGCTGACAAAATTCATCGCGGTGTCAGAAACTCATTTCCAAACACCTAAACAACACTCAAAAATCAGCAGCCATCAATTCAAGGGATCGAGAACCAATTGGGACAACTTGCTAAGCTGATCTCTGAATGACCACAAGGTAACTTGCCAAGCAACACTGAAACAAACCCAAAGGAGCAACTTCATGTCGTTACCACTCAAAATAGTGAAGGGTTAGTGGAATCTGAATCTGAGCCAAGGCAAGAGCTTATGGTAAATAAGGGTAAGGTTGAGGTAAGCCATGATAAACCGAAATCGGTAATTACAGAGTACCAACCTCGTGTGCCATACCCCAATGCGATGAAGAAAGGCAACATAGATAAACAATTTGGTAAATTCCTTAAACTTCTAAAAAAATTACATATTAACTTACCGTTTCTTGAAGCTCTTTCACAGATGCTAGATTCAAGGAAAGTTTTAAAAAAGCTTTTGACAAATAAATGGAGGATAGACGAGGCATCGCATGTGAAGCTAAATGCAGTGTGCTCAGCAGTTTTGCAAAATAAACTACCATGAAAATTAAAAGATCCAGGGAGTTTTACAATTCCATGCTTAATTGGTAGTTTATCTATTAATAATGCTTTAGCTAATTTAGGGGAAAGCATAAATGTTATGCCCTATAAAATGTTTAATCAGCTAGGTCTAGGGAAACCCAAACAAACTAGGATGAGCATTCAATTAGCTGATAAAATATTAGAATTCCTAGTGGTATAATTGAAGATGTACTCGTGAAAATTGATAAATTTATATTCCCAGTAGACTTTTTCGTTTTAAACATGGATGAGGACAATAATATTCCTTTAATTTTAGGAAGACCCTTTTTAGCAACTGCTAGAACAAAAATTGATGTTGATATAGGAGAACTTATACTTCGTGTAGGTGATGAGACAATCACTCTTCAAGCTCTTGACTCGGCTAGGACATCAATTAATAAACGTGAGAACATAAATTCTATTAATGACCATTCGGTTAAACATTCTTTTCAGGAAGCACCACGAAACTACCCATCTGAGCCAGATCCTAGACCTCATACCAACAAAGAAGTAATTCATGAGGAGCGAAGGCTTCAGATCGATGAACTAGACAAGTCGAAGACACATTTCAAGGAGAAACCAAGAGCACACGAAGCAGAACCAAAGCAAAACCATGTCAAACTTAAAGATGGGATAACCCAGTTTAAGATAGGGGGTCAGGTATTGTTGAATAAGAAAGACCCTTGAATTGCCATTTCAGACCTTAAAACAAATGAAGAAATCCCTTTTAAGGTACTCAATGTCTTTCCATACGGAACAGTTGAGGTAAGTAATCTCATATTCGGCACTTTTAAGGTAAACACTACTCGACTCGAACTATATACTGATAGTAAAACTAATAGCATGAGAAAGGATTTTCAACTCCTTAAACCACCATGTGATAAACCGTAAAAGTAACATATTTTAACCCCATATTTAGCATGCTTTTAGATGATTTAGCCCTTGATTTATGTAAAAAGGTACTTTTAATCCTTTCTTTTCATGTTTATACTCAGAAAAGCACCCGAGAATGAAAAGAATGAGAAACGGGCTTAAAACGGACCAAATTAGGCTAACCCAAGAAATTGGCACGGCCTGGACTTCAAGTCACACGGCCGTTCCTCGTCAATCATTCAAAGACACGCCCAAGCACAATTTGCATGGCCGTGTCCCAAACAACAGACCTGAAGCACGGCCTGAATCCCAACTTCCATGGTCGTGCCACGATCGTGCCTCAATCAACAAAATCGACACATGGCCTGAAGTTGACTTACAAGGGCGCGTGCCATGGCCGTGCCCCTGCTACGGGAATGAGTAATTTCACTCGGATTTGGATGCTTGAAGTCAAAAAAACATACTTCTAAGTCCACTTAAACACCTTAATAGTAATTCTACTTGAAAGAGGTACCTAATAGCCAAGTAAAGCATCTAAGGAGCCTATATAAACAACCCAAGGCAGCCGTTCTAAGGGAGTTTTTTGGGCAGAGTTTTTGCCAAAGCTTTTATTCAGAGAATTACTCGAAGATAGCTAGTTGGTCCATCTCAAGAAGCCGGAGTTCTACTCAAGACAGAGCATCTTCTCTTCAATTCCTTCAGGGGGTTTTAGGGATTCCTTATGTTTTGTTTTATCTTTCCTCTTGAGATGTTTTCTTATTTTGTTATGAACTAAACCCTTCAGATACCTGAAGGGGGTGAAACCTATGACGGATTTTATTATTTGATTTCTAAATTATATGATAAGTACTTAGTTTGTTCTTAATTATGTTGCTTAATTTAATCTGATGTGCTTAGGTGGAGGAGGAATAGACCCTGCCTAAGAGTAGATCTAACATAATTAAGCGGAGTTGATCGAGCGCCTAGAGATAGGGTTACGAGATTTTTCTAGATTAGGGTGAAACCTAATATGGGAGTCCATTGATTGATTTACTGCATCCTTAGGGGGTTATTATAAGAGAATGAGAGTTCCACTAATTAACCTAAGGTTAGACGTTATTCGCCTCGAGAGAGGGTTTAATATAGGTTAGGGAGTCTCACTGATCAAGCTAAGTAAAGAAGTCGTATGAATTAAAATTAGATAACAAGAGAAGTCATAGGTGGATTCTTCTTGAGGGTATCGTCGTAATCAACTGAGTTTTTCCACAGTCTTTTCCCAAGGTTTCGTTCTTTTGTCTTTGCATTTAGTTTAAGTATTTTATTAGTTTTTATATTAATAAACCAATCACTCCATATTTCAGGCAAAATAATAGAAAGAAAGTGAGTAGTAGTACTTTTAGGTTCCTTTGGGTTCGATAAGATACTCTTGTCTAAACTATACTACTGTTCGATAGGTGCCTTGCCTCTATCGTTATCATAGTTAGTCTACAAGTTCGATCATTCTTTTTATAAATATTAAAACTCGACTGTTTGACACGATCACCATGATTATGCGAATGAGAGGTTGTCTAGCTTAAGACTTTAAACGAGCGCTTCTCGGGAGGTAACTTGAGCACTAACCCTACTAATTAGTTTAGTTTATTTCTTTTCATGTTTAGGCGCAGGTTTTCCATACCCATACGACTTTACACACAGCCGTGGCCGTGGCCGTATGGGTACCACAGGTAGGTACATGGGCGTGGCCATATCCGTGTGGCAATAGGACAAAATTTTTCCCAAACACGGACTGCAGTAAAATGCCACGGCCATGCGATACAGCCGTGGCCGACATTAATTAAACCACATGGGCATATAAACCTCCACACAGGCATGGGAGAAACAGACGAGCCATAACACGGCCGTGCGATACGGCCGTGCAATTTAACACGCCCATGGCACACGAGCGTGGGGATGTACTAGATCCCAAATTTCTATTTAAAACCCACCCCCTCTTCTCACCTACTCCCCAATTTCCTCTCTTCCATACCCTTTAAACTTTTCCTTTCATTTTCCTCATTTTTCCTTCCCCTCACTCTTTATCTACACCATCATCCCCATACCGAAGAAGCGAAAGGATCCTAGCACAGTCTCTCTATGCGAGATCGATCTACATAAGTTTATGCTGGCCGCTTCATTAACTCGACAAGAAAAGGACATTTGAGTCCATTTACTTTTTCTTTTTCTTTTCTCTTCTTCTTTATTTTCCTTCTCTTTATATTTCTTTTTTTTAAATACATATTTAGTATTTTTTGAATTATTCTTATTATTTCCTGGCTATTTCTTCAAGAGTTACCCAATTTCTTCATCTGGCACAGTGATTGTTGGCAGCCAACATACCACCACCAGAGATACCTCCTCTGTAACACCCCAAAACCGGCCTAGAAGTTAGGCTCGAATCTGGCGTGTTATATGGAAGTGTTTTTCAAAACCATATTTCCTTGTTGTTAAAACATGTTTGAGAGTTAAAGCCTCTTTGTTAAAACTCAAAACAGTTAAGCAATTATTATCAACTTGAAAACGTAGTTACTTTTAAAACCTTATCTATTGAAGAAGCATATTTAAAATAAACAATTTACAAAAACGTGATGTCTAAAAATTTAGTAGCAGAAGCATTTTGAAAACGTTGCGGAAATGTAGTGTTTTGAAGACAGTTATCATTTTGGAAATCGTATCCCACTTTTAGTGGTTAGATCACATCATAAATAAATATCAGAAATAATAAGTTAAAAATAGAGAGGCTTTATTACAACCTAAATCAAAATATTTAAAAGTAAATAATCAAAACAACAAGCATAAGCAGTGTGTGGTCCTCTTCGAGTCCCTCGCAGCTTCGATCCGTCTAAGGCTAGGGATTACCTGCACAATTAAAAAAAATGGGGTGAGTTTATGAAAACCCAGTGTGTAATCCCCTTACTAGAGTAATGACCGATATCTGAAATGTAAAAGCAGATCGGGGCCAAAGCCTTTTAACAATAACAGTACAGTGCAGTTTAGAACATACATGGGCCAAAGCCCACTATAATATCATTTGGTTCACAGCCCATAACAGAATCATTTGGGCCTAGCCCAAACCAATAACAGAACAAGTGGCTTAAGCCCAGTGCAGTGACAGATATCATAAACAGATATGCAACAGTATGAGGATGCATCCCAACTGAGTCCAGCCAACACACCACCCGTACCAACTGACACACCATGTGGGGACCAAGTCAACCCACCAAGCCAGCACACCAATAACGCAGCCTAGCTACCAATAACAACACAGCAAAACTGCTAATAATAGTATACGTGGCTAATCCACTAAAATCAGATTACGTAGCGATGCCACTATATCAGTAAAACGTGGCAAAGCCACTAGTACATAGTTCTAACGCAGCAGAGCTACTAATAACAGTGAACATGGCTAAGCCACTGAAATCAGTATACGTGGCGAAACCACTAGAGCAGTAAAACATGGCAGAGCCACTAGTACAGTACTTCCTCCATCACAAGTCCCAATCCATGCAATATGTCGTGTATGTCATGCTCAATCATTATACGTGTATGCAAAATGGCCATGCTTAGTGACAGTCATTTCAACACATATTAACAGCATATTAGACACACGCCCACAGCCAAGCCAGTTAAAACACAGTCATACGATCACAGTCAAATCAGTCAAATCATAGCCCAAGTCAGTCATTTACCCACAAGGGAAAATCAGTCATTTTACCCTATAAGGGTGTAACATCCCGAATTTGGGCCTAGTAGATTTGGGCCTATTAGGTTGTAATGCCCCAAAAATCCTGAAACTTTTAATTTTTGTGCATGGGAGTTAATATGTATGTGTGGCACTTAGAATAATAATATTAAGGTATTATCAGGATTATTGGAAGCCTTAGAGTTAGGGGAGACCATAGGAAAAATTTATTTTCTTACTTAGTGGACCCTAGTCTCAGGCATGAGGCCTCATAAGTTGATTAAGAGAAGAGAGGACACAAATGGGGTCAAGATTGGGCTCAGGTTTGGGCTGAGGCCTTGATTAAATTTCTGTGTAGACACTCTAGTGCTTTAAAATAAAGTCTTGGTAGTTTAATTGACAAACTAGGCTTGTGGCCCAACAGCAAGGGGTGCGGTAAAGGGGAGTTATAAATGGCATCAATAGGCAAAGGGAGAGGCCCAATTTGTGGCCGTTTGGAGCCCATAAAGTTGGGCCAATTTAGGCACTAAAGGGAGTTAGGAGGGGACGACAATGTGGCTATTAACTAGGAAGATTATATGTTTTAAATTATGTGGATAATAAGTAGATAAAAGGGGAAGTAGTGGTGTGATGTAGGTCTCTGATGGATGAGTGCTCAAATAGGGATAAGGGTTAGAATGATCAGAGTGATCTCCTGGAAGCTAGTGTTGGCCGAAAATCAAACACAGGAGAGGGGGAAAATCAGTTTAGTATAGGCAGAGAGGTGCGCCAAAAAATTTTTGCTATGTTCTCATCATCTTTTTCTTTCTCTGCTGAAATCCCCACTCCATTCTCCCTCTCAACTTTCTTTCTTTTCTTTTTCCATTTGGCCGAACCCTTTGACAATTTCTTTCTCATTCCTTTCAAATACTTTAGCTGAAATCTCTAAGCCTTTCCTTGATTTCTTTTTACTTTCTTTCTAAGCCAAAGCCGAAACACTTTACTCAGACCTTCTAAAAGTCAAAAACGCATCAGTTCATCTTTTCTAAAATTTTCATAAAAGCTGAAATCCCTAGATCTCATCTCTTGTGTTTGTTGAATTCTCTCTGAGGTGTCTGCTTGTGCTGAATCTTGAAGGAAACTCAGGGAAAGTGTCGATTCGTGAGATTTTAGTCTTTTTCGGCTTTTTAGAGACTCAAGCTGAATAGCTATATGGAAACTAATCTTGTGTTTTCCTCTTATTTGCGGCATTCCGAGATTTGAAGGGGATTCAATCGCTTAGATTTCTAAGTCAGACTTCAGTAGCACTAGAATCGTGTTACTTTCGGGAATTCAAGGTAAAGAGATCTGTTAATTTTAAGCGTGTAGATCCGGGTATACACTAACCGTTGGTGAATGTAGGAATGCCTTATCTTTGTGTTCTTCCGGCTTTTGAGCAAAGTGGTAGACAAAGGGCAGTAGATCTAATTAGTGAGGGTATCGACGTAGAGGGTAGTCCTACGTATTTATCAGGTGTGTAACACTTCCACACCATTTAGATTGTCTGTCATAATATGGTTATAAATCTGCTATATTCTATTAAATGCCGAAATCTCGACATAATGGTTGAAACCCGAAGAGAGTAAAGGCGAATCAGCAGGTTAGTGAATTCTGTCATTCATAAATGAATGTTTCTGTTAAGATGATATGTTTTATATGTATGTCGATTTCTGTGATAGCACGGGGTTGGGAGATTGATGAAAGGGGAAGTGTTCTGTTGTAGTGGCTTTTGCCATGATCTGTTGTAGTGGCTTTTTGCCATGAACTGACGATGAGCAGCTAACTGCAGCATGACTGCCATCGATGGTGTGTAGCGGTGTGGGTTGATTGTAGAAATCCCCAATGGTGTAATTGGCAGGCAAGGGTGGTGTGTAGCGGATGGAAACCTAAGATTGGGTTGGGCTTTGCATAATTCCTGATATATTATATTTTGTTATCTGTTCTGTGGGGCTAAGGCCCAATCTGATGGTGCACATGGGTTGCACACTGAGTCTCGCAACTCACCCTATTATTTAACATCTTTCAAGTAGCACCTAGTGCATCGGACCGGGCTAGAGAGGAGTGCAAGGTGGCCATGCGAGAGAGTATTTTGATTCAGCAAAAGACTTTACTTAGTTTATTTATTTTTATTAATTTTAATTAGTGGGTTCTAAATTTCATTGTAATAAGGCCATGGGCCACTAGCTTTATATTTTTTTTATTTTATTTTGGGCTTTTATTATTATTAGACATTTAGATTTTACATCTTAACTAAGCTAAGGCATCATATAAAATTTATATCTTTTATAAACTATCAAATCGTTAAGTTTTCCGGAATACATGTTTAAACTCGACAAATGTTTTCCAAAAATGCGACATGTTTTACTAAATCTTCTTATGACATGCCAGATCCGGTCGTGGTGTTTGGGCCGGGTTTGGGGTGTTACAAAGGGTATGTCAGTAATCCCACCATTTAAGGGTATTTTGGTAATTCTACCCTATAGGGTGATTTGGTGATTCTACCCTACAGGGGTAATTCGGTAATTCTACCTTACAGGGGTATTTCAGTGATTTGTAAACCAATGGTATTTTAGTAATTTCATAAATCATGGGTCTTTCGGTAATTTCACAAACCAAGGTATTTCAATAACTTTACAAATCGTGGGTATTTCAGTAATTTTACAAATTGAGGGTATTTTAGTAATTTTACAAACTGAAGGTATTTAAGTAATTTTACAAATTGAAGGTATTTCAATAATTTTACAAATCGAGGATATTTCAGTAATTTTACAAATCGAGGGTATTAATGACCCAACAGAAATTTCACTGTCGCCTCAAGCGACTTAGGAAATCTAAATTGACTTAACAGCGAAAATAGGCCTAAGGCCCATTACCCTACCCAAATAGGCCTACACACTCGTGTGGCTCAATTAGCCTAGAAACAACCATGGCTATGCAATGGCACAGCCCAAACCAATAACTTATTGCATCACGGACATTTCATTTGTATGGGCCCACAAGCCCATTGGGCCCACACGGCCCCCTTTCAGCCTTATGCGGCCCAAAGCACCCAAATCATGTGCGTGACATGATACGCCTATCTATTTTCCATTTAACAGTGTGACTTGCATTCACGGGCCCTACGGCCTATTGGGCCCATCGAGGCCCATTCTAGCCCAAGTGACCCACTACGACCCAAGCCCATGAAATCGCTCATGGTGGCCTTTCTCATCACACGCTCACGCTTCGTAAGCTCGGTTCACCACACACACGATCGCACGTTCGTATGGCATCATTCGTCGGTGTTTTGACTTTTCAGCATAATGCCGATCAACAGTCAAGATAGTACAATATACGCACCTTCAGCTTTTCAATCGATTAACAATTAGTACAGTGTATACGGATACACACCTTATCACGTAGAGTACTAAATAATCACAAGCGCCTTCACCTTCACTAAAACGATCAACTGCGATTTGCCTAGTTAAACCAAAGTTTGATGTCCTTACCCTTTTGCATCCAGGCGAAAAGTCTCGAACCGTTGACACCCGATGCTGCTTAAACTTAGGAGTAGAGGCTATGTGCAAAGTCTTGGCTGACACCTTTACCGTCACCCTATGGCTAGAATCCCCTCTGCTCATCAAGAACATGATCTTACAGAACCAGAGTCAACACAAATGCTTAAATCACAACCACAAAGTAATCGATCACCCTAACAGGAAGAAACGAGATAATGATGCGAATAGGCCTAAGGCCCATTCTCGGCCCAAATGGGCCCACATGCTCGTGTGGCCCGTTTAGCCCAAATCTAGCCACAGATATGAAATTCACATAGTCCAGTCCAATATTTACTACACAATCATACAACTTATCACGGGCCCATTGGCCTTACATGGCCCCTTTTGGCCCACCGTGGCCCAAACAACCTAAACCCACAAGAACACTCATGATGGCCTCAACTATCGCGTCGAAGCTCCCACAAGTGCGCTCGCACACTCGTATGGCTACCATCGCCGTGTGACCAATATTTTGACATTTGCCGCTCTACAGCTAGAGTAGTACGAAATACACACCTGATAGGAATCTAGAGTTAATCCGCGCTCCAAACACTCCTATGCCCAAACGCCAACCATTGGATGCTTACTCTCCTCACAGGTCGCTCTATTTAAAGGTAACTTCTCGCCTACTCTCATGCTAGCTTCTCGATGTGGGATCCCTCCATCAATCTTCTAAAATCGTCCTTAATTAGAAAAATAGTCACCTTTCGCATGCAAGGGGTTTCAAACCCTGGCTCCCCCTGTAACTTAATCCACCCGCTAGCCACTTTACCAACTAGCTCCTTGTGCAACAAAACAAGCACAACTAGTTATAAGTCTATGGGCCAAAGTCTAAGTTCATTAAAAGGAAATCAAAATGAATTGAAATTGCCAATACTTGAACCCAAGCTGTCCCTTACACCCTTAATAATGCCTTGCCACTAGACCACTCACTTCTTTATGTCATTTTTTCCCACATTTTAATCTTAAAGCCTACTTACTTCCTCCCAGGGTTTTATTCACCTAAAACCAAATTTTTCCTAAAGCCTAGGTTTGAACCCGGGACTTCATGGAAGCCCCCTAACCTTCTAAAAGCACTCACCCAATAGGTCCAACTTGCATTAGTGCCGTTCTTTTATTCTCAAAAATTTTAAACGCTCTCATGCCTAAGGCCCAATAGGCCCAATTCTACTAGGCCCAAAAATTCGAAGCGTTACATCCTTCAACTCACATTTTACCTCCGAAATCAAGTTTCCACACTCCCAACTCAGGGATTCCATCCAAAATTCAAGAAGTTCCACTTCTCTCCCTCTCTTTTGATTTTCTTAATATATTGTGAATATCTATCTTTGTACATTGAGGGTAATGTACATCTTAAGTGTGGGGGGCGAATTTTAAAATTTCCTAACTTTTTCCATTATTCTCAAATCCCTGAATGATATCTTGTCTTAAGTAATTTTCTCATATAACTCATTAGAATGAAACTTCTGTTGATTTATGATTTCTATTGATATGTTTTGGATTAAGTCATAGTTAATTGTGCATTGATAATTTAAACTTTAAGATATTAGAGAATCAGGCATGATAAGTCTATTTTTAGAATTAAGAATTGGCTAGGTTCTTAACCTAAATTTAAATATTACTTTAAAAATTGAAATTTACAAGGTTGACATCAAAAACCATAATTTTTGTGAGATTTTGAGCCTTTAGAGCATATATCTTTTCGTGTTCACTTTATTGATTATGAGTGTGTCAATATTGATTTGTTATTCTAGAATTTGCTTCGATTATGCATTTCGAGACCACACTTTTGATTTGATATACTAAAATGGTAAAGGCACTTAGGATTTAACCCACTTACTCCATAAAAAGGCCTACCCCCGTAATTAACCCCTAGTGAACCACTTTTTAGCCTAATCAACCATTTCTTGATATACCACTATATTAACCCGAAACCCCGTTATTAACTTGTTTATCCCATTTTCTTGACTTCCCTTATGTCAAGATTTGATTTGATCGGTTGCCTAATTATAGTAGTTGAATTCATCTTTTATTATTTACTTGTGCTTATTCTTAAAAAAAACGTTGGAAAATATATTCATCATTAGTTCTATGTTCCATGAGCTTAAACAGTTAAATTCACATCTTTAGAAGAAGTTCGTGTTTTTAGTATTACAAGTTTTCAATTGATGTAATTATTCATTATCAGTTTATTGTTTCTAGTTAGGTAATTTGTCAATTCAATCTCGATTCTAACCCTTTAATTCGGCCTTTATCCACACCTTTAACCCAAGCCCCATTACAACCCTTTTTAAAGACCATTTGATTTGTGTATCATCTCATTTTATAGTGGTGGAGATTTGATTTTCATGCAAGCCTATGGTAATAACTTTTCATGTTTGACTGATGAGTGCTTTATTTTGAACCTTAAACACTTTGAGTGATTTGAGTGAATCCTTAGTGAAGATGTCAATCCTTGTCAGTTTTGGATCAAAGGTAATTATTTAGATAAGGGGAAACACCTATATTTTTCGTGCTACAAAATTATATGACTTTGATTGTTTGAATCTTTAAGACTCTTTGAGTTAAATTATCCATGTATACATTATCTATGAATTATGATGAAGACAATTTTTTATGGGAATTATGAACTAAGGGAAGTTAGTTCTAATTGTGAGTTGAAATTTTTGCTTGAGGACAAGCAAAAACTTAAGTGTGGGGGTATTTGATAAACCATAATTTACACATATTTTAACCCCATACTCGGCTTAATTTTGGATGAATTTTCACTAGATTTGATGAATTCGATGCTCCTAATCTCTTAATTTCATGTTTTATACTCAAAAGAGCTTAGGGAGTCGAAAAGAACAAGAAACGGGCCAAAAACAGACAAAACGGGCCAAAGTGAGAAATCAACATGGTCTGGAGTTCACCACACGGCCGTGCCATTTTAGCAGACTCGAACACGGCCTGGGCTCGATTTACACGGGCGTGTCCCTGCCGCAGTGAAGAATAATTTCATTCGGATTAGGATACTTTCGGGCCAAGAAAAGCATCTCTAAGCCTATATAAACACCCTAGGAGGCAACTTAACGGAGAGTTGACAGGATGTCGAATAGACGCCGAGTAAAAGGAGAAAATACTCCAAGACAACCATCAAGAATAGCTTAAGAGAAGGATCTCTATCAAGATTGAAGATCTCCCATCAAATTCTTTAGAAGTTTTTGGGTTTTCATTATGTTTTGTTGTTTTTCCTCTTTTATGATGTTTTCCTCTTCTAGTATGATCTAAATCCCTTAGATACCTAAGGGGATGAAACCTATGACAGATCTTATTATTATTTGATTTATGAGATAAATACTTGTGCTTATTCTTAATTGTGAGTTTTATTCTTATTTTGATAATTCAGGTTATTGATTCAAGTCGAATGTGTTTATTCAGTGGAGCAAAAGTCCCTGTTTGAGAGTAGATCAACATAATTAAGCGGAGATGATTGCAACCCTAGAAATAGGGCAACGAAAATCTACCGGATTAGGGTCAAACCTACTATGGGAATCCATAGATCGAATTAATGCAACAATAGGGGTTTTAATTAGAAAGAGATTTCAATTAATCAACCTAGAGTCAATTGTTAGTAGCCTCGAAAGAGGTATTAATATAATTCAGGGATTTCTATGGATTAAGTCAAGTGAATAAATCGCATGAATCAAAATTAATAAATGAAGTCTAGGTGGATTCTTCCTTAGGTGTCGTCCATCTCATATAAGTTGTCCAAAGTATTTTTCCAGTTTACTCCCTGTCAAGTTCATAAGTTAGTTAAATTAGTTAGTTAAATTTTAGATTAAAAGGAAATCCCTTTAATTATTAGGCTAGATAATAAAAAGATAGTTATTACTAAATACTCTTGGTCCTTAAGGATACGATATTCCGGACTCACCACAGGTATACTACTATTCGATAGGTGCGCTTGCCTTTGTCGAAATAATAGTTGTTTCAAGCTTCCATCAAGAAAAAATTCTGAAAATTTTATGGTAATAGGATATGTGAGTCTAGTTTCAAGAAAAATTAACGGATCTTAATTTGGAGTTCCGTAGCTTAAGATGTAAATAATTTAGTGACTGTAACTAGAGTAGACAGATTGAGATGAACATAAGTAAATAGTGATTTGTGCAATTATGATTGTATTACCTTGAGAAGATATTGTGAGAATTGGTGAAAGCATGTTAATAAATTGCTTATTATTTTTATACGGGCTTACTAAGTTATATAGCTTACCCCCTTCCTTTCCTTTTTCCTATAGCGTCACAGAGGCTAGCTCGGGTTGGTGATCGTCATAGATTCTATCACACTATCAAGCTTTTGACTGGTATCAATGCCTTCAAGTAATTTAAGTCTATGGAATATATAGGGACTTAGTCATTTTGTGTATGTGTTATTATGTTTTGGCCAAATGTATTGGCTTGTAATGGTTAAAGGTTATTGTAGTATGTAGCCATGCTAATTGGCTTATATTGGCTAATTGATTGTAAGCCTATATATATTATTTATTTGCTAATGTCTTGTGATGTGAGATGTGTTTGCATGATACATGATGAGTTGTGGGTTATGGCCTAAATACCTAATGGTTGAATGTACTAGTAGTCTTGATGTCAAATGGCTAAGTTTGGCTCAATGGTATGGTATGATAATTAGATATAATTATGCATGTATAAGAGTTATTGAGGATGCATATTGAGTGTGACCCTGTTTTGAAGAAAAATTTTCTACATGTTGTGAAATTTTTCAAAGTTCTCGATTTAGTCTCGAACCGCTTCCAAAGCATGTTTTGGGCCTCATAGGTCCATATTAGGAACTCTATGATTGAATATGAAAAGTTTTAAATTTGGATGGAAATTTGTGACTCGAAAATGATCGGTTATAGGTGATTAAGTCCGGTAATGCCTCGTACCTTATTCTGGCGACGGATACGGGTAAGGGGTGTTACAACACTCTCGAGCCACATATCAGAATGCTCAGATGAGCCATGTAACAGAAAGCTTATCCGGGCTAAATCAAGAGTGCTCATAAGAGCCACAATCAGGAAGTTCACAATGAACTTTTAATCAGGTAACTCACGAAGAGCTTATCAGGCTTGCTCACAAAGAGCCATGTAACAAGAGCACCGGATAGCCGTATCTCAGAGAGTTCAAGTGACCCATATCAGGACGCTCAGAAAGAGCTGCGTTTGTGTCCACAACATATGTTAGAGCACAACCGATCAAATCATGTAACAGGATGCTCACAAAGAGCTGCGGTAGTGCGCAACACATGCAGAATCACTACCGATTAGGATGCTCGCAGGAACTATATCACAGGATGTTCGAGAGGGCTATATCAGGATTACTCATCTGAGTTAAATCCCGTCCGCAACATATACAGGACTATATTCATTACGAAAATCATGTATCCATCGACTTTCATTTATTTAAACGGAATTTAACATTTGTCAGGCATTATTAGGTATATGATTATTTCATTCATTTAAAATATTCATATAATTCAAATAAACACATTCCACATTCATTTCAAGCATAAAAGTAACATTTTTATCATTCATCATTTATCGAGCATTATCATTTATTTAAGATGTTATCATTTATCGGGCTTTGTCGGATATGTCTTCAATGTCATATATATATATAACATTTATATAATTCACATTCACAACATTTAATTCAAGCATATAAATATACACAATTTAGTTACACGAACTTACCTCGAAAAATGTTCGTGTACGTAAAATCTACTAATCCGACATTTTCCTCTTTTCCTCGTTCTAACTCTAAATTTGGTCTATCCGGATCTATTTGAATGAATTTACATCAATTCATATTCATTTCAATTCAATTCACATCTTAGGCAAAATTACCCTTTTTCCCTAAACTTTTAATTAATGACGATTTCGTCCCTAGGCTTTGAAAATGAATTTCATGTAATTTAATCATTGTTCCAAGCCTAGCCGAATTTTACATGTAACATTTACAGTCCATGTATTTCATAAAATTTAGAATTTTTCTATGAATTTTACAACTTTTCAATTTAGTCCATAAATCATGTTTTCATCAAAATTCACTTTGTAAAAGTTGTTTATCTATCAACAACCTTTCATATTCTACCATAAATTTCAAAATTTTAGCATATTCATCCATGGAAAAACTTTGATACTTTGATAACTTTCCAAATTAATCCCCAAAATAGCTAAAGTTGTCTCGATCTCAAAAATATAAAAATTACTAAAAACGGGACTTGAATACTTACCTAATTTGGCCAAGAAGGCTTGGTTTCTCTTTCCTAGAGTTTCCATGCAAAATATTTGGGGAAGATGATGATGAATGATGATATTTTCATCTTTTTATTATTTATCATCTTTATTTTTTATCTTTCCAATTTTGTCCTTTTCTTTAATTTTATTTTCCATGGATGAATCACCATCCTTAACAACTAAGTATTTTTAATGTCTAATTACCATATAAGGACCTCCACTTTAAACTTCTATAGCTATTTAATCCTTTTAGCTATTAGAACTCAACTTTTGCATTTTGTACAATTTGGTCTTTTATCAAATTAAATATGTAATCGGTAAAATTTCTTTACGAAATTTTCACACAATATTATTATTATATTGTAGATCATAAAATAGTATTAAAATAATTTTTCTTTCTGGACTCGGATCTGTGGTCCCAAAACCACTATTCAAATTTATTGAAAATGGGTTGTTACACCTCTGGCCCCGGACCGAACTGACTAAGGGTCCCAAGAGCATGTCGTGCCTGTGATGGCACCATCGGAGACAATGGTGCCAATGGCGACGACAGTGGCTTGCAGGTGGTCCTTCGGCGGTGGAGCAATGGAGGAATCACACTCCTACTAGGACTCTACAGAATAATTTGATTTTAGATTAACTATTCCAAAAATAATATTATTTTAATAGTTCTAATATTAAATTTAATGTAATATTTATCTTGATAGTATTTTATTAATTTATATTAAAGTGATTATCTTAATATTTAATTTAATTTAATATTTATCTTGTAGATAAGTATTCTATTAATTTAATGGATTTAATATTAAATTTAATCCAAGATTTATCTTGATAAGTATTGATTTAATATTAAAATGATTATGTTTAATTATAGTTGAACTCTAAACTCTCCTATATAAAGAGAGTCATATGTCATTATTTTTCACACACTTGAATTCAAGAGAAAGTTATAGAGAGAAAATTCTCTGAATAAATTATTTTAGAAGATTTCTAGAGATATTTTCTTTTTTACAATTTAACCTAGAATTTTAGAGAAATTGCGAAATTATCTCACTGGTAATTTTTGTGAAAATTTTCTGTTTCCAAACGAGCCCAAACTCGGCAGACATGAGCTTGAGGATAGCGGAGAAGACTACTTGGTCGAAGCATTCATCCTAGACGAATAGAAAATATATAATTTTGATTAAGTGTTTATTACTTTAGATATCACAACCAAGTTCTAGTTTTGAAAAAAAATTTAAAATTCTGCTTTATCCTTAAACTTATTTTTTAGCTACATTTTCCAAACCTGTTTTTCCAAAGCTTAGAGCTTAGTTAACCTAATCATGGTTTAATTTACTTCAACTATTGGTTATTCATACTTGTGGAGATGTCATCATCATCCACTAACTCTCATTTAAAAATAGTTTATTTATCATTTTAGACTTTTGATTAATTGCTATCTAGGTCCTCAAACTTTTTATTAATTAAAACTCAATAGCGATTGTACTTTTAAAATCTAGTCCTTAGGCTTTAATTAACTATTTTATCGGCCAAATTACTTGACCATTCTTTAGCATATATTCGTATTAACTCCATAAATATTCCTATTTTATATTTACGGACTTTTTTTATCAAATGAAAAGGCAAAATACTAGCATGTAGAATCCTCTCTTTCTTTTACATTCTTTGAAATATTTTAAAATATTTTAATATTATATATTTATAGACTTAATTTACGAAAATAGGGTTCCAAAATCATATTTTTTGGTACAATTAAAAATCAAGTCATTACATATGTACCCCAGATAACCAAAACACACATTTGCTAGGCCTTATGTACAACTACTTCTCACATAACACTTGTAACACAATTCTAAGAATTTGATCATGTTCATCCTTAGACTTCGAATATATCAAGATATCATCAATAAAAACCACCACAAACTGATCTAGATACAACTAAAAACGCAGTTCATGAGATCCATGAACGCCATAATAACATTTGTTAGCCCAAAAAACATCACTAAAAATTTATAATGCTCGTACCATGTTTGAAATGCTTTTTTTGGCACATCACACTCCCTGGCCTTCAACTAATAATATATGGACTTCAGATAGGTCTTAGAAAACATTGGAATATTTTTTTAATTGATCGAACAAATCATTAATTTGAGGTAAAAGATATTTATTCTTGATTGTTAGCTTATTCAACCGAGGATTATTGATATATAATTGTAATGAACTGTTTTTCTTTTTAACAAATAAAACCGAAGTCAATTATTGCTAAAATATCCGTATTCATTCATCATTTAAGTCGTTTCCATACTTTTGTTGGTCCATGTCACAAATATAAAACATAAAGATTATTTTTACTACATTAATATCATCCATGCCACTAGCTAGTTCAATGGCTTACCTCAAACAAATAAACTTTTTGTTGATCCTCGCAATAGACACAACCATTGAAAATATTGTTTGTGTTGACCAAAAACCATGACTCACTTTCTTGAACCCTAACGTTAGACGAATGATTAACACTCGAACATAACGACCAAAAATCTTACCAATGTCGTTGAGTAACCTTTGGGATCATGCATTGAGTAAGTTGAATACCTTGAGTTGGTCTCGACAACTCACTCAAAGCACCGAGAAATTTTCCCATGTCACTGTCAAACCATAATCAATATTCATAAACCTTAAAAACTAACCCTAAACCCCTAGCATTCCAAAACCTTAATTTCTAACCCAAACCCTAAATCAAAACATTTAATAAATAGCTGACAAATTATTTTCGACCACCATATTCAAGCTTCATTTTGTTATCAGGTCTACAATTTCGATTGAATTCTAGCTTCAACTAAAGGCAACCTCGACTTACCTGACAATATATACTATCTTTTTTTGAAACATCAAATGTGTATGAAACCATCTTCAAAATTAACCCTAAATAAGATTTAAGAAATCGTTGAACCATATTTACGGCCAGTCTCAAAAAAATTTCATAACCAAACAATACTACAAACTTGTGAATTAAAATTGAAATCCTCATCTTGAACAGGTAAGAAGAAAATAATTTTAGTTTGAACCATATTTACGGCACAGATTGTTTGTGTATTAATATTATAACTTCGGTGTTTTCTTTAAATTAATTAATGGCTTGAAAAAATAATGATATTTGAAAAAATATAAATTTACTTTAAAAACGTGTCTTTATTTTAGTGTATATTTAATATATCCATACTTATTTCAATATATTCACATTTAGAGCGTATATTATTTAAGTTAAATATCACATGAAAATATTGATGTAAAAATAACTTACATTTATATATGCATATATAATAGGCATAGTACTAGAAAAGGCCCATTTCCTAAATTATTTACGGAAATGGGCCGCTCCAAAATATAATTACTGGAAAGACCGAAAATATTACAACGCGCTAACGTGTACGCGTTTATAGTGAAAAACGCAGAAAAGCGCGCTGATGGGGACGCGCTTTTCCTATGTTTTCCCCAATAAGTCACCTCTAACGGCCATTTAAAAATTTGACCATTGGGCCCAACGGTCAGAAAAAAAATTATAAACCCCCCACCCATTTTTTTCGCACAAAATTTCTATCTTCCAAATTATAATTCTTCCAAATTTCTCTCTAAATTTCTCAAAATAGCTCTCAAAGTTCTCTAAATTTTTAATTTTTTTCTAAATTAGTATTATTTTTTATAATTTCTAAGAAATTCGATCGTGATAGCAATGCCCTAGCAATTAATTCGTCTCGATGATAAACATGTCTCTGCCGACCAAATGAAAATGGTAATGGTTAATTTCATATTTTAATATTATTTAATATTTTTATTTCATTTTTGTAATTTAATTAATATTTTTATATTTTTTTATAACAGTCGGTAGATTGAGTGTTACAATATTTTATTCGTAATATATCTGGTCCTCCATAACCGTTGATTGAAAATTACTTGAGGGAAGCGGGTTTTTGACACATGGCCAATATAGACTTGGGGTGCAAGTTGGACCCAAAACTCATCAGCGCGTTTGTGAAGAGGTGGAGACCCGAGACACACACATGTCATCTTCCATGTGGGGAGTGTACCATCACTTTGGAGGACGTGTAGTTACAATTGAGGTTACCGGTGGATGGGTCCGTATTCACCAGTTCGCTCAATCTGCTGATTGGGGAGCCATATGTTACGATCTTTTGGATGCAATTCTGGATATTATTTACGGAGGTCAGACCAGTATGGGCTGGTTACGAGACACATTAATGGTA
The DNA here is from genome assembly GCA_025506655.1 of Gossypium rotundifolium. Classification (NCBI taxonomy): domain Eukaryota; kingdom Viridiplantae; phylum Streptophyta; class Magnoliopsida; order Malvales; family Malvaceae; genus Gossypium; species Gossypium rotundifolium. Next base: position 41,535,427 of record CP106725.1, on the reverse strand, counting down.
CCAAAGGATGATTCTACTTAAGTACAAAGAGTATGATACGCTTGAGCATACATCCTTTAGATCCTCGGAGGTTATCTAATGACGGACAAGTCACGAAACCTCGTACATCTAAGGTGATTGCTAAAACTCGTCGATTTTAAAGCAGTTGGTGAACTCAGTTGGGGGTCTGCCATGTTGTTAACATTGTATTGGGAGATGTGTCCAGTGACGCAACCAAATAAAATAAAAATCGGAGGTTGCCTCTCACTGCTACAATCATGGGCTCAATTTTGCTTTCCATTTTTACGTCCTTGAGTGGACCACCTATATACATTCTCACTCTTAACAAGGTAAAATTTATATTAGATTTTACAATTATTAGATAGATTTAAAATATAATTTTATGCTAAAATTTTATTTAAATAGGTGGAACCATTCGCTAAGTTATGGGGGAATACCTACCGCTCTTGAAGATATACGGCTTCTATTGGACCAACGGTCGAAAACACTTGTAAGTATTTATTTTATTTTGAACTATATATACACAATATAGTCGATTTCGTATTTAGTATTATGTATATAACTAATATTTTTATCACATTCATATAGTTTCAATGGACACCATACGAGGATCCAGCAATTCAAGCAGTAATTCCAGATGAATTCATATAAAATCTGAACATCTAGCACGTTAGGGTCACATTGGTTAACTACGCTACTATCGAGATGCACCAGACAGGTAGAGTGTTGCAGCAATTCGAATTCCGAAAACAAATTCTCGTGGCATCTGAGGTGCTCGATGATGAGTACAAAATCGACTTACGGTGACCAAATACGCATTGGCTGGTCTTCCACTCAGAATATATCGAAATGTGGGAAAATCGATATGATAATATACTTACTCGCGAACCGATTATCGTTCTGGAGTTTACATGCCATGATTTAGGATCCATGGCAAGCCATATTTATTCTCGAAAGAGAAGAGGCGTCGGCAAATCCGTGTCGAAAGGGAACGATGGGGCCCTTTAAATCCAAGGACAAGAGGTGGCAAGGGGAGCCCACCAACAGAACTCATGCAATCACCGGCCCAATGGAGCAAGCGACGATACCCACACCACAACCCCTTCAAATTATGCCAAGTGCGTATCCTAACCCTTATGTATATACTAACCCTTATATGTTTCCTTTTTCCACTCTTATGCAAGGTTGGAATGCATGTGCATAGGGGTGTTCAGTCGGTTAACCGACTCGAAATAACATTAACCGAATTAACCGACCTTTCAAAAATTTTAACTGTTAACCGAACCGAAATTTTTTCAAAAAAATTAACCGAACCGAAAATTATATATTTTTTATTTTTGGTTAAAATTAACCTAATTAATCAAATTACCCGAAATAAATCACTACATAATTAAAAAGATTACATAATTTTAGTTTTAGAATTTTAGAATTTTATTTTTATTTATTAAATTATTTGTAATTTTTATGATTGGGTTGGATTGAGTAATTGGGTTGGGTTGGATATTTGAGTTTGGATTGGTTTTAGGTGAATAGTGGGCCTATTTATATATTATAATTTTATTTATTAATTTTTTCGGTTAAACCAAAAAAATTCAGTTAACTGATCGATTTCGAACCAAATTAACCTTTAACCGAAAAATCACAAAATAATTAACCGACCCCCGATCGAAAAAATTCGGTTAACCGACCGATTAACCGAATTCGGTCGGTTAACCGAATTTTTTCGATTTTACCTGAATTTTGCACACCCCTAGCGGTGTATCTCCTTTCTCGATGACTCTGAGTCAACCGACGATATATAGGCCATCGTCATAGGAGGGACCACACGAGGCACCATCAGGAAGCTCAACTCGTTTCCAATCCCCATCGCCTTATGGGATTCAAGTCGGTTATGCTCATTAGCCATTGGTGATGCAAACACCTCCGCAATCTTTGTTCTATCAAGGTGGGTCATCTTCCCAACACTCACAACAAGAAGCTGATCCCGAACAACCACAATCTTGGTCGAAAACTAAACCAAAAAGGAATCCAGAGCGTAACCATCGACCACCCCCATGTGGCACTGATTTCGACCGGCACATGCATTGATTTATTTTTGAATATTTTTGTACAAATTATTTTTATATTGTTTCATTTAATAAAATAGAAGTTCTTTTGAATATGTTTGTACAAATTAGTTTTATATTGTTTCATTTAATAAAATAGAAGTTCTTTTGAATATGTTTGTACAAATTATTTTTATATTGTTCCATTTAAAAAATTATGAGTTATTTCGATGTGGACATATTGGCATTGTATAACCCGAGTTCCTACACCACCCGCATAACTTCTATTGGTTCATTCTTTCTTGGATATCCATATTATCACATATTCTATTCGAGCACGGTCTACCTTTTAGTTTGCGATACAATTCTCTATCCGGTAACAACTTAAACAAAGCGAGCGATACAAACGACCACTTATGTTCATCTGGGACCGGTGGTAATACGTGTCTCCACACATTGTACATGTATTCTAATATGTACACTTTGTCGACATAGCTCATGGGATCCAAACAGAGATTCTGACAAGCTGCAATTACATGAGCGCATGGATAACGAACTGCGTCAAACCTCCCACAGCCGCAAGTCCTATTTCTCAGGTGTACACGATATTGTCCGCTGGGAATACCATGGTTCAGTTTTTCAAACTCCGCCACACAAAACCATAGGTTGTTACGATCGTGACACACTGTGTGCATGAAGTTGGCCCGTGCCTTGGCCTTATTAATTTCTTGCATTACCTTCCTGCACCATACATGGCCTCTCTGTATTTGGCCTTTATAACTCGCTACTCACATTGGAAACAATACCGTAAAATAAAAATGTGTCTCCCGTACAATCGAGGTTATTGGCAAATGACGCGTTCCTTTTAAAACAGAATTGATTCATTCAGTCAGGTTTGAGGTCATCTGACCATATCATAGGCCGCCGTCGTATGATTGTGTCCACTGATCGAAAGGTATGTTATAGAGTTAGTTTGCACCTTGATCGTTAATTGACTGCAAAATCACAAACATCTCATGAAAACGATCCTTATTGATCTCGTACCCTGTCAATATAAATAGATAGCGATAATTACATACCATTTTTCCATTCAGAACAAATTGAATATTACAAACCAAATAATATTGGTGGTGATTATATACCCGTGTTGGTCACTTGTCGTCGTTCAGCATTAGACCAATATTGCCCATAGTAGTTGGACGCAACGTGTCTTAGATAATACCGATGGTATGTGTGATCTTAAAAGCTTCCCTGTTGTTCAATTTCAGCTAGTATTCCAGTGCCTCGATCCAATTTAACGCATATATCAGGTTAGGGGCAGACATGCCTCCTCAACCTAGAAAGAAAGAAATCTCAATCACCACTTAACTCCTCCGGTGTTATTGCAAACGCAATTGGAAGGGTCCTCCCATCACCATCCTATGCCACAGCTAGCAATAGTCGATGAGTATATCTACTATACATAAAGGTACTGTCAATTTGTACCAATGGCTTGTAATACTGAAATGTGTCCCGGTATTGCTTAAAGGTCCAAAACAGACGCTTGAATGCTTAGCATTCACGGAGCAAGTGGTCGTTGTAGTATGCAGGAATCGTTTTAAAGTCTATTACATAACTTAGGATGTACCTCTTCTGCACCTAACACCGCTTCCACACCTCATTGTATGAAGCGTCCCACCCACTGTGCATCTTCTCTAATGCCTTCTACTTAGCTATGTAGGCTTTGCGGTAAGAAGGCGTATACTTGAATTGGCTGCGAATATTGGTAATTAAGACCGTCACGGCAGTCTTGGGATTTTTTTTACAATTGGTAGTATTAAGCCCGCTATCATCTCTAAATCTAGCTTGAGATGATCTTGTGAAACACTTGTCAACCCATAAGTACGTTAAATAATGCAACATTAAATAATAACAGTAATATTTAAAAACCCTAAACACTTAGTAATACTGTACCAGAGGCAAACACGTATGTAGACCAGTGAACTTCTTTATCTCTTACAATCCTGTCATCTTCTTAACCGAAACCATAATTTTTCATGAATATATACAGTCTCACACTGCACACTTGGCCTTAAACTTCTCAGATTTGGATTTAACCATGTAGTAGTTAACCCCGTTCATGATGCTATATTGCTTCAATACACCTAGAAAACCATCCTTACTAGAAAACTCCTTACCAACTTCTAATTCACCCGAATCCAACGACAAACTTGTGTGGCCATGCCTCATGGGTGGTAGATCTGGAAACTCCAACGCATCATCTGCCAATAGATCGACATTATGCATATGGCCTGGAGGCGAGTACTAGAGGTGTGCATGGGCTGAGCCGAACTCAACTAAAAATTTAGTCCTGTTTGCTAGGCCCGAGCTCGGCCCAGCCCAAAAAATGGGGGGCCTAAAATTTTGCCTAAGCTCGACCTTGATAAAAATGTTAAAACTCAGCCCCGACCCGACCCACACATATTAATTTTTATATTATTTTTTTATATAATTTTAAAATATATATAATACATCAAAAATACTAAAAATATTAAAATAAATATTTCATAACAAATTGAAAATAAATTTTAAAAAATATGTATACTTAAATAATGCTAAGATATATGCAACTTAACAAGCAAATGCCTCTAAAATAATAACAAAATTAACAAATGTCTTTAAAATAATAATAAAATTAACAATAAAATAAGTTTTTTATAATTTTAAAACAATAACAACAAAATAGTAGAACATAATAGTAAAATGGTAGCAAAATAGGGAGAAAACAATAAAAAATAATATTAAAAAAATAGATTTTTTGTCCTTTAGTGAATTCGAGTCTGGCCGAGCCCAGGCCAAAAATGCCTTACCCGAGGCCCGACCCTTTTTTTAAACGGGCATTACTTTTTTGTCCAAGCCTATTTTTCGGGCCTATATTTTTGCCCAAGCCCTTCCACATTTCAGGCCGGGCCGGGTGGCCCAACCCATGAACAGGTCTAGCGAGTACACCGTGTATCACGGATCTTCTTCTTCTTCATCTAAAACCCCCTTCACCGTCTTCAAGTTCGGTTGGAACAAGCTCCGATTCAGAAAATAATGCAACTTCTACACCATCGACACAGGGCTCTCGGGGTGGATCCACATCGGAGTCATCATCTGACCTACCAACATATGCAATGTACGAGGTCGTCTCACCGGTGGACGTCGTAGGGAGTACATCACACCTTCTCGTGTACGTTTCAAAACATCCCCAATTAGATGTGGATTTCTAACCGCTAGAAGTTGATGCCATTCCCCAACAAGTATTTCCAGCATTAAACATCGACCCACTGAGGTGCATGTCCCATCCACTAATGGAGTGTTGTGTAGGGATCGTGTATTTTGTATTGCCATAAAAAATGGACGGTTCCGTGTTCTACCTCCCATTAACGGAGTGTTGGGTAGGGGTCATGTATTCCTCTCGAATAGTAGTAGATGTTGAAGTCACAAGTGTTTCATTTGGCATTGAAAATTCCACATAAAACTCAAGATAGGGTGATCCACCAGCGAGGTGCATCTGCACCATCGCCTCCAAGCCACGAGCACCTTTGATATCAAATGAGTCATATGTCACAGAATCAGCAAAAGCATAAAATCATACTTAATAGACGAAACTCTCATTGGCTTCATTCCAAAGATTTTACGCCTAATTCTTTTACGAAGTTCTGTCAATTCTATGTTCTCGTTAAAAACCAGTCGCGTTGTGTTCTTCTATAAAAAAACAATGCCATTCTCGGTGTCACGAACCTCACCGTCATAGTAAATAACATCACTGATACGTCCGCTCATTTTCAACCAAATTCTCTATCAAAAGAAATTCAAAACAAAAAACATTATGCAAAAATATAATGATTTGTATAAATATTAACACAATAAATCAACTTATACCTTCTCAACTTCTTCAATTTCTCTTGCTATAACTTATGCAACAAGAGAATGAAATTTAGGTCATTTATAGCCTAAGGGATAGTGGGATGCACTATCACCAGCACTACTAAAAAGAGTGTCCAGCTGGGAGCTTTTTAGTACTTTTGCTAACAGTGCATCCTACTTGAAGCGTTTTTCAATCCCAACTATCAAATTTTCCAGGAATCCCAGGATATTTTTTCAGAACCATCTTCTAAAAATAATTTTTTCAAAATCAACAGTACAAAAAAAAGTGTCCAGCTAGAAGCTTTTTCTGTATTATTACTAACTGTGCCAAAAAAAAATTCATCTCGTCAAATTAATTTTTCAGAACACATCACATCAAATTTATTTTTCATATCCCATCTTGTCAATTTTATTTCTTTCAAAACAATACCTTATAGTTAAAAAAATAAACCATAAACCCTAAATTCTAAACCTAATTTATTTTTTTCTTAAAAACAAACCCTAAACCTAAACTTAAACCTAACTTTAATTAAAAACAAACCCTAAACCCTAAACCTAAGCCCTAATTTGCAAATAACCCAAAACCCTAATCAAACACGGGGAAAAGCCAGTCCTCGTTAGAGTTTTTTACTAAAATGCGTCCAGGTCAGAGCGGTTTTCTATGTTTTCTCCTGAAAATGTATCTACATCAGCGCGTTTTAGTGTTTTTAGTCCATTCTAGTAATTATTTTTTGGAATGGTCTATTTCTGTAAATAATTTAGCAAATGGGCCTTTTTTTTTTTTTTTACTATGCCCGTATATAACTTTGTATTTATAGAAAAATTGTTGATTTTATTCAAAAAATATATAACATATAATAATATATTTCAAATAAAATAAGTCTTAGTGCATCAATATTAGGACCAATAAATAAATATATTTTTAAAATTAATTAATGAATTAAACATAGCAACTTCTATGAGTTTTTTTAAAGTAAATAACATGTATTGTGAATCGTATTATTATAATTATTAAAATTATATAATTTTATTTTAGATTTTATATGAAATAAATTTAAATTGGAATTGGAATTCAGAATTTATTATCGTAATATTTTTTATATCAAATATAGTCTAATACTTTTTTATAGAATGAGGAGGTTGGAGATATTAACAAAATATATGAAACTTGTTTATTCCAAATTTATCGTTATATCTTTATAAGAAATTTGCCTTGAATTGATTTTTTAAATATAGTAAACAATTACACATGATAAATTATTATCATAACAAATAGTTTTTCTTATAAGTTATGCCACATAGAAATTGTTTTCTTTTTGCAACCTCATATTGTTATAGTAAATATGCTAACTTGAATTTCTGCGCAATGCACGTGTTGTTTGTGTGTATTAAAATTATAATATTTTTATAATTTTAGTTTTTTTAAATTGATTAATGATTTAAAAAATATAAATTTACTTTAATTATTGATATAAAAACGTGTCTTTATTTAAAAATATATTTTAAGTTTAAAATTTAGTGTAAAATAATTTTAATATTGTCGTCATTAAAACTTAATTTTTAAAGATAATTTTGAAGTTAAAATTTTAGTATATATTTGAGCCAAGTTGCTTTATAGTTTGTATTTTTAGTGTATATTTAATATATCCATGTTTTTTTCAATATATGCAGGTTTAGAGCATATATTATTTAAATTAAATATCACATGAAAATATTGATGTAAAATAAAGTAATCTTGTATTCATATAAATTGTTGATTTCATTCAACAAAATATGACGTATAATAAAATATTGAAAATAAAATGTAACTCTAAATGCATGGATACAATGACCAATAAATATAAATATTTTAAAAATTAATTAATGAATTAAATATAGCAACATATTGTTTTTTTTCTTAAGTAAGCAATATGTATTGTTAATATTATATAATCTCATATTATTATAATTAATAAAATTATATAATTTCCATTTCAGATTTTATATCAAATAAAAGAAAATTGTATTTGTAATTTGAAATTTTTATTCGCGTAATCAATTTTTATACTAAATATAATATAATACTTTTTATTATACAATGAGAATGTTGGAAATATTAACAAAATATATGGATTTTTTATTCCAAGATTATCACTATATTTCTTATAAGGAATTTGCCTTGAATTGATTTTTTTTTAAAATTATAGTAAATATTTTTTTTTGAAAGAAAATACCGAGATATTATTTATTAATAAACAAAACCAAAACAGAACATTTAATAAAGTACTGACAGCAGTACTCAACAAAACAAGAGGTGGCTGGATTGCACAAATAAATACCATAAACAACAGAAATATCTCGGTAGCCTGGGTGAGCTGCAGGGTCGAAACAGTAAAAAACACAAAACCAGAACGAAATCTCGAAGCTTCATAAACCATTTTCAGATCGCATAACAGTCATGCATTAGCTGGGAAGAGATTATCTTGCTTCAATTTGAAGGAGTCGGAATTTGATTATCTTGATTCACCGCTTCGACTGCCTCTACGAGTACCTCCTCAACCCAAAACGTATTTTCAGTCAAATTAAATCTCTATTGGGCGATTATATGAGCTACACCATTAGCATTTTTGTCCGCATGTTTGAAGGAAATCCTTTGAAAGCATGTTGCCATAGCTTTAATCTCCTCAATCTAGACAACCATATTAGATCTGTCTACTACGCCTTGGTTGATTTTCACGATTATCGTTTGGGAATCGCCCTCCACTTCAATCTGTCTAAATCCCATCGCTTCCGCAAACTTTAGAGCTTGGATACATGCTATAGCCCCACTAGAAAAAGAGTTTGAGATATAATCATTCTTGACTGCACCACTGCCCAGTATTAACCCTATCTCATTTCTGATAACGAACCTAGACCACAATTAGTGTATTTGCGGTTTGAACGCTGCATCAAAGTTCGCTTTTACGTTTGGGTCCTGTGGAGGTTTCTAGTGAGTTTTCATGGTCTCTCTCTGGTCAAGTAATTTCCGGTTTATCTCATCAAACTCCCGTACTAGACTAGCCACACTGGTAGTAATATCCTGAGCTGTTTGTTGCTTGCCTTCCATGACCTGCTTGTTCCTAGCATGCCAAATTGCCAAAACTGTGATCGCTATAACTTTGCAGGTATAATTACTTCCATGCTTAAAAACAAAGTCAAACCAGGCCCATATATAATCAGTATTAACTATTAAGACTTGAAGGCCAACCAATACTAATTAAATCCCATACCTCTTTTGCAGGGCCACACCTTGTGATGACATGCATCGATGTTTTCAGGCTCACCGCCATATCTGGAACATATCGAGGAGGCCGCAATCCGTTTGTTGTATAGAATATAGGCTTTAGGGATGTAATTATGTAGTATTTGCCTGTTTGCAATTTTTATTTTAGGAGGAATCAGTAATTGCCAGAGTTTTTTTGTAAATTTCTCTGTTCCCACGTATGTCGTCCACCGTAATCTGGTCGCTGATTAGAGGTCGATAGCCGCTCCGGACAGAGTATTCTCCTGTATTCTTACCCCTCCAAACAATCTTGTCAACATCAACGCTTTTGGATAAGGGAATACACCGAATGGCTGCAGCTACATTAGGAGTAAAACTACTGGTAATGAGCCCTTCCTACCAACTTTTAGACGAGTGATCTATCAAATCCGCCATCCTTTCTATATTCCCGTTAACTCTTGTTTGTTGAATTTGTCCACCAGCCCATCGCGGGAGCCATCTATCTCTCCAAACTGAAATTTGGGTGTCAGATCCCACTCTCCAACCAATCCCGTCTTCCAGCAATTTTCGTGCCGCTTATATGCTTTTCCAAACATACGACGGGTAAGATCCCAAATTCACATTCCAGAAATTAGTATTTGGGAAATATTTAGCACTATAAATACGTGCAACTAACAAGTTAGGATTAGTAACTAACCTCCACCCTTGCTTTGCCGATAGTGCAATATTGAATTTACACAAATCATAGAAACTCATACCTCCACTCTCTTTTGGCAAACACAAATCGACCTATTTTCTCCTGTGCATTCCTTTCCGACTCGAGCTTTTCTGCCACCAAAATCAATTCATAATCTTGTCCAAATCTGAGCACAAAGTGTTGGGTAGCAAGAAACACGACATAGAGTACGTTGGAAGTGCTTGTAATACTACTTTTAAAAAACCTCTTTCCCACCTTGTTATAGCAGCCGAGCACCCCAACTATTAATTTTCGCCCTCATCCGATCACAAATCTGCTAAAAAGCTTTTTTTTTCCTCATTCCCACCATGGTTGGGAGACCCAAGTAGCGTTCCATACAAAATGCTCTTCTGACACCCGACTGATGCGTAACCTGATTACAAGTGTCTTAAGAAACATTGGAACTGAAAAAAATCAAGGACTTTTCTAAGTTAATCTGTTGACCAGATTCACTCTCCTATCTCCACAAAATGTCTTGACCCCCATCTTCAGTGGCTTCGCCAAAGACAATGCTATCATCTGCGAAAAAAAGTGTCACAGCAGGACTCCCTGACAGACCTTTGCGCCTTGCAATTTGCCTTCTCTCTTTGATGAGTGCAATAATTTCGAAAATCTTTAGTGCATATTATCACCTTAAGGCTTGTTCTTCTGTGTTTAAAAAAAGTATTTTTGAAAGAAAAGTTATGTAGAGCAAGTTATTTTTTGCTGAAAATTTTAGCTTTTTAAAATTGTTTTTTTTCTCCCAAAAGTATTTTTAGTACTTAATTATTTTTTACTCCTCTAATAACATAGTTTTTTTTTTTTTTTTGTTTTGGTGCTTAATTACAAATATGTTAAATTTATTAATTAAAAATAAAAAATATTTTTAAAATATTAATTACAAATATTTAATGGTTATATTTAAATATTTAAAATATAGTTTATATATTTTAATTAAATTTTATAAGTAATTAATATTTATTACTTAAAAATATTTAAAATTTATATTTCATATATTAAAATATTAATAAGTTATAGTAATTTTTTATATTCTTATTAAAATATAATAATATTAACTAATTTAAATTTTATTTAAATACATATTTATTACTTGATAATAACATGTCTAAAATAGATATTTTATTTCTTAAAATATTTTTTGATAATAATACTAAACACTTAAATTTTAAATTAAATTTTTCAAAAGCACTTCTCAAAAATACTTTTTTACAGCACTTTTCAAAAATATTATTAACTTAGCCCTCAACAAATTATAGTTTGTAAGCTATGCCACGTAGGATTTTTTTTTTTAAACTATAGTATATATATAATTAGTGAAATAAGGAAAAAGGTTGAAGTAGAGTCAAAGTTTGACCATGAATGTCGTGGTCCTTGTTAATGAATATGAGATTCTAAGATTCCATTAAGAATTTCTATATATTTATATGAGATTCCAAAATTCCATTAAGTAGCCATTGGAAATTTAAACTTGAATTTTGATTTTCAAAAATTAGATTTGAAATTCATGATTTCCAATCAAATGCAAGATTTTAATTAATTCAAATTCATTGTTTAAATAATTAAAATTTGAATTTGAATTTCAACTTGTTTTAAACTTTAAATAATTTAGAATTGATTTGTTTATAAATTATAAGTGGAAAAATACCATGACAATGATAATACATATTAAATAAATCTCAACTCCAAGCTCTAAAACCTATTATTAAATTAAGATTTAGGTCTTGATCATTTTAAATTTTAATAAGAATCAATTAATATTAATTAAGAAAAACTATGTATATTTTAAAATAAGATAAAATTATTTGACATACAAAATATAATTCACATTCATATCTAATATTAATTCATGTTTATTATTATATTATTTTACTTATAAAAGAAAGTTGATTTTGTTCTTTCTTAAATTTTGAGGGCTAAACGGAAATTTTTAAAACTTATTAAAAAGTTGAAAAAAAAACTAAAAATAGCCAAATGTGTTTAGTTATGTTACTTTTGCTACTAAAATAATATTAATGTTTGTACTTTCTTATCCAATTTTTTTGTAAAAGAATGTAGTTATAGAAAGTTCGATATAACTTTTAAATAATTTTGGCTTTAGGGTAAAAAAAACTTTAATAAACAAAGTAATTTGAACAAGATGTTTAAAAATGATAATTTATTTTATTGGATTCAAAAGATGAAATTGTAGAAAATAATAAATATAGTATAATGGAGATAAATGTTCCTGAAGAAATTCAAGACATAACTAATTATTAAAAGCTCCAGAAGAGATTCAGGCATTTGAAATTGATGATGGAAATAAAGAGATCTTGATCAGTTCTATAAATACGAGAAAATATGGAATCGCAAGCATGAAAAGTCGTCAATAACGATTTTTCATGCAATTTTATTGTTAAGATAATGAAAGAAAATAAGGATCTTGAAGAAATTTGTTGAGAATTATAGACATGAAATAGAATGGCTAAAATGAAAAGCCATAATTCAAGTAGAGTTAAAATAATGAAGTTTTTAGACCAATAGCCGAAACGTCTAAAGATGTAAAGCCAGTAGGGGTACAAATAGGTAGATTTGTGAAATTGAAATAAGAAAAATGAAGTTATTTTGTTAAATCCTAGAAATTATTATGAAAAGATATTCTCTAGTTGTGGATGCAATAACATTTAAATATATTATTAGTGTAGCAGTTCATGAAAGACTTGACATGCGTCTTATGATTGTTATTACAATCTTTATATAAATCATTATTTAGTGGAAGTTTATACTAAAATACTTGAAGGATTTAGAATGCGGAACCATATAGAAATTATCAAGAAATTGTTCAATATGTTTGCGTAAATATATACATAAATTGAAACGATTTGAACATATGTGGTAAATTTGACTTAGTGAATAGTAGTTGAATGAAGATTATAAAATAATCCAAAATATCTATATGTTGTTGGGACTCCTAAAGAGATCAAAATATATTTTTCCAAAATTTCCTCACTCATGACATTCAGAAGATTAATGATATAAATGTTTATTAAATTCATTCAAGTGATTATTTGAAAAGCTAGTATTCAAAATTGGAATGCGTAGGATATGATATATGATGTGATGTTGTAATGAGGGGAGTAAATACGCATTGTACTCTTTTCCTTTAACCAAAGTTTTGTCCCACTGAGTTTTTCTGGTAAGGTTCTTAATGAGGCAAATGTTATGTGTATCATAGATATGTGTATTCTTTTTCCTTCACTAGAATTTTTTTTCCATAAAATTTTATCTTACTTAGGTTTTAACGAGGCGCATTATCTATCAATGGACATCCGAGGAGAGAGTTATAAATATTTTGTTATTAAATAGATATCCATCAAGATTAAGATAAGTTTGATGTATTTTAAGACTCTAATATTAATTAGAAGTAGAGTTTTATCTCATTTATATGTCTTATGTCCATAAATATAGACTTTGGACAAACATTGTATGCATCTCGATTGATCAATAAAATATCCTAGTTCTTTTGGTTTCCCAATTTCTTTTTCTTTTATTCTCTTTATTATTTATTTCATAAAAAACATTATTTTATTTAAGTAATTTTTTAATATCTTATTTTATTTACATCATTATATTTAAGTCATTTTCTATGATATATTTTAAATTTATTTTAAATTTAAAGAATACTTTAGTTTGAATTTTTGTTTTAATTTAATAAATACTCAAATTATAGTGTAATTTAGTTAATTTGATTATATTTTGCATGATATATAATATTATATATGTAACGAGTCGACATTTTTTGCTGTTGAAAAATGTGGTTTTGGAACCTCATTACTATAAACCGAGTTTGTAAGAATAAAATAGAAAGATGTATGAAGTTGGTATGAAAATATATTAAAGATCGGTTAAGTAATTTAACTAGGAAAATTGTAAATTAAAGCTCAAGGACTAAACTGTAAAAGTCCAATCACTATTGAATTTTAAATTAAAAAATGCTTGAGGACCTAGTTAGCAATTATCCAAAAGACCTAAACAGTTATTAAATCATTGTTTTTATATTGATAGGATTACCATTTAATTTATATAATTACAATTGAAGAATAAATATGGTTAATTAATGACATAAACATGATTAACTAAGTTTAATTCATTCTTAATCTAAGTATATATATATATATATATATATATACTATAAAATTTAGTGGAAGATGACAACATTGTCTTAGTCCAACCGTCCAAAATATTGAAAAAAAAAGAAAAGAAAAGAAAAACTTTAAACTTTCGGACCATTAAAATTCTTAAGGTAATTAAGTTAAATCTTTAAAATTTTTATAGAATTTGAATCATGGGAACTTGATCTAGTTAACCCATGTGTTAATTTGTTCAATTAGTTGATATTTAACAAGCTACCATTAAAATGAAATTGATGTTTTGAGCTTGATTTGAAGAAGTTGGTAGTTAGTAAGCTTAGATTATGATAAGGACTAAGTTAGAAATTAAGTTAAACTTATTAGATAACTTTGTGATATTAGGGCTAAATTGAATAAATTAAATTTTTTTATGAAATTATGCTATAAACAAAAAGTATAAGATCCCTAGTGAAAGAATGTAAAATTGAATTTTAATCAGATTTTAAATATGGAAAAATATGTGTATCCCGGGTATAGGGATTAAAATGAATAAAATACAAAATATGTTGATTATGTGTTTGAATGTGATTTGATATTGTTTTTATGATTGTATCATTGAAGGTAGCTAAAGATAATGTTGGCATTTGTCAAGAGAAAGGAAAAGCAAGAGTCGTAAATGAGTGATGAAAGAATTTGGTTTGTACTTTTATGATTCGAGTTTAATACATAAATATATATACTTATGCATATATACATATATGATTGTTACAAAACTACCTACTAAGGTAAGTGTATTACTATTTCCTAACTTAGTTTATTCGTGATGATATCGAATATCAAAAATTGGATTGAATAGAATGTAACATAAACAAGCATGATATATCTATGATTTGTGATTATGAATTGTTTTGAATTCATGGGTTACCCTATTAACTGTTTCGGGTAGAGGCAGATATAGTTGGCATGCCATAGAGTCATCGGTATAAAGATTAAAAGCCATAGTTGTCAGGCAACCTGGGTGGTAGAATAAACAATATTGACAGATAATGAAAGCCATTGTTGTCGAGCAACCCAATATGGTAGAATGTATTAGTTCTAAAAGTCATCTTTGCTGAGCAACCAAGATGACAAAGTAAAATAGACCTGTGTATCTGTTTAAGTCTGTGCCGGGTTAATAGAGGTTATAAAATTTGAATTTGCAAAATGATGTGCGATATGAAATGATGATGGAAATGATACATTATGTATACTTATGAATGTGATATATGATAACATGTGAAAAATCATGCGAATCGATTTGTACGAGCCCTAAGGGTCGACATGGAAACGAAACGAATCAATAGATTTAAGAAAGAAATATATAAATGAATTGATGTAATGATGGAAAACATGGTATGTTATACAAATATGAGTTTATCGCATGATATAAGGTATGAATTTTGGATATATGTGACATGTATTGAAAATCGATATTGTTGTAAACTAGCTCATGATTTGATTCTAAATCTAATATGTTATTGCTATTGTTATTTGCTATGGTATTATTGGCTTGAATCATGAAAGTACCATTGAGCTTTATAGCTCAACGTACAATTTGTTTGTTTCTGTGCGCATGTATCAGTAGATCTCGAAGTCTCGAGAAGTGAAGCAACATTCAAATTGTAGTTTTCGACTTAGCAATGTTTGTACAGTTCTTTATGTTTTTTATATGTGGCATGTACCTAGAATCGAGTCGATTTTAAGTAGTATATTTTTGGTTTGGTATTTTGGGTAGTAAATATTACTTTGATCTATGGCACATGATTTGTTTTAAGGTATATATGTAAATATTAATGTTCATATATTGAGTTGTTGTGATCTTATGTTCAATGATATTATGGAATTAGTAAGTAACGTCGCAATGACAGACTTTCGACGTCGTAACGACAGACCTTCGACGTCGCAACGTGAATTGACAGAAAGTGCCATCGTAACCACAGATCTTCAATGTTGTGATGACACGCACTGTTTGTCAAAGTCGTGACGCGATAACCTTAACATTGCGATGCCAACGTGATAATTCTAAAAATATTACATTTTGGTTATTAACCAACCTCGGTTTATCAAAAGAGCTTTCATAAGCTCATTTTGTTAGAACCATAAAAACAAGATCTAATATAAATTTAAAACTATAAATCAGGATCTATCATGTCAAATCACCAAGAACAAATCAAGAATAAAACTAGATGTCAAAGCGTACTGAATTCATCAATTTCTTGAAATCTACAGATATTGGGGTTTTGATCTTCCAAATTAGCACATAATAAGTTCAGAGAATATTTGCTATCTCTTTACTAAAGATAGGATATTGGAAAAGTTATCTTATGTGTAATTTGGGGACCATAACCCTAATATATAACTTTTGCACATTAACCCTAATTTTAATAAGTCTATCATTAATTAGAAATTAGTTACTAGAGTATCTACACATATTTGACTCATACTTTATTTAATAATTAAAGGCCAATAAATCTTAACTAACTATATAACTTTTAATTTGGGCTAACTTATTATGATAGTAAATAATAACATGTAATTACCCTTATTATATATGTGATGTCCATATTTTCCAACAATCTCCCACTTGGACCACATATATTAATTACTCTATAATTACATGTCATTATATAACCTTATGATAAACCGTAAAAGTAACATATTTTAGGCCCACATTTAGTATGCTTTTGGATGATTTAGCCCATGATTTATGTAAAAAGGTGCTCTTAATCCTTTCTTTTCATGTTTTTACTCAGGAAAGCACCCGAGTACGAAAAGAACAAGAAACGGGCTTAAAACGGGCCAAGTTGGGCCAAAGTGAAAATCAACACGGCCTAGACTTCAAGCCACACAGCCGTGTCTCTTCAATTTACTTTACACGACCATGCCACGATTTACATGGCCGTGCCCCAATTGACAGAATCGAGACATGGCCTGAAAACAATTTACACGGGCGTGTACCATGATCGTGCCCCTGCCGCGGGAGAGAGCAATTTCACTCGAATTTGGATACTTTGAGACAAAGAAACACTTTCCAAAGCTTATTAAAACACCAAGTAGGAAGTATTCTTGAATTAAGACACTTAGAGGCCAAGTAAAGCATTCTAAAAGTCTTTATAAACACCCTAAGTGTATCCTGAGAAGGGGGCGGTTAGCTAGGCCAAGGAGCCGAGCCAGAAAACTAGAATTGTGGGAATTACTCAAAGATAGCCAGTTGATCCATCTCAAGGAGCTGAAATTCTACTAAAGGCGGCAGATTTCTCCTTTAATTCCTTTAGGGGGTTTTAGGGATTTCTTATGTTTTGTTTTATCTTTTCTCTTGAGATATTTTCTTTATTTGTTATGAACTAAACCCTTCAGATACCTGAAGGGGATGAAACCTAAATGAATCTTGTTATTATTTTCTAAATTATATGATAAATACTTAGTTTATTCTTAATTATGCATGCTTAATCCAAATATGATGTGCTTAGGTGGAGGAGGAATAGACCCTGTTTAAGAGTAGATCTAGCATAATTAAGCGGAGTTGATCACACGTCTAGAGATAGGGTGACAAGATTTTGCCGGATTAGGGTGAAACCTAATATGGGAGTCCATAGATCGATTTACTGCTATTCTAGGGGGTTATTATTCGAGAAAGAGATTTTTGTTAATTAAACTAAGGTTAGACGTTATTCGCCTCGAGAGAGGGTTTAATATACGTTAGGGAGTCTTACGGATCAAACTAAGTAAATAAATCGTATGGTTCAGTGTTAAATAACAAGTGAAGTCTAGGTGAATTCTTCCTGAGGGTATCGTCGTGATAAACTGAGTTTCTCTTCAAGTTATTTTCCAATTCATTCTTTTTGTCTTTGTGCCTTTAGTTTAGTAAGTCGTTAATTTAGATTAAAGCAACTTCACTTATTTTAGGCTATATAATAAAAAAAAAGTATTAGTACTTTTAGCTCCTTTGGGTTCGACAATCCGGTCTTGCCTAAGCTATACTACTATTCGATAGGTACACTTGCCTTAAGTCGTTGTCAGAGTTAATTTCTAGGTTCGATCATTCTCTTTATAAATTTTAAATCTCGACAAAACAACGCTCACCTTATGAGCTCAAAACTTTACTATCATATCCAAAAAGGTATTTTTAACAATCTTGTCTATTAATTATGTTAACATATAACCAAGATGACTTTCATTACATATATCGTAACTAAATCCATCCCTAATCACGTATATTAACACAACCAAATGACATAGATCAAGTATGGATGTGTAGCATGGAAATTACATGCAATATGATCTAAACATGTCTATTTTCAACTAATCCTCCTTAAGTCTTAGTGAGATCAAACCTTACCAAAATCAGAGTGCAAATAAGCCAAATAAACTTTATTTCTGTAGAAAATAAACTTAATATTCTTAAGCTGAAAAAACTGAAAATGTGTCTATAACATAAAAACATTAAAAGGTACAAACTCCCACTAAAACCAAATATCCTCAAATGACATTACACCTATATGAGTAGTGTGCTCATGAACAACCTTGGGTGGTAGTCCCTTAGTAAGCGGAGCCGCAATCATGGAGTTTGTCCCAATATGCTTTATAAACACCTAACCACATTGATCTTTTACTTTAACAACTAGGAACTTAAAGTCTATGTGTTTTGACTTTAATGTGCTCCTGTTGTTATTGGAATAAAGGACAACCAATTATTGTCACAATTTGCACCCTAGTGACAAAATTTTGCATCAATACTCCATCAAAATCGGAGTCTGTATACTTGATGATCTCTAACTTATCAGATCTCCGATATGTGAGCATGTAATCTTTTATTCTCTGAAGATACCTCATAACTCTCTTGGATGCTATCCGATGGTTCAAACCAAGGTTGCTTAAATATCTACCTAACATCCCAACTGTGTACACAATATCCGAATGTGTATAAACCTAAACATACATATGACTCCCCACTCTTGAGACATAGGGAATCTTATGCATTTCCTTAATCTTAAAATCATTCTTGGGGTATTGGTCGAGGCTTAACTTATTATTAACAAGCAATATGTCATTAACATATAAAACTAAATATAGAACCTTATTCCCACTGAACTTGTAGTATATACAATTATCTACCAAATTCATCTCTAAATTAAATGAGTTAATCATTTGGTAAAATTTGTAATACTATTGACGAGAAGTCTACTTAACACATAGATGAAGTTCTTTAATTTGCAAATCATTAACTTTACATCATTAGACACAAAGTTCTCTAGTTGCACCATATAAATGTATGATCAATGTTACCATTAAGAAGCCATTAACTTAACATTCATTTAATATAGTTTAAGGTCAAAATATTCCACTAAAGCCATTATAACCCTTTCTCTAGTGGACCTTTTTAATGACATTCGTTCTTGAGGTTTGTTGAGTTTGTTCTTATGAAACAATTACCTTATCTTGAATAGGGAGTTGCTCAACATTGTCTTGTTGAGGTTATAGATTCACTTCTTGATCAATGATAGGCATAAGAACTTGAATATCGTCAAAAGTGATAGTAGGAACTGAGTTAGAACCCAATTCCTCCTCAAAAGATGATAAGGTGTTGCTTGGAAAAACAACGATCCTTGAGTGTTTACGGATCTAGGATTGTAGCAAGCACTTCCTTGCAATTAAACAAAACAAAGAGGTTGGTTTTAGACTTAAAAACACATGAAACTGAACAGATTTGAAGAAGAAGAAAAATGTTATTGGAATTTCTAGACAGATTTGAAGAAGGTAGAAGATGAATGCTTCAAAATTCATCCATGGCAGCCTTGAACATTCAAAACAAATGGCAGAAATAACACTGGAAACTGGCTGGGAATTTGAACAACGAAGAATCCGAAAGAACTCGCACAATCTGTTATGCAAACCCGAATTGAATCTGTTCTACGTCAACGGACTTGGACCCATTAGATAGCGATCTAGGAACCCAAAGTATCATAAGATTGACATAACAATTTAGAATTGAAATGTCAAGAAAGAAGTTCAAAAAACAGAACCGAATTTGAGACAAAACTCATAAAGTAATTTTTATTTCAAAAAGTCTGACCTTTTAACAATGTTTGAAGTAGAAATATATAGAAGAATGAAGAGGTGGCTGAATTACATTGTGTAGTTAACATTAAAGGAGTTTAAAAATTAAATTTGAATTGAAATAACTCCTTTTGGGCGAAATTAATTTGCAGCCAAGTAAAAAAAAAGAGGGAGTTGGCATGTTTATCACTTTAAAAATGAGTTAATTTCGTTTGAAATTCAAACACACAACTTCCCTTGTCCTTATCTCTTCAATTGCCACACAAATGCACAAGAACGGGCTGGTTTTTGGTCACACATGTGCACCACATGTATACAAGGCTGGCACATGCACATCCACATGCTTGGACGCCACCTAGGCTGCCACATGTGCACTGGTATACTTCCCGACACGTAGGACACTATTTAGCTACTTCTGGACTCGTCATCTGAATGAGCTAGTAGAGCCGGAGGTGAGCTGACTGGAGCTAAACTGAGCTGAATTCAACTAGCTAGAAGTGAAATGAGCTGACATGAGCTGGTGTAGAGTGCTCTGAGCTGAGTTGAGCTGGGGAACAAGCCTCTGAGCTGACTTGAGCTGAAAGTGAGCTGCGTATACTCTCGTGAGCTGGAGTCCTTTCGTGTACATGTTACAAAACAATATAACACTTATCAAAGCCATGTAAACTTAATATAACATAGTCTAATAAGTTGTAAACAAGTGCACACTTATTCGTTAACACACAAACAACTTAAAGACAATACAAATAATATCAACCTAATCCAAAAACATTCTTAGCATAATATATACATACTAAACACACCAATATAAGTAGTATGGCATAAGTATGTCACATATCAGCATGCAACACACTATAAAACTTATCTTCTAAAGCACATTCACTTTCAAAAGAGTCAGAAACTTTAGCACAAGTGAAAGAAAGAACTTCCCTGAATTTATTTGCCTTAGATCAAATGATAAGTCCTAATGGCAAGACCTCTGGATCAGCCTCCTTGATTAGCTTGGAGGTGCCCACATCAGCCCCCCTTCGTGAAAAGGATCTGTTCTCAAATCTGCAGAATTGTCATAAGGGTTTAAGTCCGAAACATTAAATGTGGCACTTACATTATATTCACCCAGTAAGTCCAATTTGTAGGCGTTGTCATTCACTTTCGCCAACACCTGAAAATGACCATCTCCTCGCGGTAACAGCTTAGACCGTCTTTCAGTTGGAAAATGTTCCTTTCAGAAATGAACCCAAACCCAATCGCCAACATCTAAAGTGACTCACTTTCTTCATTTTTTTGCTTGCTTTTACTCCCAATCGCCAACAAAATCTATTGAAATATCAGTCCAAGGGGAATCAAGAATAGGTAAAGGCAAGTACATACCATGTGATGAAACCTTCGATTTTGCTTTCTTACATGTCACACAACGTTCACAGTATCGTTCAACGTCTCTACGCATTTTAGGCCAAAATAGATGCTCCTTTAATGTCTGTAACGTTTTGGTGACTCCAAAATGACCCATTAGTCCACCTTCATGTGCTTCATGGATCAGAATACCACGCATGGATCCTTGTGGAATGTATATCATGTTCTCTTTGAAAAGATAGCCATCATGCCTATAAAATTTTGCTTTTGCACCTTTTGCGCAAGCATTAAACTTATCTCTAAAATTAGGATCATCAGTGTATAGCTCACGAATATATGCAAATCTAATCAAATGAGAATCAAGGTAATTTACAAGTGCATACCTGCGTGATAAAGCATCAGTAACGACATTGTCTTTTCCTTTCTTGTAACGAATGACATAAGGGAAAGACTCAAGAAATTCAACCCATTTAGCATGTCGTTTGTTTAATTTATGCTGACCTGTGATATATCACAAAGCCTCATGATCAGTGTGAATCACGAACTCCTTAGGCAACAAATAATGCTGCCGAGTTTCCAATGCCTGAATCAGTACATACACCTCCTTATTGTAGATAGGATAGTTCAACGTCACTCCACTAAGCTTCTCACTGAAATATGCAACGGGCCTCTTTTCCTATGATAAAACAGCACCTATACTAACTCCAGAAGCATCACATTCAACTTCAAACATTTTATCAAAGTTAGGTAATGCAAAAACACTTGCTTTTGTCAAACACTCCTTTATTTTAAGAAAGGCGTCCTCTTATTCTTTACCCCATGAGAAGACTGAATTCTTCTTTATAATCCCGGTTAAGGGGGCAGTAATAGAACTAAAATGGGAAACAAACCAACAGTAGAAACTAGCTAAACCATGAAACGATCTAACTTGACTAATCGATGTCGGTCGTGGCCACTCTTGAATCGCCTTAATCTTCTCAGGATCAACTTCAACTCCCTGAGAACTAACAATATAACCAAGAAATATAAGCTTATCAGTACAAAACACATATTTCTCCATGTTACCAAACAATCTCTCTTCTCGCAAAGTCTGCAAAATAGCTCGCAAATGTTTTACGTGATCTTGCAAAGTCTTACTATAAATCAAAATGTCATCAAAGTACACGACAAAAAACTTACCAATAAAAGATCGCAGAACATGATTCATCAAACGCATAAACGTACTAGGAGCATTAGTTAAATCCAAAGGCATCACTAACCATTCATACAGTTCTAGTTTCGTTTTGAAGGCTGTCTTCCACTCGTCACCTTCTTTCATGCGAATCTGATGATATCCACTCTTCAAATCAATTTTGGAGAAGATAGTCGCTCCTCACAACTCATCCAACATGTCATCAAGTTGAGGAACGGGATGCTGATACTTGATTGTAATCTGGTTCACTGCTCGACAATCAACACACATCCTCCAAGTTCCATCCTTTTTGGGTACCAAAAACACTGGTACAGCACACAGACTCAAACTCTCTCGAATGTACCCCTTGTCCAACAACTTAGAAATCTGTCTTTGAAGTTCCTTCGTCTCTTCAGGGTTACTGCGGTATGCTGGTCTATTCTGAATCGTGGCTCCTAAAATAAAGTCAATCTGATGTTCGATGCCATGAATAGGGGGTAAACCCTTCGGTGTTTCATCAAGAAACACATCCTCAAATTCCTTCAAAAGAGATGAAATAGAAATAGACAAATCACTAGGAATTTCAACTAATAAACAATTATCTTTAAACAACAAAATAAGCATAGAATGCTGAGAGGAAAGACATTTCCTGATTTCCTTACTGCTAGCATACACATTCATCTTTTTTTTCCCTTGAGCTTCTTCGATATTCTTTCGCAATCTCACTTGGTCTTCTTGCACTTGGCTCGGTGTCAAAGGTGCTAAGATGATCTTTTTATCTGCATGAACAAAAGAATACTTGTTTGTAAAGCCCTCATGTATTGCCCTCTTGTCAAACTGCCATGGGCGTCCCAACAGTAAATGGCTCGCATCAAGCGAAACAACATCTCAAAGTACTTCATCTTTGAACTTTCCAATGGCAAACGGCATAAGAACCTGCCTAGTCACTCTAATTTCTCCTCCGTCATTTAGCCACTGTAACTTGTAAGGATTTGGATGCCGTGTCGTCTTTACACCAAAGTTATCAACCATCACAGAACTAGCAACATTAGTGCAACTACCACCATCGATAATTACAACACATACCTTGTCATTGATGAGACATCTCATGTGAAAGATGTTCTCTCGTTGCTGTTCATCTTGAGTCGGTTGAGTATTCAGACTCCTCTTGACAATAAGTGCTTCATCGGTGGCAAACGTCTGCACATTGTTATCATCTTCTTCAGTGTCCACTGCAAGGGGCTCCTTTTCATCTTCTTTGGATTCAGATTTAATCTTGCCACTATCCAACAACATCATGGTCCTCCGATTTGGGCACTGACTGGTAACATGCCCTCGACCAAGGCACTTGAAACACAGAATGTCCCTCGAACGTTCGAGTGTCACCACCTGCTGGTCACACCTATTTTCATAATAGGAGTCTTTGGTTTGCTTGACTCTGCTTATCTCGAAGCTAAAGTGGTGCTTGTGGTGTAGGCTTCCTGAAATTGTTAGGAGTAGATAAAGGATTTGAAAATGATTTAAATGGAGTATTACCTCAATTTGAAGACTTCCTATGTTACTGTCGTTCAACTTTTATCGCCATATGCACAATGTCCTCCAACTCGACATAATGTTGCAACTCAACAACATTAGAAATCTTAAAATTCTAACCTGTAAGAAAACGTGCCGTAGTAGCCTTTCGATCCTTAACAATGTTGGCTCGCATTATGGACACTTCCATTTCCTTGTAGAAGTCTTCAACACTCCTACTCCCCTATTTTAATTTGCAACTTCTAGAATAAGTCACGATGGTAATGAGAAGGAACAAATCTCTTACGCATGATTTGTTTTATTTCATTCCACGTTCTCACTGGACCTTCACCGGTGCTTCTCTAACTAATTAGCAATTGATCCCACCAGATCAAAGTGTAATCAGTGAATTCCATCGTAGCCAAACGAACCTTCTTCTGTTCTGAGTAATTGTAACACTCAAAATATGTTTGACTTTCCTTTCCCAAGCGTGATAAGCATCAAGATCTGTTCGTCCCTGAAATGATGGAATAGCAACTTTAATGTTAGACAGATTATCATTAAGTTGTATATGTCTTATCAGATTATGCCTCGGAGACTGATCAACTTCATTCTCGTCATTTCCTTCATTAGGGACATATTGGGAACCACCACTGTTAATTCTGTCCATTCTAGATTATAGAGGTTCGAGTTCTTGTCTTAAAGGACGCTGAAGTTCACGTGTTATGACCTACATTTACAAGTTTGGTTGTCGGCCATCCGGGTTGCTCTCATTAGAACATGTCATTTTAAATAATAATAATAATAAAAGAAACAAGAAAAAACACTATTAAAGGTTAGTGAAAATAAAGGAATAGACCTTACAGCACACTCAACACAATCTTGCAGATAGCTTCCAAAGAAAAAACACTTAACAATTTCACTCAGCGCTCGTGTTTCACTCAATTAAAAGCTCTTTTTGTCCCCCCATCTGATCTCACACGCTCAATTGCCTTGTCTACTCAATCTCTCATAATCAGTTCTTTAAAAGAACTAATTTCGATCTTTCAGAATTTGTTTACCGTGTCAACTTGTAAGAAACAACAAGGATAAAGAATCAATAGTTAGAATGAAAATAGGGCTGAAAGAAAAAAAAATGAGATATAAAGGCTGAAAATAATGAAATACAAGGCTGGAAAATTAACAAACGAAATGAAGAAAACAAAGATGAAAATAAGAAGAAAAAAACCAACAACTTACAGCAGCAGAAATGCTTACAACGACCCTATCACCGAACAGACAAGAATAAGTTGTTTTGGTTGATTTCTAAGCATTTCATGGCATAATATGAGCATCTTTTATCATTTCAAACAAATTAGCACACTTTCTTTTTCTTTTGTTTCTGCTTTGTTGTTGTGTTTCGAATCTGATTTTTTTGTGTTATTTTTTAATTTTTTAATTTTGTTTTTTTTAACTTTTTATTTTGTTTTCTTGATTTTGAGTACAGAATTTTTTAAAAAAAAATCCAACTTGGGCTCTAATACCATATGATAAGGCGTTGCTTGGCAAAACAACGATCCTTGAGTGTTTACGGATCTAGGATTGTAGCAAGCACTTCCCTGCAATTAAACAAAACAAAAGGTTGGTTTTAGACTTAAAAACACATGAAATTGAACAGATTTGAAGAAAAAAATGTTGCTGGTATTTCTAGACAGATTTGAAGAAGGTAGAAGATGAATGCTTCAAAATTCATCCATGGCAGCCTTGAACGCTCAAAAAAAATGGCAGAAATAACGCTGGAAACTAGCTGGGAATTTGAACAATGAAGAACTCGAAAGAACTCACACAATCTGTTATGCAAACCCAAATCGAATATGTTCTATGTCAACAGACTTGGACCCACTAGATAGCGATCTAGGAACCCGAAGTATCACTAGATTGACACAACAATTCAGAATTGAAATGTCAAGAAAGAAGTTCAAAAAAAGAAAAAGAATCGAATTTGAGAGAAAACTCACAAAGTAATTTTTATTTCAAAAAGTTTGACCTTTTAACAATGTTTGAAGTACAAATATATAGAAGAATGAAGAGGTGGCCGAATTACATTGTGGTTAACATTAAAGGAGTTTAAAAATTAAATTTGAATTGAAATAACTCCTTTTGGGCGGAATTAATTTGCAGCCAAGTAAAAAAAAAGAGGGAGTTGGCATGTTTATCACTTTAAACATGAGTTAATTTCGTTTGAAATTCAAACACACAACTTCCTTTTGTCCTTATCTCTTCAATTGCCACACAAATGCACAAGAACGAGTTGGTTTTTGGTCACACATGTGCACCACATGTGTACAAGGCTGGCACATGCAAATCCACATGCTTGGACACCACCTAGGCTGCCACATGTGCACTGGTATACTCCTCGACACGTAGGACACTATTCAGCTACTTCTGGACTTGTCATCTAAAGTTGAGCTAGTAGAGCCGGAGGTGAGCTGATTGGAGCTAAAATGAGCTGAATTCAACTAGCTAGAAGTGAAATGAGCTGACATGAGCTGGTGTAGAGTGCTTTGAGCTGAGTTGAGCTCGGGAACAAGCCTCTGAGCTGACTTGAGCTGAAGGTGAGCTGCATATACTCTTGTGAGCTGGAGTCCTTTCGTGTACATGTTACAAAACAATATAACACTTATCAAAGCTATTTAAACTTAGTATAACATAGTCTAATAAGTTGTAAACAAGTGCACACTTATTTGTTAACACACAAACAACTTGAAGACAATACAAATACTATCAACCCAATCCAAAAACATACTTAGCATAATATATACATACTAAACACACCAATATAAGGAGTATGGCATAAGTATGTCACATATCAGCATGCAACACACTATAAAACTTATCTTCTAAAGCACATTCACTTTCAAAAGAGTCAGAAACTTTAGCACAAGTGAAATAAAGAACTTCCCTGAATTTATTTGCCTTAGATCGTGTGATAGGTTCTAATGGCAAGACCTCTGGATCAGCCTCCTTGATTGGCTTGGAGGTGCCCACAACAGCCCCCTTCGTGAAAAGGATTTGTCCTCAAATCTGCAGAATTGTCACAAGGGGTTAAGTCCGAAACATTAAATGTGACACTTATATTATATTCACCCGGTAAGTCTAATTTGTAGGCATTGTCATTCACTTTTGCCAACACCTGAAAAGGACCATCTCCTCGCAGTAACAGCTTAGACCGTCTGTGGGCTGGAAAATGTTCCTTTCAAAAATAAAGCCAAACCCAATCGCCAACATCAAAAGTGACTCGCTTTCTTCCTTTGTTTACTTGCTTTTCGTATTGCTGAGTCCTCCGTTCTAAGTTCTCCTTAACCTGTTGATGTAACTTCTTCACATATTCTGCTTTCGCTTTACCGTCCCTGCTCATCACCTGTTCTTGTGGCAAAGGTAACATATCTAGAGGAGTAATAGGATTAAATCCATAAACAACCTCAAATTGTGACATCTTAGTAGCGGAATGTACAATGTGATTATAAGAAAATTGAACATGTGGCAAACAATCTTCCCATGTTTTTATGTTCTTTTTAATTATGGAACGAAGTAAAGTAGATAAAACCCTGTTAACAACCTTAGTTTGTCCATCAGTCTAGGGATGACAAGTAGTAGAAAACCTAAGTTTCGTACCTAATTTGCTCCAAAGAGTCCTCCCAAAGTGACTCAAAAACTTTACATCCCTGTCAGAAACAATTGACCTAAGAATACCATGTCAACGAACAACATCCCTAAAGAACAAGTTATCCACATTTACAGCATCATTAGTTTTATGGCAAGCAATAAAATGTGCCATCTTCGAGAACTTATGAACCACACCAAATATACTATCTCTACCGGTCCTAGTTCTAGGCAATCCCAAAATAAAATCTATCAAACTATCAGTCCAAGGGGAATCAAGAATAGGTAAAGGCAAGTACATACCATGTGGTGAAACCTTCGATTTTGCTTTCTTACATGTCACACAACGTTCACAGTACCGTTCAACATCCCTACGTATTTTAGGCCAAAATAGATACTCCTTTAATGTCTATAACATTTTGGTGACTCCAAAATGACTCATCAATCCACCTTCATGTGCTTCATCGATCAGAATACCATACATGGATCCTTGTGGAATGTATATCCTGTTCTCTTTGAAAAGATAGCCATCATGCCTATAAAATTTTCCTTCTGCACCTTTTGCGCAAGCATTAAACTTATCTCTAAAATCAGGATCATCAGTGTATAGCTCACGAATATATGCATATCCAATCAAATGAGAATCAAGGTAATTTACAAGTGCATACCTGCGTGATAAAGCATCAGCAACAACATTGTCTTTTCCTTTCTTGTAACGAATGACATAAGGGAAACACTCAAGAAATTCATCCCATTTAGCATGTCGTTTGTTTAATTTATGCTGAACTGTGATATATCGCAAAGCCTCATGATCAGTGTGAATCATGAACTCCTTAGGCAACAAATAATGCTGCCAAGTTTCCAATGCCCGAATCAATGCATACATCTTCTTCTCGTAGATAGGATAGTTCAACATCACTCCACTAAGCTTCTCACTGAAATATGCAACAGGCCTATTTTCTTGTGACAAAACAGCACCTATACCAACTCCAAAGCATCACATTCAACTTCAAACATTTTATCAAAGTTAGGTAATGCTAAAATAGGTGCTTTTATCAAACACTCCTTTATTTTTAAAAAGGCGTCCTCTTGTTCTTTACCCCATGAGAAGACTAAATTCTTCTTTATAATCCTGGTTAAGGGGGTGTAATAGAACTGAAATGGGGAACAAACCGATGGTAGATGTAATATCTCAAAATTGGGCCCAGTAAGATTGGGCCGATTGGGCCTTGGGCTTTAGGAAAAATTTGAGTATCATCTTGTTGATTGTGTTAGCTCGGATATAATTTTGTTGTATGCCTAATACAGTCTTGAGAAGGATTGGAATTAATTGGTTTAGAATAATTTTTAGTATGGAGAATTTAGTGAAGTGGATCAAGTGATTGTGATGCTTAAGTTAATTTAAATGTTTAATGTTAGCATAAATTGAGCTAGTAGTAAAGTGGTGTTGGCGCATGAGTAATTGCATGAGGGAAGAGGTTCGAATCCCATGAATGGCAATAAGGTGACTTTTATTTTTGCATGTGTATGGCATGTGTCGGTCAACTCTAATTAAGATAAGGTTGGATTTTATCATTTTTGGATAGTAGACCAAAGGGAAAAGGCAAGTTAGTAGTTATGGTATGGAATCAAGAGGTTATGAAAGGATAAGGGGACAAAAGGCTTGAAGAGTGGGTGATGTTTTGAAAGCTTTTCCATGGTCATTTGACCATGAACCTAGACGGCATAAGGGGCTAAGGGGGTTGGTCTAATTGTGATAGGAATTAAGGGAATGATAGGGAAAAAATGAGGAGGAAAAAGGGGAATTATGTTGGCATGTGTGTTGGTCGAATTTGTAATGGGATTAGGGGATGATAGTTGGCCAAAACTTAACAATTTGTGCATCTTTTCACTTTTCTCCAAAAGCTCTCTCCTTAGCCAAAACTCTCTTAAAAGTTTGGGTGTCTATTTTGTTGAGTTTCTTTTGTTTGGTGCCGAAATTCTAATGCCATCAAAGTGCCATATTGGCCATTTTCTGTTGACAAAAATTTGTTTCATTCTCTCTTAAATCTTACCCTTTTCTTTCATAAGTTGAACCACATCAAAATTTACCATTCTCCATTTGTACACTTTGGCCGTATCATACTAGCACCAAAGGGCATTTCTCATCTTTTTCTTTTCCTTTCTCTTTCTCTTTCTCTTTCCCTTTATTAATCGAAACCATCTTCCACCATAATCGAAACCACCATTCTGTTTCTTCTCTTTTGTTAAAATCGAACCATTCTACATTTTCACCATCTTCTTTCTTTTCTTTTGTTAAAAACCAAAACTACCATAGCCGAAACCACCATCTTTTCTCTTCTCTTTTTGTCTAAGCCTAAATCACCATTTCTCTTCTTCTAAATTGATAAGGCCGAATCCCCTAATAGTTCAAGTAAGGGTGAATCAATCTCCGTATTACGAGTAAGGATTTTCTATCAATCGTTCTTCTTTCTTTTCTTTTGGATTAGCCGATTTTAGAAATCTAATCCTCTTATTTTCTCTTTGACCGAATCTTTGAAGGGGATTTTGGGGATTCTTTTTGTAGCCAACGATTAAGGAGAGATCATTTGGGATCATTCAAGGTAAGTGATTGATAACATTCGGCCATAGGCCATATTATGGGTTTAAGTGGTGACCGGTTGTGTATTATGATTTTTAGGGGCTAATCGACAGAGGTAACAGAGGCTTCGGGATTCTAGATCATTTCGGTAAGGATACTTAGTAAGTTTAGATCTACTCCGTATTCGTTCAATAGCCGAAGGCTAATTATTTTAGGTACCAGTGGGTGGCCGATTGCAAAGGGAACTCAAAGTGTGATTCGGATTTGGTAAGAGACCAAATCGGCATTTAGGGAGAAAGAAGAACCACGTTTTGAGATCGTGTTAGATTCGAGTGGTTCGGGATTTCGCTAATAAGCAGGTGTGTAGTTAGCCTACTATTTTTTGGGTTTATGATTGTATGTGATATTTGTATGTGTGTTATGAATGTGCTAACTAGTGCAATGGAAATTGTGATGTGGATACCCTCAAAGGGTATGTCAATAATCAGGTAAGTACCGAATCTGATGAAATGTGACTATTGTTATGAATATGTGATAATATGCGAAATAACATGTACATGCATGGCACTATTTTATGTTGCATGTGCATGGGTGGGATATGAAAGAAGGACAGGGTGTACTTTGAGTACATGGTTTGATGAATGGCTCTGTGCCTCATCATGATTGATATAGGCTATGTGCCATATCATGGTTATTGATGGCTTTGTGCTCATCGTGGTTTTGATGATAGCTTCGGCTACATCGTGGATTAGCGCTGACTGAGGTCGCATTGTGGACTAATTGCGATTAAGTTCGCGTGGACAGCATTTGTTGCCATATTGGAGTAAAAGGAGAGGTGATTTAAAATCCCGGTGTGTGGTAGGTTTGATACGGGGTGTGTAGAGGATGGACCCTAAGTGGGTTGGGTTTTCATAATTGCATAATTGTGTATGTGAATTAATATGGTAATGGGCCAAGCCCAATGTGGAAACATGTGGTTAATTACCCTATTATAAGAATGTGATATGGTTATGGGCCAAGCCCAATAAGTGAAATTATGTGAATAACATTGCGTTAATATCGACATGTGGGTGGAATTCAAAGGACTAATTGCACATCGAGTGCATGTGACTCACCCAAATTTTTACCAACATTGCGGTGATGCATAAAGCTTGGACCGGGTTGGAGTGGATACGAGATGGCCCATGCGAAAGATGATTTAATTGATTTATGAATTTTATATTATCAGTATTTGAGAATTTATTTGATGTAATAAGGGCCTCCTAAAGTATTTAAAGATTTTTACGGTATTTTGGTTGGATTGGCGTTTAAATTATTATTTGAAAATGTTCTTATTTTCGGCAACTTACATCTTTAGAATATATAATAAAGTTTTCAAATCGGATATTTTATAACAACTAAATTTTAATGGGCTTTTAATTATACAATGTTTTTCCAAAGACAATAAATTTATACGTTTTCACCTTTAAGTCAAATTCTTTTCAAATGTTTTTCGCAGTGACATACCAGATCTGGTCAAGGCTCGTGGGCCGGGTTTGGGGTGTTACATTTTGGTATCAGAGCCCGATTTAAAACTCGGCTTTGAGGGTTTTGGGCCCAAAAACATTTTTTTTAAGATGGGCTTTTCAAAGATTTGGGCTTTCATAAATTTTTCAGGTTTATTCTAGAATGGCACCTGTATCTCCGACCCGAAGTCCACCAGGTAAGTACCTCTGACTATTGAAGTGATTTGTATATGTGAATGTTATGGGCTTATGTGGGCTCGTAGATTAGAAGATTAGGGCTATTGAACCCTAGGGCTAGTGCACTCAAACACATGCATAAGACTTAAGAACAACCGAACAAACCTGTGAAGTAAGTCACCGAGTTAAGGTGTGGCAACCATTGTACGCATGTCTAGGAGTGGATTCAGTAAGAGCTTGGTATTTAAGTAGTTTTAGCGACTCACCTCCTCTTTACTTGAATCCTACCTGGTGCGTAGCTACGGTTCACCCTAACCAAGAGGACTTATTCACGGGCTAAACCGATAATTAAAACCCGAAAGGGACTAGCCATGCAGTTTTATAAAAACCCTAGTTTTTAAAATCACCATATTACCCTTTGATTTGTAGAATGAGTATTTTTGAGAATTTTTCCAAAATATCTTTGATTTACAAAATTACAAAAATGCCACTGTGTTGTAAATTACTAAAATACCCCTTAGTTACTAAGATTTTCAAAAATACCCTCGACTTTTGTTAAAATATTCTTGCTTTACAAAATATCAGAAACCCTATTTTACAAAAATACCACCTGATTTGGAAAAATTTACAAAAATGCCCCTAACTTCCAAAATTACCGAAATAACCTCGATTTTTGAAATTTTTGCAACACCTCTGATTTGGAAAACAAATTTTCAAGATAACCCCCGAGGTTTTGTAAATTCTAAAATGCCTTTGATTTGTAAAATATTTTCGAATTGACCCTGATTTATTACCAAAATACCCTTATAGGAAAAATGATGAAATTACCCCAGGTGGGAATGATCAGAATGCCCAAAGTAGTGAAGTGAATGTTGTGAATGAATGTGTCTCTATCGAGATGGATGAATGTGAATGTGAATGTGAATCTCTGAATTAGAATAGTGAACTTGAACTGAGACTTTGTTTGATCGAGAGAACCACTATTAAACTCCTTTTCATAAAACTATTCGCGGATAAACAGTGAAACAAAATTTCTAATGCATAAAACTTTTTAATTAGATTAAATCGCGACGTTAGTGATGAGTTCTAGTGAACGTGGTCGAGGTAGAATGTCAGTATCGGAACCAGTAGGGTTTGGCCATGGGTCAAAAAATGATGTGCCGCCGCCAGCAGTGGGCGCAGAGGATCAAGATCAGACTGGAGGAGATGACGCAGTATCGTTGGCCATGTTGCGAGTGCTAGAGCGAGTGGCAGGAGCTAATGTGAGCAATGGAGCTCAAAATCAGTTCCTGAAAGACTTAAGTCAAACGGAGTCGAGATTTTTAGAGGAGTGTCTGGTGTAGCTCCGAACATGGCAAAGTATTGGCTAGAAGCAGTTGAAAGGATTATGGATGATTTGGATCTAACGGCAGAAGAAAAGTTGAAAGGTGCTGTCTCGTTGCTCATCGATGGTGGCTCACTATTAGACAAGGTACCCCTGCAGATCGAGTAGATTGGGAGTACTTTAAGGTTAAGTTCAAAGGGAAATACATTGGAGCTAGTTATTTAGACTCTCAAAGGAAGGTGTTTCTAAATTTGGTACAAGGAAGTATGTCGGTAGCGGAGTACGAAGCGAAATTTGTACGATTAAGTCAGTATACTAAAGGAATCGTGGCCACTGATTACAAAAGGTGTGTCCGATTCGAAGATGGATTGTGGGATGAGCTACGAGTGTTGATCGCTCCACAGAGAGAACGAGATTTTACAATTCTAGTAGAGAAAGCTCGGATAGTTAAAGAAGTTAAGAAGACTGTGAGGCAAAATTTAGAAAAGAATAGGAACCGGAATAAGAGAAGTTTTGGATCATCGGAATCATCTGAAGGTTTTCGAAAAGGCTAAGGATTGAGAATTTCATGCGTGTACTGCACTAGTTAAGGAGAATCGGAGTCGTCTATATGCCCAATGTGGGAGAGCTCATGTAGGAGAATGTTGGGGAAATAGTAAGGAATGTTTTCGGTGTGGGTCTAAGGCTCATTTGGTTAAGAAATGTCCTCAAGTGATGGATAGGGCTCGAGGCCAAGGTCGTGGAACCCCAAGCAGAGGTGCTGAAGGTTGAGATGCAAGGCAACCAAGGTTGGCTTAGGCAATCAGTCATAGCAAGGAGGAAGTTGGCCCAAATAGGATCGGGTATGTTCTCTAATCCTGGAATTTCTTTATTACTTTGGTTGTTATAAAGCTAGTTCGTTCTTGTGATGTTAGCGAATTATATGGAATCTTGACTGTGAACTTTGGGATTTTGCAAAAGAAATGTGCTAGTTTTATTAAATTAGAGTGCAGCAGTATCGTAGTGTGGTGAGTTAGGACGAACGATTGTTCGTTAGTAAGTAATTTCGAGGACAAAATTATTTTTAAGGAGGGTAGAATTGTAATATCCTGAAATTGGGCCTAGTAGGATTGGGCCGATTGGGCCTTGGGCTTTAGGAAAAATTTGAGTATCATCTTGTTGATTGTGTTAGCTCGGATATAATTTTGTTGTATGCCTACTACAGTCTTGAGAAGGCTTGGAATTAATTGGTTTAGAATAATTTTTAGTATGGAGAATTTAGTAAAGTGGATCAAGTGATTGTGATGCTTAAGTTAATTTAAGTGTTTAATGTTAGCATAAATTGAGATAGTAGTTGGCACATGAGTAATTTCATGAGGGAAGAGGTTCGAATCCCATGAATGGCAATAAGGTGACTTTTATTTTTGCATGTGTATGGCATGTGTCGGTCAACTCTAAT
The DNA here is from genome assembly GCA_025506655.1 of Gossypium rotundifolium. NCBI lineage: Eukaryota > Viridiplantae > Streptophyta > Magnoliopsida > Malvales > Malvaceae > Gossypium > Gossypium rotundifolium. The sequence continues at coordinate 41,500,609 of CP106725.1, read as the reverse complement.
TAAGATAAGGTTGGATTTTATCATTTTTGGATAGTAGACCAAAGGGAAAAGGCAAGTTAGTAGTTATGGTATGGAATCAAGAGGTTATGGAAGGATAAGGGGACAAAAGGCTTGAAGAGTGGGTGATGTTTTGAAAGCTTTTCCATGGTCATTTGACCATGAACCTAGACGGCATAAGGGGCTAAGGGGGTTGGTTTAATTGTGATAGGAATTAAGGGAATGATAGGGAAGAAATGAGGAGGAAAAAGGGGGATTATGTTGGCATGTGTGTTGGCCGAATTTTGTAATGGGATTAGGGGATGATAGTTGGCCAAAACTTAACAATTTGTGCATCTTTTCACTTTTCTCCAAAAGCTCTCTCCTTAGCCAAAACTCTCTTAAAGGTTTGGGTGTCTATTTTGTTGAGTTTCTTTTGTTTGGTGTCAAATTCTAATGCCATCAAAGTGCCATATTGGCCATTTTCTTTTGACAAAATTTGTTCCATTCTCTCTTAAATCTTACCCTTTTCTTTCATAAGTTGAACCACATCAAAATTTACCATTCTCCATTTGTACACTTTGGCCGAATCATACTAGCACCAAAGGGCATTTCTCATCTTTTTCTTTTCCTTTCTCTTTCTCTTTCTCTTTCTCTTTCTTAACCGAAACCATCTTCCACCATAACCGAAACCACCATTCTCTTTCTTCTCTTTTGTTAAAACCGAACCATTCTCCATTTTCACCATCTTTTTCTTTTCTTTTGTTAAAAACCAAAACTACCATAGCCGAAACCACCATCTTTTCTCTTCTCTTTTTGTCCAAGTCAAAATCACCATTTCTCTTCTTCTAAATTGATAAGGCCGAATCTCCTAATAGTTCAAGTAAGGGTGGATCAATCTCCGTATTACGAGTAAGGATTTTCTATCAATCGTTCTTCTTTCTTTTCTTTTGGATTAGCCGATTTTATAAATCTAATCCTCTTATTTTCTCTTTGGCCGAATCTTTGAAGGGGATTTTGGGGATTCTTTTTGTAGCCAACGATTAAGGAGAGATCATTTGGGATCATTCAAGGTAAGTGATTGATAACATTCGGCCATAGGCCATATTATGGGTTTAAGTGGTGACCGATTGTGTATTATGATTTTTAGGGGCTAATCGATAGAGGTAACAGAGGCTTCGGAATCTAGATCGTTTGGTGAAGGATACTTAGTAAGTTTAGATCTACTCAGATTCGCTCAATAGCCAAGGCTAATTATTTGTAGGTACCATGGGTAGCCGATTGCAAAGGAACTCAGTGTGATTCGATTTGGTAAGAGACCAAATTGGCATTTAGGGAGAAGGAAGAACCACGTTTCGAGATCGTGTTAGATTCGAGTGGTTCGGGATTTCGCTAATAAGCAGGTGTGTAGCTAGCCTACTATTTTTCGGGTTTATGATTGTATGTGATATTTGTATGTGTGTTATGAATGTGCTAACTAGTGCAATGGAAATTGTGATGTGGATACCCTCAAGGGGCATGTCGATAATCAGGTAAGTACCGAATCTGATGAAATGTGACTATTGTTATGAATATGTTATAATATGCGAAATAACATGTACATGCATGGCACTATTTTATGTTACATGTGCATGGGTGGGATATGAAAGAAGGGCAGGGTGTACTTCGAGTACGTGGTTTGATGAATGGCTCTGTGCCTCATCGTGATTGATATAGGCTATGTGCCATATCATGGTTATTGATGGCTTTATGCTCATCGTGGTTTTGATGATAGCTTCGGCTACATCGTGGATTGGCGCTGACTGAGGTCGCATTGTGGACTAATTGCGATTAAGTTCGCGTGGGCGGCATTTGTTGCCATATTGGAGTAAAAGGAGAGGTGATTTAAAATCCCTTGGTGTGTGGTAGGTGGATACGGGGGTGTGTAGAGGATGGACCCTAGGCTGGGTTGGGTTTTCATAATTGCATAATTGTGTATGTGAATTAATGTGGTAATGGGCCAAGCCCAGTATGTGGAAACATGTGGTTAATTACCCTATTATATGAATGTGATATGGTTATGGGCCAAGCCCAATAAGTGAAATTATGTGAATAACGTTGCGTTAATATCTGACATGTGGGTGGATTTCAGTGGACTAATTGCACACTGAGTCTGTGTGACTCACCCAAATTTTTACCAACATTGCAGGTGATGCATAAAGCTTAGACCGGGTTGGAGTGGATACGAGGTGGCCCATGCGAAAGATGATTTAATTGATTTACGAATTTTATATTATCAGTATTTGAGAATTTATTTGATGTAATAAGGGCCTCCTAAAGTATTTAAGGATTTTTACGGTGTTTTGGTTGGATTGGCGTTTAAATTATTATTTGAAAATGTTCTTATTTTCGGCAACTTACATCTTAAGAATATATAATAAAGTTTTCAAATTGGATATTTTATAACAACTAAATTTTAATGGCTTTTAATTATACAATGTTTTTCCAAAGACAATAAATTTATACGTTTTCACCTTTAAGTCAAATTCTTTTCAAACATTTTTCGCTGTGACATACCAGATCCGGTCAAGGCTCATGGGCCGGGTTTGGGGTGTTACAGTAGAAACTACCTAAACTATGAAATGATCTAACTTAACTAATCGATGTCGGTCGTGGCCACTCTTGAATCACCTTAATCTTCTCAGGATCAACTTCAACTCCCTGAGAACTAACAATATAACCAAGAAATATAAGCTTATCAGTACAAAACACACATTTCTCCATGTTACCAAACAATCTCTCTTCTCGAAAAGTCTGTAAAATAGCTCGCAAATGTTTTACGTGATCAAGTCTTGCTATAAATCAAAATGTCATTAAAGTACACGACACAAAACTTACCAAGAAAAAATCGCAGAACATGATTCATCAAATGCATACAAGTACTAGGAGCATTAGTTAAACCGAAAGGCATCACAAACCATTCATACAGTCCTAGCTTCATTTTGAAGGTTGTCTTCCACTCGTCGCCTTCTTTTATGCGAATCTGATAATATCCACTCTACAAATAAATTTTGGAGAAGATAGTCGCTCTGCACAACTCATCCAACATATCATCAAGTCGAGGAATGGAATGTCGATATTTGATTGTAATCTAGTTCACTACTCGAAAATCAACACACATCCTCCAAGTTCCATCCTTTTTGGGTACCAACAACACTAGTACAGCATACGGACTCAAACTCTCTCGAATGTACCCCTTGTCCAACAACTCAAAAATCTGTCTCTGAAATTCCTTCATCTCTTCAGGGTTACTGTGGTATGCTGGTCTATTCAGAATCGTGGCTCTTGGAATAAAGTCAATCTGATGTTTGATGCCACAAATAGGGGGTAAACCCTTCGGTGTTTCATTAGGAAACATATCTTAAAATTCTTGCAAAAGAGATGAAATAGAAACAGGCAAATCACTAGGAATTTCAGCTAATAAACAATTATCTTTAAACAACAAAATAAGCATAGAATGCTGAGAGGAAAGACATTTTTTGATTTTCTTGCTGCTAGCATACACATTCATCTTCTTTTTCCCTCGAGCTTCTTCGATATTCTTTCGCAATCTCACTTGGTCTTCTTGCACTTCGCTCGGTGTCAAAGGTGCTAAGATGATTTTTTTATCTGCATGAACAAAAGAATACCTGTTTGTAAAGCCGTCATGCATCGCCCTCTTGTCAAATTGCCATGGGCGTCCCAACAATAAATGGCTCGCATCAATCGAAACAACATCGCAAAGTACTTCATATTTGTACTTTCCAATGGCAAACAGCACAAGAACCTGCCTAGTCACTCTAATTTCTTCTCCGTCATTTAGCCATTGTAACTTGTAAGGATTTGGATGCCGTGTCATCTTCAAACCCAACTTATCAACCATCGCAGAACTAGCAATATTAGTGCAACTACCTCCATCGATAATTACAATACATACCTTGTCATTGATGAGACATCTCATGTGAAAAAATGTTCTCTCGTTGTCGTTCATCCTAATCAATTAAGTATTCAGACTCCTCTTGACAACAAGTACTTCATCGGTGGCAAACGTCTGCACATTGTCATCATCTTCTTCGGCGTCAACTATAGAGGGCTCCTATTCGTCTTTTTCGGACTCAGATTCAATCTCGCCACTATCCAACAACATCATGGTCCTCCAATTTGGGCACTAACTGGCAACATGCCCTCGACCAAGGCACTTGAAACACAGAATGTCCCTCGAACGTTCGAGTGTCACCACCTGCTTGTCACGCCTATTTTTATAATAGGAGTCTTTGGTTTGCTTGACTCTGCCTTATCTCGAATCTGAAGTGGTGCTTGTGGTGTAGGCTTCCTGAAATTGTTAGGAGTAGATAAAGGATTTGAAAATGATTTAAATGGAGTATTACCTCAATTTGAAGACTTCCTACGTTGCTGTCGTTCAATTTTTATCGCCATATACACAATGTCTTCCAACTCGACATAATGCTGCAACTCAACAACTTTAGCAATCTCAAAATTCAACCTACAAGAAAACGTACCATAGTAGCCTCTCGATCCTCAACAATGTTAGCTCGCATTATGGACACTTCCATTTCCTTGTAGTAGTCTTCAACACTCCTACTCCTCTGTTTCAATGTTTGCAACTTCTGGAATAAGTCACGATGGTAATGAGAAGGAACAAATCTCTTCAGCATTATTTGTTTCATTTCATTCCACGTTCTCACTGGACCTTCACCGGTGCATCTCTGACTAATTAGCAATTGATCCCACCATATCAAAGCGTAATCAGTGAATTCCATCGCAGCCAAATGAACCTTCTTCTGTTCTGAGTAATTGTAACACTCAAAAACATGTTCGACTTTGCTTTCCCAAGCGAGATAAGCATCAGGATCTATTCGCACCTGAAATGATGGAATAACAACTTTAATGTTAGACAGATTATCATCAAGTTGTATATGTCTTTTCAGATTCTACCTCGGAGACTGATCAACTTCATTCTCTTCATTTCCTTCATTAGGGATTGATTGAGAACCACCACCGTCAATTCTATCCATCCTCGATTGTAAAGGTTCGAGTTCTTGTCTTAAAAGACACTGAAGTTCATGTGTTATGACCTGCATTTACAAGTTTGGTTGCCGGCCATCCGGGTTGCTCTCATTAGAACCTGTCAATTTAAATAATAATAATAATAATAAAAGGAAAAAAGCAAAAACACTATTAAAGGTTAGTGAAAATAAAGGAATGGACCTCACAGCACACTCAACACAGTCTCACAGATCGTTCCCAAAGAAAGAACACTTAACAATTTCACTTAGTGCTCGTGTTTCACTCGGGAGAATACTTTAAAGGCTCTTTTTGTCTCCCCATCTGATCTCGCACGCTCAATTGCCTTTTCCACTCAATCTCTCATAATCAGTTCTTTAAAGGAACTAATTTTGATTTTTCAGAATCTGTTTACCGTGTCAACTTGTAAGAAACAACAAGGATAAAGAATCAATGGTTAGAATGAAAATAGGGCTAAAAAAAGATATAAGGGTTGAAAACAATGAAATACAAGGGTGGAAAATTAACAAACGAAATGAAAAAAACAATGATGAAAATAAGAAGAAAAAATCAACAACTTACTGCAACAGAAATGCTTACAACGACCCTATCACCGAACAGACAAGAATAAGTTATTTCGGTTGATTTTCAAGCATTTCATGGCATAATATGAGCATATTTTATCATTTCAAACAAATTAGCACACTTTCTTTTTCTTTTGTTTCTGTTTTGTTGTTGTGTTTAGAATCTGATTTTTTTTTGTGTTTTTTTGAATTTTCAAATTTGATTTTTTTTTTAACTTTTTATTTTGTTTTCTTGATTTTGAGTGCAAAATATGCCAAAAAATCCAACTTGGGCTCTGATACCATATGATAAGGCGGTTTTGGTAAAACAACGATCCTTGAGTGTTTACGGATCTAGGATTGTAGCAAGCACTTCTTTACAATTAAGCAAAACAAAGAGGTTGGTTTTAGACTTAAAAACACACGAAATTGAACAGATTTGAAGAAGGAAAAAATGTTACTGGAATTTCTAGACAGATTTGAAGAAGGTAGAAGATGAATGCTTCAAAATTCATCCATGACAGCCTTGGACATTAAAAAAAATGGCAAAATAACGCTAGAAACTAGTTGGGAATTTGAACAACGAAGAACTCGAAAGAACTCGCACAATCTGTTATGCAAACCCGAACCGAATCTGTTCTACGTCAACAGACTTGAACCCACTAGATAGCGATCTAGGAACCCGAAGTATCACGAGATTGACACAACAATTCAGAATTGAAATGTTAAGAAAGAAGTTCAAAAAAAAAAAAGAACCGGATTTGAGAGAAAACTCACAAAGTAATTTTTATTTCAAAAAGTTTGACCCTTTAACAATGTTTGAAGTACAAATATATAGAAGAATGAAGAGGTGGCCGAATTACATTGTGTGGTTAACATTAAAGGAGTTTAAAAATTAAACTTGAATTGAAATAACTCCTTTTAGGAGGAATTAATTTGTAGCCAAGTAAAACAAAGAGGGAGTTGGCATGTTTATCACTTTAAACATGAGTTAATTTCGTTTGAAATTCAAACACACAACTTCCCTTGTCCTTATATCTTCAATTGCCGCACAAATGCACAAGAACAGGCTGGTTTTTGGTCACACATGTGCACCACATGTGTACAAGGCTGGCACATGCACATCCACATGCTTGGACGCCATCTAGGCTGCCACATGTGCACTGGTATACTCCCCGACACGTAGGACACTATTCAGTAACTTCTGGACTCGTCAGCTGAAGTTGAGCTAGTGGAGCCGGAGGTGAGCTGACTAGAGCTAAACTGAGCTGAATTCATCTAGCTAGAAGTGAAATGAGCTGACATGAGCTAGTGTAGAGTGCTCTGAGCTGAGTTGAGCTGGGGAACAAGCCTCTGAGCTAACTTGAGCTGAAGGTGAGCTGCATATACTCTCGTGAGCTGGAGTCCTTTCGTGTACATGTTACAAAACAATATAACACTTATCAAAGCTATGTAAACTTAATATAACATAGTCTAATAAGTTGTAAACAAGTGCACACTTATTCGTTAACACACAAACAACTTGAAGACAATACAAATACTATCAACCCAATCTAAAAACATACTTAGCATAATATATACATACTAAACACACCAATATAAGTAGTACGACATAAGTATGTCACATATCAACATGCAACACACTATAAAACTTATCTTCTAAAGTACATTCACTTTCAAAAGAGTCAGAAACTTTAGCACAAGTGAAAGAAAGAACTTCCCTGAATTTTTTTGCCTTAGATCGTGTGATAGGTCCTAATGGTAAGACCTCTGGATCAGCCTCCTTGATTGGCTTGGATGTGCCCACATCAAAAGCAATGTCTCTAACCTTATTTTTTCCTCCAAACTCAACATCCTAAAAAAATGTTGCAATTCTCATCTAAAAATATTCCTAATTAATAGGATCATAAAACTCATTGCCCTTAGATTGCTCAAAATTTCCTTGACCCTTATACTTCATAGACATCAAAGAAGTCAAAAGTGATGTCATCTCAATCTTATCGTTTTTAGCAAAACGTTTCACAATTTCGTCAAGGAAACTTTGGCTTGAGCAATCTCTTCAAATTTTATGACCCTAAAAGCTTCTGGAATGTTGTGCTTAATTATCATTAGATTCATGCGATTTGAATGATCCCACCTCTCAAAATCCCTTTTAACATAAGGGGTACTTTCCGCAATGAGAGGTGCGGGTTGTTCTTCCCTTAGTGTAAGGTTTATGTCCATACAGCCAAGCACTATAAGTAAGTGCATTTTTCATTCATTGAAATTAGTCTCATTTAGCATGGGTATATAATTTATATTAGCAGATATTGTAATAGCAGAAGATTAACTAGCTAAATATAGAACAAAAAATAAATAAAAACTAGCTCACATCGATATCCATAAGTAAACAATAAATCCAGGATAATGGGTAATCCCATCTCAAGATACTAAACTCAACATTAATATCAAATTTTAGATGGGAATATTAACAGTAAGCGCTACTCTTGTTGTAGCAATCCAACATTGACAACAAAATATGTCAAACAATGAATTAATCTTTGGACTAACATATTGCTCACATAAAGTACTTTATAATTGTCACACATTTATCGCCACAAATGTCGTTGAAATTTTGCCAAATATTAATTTACCTTTGGGTCAATTAATAAACGCATGAATCACAAAAACATATAATCATCTTATATTTTAAATAAACTAATCTAAGCAAAAGAAATCACTTTGGCGACATTTTGTTTCAACTAATCTATTTAAAATATTGGACATTCTTAATTAAATCCCAACGTCAAAATTTAAATTTATTTGTTTCAAAATAATTCTCTTAATTTCATCTTTCAATTAAATTAAAAGATAAAGAAAGATAATAGTATTTATATTGTATATATATTTATCCCAAAACAACATACAATGATGTTGGAAAATATAATAATAGTTGAATAAATCTAAAACAACCTCAGATAAGACTTTAAATTTAAACCAAAATAGTTTTTGAATAAAGGTAAACCCCATCTCAAGATATTGAACACTCAATTAATATTTCATCTTAGGACTAAAATATCAATTTGTAAGTGATATCTTGGTGTAGTAATCAAACACTCACAATAAGAACATGTTAAATAATAAATCTTCCTTTGAGCTGAGTTATTGCTCACATGTAAAACCGAATAATCGTCACATATTTATTGCCACAGTTGCACATGTAATTTTGTTAAATATTAACCTTGTTTTGGGCCAATCAACAATAATGTAGCTTAAGTTACATGCACAAAACCTTTTATATTTTAAAACAAAATAATTTCAATATCAGAGTTCACTTTGACAACTTATTATTTTAATTAAGTTATTTTAAAATAAATATATAATTATACCAATATTCAAATTTAAAATTTACCCAATAGTCAAAGGTCAAAACTAAAATTTTTATTGCATTACTGATTCCAAAATAACTCAAAATAAGGTTTTCTTAATAGTACAATTAAAAAATCAGAAACTTTAATCTTTGACTATTTTTTTTAAAAACCATATATGTTAAAACCAAACTGAAATAATGTAGTGATCTAAGGCGGAATAATTAACAAGCACATGTTTTCATAATTTTGGCATGTTCCATAACTCATACAATAAATTATATCATCATAGTTTAACCAAATATTTAAAACTATAAGATACCAAAACTTAATATTATAGAACTGAACTTAAAATTAAATCACTTAAACATGCATCAATTTAGCATGAATTTACATCAAAACGCTCATAAAATTAAATATATGTATCCAAACCGAAGAAAAGGAAATTTGAATGAATGTCCAAAAATCAAAATTGAATTCATAAAAAAATATCAATAATTTTAACATAAATACACACAAAATTAAAACCATAAAGCAAACCGAATTAAGTGTAGGGATAAATTTACACATTTATATGATTTACAAATAAATTATATACCAGATATTGTCATATGTACTTATAAGGGTCGTATAAAGAGAAGAATACTAAAGGTGTTATTCCCATAGAAATAGGGTTAATTTAGCGCACCCATAGCCATATAATCTACTTATAAAGCATTTATAACTTTGGACACTTTACACGTGCTTTTAAAAGATTCATATTTGTTTCACATCAAATCAACTTTTGAGTTCATGTTTCTAATGATTAAAATTTATAATAAAAATATGAATATCATAATATATTTTTCAAAAGAATATATCGCATGCATGTCCTGCCTTTTACTAATTTTATGAGCCATCAATGAAGGCAAAAAACTGATGTCAATTGCCCAATCAACAATCTCATGTTATATATTCAACCTAATTTATTAAAGAAAACCTTAAAACTTACTTCATAATTAATCAAACCAAAATTTTAATATAATTCCAAAACATCTAATATCTATACAATGAGAATACCAAATCCATATACTCTAACAACCAATTAATCTAAAAATATTAATTGCCACTTATTAGAACCGTAAAAATAAGATTTAATATAAACTTAAAATTATAAACCAAGATATATTATGTCAAATCATCTAGAATAAAATTAAAAATAAAACATACTTAAATTCATCAATTTCTTAAAATCTAAATTAAGACACAAGAAATTCAAAGAATTAATAAAGTTATCTGAGGTATAATTTAAGGAACATAATCCTAACATATAACTTTTACACATTAATCCTAATTTTAATCAACTCATCCTTAATTAAAAATTAGTTATTAAAATATTTACACATATTTAACTCATATTTTATTTAATAATTAAAGTCTAATAAATTTTAACTAAATTAAATTACTTTAACCTACTATGATAATAAATAATTTAATTTGAACTAACCTGATAAATAATTTAATTTGAACTAACCTGATAGTAAATAATTTAGGCTAAACTATTATGATATAATTTAAGGTAACCTATTATAAAAGTAAATAACCTATTTTGATAGTTTAATAATATGTATAAATTGTTCAAATGATTTATAAATGAGATTGTAATATTTTATAGCTCAAATAAGATTTGATCAGGATATTACAAATTGAAATATGTGAATTTTAAATTATGTATTTTTTTAAAAAAAACAAGTCATCTTATTGAGTTCATATGATCAAGAAAAATCAAGAAAAATAACTATCCGTCAAGAAAAATCAAGAAAACGGACGTGGCATGTCAGTAATTTTAAAAAAATAAAAATATATTTTAAATTTGATAAAATATATATACCTTTTGAGTTCTTATTATCAAGAAAATTACTAATATTTTTAGTAATTATTTTTTAACCCTTAAACTAATAAATTTTTTTGAAAAGAAAATTGTATTGGAAACTTGGAAAACCAAAAGAAAACGTGAGAGCAAGGATATAGATTTCAATTTAGAAGAAAAGTCTATGATATTTGAATTTTGAGAATTTTAAAAAAATTGTGGGATTTGTTTAAATCCAAATCATGCCCAAATCTTGAGTTTATAAAAGTTAAGATTATCTGTTATGAGAATCTAAGTTGTGTGGAGAAAAAGAAAAAACCTGAAGTGGAGGGCCATGGATGAATGGGTTATGAGGCAGTACAGTCGAGCAAGGGGGAGTGGGGATATGTAAAATAAAGGTGGCAGAATGGTGTAAAGTAAATTGCGATGGTGGATGAGAGGAAGGAAGATAGAAAGTGATTAATAATTATTAAAGAAGAAATAGTAGGGTAAAAGAAGGATATGATCTTTACTCCACAACTCCAGGGTTTTTGATAATCAAATTCAATCTAATAATGCAGGAAAAGATGTTTATAAAATCAAATCACTTATAATCCTTTGCTTTACAATTGAGATACTCATGGAAGAAAACATATCTCATTAACTGAAAACACCGCTAATCTCCGTCAAAATCTAAACATAAAATACACCAAATTATAAAACAAAAGCAGAAAATATCTGCAGTTTGCTATACAACTAATACATAAATTGCATATATAATTCCCGGAAGATAACCCACCAATGTCAGCACCAAATCTATCCAGAATTCCACCTGCCAACCCATCATCATTTTGTAATCCACATCATATACCAACATAAATCCATAAACAACATATATATATATATATATATATATATATGAAGAGGAAGAGAAAGAGAAAGGGAAAGTGAAATACCCCTAAGCCATAACGAAGAAAAACTCCAACAGGAGGAAGAAGAATTGCAAGAATCACTTCAATCAAAGTCTCTGAACCCATTTTTTCCAAATTAAACTCAATTTCTTTTCCATTTCTTCGGCTTCAAATAGCAGGGTTGAAGGACAGGTGGCAAAATTATGGAGCATAGACCTTACAGATGGCAATCTGATTGACACGTATGCGGTTTAAAAGTAGGGTTTTTTTGGAAATATGTTTTAAACTAAGCTGATCCCTCAAATCCGTGAATTCGGTTTCATTCCCCTTTGCGTTTGGATTTGGATTTCAGTCCGGTCATAAATTCTTATTCGGCTCCATGCAAACTTAATTTACCATTTTGCCATTTGAATATATTTTTATTATTCACGTCAAGTCCAACCTGCAAGGTTATGGATTCCATTGATTAACTGAACAAGAAAGTTTTAGCAAAAGAACATCATTAGCATTCATGCTTTACAGATCAAATTCACGAGGAGCCAAAACAATAATCAGGAGCTGATAATCCCCTATACGACATCGATACGATTAAGCAGCAGAAAGAAATAGATTCAATTAAAAAATTCTCTAGGTCCTCTCCTCTAGGAATTAACATCAGTGAAAAAGGTCATCATCATATATTACACTAGCCGAAGCATATGTGAATGGCAATACACTCAGTACAGCATAATTTAACAAAGAAAGAATCCGAGCACGAGACTCGAGTTGCACCAGATGTGCCATCTGCCGCCTGCTTGCTTTCTTTTATGGCAACTCGAATCAGCCCTACCAAACCCCACACCGATATCAGAACCACTGGTGTGTTCTCCCCTACAACAATTCTGCCAAAAGATCACGATAAGAGAACCAGGAAACTAACGCGGATAATATAAATGAGAAACCAAGAAACTAAAGGACAAAAATAAAGACAAGTACTGGTCTTAGGGAACACCCATATTGGGTAAACTCACATGATGCAGCAATCATGTAGGTTTCTCTACTTTGAACCGAGAGATACATTGAAGATGAACATCTAATTTAAGAATCAACTCCAACCTCATAAACACATTATAAGAAAAGATGTAAAACTCGAAGCATTTATCTCAACCCCACGAGCCCAGACAGCTGCTCCTATTTCTACCCTTTGACTTAGTGATACCATATACAGTAATATAGATTTAGGTTTTGACCTCTTCAACACCAGTAAACACTCAAAAGACAAAACCATACAATTCATTAACTGAATTAAGTGCATGAGATTGCAAGATATCACTCGAACCATGCTCTCAAATAGTTTCCAATTATTCTAACATCATCAAGTTAAAATCTTTCAAGAGATGCAAAAGAAAAGTAATACCTGAAATTTCTGAGTAGTTTTGACAGTAAAGCTATTAAGTTGCAGGTTCTACACTTTCAGCACCCGCAGGGGGTAAAGTTTCCATTTCCGTAGTTGTAGAAACAGCAGTTGTTTCCTCGCTGTTAGTTGTGAGAACTGTTGAAGCTTCCACACCGGAGGATGTGGGAGTAGTCAAAGTTTCCTCAGCTAAGTTTGTGGGACTGGTTGGAGTTTCCTCATCCAATTTTGTGGTCATAGTTGGACTGCCCTCATCCAAAGTTGCGGAATAGCCAGAGTTTCCTCATGCAGGGTCACAGGAGCACTTGTAGTTTCCTCACCTGAGGTCGCAGGAATCTTTGCAGTTTCCTCACTCGTGGTTGTAGAAATGGTTAGAGTTTCTGGACCCAATGTTACAGGAACAGTAGGAGTTTCCTCATTGAAGGAAGGAGGAATAGTAGTTCCTTCACTGAATGACGGAGGAACAGCTGGAGTTTCTTCACTGAATGTTGGAGGAACAGATGGAGTTTCTTCACCCAAGGTTTCAGGAATACTGGGGCTTTCCTCTGCCAAGGTCACAGGATCGGTAGGAGTTTCTTCATCCAAGTTAGTTGGAATGCCACGATTTTCGTCACTCGAGGTTGAGGGAATACTATGAGTTTCTTCACCCAATGTTGCAGGAAGGGTAGGAGTTTCTTGACCTAACGTTGCAGGAATGGTTGTTTCCTCACACAAGGTTGTGGGAACAGTCTTAGTTTCACGATCCAATTTTCCAGGAAGGGTGCAAGTTCCTCCACTGAAGATCAGAGTACCTACCGGAGCTTCTTCATTGAAGGCTGCAGGGACAGATGGAGTATCTTCGCCCAAGGTTCTAGAAATACTAGGGGTTTCCTCTACCAAGGTCACAGGATGGATAGGAGTTTCTGCATCCAAGTTTGGAAGAATACTACGAGTTTCTTCAGCAGAGGGTGCGGGAATGCTACAAGTTTCTTCACCCACACTTGCAGGAACACTAGGAATTTCTAGATGGAAGGTAGCAATGCTTGAAGTTTGATCACCCAAGGTTGTGGTCAGAGTCGAAGTTCCTTTGCTCGAAGTTAAATGGGAAAATGAAGCTTCGTCAACCAAGCTTGCAGCAGCAGTTGACGGTTGCTCATCAATGGTTGTGAAAACAGGCAAAGATTGTTCACCTACAGTTGTGGCAACAGTAAAGGTTTTGTCAACAATAGTTGTAGCATCAGCCATTGTTTCCACGCCTGCAGCCATTGTAACAGGCAATGTTTTATCATACATGGTTGTAGCAACATCCGAAGCTCCATCAGCTAATGTCGTGGGAATGGCCAAAGTATCCTCACCTGTAGTTGAGGCTATGAACCAAGCTTCCTCATGGAATGTAGTAGCAATGGGTAAAGTTTCCTCACCAAGGGTTGAAACCATGAATGAAGCTTCCTCACCTAGGCTTGGGGCAATAAGTGCATGGTCCCCACAAGGGGCTGAAGCAATGAATGGATTCTCCTCGGCTAGTGTTGGAGCATACAACAAAGCTTTGAATGATTCGGAAATAGTGTAGTTGAGTTGATAAGTTACAGACACCAGCCCAAAGATGTTGAACTTCCTGGCACTATGGTAAGCAACTTCTGCATCGGATGATCTTCTAAAAACAACTCTGGCACGGCTGGTTTCGCAATCAACTTCTGTCTCGGATTCCTTTAATGGTCCAAAGTGCTTAAACATCTTATTTAGCTTTGTTTCTGAAGGAACAGAATTGATCTCAGGAAAGCTCATAACAATTTCTGCCGGGGCCCTCTCATCGACATAGCCAGGGGGTTTCTGTGCTGTCAAATCATGACTGGTATCAGAATACCGCTTTCGAGACTTACGGACTTTTTGAATTGGTTTATCTAATTCGACAGGCACAAATTGATATTGTCCCCTATTGGTACCAAGTGATGGCTGCTCCTCGGAACCGTTTTGGACTATTCTGTCAGTCCAATAAGTGTCACTCATGTCCTCAAACTCAAAAGTTTCTGAAAAACCAATGATAGAATTTGGTGACTTCTTCCTTTGGCCAACCACTTTGTCCCTGGAAAGTCGATCCAGAACTATCGAATCTCTGAAATCTGAGAAGAAGCTAATAATAATATTAAGAGAACTGTAAACTTTCATCGGATCACATGCTGCCAAGTGAAGTTGCAACAACAACTCGTCAAGTGATGAATATTCAGTCAAAATACCCATCCTCTTTCGCTCTGCATCCTCAAGATTATCAATGGGAACATCATATCCACACGTGGCAGTAGTTTCACAGCCACCATCAAGCTTCTGTAACCTATCACCACTGGACTTTAGAATCGACGGGGATCCAGTCATTTGGCTTGCAGCTCTACTGATACGCTCACCGATCTTAAAGGAAGGCTTCGGGAAATGAGGTGTGCTTAGAGACCCTTTGGATGTCTTCCTCCCTTCCTGCATCAAGGAGTCTTCCGAGGAATCAATGGCTTTTCTTTTCTTGCCAAATGTTGATGAAGGGGGCTTATTACCTATCACATCAGACCCGATTTCACCATCAGGAGAATCAAATGTCTCGCTCATTAATTCGGACAAGCTTCTCTCCTTTTTACTAGGATACAATCCATCCTTCAGATTATGCTTCCGTTTAAGGTAACATCGTCTCCGAGTCTTCGAAGCCTCGGATTTTTGCTCAACATCCATATCCATAGGAGTAGCACAATCAACTACCTCGAGCCTTTTCTCCTCAGAAAATTGGGATTCAGGCAGCTGATGATAACCTTTTAAACGATAGAATGCCAACAATTGAGCTTTAGCAATCACGAGGTCGATTCGATCACCCCCACTGTATGGAGACTCCGCTAATGCTTTCATATAGTCAATTAATTTGTCTGGCTCAAAAGAACTAACACTTAAAGATACATCAACACCATCTCTTAAACTTGATTCTTCCCGAACTCCAGTATTCTCAACTTTTTGGAATTTTATCCTGTCATAGGCATCCTTCCGTATGCAAGGGCAAGCCAGACCGAGCTCGACTCGTCTAGAAACTTCTTCCAAAGCACAATTGACTGCATTCTCGAATGATTCTAAATTACTTTGCTTCACTATTTGAGAGAAATGTGTTCGGAACGGCTTCAAAACAGATGGTTCATTCCAAGCAAATGTCCGATCCCCAAAGTATGCTACCAGAAAGCTGTCCTTTTTTTGATACTTCACTGCCTTCTTTGAAGCATCAGAAGGATCAAATATCTGTCCTGGCCACCATGGATGGCTCTTGACCTTACCCCAGACTAAATCAGAAACTGAAAATCCTCCTTCCTCGGACAGAAGCTGCTGGGCTTGATGCATCTTTACACCACTCAAGGACTTGAGAGCTGTCTGTTTAACAGTTAGTTCATCTACGTTGGTTGGCTGGTCAGAGTCGCTATCATGTTCTCCGACTTCCATTTCTTCCACTTGCTCTAAACAATCCAGTTCATCACTAGTAACTTGATCTTCAACATTCATTTCTTGCTCTACACTCGAATCGTCCTCAGAAACCACATTTTTAGCTAGCGGATTTTCATTTCCTGACGACTGTATCTCCTTATCAGAAGCAACAGCAGGAGATATTTGGTTCAAAACATTGTTATCAACTTTTGCGGCTTCAGCTTCACCACTACCAACAAATACATCCATTTGGTGACCTAATGGTTCCGAAACATCACTTGCATCGCGATTTTTTGGGCTACCTCCCATTTTCTCAACTTTAACATCTTGCTCTGCATCAAAACCAACTTCTTTAGCATCGGAAACCTGCTTTTCAGCAAGCACTGCTTCCCCCGTGCTTAAACCAACTCCGTCTCCTCCGTCAATAATTGGCTCGGGTTTTAAGGATTGGACATTACCTGCACAAGATAAACCCCGACCAAATCAACATTGTCGAACCAAAAAAAAAAAAAAAAATCAGTTTAAAATAATAATAAATAATCAACTCTTTCAACTTCACCCGTATCACATTTTTGGGTGCTTAGATGAGGAGTTTTAACCTCCATCTGCTTTTGCTCGGAATCAGTACCTTGCTTGTCAATTTCCATGTTGGAACTAACCTGCAAAAGACGATGAATCAGTCTGGTCCAAAGATGCATATTTTTACCATTGGACTAATAGAATTTGGAAGTACCTTCTCGTCTAATTGGCCTGCGGCAATCGATCCAGTTGACTGACATGAATAGACCGGATCTGCATATATAATAACGAGATTTTCAGTGCTAACACCAAATCTCAAACTTCATGGCTGTTCTTCAACTTGAATTTTCAAATTATGATCAAAAGCAGTAATTGTCACTTTTTCATACCTTTAGCTTCAGAATCAGAAACACATTCAGCAGTAACCAGTGTATTGACATTCAAGGATGTGGCATCTACACCGACACTCGCAGCTTTCTTTATCGGTTCAGATATAGGAGTTTTTTGACCACCATCTAAGGCATTCAAATCTTCCTCATCAATTGCCATTGCAGATTCCTCAACAATTTTAGTTTGTACACCTGAATCTTCGGATGCAGCAGACAAACATACAACTCGTTTCTGGTTTCCATGATTCAATCCATAACTATCCAAATTACCTTTACTTGTCTCCGTAGCTTGATTCAAATCTCCCCCACCTTCATTAATTCCGCTAGACTGCTCTGCGTTCTTACCTGCAGAACTACCAAGTGCACTGAAACCTAAAACCCTAGCTCCATTTACCTCATTCCAAGCCTTAGCTTCACCCCCTGAAACCTCATACCTTGAACCCAAATCACCGGCTAAATCACCTTCACTATCTAAGGTACTCAGATTACCCTCCAAACCAATTTCATCGGACTCATCACGACCACAAACTAAATCATTAGAACAAGACCGAACCACACCTCCATTTACCTCATTCTGAGCCCTAGCTTCACCACCCAAAACCTCATTCCTTGAACCCAAACCACCTATCGCATGGCATTCAGTATCTAAGGTTCTCTTGTTAACCTCCAAACCAACTTTACTGGACTCTTGATGACCACAAACCGCTTCATCAATAGAACGGGCCTGAACTGCCCCTCCATCTCCCCAATCAATATGAACATGAGAATCCAAAACCTCCACCGTTACATCATCTCCATTACCAAGACCAGCTTCACCTCCTTCCTTGATCCGATTTCGATCCTCGCAAGCCATTGTTTCAACCACAGTTTCACTAACAGTTACTGAAGATTCTGAAACAATACTCACTGAATCACCCTTCTCTTTTGCCTCATCCATTCAATAACCGATCTAGGTATTTTCCAGAATCATCAAAATTAAAGCTCCAAGACTGAAATTTGTAGAAGAAAAAAAGAAAAAAATAGAATCCGATAAAATAGACATTTTCAGACCGTATAAATTATAGTGATAAAAGAACTCAGCAACTGTTTCACTAACTAAGCAAACTATTTCCTTAGCTTCATCCATAAAAATTCTAGGTGTTACTCAAAATCATTAAAAGAAAAAGCTTCAGAATTTAAACTTCCCAAAGAAGGAAAAAAGTGGAAATTTCTGATGAACCCTAATGACAAAAACTAAAACAAATATAAAGATACCTTCAAACTGAGAAATCGTAGGAGAAATGAAAGGAAAAGAAAATGATGAAAATTTTATTTCATAAACTAAAGAGAGAAGATCTGAAGGTAAAGAATTTATGTTTACCTTCAAAAAACCTCGTGGCAAGAGAACTGAAAAGGGGCTGAGGATGATTTGAGTTTTGAAAGAGAAAATGAAAAAAAGTACCGAAGAGAGAATGGAGGTTTATTTAAGAGATCCAAAGCCAATAAACAAAAGGAATAATATATTTTTTTGCCCTTGAACTTAGTCACTAGGTACATTTTGGCACTATACTTTTCTTTTAGATAGCTCAACTTGACAACCAGATTCATTTGGCTTCTGAATTTAAATTTTGTTAAGATTTAATAATTTTGTCAAGATTTAATAATATGATTAGTGTTCTTCTAATATGATCGAATTGGTCGATTAAACCATTTGGACCGAGAACCAGTCAATACACTAATCCAAACAAAGGGGTCAATTAATTTAGAAACTACTCGAATCTAGTGAAACTTGAAACTGAGACAAAAACTCGTAGTTGAACTTGTTTAATAAACTTTTTAAGAAATTTGAATTTTTAATTATTTATATAATTATTGTTGGTCTAACAATTGAACCGATTGAATCAAGGACCAATTATCTGACCAACTCAATCACTGGTTCATTTATTAGGACTTTGTACGTGAACTCTAAGATTAATGACCATGACGACCTTTTCATGGGTAGGATTGTTCCCGAAATTTGGGAGTGTTTGGGCAAAATTATTATGCCCGAATAATGAGGCTGGCTAAAAATATAAGTTGGACTCTAGATTTGAATATTCAAGGCCTGAGCTCGGCCTGGCGTGATTTATTTTTTGAAGTTAGTGATGTTTTATATTATATTATTTTTATATATTATATAATTTATAGGACAAAATTAAAATTATAGTAGTATAATGTAAACATTAAAAATGTTAAGATCACTATATATAAAATTTTAATAAATTAAAAATAATATAGCCATATATTTTAATTTTTTAAAAAATAATTGAGCCTAAAATGGAATTGGTTAATTTTTACAAATATGGACATGCTTGAAAAAAATGTTAGACTCATATTTCGAGTTAGACCGAACTTAAGAAAAATAAAGTGTGTTAATGTCATACTTAGGCCTAATTTAACTCATGAATACCTCTAGTATCATGTTATTATCTTAAAATTTATATAAATTTTTTTATTTTTAAGTAATGATGTGACACAATCTTAAAATTTAACATCTTCAAACCTTTTATATTTTTAAATTCAAAAACTAAAATAAATTTAATTGAAATTTAAGTAGTAAAGTAAACTAAAAATACATAATCGAATTCAGGGCCAAATATGTATCATTCCTAAACAAAAAACTAAAGTAAATTATGGGTTGTTGTCCTTTTCACTTTTTGTCATCGCTCTTATCAAAAGATACTTATACTTAAATATTTTGGCTTGAGTTAAATTATTTTTGGGTTTAAAGTTAGTAATTATTGTATTTTTAGTTTAAATTATTTCTTAAATTTAATAATTATTTTCATCTTTAGATTTGAATTTTTATCTAAACTTGACAATTATTTTTATATTAAAATTTAATTTTTTGCCCAAATTAATTTTTAATATTTTCTTAAAACCCTTAAAATTTAGGTTCTAATATACAAAAATATTATGAAGTAAAAAAATCCCTGTTGCGAAATCCAGGTTTTAAACGGTGATATTTAATCTATTTGGTTTTCTAAATAGCACTGTTGTCTTTACGTGCCTTATTATCATTGGATTTTAAGCATTTACTAAAAACATTTATAAGGAATTAAAGAAGTGGTCGAAACATTATGTTTCATTCCCATGTACTTTCTTTTTATGTACTATTTTAATTTTAAATTAGAATCAAATAATTTAAATATTATTATTTTAACTTTTATGTATTATTTTGATTTAAATCAATATTAAATATTTTAATTTTTCTTACGGTTTAAATTTAAATTTCAGTAAGTGACATCAAATTATGATAGTAGATGTATTTTAATGATGGTGAACTGGCAAACATATGTTAATAAAATTAATTACCATAATGGATCAATTCAAATAAAGAATCGGACCAGGGATTTTTTTTGTGGCAGGCTTGGCAGCATTTTATGCATGGTCTTAAATGACCCTTTTTATGACTCAATGTGTTAGCTTCTTTCTAATTTACTTAGGTTTTTGTTGGTGTTAACTCTTTCATGAGAAGTCTTCAAAATATTATTTTTGAGGATGTCGATCCAGTTCTTCAACAATGGAATGTATTGTACCCCGAGAGAGGGTTTTGTCCCCCACCCCACACAGAGAGTTGTGTACGGTTTACAGAAATAGGCACCTCTACCGTACATGGACGTACAACTACCCATCAATAGGCATTATAAGCATCTCACCCTTGGTGGGATTCAAACCCTTAACGTAAACTATATAGGTCAATTGTTGAGGGTATATAGTACCACTTGAAAGTGTAACCTAGCTAAAGTAGTACCATATACCCCAACAATTTACCTATATAGTAGGATAGGGGTTTGAATCCCACCAAGGGTAAGACGCTCATGTTGTCTCTTGGTGGGTGGTCGAGTGTCCATGTACGTTTGCGGTGCCCCTTTCCGTGAACTGTACATGACTCTTTGCAGAGTAGGGGACGAAACTTTCCTCAAAGGGACAATACCTTCCATTGTTGAGGTATTGGGTCAACATCCTTGAAGATGACATTTCAAATACTTCTTTCGAAGGAGCTGACCCTTTTCAAGAATCAAAAGATAATAACTCCCATTGTTGAGTGATTGAATTGGTGTCCTTGAGGATAACACTTCGAAGACTTCTCCTAGAGGAGTGATCCACCCTCAACAATAAAAGGCATCTTTTATGTTGAAGGGGTGGCCAACTCCTTCAAGAAAAGTTTTGAAATGTTATCTTCGGGGACACCTACCCAGTCCCTCAACAACTGAAGGTATTTTCTCTCAAGGAAGGGTTTTGTCCCACACTCCGAGAAGACCCATGTATGGTTCATAGAGGGGATGCCTCAATTGTACGTGGATGTATGCTCACCCACCAAGAGGCAACGTGAGCTTCTCACCCTTGGTGGGATTCAAACCCCTGACCTATACTATATAGGTCAATTGTTGGGGTATATAGTGTTGGAAAAAAATCTGGTTCAAAAATAGTTTTCTAGCACATCGAAAAATAAAAATTTTGAAAATCGAACTGATTTGTGATATTTATAACAATAAACCCATTACTGAAACCGCACATGTGTTTCCGACTAAATGGATCCTTGTCGTTCCTGGGTTTCAACCAAAAAACCTTCTCCTTTATTCTCGTACCACAAACTATTTCAAGTGTAGGCTTAAATGATTCGAATCAAACACAAAACCAAAAATAGTTTTCTTTACTTTTTAGTGTGAAAACGAAAATTTCTTCTCAATAAAATCGACAGAATTGTTATTCCGAAAAATAGATTTAATTAGAGAAAAACTCACTATTTCCAGGCAGAATAACAGTATCTTAAAGTTGTTTTTTTTAGCCCTAGCGGTGCCATCTATTTATAAGGAGAAGAAGTAAAACCCTTGTTGAATTGTAGAAATTTATTTCAAATAGAAAAACGAACTCCTAGTCTAACTATAAGTATAGGGGATGACAACCCTAGTTAATAATACTAAGGTTTGCCATCCCTCCCTTTAACATGAGGAGCTTTTGGACCTCTCCCATATAGGGTCCAATTCCAAGTACTTCCTGGACTTTTAATCAATACTTTATAATTCGATCCAACCCAATATTTATTTTTCTATTTTCCAAAATAAACATCTCAAGTTAATAAATTAATTTCTCAATTAAATAATCTTCTCAACCTAATTCTAATTGCGTTAAAATCATGACAACTTTACCATAAAAATATTTATAAGAAAACATATTTAACATTTCTACATTCAACGAGTCTACTATGACCAAATGATTTAATTCCATTTTCAAACTTCTTTTAATTCAAAAACCATAAATTCATTTCCAGGTCATTTTCATTTTCATTTTGGAGAAAACCACATTCATTTCCAAATGTTTATCATTTTTCCATTTTCACCATTTCTATCAATTTCTCTTCATTTGATTCAACATGCAATTCATTTCTGGTTTCAATGAGCTAACGAAATGACCAATTGGACATATGGGATTAGGGCTCAAATGATTGATGATTAAGTTCTAGCTTTTCGCCTATTAATTATAAACTCATTTAGTCACGAAGTCATTCCACTATAGTATCGTGACTAAGGTCTTTTCAATGGCATACCATTACGAAAGCAAGTGGATGAGTGCTCGTCCAATGACCTTGCCATAAGTGTGTTACCCTCATAGGATATCCTTAATCTCTTTGGGATAATATCTGTTCCCCTAATATGATCCTATTTTATCTCATGGTAACCATTACATCTTCCTTCATGAAAAGTCAATTACTATAAAATAGTAATCAAGTCATTCATCACAATGACGAACTAGCTGTGACCACGTTTACTTTTCATCAACCATGTAATGTCAATGAGAGGATATCATTTACTCATGTCTCGGGCTATGGATTCCACTATTGTGAATGACATTACATACTATAGAAGTTGTATACCCAATGCACTAGCTTTCGATTCCTTATTTACTTGAACTCAAGATTTTACTTACATCAAAGTATATGTGTCACGCATACATAATTTGTCATACACTCAAGATTTAGGTATGTTACACTATTGACCTGCCGCCAAACATAATGGTAGTTTTAGTACATTTTGACACTTAAGGAGCTTTTTTTTGGCTATTTTATATTTAATTATTGTGTTTTTAGCTTTCTTACTTTAGGTTTAATTATTTGCAAAATAATTGTTTTTATGCAAGAATTGCTGTTAGTTGACCTATTAGGCCAATTCTGTCCTTAATTAGTTCTAATATGTTTAATTGAGTGTGTAGGATGTGTATTTTGTAGCCCGACAACCTTATGGATGACACCTGAGTGTAGCACAAGTTTGTTGAGACACAACACGTGAAATCATACATCCTAGCTAAGGAAATCGGTGTCGTGTCATGACACACCTTAGCTATGTCATGGCATGGGTCTGAATGTGGACACAAGACTCGACAAGGCTATAAACATCCACACAATCAATAGTTTCCACGATTAGGGCCTACAATAAACCTAATTAGGGTTTCTAAACATCGGTATAAATAGAAAGGTTATTGCTAATATGTAAGCAAGCCTTTAGGAGCCGTAGTTAGTAGATTTAGGTTTTAGTTCATTTTATTTTTCGTTTTGAAATACTTTTGTTCTTTTCAACTAGGTTTAGTTTGAACCTAAGTCTTTTCTATTGAAGTATTGAATAGTTTATTTTATTTTATTTTGCAAACATCGAAGATTAATTAATTATCAAGAGATTACGCAACTCTAAACAGATCCAATTTAATTAATTGAACAATTTCTTACCTTTCTCTTATTTTAATTTAATTGTGTTATTTTGCATGTTTAAATTAAATCTAAGAGTTATGACATCTAGATCCATGAGAGGCTAAGTCTTTAGGAAGATTAATGAGTAGATGTGGGAGTAGTTAACGGAGGAATATCGGTTTCCTATAGGAATTAACTGGTTTTAAATTATATATGCATAAACCTTAGGGTTAACAAACCTAGGAAGTCATCTAGGTTAAACGAGGTTGGGAGATAAGTTTGCCGAGTAAATTGTAATTTATTCCGATAGGGAAAATGAGGTCAGGAGATAAACAAGTGCCTGTCGATTAGTTAATTAGTAGAGGATGAGAAGTAATACTACTTAATTAAGAGTTAATTCCGTTTAAACCCAATTTCTGAAGTTAACTACAACCACTTAAATGAGTTAATCTTCTGCCTGTTAACCTAATTTAGTTGTTTGTTTATTTTATATAATTTAATTTAGTTTAATTTAGTTTATGATTTTTTTCTTTTTTATTAGTTTTCGTAATATAGATTTTAATTAATACTATTTAGACTTGTTATTGTAAAAGTATATTTCAGATTTAATTCATCCTCCATTGGGTACGATCCCTAGAATACTTTCCTGTGTTCTGTTATAACACTTTACTATATTACAATTTGATTCGTATACTTGCGAACACTGCTTATTTAATTTTATATATTTTGGTGTGGTATTTTCTAGTCAAATGTTCGCATGTTTGGCGGTGGTCAAGTTGTTGGTGCCGTTGCCGAAGAGGTTTTGGCATTAAATCAAAATTTTATTTTCTAAAATTGATAAGATAAATAGGAAAGTTAGAATTTATAGATACAATTTCTTTTATTTTCTGTTTAATTACTAACTTTTATCTTTCTACCTTAGGTTTTAGTGTATGACTTGAAGTGGAAGAATCCCGATCGAGGCATACCCTGATCAAGAGTAACTCTTAAGGCGTCACCGTCAAACAAGGGAAGACGATCCAACTACAATAGTTGATTTACCTCGGGAGAACCCATTGTTTGGTGATCCACCCAAACATCAAGAACAAATCCATTGAGAGCTATTGATGGCTCAACGAACATTGCACGAGTTCACACTACCGACATTAGATGTCGTACGAGGTAGTATTGAAAAACTGGCAATCAACGCCAATGATTTTGAGATAAAGACGACTATAATACTGATGATCCAGAACATGTTGCAATTCAAAGTAAATATGTTGGAGGATCCTAATCAACATTTGAAGCGATTCCTTTAGCTTTGCGACACCTTTAAGTAATGGAGTAACTAATGATTCTGTTCGTATGGGGCTATTTCCATTCTCATTATGTGATAATGCGAGCGAATGGTTAGATTCATTGGAACTAGGTTCCATAACAACATATGATGAACTAGAGGAAAATTTGAAGAAAATTTTCCCTATAAGCCAAACCATTTAGCTTAGACATGATATCATCAAATTTAAACAATTTGAAGGTGAAAAACTGTATAAGGCATGGGAGTGATTCAAATCAACGATACAAAAATGCCCTCACCATGTATTGCAAGAGTGTCTTTAGATTCAAATTTTCTACAATGGTGTAGACGGTAACATAAAGGCTAGTATTGATGGAGCAGCCGAAAGATCTCTTATGAACCACACATACGAGAGAGCATATCAAATCATAAATAACATGGTGATGAACTCATATATGTGGCCAAATGAGAGATTCACATGCAAACCAAAATCTCCAACCATGAAAGCAATCAACGAAGAAGACAAATATCAACAAATTTTAGAGAAGTTGAATTGATTAGAAACATCCATCAAACTTATGAGAATAGAGCCATACATGGAGAACCAGCCAGAAGATGTTAGCTATATCAGTAATAGGGGTAGAAATCCCTATTCAAAAACATATAATCTTGGTTGGAAGGGTCATCCGAACCTCAAGTGAGGGGAGCACCCAGTGCAAAATAGACTGAACCCTCCATACCAACCACCACATGTGCAAAGAACTCAAGAAAGATCCATTGGATACAACCATACTGCATAGGGTCAATGATTCTTTTGAATCAAAGGGGAGATAAAAGCCATGCTTGTAGATATGAATGACGTGAAGGAACAAATGTCCCAAATGATGGTTTATTACAAAAACAAATTGACCAAGGCATCCCTAGTAACACAGAGAGCAACCCTCAGAGAGATGGGAAAGAACATGTGAATATGATTGTTCTGTGATTGGGTAAGATACTCGACAACCCAAGTGCACCTATACATGAAGAGGAGAAATCGTCTGAATCTGTTGGTAAGCCTGTGGAAGAAACTGAG
The DNA here is from genome assembly GCA_025506655.1 of Gossypium rotundifolium. Classification (NCBI taxonomy): domain Eukaryota; kingdom Viridiplantae; phylum Streptophyta; class Magnoliopsida; order Malvales; family Malvaceae; genus Gossypium; species Gossypium rotundifolium. Next base: position 41,474,166 of record CP106725.1, on the reverse strand, counting down.
AATGAAAAGTCGACTGAAGAAGTAGTGGAACCGGTAGTTGAACTAGTAATCTCAAAATCAAGCACGAAAAATGTACCATTCTCATTTAGGTTAGATGGCAAAAAAGAGAGGGATAAAATTGATTTTGTAAGTTTCCTTAATTTATTTAAATATGTCAATGTCAATTTACCATTCTTAGAACTCATAAATAAAATTCCTAAATATGCAAAGTACCTAAAAAAAATCATTGCAAGCCATAAAAAATTGAAAAATAGTGAATAAATTGACATTGATGCCTCTTGTAGTGTTATTATTGTGAGAAAGATACCCCCTAAATTAAAAGACCCGAGGAATTTTACAATTCTAGTAGAGATAAGGTATAGGCATTTCAGCAAAGCACTTTGTGATTCAGGTGCTAGCATTAACGTGATGCCTCTATTGATCTACCAGAAACTCAGATAAGGGGAGTTAAAAAATACTTTGATAACACTACAGTTAGTCGATAGATCTCTAGTACACCCAAAAAGTGTGTTAGAAGATGTATTAGATAAAGTGAGGGGGCTTCATAATACCGGCAGACTTTGTAGTCCTTAATTTTGAGTAGGATCAAGAAATTCCCATTCTATTGGGTAGGCCATTTTTTGCCACATCTAATTTGACCATCGACCTTAAAAAAAATGAATTGATAATGAAAATCAATGGAAAAATAGAATTATTCAAATGTAGTCATAATTCCTAAATGAAGGAATTATTAAGGAAAGAATGATTTGTTTTATGCGATTTAGCCTCTAATGACCTTGATTGAAGGTATGTGTGTAGTTGTGTAAGTGCAAGTGAGTCAAATTCAAGGAAACGAGAGAAATGTAAAGATCCTGATTGGAATGAACTCTATTGGATGGATGAAGATGATCAATAAAGGCTACAAAAGTCAATGGTGAAACTTGACAAATTACTGGACGATTTTGGTAGTAATACATAGTTATTGAACCAAAAATAACTAAATTAAACTTGTACATATTGTATATTAAATTTTTGTTTTGAATTTTATGATTTTTTTAATGTTTGTATTAGATTTAGCAGATAAAAGGTTTTAGGAAGCAAGAAATGAAGCATGAAGCTGCCCAAGGTAACTGTGGACAACCGAAGGGCTTTAACATGCACCAAAAGAAGAAATTTGGCATATTCCATGTTGTGTTGTGACACAAGCAACCTTATGTTGCAACATACAACTTTGGAACATGAAAATTGGAGATATCAGAGTCGTGTTACGGCATACAATCTTTGTGTTGCGACAGAATAAGAATTATCCAAATTGGGGGAATTCAGCATCGTGTCGCGATACGCCCTCATTTTGTTGCGACACACCAATTAAATTCCACAACTTTCCTTTTTCTGGCACAAAATAAATCTTCCAAGATTTCAGGAAGATTACATGTGAAAGTTGCACCAAAAACCTTTAAAAATTCTCCTTGATCAACAACCAAAGTCCCAAGTCACCTTGAAACACCAAAACAACTCCTGAATAAATTTTTCGCACAATTGTTTGTGTTTTTCATCCTCAAAAATATGCACAACCACATTCCCAAGGTGAAGCCTGTTCTGACAACTTCGTTCAAATCAAAGAAAAAGAAAAGGAGCTCAAAAGTTATTTTCAAGAGATCAAGAGAAAAAGGCCTCTTTAAGAAAGAGGTTTGAATCCTTATTCGCACTAAATAATGATTCTCGAGAAATAGTTTGTTACTACAAATGGGAAATTTTTTGTAGACTCCCAACCAAATCTGCAAGTATCCTAGTTGTTCAAGAGTTCTACACCACGTTGAAAGAAGTTGATTTAAAGCGGTCGAGAGGCGCATTGTGGTCGTGGACAATAGTTCAGGGAAAAGAAAAAAATTCCCCACCAGAGGTTTCTAAATATTATAATGTTCCTTTGTTTTTGTACGATTTTGTGCAAGGAATTGATTTGACGCTTCTCTAGAATATTGACATGGACAAGATTATAGAAGTTTTAACTGACGAAAGTGATAAATGGAAATGCCATCTGGGGACTGATTATTCGATTAATGACACATTTAGGTTCGTCAACTAATATAAGTTGTTTTTCTGTATTATGATCCGACCACATGATACCACTTCATATTAGTTAAACATTAGACAACCAGTGAGCTAATATTTGCTTGTAACATCCTGCTCGGAGAAGTTCTGACTATTTAAGTGTTGTTTATAAAAGTAAGGCTTTAGGGTAAGTTTCAACTGCACAATGTTAGGATTTGATTAAAAGTAGGGGCTTTCTGAGTGATGCCTTGGTCTGGTGGATTCTAAACGAAAGGAAAGGAACCCATGGTAAAATCTGGTATGTACAGCGTATAAGATATTCTGAAAGAAGAAAGCTTATGGCTAACTCTAAAGAAAGGTAAGTATGATGAATCAAGGTGTACTAGTAAGAATGTATATATATATAAATATGGCGTATAGTTATAAAGAAGTGCGAGTGGCGAAGTAATGTTCACCCAAAAGCCCATTGCAGCGTATAGAGTAGGCGGACTCCAAAAAAAAAATAAGTAAATAAGGATTCCACGTCAGATAACTATGATTAGTGAAATAAGACTTATGGATATGTAAAATTATTTTTATGATATGAGTCTATTTTAGTGGCATAGTACACCATGTAGCCATTATGGTCATGTGCTAGCTAAATTGTAAGGAAAGCTAGTTAGGAATTAACTGAACATGAACTAGAAGGGTTAAAAGCTAAATGAGTAATTGAATAAGTTCTTAGATGTGGCAGAATTTGATAAGGCCACTCAAGTTTGATGTGACATTTACCAAGTTCCCATATAGACTTGGGTTAAGTTAAAAGAACACTCCAGTTGGGTTAAGAAAAAGATTATCTTCTTTCTCTTTTTCCTCTGAAAACAAAAAGGATTTTGGGCTAAAAAGAGATAGAAACATTACTCTGAGCTGAGTTTGGAATCTTGGATATTTTTAGTGATTTTCTTCACTACAATGTATGTTTCGTGACTTTTTTTGTCAAGAAAACATAGATTTGTAAGTATGATTAAAGAAATATGGCTTTAGAGATGTTTGGGTTTAAAATGATAATAATGGTTACCCAGATGGGTTCTAACAAAGTGTTTCTATTTACAAGGCAAAAGAGGTTGTAACATCTTGCTGAATGATGGATCTGAAGGCTAAGTTTCCCTTTAAGGTTATCATGTGAGTCCCTAAACTGACTCATACATGCATAATATGCCTTCTAGAAACTTTTATGCTAAGTAACCAAATCGTGAAATAGAGCTAGAAAAATATGATGTGATGAATCTGATGAGGAACATACAATTTATGGACTTGCATTGTAACACCCCAAACCCGGCCCAAAACACTACGGCCAAATTCAGAATTCTACTGGAAAACTTTAAGTTGAAAAATGGCTAAATGATGATAAAACTTTAAAGTCGACATGAAAACAAGAGCTTAACTAAATCCCTGATGATTTGGTTTTAAAACAGGATTCAATTTCTTAGGAAGACCTTTCATTCAAAAAAACAGTTTGAAGTTTGAAGTTAATTGAAAACGGGTCCTTTTGGAATTCTTAAGAAAATCCGAGTAAGTACAAGAATTTCAGTTTGAAAAACCTTAAATAAGTTTTTAAGTGATAAAAGCGTCACAATTTGAAACTTTGTTTGCAACTACTAATCCATGTCTAGTCTAACATAAACCACAATGAAAACCCAAAATAGTTAAATGGCCTTATTACATCAAACAACCCAAATAAACTGAAATTAAAAACAATGTCTCTGAATGTGGAAACTGCGTTTGCATGGCCATCTCGAATCCCATCCAAGCCCGGTCCAAACATCACGAATCACCTACATTGTTTGGTAAAAATTTGGGTGAGTCAACCGACTCAGTGTGTAATTAGTCCACAGATTTCCACGTATGGGCCTAGCCCAAAACCACACCAATCCACATAACAGAAAATAATGCAAAGTGCACCCAACCCAGCCTAGGGTCCATCCTCTACACACCCCCATATCCAACCACCACACACCAGGGGATTACTAAATTGACCCTCCAACCTCTACACACCAATTCGACAAGTCATGCCATCCACCAAGTGGTCGAGCCACTGGTCCACGTGATCAAATCACAATATAATCCACAACGTGACCATAGTCAACGTTAATCCACGATGAGGCACATAGCCATCACCAACCACGATATGGCACAAAGCCGATACCAACCATGATGAGGCACTAAGCCGATCATCAATCCATGTGAGGCTCGTAGCCATCACTAAACCACGTACATAAATATACACCCTGTCCTTCTTTCATATATACAAATCCCGCCCAATGCTTTTGCAATATACGATAGTGATGTGATGAAATAATGCATGAACATATTAATCAAACATACAACACATATATACGGCAATAACCACAATTTTATCGGCATTTAACACTGACCTGATTATCAACATACCCACTAAGGGTATCCATCTCATTATTGCCACACACTTATAACACATACAATATTTTATGCATACTCGGGAAATTGCATAATAATCACACACCTGATAACCTGACTGCTTTTGCTTTACTCCCCACTTGTTGAACTGCCCCTAAAAGACCATAGTCAGAATCGGCCAATCTTAATAGACAATATGGCCTTTGGCCGAATATCTAGACCCCTCCTTACCTTGTTTGTCTAAATCCTAAAATTGTCACCTGCCTATGGAGTCTGTCGAATCCCTATACACTCAAGTCAGATTCGGTTTCAACACAAAAATACCTATGGAAAAACCCTTGACCGAATATTAACCCCTTACCTTATGCAATCGAACCCACGAGATCCTTAGCGCTTCCTTCCGTTGGCTACACATGAGAGAAACACAAAATCAAGGCCCTACTAAGGTTCGACCATCCCAATTAACCAAGGCCAACCATTCGGTTTCGGCCACCAATGAAGAAGAGATAAAAAACCCGATTGCTAAGAGAAGGGTACTTACCACCAACGCTTGCTTGAAGAGACTAAAAGAAAGTAGTCGACGACACTACCCTTATAGGTTTGGCTACTTTCGGCTACTAATAAGAAGTATTTCGGCTTTAGAAAAATGACAGCAAAAAGAATGGTTTCGGGAAAGATGATGATACGAAGAGAAGAAGAAGAAAACCCTTACCACTATTTAGAAACGACTAGAGCAGATCTCGGCCAATGGTACTTTCGACTTTGAAGAGAACAAGAGAAGAAAAGAAGTGGTGGGGAGGTTCAACAGAGGTTCGGCTATTGAGAGTTATGGAGAGAAAAGAAAAGACGAGTTGGGGTTGAAGGAGTTTCAGTAATGGGGAGAATGGGGGAAATACTTCGGCTAAACAAAAGAAAAAGAAAGAGGTTGGAAAGGAGAAGTAGATTCGGTTTAGAGAAGAAGTAAAGATGTCACCAAGGGAATAAGATACAGATGAGTTCTTTGGAAGAGAAAAATTGCAAAAGGTGCCTAACACTATACTAACAAATTCGGCCTCTCCCCCTATCTTGACCGAAATTGCCATCACCCAGAGCCCCACTGCCGGCCAACTCTCACCCTTAGAGTCCCACATTCGGCCACTTGCTCCTCTCTCTCTCATCCCTTGTTCCCCTCCTACTTAGCCGAATCTTCAAGCTCTCCAACCCAATCTATACCTCACCCTTTCTAGAGTCCAAATGCCGTCCAACTCTCCCTCCTCCTTGACGCAAAAAGCCACTTAAAATGCTATCTTCGCAGCTCGAACCTCCTCCCCCTTGACACCCCTTGTTGACGCATACTCTTCCCTTTCTACTAGGCGCTACCTTGCCACTCTACTGCTCCTTTTCTTGTGTCATGTTCCACCCATAATTCCTTTTAAAGCCTAGCTCTCCTAGCTCCCCTTTGCTTAGCTTAAAACAAAATTTTCCTATGACTTACTATCCAAGTCCAAGGTTTCCCCAGAACCCCCAAACACTTCCAAACATCATATAGAGCACATAAACACACAGATACATATTAAAATATGCACAACCCTCGAACCTCAGATATTACATGCATGTATGGATAACATGATGTTTTGTGGTCAAGTATGAAACATGAATCTTTAGGTTAAAGGATACTTGTGTCTTGATAATGGAAATGTGTTAATGTGTCTGTTATGAGTAAGTTAAGATATGATAAGTTCATGAAAGATGGGTCTAAGTATGAAGAGTCTGTGTCTATCTTTGGAGTCGTCAAAGGGGTCTATCGGGACAAAAAACACGAATCTCTAAAAGGACAAGTCCATGGCCATGGCATTAAAGAAGACTATATTGTGTAAGATCGTAACTAGTGGGTTATCGCATCATATGGAAAGAAGAACATATCATGTAAGACTATAACTGGTGAGTTATGTCATCATATGGAAAGAAGACTATACTATGTAAGACCGTAACTAGTGGGTTATGGCATCATATAGAAATAAGACCATATTGTGTAAGACCATAATTGGTGGGTTATGGCATCATGTGGGAAAAATTAAGGTTATTACTTAATGTGGTCTTTTGTGCGTCCCAGGATGATGAGAGGCAAACCTCACTAGGTGCGTGTCTAAGAAAATCTTTATCGCGTAAATCACCAGGAGAAGAAAAGCCTTTGTGGCAATCTCTGTTAAAGGACATCCTTTGTGGCAAAACTCTGGAAAGGTAAGCATTTATGGCGAACCTGTTAAAGGACAGCCTTTGTGGCAAAACTCTGGAAAGGTAAGCCTTTGTGGCAAACTTGTTAAAGGAAAGCCTTTGTGGCAAAACTCTAGAAAGGTAAGCCTTTATGGCAAATCTTTGAAAGAAAACACCTTTATGGCAATCTCTGTCAAAAGAAAGCCTTTGTGACAAACTCTAGATAAGAAAGCCTTTGTGGTAATCTCTGTAAAGGAAATGTGGATATATATGAAAAGGAATGCCTTTGTGGCGCAACATAAGGACAGGATGCCTTGGTGGCAAATCTGTAAAGGAAAGCCCTTGTGGAGAATACAAATGAAGCCTTTGTGGTTATTTAACTAAAGGAATGCCTTCACGACAGATTTTAAATGAATGGTGTGTAAGGAATTAGGAAAGAATGATATGAATGGTCCTCTAAAGGCAAAGTAAAGATAGGACCTTGAAAGTATGATAAGTGTAAGAGATAATGTATGAGACAAGTATGGACAAGTACGTTTGAAAGACTATTATACATGCACACAGAAAAAAATGAAAGTACATAAAATTGTGTTTTGGGAATAATACCATATTTATGGTAGTTTGAAAGTTGGATTATTGATTCCATATTTTGAAAGTATTTGATAATTGAGGGCATGTATTAAAAATGCCAACTAAATGTGAAAAATATTAATTTATGGCTAATAGTATGACATATTACATGTGCATAGGGTGGGATTATGTGGATGATGGCGGAGTTCCGTGGAGTTCTGGTGACATATTAAGTCTACATTTATACGTAGTTGGTGCACTACACCTGGGGTACCAAGGGGATTGGCGATTTTTGTAACACCCTATACCTGGCCCGAATATCAGGATGTCACACCACCGTCACACATCATACTCATAGCAAATTGTCACATTATTAAGAAAACATCGTCTTTATTAGTGATCTTATGAATTTTTAGTTAAACATATATCAATCATCATTAGAACATGCCAAACATAATTTATAAAAACTTTTAATAAAAATTAACAATGCATTAGGACCACTTAGTAAAATCTCAAAACTGACCATGTAGGTATCGATACTGAAGGTAAGGTATCGATATTCGCTCAAAGGGTATTGATACCGCTTGAAAAATCGGTACCATAAGTATTTACTGTTTCTCGCTTAAAAACCCAAACCTCAAAAATTATTGGTACCTCTACCAAAGTATCAATATTTCTACCTCGAGTATCGGTACTAGTGATAAGGTATCGATACCAAATTATGTTACTGCCTCCCTACACATTTCAAAATCACAAAGGTATAGTTTTTACAACACGAATATAGATACGTTTACTTCAGACCAAAAAAAATACAACATACTTGAGCGTATAAATCATTCCAACAGGTACCAATCCATCATGCTAACATATCGTCATTAAATAAACATCAAAACAACTGTAATACTAGTCTCAAACATCAGGAGTAAGTCTGAGCTATAATCAACATAATATGAAACAAATATCATAAACTTAGAAGCATATAGTCTATGGAAGCATCCAAAACATCATGACAAATATCAATAGAAGTCTACAACATTGCCTTATTCCCAAAATGTAACCAATTAACAATAACACCTACAAAATAACAGAAAAGGACTTGCTTGGATCACCTCTTGGAACCACACCACTTACACCAGCACTTAACTATTGTGCAAGGGTTTTAAGAAAGGAGTGGCTGAGCTTAACAAGCTTAGTGAATGCTCAGAATAACCATAATGTACACACAATATCAAAGGTTAAACAAGAGCATCCTACAACATGTTCACAACCATATTCTAATCAAATCAAAATATCATATTCACGTTTCATTAAATCATAAAACTAACATATACTCCTACATGCAATTACACTCAACTCGCATATATATAATTTATTTAACAATAATTATGAATTGTGTCTACTAGTAGCAATTCCAAACACTCACTGATTACACTTTCACAAAAAAGTTAAAAGCTTAAACTAGCTTGTAACACCCTTTACCCTTATTCTAAGGTGGAACCAGGTACGAGGCGTTACCATACTTAACTCACATGGTCATACAACTTTGGGTTACCAAATTTCATTCCCAATTTAAAACTTTCCTATTCACATATCTAACATCCTTATAATGGGCCTACGAGGCCCTAAACACACTTCCGGAAGGTTTTGGAAATAAATCGAAACTTGCACTCACTTAGAAAAATTTTACCTAAATAGGGGCCACACGCCTGTGTAGTATTTCACACGCCCGTGCTTTGCACCTGTGGTCGACACTGACTTGCATCACACGTTCAGCCACACGCCCGTGTGCTGTACCCGTAGTTGACACTGACTTATTCCACACGGCCTGTCACACCCGTGTGCTTCAACCGTGTGGCGATTTAATTTCCAAATTCAAGGTGCAGACTTCACACGGCCTGGACACACGCCCATGTCTGTGGCTGTGCCTCCCACACAGCTGAGACATATGGCCGTGTCTCTGCCCGTGTGTTTACTACTGGGCTTATTGACTTACAATTATAACATGCAAGGGGACACACGGCCTGCTCACACGCACGTGTGCCTACCGTGTGGACAAGAACAAGGCTATTTGTCAAGCTCTTTCATCACCCTAACTCACTCAAGCATAATTCACCCTCCACCATCAATTCAATCATGCATTTTCATAACCAAACGAACCAATCATATACTCTACACAATCATGAATAACCTCTTCTTATCATTGATTGATAGTAAAGAGCCATTTACTATGGCAATATACAAAATATTTCATCTATAAGGAGCCAACATATTTGGCCAAAATAACATGAAAATTCACCTAGTCTAGCCCCTATACATGCCATTGCCATACTCAAAATGCTAATTCTAAATATACCGAGATGAGCTGATAGTGTAGGTGATCTTCCAATTACCTTCGTATCCCGACCCTGCTCTTTGACATTATAAAACAAGGGAAAAGAAATGGAGTAAGCTTAAAGCTTAGTAAGTTTACATGTAAACAATAAACATCATACTATATACTAATCAATAAATAGCATTTCAAAATTCAAGATCATGCTTACTCATTCATCTCTTACCACATTTCAACCATATCACAACGTAATGCTTACATTCATTAACATGAATTCCTGCAATTATTACCACAAGATCACATGATACAACACATAACAATTTCACAATAAATCATTCATAGAAATGCCAAACACTCAGTGGTTTCACACTTAGCCCACCATTAATCTTTAATAGGGTGGTATCGCACATAGCCCACCAATAAGAATATTTACGGTGGTATCGTACATAACCCACCACTAAGAATATTTACGGCGGTATCGTACATAGTGTAACATCCTTAATTAATAGGCTTTTGCATTTAATGTGTGGTTATGTTTAATGTGAGTGTTAGGGGTCCAGAATGGGCTCAGGGTTGGGCCGAGGCCTTAATCGAATTTTCTGTTTGGACACGCTAGTGGAAAGCCAGTTAGGATAGGGCTTAAAAGTTGTTATTTTTATTTTAAAATACAAAATGGGCTTGTAGCCCAGTGGGTAGTGGCACTACATAAGGGAGCTATAAGGTGGCGTCAACTGAGGAGGCCTAAGTTCGAGTCGCATGAAGCCCAATTATTTTAATTAAATTTAGTTAATTTTCAGCATTTAAGAGGGTAGACTGGGACGCAATGAGGCTTGGATATAGGAGGATTTATTTGAGTAGATAATACAGATAATATGGTAGATAAAGGGAGGAAGAATAGTGTTATCTAGGCTTCTTTTGGAGGTGTGATCAGATAAAGATAAGGGAGTAAATTTAGGATTTATCTGCTGGTCACAGTGGTGGCCAAAATTCCAACACTGAGGGGGAGGAGGAATCGGTTGTGATATATTCAAGGGGTGCCAAAATTTCCCTTGATTAATAGCTTAGTTTTAGTTTCAAAAAGGGGCATTTTTAGTTTTTAGGTAGTAGGTGCCGAAATTTGGGTTAAGTAGGGGGATATCTCTTCAATTCCGGCATTTGGATCCTATTCTTTTTTTTTTCTTTTCTTCCCTCTCATCTCTACTTTTATGCAAAAGCCAAAATTCCATTGTTCTTTTCTCTGCTTCCCTATACAAGCTAAAACTTCACAGTTCCTCTCTACATCTTTTCTTTTGATCTCTTCTAAAGCCGAATCTCTTCACTTCAACTCTCTTCTCCACTCTTTCCTACTAGCTGAATACCTTGTCCACTCTTTTCTCCTTACCGATTTCTTTCTTTTATCATGCTAAGTGCTGGAATCTCTAAGGGTTAGTCGAATCTGTTGGCGTTAAGGTAAGTGCCGAATTCTCTCTTCATTTTTTCTCTTCCGATTTTTTTGTTGAGGCCAAAGTCGAAAGGCTAGTTGGCGTGATAAGATTATCCTTGGAATAATGTTTTGATTGTTCTCATGTTCTTATTTTGGGCGACACATCGGGAATCGAAGTAGATCATCTAGATCTAAAAGTCAGAAATCGCTAGTCTCTAAACTCCATCTCTTTCGGGATTTCTAAGTAATGGACCTCTGCACTATGAATGTACATTCGTGTTTGTATTCGATTCAATGTTTTAATCCGGTTTGTTGACTAAGACCTGTTCCATGGATACAAACGGTAGTTAAACAAAAGAGGGAATTAGACCCGTAAGTTCAACCCCTAGATTTAAGAAGCGAGCGGTGTCAGCAGTACGGGATTGGCCACCAAGTTGTGGACCGGCTTCAGAACAAAACCTTAGATAGTTAGCAGTCGTATCGGCTTCTGATAGTGTCAACATAGAAAGTCTCGTCTTGTCTGTAATCAGGTGTGTAGATCTCTATCACACTAGTTAATCTGTACTATATATGTTATGGGCTAAAAGCCGAAAAAAAAGGCTGTAAGGACAGTCGTATACCCGAAAAGGGTAGGCAAGGGATGCCAGGTACGTAATCATAGAAACTTCTCTATATGTATCGAAGTTTGTGATAGTCTGTGATCTTTTAGGTAGTATATTGTTTTGATTCTGCATGGATGTATGCATGGGATGGGGTTAATATGATGAAGGGAAAGAGCAAGTTAATAGGTCACTTGGTGATCAGTGGTTAAACCACGAATTGTAAAGTTAAGTCACAATAGTGATCGATGGCTAATCCACGTTAAATTTATTCTGATTGTTAGAATAGGCAGCATGGCTATCGATATAGTGTGTAGCGGTTGGTGGGTTGATTGTAGAAATCCCCGAGGTGTGATGGTTGATGCAATTTGGTGTGTAGAGGATAGACTTTTAGGTTGGGTTGGGCCATGTAGCATGTAAATATTTTGTTGCCATTGTGTATGGGCCAAGGCCCATAATGTGTTTGTGGGCCTCAAGCCTTTTATGTGTTTTGGGTTTTGCTGCCGAGTCTTGGTGACTCACCCTTTTATTTCCTCGACTTTTCGGATGAGCAGTAGATCGTGGACATGGGAGCCGAGGCGGACTCGATGGGCCATCAAGTCTTTTATTTTCTTAAACTATTTCCGTTTTTCCTTTAAGTTTTAATTTTGGGATTATCTATGTAATAAGGCCTCCGTAGCTTAGGTTATCAATTTATATTTGTTAATGTTTACATTCTATAAATTTATGTTGAAGGACTTAATTATAAGAAGGAAAAAAAATGGGATTTTCAAACAAGTTCTACAAAAAAAAAAAAAAGAACTACAAAAGTTTTCTACAAATATCACTTATATAACAAATACCTACATAAACGAACCGAGATTTTCAAAACCCTCTAAAGTAAAGTTTTCAACATTTAACCCGTAGCATTCCAGATCTGGTCGTGGCATTTTGGGCTGGGTTTGAGGTGTTACATTTTGGTATCAGAGCCAAGGTTGCAAAACTCGGGCTGTGAAATGGGTCTAGTAGTGATTTGTAAAATTGAGGTGAACTTGAGAAAAGTTTTGGTTGAGATATGGCCTTTGAGTCTACCGGCACCCGATCCACGCAGGTAAGTATTCTAAACTCATTATGTGATATACATGTTGGGCTTGATGGGCTCCGTAGGGACGTAGGCTAGTATGATTAGAGTTTGATGGACTTTAGGCTTATTTTGAACAATTCTTCAAATCTCATTAGACTTAATCTAATTAAACATGTCCGTGAACAAGTCGCTGGGTTAGGGTGTGGTAACAGGCATACACATGTCTAGGATTGGATCTAGGGAGAGCTTGGTACTTAAGCGGCCCTAGTGGCTCACCTCCTCTTTGCTGGAATCCTACCTGGTGCGTAGTGACTGTTCACCTTAGCCACGAGGACTTGTTGACGGGCCAAAATTTATAACTAAAACCCGAAAGGGACCAGCCACCTTATTTCACAAAATTACTAAAATACCCCTAGTTTTGTAAAATTTCTAAAATACCCCTAATTTGTGAAAATTTCCCAAAATACCCTAAATTTGTAAAATTACCAAAATTTATGAAATTACCAAAATACCCCTGATTTACAAAATTATCAAAATACCCCAAATTGGCAACATTACTGAAATACCCCCAGATTGTAAATTACCAAAATACCCCTATTTTGAAAAATCACCAAGATACCCTATTTTGGAAAACTACGAAATGCCCCGGTAGGATAAAATTACGAAAGTACCCCTGAGTAGTGAAATGACGAAAATACCCTTATGTGATGAATGTGAGTTCATGGATGCTGCTTGTATGTTGATGTATGATGGTTGAATGCATGTGGTTCCTAGAACTAGGAGATTCAGACTTGAGACTGAAACCTGTAGATATAATTTCTGTAATATCCGGGATTTTGGGCTTGTGCATTATTGCTTAATTGTATGAAGTAGCATGCCTATGTGTGTTTGAATGTGTTGTATGAATTTTTGAGAACTTCAGAGTGTAGGTAAATGCCTTAGAAAATATCAGATTTTAAGTTTTAAAGGGGAGTTAAGCTTGATAGGCCTTAAGAGGAATTGTAGGGGAAATTGGACATAAAAATTAGCTTGGTAAAGTGGCAGGAAGGCGCCACTTAAAGCTTTAGTAAGTGACGCCATAAGCGGTGTAGGCGGGGGCTTAGGTTGAGCGAAGAAGGGACACAAATAGGAGTTTTATTTTGCAGCAAGGGAAACAGAGGTGGACGGCAATGGGACACTAAGGGGATGAGCTTTAGATGTGGTCAATTTCTTTTTAAAATTCGGTTAAGATAGAAAGATAAATGTTGATTTATTTCAATAATTTTGAATGAGTGTTGAAGAGAAAATATGAGAAAAGGTGGGACTTGAGAAGGGATGAGTGTTGGTAGGCCAGGGATTCTTTTGGTGGTCATTTTCGGTCATATTGAGGGGAGGAGAGGCCGAATATCCATAGTGGATTTAGGCATTTTTCTTTGGTTCCCTTTCTCTTCTGACATCTTTCTCTTTTACCTTGCCAAGGCCGAAATCTTCTTCTTCCTATTTCACCATTGCCGCAACACCTCAAACTTTCCATCTCTCATCTTTTTGTTCAAGCCGAATCTCCTTTTTATCACCAAGTTAAATTGCACCACATTCCCTCATTTACTTTCTCTTCTCACTAATCTTCCTAAAGTCGAATCCTCTATTTTTGTGGCCATAACCGGTTGCTCCTCTATCCTGTTGGAGCGATTTGATCATATACATTAAAAGCTGAAACTCAAACACTTCCTCCCTCTTGTCGACACTTTGAGTTGGTGAACAATTGCGTTTTGATCACTCCATTCGGTAAGGATCTCTCTTGATTGATCTGTTGTTCTTTTCTTTCTCTAACTGTCGAAAATCAAGGCTTTAATCCCATTAATGTTCTTTGGCCGAAACTTTGAAGGAGGCTTTGAGATTCTTATTATAGCCGACTTCGAGAGGGGATCTTTTGGGATTTTAAGATCGAAGGTAAGCGAATATAATCTTAGGCCAAAGGCCATTTATTGAGTTCATTAAATGTTAGAATCAGATCTAACATGTGCCTATAGGAATTTCGACATCACCAAGAACAAGGGTTAATTTCGGGATCCAGACAATCAAGGTAAGAAAGTCTTGATATTCGGTCAAGTGCTTTTTGTCTATTAAATGATTGACCGATTTTAACTTTGGGTATGAGAAAGGAGTACAATCTATTGTGGTAGACTTTTGGGATTCAGTGAACACATTAGTAACCAGGTGTGTAGCCCTACACTAATTCCTATAGATTTACGGTATTAATTTAATATATGTGTTAATAAGAATATGAAAGATGTGGCTGAAGGTACCATTCAATGGTACGGCATATTCAGGTACGTTATCCTCTAACGCTCTGTTAATAGTAATATGAACCTTGAATATGACATATATGAGAATTGGTTATGAATATGAAATAAGGCATATGACATGATATCCGCATGATTTGTATGGCGATGGGGCATATGGGTGATATTGAAAGGGAAGTGATCTGGTGGTTTTACCACAATATCCGTGACTCATGTCACATAATCAATGTGGTGACTTATGTCACATATTATTATCTGGTGACTCTGTCACATTATCGAGTGGCTATGCCACGATTTATAAGGCGATGTGCAAGTCGTCTGCGGTGCCTTCGATGGTGTTTAGCGGATGGAGGGTCGATTTAGTAATCCCCACGATGTGATTGGCTGGAACGGGTGATGTGTAGAGGATGGTTATTTAGGTTTGGGTTCGGGATTGCATCATTGCTATACATGTTATATTTGTATATATGATTTGTTATGCCTAAATCATTGGGAGTTTGTGTTGGTTGTTACACATTGAGTCTGTTGACTCACCCGGTTGTGGGATACCTTTTTCGATGACACTCAGTAATGGACCGGGTCGGCAGGAACTTGGTGGTGGCCACTTCATTTCGAGTTATTTTATTTTCGTTGGTTTTTTATTATTTAAGATTTGGATTTACTTGGGTTTTACTTTGATGTAATAAGGCCATTACTATTATTTGTTTTAAGCATGCATTTTATTTGGTTTATTATGATCGATTATTGTTAAATCAAGATTAAATAGCTTTTCCTTAAAATAAACTTTAAATGTTTTGGCACTTAAACATCAACGATTTTCAAATTAATGGTAAACCTTAAAGCAACATGGCATTTTATTTTATTTTTTTTACCTATGGTTTGAAAGATAATAATAAAGTTCTAATAAAAATCTAGACTTCAAGAGCAACACCATTTTCAATTTGATCACAACACAATTCATATTTTCTTCAAAACCACTCAAATTTTCCAAATTTACAAACAAGTGTTTGAAATGATTTACTCAAGGAACATGCCAGATCCGGTCGAGGCTCGTGGGCTGGGTTTAGGGTGTTTCAGTTTGGTATCAGAGCCATGTTTTAAACTCTCGGTCTTGGGTTTAAAGCCCACAACGTTTTCAAAATTGAGCCCAAATAAGTTTTGTGAAAATTTTTGTGAAATAAGCAGGTTTTTCTGGCATGGCACTTAAGTCTCCGACCGGAAGTCCACCAGGTAAGTACCCCTAACTATTGTATGATTTATTGTATGATTTGTATGTGGGTATAACGGGAACGTAGATTAGTATATTAAGTTATTGAACCCCAGGATTAGCTTACTCCAACATAGAATTACATAAAACTTTAAAGTCTAACCAAACAAACCTGTGAGTGAGTCACCGAGTTAAAGGTGTGGCAACCGTTGTGTGCATGTCTAGGATTGGATTCAGGGGGGGCTTGGTATTTAAGCGATCCTAGTGACTCACCTCCTCTCCGCTCGAATCCTACAGTGCGTGGTGACGGTTCACCCTAACCAAGAGGACTCAATCACAAAGCTAAATTCAATAATTTAAACCCGAAAGGGACTAGTCACCTTGTTTTGTAAAATTCTAAAGTCAAACCGTGATTATAAAATTCCAAAGTACCCTTGATTTAAAAAATGACCAAAATACCCCTGATTTGCAAATTGACCAAATTACCCCTAATCTGTGCAAATTACCAAAATACCCTTAGTATGAAAAGTTACTGAAATACCCTCGAATTAAAAAAATTCCAAAATACCCTTATTTTGTTAAATCACCTGGAACCATATTTTCCAAAAAAAATTACCGAAACGCCCTGGTTTGAAAAATTACAAAAATACCCTCAGTTTATGAAATTCCCATATTACCCTTGAATCTTCTTACCAAGTATTCCTATTTTGCAAAAAGGACCAAAAATCTCTATTTTGCAAAATTTTCAAATACCTTAATTTGAAAAATTACCAAAATATCCCTATAGGATAAAATTACAAAAATACCTCTGGGTAGTGGAAAACAACAACAATGACAACTACAACACTTTTTGTAATGAGCATAAGTTCATGAATGTGATGATTGAATGAATGAATTTGAGGCGTGTGTGTGTATGAATTGAAAGAACTACTCTTTAGAACTATTGAACATAAGACTGTTCACGATAAATCAATGGAACAAAAACTAATTCATAAAATTCTTTAATCAGATAAACGCGATTCAGAAACATGAGTTCTAGGGGACGTGATCATAATGTGCGTGGCCGTGGTAGAGGCCGAATGACCGTATCGAAACCCGTTAGGTCTGGTCAAGGGTCCGAGAATGAGGTACCACTACCACCACCACCACCACCACCACCAGCTACTGGTGTTGAGCATCAGGATCAGACGGGAGATGATGTAGTATCGCAGGTGATGCTGCGGGTTCTTGAGATGGTGGCTGGAGTAGGAGGAGGTATGGGAGCTCAAAAATCATGCCGGCGACTTGAGCCAATGGGGTGAGGTATACGTGGTGTATCCAAAGTGGCACCAGACTGGTGAGTATTTGTTGGAAGCGACAGGCGAATCATGGATGAAATTTGGATTTGATTCTTGAGGCGAAGGGAATAGTGTCGCTTCTCGCGATGAGTCATACTAATGGTGGCTCAAGATTCGGGATGGTGCTACGGTGATGATCTCACTTGGGAGTATTTTAAGGCGGCGTCGGAAGAAGTATGTTGGTACCGATTATGTTGATGCGCAGAGAAAGGCATTTTGAGACTAGTTCGGGGAATAAATTAAATGGCAATCTGGCGAATTTTTAAGGTTGAGCCAAGTATGCTTGAGGAATCGTGGCTACGGAGCATGAAGCGATGTGTCGGTTTGAGGATGGGCGAGGATGACTGAGGTTATTGATAGCTCCACGGCGGGCGAGAATTCTGCGTGTTGGTAGAGAAGGCTAAGGTAGCCAGAAGGATTAAAAAATCGTGAGATGAATACGGACTAGAATAGGCAAAAGAGAGGTTTTGGATAATCAGGGTCATCCGAAAATATGCAAAAGAGGCCTAGAGTTGATGGGCCACGAGGTCAGCAGGTTGTGACTGGAGGGCAATATCGTACTTGTGCTCAGTGTGGAAAGATGCATCTAGGAGAGTGTTGGAAGAAGACAGGGGGATGTTTCAAGTGTGGGTCCAAGGACCACATGATTAAGGACTGTCCTATGGAAATAGATGGGAGCCGACCAAAGGTCGGGGTTTTAATCAGTGGAAGAGGTGGACGGCACCCACCATGGGCCGTGGTTTGATTAGCGAGAATAGCGGTCTTTGGAAGAGGATGGGGAACAAGGCGGAGGTGTTAGTATCTGAGAGGTAAAGGCGGCCAGTCTGGTGTATGCGGTTTGCGGAGGAGGATGGAGACGCATTGGGACGTTCCTTATAGTGACAAGCCTTACTTTGCTTTAATTGATGTTGGCTCTACCCACTCTTATGTTGCATGTAAAGTAGTTGAAACACTAGGCATAGCCTCTGAAGCTGCTAATAGGGAGATGGTATGTAGTGAGCCCATTAGGTCAAGCTGTAGTGGTGAATAAGATATTTGGTGTACCTCTAGAGCTTGAGGAGTGGTATTTCTGTGAGACTTGATAGAACTACCCTTGAAGAATTTGATCTCATCCTTGGCATAGGCGGCTAGTGGAACATCAGTTTGTATTAGATTCTTGTGACTAAGCGAATGGAGTTAAGGACACCGAAAGATAAGGCGATAATTATGATAGGAGAAAGAAGAAACTACTTGTCTAACGTAGTCTCTGCTTTAAAGGCTAATAAGATGGTTCGAAAAGGGTGCAAGGCATTTTTGACCTTTGTTAGTCGTTGGATGCAAAGGAAGGGGAGTTAGTGGAGTTAGAACGATGAAGAGAATTTGTGGATGTTTTTAGAGAGCACTTACTTAGAATACCCGGATAGGGAAGTGGAGTTGAATCGACTTGTCTTGCCGATGCGACTCTGTGTCAATTGCCCGTCTGAGAATGGCACCAAAGGAGTTGGTTGAGCTCAAGGCTCAGATCCAAGAGTTACTTGATCGTGGGTTTATCCGACCCAGTGTATCTCCATGGGGAGCACCGGTCTTGTTTGTGAAGAAGAAGGACGAAACTATGCGTATGTGCATAGATTATCGTCAGTTGAATAAGCTGACCATCAAGAATAAGTACTCGTTGCCAAGGATAGACGACTTGTTCGATCAGTTTAAGGGGGCCGCGGTATTCTCAAAGATAGATCTAAGGTCTGGATATCATCAACTTAAGGTGAAGGAGGTAGATATCCATAAGACAGCTGTCCGGACAAGATACGGGCATTATGAGTTCTTAGTAATGCCGTTCGGGTTAACGAACGCCCCACCCGCGTTCATGGATATGATGAATCGGGTTTTTCATCCTTACTTAGATAGATTCATCGTTGTGTTCATAGACGACAACCTAGTGTATTCTAAGTCTGAGGAAGAACATGACGAGCACCTCCGAGTTGTACTGCAAGTGTTAAGGGAGAAAAAGCTATATGCCAAATTCAGCAAGTGTGAATTTTGGCTTAAGGAAGTTGCTTTCTTAGGGCATGTGGTATCTGTAGAAGGGATAATGGTGGATCCTAAGAAGATTGAGGCATGCTAGATTGGAAACCACCTAAGTCTGTGGCTGAGGTTCGTAGTTTCTTGGGATTGGCAGGCTACTACAGAAGGTTTGTGGAAGGGTTCTCGTCAATAGCCGCACCTTTGACGAAGTTGTTGAGAAAGGAGGTACCTTTCGTATGGTCGATAAATAACAGAGAGCTTTGAGAAGCTTAAGAAGGTCTTGGTGAAGCTCGATTTGATTGACTAAAGCGGGGAAGGTTTTGTAGTGTCTTGTGATGCTTCTCACACGAGTTTGGGATGTGTTTTGATACGGAGACGGGAAGGTAGTTGCTTATGCGTCTCGATAATTAAGGCCACATGAGGTTAACTACCCGACGCATGATTTGGAATTGGCAACAGTGGTCTTTGCTCTTAAGGTATGGAGGCACTATTTATATGGAGAAAAGTCAGTGATTTACACAAACCACAAGAGCCTTAAGTATCTGCTGACTCAGAAAGAGTTGAACCTGAGACAGCGAAGGTGGGTGGAGTTATTGAAGGACTACGATTGTTCTATAGAGTATCACCCGGACAAGGCGAATGTAGTGGTAGATGCCCTAAGTTGGAAAGTAGTGTCAGATCTGAGGGCAATGTTTGCACATCTTAGCTTGTATGACGATGAAAGTTTGTTAGTAGAGTTGCAAGTTAAGCCGACGTGGTTGAATGAGGTGAAAGAGAGTCAGTTGGCGGATGATGATCTAAGTGCTAAGCTACGACAAGTGCGGAATGGGGAGTTAGAGGATTATGGTTTTAACAGTGATGGAGTATTGTGTTTCAAGGGTAAGGTCTGTATGCCTAAGAATAAAGAGTTAAGGAAGAAAATTCTTCAGGAATCGCATAGTAGCCCTTATGCTATGCATCCTGGAGGTAGTAAGTTGTATAGAGATCTAAGGGAACAGTTTTGGTGGCCTGGTCTTAAGCGGGAAGTTACTGAATTTGTAGGGAAGTGCTTAACGTGTCAGCAAGTTAAGGTTGAACACCAAGTTTTGTCAAGATTGCTTCAGCCGATAAAGATTCCGCAGTAGAAGTGGGAGAGAATCACCATAGACTTCGTTAGTGGGCTTCCCCTTACGCCTACTAAGAAGGACTCGGTATGGGTGATAGTGGATCGATTGACAAAGTCCGTGCTTTTCATTCCAGTGTGGGTTGACTATTCTTTGCAGAGGTTAGCAAAGTTGTATGTGGCATAAGTTGTGAGTTTGCATGGAGTACCAGTGTCGATTATTTCAGAAAGGGATCCAAGGTTTACGTCTCGATTTTGGAAAGCACTACATCAGGCTATAGGCACCAGATTGGACTTGATCGGCATTTCATCCATGATCGGACGGCGATCGGACGAGTGATCAAGTGTTAGAGGATATCTTTGAGGGATGTGTGATAGACTTGAGAGGAAGTTGGGAAGAATATTTGCCTTTAGCGAATTTGCATACAATACTTGACTATCAAGCCAGTATTCGGATGGCACCGTATGAAGCGCTTTATGGACGAAAGTGTCACGCTCCTACATGTTGGACGGAATTGGGAGAACGTCAGATTTTGGGTTCAAAATTGTGGCAGAATCGGAAGAGAAGGTTAAGGTAATTTGAGCACGGTTAAAGGAGGAATCTGATAGGCAGAAGTCGTACGCAGATCTTAAGCGGAAGGAAATAGAGTTTGCTGTGGGAGATCAGGTGTTTCTTAAAGTTTCGCCTTGGAAGAAGGTGATGAGGTTTGGTCGCAAAGGAAAGTTAAGTCCCAGGTTTATAGGACCTTATCGGGTATTAAAATGAGTTAGACCAGTGGCATACCAGTTAGAGTTACCTTCGAAATTGTAGCAGATGCAGGATGTATTCCTTGTTTCGATGCTACGTCGTTATCGATTGAATCCATCTCATGTAGTTCCGGTTGAAGAGGTGGAGCTAAAGCCAGATTTGTCCTACGAGGAGGAGCCAATTTAGATCTTGGAGCGAGATGTGAAAGTATTGCGAAGGAAATCGGTTCCTTTAGTCAAAGTGTTGTGGCGTAACCATGGATCGGAAGAAGCTTCGTGGGAGCGGAAGAAGCAATCTGACGACAATACCCTCACTTATTCTAGCGAGTAATTTGAGGTCGAAATTATTTTAAGAGGTAGAACTGTAATATCAAGGATTTTGGGCTTGTGCATTATTGCTTAATTGTATGAAGTAGCATGCCTATGTGTGTTTGAATGAGTTGTATGAATTTTGAGAACTTGAGTGTAGGTAAATACCTTAGAAAATATCAGTTTTAAGTATTAAAGGGAGCTAAGCTTGATAGGCCTTAAGAGAAATTGTATGGGAAATTGGACATAAAAATCAGCTTGGTAAAGTGGCAGGAAGGCGCCACTTAAAGCCTTAGTAAGTGACGCCACAGGCAGTGCAGGCAGGGCTTAGGTTCGAGTAGCAAGGGACGCAAATAGGAGTTTTATTTTACAGTAAGGGGAAACAGAGGTGGACGGTAATGGGACACTAAGGGGATGAGCTTTAGATGTGGTCAATTTCTTTTTAAAATTCGGCTAAGATAGGAAGATAAATGTTGATTTATTTCAATAATTTTGAATGAGTGTTGAAGAGAAAAATAGGAGAAAAGATGGGATTTGAGAAGGGGATGAGTGTTGGTAGGCCAAGGGATTCTTTTGGTGGTCATTTTCGGTCATATTGAGGGAGGAGAGGCGAATATGCATAGTGGATTTAGGCATTTTTCTTTGGTTCCCTTTCTCTTGACATCTTTCTCTTTTACCTTGCCAAGGCCGAAATCTTCTTCTTCCTATTTCACCATTGCCGCAACACCTCAAACTTTCCATCTTTCATCTTTTTGTTCAAGCCGAATCTCCTTTTTGTCACCAAGTTAAATCGCACCACATTCCCTCATTTACTTTCTCTTCTCACGAATCTTCCAAAAGTCGAATCCTCTATTTTTATGGCCATAATCGATTGCTCCTCTATCCTGTTGGAGCCGATTTGATCATATACATTAAAAGCCAAAACTCAAACACTTCCTCCCTCTTGTCGACACTTTGAGTTGGTGAACAATTGCGTTTTGATCTCTCCATTCAGTAAGGATCTCTCTTGATTGATCTGTTGTTCTTTTCTTTCTCTAACTGTCAAAATCAAGGCTTTAATCCCATTAATGTTCTTTGGCCAAAATTTTGAAGGAGGTTTCGAGATTCTTATTATAGCCGACTTCAAGAGGGGATCTTTCAGGATTTTAAGATCAAAGGTAAGCGAATATAATCTTAGGCCAAAGGCCATTTATTGAGTTCATTAAATGTTAGAATCGGATCTAACATGTGCCTATAGGAATTTCGACATCACCAAGAACAAGGGTTAATTTTGGGATCCAGACAATCAAGGTAAGGAAGTCTTGATATTCGGCCAAGGGCTTTTTATGCATTAAATGATTGACCGATTTTAACTTTGGGTATTAGGAAGGAGTACAATCTATTGTGGTAGACTTTCGGGATTCAGTGAACACATTAGTAACCAGGTGTGTAGCCCTACACCAATTCCTAATAGATTTACGATATTAATTTAATATATGTGTTAATAAGAATATGAAAGATGTGGCTAAAGGTACCATTCAATGGTACGGCATATTCAGGTACGTTATCCTCTAACGTTTTATTAATAGTAATATGAACACTGAATATGACATATATGAGAATTGGTTATGAATATGAAATAAGGCATATGACATGATATCCGTATGATTTGTATGACGCATGGGGCATATGGGTGATATTGAAAAGGGGAAGTGATCTGGTGGTTTTTACCACAATATCTGGTGACTCATGTCATATAATCTGAATGTGGTGACTTATGTCACATATTATTATCTGGTGACTCTGTCACATTATCTGGTGGCTATGCCACGATTTATAAGGGCGATGTGCAAGTCGTCTGTAGCGACTGCCTTTGATAGTGTGTAGCGGATGGAGGGTCGATTTAGTAATCCCCACGGTGTGATTGGCTGGTACGGGTGATGTGTAGAGGATGGTTATTTAGGTTTGGGTTCGGGATTGCATCATTGCTATACATGTTATATTTATATATATGATTTGTTATGCCTAAATCATTGGGAGTTTGTGTTGGTTGTTACACATTGAGTCTGTTGACTCACCCCGTTGTGGGATACCTTTTCAGGTGACACTTAGTAATGGACCGGGTCGGCAGGAACTTAGTGGTGGCCATGCTCATTTCGAGTTATTTTATTTTGTTGGTTTTTATTATTTAAGATTTGGATTTACTTGGGTTTTACTTTGATGTAATAAGGCCATTACTATTATTTGTTTTAAGCATGCATTTTATTTGGTTTATTATGATACGATTATTGTTAAATCAAGATTAAATAGCTTTTCCTTAAAATAAACTTTAAATGTTTTGACACTTAAACATCAACGATTTTCAAATTAATGGTAAACCTTAAAGCAACGTGGCATTTTATTTTTTTTTACCTATGGTTTGAAAGATAATAATAATGTTTTAAAAAAAATCTAGACTTCAAGAGCAACACCGTTTTCAATTTGATCACAACACAATTCATATTTTCTTCAAAACCACTCAAATTTTCCAAATTTACAAACAAGTGTTTGAAATGATTTACTCAAGGAACATGCTAGATCCGGTCGAGGCTCATGGGCCGGGTTTGGGGTGTTTCAATTTCGAATTCGAAAGAACTACTCTTGAAACTACTGTCCATAAGATTGTTCGTGGTTAATCAGTGAAAGAAATTAATAATTCATAAAATTTCTAATCAGATAAACGCGAATCGGTAGAACGAGTACAAGGGTCGTGGACATCCTACGCGTGCTCGTGGTAGGGGTAGGATGGCTGTGTCAGAACCAGTGGGATCTAGCCACGGGTGAAGAGACGAGATGCCAGTACCCCCAGTTGCGGAGGTGGAATTTTAGGATCAGATGGCCAGAGATGATGCGGTATCTCAGGCAATGTTAAGGGTTTTAGAGAGGGTTGTTGGGGCAGGCATGGGCACAGGAGCCCAGAAATCCGTGTCAGAGCGACTTAGAGCCAAAGGGGCAGAAGTGTTTAGGGAAATTTCTGGTATAGCCCCGAGTATAGCGAGTATTGGTTGGAGGCGGTTGAACGCATAACGGATGATCTTGATTTCACGAAAGAGGAGAAATTGAAAGGGGTTGTATCTCTCCTGCGAGACGAAGCATATCAATGGTGGCTTACGATTAAGGATGGTAGAGTGGCTGACCGTATCACTTGGGATTTCTTCAAAACGACATTTTAGAGTAAGTACATTGGATCGAGTTATGTGGATGCGCAACGCAGAGCATTTCTGAATTTGGTTCAGGGAAGTAGGTCGGTGGCTGCATATGAAGCAAAATTCTTACGCCTTAGCCATTATGCTTGAGGGATGGTGGCCACAGGCCATGAACGGTGTATTCGATTTGAAGATGGTCTGAGAGATGATCTGCGGCCACAGCGGGAGAGTGAATTTGCTATCCTTTTGGAAAAAACTAAGATAGCTGAGGAGGTGAAGTAGACAGATAAACTGAACCGGGATAGAGATAGGTGTGGAAGTAAGAGAAATTTTGGATCATCAGGGGCAGCAGGGCGTATTCAGAAAAGACCTAGGTCAGATGGGCTGAGACGGGATAAGAGACATGCTGCTGCTAGCCAGACACAGAAGTGTGCTCGATGTGGTAAATTCCATGTAGGTGAGTGTTGGACGGGCAGTGGGAGGTGCTTTAGGTGTGGATCTATGGACCACTAAGTTAGAAACTGTCCGTAGCAATGGGGCAGTAAAAGGCCCACAGATCAGGAGAATACCCAGTAGAGTAGAGGAGGTCAGCAGCCACAGAGAGGTCGTGGTCCAGCCAGATGTGGTAATGGTTCCGGTCGGGGCCGTGGAGCATCGGTAGAGGCGAGAAACACTTGAGGCGAGATAGTCGGGGTTAGTCTATGCTACCGAAGCGTCGAGAGGAGGTTGGCCTGCCGGATGTAATAACCCAGTACGTTTTAATTTTGGTTTGCCTTACATTGCATTGATTGATATTGGGTCGACACATTTATATGTTGCTAGTAGGGTGTCTAGAACTTTAAGCATAGATTCTGAGGTTTCCTCTAAGGAGATGACTGTAATTAGCTCGTTAAGACACTTTGTGGTTGTATATAAGCTTTATCGGGAGGTACCTTTAGAAGTTCAAGGAATAGTTTTCCGGACTGATCTGATGAAATTACTGTTTGGGGAGTTTGATTTAATCTTAGGCATGGACTGGCTGGTGAGGTATCAAGCTAATGTAGATTGTGCAGCTAAGCGTATGGTGTTAAAAACTCCCGAGGGTGGTGAAGTGTTAGTGATAGGTGAAAGGGGGAACTGTTTGTCGAATGTGGTGACTGCCTTAAGAGTAGAAAGGATGGTGAGGAAAGGATGCGGGGCAATTCTAATGTTTGTTCGGGCTCTGGAAGCCAAGGAACTAACTTTCGGGGATGTTAGGACGGTGAAAGAATTTCTTGATGTTTTCCCAGAAGAGCTTTCGGGATTACCCCCGGATCGTGAAGTAGAGTTTGGTATCGATCTTCTTCCAGGAACAGCGCCAGTATCTATTGCTCCATATAGAGTGGCGCCGAAGGAGTTGGTGGAATTGAAAGTGCAGATTCAGGAGAGGGTTTATTTGACCAAGTGTGTCACTTTGGGAAGCGCGATGTTATTTGTTAAGAAGAAAGATGGATCAATGCGTATGTGCATAGACTATCGTCAGTTGAATAAGTTAACAATCAAGAACAAATACGCGTTACTGAGGATCGATGACTTATTTGATCAGTTGAAGGGGGCCTCAGTCTTTTCGAAGATAGATCTGAGATCAGGGTACCATCAGCTTAAAGTCAAGGAGGCGGGTATTCATAAGACGATATTCAGGACTCGCTATGGTCACTACGAATTCATGGTGATGCCATTTGGGTTGACTAACGCACCAGCATCGTTTATGGATATGATGAACTGAGTGTTCCAACCCTACTTGGATCGGTTTGTCGTGATATTGATAGATGATATCCTGGTTTATTCAAGGTTGGAAGAGGAGCATGATTCACATCTGCGAGTGGTTTTGCAGATTCTGAAGGAGAAGCAGTTGTATGCCAAATTCAGTAAGTGCGAATTTTGGCTAAGTGAAGTTACTTTTCTAGGTCACATTGTGTCGGCAGAGGGGATTAGGGTTGACCCTCAAAAAATTGAAGTGGTGTTGGATTGGAAGCCGCCTTGAGTGCGTGGCAAAATTCGAGTTTTCTTGATGCAGTCGGTACTACTAGAAGGTTTGTGGAAGGATTTTCTTTAATTGCGGCACCATTGACTAAGTTATTACGGAAAGGGTTTCGTTTGTTTGATGCGATTAGCGACAGAGAGTTTGAGAGGTTAAAAAGGATTTTGATGGAGGCTCGGTGTTGATTGATAGGAGGCTGGAAGGGAGTTCGTGATTTACTGTGATGCGTCACACACGGGACTAGGATGTGTATTGATGAAGGATGGAAAGGTTGTTGCTATGCATCTCGACAGTTAAGACCGCACGAATTGAATTATCCCATGCATGATTTGGAATTGGCGGTTGTGGTTTTTGCCTTGAAGATCTTGAGACATTATCTGTATGGGGAGAAATCCATCATTTATACCGATCACAAGAGTCTAAAATACCTTTTGACCCAGAAGGAGTTGAATCTAAGGCAAAGGAGATGGATCGAGTTGTAAAAGGATTATGACTGCTCGATCGAGTATCATCCGATTAAAGCTAACGTGGTGGCGGATGCCCTAAGTCATAAAGTAATCTCTGACTTAAGAGCAATGTTTGCTCACCTCAGTTTATACGATGATGGAAGTTTATTAGCTGAACTTCAAATGAAACCCTCTTGGGTCAGTTAGGTTAAGGAGAAGCAGCAGATCGATGAGTTGCTTAAGGTGAAGTTGCAGCTAATATCAAATGATAAGCCAACAGAATTCAGTGTGAATGAGGAAGGACTGTTATGTTTTCGAGGGAGAGTTTGCATGCCAAAAGATTCGGAGTTGAGGCGTAGGATTTTGTAAGAAGCGCATGGTAGTCCATCGCTATGCACCTGGAGGAGTAAGATGTATCGAGATTTGTGAGATCGATTACGGTGGTGGGCTTGAAGCGAGAGGTAACGAATCGGTGAGTAAGTGTTTGACCTGTCGGCGAGTAAAGGCGAACATCGATTACCATCGAGGTTATTGCAGCTGGTGAAGATTCCACAATGGAAGTGGGAAAGGATCACAATGGATTTTGTTAGTGGGCTACCTCTTATGCCAACTAAGAAAGATTCAGTCTGGGTGATTGTTGATCGCTTGACGAAGTCTGCTCATTTCATACCAGTACGGGTCGATTACTCTCTGCAGAAATTGGCTAAGCTATACATAGCGGAGGTAATGAGGTTGCATTGAGTACCAGTATCGATCATATCAGACAGGGACCCTAGGTTCATGTCGCGATTTTGGAAGGCATTGCATCAAGCGTTGGGTACAAAGTTGGATTTTAGTATAGCGTTTCATCCTCAGACCGATGGACAGTCTGAGTGGGTAATTCGGATCTTGGAGGACATGTTGAAAGGTTGTGTCATTGATTTCAGGGGTTGTTGGGAAGAATTTATACCATTAGCGGAGTTTTCTTACAACAACAGCTACCAGTCTAGTATTCAGATGGCGCCTTATGAAGCATTGTACGGGCGAAAGTGTCGTACTCCTACTTGTTGGACGAAATTAGGGGAACGTCAGATTTTGGGTCCGGAGTTGGTTACCGAGACAGAGGAGAAGGTTGAGTTAATTCGAGCTCGACTAAAGGAAGCGTCGGACAGACAGAAGTCCTATGCTGATTTGAAGCGTAAGGACATAGAGTTGCAGTGGGTGACAAGTTGTTCTTGAAGGTGTCACCATGGAAGAAAGTACTGAGGTTTGGACGAAAAGGTAAATTAAGTCCCAGATTTATCGGACGTTTTCAGGTGTTGAAACGAGTGGGATCGGTAGCCTATCAGCTAGAGTTACCTTCTGAGCTAAGCCAAATTCACAATGTATTCCACATCTCTATGTTAAGACGATACCGTTAGGATCCATCCCATGTGGTATCTGTGGAAGAAATCGAAGTAAGACCCGATTTATCCTTTGAAGAGGAACCGGTGGAAATTTTGGATTGTGATGTCAAAGTATTGCGGAGGAACACGGTTTCTTTGGTTAAGGTTCTATGGTGGAATCGCGGTTCTGAGGAGGCTACATGGGAACCGGAGGAAGCGATGCGGCAGCAATACCCGCATCTATTCTGATCAGGTAATTTCGAGGCCAAAATTTTTTTAAGGGGGTAGAACTGTAACATCCTGAATTAATGGGCCTTTGCGTTTAATGTGTGGTTATGTTTAATGTGAATGTTAGGGTCCAGAATGGGCTCAGGGTTGGGCCGAGGCCTTAATCGAATTTTCTGTTTGGACACGCTAGTGGAAAGCCACTTAGGATAGGGCTTAAAAGGTGTTATCTGTATTTTAAAATACAAAATGGGCTTGTAGCCCAGTGGGTAGTGGCACTACATAAGGTAGCTATAAGGTGGCGTCAACTGAGCAGGCCCAAGTTTGAGTCGCATTAAGCCCAATTTTTTTAATTAAATTTAGTTAATTTTTGGCATTTAAGAGGGTAGAGTGGGACGACAATGAGGCTTGGATATAGGAGGATTTATTTGAGTAGATAATACAGATAATATGGCAGATAAATGGAGGAAGAGGTAGTGTTATCTATGCTTCTTTTGGAGGTGTGATCAGATAAAGATAATGGAGGAAATTTAGGATTTATCTGCTGGTCATAGTGGTGGCCAAAATTCCAACACTGAGGGGGAGGAGGAATCAGTTCTGATATGTTCAAGGGGTGCCGAAATTTCCCTTGATTAATAGCTTAGTTTTAGTTTTAAAAAGGGGCATTTTCAGTTTTTAGGTAGTATGTGTCGAAATTTGGGTTAAGTAGGGGATATCTCTTCAATTCTGGCATTTGGATCCTATTCTTTTTTTTCTTTTCTTCCCCCTCATCTCCACTTTTATGCAAAAGCTGAAATTCTATTGTTCTTTTCTCTGCTACCCTATACAAGCCGAAACCTCACAGTTCCTCTCTACATCTTTTCTTTTGATCTCTTCTAAAGCCGAATCTCTTCACTTCAACTCTCTTCTCCACTCTTTCCTACCAGCTGAATACCTTGTCCACTCTTTTCTCCTTACCGATTTCTTTCTTCTATCGTGCTAAGTGCTGGAATCTCTAAGGGTTAGTCAAATCTGTTGGTGTTAAGGTAAGTGCCAAATTCTCTCTTCACTTTTTCTCTTCCGGTTTTTTTTGTTGAGGCCAAAGCTGAAAGGCTAGTTGGCGTGATAAGATTATCCTTGGAGTAATGTTTTTATTGTTCTTGTGTTCTTATTTTGGGGCGACACATCGGGAATCAAAGTAGATCGTCTAGATCTAAAAGTTGAAAACCGCTAGTCTCTAAACTCCATCTCTTTCGGGATTTCTAGGTAAGGGACCTCTGCACTATGAATGGACATTCGTGTTTGTATTCGATTCAATGTTTTAATCCGGTTTGTTGACTAAGATCTGTTCCATGGATACAAACGGTAATCAAACGAAAAAGGGAATTAGACCCGTAAGTCTAACCCCTAGATTTAAGAAGCGAGCGATATCAACAGTACGGGATTGGCCACCGGGTTGTGGACTGGCTTCAGAACAAAACCTTAGACAGTTAGAAGTCGTATCGGCTTCTGATAGTGTCGACATAGAAAGTCTCGTCTTGTCTGTAATCTGGTGTGTAGATCTCTATCACACTAGTTAATCTGTACTATATATGTTATGGGCAAAAAGCTGAAAAAAAGGCTGTATGGACAGTCATATACCCAAAAAGGGTAGGCAAGGGATGCTAGGTATGTAATCATAGAAACTTCTCTATGTGTATCGAAGTTTGTGATAGTCTGTGATCTTTTAGATAGTATATTGTTTTGATTCTGCATGGATGTATGCATGGGATGGGGTTAATATGATGAAGGGGAAGAGCATGTTAATAGGTCACTTGGTGATCGGTGGTTAAACCACGAATTGTAAAGTTAGGTCACAATAGTGATTGGTGGCTAAGCCACGTTAAATTTATTCCTGATTGTTAGGAATAGGCAGCATGGCTGTCGATATGGTGTGTAGCGATTGGTGGGTTGATTGTAGAAATCCCCGAGGTGTGATGGCTGGTATGGGCTGGTGTGTAGAGGATGGACTTTTAGGTTGGGTTGGGCCATGTAGCATGTAAATATTTTGTTGCCATTGTGTATGGGCCAAGGCCCATAATGTGTTTGTGGGCCTCAAGCCTTTTATGTCTTTTCGGGTTTTGCACACTGAGTCTTGGTGACTCACCCCTTTTATTTCCCTGACTTTTCAGATGAGCAGTAGATCATGGACATGGGAGCCGAGGCAGACTCGAGGGGCCATCAAGTCTTTTATTTTCATAAACTATTTTTGGTTTTCCTTTAAGTTTTAATTTTGGGATTATCTATGTAATAAGGCCTCCATAGCTTAGGTTATCAATTTATATTTGTTAATGTTTACATTCTATAAATTTATGTTCAAGGACTTAATTATAAGAAGGAAAAAATGGGATTTTCAAACAAGTTCTACAAAAAAAAAAAAAAAGAACTACAAAGGTTTTCTACAAATATCACTTATTTAACGAATACCTACATAAACGAACTGAGATTTTCAAAACCCTCCAAAGCAAAGTTTTCAACATTTAACCCGTAGCATACCATATCTAGTTGTGGCTTTTTGGGCATGGTTTGGGGTGTTACACATAGCCCACCAAATGACATTATAAACGATGGTATCACATACAGCCCATCGTACATGAATAATATGATGGTATTGCACATAGTCCACCAAAAAGAATAATTAAGGTGGTATCGCATACAGCCTACCATTAATTACTACGGGTAATATTCAACACTTACATATCTAATTCAACTTTCATATAGAGATTATTCTTTATCTACCAATTCAATTTAGTTGAATCATATATATATATATATTATCAATCTTACAATGCACTAATAAGTAACAACATGTATATTTAAAATGCATCGTTTACACATAAACTTACCTCGGTGCAAAACGTGTTAGTTTACAGTTTAATCCGAAACCTTGCCTTTTCCCCGGTCAAGATTAATTCCGCACTCTTCTTGATCTAAAACATCAAAATTTCACTCATTCAATCATTTTATAATTACATTACATCATAATCTCTACTTAGGCAAAAATGACCATTTTGCCCTTGTATTATGGTAAAAATTATGATTTTGCCCCTAGGCTCGTAAATCATTTTTCATCACATTTTCTCATTAAACAAGCCTAGTTGAACATTTATTACTCTTACAACTACTCATAATTTCAACTATTTCATGCATTTATTACACATTTTCAATCTTTGCATTCAAGTCCTATTTAGGTGTTTTCATGCTAACACCTTTCACAAGAGTTGTTTCTCATCTCACTAACATCTATTTTCTTCCATAAAAACTCAGCAAACATCATGAAAACTCTCATGGAAAATCCCTAGACTTTCAAACATATTGCAATTTAGTCCCCTCATTAGCTAGCTTAAGCTTTGGGGACTCCAAAAGTACAAAAATCATCAAAAATAATCATCAAAAGGGCTTACTTGTAAGGATGAGATGTAGCTGAAAATTTCAAGCTTCCAAACTCTTAAACTTGCTGATATTTTCAGTGGGAGAAGAAAAGAAAATGAAAAGATAATTTCACTTTAAGGACCTCCATTTTATATTCTATAACTATTAGACACCTCTAGCTTATAATTTGAAACTTTTATACTTTATGCGATTTAGTCCTTTTTCGCAATTAAGCCTACAATTGCTAAAATTAAAGCACCAAAATTCTCATGCATCATTATAAACATGTTATAACACATAAAATATTATCAAAATAATTTTTGTCAACCTCGGATTAGTGGTCTCAAGACCACTGTTCCGACTAGCCCCAAAATCGGGCTATTATATAGCTTTTCCTTGCCTTTCACCTTATTTAAGGTTCTAATGGTTCTGGCGCTTCACACATAATAACCACACAATTTACATAATCAATATTAAGCCACAAGCTCACTTAAACCAACCAAAAACACAAGTCTAAGCTATATTCCTCATGAACTGAAATTTCAACTAACAAACTTGAAACTCAAATATCTTCCTCTATACTAACTCTTTTCGCCTAAAACTAATTCCGTTCATCGAATTATTCACCTACAACTAAATCTCAACCTTTAAACTATACAAAACTACTCAATTCTTGATATCAAAATTTTCGACATTTTTATGGCTATTTTCATGAAAATTCATTAAATCATTAATGAAACTTTAAAGTAAGTTTAGAAACCTTCAAATACATCAAAACTAATTGAAAAATACTTTGAAACATTGTTTCTATACAAAATCCCAAATTTTAGCATTAACAACCCAACTATCGACTTTTATTCAAAACATATGATTTAATGGTTAAAAACTCAATTTAAAAGACCAGATAACATTAAAAGTAATAAGGAAACGATTCATTATCTTAGTTGACAAAAATCCAAGCGTTTGATATCCCAAAAAGTTCAACAATGGAGAAATCTATAGTTTTTTGGGTGTTCTTCTTGAAGATTTATGGAGGTTTAATACTTGGGGAATGATGGAAATCCAAAGGAATAAAGTCTAACAAATAAAATTGAAAGGGAAAATTTGGGGGCAAAAACAAAACAAAAGGGGAGGGTTTTACGTGAAATAGCTATAGGTGGGGGATGTATTAGGGTGATTTTTTAAAATTTTAGTTAAGTTACTTTATAAAAACCCAAAGTTTGACCTTTTTACAAATCAGTTCTATTTTCAAAATTAACAATATTTAAAACTCATTTTTAAAAATTGATTTAGTTTTCTAAAAACCATATTAAAAAACTTGACCGATCTACTATGTTGCAAAATTCCGAACACTCCAAGGCTAAAATCCTAAAAATACTCCTCGGCCCTAATTTGGGGTGTTACAATTCTCTCCCTTTAAAAAGAATTTCGTCCTCAAAATTCCCTCTTAAGACTTTACATGCTTAATCATAGAATTTCCTACTTCTATTTCTAAACTGACCATCACACTTTCGTTGCGCACTTTGATTCCTATTCTCTCTAACTTTCTACTACTTTTTTTAATGATCCTATTCACTATCACGAACTTACTCTACAATAACGTTGCTAACAATTTCCTCTACTCACTATGACACTCTCGTCGAAAGAAATCGTAACCATTTTTCCTAATTCACTAGTCCCTATTGGGATTATCTACTTATTAGCTAATTCACTTAAAATTTATGAAGGCATAGAACCTAAATCTATCAATGAGAATAAAAGAAGTGATCACAAGACAAAAATACCCAGAATCTCGACATTCGAGTCTTGATCCTATGACTCTATAATAGCATAAAACTGAGCTGGACCTTCAGATTCAACCTGTGAAGCAACAATATGAGTAACAACTCGCTGCCTAACCAGTCTCCCGTTGCCTCTACCACTACCGTGGTCTCTAGCAGGCTCAGAAGTAGGTGCCGAACTCTAAGTCTGTGAAAGCTCAAATCTGTTTGGACAACCCCTCAGAAAATGTCCATTTGAACCACACTTAAAACAATCACCTATCAACTTACGAAACTCACCCGATTGCCTATGCTTACAATGTACACAAAGTGCCATCCAAAACCACCCGACGAACCACCAATACTAGCTACAACACTATCTTGCTGCCCAGACTGACTTGGTCATAACTCATGTTGTGCACTCCTATTAGAACCCTGAATATCACGTCTTCTCTTAAATGGTCATCAAGATGCACCATTAGAAGTCCTCTGACCCGATTTAGTTACTACAGAACAAGGCAGCTCAGCCAAAGTCTCTTTAATTGCTTTGACTTTCTTAATTAACTCATCAAACATCTCCACGTTCTGAGCTACCAAGTAAATTCAAATCTCATGATTAAGCCCAAATCAAAACCTCTTACAATGGGTCCTCTTAGAAAATATCATCTCAGAAGCATACTGGCTAAGTTGTACAAACTCAACCTCATAATTAGCCACTAAAAATCTCCTGAACCAAATCAAAAAACTCACGCTTATGAGCCTCCATATATTGCTCGCCCATAAACTTCCTTTTAAAGACCTCAAGAAAGAAATTCCAAGTCAATCTATTAGACACAGTACCTCTCCTAATCGTATTCCACCAAAAATGAGCCTCGCCGTCGAGTAAGGACACAACACAACCCAACTTCTCCACGTCAGAACAGGATATCTACTCGAGGATCCTTTCAACAACTTCCAACTAGTACTTAGCTACGATATGATGAGTACCTTTCAATCTATAAAATTCCTTACCACCCAATGTCCAAAGACGTTCAAGTGGCAACCATCGGTGAACAAGTGTAGGATTGGAAGGTGCAAGATCAGGGTTAGCATCAGCAATTCGCTGAAACGCTCTCATCATAGCTTCCATTAGAAGGCCTACACCCTCATCAGGCATATTCACTCTACACGGTGGCACAAGAGGTGTAGAGGATGTACCATCCTCTTGAGCACTAGCTCTCACATTAAGACGTCTAGGAGGCATATATAATAATCTAAAATACGCAAACAAACAAATAAACAAAAGTGTGAGTGGTAAGGAGATGATCCAAGTCTCATTCCTACAAGCAAACTTTAGGATTAAGGAAATGTGTTCCCGTTCCTACCCCATATGCAACTCAAGTAATTCAATCAAAACATTTCAAGCAATTCTCATTCAATTGAAATAGAGTTATTTTAAACAATTCAAGTATCTAGAAAAATTTAAACACATGGGTTTCAAAACACCAAACACACAATAATCACCTAGGTGTTAAATAACCTAGGCTCTGATATCACCAAATGTAACACTTTATACTCGACTCGATCGTTGAGCCCGAATATTAGGATGTCATACCACTATCACACGTCAAACTCATAGTAAATTGTCACATTATTAAGAAATCATTCTCTTTATTAGTGATCTTATGAATTTTCATTCAAACATATAACAATCATCATTAGAGCATGCCAAACATACTTTAAATAATCTTGTAATAATAATCAAACATGCATTAGGACCACTTAGAAAAATCTCAAAACTGACCACGTAGGTATTGATACTGAAGGTGAGGTATTGATGATTCGCTCAATGGGTATCGATACCGTTTGGAAAATCTATTCTAAAATTGCTTACTATTTCTCGCTTAAAAACCCAAACCTCAAAAATTATTGGTACCTCTGCCAAAGTATCGATATTTCTACCCCGAGTATCAATAATCGTGATAGGGTATTGATACCAAATTACGTTACTGCCTCCCTACATATTTCAAAATCACAGATATCTTTTTACAACATGAATACATATACCTCTACTTTAAACCAAAAAAATACAACATACTTGAGCATATAAATCATTCCAACATGTATTAATCCATAATGCTAACATATCGTCATCAAATAAACATAAAAAAAATCGTAATACTAGTCTCAAACATCAGAAGTAAGTCTGAGCTATAATCAACATAATACGAAACATATCTCACAAACTTAGGAGCATATATTCTATGGAAGGATCCAAAACTTCATTGCAAATATCAGTACAAGTATACCACATTACCTTATTCCCAAAACGTAACCAATTAAAAGTAACACTTAAAAAATAACGGAAAATGACTTGCTTGGATCACCCATTGGAACCACACAGCTCACACTGGGACTTAACTATTGTGTAAGGGTTTTAAGAAAGGAGTGAGTGAGCTTAACAAGCTTAGTGAATGCTCAGAACAAACACAATGTACACACAATATCAAAGATTAAACAAGAGCCTACTACAACACGTTTACAACCATATTCTAATCAAGTCAGAATATCATATTCATATTTCATTAAATCATAAAACTAACATATACTCCTATATGCAATTACATTTAACTCACTTATATATAATTCATTTAACAATAATTCATCAATATTAAACAATGAATTCATGCTTTAATAACCCACAAGTCTAGCTGATATATTCACATGCATTCACAAGTTCAATGGAAATGATCCAAACCACAATTATATACACAATATACTACAAGAACATACTAACATTTTCATGAAACTTAAATCGACTCATTTAGCATATTATTTGCATGTTGTTGCATCCATCTCACATCGTATTATTACAACATATAATATCACATTTAAATGGTAATTTGGCACTTGAGTTATGAAACGTAAAAATGGGAACTATCACCATTCATCGGATACACTGATCTCCAACACACCATAGACTCATAGAGTCAAACATGTCCCAAAAGTGAAGCGTAAAGCTAGCACTCTCTAACACACCAAACATGTCCCATTGAATGGAGCTTAGCTCACATTCCCTTATCCTTCCAATGTGTCCTAGGGCATCAACGCCTAAATTATATATACATATAGGTGAGTACTCACAATCTTATGGCATGCCAACTATATCCAATGGTCTCAAGAATCACAAGGCCAAAATATCCACAATTACATAATTTTAATTATTGATTTAATGCACATAATCTCTATTCATATTCATCAATTCGCATCACAAACTTGTACACAATGCATGCTTATTGAATTCACACTGAATTGCACTTAAAGTGCCACGATAATACTCATTAAGCCATCACATATCCATCCATATACGAGTGCATTAAAATCAGTGTATCACATACATAACCTATTACATTAGCATGACATTCCATAATTCAACACATACGTACTTACCAATTTTTGCACATTTTCACTGCACATTTATATTACTAACACAAAATCATCACTACTACTTGGCATATTTAATAT
The DNA here is from genome assembly GCA_025506655.1 of Gossypium rotundifolium. Taxonomy (NCBI): domain Eukaryota; kingdom Viridiplantae; phylum Streptophyta; class Magnoliopsida; order Malvales; family Malvaceae; genus Gossypium; species Gossypium rotundifolium. Next base: position 41,436,706 of record CP106725.1, on the reverse strand, counting down.
GCCCACAACACAATACAATTCACAATAGTCATCACACATGTCTCATATCACAATATTGCATTATAATAATCAATCCATAAATATTCTCATAATCACATAATTTACCAAAAATAAAACAAGGGAAATAGAAAATTTACAGCCAAAACTTAGGATAGGGGTTTATGCTATTCCTAAACTCCAAATTAACACTATGAATTGTATCTACTAGTAGCGATTCCAAACACTCATCGATTATGATGTTGTCGAAAAGCCAAAAGCTTAAACTAGCTTTTCCTTGCCTTTTGCCTTGCTCGAAGAAGGTTCCAATGGTTTCGGCGCTTCACACATAATAACCACACAATTTACACAATCAATATTCAGCCAAAGACTCACTTAAACCAACCAAAAATGCAAGTCTAAGCTATATTCCTCATGAAACTGTAATTTCAACTAACAAACTTGAAACTCAAATATCTTCCTCTATACTTACTCTTTTCACCTAAAATTGATTCCGTTCATCTAATTATTCACATATGACTAATTTTAAACCTTTAAGCTACACAAAACTACTCAATTCATGGTATAGAAATTTTCAATATGTTTATGGCTATTTTCACAAAAATTCATTAAATCCTTAGAAATTCTTAACGAAACTTTAAAGTAAGTTTAAGAACCTTCTAATTACATAAAAAATAATTGAAAAACACTTTGAAACATTATTTTTATGCAAAATCCTGAATTTCACTATTAATGACCCAAGTTTTGGCTTTTATTCAAAACATACGATTTAATAGTTAAAAACTCAGTTTAAAATACCAGATACCATTAAAAACTAATAAGAAAATGATTCATTACCTTAGTTGACAAAAATCTAAGTGTTTGATCGACAACCCAAAAATCCCAAAAAGTTCAACAATGGAGAAATCTATGATGTTTTGGGTGTTCTTCTTAAAGATCTATGGAGGCTTAACACTTGGGGAATGATGGAAATAAAAAGGAATAAAGTTTAACAAATAAAATTCAAGGGGAAAATTTAGGGAGAACTTGGGACGGTAAACACAAAACAAATGGGGAGGGTTTTGCTTGAAATAGCTTTAGGTGGGGGAAGTATTTGGGTGATTTTTTTAAAAATTTGGTTAAATTGCCTTATAAAAACCCATAGTTTTGACCCTTTTACAAATTAGTCCTATTTTCAAAATTAAAGGTATTTAAAACTCATTTTCAGAAATTGATTTAATTTTTTAAAAACCATATTCAATAACATGACTGATGTACCATGTCGTAAAATTCCAAACACTCTAAGGCTAAAATCCCTAAAATACCCCTAAAACTTTTAGGCCCTATTTTGGGTGTTACAATTTTATCGCATTATATGATATTGGCGATTTTATCGCATTATATGCTATATGGTAGATTTTCTGCTTTTATGTTATATGGTGGTTTCTACCACATCAAGCTTTGCTCGCATATATTGGAGTTCAGCAAATAGGTTCTGGAGAACTCGTGGTGTGTAGCGGATGATTTGAGTAGGAATTCATATGTGCATTATGCCATAACCATGTTACATAAGAATGTTTTTATGGATATTGATTGTGTTATTTAGTTCTATGAGAAAATGCTTGAATATATGTAATATGCTTGATTGTTTAGACTCACACTGAACTTGTTAAGCTCACCCCATTACTTCAACTTCTCAGGTAATGAATGAACTTAGGATCAGAATTGGCATGCGGATGTACGACAAGCATCACACTCGAAACACCATTATGATTTTATTTATTTAGTTTTATTTCTTATTATTATTCAGTTTTTGGACTGTAAAATTATTTAAAACTGTGGTCTATGACTGTTTTCATTTTTGGGATTTTCATGTATGCATAATTTTCATTCTTAGGATGGATTTTCAGATTTATATATAAATAGAAATTGAATTATGCATGTTATTTGACTAAGTTAATAATTGGGAAAACATGGTATATTTTCTGCTGTAACCAGGATAAACAAAATAATTTTCAAAGGCAGTGATGTGTATTTGGTTTTTCAAAATTCCACACCTAATTCGCTATCTTGACTTAATAATGATTGGAATAATTAAATGAACATTTTCCATAATTAATTAAGGCAACCGTAATTTTATAAAAAGAAAGTGTTTTTGAGGTTTCAACTATCGATGGATTAGGTTCATTGCTTTGGTGACCAATCTAACTTTTACGATTCGACCATAATGTCTAGGCCGAGTTTGGGAGGTTACATTTAGTGGTATCAGAGCCTAGGTTCAAAACCTCAAACAGGATTTTTAAATCTTTTCAAAATGAGTTTGCATGCATGCATACATGAAAAGGGTATTTTTGGGAAAAAATAATCCATGGTATTTTAAAAAGTACTTTTTACAAGGAACGACAGAGTCCAAAGGTCTGATACCAAGTCCATAGAAACAATAATGAAACATTACTAAAACTATAAAGATTATTACATAAAATGGTAATTATAGATAAAAATTACGTTAAAATATTAAACAAAGTACTAAAGATACTCTTACTTTTAAATTGTAGATTCATAAGACACTAGAATGAATACTCATGAAATGATCACTCGTGGTAGGTGGGGTTGTAGGGGGCGACCTCTGAGGGCTCCGGTTGAGTCAGCTGTGTCTCTAAAGCTAGAACAAAATAATAAACAGAATGAAGTTAATAGTGAACCCACTACTAAGGATAGGAATATGAAAATAGGGATAATGATGACTATGATGAAAATGGTCATGTTACATGTGCTTTGTTAAGGGCTTTGAATCGGGTTGTTGGGGTTCTGGTGGGTGGTGTTAGTTGTGGGACGATTGTTGAGAAGCTTCGCTCTAGTGGGGCATAATTGTTTAGGGGTATTGTTGGAACTACCCCTGCATTGGCTGAGAATTGGATGGAAACCACTGAACGAATTTTGGATGAAAGGTGCAATGTCTTTGTTAAGGGATGAGGCATATTGATGGTGACAATGAGTGGTTAAGGGTATGCTGCCAGAGCATATTTATTGGGCTTATTTTTAGTAGGCCTTTCAGGGTAAGTTTGTGGGCCCTCGCTATGTGGAGGCCCAACGATTAGAATTTATTGAGCTTAAACAGGGCGCTAGGACTATTTCTGATTACGAGGCATAATTTTTGAGATTGAGCCGATATGCTCCTATTATGGTGGTGTTTAAGTGGGAGAAGAGTTTCCATTTTCACGAGGGTCTGAGGTATGACCTTAAGGTTCAGGTAGCTCCGCATCAAGAGTGCTTGTTTGAGGCTTTTGTTGAGAAGACTAAAATTATTAAGGAGATTAAATGCGTGGAGCATGAGAAAAAGGGGAAATATAGGGATCAGTCCAGAGAGAGATGGGCCCTACTGGCCAAAATTCGCGACCTGTTAAGCGGGCCAAAGATATTAAACCACCATAGAATAGGGAAGCAGTGGACCCTAAAGAAGGGTAAATTATGGTTTGTCAGCATTTTCAGAAGAGCCATCCAGGTAAATGTTGGAGATCAATGGGTGCTTGTTTGGTTTGTGGCTCGATGGAGTATAGTATTAAGGATTGCCCTGTCAAAATAATCAGGTACAAGCTTCGATTCAAAATAAGGGCCAAGTTAGGGGGTCAAAATTAGATGGATAATCAGGGAGCTCAGAGGGGCCGTAATCAAAAATGAAATGGGAATGGTAATTAGGGTTAGAGAGCGCCAATTCAGGGTGTGAATCGGGCCGAGGCTAGGCAACCTGTCTTGGTTTATGCAGCTAGACATTGAGAGGACAAAGATGTAACTAACGTTATTACAAGTACCTTTACTATTTATCGGTACCTTATTTTGCCTTAATTGATGTAGGATATACCCATTCTTATGTTACTTGTGATGTGGCTATAAAACTGAAGATTAGGGCAGAGGAAGCTGAAAAAATTGTTACTATAATCAGTCCTTTAGGATCCTCTATACTTGTGAATAAATTTTATTAAAGATGTCCTTTAGAGGTTCATGGAGAGGTATTTCTCGTCGACTTGATGAAACTTCCTTTTAATAAATTCGATCTAAATTTAGGGATGGACTGGTTGGTTGAGCATCAAGTTCGTTTGGATTATGCTCTGAAGAGGGTAACTTTAGTGACGAATACTGGGAAAAAAATAGCTATGTTTGGGGAACATCGAAATTATTTTTCCTATGTGATTTCTACTATGGTAGAGGAAAAGATTGTGTAAAAGGGGTGCGAAGCATTTCTGTTCATGTTTGAGATGCAAGTATTATTGATCCTTCAATTGATAACATTGATACAATAAGGGAATTTCCTAATGTGTTTCTTGAGGAACTGCCAAGGTTATCCTCAGAGCGGGAAGTAGAATTCGATATTGAATTGTTGCCAGGAGCGACACCGATGTCCATCGCTCCCTATCGCTGGCACTTAAAGAACTTATAGAGTTGAAGGTACAATTGTAAGAACTGTTGGATAGAGGTTTTATTAGAGGCGCACTAGTTTTATTTGTGAAGAAGAAAGATGGTATATTGCAATTATGTGTTGACTACCGACATCTGAACAAGCTAACTTTCAAGAATACATACCCTCTACCAAGGATTGACAACCTATTCGATCAGTTCAGCGGTGCAACTGTCTTTTCCAAAATTGACTTGAGATTTGGGTATTATCGGCTCAAAGTAAAATAATTTGATATTCCCAAAACTACTTTTAGGACTCGTTATAGATATTATGAGTTTTTTGTTATGCCTTTTGGGTTAACTAATGTGCCAGCGGCTTTCATGGATCTTATGAATCGTGTCTTTTAGCCCTTCCTTGATCAATTCATTGTTGTATTCATCGACGACATCCTGGTATATTCCAAGATAGAAACTGAACATGATGGACACTAATGGTCCTATAGATACTCTGTGGAAAACAACTCTTTGCTAAACTCAGTAAGTGTGAATTCCAGTTGAAGGAATTTATGTTTTTGGGTCACTTAGTATCAGTTGAAGGTATTCACGTAGATCTCAAAAAGGTTGAAGCCATCTTAGATTGGAAGCAATCGAAGAATGTCTCAGAGTTTTAGAGTTTTCTTGGTCTTGTTGGGTATTATTGAAGGTTAGTTGAGGGTTTTTCCTTAATAGTGGCCCTATTAACTAAGTTATTGAGAATGAACACTCTATTTATATGGGGCAAAGAGTAGTATGCTAGTTTTGAAAAGTTGAAATCTGTGTTGAAAGAAGCTCCCGTCCTAATTCAACTGGAATATGGTATTAAGTATGTTGTGTATAGTGATGCCTCGCATGTTGGGCTTGATTGTCCTAATGCAGGTTGGTAAAGTTGTAACTTGTGCCTCGAGACATTTTAGGCCACATGAAGGTAATTAGCCCACTCATGACTTGGAATTGGCAGCTGTTATCTTTGCTCTTAAAATTTGGAGACGTTACTTGTATGGTGAGAACTGTATTATTTAAGTCTAAAATATCTTCTTACTCAAAAGGAACTTAATTTGAGGTAATGTAGATGGATTGAATTATTGAAGGACTATGATTATACGATCGAATAGCACTCTAGAAAGGCTAATGTAGTGGCTGATGCTCTAAGTAGAAAGGCAATGTCTGATTTAAGGGCTATGTTTGCTCGCTTGAGTTTGTATGATGATGGGGGTATCTTAGTTGAATTGTAAGTAAAGCCTGTTTAATTTTAGGAAATTAAAGATAAGTAGAGTTTGAATGAAAATCTAACACCTCAGTTTAAACAAGTTGAAGATGGGTCGACTAAGGATTTTGGGATTTATTCTAATGGAATTTTGTGCTTTAGAGGGAGATATTGTATGCCTAACGATCAAAATTTGAGATATTCTATACTTTAGGAAGAATGGTCAAATTTTGAGATATTCTATACTTCAGGAAGCATATAGCAACCCTTATGCTATGCATCCTGGTACTACTAAAATGTATCGTGACTTGAGGGAAGCATATTGGTAGCCAAGTCTTAAACGTGAGGTAACTGAATTTGTATCAAAGTGTTTGACTTGCCAGCAAGTTAAGGCTAAGCATCAGTTTCTATTTGGGCTGCTCCAACCAATTTTAGTTCCACAGTGGACGTGGGAGAGAGTGACAATGGATTTTGTTAGTGGGTTGCCATTGATACCTACTAAGAAAGATTTGGTTTGGGTCATAGTGGATAGATTGATGAAGTCCATCCATTTTGTTCACCTTCGCACTGATTATTCTCTTCAAAAGTTGGCTAAGCTCTATATCTCTGAGATAGTGAGATTGTATGGTGTACTAGTTTCAATTATTTTAGATTGGAATCCTCGATTTACATCTTGTTCCTTGAAGAAATTGCTCGAGGCCTTGGGTACTCGATTGGATTTTAGTACAACTTTTCATAATTCGATGGTCAATCGGAGAGGGTTATTCAAATTCTAGAACATATGTTGAGGAGTTGTTTAATCGACTTTCAAGGTAGTTAGGAAGAACATCTACTGATGGCGGAGTTTGCCTACAATAATAGGTATTAGTCAAGTATCCAAATGGCACCTTACGAAGCTCTTTATGGTCGTAAGTGTTGCTCTCCTTTATGTTGGACTGAAGTGGGTGAAAGATAGTTGATTGGTCCAAAATTAGTCACGAAGACCGAGGATAAAATTTAGTTGATTCAAGATAGATTGAAGGCATTATTTGATAGAAAGAAGTCCTATGCTGATTTAAAGTGCAAGGACATCGAATTCAATGTTGGGGATTTGGTTTTCCTTAAAGTCTCCCTTCGGTCAAAAGGGCAAGTTAAGCTCTAGGTTCATTGGTCCTTATCGAGTGCTTAAAAGAGTTGGTATTGTGGCTTGCCAACTATAATTATCTTCTAAATTGGATCATATTCACGATGTGTTTCACGTCTCAATATTGAGACGGTATCAATCAGATCCCTTGCATGTTGTCCTAGTTAAGGAGATCGAGGTTAGACCTAATTTAACACTTGAGGAGGAACCAGATCAGATATTAGATCGTGAAATCAAAGTGTTAAGGTGAAACCAAATTCCATTAGTTAAAGTTCTTTGGAGAAATCATGGATTTGAGGAGGCTACTTGGGAGTTGGAGGATTCGATTTGGCTTTAGTATCCTTATCTTTTTGAAACAAGTAATTTTGAGGATGAAATTTCTTTAAGGGGGTAGAGCTGCAACATCTCAGAATTTACCTTAATGAGAATGTAGAATTGTATAAAAATAAGGAGATAGCTAATTGGTTAGTTGTTAAATGTGAAAGCATGTAATTTAATTTGAGGTTCTAAGTTTAAATCCCTTCCCTTGCAAAATAATTAATTTTTTTACAAAATCCCTTGTTTTTAGTGTGTGTGTCGTCCATGAACATTTATTCTATTTTCCCTCATCCTAGTCGTTCCTCCCCTCTCCTCTCTTCCTTGATCTTCAATTTTTCTTTCTTCCTCCATTGTTGTCGTCAACCATAACACCTAGTTTTATCATCTTTTTCTTTTCTTTTTTTGCCACAAGATTTTGCATCACCTCTTCCATCATATTTCTGCCATTTTTTTTTCTAATTAAATCAACCTCAAATCTGAAACCTTGAGTCTCCAAGATCGATTCCAAACGTTGCCAAGAAGTGCCATTGCCGCCCATAACGTCTAGCTTGTGCAAGATCGCTTTCTCTCTCAATTTCTTGTTAAATCTTGTTAATTAAAAACCCAAAATTTCAGATCTTGAATTTGGAGGATTTTTAAGGATTTAATGGATATTTTTCCAGCTTTTTAATCAATTCCTAAAGTGGTTTTAAATCAACCCCAAATTTGGCCACCGCAGATGGTGGTGCACACGCCTTTGGGGAAGAAAGGGGGTTGTTTTTCTTTAATTATTTCCCATCTTTTTCCAGCATCATTTTGGGTTCCTGAACCCCTCCTAATCATCCTTGAAATACATTTTAATTAGGAAAAAATCGTTCTTAACCAATCAGCAAATTGGATTTGACAATTTGGGAAGCATAAGTGTGGGTAATCATAAACTAGCTTGTTGTTTCGACGTAGATCTTGGGAAAATGTTATGGATTGATTAAATGAAGAATTTTAATTAAGATTTGTAACACCCCATACCCAAGTCCGATGCTAAGACTGGATGCGAGACATTACCATGCTTGAACTCACTTAATCAAGTACTTACTGGCTATAAAATTTCGTTTCGACTTAAAACCTTTATTTCTTGGTCTAGACATACATATCATGGTCATACGAGGCCTTAAACACTTGTTTGGACTTTCGAACTTATCAAAAATCCTCTCTCAAAATCAGAGGTTACACGCCCGTGGGGTTTGGGGCACGCCCGAGCACTTCTAAACATGCCCATGTTCCCATCCGTGGGGAGCTACTGACTTATCCGACACGGCCTTGACACGCCCGTGTCCTCCAACCGTGTGGAGCTACTGACTTATTTGCCACGGCTTGAGCACATGCCCATGCCCAAGTCATGGGTATTACACGGCTCATGCACATGGCCGTGGGATTCACCCGTGGCTTATTTTAACAAGTAATCATAAGGTGCAGGGTTCGCATGGCCCAGACACATGCCCGTGTGTCTAACCGTGTGGACACTTAGAGGCTATATACCAAGCCTTTCTCCATCCTACATTTCATACATTAATATACTCATTCAATAAAGTCTCAAATCAACGACTAAAACACATGAATTCATACATTTGATTCATGAAAATAAAGTGTTACTACCATACAATTACAACAACTTAGCCATCATCAACGGCTATACACAATTAAACTACAAACCCTTTTTGGCCAACATAGTTTAGCACATTAATAATAACTTAATCAACCTTAAATTCTAGTCCTATACATGCCATGACTCATAAGGACTGGATACCTCAAATCGAATGTCTGATCGATAGTGTGAAAACATCTCCAGCGGCCTCCAACCCGTATTAGTCAACATAATCTATAAGAGATGAGAAAAGAAAATGAGTAAGCACTAATGCTTAGTAAGTTCATCTGCATAATCTGGAGAATATTAATATTCATTAAATATAGATAACCACAAGATATTGTGCTGGGTCATTCCCATTAACTCATGGTTGCTTACTCAACCACTCTGAAGCTTACTCATTTTATCTCTTACTGCACCACGAGCTAATTGCTCGTTTACAAAAGAATCCATTCTCGCTTGATTATCATGTAATCATATATGACATCACATCAAGTCTTATTAATAAGCTACTCATCTTTCGGTGGTTTCGCACTTAGCCCACCATTATCATACATTCATAAATAGTCATCCACATGTAATACCTTAATTCAATTGTTCATCCGAGAACACCCTCACATTACTACTCTTACTTAACTTTTCCACTATTTTTATTCACATTCCCACAATATAACAAAAAATCTAATTCATGCAACAAGGTGCATTAATTTCCCATATCCCAATAGGGGTATATATAAATTGAAATCGTCTCAATTCAATTCTAGTACACACTTGTGCCTTTTGTAGCTCAACCGCATAATTTCTTTACTTCAACATATACTCAAGTTATAAAATAACTCTCTTGAGTCTCATACTCATGAAATCACATAGAAATCATACCCCAATAGGGTCTTACTTGAATTAACATATCGATGTCGTGTCCTTGACACGGTCTTATACGAATCCTTACATCGAGGCCATAATCCAATATGGTCTTATACGAGACTTTAACTATCATCTCAACATTCTTCATGCATTTCATCCAAGGGTATTTCATACATCCATAGAGTGAATATACATTCCATACAACATTAGAATACTTACATGAACTCATACATAATTTCTATAATTGCATGTGAACTTACCTCGTTGTCGAAATAGCCAAAAATGACTATTAGCCCACATTTCTCTTTTCATCCGTTCTAGGTCTGAAACTTGCTTTCCTTGATTTAGAACAATGAAATTTACTGATTTATTCACTTATAAATCATAATATATCGTAATCTACACTCTAGGCAAAAATGACTATTTTGCCTCTACATTTTGGTAAAATTATGATTTTGCCCCTGGCTTGTAAATAAATTTTCTTCTCAATTTCTTGTTAAAAAAGCCTAGCTGAACATTTAATCCTCTTACAACTATCTCCAATTGCAACCATTTCATACCTTAATGAACAAATTACAACCTTTGCATAATAACCCATTTTAGGTATTTTCCATGAAAATGCTTTCACAAAAGTTGTTTCTCTTCATCTTATGGCAAGTCCCTAGACTCTCAACCATATTGTAAAATAGTCCCCTCATTAGCTAGCTTAAGCTTTAAGGATAAAAAAAGTACAATTTTCTTCAAGAAAAATGATCAAAATCACTTACTAGGGAAGAGGATTGCTTGCTGAAATTTTAAGCTTCAAAACTCCCTTGTTGCTGCTCATTTTCGGTGGAGAATAAGAGAGAAAAAGATGATATCTTTTTTCTTTCTTTATTTTATTATAAACATCAATTTCAACCCACCAACTTTGACCAAAAATTAAAACTCTTGTCCCCTCTTGTCTACATGGCCGGCCATCATAACCAAGATGGTCTAATTTCCATTTAAAACCCTCCAATTAATATTTCATGGCTATTTGGTACCTTTAGCCTATAGAATGGAACTTTCACACTTTATGCGATTTAGTCCTTTTTCACGATTTAGCATGAAATTGCTAAAATTAAAACACCAAAACTTTCATGCACCCTTATAAACATGTTATAACACATAACATAACATGAAAATAATTTTCTATAACCTTGATTTAGTGACTCCGAGATCACTGTTCTGACTAGCCCTTAAATCGGGCTGTTACAATTCTCCCCCTTAGGGATTTTCGTCCCCGAAAATCTAATCAGGTGGAGTTGCTACCAATATTCTTAAAACGTTTCCCTTAACTCTTCAAAATCACAATTCAACTTATCCTCCAATTTCTTTTGCCAACAACTCTTAAGCTGCGATACATAAAGTCGAAGCATAACTTGAGACTTGAGTTATTCTTCTTCTGGGTATATACTAAATTCAGTGATCCACTAAATTTGAAACTCTGGACACGTCCAAATGATCGTTCAGATCTTTACTGACTGATTCATTACAATTTGAATGTCCTTTCCCATCCTTAGGAATTTTGTCAAACCAAATTTCAAATCTATAAAGTTTTACCTCACTTTCTCCTTAAAGCATCACCAGCTATAATAATCTTGACTTGAACACTTTGAAAACTCAGCTTTTTGTGGTCAACTACTTCTGACCATAACCTCATTCATATCATGAAAGGTACTCTGTTGTCAAACATTTATGCACATAACCACCTTTCCTTATTCTCACATTAGTAGATATGCTACTACTAAGTTTCATGCTAAAACTTTCGTATAAGTTTTGGATTCATCATTATTCCAGTTTCTATTTCGAAGAAATCTCAATAATAGAAAACTTATGCAACCTGTATTTTACCATCTTGAAATAAACTAACCCGGAGCTTATTCGAAAATACCATTTGCTATCGACTCGAACTCTTACATTACGAAAAGAAAAGCGGCTCTTGACATTAATCTCACTGAAATTATGATATCACTGACTAGCTAACTCACATTCAATTCTCATACAGATACGAAAGGGATCGTCTCGGGATCACCAATCTCGCAACTATCTTTCTCAATACAGACTGAACTTAATACTAGAACTTTCAATCGATAACTCATTCTATAGCTTTCAACTCAAACATCAAGGTTTAAACGTTTCGATAAGAATATTTCTGTAATATGCTCCCTATTCACGAGCACACAGAAATTATTCTCTTTACTGACTCATGCCTGAACATACACAGAACTTGATTCATATCTCAATACAATAATCTACTATTTTCTCCATACTGAGAATCTATCTTAAGCACACTCTCATCTGAGTTTCTTTTACTGTGCTAGTCTAAAACCTTTACTAGCATCGAATCTCATAACATTAATGATATCTCGATCTAATTCATCAACTCTATCTAGCTACTCAAAATCCCATCATACAAAATGAAGCTTATGATTTCATTTCTTATACTAAAATCATCACGATTTTCCTCCTCAAAGTACCCGTACAGGGTTACAAGGATATAAAGAAATGTCGATTGCAATTACTGAACCGGCAATCTTTGGTCTAGATTCGCAATCGGCTAATATTCTCACACAATCTCGATTCATGAGATAAACAACTACATCGCCTGTGAGAGGCAAAAGACATTAACACTTAGTACTTAAGGAGATCATTATGACCCATACAACTATGGTTATCATAATTGAACACTCTCATCGTTCAAACATGGTTTCTTTAACCATTCCATCCTCAAGCTCCATTCCTTTCATTAATAAACATCAATTTAAGAAGATCTTGATAAACATACATCTCAGGCTTTCTACTCACTTGAGTCAAATAGCTTAGGCTAACTTTTTCTTTGCCCTTAACAATGCATAATCAATACAATCGCCAAATCATTTAGGCATACTCACTTACAACTGCCTCTATTAAGCACATACCATGCCACACTCTGTACTCATTTCTTGCGACTCATTCCCGAGTGCCTGTATTCATTCATTCACATGACCTTAGTACAATTCTCTCTCCTTTTTTTTTTACTTTTAAACTCATCTATCTATCCCAATGATCACTTAGGGATACTCAAAAATGCATAATCATCGTCATTCATATAGGTACCAAACCAATGCCACATCCCCAAGGTGGTCTTGTATGAAGTTACCTTTAAATGCCAATGCCATATCCCGAATAAAGTCTTATATAGACTTTCACATCAAGTATCAATGCCATATTCTGAATATGGTCTTACACGATTCTCATATTCATTAACGGTGCCATATTACAAATATGGTTTTTTACAAAATCATAGCTTGGTGCCGAGGCCATGCTTCGAACATGGTCTTATATGGGACCTTATCTAATTCATATTTCAATGATAGCCTTTTTATTCTAGTCCCCTAGGACTTCAGCCTTATGTTCAACAACAATTTCTCTACCTAGTAGAGTATCATGTATCAATGTGACACAAAGCATTTTCAAAATGCTAGCATAAATAGTGCATTAATCACATACTAACTTACTCAATTTGACTCTCATAACATCTCATCATAATTCAGCAGTGGTAAGGAGGGTGAGATCATAGAGCCCCTTAACTTGACTCTCGTGACTACACGTATGTGGTTTACTATTCATCATCAATAAAATATCATCATAGTCATACAACTCATCTCAAGTGAGTTTTCACATTTATCATGCTACAATTGTTTCTATCACAAATACATTAGAATAAAGTCTTCACTTACTCAAGTTCTACATTACTATCTACTTGAGTACTCAACGTTTAACTCTACTTTCTCTTACAATCAATTATCAATCAATGAATGCCTTACGGGTTTGAGTATGTCATTTACCTGATTGCCATAGTCCAACTATGGTCTTACTCATATCACGACAGCATAGTCCAACTATTTCTTTATATGTCATCATGATGCCATAGCCTCGCTACGGTCTTACGCAAAATCTCATACCAATACCAATGTCATACCCTTGGTATGGTCTTATATGGAACTCATGTCAATGCTGATGCCATATCCCAGATATGGTCTTACACCGGCTCTTTTCTTAATGCCGATACCATGTTCCAAATACGGTCTTATACTGGCACTCATAATACAGCCGATGCCATGTCCCAGACATGGTCTTACACTAGCACACATATCAACACCGATGCCATGTCCCAGACATGGTCTTACACTGGCTCTCTCATTGCCATGGTCCAACCATAGTCTTATTCATCTTTTCATCGTTGAACGACCATACTCATCTCCTGCATTCTACTTAATCAAACTTCTCAGTTTTAGCTCTCATACCATAATATGGGTGGTTTCTTGCTCTTACTGCTTCTCGCATACATCATGGTGCTTACTATTCTCATGTCTATCAAAAAGATCAGTATGCTTTACTATAATAAACATAATTTCAGCATCACAATTCATAACATGAATTATACTTGTTAGTCAGCCTTAACTAGCATGACATAATATCAACTTTACTACTACCTTTCTTGCTATCTCATTTTAACTTTACTCATTTGCCCGATGAATTTATGTGAATTACCGAGGATACTAAATCACTTGCCATGAACTTGATGCCAAAGCCATACTCTAGGCATGGACTTACATGAAAGGTCTCTTCTTGAATCAATGCCAAGCTTGCCTTGGTCTTACATGAAATATCTGTTCAATTGCCTTGGCCTTACATGATATATCTGTTCAATGCCAAGCTTGCCTTGGACTTACATGATATATCTGTTCAATGCCAAGCTTGCCTTGGACTTACACGAAAGATCTCTTCTTGAATCAATGCCAAGCTTGCCTTGGTCTTACATGAAATAACTGTTCAATGCCAAGCTTGCCTTGGTCTTACATGAAATATCTGTTCAATGCCAAGCTTGCCTTGGACTTACATGATATATCTATTCAATGCCAAGCTTACCTTGGACTTACATGAAAGATCTCTTCTTGATTGCCGATGCCATGCCTTGGCTTGGTCTTATACGGGCTTTCTTGTCTCATGTGATGGATCGAGTATCCTGGGCAATTTTTATTCAATCGGGACTTGCTCATAATTAATCTCAATGATTTTTTTATTCAGCAAAACATTAAACATTTCATGATGACAATGTACATTATACTAAGCAATTCAATGATAGAAATCATAAAGCTTAGAAATCATACAACTTACTGAATTTAACTCGAGTGGGATTCTCACTTTCTTAATAAAACAATTTCGTTAAGGCCGGGAGACATCACGCTATCATGATCCACATATGGCATGTATAGCTAGACTCTTACTCTCGCTAGGTTAGTCGTAGAACCGACTAAACCATAGCTCTGATACCACTAAATGTAGCACGCGGTACCCAAGTCCGATGCTAAGACTGGATGCGAGACATTACCATGCTTGAACTCACTTAATCAAGTACTTACTGGCTATAAAATTTTGTTTCGACTTAAAAGCTTTCTTTCTTGGTCTAGACATACGTATCATGGTCATACGAGGCCTTAAACACTTGTTCGGACTTTCAAACTTATCAAAAATCCTCTCTCAAAATCAGAGGTTACACGCCCGTGTACTCCTAAACACGCCCATGTTCCCATTCATGGGGAGCTACTGACTTATTTGACATGGCCTTGACACGCACGTGTCCTTCAACCGTATGAAGCTACTGACTTATTTGCCACGGCTTGAGCACACGCCCATACCTAAGCCGTGGGTCTTACATGGCTCATGCACACGGCCGTGGGATTCACCTGTGGCCTATTTTAACAAGTAATCATAAGGTGCAGGGTTCGCACGGCCCAGACACACGCCCATGTGTCTAACTGTGTGGACACTTAGAGGCTATATACCAAGCCCTTCTCCACCCTACATTTCATACATTAATATACTCATTCAATAAAGTCTCAAATCAACGACTAAAACACATGAATTCATACATTTGATTCATGAAAATAAAGTGTTACTACCATACAATTACAACAACTTAGCCATCATCAATGGCTATATACAATTAAATTACAAACCCTTTTTGACCAACATAGTTTGGCACATTAACAATAACTTAATCAACCTTAAATTCTAGTCCTATACATGCCATGACTCATAAGGACTGGATACCTCAAATCGAATGTCTGCTCGATAGTGTGAAAACATCTCTAGCGGCCTCCAACCTGTATTAGTCAACATAACCTATAAGAGATGAGAAAAGAAAAGGAGTAAGCACTAATGCTTAGTAAGTTCATCTGCATAATCTAGAAAATATTAATATTCATTAAATATAGATAACCACAAGATATTATGCTGGGTCATTCCCATTAACTCATGGTTGCTTACTCAACAACTTTAGAAGCTTACATATTTTATCTCTTACCGTACCACGAGCTAATTACTCGTTTACAAAAGAATCCATTCCTGCACTGATTATCATGTGATCATATAAGACATCACATCAATTCTTATTAATAAGCTACTCATCTTTCGGTGGTTTCACACTTAGCCCACCATTATCATACATTCATAAATAGTCATCCACATGTAATACTTTAATTCAATTGTTCATCCGAGAACACCCTCACATTACTACTCTTACTTAACTTTTCCACTATTTTTATTTGCATTCCCACAATATAACAAAAAATCTAATTCATGCAACAAGGTGCATTAATTTCCCATATCCCAATAGGGGTTCATCATATAAATATAAATTGAAATCATCTCAATTCAATTCTAGTACACACTTGTGCCTTTCATAGCTTAAACGCATACTTTCTTTACTTCAACATATACTCAAGTTATAAAATAACTCTCTTGAGTCTCATACTCATGAAATCACATAGAAATAATACCCCAATAGGGTCTTACTTGAATTAACATATCGATGCCGTGTCCTTGACACGGTCTTATACGAATCATTACATCGAGGCCATAATCCAATATGGTCTTATACGAGACTTTAACTATCATCTCAATATTCTTCATGCATTTCATCCAAGGGTATTTCATACATCCATAGAGTGAATATACATTCCATACAACATTAGAATACTTACATGAACTCATACATAATTTCTATAATTGCATGTGAACTTACCTCGTTGTCGAAATAGCCGAAAATGACTATTAGCCCACATTTCTCTTTTCATCCGTTCTAGGTCCAAAACTTGATTTCCTTGATCTAGAACAATGAAATTTACTGATTTATTCACTTATAAATCATAATATATCGTAATCTACACTCTAGGCAAAAATGACTATTTTGCCCCTACACTTTGGCAAAATTATGATTTTGCCCCTAGGCTCGTAAATAAATTTTCATCTCAATTTCTTGTTAAAAAAGCCTAGCTAAACATTTAATCCTCTTACAACTATCTCCAATTGCAACTATTTCATACCTTAATGAACAAATTACAACCTTTGCATAATAACCCATTTTAGGTATTTTCCATGAAAATCCTTTCACAAAAGTTGTTTCTCTTCATCCTATAATTCATTTTCTTCCATAAAAACTCATCAAACAACATAGACTCCCTAATGGCAAGTAGCTAGACTCTCAACCATATGGTAAAATAGTCCCCTAATCAGCTAGCTTAAGCTTTAGGGATCACAAAAGTACAATTTTCTTCAAGAAAAATGATCAAAATCACTTACTAGGGAGGAGGATTGCTTGCTGAAATTTTAAGCTTCAAAACCCCCTTGTTGCTGCTCATTTCGGTGGAGAAGAAGAGAGAAAAAGATGATATCTTTTGCCTTTCTTTATTTTATTATAAACATCAATTTCAACCCACCAACTTTGACCAAAAATTAAAACTCTTGTCGCCTCTTGTCTACATGGCCGGCCATCATAACCAAGATGGTCTAATTTCCATTTAAAACCCTCCAATTAATATTTCATGGCTATTTGGTACCTTTAGCCTATAGAATGGAACTTTCGCACTTTATGTGATTTAGTCCTTTTTCGTGATTTAGCATGAAATCGCTAAAATTAAAACACCAAAACTTTCATGCACCCTTATAAACATGTTATAACACATAACATAACATGAAAATAATTTTCTATAACCTCGATTTACTGACTTTGAGATCACTGTTCTGACTAGCCCTTAAATCGGGCTGTTACAAGATTAGCTATTGATTTTCCAGTATTTTAGGTGTTGTCCTAAACGCTCCAAATCATCAGTAAAGCTGAAAGACGTTCGTGCGTACAATTCACCTCAAATCAGTGTAAGAAATCTAATTAGTTTGGATTCGAAAAATAGTGGTAATTGTGGTGATTGGATTGAACCCATAAGTGGGTGTTTAGGGGATGTATAAGAGGTGTAATTATTGAGTTATATATTGATTTTCTTTTATTTAATTAATTTAGGTCTGTTTTAGAGTTTATTAAAGAAACTGCAAGATTAATTAAACTTAATAACTTGTTTTATAATAATAAATATTATGATTAAATTGATGATTTAGCTTGCTGGTTGGGCTTGGCTTAATAGCTAAGAAATCAAATTTGTAAGTGGGCGAATCAGGTACATTTTGAGTCCTAACTATTTGGCATGGTAGCATTGTTACTTGTTTGATTGAATGGTTGAATGATTGGATGATTGACATTGTCATGAATGTTTGGTTAAGTTTTTATATGATTGGTTGCATGTATGACATGTTTATGAATGAAAAAAAGGTTTATGCATGAAATTGTGTTTTGGGAATAATATCATCTTTATGGCAGTTTGAAAGTTGGATTATTGATTCCATATTCTGAAAGTATTATGATAATTGAGGGCATGTATTGAAAATGCCAACTAAATGTGAAAAATATTGATTTATGGCTATTTAAGTGATAGTATGACATATTTCATGTGCATGGGGTGGGATTATGTGGATGACGAAGGAGTTCCGTAGAGTTTTGGCTGCATATTAAGTCCATATTTATACGTAGCCAGTGCACTACACCTGGAGTACCGAGGGGATTGGTGATTTTATCTCATTATATGTTATACGATAGATTTTCTACATTTATGTTATATGGTGGTTTCTACCACATCGAACTTTGCTCGAATACGTTAGAGTTCCGCAAATGAGTTCTAGGGAACTCGTGATGTGTAGCAGATGGTCTGGGTAGGAATTCATATGTGCATTATGTTATGATCATCTTACATAAGAATGTTATTATGGATATTGATTGTATTATTTGGTTCTATGATAAAATGCTTAAATGTATGTAATATGCTTGATTGTTTAGACTCACATTGAGCTTGTTAAGCTCACCCTATTACTTCAACTTCTCAAGTAAAGAACGAACATAGGATCGTAATTGGCATGCGGACATACTGACCAATTGCGCACTCGAAACACCATTATGATTTTATTTATTTAGTTTTCTTTCCTATTATTATTTGATTTTTGACCGTAAAATTATTAAAAACTATTTTTGGGACTGTTTTCATTTTGGGGATTTTATGCATACTTAGAACGGATTTTGATTTATATATAAATAGAAATTGAACTATGCATGTTATTTGAATAAGTTAATAATTGGGATAGTATGGTATATTTTCTGCTGTAACCAAGATAAACAAAATAATTTTCAAAGGCAATGATGTGTATTGAGTTTTTCAAAAATCCACACCTAATTCGTTATCTTGACTTAATAATGGTTGGAATAATTAAATGAATGTTTTCCAAAATTAATTAAGGCAACCGTGAATTTATAAAAAGAAAGTGTTTTTGAGGTTTCAATTATCGATGGAGTAGGTTGGTCACTTAGGTGACTAATGTTACTTTCACAATTTGGCCATAACGTCTAGGCCGAGTTTGGGAGGTTACATGCCTTGTCTGTGAACTGTACATGACTCTCCGCAAAGGAGAGATAAAACCCTCTATCGGCAGACAAAGCCTTCTATTGTTGAGGGATTGGGTCGGAGTCCCTGAGGACGACACTTCGAAGATTTCTTCCAGAGGAGTCAATCCCCCTCAACAATTTTATTTATTGTGGTTCTCTACTTTGTTCTAGGCATGCTATAAGGTCAAATATCAATTTGTTTAGGGTCTTTTTCGTGTATGTTATTTTTGTTTCTTGTTTTGTATTTATTTGGTTTTTCCCTTTGTCCTATCATTTTATTATGGTCATCTTTCATAAAGACAAGTAAGAGTTGAAAGGAAGACATGCATGAGAATGTAATCTAAGGAACTTCAAAGAAAATCCAAACTCCAGATTTAGAATCAGATCATAAGTGGAATAACATGTTAGGGCTTTATCTCCTATCGTGAATGTGGTCTTTAATAAGGAAATGAAGGTTGGTCTGATGGTTCATATTCCTAAAAGCGCTTGGCCAACCGAACATCCTTTCAAGATTTATGTCCTAGAGAGAAATATGTACTTGTTTGTTTTTAAACTGAATGAGACAGAGCTAAAGTTCTCTGTGCGACACCCTGGTAAGTTATTAATTGTCATATGATGTTGAAAGAATGAAATAAGAATGGTGATATAGAGGACATCGATTTCACCACTATTGAGTTTTGTATTCATGCTTATAACCTTCCAATCTATCAAATAACAAAAGAAAGCTTGCATCACATAGGTGATGTAACACCTCGCACCCAAGACCAATACTGGGTCTGGATACGAGACATTACTATGCTTGAACTCACTGAAACATGTACTTACGGCTATAAAATTTCGTTCTAACTTAAAAACTTCACTTTCTTAGTTAACACATATAACAAGGGCCTACGACGCCCTTAACTCATGTCAGAAATATTTCAGAATTAAAATCAAATAACTCATTTCTAAAGTAGGGTTCACAAACCCGTGTGACTTGGAACACGCCCGTGTACCCTTAAGCACGCCCATGCCCTCAAACCGTGTAAAACTACTGACTATTTCCACACGGCTTAGACACGCCCATGTCTACCAACCGTGGGAGGTTACTGACTAATTTCACACGGCCATGACACGCCCTTGGGCTTAGACCATGTGCTAATCCTTGATATACTGACTAAATTAACATGGTCTGGGCACACGCCTATGTCCAAACCGTATGTCTTACATGGCATACACACACGACCGTGGGATTTGCCCGTGGCCTATTCTGATTAATAATATTAAGGTGTAAGGTTAACACGGTCTTGACACACGCCCGTGTGTCCAACCGTGTGGGCTCTTACAGGCTATTTACCAAGCCGTTAGCCACAAATGAAAATCATATCTATACACAATTCAACGATGCAATAAAAACCCAATTTTATGAATAATACTACATGCTTCATTGATCTCAATAAACATACATGCTTAGTCCAATTTGGCCAATCACTTAACCATATACAAAAGAATAATAAACTTGATAGCCTTTACAAAGGCCCTTCTTAAAACATGTTCACAAAATGAATGTTTCCTATACATGCCATACTTAGTAAAGTAACTTGGCTATACCAAAATAAGAGTTGATGGTGTGTTGCGAGCTCCGACTTTAATGATCCACGAGTTAGCTTGGCAGGACTGCATAGAAAGAAAGAATCATAATGTAAGCATATAGCTTAGTAAGTTTGCATGTAACAACTCATAGCATCATCATTGCTTAATATAAACCATTTCACTTAAACAATGGTATCATGAATTTCAGCTAAGAGCTTACTTACTCATATAGATTCTTACATGTCTCATGACACTTACTATTATCATACTTGTAAGGTAACCATGATACCTGTATCACTTGATCACATTGATCAGTATACTATAATAATAATCATGATATCTACTTTCTCATTCACAACATGAATAATACTCAACTTCATCTAACTTCATCTTGATACTAACTTTACTTTCTTAGCTTTCTTGCTATCTACTTTTAGCTTACTCATTTGCCCGATGAATTTCTATGAATAACCGAGGATACTAAATCTCTTCCCACATAATATGATGCCAAAGCCATATCCTAGACATGGTCTTACATGGGTTATCTCATCTTGGTTTCACGGCCATGTCTTGACATGGACTTATATGAAGTCTTGCTCTTGATAACATACACAATGCCATGCTTGAGTCCTTGGACTTACATGATAACTTGCTTGCTAACTTGATCAATGCCAAGCTTGCCTTGGACTTACATGATATCTTGATCAATGCCAAGCTTGCCTTGGACTTACATGATAACTTGCTTGCTAACTTGATCAATGCCAAGCTTGCCTTGGACTTACATGATATCTTGATTAATGCCAAGCTTGCCTTGGACTTACATGATAACTTGCTTGCTAACTTGATCAATGCCAAGCTTGCCTTGGACTTACATGATAACTTGCGTGGTAGATCGAGTATCATGGGAAATTCATCTCCCATCGAGACTTGCTCGTACTTATCATCATGATTTCTTGCTTGAACATAACATGATCATTTCATACAATTATTTTACATTATACTAAGCAAATTAATGATAAAAATCATAAAACTTAGAAATCATACAAACTTACCTCAATATACAAAATGTATGTAGATGTGCAATTTTAGTCCTCCACTTTGTTCTTGCCTCGGTTTCGATCCGGGCTTCAATTTTCTTGATCTATAATCATAAATAGATCATTTAATAACCATATTGACTAAATTAACTCATAACTCATACTTTGGAAAAATTACTATTTTGCCCCTATACTTTCTAATATTTGCACTTTTGCCCCAATTCTCGCAAAATGATTTTCATGCAAATTTCTTCAACTTCATGCTCAACTGAATCATTTTCTCTTCTATAAAAATTATCAATTCTCACTATTTCTAGTAGGTATGACCAATTTTATAACTGTTACAAAATGGTCCCTACTACCATTTTTCATGAAATTCATTAAGGAAAAGATGTTTATCTAACATCAAACTCTCTTAAACTTCCATAAAACATCATTTAACAAGCATGTGATTCAAGGGTAGATTTTTGAACATGCATCCTAACTCATTTTATAGCTAAAATTAGCTAATTCATAATACGGAACTTCAAAATACGAAGAATATTAAAAGCTGGCTAAGATGAACTTACTATGAGCTTGAAAAAAATGAAGAACCCTAGCTATGGTGTCTCCCAATTTTGACAAAGAACAAGGAAGAAGATGAGTGAGTTTTTCTCATCTTTATTCTATTTTAATCACTAATGAGGTCAAATGACCAAAATGCCCTTCCTCTTAAAAATTTCCATAATAGTCTCTTAAGGCCAATTTTGTCCAAAAATTAAATTTTGGGCAAAGTGCTATTTAAGGGCTGATAATTATTATTCTAAAGCTATTTCATGCAAAAAGCTTCTAGAAACTCATATATTGCAACTTTTGCAATTTAGTCCTTTTTGGACCAATTGACCTCAACTTAATAAAATTCTTTCATACTAACGTGCAAACATGGCATAAACCTAGAAAACTCATAATTTCACCTCGTGTTCGTGGCCTCGCACCACTTATCCCGATTAGGCCCTAAATCGGTCATTATAATTCTCCCCTTAGGTATTTTCACATCGAAAATCTTACCAAAGAAAAAGTTTTGGATATCGATTTCTCATACTCTTCTTGATTCCCATGTAGCTTCTTCGATTCCGTGCCTTTGCCACAATACCTTTACTAAGGCAATACTCTTATTTCTTAGTTGCTTAACTTCCCGAGCCAAAATCTTGACTGGTTCTTCACCATAAGTCATGTCGGAACGAATTTATATTTTCGAAGGGGTAATTACATGCGAAGGGTCTGATCCGTAGCTTCGTAACATTGACACGTGAAACACATCATGTATCTTCTCTAATTCTGATGGCAAAGCCAAACGGTAAGCTACCGGCTCAATTTTCTCTGTAACCTCGTAAGGTCGAATGAAACATGGACTTAATTTGCCTTTACGGCCAAATTTGAGAACTTTTCTCCATGTTGATTCTTTCAAAAAGATTTTATCCCCAACTTGGTACTCGATCTCTTTTCTCTTTAAATCCGAATAGGATTTCTATCTGTCTGAGGCAGCTTTTAAACATTCTCGAATTACTTTCACTTTCTCTTCACTTCTTTAACCAAATCAACCCCGTGAATTTGGTTCTCCTTGAGTTCAGTCCAAATCAAGGGAGTTCTGCACTTACGCCCATATAGGGCCTCATAAGGCGCCATCTTTAAGCTCGACTGAAAGCAATTATTATAGGCAAATTCTACCAATGGGAGAAACTTTTCCCAACTGCCTTAGAATTCTAAAACACAACATCTGAGTATGTCCTCGAGTACTTGAATTAACCTTTCTGACTGACCGTCAGTCTGAGGGTGAAAAGCTATACTAAAACTCAATTTTGTACCCAAAGCTTCGTGCAGTTTCTTCCAGAATCTGGATGTAAATCTCGGATCTCTATCCGATATGATTGATAAGGGAACTCCGTGAAGTCTTACTATTTCTGAAACATACAAGTTTGCCAACTTGTCCAGTGAGTAATCCACTCGTACAGGTATAAAGTGGGTTAACTTCGTGAGTCTATCAACCACTACCCAAACAGCATCTTTCTTGCTCGGAGACGACGGTAAACCCGTTACGAAATCTATGGTGATACAGTCCCATTTCCACTCGGGAATCAAGATAGGTTGAAGTAAACCCGAAGGTACTTAGTGCTCAGCCTTTACTTGCTAACAAATCATGCACTTGGTAACAAGTTTTGAAATGTCTTTCTTTATTTTCAGCCACCAATACTGTTGCTTTAGATCATTATACATCTTGGTGCTATCCGGATGTACAGATAAACACCCGTTATGTGCTTCATACAAAATTCTCTGTATAAGCTCCTCTTTTCTTGGCACACAAACTCTATCTCTAAACATTAAATATCCATCAGAATTAATCCAAAGTCGGATTCAACAACTGACTTGCACTGAGCTCTCCTAACTTACAACTCACTATCTTCTTTCTGAGCTTCAAAGATCTCTTGAAGAAAAATTGGTCTAGCTCTTAACTTAGCTAAAATGGAGCCATTTTCGGACAAGGATATCCTTGAATTCAATGCTCTTAAAATAAATAGAGACTTCCTGCTCAAAGCATCGGCGACTACATTCGCCTTTCCTGGATGGTAGTCGATGACCAACTCATAGTCTTTTATCAACTCTAACCATCTTTTTTGTCTTAAGTTCAACTCTTTCTGCGTCATTAAGTACTTCAAACTTTTGTGATTGGTGAAAATCTGACATCGTTCACCGTATAAATGGTGTCTCTAGATCTTCAATGCAAAAACTATGGCGGCCAATTCTAGGTCATGCGTCGGATAATTCTTCTCATGAGGTTTTAACTGTCTTGAGGCATAAGCAATCACTTTGCCTTCTTGCATGAGTATACAACCCAATCCATTTAATGATGCATCGCTGTAGACTACAAATTCTTTCCCTGATTCGGGTTGTACTAAGACTGAAGCTTCTGTCAGCATTGCTTTTAACTTCTCAAAACTTTGTTGGCATCTTTCCGACCACTCAAACTTCACGTTCTTCTGTAACAATTTAGTCATCGGGGTTGCAATCATAGAAAACCCCTTGACAAATCATCTATAGTATCCGTTAGGGCTAGAAAACTTCTAATCTCAGTGATGTTCTTCGGTGGTTTCCAGTCTGTTATAGTTGAAATCTTACTTGGATCTACTCGGACTCCATCTCTCGAGACAATATGTCCCAGGAATCCCACTTCCTTGAGCCAAAACTCAATTTTACTGAATTTGGGATACAACTAATTTTCTCGAAGAGTCTGTAAAACTATCCGTAGATGATCAGCATGTTCATTCTCATCTCGGGAATAAATCAGTATATCGTCAATAAAAATGACTACAAACTTGTCAAGGTATGGTCTGAAAATGCGGTTCATTAAGTCCATGAATATCGCAGGAGCATTGGTCAGCCCAAAGGGCATGACTAAAAATTCATAATGCCCAAACCTCGTTCGAAAGGTAGTCTTGGATACATCTGAATCTTTCACTCTCAGTTGGTAGTACCCTGATCTTAAGTCTATTTTGGAGAACAGAGTCGCTCCTTTCAATTGATCAAACAAATCATCGATCCTAGGTAATGGGTACTTGTTATTTACTGTCACTTTATTAAGCTGACAGTAATCAATGCACAATCTCATGGTGCCATCTTTCTTTTTCACAAACAAAATTGGAGTGCCCCATGGTGAACAACTTGATCTTGGAAAGCCTTTGTCCATCAACTCTTGCAATCAGAATTTCAACTTTTCAACTCTGTTGGAGCCATTCTATAAGGAGTAATGGATATTGGTACAAGATGAGAGTTAGCTCAATGCTGAACTCAACTTCTAACCGGTGGTAATCCCGGTAATTCCTCGGAAAAACAGACCACATACTCACATACTATCGGACCGATTCAATATTTAACTCGTCTCTTTATCATTCAATACAAAGGCCAAAAATGGCTCATACCCTTTTCTTAGATATCTCTGCGCCATCATATGAGAAATTATTACCGACGATCTACCTTGCTCATCTAATTCTACATGAAGAGTATCCCCATTCTCACATCTCACCTCAATGTATTTCTTCCCACAATTTACAATTACATTATGAGTAGTCAACCAGTCCATACCAAGAATGAGGTTGAATTCATCAAATGGTAACAACATAAGATTTGCTTTAATGCAATGACCTCTAATCATTAATAGACAATCTTTACAAACTTTATCAACTAACATACTCTTGCCTAAAGGATTAGACACCTTAATCACAAATTCTGTGGTATCTATAGGCACACCGAAACCGGGTAATAATTTCATGCAAATGTAAGAGTGTGTGGATTTGGGATCTATTAAAGCAAAAACTTTGGTATTGTAAAGAGAAAAGGTACCTGTAATAACATCAGGGGAAGATGCCTCTTCGCGAGTGTGAATGGCATAAGTCCTTGCAGGCACTCTACCCTCGGGTCTCACAGCCTGCTCTCTGGGGTTACCTCTTCCACTTGCCCCACTTCCTAGGTTCCTCTGCGGTCTCCCTCTGACCATACTCCTGGATCTCGGGTTCTGAGTTCTCTCTTATTTAATCATCTCTGGACAATCTTTTATGAAATGGTCTTGGGAACCACATTTAAAACATATATTTTCATGTGCTCGACATTCTCCCAAATGGCGTCTACCACATTGTGGACATTCTGGTCTGTCAAGTCTAAAATTCCCGACACTTGCAACTGAATTTGTCTGTGCTTTATTTCCTAAATACTGCTTGCTCTTGTCTTTTCTTAAAAAACCAGTGGAAGTAGCTGTTCGAGTAGAAAAATCTCTTGACTTCTTGGATGATGATTGGAATGACTTGCTCCACTGTCTCTTTCTAGAATCGCGAGACTCCATTTCAAATTTCTTATTCTCTTTTACTAGTTCTTGACTTTGCAAGCCCTTTCCACTAGCACAACGAATTCTTTTAATTCGAGGACAAGAACAACCAGCTTAATGTCCTCGTTTAAACCATCTTCAAACCTTTTACTGATAATGGCCTCAGTGGACACACATTCGCGAGCGTACTTGCTAAGTCGTACGAACTCTCGCTCATAATCAGCTACTGACATCTTGCCTTGCTTTAGCTCTAGAAATTCTTTCCTCTTCTGGTCTACAAACCTCTGGCTGATATACTTTTTCTTAAACTCTCTTGAAAGAATTCCCATGAGATCCTTTCCCTTGGTACCACCGACACAAGGGTGTTCCACCATTGGTAAGTAGAATCTCTTAAGCGAGAGACTACACACTTCATGCATTCATCGAGTGCGGGGCGATTAGTTAAATACTCTGATGGTCTTTTCTAACCAGAACTCAGCTCTTTCTGGATCATCATCTTTTCTAGCTTGGAATTCTTCTGCCCCATGCTTCCTGATCCTATCAATTGGAGGTTTACCTCCTCTTACCACCTCTACTACTTGAGGGGCTACTGGAGTATGTTGTGGAACAGGCGGGGGTAGAGGTGGTTGTGCATTCGGGTTCGCTCGAATGAACTCCGTGTACCAGGCATCCATTATATGGAGGAAGGCTTCTCTAGCCTCTTCTCTTCCCCCTTCTTGACTCACCGTAGTGGGTCTATTCTCATTCTCATACGGCACTATCCCTTCTGCAGGAGCTAGTGCGTTACTTCTACATCATCCGCCTCAGCTCTTTCGGGATCCATTTACTATATGTATAAACATAATTTAAGTCGTCAGGAGTCGTCACACTGTCATTATAAAAACATTCTTACGTATGGCATGTATAGCTAGACTCATGCTCGTGCTACGTTAGTCCTAGAACTGACTAAACCGTAACTCTGATACCACTAAATGTAACACTCCGCACCTAAGACTGATACTGGGTCTGGATACGAGACATTACTATGCTTGAACTCACTGAAATATGTACTTACGGGCTATAAAATTTTGTTCCAACTTAAAAACTTCACTTTCTTAGCCAACACATATAACAAGGGCCTACGACGCCTTTAACTCATGTCAAAATCTTTCGGAATTAAAATCAAATAACTCATTTTTGAAGCAGGGTTCACACGCCCGTGTGACTTGGAACACGCCCGTGTAACCTTAAGCACGCCCATGTACCCTTAAGCACGCCATGCCCTCAAACCGTGTAGAACTACTGACTATTTCCACACGGCTTAGACACGCCCATGTCTACCAACCATGGGAGGTTACTGACTAATTTCACATGGCCAAGACACACCCGTGGGCTTAGACCGTGTGCTAATCCTTGATATACTGACTAAATTAACATGGTCTGGGCACACGCCCATGTCCAAACCGTGTGTCTTACACGACATACACACATGACAGTGGGATTTGCCCGTGGCCTATTCTGATTAATAATACTAAGGTGCAGGGTTAACACGGTCTTGACACACGCCCGTGTGTCCAATCATGTGGGCTCTTACAGGCTATTTACCAAGCCGTTAGCCACCCTAAAATGAAGATCATATCCATACACAATTCAACGATGCAATAACAACCCAATTTTAAGAATAATACTACATGCTTCATTGATCTCAATAAACATACATGCTTAATCACTTAGCCATATACAAAAGAATAATAAACTTGATAGCCTTTACAAAGGCCCTTCTTAAAACATGTTCACAAAATGAATGTTTCCTATACATGCCATACTTAGTAAAGTAACTTGGCTATACGAAAATAAGAGTTGATAGTGTGTTGCGAGTTTCGACTTTATTGATCCACGAGTTAGCTTGGCGGGATTGCATAGAAAGAAAGAATCATAACGTAAGCATATAGCTTAGTAAGTTTGCATGTAACAACTCTTAGCATCATCATTGCTTAATATAAACCATTTCACATAAACAATGGTATCATGAATTTCAGCTAAGAGCTTACTTACTCATATAGATTTTTACATGTCTCATGACACTTACTATTATCATACTTGTAAGGTAACCATGATACCTGTATCACTTGATCACATTGATCAGTATACTATAATAACAATAACCATGATATCTACTTTCTCATTCACAACATGAATAATACTCAACTTCATCTAACTTCATCTTGATACTAACTTTACTTTCTTAGCTTTCTTGCTATCTTCTTTTAGCTTACTCATTTGCTCGATGAATTTCTGTGAATAACCGAGGATACTAAATCTCTTCCCACATAATATGATGCTAAAGCCATATCCTAAACATAGTCTTACATGGGTTATCTCATCTTGGTTTCACGGCCATGTCTTGATATGGACTTATATGAAGTCTTGCTCTTGATAACATACACAATGCTAAGCTTGAGTCCTTGGACTTACATGATAACTTGCTTGCTAACTTGATCAATGCCAAGCTTGCCTTGGACTTACATGATATCTTAATCAGTGCCAAGCTTGCCTTGGACTTACATGATAACTTGCTTGCTAACTTGATCAATGCCAAGCTTGCCTTGGACTTACATGATAACTTGCATGGTAGATCGAGTATCCTGGGAAATTCATCTCCCATCGGGAGTTGCTCGTACTTATCATGTAACATCCTGAATTAGGGGTTGTTTGCAGTTTAACTATTTTTCCCATGAGTGTGCTTGAAGAAATGTGTATGTAGATTACTTGACATGTTCTAGGGTCTAGTGATAACCTCGGGCTAGGCCTGACTTAGGGCTAGAAGTTTTTTTGCCACTTGAGAAGAGGAAGCTAAGTGAATGAGGCTTTAAAAATTATTTGGTGCGAAGCATGACACAAGAAATCATGTGATAAGGTGGCTTGGGACGCTACCTAAGGATCTAGAAAAGATGCGACAAAGGAGGGAGATTCGAGCTGCCAAATTTGCACTTGGGAGTTTTATTTATTTATTTATTTATTTTTTACGTTCTGAAGGGGGAGTTGGGCTAGGGAGGCCTTAAGAATAAATGGTAAGGGTTTCGAACATGAAAGTCGAATTGGTAAAGTGGCTTGGGGCCGCCACTTAGGGCCTTGGTGAATGCTGCCCAAGCAAGGGGGAGGAGGACTCAAGTTCGAGTCACGTTGATAGCATAAGGGTTTTTCTTTTATTTTTGCACATTGGCGCCATGGAGAGGGAAGAGTTGGACGGCAATTGGGACTTTGGAAAGGATGGGATAAGTTTTCTTTTTATAATTTCGGCTAAGAAGGGAAGATAAGGGTAATATTTATTTTTAGATTTTTGAAAAGAGATTTGATAGCCGAATGAAGGACTCTAGGGGCTTGAGTTTCGGAATTGAAGGGAACCTAGGGAGTGTTTTCGGCTAAAACACCCCTTTTCTTCTATTTTTCCTTGTTGTTCAAACTGAAACCCCTTTCTCCTCCTTTGATGCTTTTTGATTTTTCTTTGGAACATACAATAAACCTTGTGCCAAAAACCCTCTATCCATCTTTGCTGAAACACTCTAAGTCTCTCCTTTTATCTCCTTTCTTTCTTTCAAGCCCAACTCCATACCCTTTTTTTTTTTGTGATCGAATACTCCTTACCATATAGAGCATAAGCCAAATCCCCCTAAGGAAGGTGCTGTCAATTTCAAAGGTTGGTAAGTGTCTCTCTTTAGCATTCGATTTCTTTTCTCTTCCTTTTAGTATGCCGAAAGTTTGAGAATAAGCCTTGGTATGGATGACCGAACATGTATAAGTGTCTTAATAGCGTACGTTTTGTGTGTAGTTAACGTTAAGGTGCATTGAAGGAGCCTATCGAGATTTGATTCTTCAAGGTAAGGCATATATACTATTCGGCCAAGGGCCTTGATTATGGATAAGTATACAAGCCGATTCTAACAAATGTTTTGGTAGGGATCTCGACAAGTCAAGTGACAATTTTAGGATTTTGGTAAGTTTGGTAAGTGGTTAGTCATATTCGGCCAAAGGCCATTTTTGGTATCTATGTATAACCGAATGTGCACTATGGTTTTAGGGGCTAATCGAAAAAGGAAAACAAAGGCTTCCGGGATTTCGATTTGCTTTGGTAAGTGATAATAAAATTTGGCCTAGGGCCATATTTTGATTATGGGCGCGATTAATCCTTCAGGATTATTAGTATAGCCGAATGGCTATTAGATCTAAAAGTATATGTGTTGGCCGATTGTAGGGGAAACAACCTCTCGGGGTTTCGCTAGTATAGTTCAGGATTTGCTAGTCTCACGAGTAAACAGGTGTGTAAACTCCTACACACTTTATTAGTTAGCATTGCTATTATGTTACGATTTAATCATTGTGGTAGTGATTTGCTTGTGGACATGAGCATGGATTCTGGGTAAGTCACTTGTGATTTAAAATCTGTTATGGATGACATGATGGGTAATATGCTATGCCATGTCTTATATGCATGATTTATGATAATATGTTAAGCATGAAATGAGCATGTTGGTAATGGGATTGATGAGAGGAGGGGGATTATTCTCTATAGACTGTCACCAGTGGTTTTGACCACAAGATGGGTTGGCCCCATCAGTCTAATTGTGACTTTGGTCACCAGTGGTTTTGACCACACCGTTGATATAAATTGTGACTAAGTCCCAGTGGTTTGGTACCACCAAAGGTTTTGACCACATATTGATAATTGTGACCTATGGTCATCGATGGTTTTGACCACATGATGGGTTGGCCCCATCACTTGATTTGTGACTCCGGTCACCAGTGGTTTTGACCACCAGTGGTTCTGACCACGCGGGGTAGTTAAAGGAGTATGGATGGTTAGATTGGGTTGCATGTTTGCATGTTTTACTAATATTTTGTGTATGAGTTTGCACTTCCGGGTTGGGGGATTTATACACTGAGTCTTGGTGACTCACCCCTTCCCATATCATTTTGCAGATGAGTAGATCGCGGAGATGGAGTCGGAGAGGACTCGAGGCGGCCATGCTTGTTCCTTGGATTTGGAAATTTGATTTAGTACAGTTTAAGTTTATTTATTTCTAAATTTTTGGTTTTGTTTGTAATAAGGCCGCTAATAATTATTTTGGATGTTTAAGTAGTTGATTTACTTCATTTCTACTATATTACTCTTGAATTAATAAATTGTTTAAATAAATCGGTTAAATATGACGTTTTCAAAAATGGAAATCTTTACGAGTTTTCAAGGATGTTACCATCGGTAGCAAAGTTCACCAAGTTAACAATAACTCTGATGGTTTTAAAATTCAAATGATCAAATGTTTTCAAAGGTTTTCAACTCAACCATGTTTGTAAAATCAATCCCACTTGAGTTACAACCTTAGCAATATTTTCAGATTTTCACCAGTTAATCAAAATATTTCAAAACGTTTTTACTCAGTGACATGCCAGATCCGGTCAGGGCTCATAGGCCGAGTTTGGGGTGTTACATTTTTGGTATCAGAGCCCGATTCAAAACTCGGTTGTGGGGGCCTAGGGTCCAAAACATGTTTTGTAGGCCTCTGTGAATTATTATGAAAATGGTTTTTGTTTTTAACAGTATGGCATCGAGTCTCCGGCACCAATCCGCCCAGGTAAGTACCTCTGACTGTTCTGTGAATACTTGATAAGGATAAATGTGTAATTTGGGAACGTAGAATAGAATGATAGGTACTTGAACTCTAGGACTAGTCTACCCCAACTACTACATAAGACTTAATTGCTTAATTAAACAAACCTATGTCTAAGTCACGAGTTAGGTGTGGTAACCATTGTGCGCATGTTTAGGATTGGTATTCTGGGAGCTTGGTATTTAAGCAATCACGTGACTCACCTCCTCTCCACTCGAATCCTACAGTGCGTAGCTTCTGTTCACCCTAACCAAGAGGACTTATTCATGGGCTAAACCCTAACTAAAACCCGAAAGGAACTAGCCGTATTTTCATAAAAACCCTAGTTTTAAAACTCTTAAAATTTCTTTTTAATGTGTGAGAACTATTGTTTTACAACATTTTTCTGAAAAAAAATTTTCGATTTGTAGAATTACTAAAATAGTAAAAATTACAAAAATACCCTTGGTTTATTAAATGTTCAACTATCCAAAAGTTTTTCCAAAGTTTCCTCATTTTGTAAAGTGTTTAAAAACCATATTTTTGCAAATGTCCAAAGTACCTTAACTTTGGAAAATTATAAAATTGCCCCTAACTTACAAAATTACCAAAATGACCCTGATTTTCAAAATTTTTACAACACCATCAACTTGGAAAACAAATTCTCAGAAAGAACCCTCAAAGTTTTGCAACATTTGGAAATACCCCAGAATTAGCAAACTTTACAAAGTTACCCTGGGTTATTACCAAAATACCCCCGAGCTTCAAAATCACCGAAATACCCTCGAATTTTAAAAGTTTTCAAAATACCCCAGAATTTAAAAGTTCCAAAATACTTTTGACAAAATCATCCGAGAACTTTTATTTTGAAAATTACAAAATACCCACAGAGGTTAAAATTACTTAATATACCCCTGGGTAGTGAAATGACGAAAATGCCCTACACGTTAGATATGGTCTCGTGAATGTTGTTTGTGTGATGGATGTACTTAGAACTAGGAGATAAGCCTAAAACTGGAACTGTAGGTAGATTCGACTTCGAAAGAATCACTTCAAAAACTATTTCTCATAAAATTACTCGTGGGTAATCAGTGAATAGTATTAATAATGCATAAAATTCTTAATCAGATAAACGAGAACAAGAAGAATGAGTACAAGAGGTCATGGACGTCCGCCGTGGGTAGTGGTAGGGTAGGATGACCTTGTCGAACCAATGAGGGCTCGGTCATGGGTCCGAAATGTGATGCCGATCTGCCGGTGGTAAAACTGAGTTTCAGGATCAGATCGGTGGTAATGATGTAGTATCCCAAGCTATACTACGAGTGTTGGAACGAGTTACCGAGGCAGGAGCAGGTGCGGGAGCCCAAAAATCCGTGGTTGAACGACTCCGAGCCAATGGAGCTGAGGTGTTTCGGGGTGTATCAGGGGTGGCACCCAGTACGGCGGAGTATTGGTTGGAATCTACTGAGAGGATCATGGATGACCTTGATTTTACAGTTGAGGAAAAGCTGAAGGGTATAATCTCTCTACTTCGGGATGAGTTATATCAGTGGTGGCTCACCGTAAGGGATGGAGCGATGGCGGAGGATCTCACATGGGAATTCTTTAAGGCCCCCTACCAAAAGAAGTACATAGGAACTAGCTACGTGGATGCGTAGCGGAAGGCTTTCTTGAACCTGGTTTAGGGTAATAAGACAGTGGTGGAGTATGAGGCCGAATTTCTCCGGTTGAGCAGGTACGCTCATGGTATTATGGGTACTGAGCATGAACGCTGTGTCAGATTCGAGGATGGGCTGAGAGATGAGTTGAGGATGATGATAGCTCTACAATAGGAATGGGAATTCGCTGTCCTAGTAGAGAAAACTAAAGTTGCTGAAGGGGTAAGACAGTCTGTTAGGCAGAATCAGGATAGGAGTTGGAATAAGAGGAGCTCCGAATCTTTGAGGTTTTCTGGTAATCAGCAGAAGAGGATGAGGTATGGTGGGACAAATCAAGCTGCTAGGCCTGCTGCTGCTACTAATCCTCAATGGCTACCACGGTGTGCTCGGTGTGGGAAGTCTCACACGGGGGAGTGTTGGAGTGGTAATCGGGGATGCTTCGAATGTGGATCTATGGAACATCGAGTTAGGGATTGTCTCAAAAGGCGGCTAGGTTAAGGTCCGAGGTCGGGATCGTGCCTTTGAATAGGAGGGATACCCAGCAGACCACCGAGAGGTCGTGGTGCAAGAAGAGGAGGTAATGGTCTTTGGCGGAGGTCGTGGGCACCAAGAGAGGTACTGGTGGTACCGAGGCTAGGCAACCTGGTTTGGTCTATGCCA
This sequence comes from Gossypium rotundifolium, assembly GCA_025506655.1. Taxonomy (NCBI): domain Eukaryota; kingdom Viridiplantae; phylum Streptophyta; class Magnoliopsida; order Malvales; family Malvaceae; genus Gossypium; species Gossypium rotundifolium. The sequence continues at coordinate 41,401,934 of CP106725.1, read as the reverse complement.
TGAGGCATCAAGAGGAGGGCGACGCACTGCACGTCATAATCGGTATGTTTTTGATCTTTGGAGTACCTATAGTACCTTAATTGATATTGGCTCAACCCACTCATACATTGCTAGTAGCGTGGTGGAAACTCAGACTTAGACTCGAGCTTACTTCTAGGAAGATGACTATATTAAGCCTCTAGGTCACTCAGAAGTAAGTAAACTCTATAGGAATGTACCCAAGAACTCCAAGGGTCGTGTTCTTGGTCGACTTGATGGAACGCCATTTTGGGAGTTCAATCTAATCCTCAGGATGGATTGGCTAGTAAAGTATCAGGCTAGCCTAGATTGCGCAGCTAAGCGCATGGTATTAAGGACCATGGAAGGAGAAGAGGTGGTGATGATAGGTAAAAGGAGAGATTGCCTATCTAATTTGGTTTCTGCATTGAAGGCAAAAAAGATGGTTAGGAAAGGTTGTGAAGCATATGTAGTGCATGTCTGTGCTTTGGAAGCTAAGGGTGCAGCTGTGAGGGATGTCCGGACCGTAAGGGATTATGTTGATGTGTTTCCAGAGGAACTCCCAGGTTTACCTCCGGACCGTGAGGTTGAATTTGGTATAGATTTGTTACCCGAAACCGCGCCAGTATCTATAGCTCCGTATCGAATGGCGCCGAAAGAATTAGTAGAGTTGAAGGCTCAAATCCAGGAATTGTTGGATAGAGGATTCATGCGACCAAGTGTATCGCCTTGGGGAGCTCCAGTGCTTTTTGTCAAGAAGAAGGATGAGACAATGAGAATGTGCATAGACTATCGACAGCTGAACAAGTTGACAATAAAGAACAGGTATCCTTAGCCCAGGATTGATGATTTGTTCGACCAACTCAAGGGAGCATCGGTGTTCTCTAAGATTGACCTTAGGTCAGGGTACCATCAGCTTAAGGTGAAGGAGGCTGATATCCAGAAGACGGCATTCCATACTCTGTATGGGCACTACGAGTTTCTGGTAATGCCTTTTGGTTTGATGAATGCACCAGCCGCATTTATAGACATGATGAATCGAGTTTTCCAACCCTATCTGGATCAGTTCGTCGTGGTGTTCATAGACGACATTTTGGTGTACTCGAAGTCAGAAGAGGAGCATGACGCACATCTTCATGTGGTTCTGCAAATTCTAAGGGAGAAATAGTTGTACGCCAAATTTAGTAAATGTGAGTTTTGGCTTAAGGAGGTGACTTTTTTAGGGCATGTTGTTTCAGCTGAGGGAATCAAGGTGGATCCCCGTAAAATTGAGGTAGTATTAGAGTGGAAACCACCAAAGTCGGTTACAAAAATTGAGTTTTTGGGGTTGACAGGATATTATAGGAGATTCATGGAAAATTTCTCCTTAATCGCGGCACTGTTGACTAAGTTGTTGAGAAACAGAGTTCCGTTTGTGTGGTCTAAGAAGCAGCAAGAGAGTTTCGACAAGCTGAAGAAGATTTTGACAGAGGCACTATCTGTATGGGAAGAAGTTGGTAGTGTACACAGATCACAAGAGTCTGAAGTACCTCTTGACTCAGAAAGATTTAAATTTGAGGCAGCGGAGGTGGATTAAGTTGCTGACGGACTACGACTGCTCAATCGAATACCATTCGGTTAGGGCTAACATGGTAGCTGATACATTGAGCCGTAAGGTGGTAGCAGATTTGTGAGCAATGTTTGCTCACCTAAGTCTCTATGAGGATGGGATCCTTCTGGCAGAGTTGCAAGTAAAGCCGTCTTGGATCGATGAGGTTAAACAGAGGCAGTTGACCGACGAAGTTCTGAGTACTCAGAGGTCGCAAGTACAAAGTGGTGAGGCCGAAGGGTTCAGTGTGGGTAGCAATGGAGTATTGTATTTTCAGGGGAGAGTATGTATGCCTAAGGATGATGATTTGAGGCAGCGAATCCTTAAATAAGCTCATAGCAGTCCGTACGCTATGCACCCGGGAAGTAGCAAGATGTATCGGGATTTAAGGGAGCAGTTTTGGTGGCTGGGTCTTAAGCGGGAAGTAACCAAGTTGGTGAGCAAGTGTCTGACATGCCAGCAGGTTAAGGCTGAGCATCAATTGCCATTAGGGCTGTTACAGCTGGTAAAGATCCCACAGTGGAAGTGGGAGGAGATTACTATGGATTTCGTAAGTGGGCTTCCCCTTACGCCCAGTAAGAAAGATGCAATTTGGGTGATAGTAGACCGGTTGACCAAGTCGGCCCATTTCATACCGGTAAGGGTTGACTACTCGCTTCAAAGGTTAGCCAAGCTATATATAGCAGAGATAGTACGGTTACATGGAGTACGGTGTCCATTATCTCGATCGAGATCCCGATTCACGCCGAGATTCTAAAAGGCCTTACATCGAGTTAGGCACGGTTGAATTTCAAACGACTTTTCATCCGCAATCGATGGACAATCTAAGAGGGTAATCCGGTGTTGGAAGATATGTTAAGGGGCTATGTTTTGGACTTAGTGGTAGTTGGGAGGAGTACCTACCTTTGTAATTCGCTTATAACAATAGTTATCAGCGAGTATTCAGATGGCACCGTATGAGTATTCAGATGGTCGAAATGCCGTACTCTATGTGTTGGACGGTGGGAGAACGTCGGATGTTGGGTCCGGTGTTAGTGGCGGAGACGGAGGATAAGGTTAGAGTAATTCGGGCTCGTCTTAAAGAGGCGTTGGACAGGCAAAAATCCTACGCTGATCTTAAGCACAGGGATGTGGAGTATGCAGTAGGGGATAAGGTCTTCTTGAAGGTATCACCTTGGAAGAAGGTGCTGAGGTTTGGACGGAAGGGCAAGCTAAGCCCTAGATTCATCGGGCTGTACACGGTGTTGAAACGTGTGGGACCGGTAGCTCACCAGCTCGAGTTGCCGGTAGAATTGAGCCAGATTCATGACGTCTTTCATGTTTTGATGCTGAGACGCTATCGATCAGATCCATCACACGTAGTGCCAGTTGCGAAAATTGAAGTGAACTCAGACTTATCTTTCGAGAAAGAGCTGGTACAGATTTTGGATCGTGACGTCAAGGTTCTGAGGAGGAAGTCAGTACCTTTGGTAAAAGTGCTATGGTGAAACCATGGTACGAAGGAGGCCACGTAGGAACCTGAGGATGTGATGCGGCAACAATACCCCCAACTCTTCTGATCCAGGTAATTTCGAGGCCGAAATTATTTTTAAGGGGGGTAGAACTGTAACATCCTGAATTAGGGGTTGTTTGCAATTTAACTATTTTTCCCATGAATGTGCTTGAAGAAATGTGTATGCATGATTACTTGACATGTTCTAGGGTCTAGTGATGACCTCGAGCTAGGCCTGACTTAGGGCTAGAAGTTTTTTTGGCACTTGAGAAGAGGAAGCTAAATGAATGAGGCTTTAAAAATTATTTGGTGCGAACCATGACATAAGAAATCATGTGATAAGGTGGCTTGGGACGCTACCTAAGGATCTAGGAAAGATGCGGCAAAGGAGGGAGGTTCGAGCTGCCAAATTTGCACTTGGGAGTTTTATTTTTATTTTTTTTTTTGCGTTATGAAGGGGGAGTTGGGCTAGGGAGGCCTTAGGAATAAATGGTAAGGGTTTTGGACATGAAAGTCGAATTGGTAAAGTGGCTTGGGGCTGCCACTTAGGGCCTTGGTGAATGCCGCCCAAGCAAGGGGGAGGAGGACTCAAGTTCGAGTCACGTTGATAGCATAAGGGTTTTTCTTTTATTTTTACAAGTTGGCGCCATGAAGAGGGAAGAGTTGGACGGCAATTGGGACTTTGGAAAGGATGGGATAAGCCTTTCTTTTTGATAATTTCGGCTAAGAAGGGAAGATAAGGGTAAGATTTATTTTTAGATTTTTGAAAAGAGATTTGATGGCCGAATGAAGGACTCTAGCGGCTTGAGTTTCAGAATTGAAGGGAACCTAGGGAGTGTTTTCGGCTAAAACACCCCTTTTCTTTTATTTTTCCTTGTTGTTCAAACTGAAACCCCTTTCTCCTCCTTTGAGACTTTTTGATTTTTCTTTGGAACATACAATAAACCTTGTGCCAAAAACCCTCCATCCATCTTTGCCGAAACACTCTAAGTCTCTCCTTTTATCTCCTTTCTTTCTTTCAAGCCCGACTCCATACCCTTTTCTTTGTGACCGAATACTCCTTACCATATAGAGCATATTCATAATTAAGTTTATTTATTAAATTACCAATAAACTTAACTTTCTCAACCAATAATAACTAAGTTTTCTTCAAATTTGTATTAAAACAGTTTCTCCTTTAAATTCCCGTAAATCATACTTGGTTCTAAGTGCCAATTAAATTGTGATACCTAACCGATTATTACGATCCGATAATAGAAATTTCTGATCAACCTTGTAACTTTCCTTTACAACCTGGGTTTAACTACTTGACCTATCTTATTTCAGTTAACCAACCATCTTAGCATTCTAACCAGTGTAATTCTTTAATTAGAAACTTTTGCCAATTATACCTAATTAATTTAAACCATTAACATTTACATACCAATATTCACCTTACTATTCATTGAATCTCATATTAAACGTTATCAAATCTTGTTCACAAAAGACTTACTTTCTTAAATTAACTTTAACTTAACTTTCAAGATTTTAACCAATTTCTTAAATTAAATTATTTAAATTTACATTTGTGTCCAACTTTAGCAATTTTAAATCAACATTTTTAAATATACATCTAAATTTCGTAGGATATATAACAATCACCTTTAACGTTGGAACAGCAACTATCTTCAACTCCCATATGTTCAACTTTAACCTAGCCTTATTGAATCTTCTAAATTAGCATTTCTTTCTCAATCCTATACTATAGTATAGTATGTCTACCAATTATTCTCAAAAGGTTCGAACTTTACAACTTCCTCAAAACCACTTACCATTCCAACAGTCGTACCTCTAGACATTTCAACTCTATAAGGGTAACACTACTGATTTGTTTACGCCATAACTTTCGATTGTCAAAACTAGATTTATTCGAAATTCTATCCAGTACATAAATGAAAAAGTTCGAAATTCTTGTTCAATTTTCATTGCTATAATTTTAAACCCAACCTTTAAAACTTCGAATTACATTGAATATGATTATTATAACTTATCTAATTTTAAAATTAATTTTAAACATTTTAATTAATAAATTTATAAATTTAATTTTTTAAAATTGAACTTATAAAAAAACAATCTATTGAATTTTTTTCATTTATTAATAAATTTGAATTGCATTAAGATTAATAAAATTTAGTATCAAATTAAAAATTTGAATTACCGAATTTTAATTTACATAGATAAATTCACTCAACTTGATAATAAAAAAAATTAAACTTTATATTCAAGCAAAAATCTCCTATCCAGAACCAAAGTTATAACTGGCACACTCAATTCTAGCGTGATCACTCACGTACAACCTTTTAAATACATATAAAGTGAACATCCAAATATCTCTAGACATAAGTGCCTCTTATCAATATACCATCGTATTGGAATAAGTTTACGATTAGCCAACTCCTTACCAAATATCTTGTATCTAACTTGGGAAGGCTTAAGCCAAGTTGGTTCAACCCACAATATCATATTACCAATTCTTTAGACAACATTTAATACCTTCTCAATTTCATCATTATATATAACAATTATGCACCTTTATTTTTTATACAATTTAGTTTCAATTATTAAACTTACTTTAAGTATCCCAACTTTAATTTAAAGCATAATCACATCACTTATTATAACTTAGATTCATCTAATACTCATGAATTCTACCTAACAATTACTACTAACCTTTATATATTAATTCCTTAATATTACCTCTCCATAATCCTAGTAAGATTATTTCCAAATTTCATATACCAATATCTTCCTTACACTCCAATATAAATTTAAAGACTTTACCCAAACTACATCTTCTATCCTCTATCAATGTTATCACCATCCAACCTCGAACCGTTCCCTCATCATTAAAACCACTAATACTCTATAATTTGACGCCATTCTAATCATAAAACAATGTGCACCTTTAATTTTGAGAATCATTAAACCTGGCGCATTCAATCCAACTAGCAACTGGCAAATCATCATTCGCCTACACATGAAATAAGTAATGTCCAATGACCTAACAATGTACATGCGAACTAAGTCACTTGAATCTCCATAGTCAATCTACATCAACTGTGATGTTACCTAACCTTCATTATCACACTCTCATACCATAATCTACAATTCAAACCTTATTATACTAACTTCTACATCAACCCTCTCATCAGTACTTACACATCAATGAATGCCCACTTCTTCATCTTGAATACGCACTCTTCACCTTAGTCATTAATCCTTCAACCCATATTAAGTTAGCAATCCTTCATAACTTCTAAACTCTTCAGACTCTAAAAGGTATTATTCATGTCCCCACTCATTCACCATAAGCCTAACCATTCAATCTATCACTTTCCTGTCAGTAGTCAAAATAGCCTTAAATCTAATCATAACCTTAACTGCCTATCCAATTATTCTCTAACTCACCCTCCAGCATCAATCATCTTGTCAACGTTCCAGTCATCCTCTATAACTATGTAGACAATTCAAACTATTTCCATCTTAACATTCACTGATCATTAACTACCTTACTCATTTCAGAACCCATGCTGATAACACCATGTTCTCAATTTATCTAGCAATTACTCATAAACTGTCTCGAAATTATAAGTCCATTCGAACTACATAGGTGATAAGTCAAGTAGCCATCATATACCGGACATGACGCATCAAATCTCTGATAAACTCAATTAATCCCTTCCAGTGTGATTATAGTCTAATAACCGCCATATTACTCATTTAGCATACCAACACTCTATCCTTGAAGACTCATGCTATGCACTCATAGTATCTTAGCATCTATACCATCAATCCTAATACAACCTTCGATCTACTCATATCTTCACAAATTCTGTAACTCCATACTTTCCAACACTCAATTTAGCTCCTCATTACAAAGCTGAACTTAACATTTAAGCCTATTACTTGCCTAATCTCATTCATGCTACACACTGTTGCTAATCAGATTGCACTTTCAATTCCATACTTGATCACAATCTAAGTCAAATCTGTACTCTTCACTCCTAGTTACTCAATGTCATCACTGTAATGTCATCCGAACTTTCAAGCTTCCACTCCACATGTCCTTCATTACACTATTGTAAGAACTCTAACACTACTCTAATACCTACCTCTAACAATGCTAAATACCATGCTCGAATCTGTCATCCATGTACACTCAGATCACTCGAATCACCATATCGCCTTCGCATTACTCGCACACATTGTCCATTCAATCCATACTCTCAAGTATACTCTCAGTAACTCAATCCTATCATATCACTCATCGTACTCAATGTCTCGAGCTTAGTCATTCCTAAGTCTATCAACTATACATTAGACAATAACATTCTCGACACTTCTATACAACCAATTCTCAGTAATTTTCTTAAGCTAACTTGTACCCTACACTTACGATTGTAGTCTATATCCCATATCATGCACATCATACCGTCATGACCATCGAGCATTGACCTATCCAAACTACACCTTTAATTCCTCATTGCAGTCATGAATCATCGAATCCGTAATCACTCAACCTATCACCATATCCATAAGTACTCCTTAACTGTCCGATATCCGAATTACCGTTACTATCGATCCAATTGTATACCATCATGCGATCCACTTATCCATCTGGCGTAACACTGATCATACTCTAGCCCTGCGTACAACTCCATCACGACCTAATTGCATACTATTCGATGGTACTCACTAATCCAACTACAGTTCAGTTACTCTCGACTACACAATCGTCATCTAACACCATAGTACTTCACATTTGACTTACTTAATCAGATGAGTATTAGCATACTCACATTCTTGAAATGCCTCTGACAAATATGACGACTGATTCATACCACATGATCAACTCCATAATTAACTTCATCACTGAACTCAGTAATCGACCATATCCCTAGTTTATAACACTTGCACTTAATCAATCGTCAGTAGCATGCAAGTCTCACTTATCAACTCATAGCCGATTGCTCAGTAATCAATCCATTGAACTTCCGACATTAACATCTCCAATAGTCGAACCACTAATTGCCAAACCTTAACGAATCATGTATCTCCTACATAACTTATTAAGAATTCTAAGTTCAGATTGCTTAAACTAGCATCATCAGTGAATGTACTCACTGCATTGTTACCTAAACATCCAATCTCATAATGTCTTAGCTCACACAGTATCGATACTCTAGTCAATTGATATGACTCTAAGATTCTGTGCATCATAATTCATCAGTCAGTCAACAATCTTAGACTCGCATACGTTGAGACTTCTCAATCAACTCGCTACATATCACTCGACTTCCAATTCCACCTTCGTAGATATCCTTAAATTATTCATCTGTCAAACTATAGCAACTAATTCACTCATCTGCTTAGAATCCTAATACTGTCTTCATAACAAGCATTATGATAGATGCCATGTGTCATGAACCTATCATGCTTCCAACCAATGCATCCTACTGTATCAAATCTTGACACTATTACCGTTCACGACTATTCCGTTCGTAACTGTACAATCTCAATGATCCATCATACTTCACTAAATCTCTTAAATTTCAACCGTGATCGTCTATGTACACCATTACTTATCTGATCCTTATCATCAACGAATACTATTCATTATTCAATATGTCATTAATCTATACTTAGACGATTCCAAGAGCTTACACGCCTTTCACCTGTCCTCTAATCAGCAAATCCAATTCGACAAATTCAACATCCAATCGACTTATACACTCTTCGACCATGTCATATACGACAATCTTCAATTCACTTAGTCACAATGAATCGTCATTCAGACCTTACAACTTGTTATAGTCATATATCCTCAGTAACCTGACTTTAAATACACACCAATGGTACTACCAACATCTAGCTTCTAATCGCAATTCAATGGCACTCAACTATCTACTGATCATATTAATCGTTAACTAGAACTCAAATTCGAATTCTTCTAATTGACTCAAACTTCTCAATTTCGAAATTTCACATTTGACACGTCTTAATACAGAAATCAATCATCATACTTCTCTGTCCTAAATCTAACGTTCTTGTCATCCTATCCATAGCTTCACAGATATTGCTAACCAATTCACTCTATCGAATCTCTTAAGACTTATACCATTTGAATCCTTCACGAGTATGCAGTGATTTAAGCTATTACCATTCCTTGGACTTCCATCCAGTCGTAATAATGATATACACTACACTATTCAATCTAGCAACTGGTACTAGAATAACTATACCACTTCCACTCCACTCAGTATCTAACTTAAACTTCGAATCATACTACATCATAATCACTCGATTCCTCGTATTACCAGCTTCCATACTAGCTCATTCCTATATCTATGTTACTCAGTACCTGTCTACATGACTTTTGACCTGCACTGTATAACGTACTGATATAATATTTAACGCCAATCTCATGCTATCTCCAGTCTCACATCCAATCCAATCAACTTATTTACATACTGTATCATCTGTTACTGCTACCAAATCTACTTTCCTACATGTCCGATTCTGATTCCATGTCTATTCGACTCATAGCTATCTCAAGTCACATTACTCGAGTCTCCGAATTCACGTATCTGATTACTTGTTAGCACTCTATCTATGTGTATCCTAACTTTATGTAAATTTTGTGAATCATAATATGCTCATTATGGGCTATACCCTATATACAGTATTTACACAATTTGTACAGATCAATTCTTACCAGACATGATTGATTTCATCATGTGTATCACGTAATCATTTCGATTAAATTCAGTTACTTTTTATACGTATGTGTAATTAGACTCTTTTAATCTACTACTCAAAATGTACAAGTTCATTCAATTTCTTGAAGTTATACGTCTATCTATAATCACATATGAATTCATCGACTTACAACATTTTATCATGAATTTAGTCAATTCATCGAATCTTCACATTTTCAATTGTCAAGTTTCAATTACAATAATTAAATTATGTATAAATCATATTATGCTAAATTGATACAATTTACTAATATCATGCATACATTCTAATACTATGGCTATCATTGAACGATTGACTACAATCTGAAACATTTCAACGGATTACTACTTATTACCATTCTTCATTAATGTAGATTAACAAATCTTATGCTTAGATTGGTGTACCATTAATTGCTTGACATGCTCATCATTCAGCTACTGATTACTATGTAAGTTACATCATACGCATCTCTAAATGCAACTCCTAATTAATACTTATGTAGCCTACATTAGATGGCTACATCTCATTATGTAAACATGGTCATAAAACATCTAAGTCTATCAACCATTACAAATCATAGAATGAACTTCTGGTTCACTGATTACAGATCTGAAACATAATCATGATGTCTCATACGATCGCTAGCACTTAACAGATACATGATTAACAATTGAATAATTTATAACATGTAACTTACATCAAACTCATCTCAAATCGAATCATTAATCACAGTATTAAGCTAATACGCTATATATCGAAACTATAACTGAACATCTAACCTAATTCATAACCAATAAATATAATTGAACAATACTTAATCACAATACATGCTACTGTCAATCCATCGTATACAGCACAATCAAGACTATCAATACACACAGATCAATAGTCTCAAATACAATATAAATACCTCGCACTCTATCACAATTATATCCAATTACACTACGACACCAGACAAACCTATGATTACCTAGACCAATGTTCTCAACATCAGTGCAATCAACTTAATGATACACAAATCGTAAATCAATAACATATCATACACTCTGTAACATCATATACCAACCAACTAATCAACTGTATGCTAATCAGTAGCCGATATCCTTCAAGTACAACCAACGCAATCATTTCATCCATACGTCCAAATTAACCACATGACTACGCTCACTTGCATCATGTTGCAATAAACAGATCATACATCATAAAATCACACTAATTCTACAAATGCCAATCATACTACTGGCACTTCATAGACAAGTCTATACATACAGCAGATCATATTAACATGTCTCATACAATCATATCTTAAATAGCATCAATGATATCCTCTATATCACTAAATTAATAGATAACCATAATTCAAATTAGATCCAATACACTGTACTCAACAGTAGACTCATGAATTACACACTAGGCTTCATACACATAGCATAAATAAGTACAATTGAACAAATTACTAATTTAGCCAACAATCTAATGATGCATAACGCTTTACCATCAACCTAGAATCTACCAACAGATACCTACTTCCTACTCCATTCGCAATTAAGATACAGACAATATAGGAACTAATCTATAAATCATTGTGACATTTCTGAATCCTTATCGATACAGCAATTCAACTCTACTAGAGATAGAACAGTAACTCATGAGAAATCAGCAATACTTGAACTTTCAATCTAAGAGCAATTACAATTATGCATGCATTATTCTGCATACTCAATTGAATAGTAAATATTATGAAATGACATAAATTATGAGATCGATCAAGATGATTAACCTTGTAACTGACTTAGTAAGAATTAGATCTGACATTATTACCTAATAAAGATGATGACAATTACAAATTATATGCAATCAAAATGATATTCATGAGATTACAATTGACATTAAATCTAGAAACTTCATAACTACAATCAACTTTTTTCAGTCAACACAATTCATCCACAGATACATCTTATGAACAATCTAAATACTTTAATTCAGTCATCTTACACTCATTCAACCACATAACATACATTCACTTTTTCATGATTCAATCATAGCTTTAACTACTATCACTCCTATAGACACATTACACGATAATTATAGATTTACATGTTTACATAGTCCAATGCGCGTTCAACCTCAATTACCATACTCAGCTAATTAACGTATCCATTTACGCTAGCTTTAACTCTTCACTATTGACTATGAAGTCCCTATTATTGTCAACTGTAACTCAATTTAGTATGATAACTCTAACTAATTACTTCTGCCATGTTCCAACCACATCAAATATTCATAACTACTATCTCCTACATTATATCACCTAACTTACAAAGATAATTACTCAACCTCTAAGCATAACCAGCATAATCTCATATCAACTTTAAACTTCACATACTGCTAATCCAACTTTAATGGCTTCAGTCCCCACATATTCTAATTACACTATCTACTTCTCAAACTTTATTCTTAAATCCATTCAAGTACCTTTAGCTACCTTAAATTTAGACCTAATGCTATACTAACTTTAAATCTAAACTAAATACTAATACTTCAAACATTACAATAATACTTAAATAAATTTATGTAACATATCATCAATCTGTCTCTCATCTAAATTTCATTCTAGCTTCTTAATTCACTATTAAGCTTAAACATTTAAATCATTATTCAATTAGCTAAATTTAACATTCAATAGAATCTCATTTACAAATATTCTCAAAATTTACATAACTTTCAATAATTGAAACTGCAATAATGACAATTATGTCATAATCAATCATATATCTGTACTAATTACTTCATATACTGCACATCTTTCTCTCCCATTCACGCCTGGCCTCAAGGTAAAAAAATAAAATGCCATTTCTTTGCTTCTGGTTCGAACCAATGACCCATGCCGACCTCCCCTAAGCGCCAGACCAACTCTCCCAATTGACTTTCATGTCAATTAACCCTTTCATTTATTTATAAGACCTTCTTCTTGGCCCTTTTCTTCTAACAAAAAGCCCAAAATAAAAATGCTCCTTGCGTCCCTTGTGTCTCGAACCCGAGACCTGCCTCTTCTAAACTCTTAAGTGGCGCCCCAAGCCACTCCAACCACCTGGACTTTCATGCCATGAACCTTCACCAATTAGTTTTAAGGCCTTCCTACTTAAGCCCATCACCGCATAAAAATAAAACACAAAATGCCCCTCCAGCCACTCAAACCTGTGACCTGCGCTCATTCTCTCCTCCAACTCTTTAAGGGCGCTCGGTTACCACCTTGCTACTGTCTTAATTCGTGACATGTTTCTCCTAAATTTATTCTTAACCCCTATCTCCTAGCTTCCCTCCTTTTAGGTACTTAAAAAGAAATTTTTAACCCTAAGTTAGGCCTAGCTCGGGTTTAATTCTAGACCTTTAGAACATGCCAAATAAATCATAATATTTATTTCTTCAAGCACACACATACATGGGAACAAATAATTAAATTTTCAAACAACCCCTAATTTAGGGTGTTACAGTTCTAACCCCTTAAAAGAATTTTGGCCTCGAAATTACCTGGATCAGGAGAGTTGGGGGTATTGCTACCGCATCATATCCTCGGGTTCCCATGTGGCCCCCTCCGTACCATGGTTCCGCCATAACACCTTCACCAAAGGCACTGACTTCCTTCAAAGAACTTTGACATCACGATCCAAGATTTGTACTGGCTCCTCCTCGAATGACAAGTCCGAACTCACCTCAATTTCCGCTACTGGCACTACGTGTGAGGGATCTGATCGATAGTGCCTCAGCATCGAGACATGAAAGACATCATGGATCTGGCTCAACTCTGCCGGTAACTCAATCTGGTAAGCTACTGGTCCCACTCGCTTTACTCATCAGATATGGCTGATGAACCTTGGGCTTAGCTTCCCTTTTCGCCCAAACCTTAATACCTTCTTCCAAGGCGACACTTTCAGAAAAACTTTATCTCCTACTGCATATTCCATCTCCTAGCGCTTAAGGTCAGCATAAGACTTCTACCTATCTGACGCTTCCTTGAGACGAGCCCGAATCACCTTAACTTTATCTTCGGTTTCTGTTACCAATTCTGGACCCAAAACTTGTCGTTCACCCAACTCCGTCCAACACGTAGGAGTATGACATTTTCGTCCATACAGTGCTTCATACGGTGCCATCTGGATACTCGCTTGATAACTATTGTTATAAGCGAATTCTGCTAGCGGTAGGTACTCTTCCCAACTACCACTGAAATCTAGAACACAACCTCTTAGCATATCTTCTAAAATTTGTATGACCTTTCCATTTGCCCGTCGACCGTGGATGGAAAGTCAGATTGAAATCAATCGTGTACCCAAAGCCTGATGCAACGCTTTCCAGAACCTTGACGTAAATCTGGGATCCCTATCTGAGATAATCGATACTGGCACACCATGCAACCTCACTATTTTTGACATATACAGCTTAGCTAGCTTCTGAAGTGAGTAATCCACCCTTATCGGTATGAAGTGAGCTGATTTAGTCAGACGGTCCACAATCACCCAAACTGCGTCCTTCTTGCTGGGCGTGAGGGGTAGCCCACTGACAAAATCCATAGTGATCCCCTCCCATTTCCACTGAGGGATCCTCACTGGTTGGAGTAACCATGATGGCAATTGGTGTTCAGCCTTAACCTGCTGATACGTCAAACACCTTCCCACAAATTCAGTTACCTCGCGCTTCAGCCCTGGCCACCAGAACTATTTTCGCAAATCTCCATACATCTTGCTACCTCCAGGATGCATAGCGTATGGGCTGCTATGTGCATCCCGAAGAATTTTTTGCCTCAATTCCACCTCTTTCGGCATACAAGCTCGCCCTTGAAAGCATAATACTCCATCATCGGACAAGCTATACCCTTCTAAACCACCATTTTGAACTTGAAATCTCCGTGCATTCAGACTTTCATCTACTAACTATTTTTCCTTAATCTCCTCGATCCAAGTTGGTTTAACTTGCAGCTCTGCCAAAAGACTTCCATCGTCGTATAGACTGAGGTGAGCAAACATCGCCCTTAAGTCTGCCACGACCTTCCAACTTAACGCGTCAGCCACCACGTTAGCTTTGCCCGGATGGTACTCAATTGAACAGTCGTAGTCCTTCAACAGTTCAATCTATCGGCGCTATCTCAAGTTTAACTCCTTCTGAGTCAAGAGATACCTCAAACTTTTGTGATCCGTGTAGACTATCGACTTTTCCCCATACAAGTAATGCCTCCATATCTTCAAAGCGAAGACTACAGCCGCTAATTCTAAGTCGTGAGTCGGGTAGTTAACCTCATGCGGTCTTAGCTGACGGGATGCATAGGCCACTACCTTCCCTTCCTGCATCAATATACATCCCAACCCCAGATAGGGCGATCACAATAAATAAATAACTTCCCGCCTCGAGTGCATGCAGAATCGGAGCTTCGCCGAATCTTCCTTAGCTTGTCAAAACTTTCTTGCTGCTTCTCTGACCATACAAATGGAACTTCTTTTCTTAATAACTTAGTTAGTGGGGCTGCGATTAAAGAGAATCCTTCCACAAATCTTCGATAGTATCCTGCCAGACCCAGAAAACTTTGAATTTCTGCCACTGACTTAGGCGGTTTCCAATCCAACACCGCTTCAACCTTGCGAGGGTCCACTCTAATCCCTTCCACTGACACCACGTGACCTAAGAAAGCCACATCCCTAAGCCAAAATTCACATTTACTGAATTTGGCATATAACTGCTTCTCCCTCAGTACTTGTAGAACTATATGCAAATGCATGTCATGCTCCTCCTCCGTCTTCGAATAAACCAATATGTCGTCTATAAACACCACGACAAATTGATCCAAGTACTGCTGAAACACCCTATTCATTAAGTCCATGAATGCTGCAGGTGCATTGGTTAACCCAAATGGCATCACTAGAAACTCGTAATGCCCATACCGAGTACGAAATGCCGTCTTGTGAACATCACCCTCCTTCACCTTAAGTTGATGATAACCCGACCTAAGGTCTATCTTTGAGAAAATTGATGCACCCTTCAGTTGCTCAAACAAGTAATCAATCTGGGGCAACAGATACTTGTTTTTGATCGTTAACTTGTTTAGCTGATGGTAATCAGTACACATCCGCATTGACCCGTCTTTCTTCTTGACAAACAGCACAGGTGCTCCCCATGGAGATATATTTGGTCGGATAAACCCTCGGTCCAAGAGTTCCTGAATTTGAGCCTTTAACTCCACCAATTCCTTTGGTGCCATTCGGTAGGGTGCTATAGACACGGCGCTGTTCCGGGTAACAAGTCTATACTGAATTCAACTTCCCGATCTAGAGGCAAACCCAAAAGTTCTTCTGGAAACACATCAGCGAATTCTCTTACCGTTCGGACCTTCTCAACTACTGACTCTTTAGCCTCCAAGGCACATATTCGAACCAAAAATGCCTCACACCCTTTTCTGACCATTTTCTCCGCCTTCAACGCAGACACCACGTTGGATAGGTAATCTCTTCTATTACCTATCATGACCACTTCATCACCCTCAGCCATCTTTAGAACCATGCGCTTAGCAGCGCAATTCAACCTTGCCTGATGCTTAACCAACCAGTCCATGCCAAGAATCAAATCGAACTCCCCAAATGGCAGTTCCATCAGATCATCCACAAACACTACCCCTTGGAGTTCTAAGGGTACATCCCTATATAGCTTGTTTACAACTACAGAGTGACCTAGAGGGCTAATTACTGTTATCTCCCTAGAAGTAGTCTCAAAGTCTATGCTCATAGTCTCAAAAATTCTGCTTCATACTCTGACACAGTCTTATTTCCTTGTACCAACCCCAGAAAGGCTTTTCTTTGTGCATCAGTGTAGCTGGTGCCTACATACTTCTTCTGGTAAGCAGCTTTGAAATACTCCCAAGTAAGGTCATCTGCCGTGACACCATCCCGAACCGTGAGCCACCACTGATATGACTCATCCTTTAGAAGCGACACCGCTCCTTTCAGCTTCTCCTCATTCGTCAGATCGAGATCATCCATGATCCTCTCAGTCGACTCCAACCAGTATTCTGCCGCACTGGGTGCCACACCCGATACTCCCCGGAATACCTTAGCCCTGTTGGATCGAAGTCGCTCGGGTATAGATTTTTGAGCTCCCATACCTCCACTTGCCCCAGCCACCATTTCAAGGACTCGTAACACAGCTTGCGATACTGCCTCACCTTCCGTCTGATCCTGCTCCTCAGCTCCAAAAGTTGGGGGTGGTGGTGGTGGTGGTACCTCATTCTCTGATCCCTGACCCGACCTCACGGGTTCTGACACGGTTATCCTGCCTCTACCATGTCCATGACGGCCACACCCTCTAGAGCTCATTCTTAACTATTGCGCTTTAATCTGATTAAGAAATTTTTATGGATTAGTACTTGTTTCACTTGGTTGCCCGCGAAGAAATTTTATGAATAGAGTGTAATAGAGATTCTTTCAATCAATCAAAGTTTTAAGTCCTCTATCCTAGTTCACACAGGAAAGCACATCCATTCCCTATTACCTTTCATACACACTCACTCTTTGGGCATTTACGTAGTTTCTATCCTGGGGTATTTTTTCATTTTCCTCTGAGGGTATTTTCGTAATAAACCAAAAAATTTTTAAAACTTTCCTAAATCAGAACATTTTGAAATTTCCCACAATTAAAGGGTATTTCTGATAATTTGTCAAATTAAAGGTACGGTAAAATTTTAGAATCTGGGGGTATTTTCGTAATTTTGTCAATCAGGGGTAATTTCGTAAATTTCCAAAGTCAGGGTATTATTTTGAAAGACATAATTTTGGATACTTTTGCAAAGTAAGAGAATTTTATTGAAATCGGTGTAGTACAGGAATTTTAGAAACCAAGGGCATTTTCGTAATTTTGCCACTAGGGGTATTTTGGTAATTTTGGTAAATTGAAAATATTTAGAAAATTTTCCAGAAATAAATTTTTCGCTACTATTAAAAAGAGATGCTCTACTGATTTTAAAACTAGAGTTTCCATAAAACATGGCTGATCCCTTTCGGGTTTTACTCAGTATGTTTAGCCTATGACCGAGTCCTCTTGGTTAGGGTGAACCGAAGCTATGCACCAGGTAGGATTCCTGCGAAGAGGAGGTGAGTCACGAGGACTGCTTAAGTACCAAGCTCTTCTGGATCCAATCCTAGACATGCGCACCAGGGTTACCACACCCTAACTCGGCGACTTGGTTGTAGGTTTGTTTACTTAGGCATTTAAAGTCTTATGTCTTTTGTTGGGGTAAACTAGTCCTAAAGTTCAAAGCACTTATCACGCTATCTACGTTCCATACCTACCCTTCTACAGATAATAATTCACAAAGAAGTCAGAAGCACTTACCTGGGCGGATTGGTGCCGGAGACTCGGTGCCATGCTGTTCCATAACCCAAAAATATTTCAAAAAGGCCTACCAAAAACATTTTGGGCCTTGGGCCCCCACAGTCGAGCTTTGAACTGGGCTCTGATACCAATTTTGTAACACCCCAAACCCGGCCCAAACATTACGACCGAATCTGGTATGTTACAGAAGAAAACATTTGTTGAAAACCCCTTTTTATTTACTTTAAATTTTATGGTAAAAAGAATATAGTTTTGTTTCAAACATTTGAGGTGTATAAAAAAACCAACACTTAGCTTTGTTATTTAAAATTCGTTAAGTCATGTTGTTATCAATTCTGTCAATGTACCCGATGGTACGAAAGAAAATCATTTACGTTTGAATTTAAGGAACTTGTGTAACCATTTTAAAGTTATTAAGCAATTTAAATAATTCATCCCAAACATGTAAAATAATAATAAAAAAAAAATCTTAGGAGGCCTTATTACAACTGAACAAATAAAACCAAAATAAAATAAAACAATTCAAGTCCATTTAATCCATATTTTCTCTGCATGGCCACCTCGAGTCCATCCGGCTCCTCACCCGCGATCTACAAGTCACCTGAAAAATGTTAAAGGAAAAGGTGAGTCACCAAGACTCAGTGTGTAACACTTTTCCCGGTTTAATGCAACATCATACACACAAATCACAATCAAGTTTAACATGCACCCAACCTAACCATCCAAAACACCTTTTTCTACCCTGTGTGGTACCAAACCACTGGTGGTGCCAAACCACTGGTGACTTAAAGTCACGATATCCATCAATGTTGTGGTGGCAAACTACTGGTGACCCGAAGTCACAAATAACAAGTTGTGGGGCCAACCCACGTGTGATACCAAATCACTGGCGTCAATCCCATAATATCATCTGTGGGGCCAACCCACTGTGGTGCTAAGCCACGGGGACGAGACGCTATGAGGTGCCAAACCTCTGGTGACCGTAGTCACAAAATGTGGTACCAAACCACTGGTGTCCGTCGACACGAACATCACTTCCCCCTCCTCTCATACAACCCACATCAATCAATGATATGCATATAACAGGAATCATACCCACATATTTATTTAACAACATACCAAATATGTCAGGCTTCCCAAAAGCATCATAAAGTAAACTCATAACAACAAGGACTTACCTGATTCCTTGCTTATACCATGATGGTATTAAATCCAATTCTACACAATCCAGTTTAGTGTAATATATTTAGCACATTAATTAATTATAAAGTGTGTATGTACACACACCTGTTACTATCAGTAGCCCTAAATCCTAAAGAATCAATCGGCCACACTAGACTTCCTTGCCCCTATATTCGGCCATACATGAAAGTTAGTGACATGGCCTATTCCGCTAAACCACATAAATCCAAAGGGTTACACTTGAACCCGAAACCTTACCTAAAACGTCCTTTGATTATCAGCCACCACACACTATGTGTTTCTGCTTCCCTACAATCGGCAGTCATCCACATTAATAGCCTTCGGCTTACAATACTAAAAAGATTAGACTATTTAACAAATCCTTATCTCAACTTATCAACCAATTAAAAGATGACGGCTTCACTAGATCATTTCCAAAACCTCGAAGGCCCTACAACAAACCGATTCCTACATCAGGTGATTTACACTTGCCATGCAATACCGAAATCGGCTCTTACCCTTGTAAAAGTCGACAGAGAATAGAGAGAAAAAGAGGTAGGCATTCGGCCTTGAGCACATACTTTCCTCTCAAACCGATTGGAGAATAAAAGAGCACCCTTTGCTTTGATGTTCGGCCAAAGCTACACCAAATAGGGAGGAGGGGATTCGGCTAACTCAAGTTTGAGGGGCTGGAATTTTGAGAAGAGAAGAAGATAGGTTCAGCTACTAGGGAAAGAAGAAGAAAAAGAAAAGATGTAGGGGAAGTGGTGGTTTCGGCTAAGTAGAAGAAAAGAAGCTGGAATTTTTTTAGCAATGTAGGCAAAGCAACAAGAGGAAATTCAGCAGCAGCAATTTGGAGAAGAAAGAAAAGAATTTTGAAAAACTTTGGCACTTCTTTGCTGCCTAAAACCGATTATGGTCAGCCCCTCCCCAAGGAGTCCCAAAATCGGCAAACACCCTCTTTTTGGGTGATAATTCCAGACTTGAATTATCCAAGATAATGCAAGATTTATCTTGCACTTAATCTCCTACTCACCTTCAACAATTTAATTGAAAAAAACTACTAATAATGCTACCCTTCAGCCAAAAATTAAAAGAAATAAAGCTTTATCTTTATCACCTTAAGAGTCCCTCATGCAGCCATCTTTCTCTCCCATTCACGCCGGCCTCAAGGTAAAAAAAAATAAAAATGCCATTTGCTGCTTCTTGGGTTTGAACCAGTGACCCATGCCGCAGCCTCCCCTTAAGTGCCCAGACCAACTCTCCCAATTGACTTTCATGTCAATTAACCCTTTCATTTATTTATAAGACCTTCTTCTTGGCCCTTTTTCTTCTAACGTAAAAAGCCCAAAATAAAAATGCTCCTTGCGTCCCTTGTGTCTCGAACCCGAGACCTGCCTCTTCTAAACTCTTAAGTGGCGCCCCAAGCCACTCCAACCACCTGGACTTTCATGCCATGAACCTTCACCAATTAGTTTTAAGGCCTTCCTACTTAAGCCCATCACCGCATAATAATAAAACACAAAACGCCCCTCCAGCCACTCAAACTTGTGACCTGCGCTCATTCTCTCCTCCAACTCTTTAAGAGCACTCGGTTACCACCTTGCTACTGTCTTAATTCGTGACATGTTTCTCCTAAATTTATTCTTAACCCCTATCTCCTAGCTTCCCTAAGTCAGGCCTAGCTCGGGTTTAATTCTAGACCTTTAGAACATGCCAAATAAATCATAATATTTATTTCTTCAAGCACACACACACATGGGAACAAATAATTAAATTTTCAAACAACCCCTAATTTAGGGTGTTACAGTTCTAACCCCTTAAAAGAATTTTGGCCTCGAAATTACCTGGATCAGGAGAGTTGGGGGTATTGCTGCCGCATCATATCCTCGGGTTCCCATGTGGCCCCCTCCGTACCATGGTTCCGCCATAACACCTTCACCAAAGGCACTGACTTCCTTCAAAGAACTTTGACATCACGATCCAAGATTTGTACTGGCTCCTCCTCGAATGACAAGTCCGGACTCACCTCAATTTCCGCTACTGGCACTACGTGTGAGGGATCTGATCGATAGCGCCTCAGCATCGAGACATGAAAGACATCATGGATCTGGCTCAACTCTGCCGGCAACTCAATCTGGTAAGCTACCGGTCCCACTCGCTTTACTACTGTATATGGCCCGATGAACCTTGGGCTTAGCTTCCCTTTTCGCCCAAACCTTAATACCTTCTTCCAAGGCGACACTTTCAGAAAAACTTTATCTCCTACTGCATATTCCATCTCCTAGCGCTTAAGGTCAGCATAAGACTTCCGCCTATCGGCGCTTCCTTGAGACGAGCCCAATCACCTTAACTTTATCTTGGTTTACATACCAATTACGGACCCAAAACTTGTCGTTCACCCAACTCCGTCCAACACGTAGGAGTATGACATTTTCGTCCATACAGTGCTTCATACGGTGCCATCTGGATACTCGCTTGATAACTATTGTTATAAGCGAATTCTGCTAGCGGTAGGTACTCTTCCCAACTACCACTGAAATCTAGAACACAACCTCTTATCATATCTTCTAAAATTTGTATGACCCTTTTCGACTGCCCGTCAGACTGTGGATGGAAAGCTGTACTGAAATCCAATCGTGTACCCAAAGCCTGATGCAACGCTTTCCAGAACCTTGACATAAATCTGGGATCCCTATCTGAGATGATCGATACTGGCACACCATGCAACCTCACTATTTTTGACATATACAGCTTAGCTAGCTTCTGAAGTGAGTAATCCACCCTTATCGGTATGAAGTGAGCTGATTTAGTCAGACGGTCCACAATCACCCAAACTGCGTCCTTCTTGCTGGGAGTGAGGGGTAGCCCACTGACAAAATCCATAGTGATCCCCTCCCATTTCCACTGAGGGATCTTCACTGGTTGGAGTAACCCTGATGGCAATTGGTGTTCAGCCTTAACCTGCTGACACGTCAAACACCTTCCCACAAATTCAGTTACCTCGCGCTTCAGCCCTTGCCACCAGAACTGTTTTCGCAAATCTCCATCATCTTGCTACCTCCAGGATACATAGCGTATGGGCTGCTATGTGCATCCCGAAGAATTTTCTGCCTCAATTCCACCTCTTTCGGCATACAAGCTCGCCCTTGAAAGCATAATACTCCATCATCGGACAAGCTATACCCTTCTAAACCACCATTTTAAACTTGAAATCTCCGTGCATTCAGACTTTCATCTACTAACTATTTTTCCTTAATCTCCTCGATCCAAGTTGGTTTAACTTGCAGCTCTGCCAAAAGACTTCCATCGTCGTATAGACTGAGGTGAGCAAACATCACCCTTAAGTCTGCCACGACCTTCCGACTTAACGCGTCAGCCACCACGTTAGCTTTGCCCGGATGGTACTCAATTGAACAGTCGTAGTCCTTCAACAGTTCAATCTATCGGCGCTGTCTCATGTTTAACTCCTTCTGAGTCAAGAGATACCTCAAACTTTTGTGATCCGTGTAGACTATCGACTTTTCCCCATACAAGTAATGCCTCCATATCTTCAAAGCGAAGACTACAGCCGCTAATTCTAAGTCGTGAGTCGGGTAGTTAACCTCATGCGGTCTTAGCTGACGGGATGCATAGGCCACTACCTTCCCTTCCTACATCAATACACATCCCAACCCCGTATAGGACGCATCACAATAAACTGTAAATAACTTCCCTGCCTCAGGCTGTACCAGAACTGGAACTTCTGTCAGAATCTTCCTTAGCTTGTCAAAACTTTCTTGCTGCTTCTCCGACCATACAAATGGAACTTCTTTTCTTAATAACTTAGTTAGTGGGGCTGCGATTAAAGAGAATCCTTCCACAAATCTTGATAGTATCCCGCGCACCGAAAACTTTGAATTTCGCCATGACTTAGGCGGTTTCCAATCCAACACCGCTTCAACCTTGCGAGGTCCACTCTAATCCTTCCACGACACCACGTGACCTAAGAAAGCCACATCCCTAAGCCAAAATTCACATTCTTGAATTTGGCATATAAGCTTCTTCTCCTCGATTACTTGTAGAACTATATGCAAATGCATGTCATGCTCCTCCTCCGTCTTGAATAAACCAATATGTTGTCTATAAACACCACGACAAATTGATCCAATCTTCTGAAACACCCTATTCATTAAGTCCATGAATGCTGCAGGTGCGTTGGTTAACCCAAATGGCATCACTAGAAACTCGTAATGCCCATACCGAGTACGAAATGCCGTCTTGTGAACATCACCCTCCTTCACCTTAAGTTGATGATAACCCGACCTAAGGTCTATCTTCGAGAAAATTGATGCACCCTTCAGTTGGTCAAACAAGTCATCAATCCGGGGCAACAGATACTTGTTTTTGATCGTTAACTTGTTTAGCTGATGGTAATCAGTACACATCCGCATTGACCCGTCTTTCTTCTTGACAAACAGCACAGGTGCTCCCCACGGAGATATATTTGGTCGGATAAACCCTCGGTCCAAAAGTTCTTGAATTTGAGCCTTTAGCTCCACCAATTCCTTTGGTGCCATTCGGTAGGGTGCTATAGACACAGGCAGCTTGTTCCGGGTAACAAGTCTATACCGAATTCAACTTCTCGATCTAGAGGCAAACTCGAAAGTTCTTCTGGAAACACATCAGTGAATTCTCCTACCGTTCGGACCTTCTCAACTACTGACTCTTTAGCCTCCAAGGCACATATTCGAACCAAAAATGCCTCACACCCTTTTCTGACCATTTTCCCCGCCTTCAACGCAGACACCACGTTGGATAGGTAATCTCTTCTATTACCTATCATGACCACTTCATCACCCTCAGCCATCTTTAGAACCATACGCTTAGCAGCGCAATTCAACCTTGCCTGATGCTTAACCAACCAGTCCATGCCAAGAATCAAATCGAACTCCCCAAATGGCAGTTCCATCAGATCATCCACAAACACTACCCCTTGGAGTTCTACATCCCTATATAGCTTGTTTACAACTACAGAGTGACCTAGAGGGCTAATTACTGTTATCTCCCTAGAAGTAGTCTCAAAGTCTATGCTCATAGTCTTAGAAATTCTGCTTCATACTCTGACACAGTCTTATTTCCTTGTACCAACCCCAGAAAGGCTTTTCTTTGTGCATCAGTGTAGCTGGTGCCCACATACTTCTTCTGGTAAGCAGCTTTGAAATACTCCCAAGTAAGGTCATCTGCCGTGGCACCATCCCGAACCGTGAGCCACCATCGATATGACTCATCCTTTAGAAGCGACATCGCTTCTTTCGACTTTCTCCTCATTAAATCGGATCGAGATCATCCATGATCCTCTCGATCGACTCGACCAATGATACTCACAAGACTGGTGCCACACCCGATACTCCCCGGAATACCTTAGCCCTGTTGGATCGAAGTCGCTCGGGTATAGATTTTTGAGCTCCCATACCTCCACTTGCCCCAGCCACCATTTCAAGGACTCGTAACACAACTTGCGATACTGCCTCACCTTCCGTCTGATCCTGCTCCTCAGCTCCAAAAGTTGGGG
The DNA here is from genome assembly GCA_025506655.1 of Gossypium rotundifolium. Taxonomy (NCBI): domain Eukaryota; kingdom Viridiplantae; phylum Streptophyta; class Magnoliopsida; order Malvales; family Malvaceae; genus Gossypium; species Gossypium rotundifolium. The sequence goes on along the minus strand of CP106725.1, from coordinate 41,376,971 downwards.
GTGGTGGTGGCGGTGGTACCTCATTCTCCGATCCCTGACCCGACCTCACGGGTTCTGACACGGTTATCCTACCCCTACCGTGTCCATGACGACCACACCCTCTAGAGCTCATTCTTAACTATTGCGCTTTAATCTGATTAAGAAATTTTTATGGATTAGTACTTGTTTCACTTGGTTGCCCGCGAAGAAATTTTATGAATAGAGTGTAATAGAGATTCTTTCAATCAATCAAAGTTTTAAGTCCTCTATCCTAGTTCACACAGGAAAGCACATCCATTCCCTATTACCTTTCATACACACTCACTCTTTCGGGCATTTCTGTCCGTTTCTATCCCAGGGGTATTTTTGTCATTTTCCTACAGGGGTATTTTCGTAATAAACCAAAAAATTTTTAAAACTTTCCTAAATCAGGACATTTTGAAATTTCCCAAAATTGGAGGGTATTTCTGATAATTTGTCAAATTAAAGGTACGGTAAAATTTTAGAATCTGGGGGTATTTTGGTAATTTTGTCAATCAGGGGTAATTTCGTAAATTTCCAAAGTCAGGGTATTATTTTGAAAGACATAATTTTGGATACTTTTGCAAAGTAAGAGAATTTTATTGAAATCGGGGTAGTACAGGAATTTTAGAAACCAAGGGCATTTTCGTAATTTTGCCACTAGGGGTATTTTGGTAATTTTGGTAAATTGAAAATATTTTGAAAATTTTCCAGAAATAAATTTTTCGCTACTATTAAAAAGAGATGCTCTACTGATTTTAAAACTAGAGTTTCCATAAAACATGGCTGATCCCTTTCGGGTTTTACTCAGTATGTTTAGCCTATGACCGAGTCCTCTTGGTTAGGGTGAGCAAAGCTATGCACCGTAGGATTCTGCGAAGAGGAGGTGAGTCACGAGGACTGCTTAAGTACCAAGCTCTTCTGGATCCAATCTTAGACATGCGCACCAGGGTTACCACACCCTAACTCGGCGACTTGGTTGTCGGTTTGTTTACTTAGGCATTTAAAGTCTTATGTCTTTTGTTGGGGTAAACTAGTCCTAAAGTTCAAAGCACTTATCACGCTATCTACGTTCCATACCTACCCTTCTACAGATAATAATTCACAAAGAAGTCAGAAGCACTTACCTGGGCAGATTGGTGCCGGAGACTCGGTGCCATGCTGTTCCATAACCCAAAAATATTTCAAAAAGGCCTACCAAAAACATTTTGGGCCTTGGGCCCCCACAGTCGAGCTTTGAACTGGGCTCTGATACCAATTTTGTAACACCCCAAACCCGGCCCAAACATTGCGACCGAATCTGGTATGTTACAGAAGAAAACATTTGTTGAAAACCCCTTTTTATTTACTTTAAATTTTATGGTAAAAAGAATATAGTTTTGTTTCAAACATTTGAGGTGTATATATAAAAAAAAAACCAACACATAGCTTTGTTATTTAAAATTTGTTAAGTCATGTTGTTATCAATTACATCAATGTGCAGATGGTACGAAAGAAAATCATTTACGTTTGAATTTAAGGAACTTGTGTAACCATTTTAAAGTTATTAAGCGGTTTAAATAATTCATCCCAAACATGTAAAATAATAATTAAAAAAAATCTTAGGAGGCCTTATTACAACCGAACAAATAAAACCAAAATAAAATAAAACAATTCAAGTCCATTTAATCCATATTTTCTCGCATGGCCACCTCGAGTCCATCCGGCTCCTCACCCGCAATCTACGAGTCACCGAAAATGTTAAAGGAAAAGGTGAGTCACCAAGACTCGATGTGTAACCCTTTTCCGGTTTAATGCAACATCATACACACAAATCACAATCAAGTTTAACATGCACCCAACCTAACCATCCAAAACACCTTTTTCTACCCGTGTGGTACCAAACCACCGGTGGTGCCAAACTCTTGGTGACTTAAAGTCACGATATCCATCAATGTTGTGGTGCCAAACCACTTTGGTGACCAAGTCACAAATAACAAGTTGTGGGGCCAACCCACGTGTGATACCAAATCACCGCGTCAATCCCATAATATCATCGTGGGGCCAACCCATGTGGTGCTAAGCCACGGGGCGAGGCGCTATGAGGTGCCAAACCTCTGGTGACCGTAGTCACGAAATGTGGTACCAAACCACTGGTGTCCGTCGACACGAACATCACTTCCCCCTCCTCTCATACAACCCACATCAATCAATGATATGCATATAACAGGAATCATACCCACATATTTATTTAACAACATACCAAATATGTCATGCTTCCCAAAAGCATCATAAAGTAAACTCATAACAACAAGGACTTACCTGATTCCTTGCTTATACCATGATGGTATTAAATCCAATTCTACACAATCCAGTTTAGTGTAATATATTCAGCACATTAATTAATTATAAAGTGTGTATGTACACACACATTACTATCGATGGCAAAATCTCGAAGAATCAATCGGCCACACTAGACTTCCTTGCCCCTATATTCGGCCATACATGAAAGTTAGTGACATGGCCTATTCCGCTAAACCACATAAATCCAAAGGGTTACACTTGAACCCGAAACCTTACCTAAAACATCCTTTGATTATCAGCCACCACACACTATGTGTTTCTACTTCCCTACAATCGGCAGTCATCCACATTAATAGCCTTCGGCTTACAATACTAAAAAGATTAGACTATTTAACAAATCCTTACCTCCACTTACCAACCAATTAAAAGATGACGGCTTCACTAGATCATTTCCAAAACCTCGAAGGCCCTACAACAAACCGATTCTTACATCAGGTGATTTACACTTGCCATACAATACCGAAATCAGCTCTTACCCTTGTAAAAGTCGACAGAGAATAGAGAGAAAAAGAGATAGGCATTCGGCCTTGAGCACATACCTTCCTCTCAAACCAATTGAAGAATAAAAGAGCACCCTTTGCTTTGATGTTCGCCAAAGCTACACCAAATAGGGAGGAGGGGATTCGGCTAACTCAAGTTTGAGGGGCTGGAATTTTGAGAAGAGAAGAAGATAGGTTCGACTACTAGGGAAAGTAGAAGAAAAAGAAAAGATGTAGGGGAATTGGTGGTTTAGGCTAAGTAGAAGAAAAGAAGCTGGAATTTTTTAGCAATGTAGGCAAAGCAACAAGAGGAAATTCGGCAGCAGCAATTTGGAGAAGAAAGAAAAGAATTTTGAAAAAATTTGGCACTTCTTTGCTGCCTAAAACCGATTATGGTCAGCCCCTCCCCAAGGAGTCCCAAAATCAGCAAACACCCTCTTTTTGGGTGATAATTCCAGCCTTGAATTATCCAAGATAATGCAAGATTTATCTTGCACTTAATCTCCTACTCACCTTCAACAATTTAATTGAAAAAAAAACTACTAATATTGCTACCCTTTAGCCGAAAATTAAAAGAAATAAAGCTTTATCTTTATCACCTTAAGAGTCCCTCATGCAGCCATCTCTTTCTCTCCCATTCACGTCGGCCTCAAGGTAAAAAAAATAAAATGCCATTTGCTGCTTCTTGGGTTCGAACCAGTGACCCATGCCGTAGCCTCCCTTAGCGCCAGACCAACTCTCCCAATTGACTTTCATGTCAATTAACCCTTTCATTTATTTATAAGACCTTCTTCTTGGCCCTTTTCTTCTAACATAAAAGCCCAAAATAAAATGCTCCTTGCGTCCCTTGTGTCTCGAACCCGAGACCGCCTCTTCTAAACTCTTAAGTGGCGCCCCAAGACACTCCAACCACCTGGACTTTCATGCCATGAACCTTCATCAATTAGTTTTAAGGCCTTCCTACTTAAGCCTATCACCGCATAAAATAAAACACAAAACGCCTCTCCACCACTCAAACTCTGTGACTGCGCCATTCTCTCCTCCAACTCTTTAAGGGCGCTCGGTTACCACCTTGCTCTTGTCTTAATTGTGACATGTTTCTCCCAAATTTATTCTTAACCCCTATCTCCTAGCTTCCCTCCTTTTAGGTACTTAAAAGAAATTTTAACCCTAAGTCGCTAGCTAGGGTTTAATTCTAGACCTTTAGAACATGCCAAATAAATCGTAATATTTATTTCTTCAAGCACACACACACATGGGAACAAATAATTAAATTTTCAAACAACCCCTAATTTAGGGTGTTACACAAATAACCAGCATGCCCTTCCTCTTAAAAATTTCCATAATAGTCTCTTAAGGCCAAATTTTTCCAAAAATTAAATTTTGGGCAATTGCTATTTAAGGGCTCATAATTATTATTCTAAAGCTATTTCATGCAAAAAGCTTATAGAAACTCATATATTGCAGCTTTTGCAATTTAGTCCCTTTTTGGACCAATTGACCTCAACCTAATAAAATTGCTTTACAAAACTTTCATACTAACGTGCAAACATGGCATAAACCGGGAAAACTCATAATTTCATCTCGGGTTCATGGCCTCGCACCACTATCCTGACTAGGCCCTAAATCGGGCTGTTACAGGTGATACATTTTTTAGAATTATTATTGATTGTAAGGCCATTTATACCAATGAAGAATTTGTTGGAAGTCACGTGACTAAAAGCTATGACCAAAGTTGAGTACTCGTTTCTAAGGGTTTCAAATTTAGACAACCAATTAGGGACCATATTAGTGTTATGTTTAAATATGAAATATTATTAGATTTTTGGTATGCTTGTTGTCATTTAGGTCATCTATTTAAAAATTGTTAGGCATATATGAGGGAAAAGAGAAGGAAATTTTTACAAAGAATAGAGGAGAGCCACTATTATGGGAAGGAGATTGTACTAAAAGGGGGGGAACCTAGTTTGGATGAGATGAAGGTGATGACAATACACCAAAGGGAGTTCACACGTACTTAAGAAGGAAGTGGAAGGCGTAAGGTGTAACTCAATACTAGTGGATGCTATTATATAGCTTTTAATTTGACGAGTTTCAATCATGGTAGTTGGTCTTGTTTGATCTTGTCAGTGTCGATCGAATGCTACATTCCATAGTGAATTGGAACAACAAACTTTAGGTTTCATTCTAGTGTAAATTTCGGTCGGTACTGGTTGTATCAGCGCGTATGGTTGATTTTACTCAAATTCAAATTTTTATTATTTATCTTGAATTTGTTGAATTATGAATTGTTATATGCATAGTATGTGTTGATATTATTGTTCAATTTATGGAATAATTTTTTGCTTATTTATTTTGATTTTATTTTATGATAGGTTGCACTTATGAAACTTATTAAAGAATATTTTATATAATTGATGAGAATTTTTTATCTTGAAATTTACATATGGTGAGATTTGAACCCATGACAATAACATTTTAAATTTTTTTCTTTATCACTTCAACCAAAATTTTATTTTGATGAGTATTTTGTATATGAGTTTTATTTAACCTCAATATATATATATATATAATTGATGGTGATGGAAAAATTCTTAAAAATTTATATAATGAATGATCGAGCCTAGAAACTATCACCACGATTGAGGCAAGCGCACCTATCGAACAGTAGTATAGGTTAGTGGCAAGACCGAATTGTCGAATCCAAAGGAACCAAAAGTACTAATACTAACTTTCTTCTTATTATTTAGCCTAAGAATTAAGAAAATTGTTATTTAATCTAAAATTAATTAACTACTAAGCCAAATATGCTAAGACAAAAAGAAAGAATTAGGGAAATACTTGTGGGAAAACCAATTGATTAAGACAATACCGAGGAAGAATCCACCTAGACTTCACTTGTTATCTAACCCTGAACCAGATGATTTATTCACTTGACTTGATTTGTAGGATTCCCTAATTTAGATTAATACCTCTCTCGAGGCTACTAACGTCTAACCCTAGGTTGATTAATTAAAGTCTCTTTCTAATAAAAACTCTTAGAATTGCATTAACTCGATCTATGGACTCCCATATTAGGTTTGACCCTAATCCGGCAAATTTTTGTCATCCTATCTCTAGGGTTGCGATCAACTCCGTTTAACTATGCTAGATCTACTCTTAAATAGGGAATATTTCCTCCTCTGCCTAAGCACATCAATACTTGAATAAATATCCTGGAATATCAAAACAAGAATTAAGAACACATAATTAAGAACAAATCAAGTATTTATCATATAGTTCAAAAAACAATAACAAGATCCGTCTTAGGTTTCATCCCGCTCAGGTATTTGAGGGGTTTAGTTCATAATCATAAAAGAATACATCTTAGAAGAAAATATAAAACAAAACATAAGAAAAACCCTAGAACCTCCTGAAGGAATTGAAGGAGAGATCCTCAGTCTTGAGTATGACTCCGGCTTCTTGCGATGAATAAATTGGATTTCTTCGACTGAATCCCACAATTCAGCCTCTCTGGCTCGGCTCCTTGGCCTAGCTGAATGCCGCCTTTAAGGTTGGCCTCTAGGGTGTTTATATAGGCTTTTGGAATGTCTTTCTTTGCCTCTGAGTACCCTAATCCGAATGGAACTCTTCTTTGCTGTGGCAGGGACATGCCCATGTGGCATGACCGTGTGATTCGGGGCCAGGCCGTGGTCAGATCTGCTAAAGAGGCACGGCTGTGTGTTTTGGGCCCAAGCCATGTGCAATTCGTACTTTGGCCCATTTTCTCCGTTTTTGGCCCGTTTCTCGTTCTTTTTAACCTCCGGTGCTCTCCTAAGTATAAAACATGAAATTAAAGGATTAGGAGCACCAAATTCCACAATTCAGGGAACAAATCATCCAAAAGTATGCTAATTGTGGGATTAAAATATGTATATATGACGTTTTATCAAATACCCCTACACTTAAGCATTTGCTTGTCCTCAAGCAAAATTCTCAACTCACAATTAAAACTAACTTCCACGATTCATAATATTCATCAATAGTGTTTCATCATAATTCATGGATAATTTATACATGGATAATTTAACTCAAAGAGTCCTAAAGATCCAAACAATCAAAGTCATAAGTTTATAGCACGAAAAATATAGGTGTTTCCCCTTATCTAAATAATTACCTTTAATTCAAAATCGACAAGAGTTGACATCCGCACTAAAGATTCACTCAAATCACTCAAGGTGCTTAAGGTTCAAAATAAAGCACTAATCAGGCAAACATGAAAAGTTATTACCATAGGCTTGCATGAAAATCAAACCTCCACCACTATAAAATGAGATGATACAAAAATCAAAAGGTTTCTAACGGGTTGTAACAAGGCTTAGATTAAAGGTGTGGATAAAGGCTAAATTAAAGGTTAGAATCAAGATTGAATTGACAATTTTACCCAACTAGAAAAATGAACTAGTCCTGAATAATCATCAATTGAAAACTAATAATACGAGCTTTTTCTTCAAGATTTTGAATTTAAATGTATAAGCTCACTTAATCACGAACTAATAATGAATATACTTTGATTTTTTAAGAACAAATCAAGTAAATACATAATATAAGATGAATTCAACTCTGAAATAAAATAATTAGGCAATTGATTAAATCAAATCTTGATAGAAGGGTAGTCAAGAGAAATGGTGATAACAAATACAAGATGGGTTTTAGGTTAATATGAGTGGGTGAATCAATAAAAAGGTTGTTAGGATCAAAGGGGTTCACTAGGGGTTAATTGTGAGGGTAGGCTTTTAGTGGAGTAAGTGGGTTAAATCCTAAGTGCCTTTATCATCTCAGTATATCAAATCAATGATGTGGTCTTGACATGTATGATCGAAGCAAGTTCTAGAATAAATAAATCAATATTGACACACTCATAATAAAAAGAAGTGAGAAGAAAAGAATATATGCTCTAAAAGGCTCAAAATCTTACAAAAATTATGGGTTTTTGATATCAACTTTGTAAATTTCAAACTTCAAGGTAATATTCAAGTCTAGGTCAACAACCTAACAAATTTTTAATTTTGAAAATAGACTTATCATGCTTGGTTCTTTAGTGTCTTAAAGTTTAAATCATCAATGCACAATTAACTATGATTTAATCCAAAACATAACAATAAAAATCATAAATCAACGAAATTTCATTCTAATTAGTGTTATGAGAAATTTACTTAAGAATAAGGTAAAATTCAGGATTTTCAAATAATACTATAGTTGACCCCCACACTTAAGATGTACATTGTCCTCAATGTACAAAGATGAATAATGATTAGTAAGAAAGTCATAAGAGAGGGCGAGAGGTGAAACTTTCTGAATTATGGATGAAATCCTTAGAGGATGATCAGTGATGACTAGGTATAGGTGAAGGTGGTGGAGAATACTCCGGTGGTGTGTTCGTTCCTTGAGTGGCACCTTGAACCTTTTTAAACTACAGAGTCATCAGTAAAGTGTTTAGGAAGTTCTTATTTAATGGACATTTGTTATAGTTGCTCGAGAGTTAAACAACCGGAGATAAAAGAAATCAAATTCTACCTAAAAATTTAAAGAGTTTGATAATAAAGGGAAATAAAAATAAAAATAAGAATAGAAATAAAAATAAAGAAAATAAAGGACTCAAAGGTCCTCATCATCGGATTGATCTCAAGGTGGTGGTGGCGGTGATATGTGAAAAAGCTGATAATGTCAACCACGGCCGTCTCACACGACCGTGTGGATTTATCGCAGCCTGTGTTCTTTAGGAAGTTTCAACCATGGCCATGTCGCACGGCTATGGCATTTAGTCGAAGCCCTGTCTTGGGGAAAATTTTCGTCCTTTTTGCCCTACGGCTATGACCACACCCATGTACCTACTTGTGGTGAGCACACGGCCACAGCCACGGCCGTGTGGTACGGACATCTGCACTTTTGTTAGTTCGTAGTTAGGTGATAAAAAGGAAAAAAAATAGAAGTAAAAAATAAAAATGTAAAAAATAATGGGGTTAGTGCTTGGGTTGCCTCCCGAGAAGCACTCGTTTAAAGTCTTAAGCTAGACTTACCTCTCATTCGCATAGTCATGGTGGTTTGAGGAGTTTAAAATCCTTTCTCATGCTATCAGTTCGATTATCAGTATATATTACGAGTCGAGTAGTGTTTACCTTAAAAGTCTTGAATATGAGGTTACTTACCTCATTTATTAATATGGCGACATTAAGTACCTTAGAAGGATTTCTTCATTTGCCTTGAGGTGCGAAGTGGCGATTAGAGGTCATTTTATCTAACGATGCACGATCTCCTATTTTGAAGTGATTTGGTGTTCCTATAAGCATGCAGGGGTTCTTTTGGTTTCACTTCGTGTGGTTTTGATTTCTCCTTGAAATGCACTTTCCACTCGTCTAGTTAAATCGACACGAAACCTTCATTCCTTCTGAATTACTTCTTTATCAGTATGAGGTCTAATATCTGGCTCAGTTATGTGATTTCATGTTACTTCCTATAAAGAAAGTTGAACCAAATGATTATCAATAGAATTTACGTTCTCACCTTTATCACTCGATGTCCTAGTTGAGTCGAGAGCTTGAAGACTGATTGATTCGTCGCCTACACGAAGTGTGAGTTCACCTGTACCAACATCAATTTTAGCTCTGGCAGTTGCTAAAAAGGGTCTTTCTAAAATTAATGGGATACTATTGTCTTCATCCATATCTAAAACAACAAAGTCTACTGGGAATATGAATTTGTCAATTTTTACTAGCACATCTTCAATTATACCTTTAGGAATTCTAATAGTTTTATCAGCTAATTGAATGCTTATCCTATTTTGTTTGGGTTTTCTTAGATCTAGCTATTTAAACATTTTATAAGGCATAACATTGATGCTTGCCCCTAAATCAGCTAAAGCATATCAACAGATAAACTACCAATTAAGTAGGGAATTGTAAAACTCCCTAGATCTTTTAATTTTTGTGGTAGTTTATTTTGCAACATTGCTGAGCACACTGTGTTTAGTTCCACATGTGATTCCTCGTCTAACTTCCGCTTGTTTGTCAAAAGATCTTTTAAAAATTTCTTTGAATTTGGCATCTGCGAAAGAGCTTCAAGAAACGATAAAGTTAATATGTAATTTCTTTAAAAGTTTAAGAAATTTACCGAATTGTTCATCTGTGTTGTCTTTCTTCGTCGCATTGGGGTATGATATTCGAGGTTGATATTCTTTAATTACTGGTTTTGGTTTTTCTTGGCTTTTCTTGGCTTTTCTCAACTTTACCTTCACTTACCACAGGTTGTTGCCTTGGCTCAGATTCAGATTCCACTAACCCTTCACTGTCATGAGCTATTATGGCTTAAAGTTGCTCCTTTGGGTTAGTCTCAGTGTTACTTGGCAAGCTACCTTGTGGTCGTTAGGAAATCAGCTTAGCGAGTTGCCTAATCGGTTCTCGATCCCTTGAATCGATGCTTGTTGATTTTAAGTGTTGTTTGGTGTTTTGGAAATGTGTTTACGACACGCTATGAATTTTGTCAACATCTCCTCAAGTTTCAGCTTTTTTTCCTGTGGGTAGGGTTGTTGTTGGAAGTTTGGAGGGGGTTGTTGTCTCTGATTTCCTTGACCATCCCATGAGAAATTGGGGTGGTTCCTCCAACATGGATTATAAGTATTACTATAAGGGTTATTTTGAGGTTTAAAATTGTTACCCATATAGTGAACTTACTCGTTTTCAGCACTCGGGTTGTAAGGTGAATATTCTGTATTGCTCATCCCTCCTCCATTCATATCGTACTACATAGTTGGATGTACCTGCGAAGAACCACGTAAGCCATCAATTTTCTTAGTTAAAAGTTCTACCTGGTTTGATAGAATGGTTACTGTGTCGAGGTTGAAAGCACTGGTAGCTTTTGTTTGCCTTGTTCTCGTGACTTGCCACTAATATTTATTCAGTGACATCTCCTCAATGAATTTGTAGGCCGCTTCAAGTGTTTTGTTATTCAGGGTTCTGCCGGTGGCTGAATCAATCAACTACCTGGTTGAGGGGTTCACACCATTGTAAAAGGTTTGGACCTATAGCCACAAGGGTAATCCATGGTGTGGGCACCTTCTTAGTAAGTCTTTGTATCTCTCCCATGCATTGTATAATGTTTCTGGATCCATCTGCACAAAAGGCGAGATATCATTCCTTAACTTGGCCGTTTTGGCCAGCGAAAAATATTTTAATAAAAATTTTTAGGTCATTTGATCCCATGTAGTGATTGATCCTTGTGGAAGAGAATTCAACCACTGTTTAGCTTTATTCCTCAAGGAAAAGGGAAATAACTGAAGACGGATGGCATCATCAGAAACACCATTTATTTTGAAAGTATCACAAAATTCTAGGAAATTCGCCAAGTGATTATTTGGATCTTCATCTTGCAAACCATCAAACTGAACAAATTGTTGTATCATCTGAATTGTGTTAGGTTTCAGTTCAAAATTATTTGCAGCAATAGCAGGTCTAACAATACTTGACTCAGTCCCTGTTAAATTAGGTTTAGCATAATCATACATAGTTCAAGGAGCATGACTTTAGGCCACCTCCTGAGGTAGCGGATTATTCTCAGCCATCTCTTTGGTAGTATTAATTTCGTTCTCTTGGTTTTCTTCTATGTAATTTAAGCTTCGCCTTATTTCTCTTCAGTTTCTGCGTACAGTACCTTTAATATCACTGTCGTAAATTAAGGGTCCTTTTGGGTTCCTTCTAGTTATAAACTAGAGGTACCTGCTAGGAAAAGAAAAAAAAAATTAGAAAAGTAAAAATAAAATTTAATTGCAAAAAAATAAAATATGGCTAAAGTAACAAAAATTGAGCGTTCTTAATATTTCAGTTCCCCGGCAAAGGCCCCAAAAACTTGATGGCGGTGGAAAAAGTCTTAAAAATTTATATAATGAATGATCAAGCCTAGAAACTAACTATCACCACGATTGAGGCAAGCGCACCTATCGAACAGTAGTATAGGTTAGTGGCAAGACCGAATTGTCAAACCCAAAGGAACCAAAAGTACTAATACTAACTTTCTTCTTATTATTTAGCATAAGAATTAAGAAAATTGTTATTTAATCTAAAATTAATTAACTACTAAGCTAAAGATGCTAAGACATAGAGAAGGAATTGGGGAAATACTTGTGGGAAAACCAATTGATTAAGACAATACCCGAGGAAGAATCCACCTAGACTTCACTTGTTATCTAACCTTGAACCAGATGATTTATTAACTTGATCTGTAGGATTCCCTAATTTATATTAATACCTCTCTCGAGGCTACTAACGTCTAACCCTAGGTTGACTAATTGAAATCTCATTCTAATTAAAACTCTTAGAATTGCATTAACTCGATCTATGGACTCCCATATTAGGTTTGACCCTAATCCGGTAGATTTTCGTCATCCTATCTCTAGGGTTGCGATCAACTCCGCTTAACTATGCTAGATCTACTCTTAAACAGGGAATATTTCCTCCTTTGCCTAAGCACATCAATACTTGAATAAATACCCTGGAATATCAAAACAAGAATTAAGAACACATAATTAAGAACAAATCAAGTATTTATCATATAGTTCAAAAAACAATAACAAGATCTTTCTTAGGATTCATCCCCCTCAGGTATTTGAGGGGTTTAGTTCATAATCATAAAAGAATACATCTTAGAAGAAAATATAAAACAAAACATAAGAAAAACCCTAGAACCTCCTGAAGGAATTGAAGGAGAGATCCTTAGTCTTGAGTATGACTCCGGCTTCTTGAGATGAATCAACTAGCTTTCTTTGAGTGAATACCATAATTCGACCTCTCGGGCTCGGCTCTTTGGCCTAGCTGAATGCCGCCTTTAAGGTTGGCCTCTAGGGTGTTTATATAGACTTTTGGAATGTCTTTCTTTGCCTCTAAGTACCCTAATCCGAATGGAACTCTTCTTTGCTGTGGCAGGGACACGCCCATGTGGCACGGCCGTATGATTCGGGGCCAGGCCATGGTCAGATTTGCTAAGGAGGCACGGCTGTGTGTTTCGGGCCCAAGCTGTGTGCAATTTGTACTTTGGCCCATTTTCTCCGTTTTCATCCTGTTTCTCGTTCTTTTTGTAATATCCCGGGTTAGAGGCTATTTTGTTATGGCTTTGTTTGCATGTGTTTGGCTTTCTATGTTGTTGTTTTGATGTTTGTGGGGCTTAGTTGTAAGCCTAGTGTAAGCTTTGAGTGGTAGGAGAAATCTTTGTTTTAGGCTTAGGTGAGAGGAGTTTGAAGGAGCTAGGGTTTATAAATATTTTTAGGTGAATTTTGGCATAACAAATAAGCTGGTGGAGAGGCGGGATAGGCGCCACTTGAGGCTTGTGTGTGTAACGCCACTTGCAGGAGGAGGTTACGTGTTCAAGCTGCAGTGCTCTATTTTGGCTTCCATTTTGACGGCATGGAGGGAGAAGTTGTAGGCGGTTCAAACTACGCCATGGACCAAGTCAAATGATTTGAATGGTGGGTGGAGAGTGATTGGTGGAGTTGACTTGTTCAAGGTGATTTGAAGTTGTGGCTTGGAGTGTTTGGGGAGTTGTGGCCGGATTTTGGAGAGATTTTGGGGGGGTGAGTGGCCGATTTTGGTGTAGTAGGAGTGTGCCGAAATGCACTTTGCATTTTGGTACATTTTCGATCAAGTTTAGTAAGCAAAGTTCTTTTCTTTTTTGTCAATAGCCTAAGCTGAAATTTCAATTAAATTCCTTCATTTTTCTTTTTCTGAGACAGAAAGTTCAAGCATATTCTTGCCAAAAATCACCTTGCTTCTCTTGATTTGGTGGGTGGCCGAATGCTCTATTCTAACTCTCTCTCTCTTTTGTTCATTTGTGCTAAGCCGAAATAGCCATTTTTCTTCCTCACATATCTTGTTTTTCTTTCTTTCATAAGTGCCGAAACTTACCTTGCCTTCTAAATCGAATTCTCCATTTGCTTTCTCCATTTCTATTGAGCCGAAACTAGCTTCTCTCTTCCTCTCATACTCTCTTTTTCTCCTCTCAATACCCTCTTGCCGAAACTCCATTTCTCCAAAATACCTTCCTTTTTCTTCCTTCAAACCGAAAGCACCCTCCCTCTATTCATCTCTTATTTTCTTTCTTTTCCAAAACTCTTTAGCCGATTGTCACCATTTGTTCTTCCCATTTCTCTTAAGGCCGAATCCTCTTTTCTTTTTGTTAAAAGGTGTTAGCCGAATCTTTCCTCTCCTAGTAGTATCTTGTGGCTGAATTTTTGTGTGTGGTGATAATATTGATTGGTGGTTCAATTGTTTGAAGAAGGTGAGTTTTGGCCGAAAGGTATAAGTGACTAATCTCGTGTTTGGTCGATTTTAGGAGCAAGATAATCGAGGGATTTAAACCGGTTCTTTGGGATTAAGCGTGCGTTTTAACAGTGTGTAAACTAACACACCTTTTCTTGAGTAATATGTTAATAACAGATTGTGTAAAGTGAAATAGTATGGTTGGTGATATAATACCCAATGAGGTATGGATACGGATTCGGGTAAGTCCGTTTCATTCTGAGATCTGTAGTGATATATGATATCATGATTTATGGTGTATGTATTATGAGATGCCATATTGAGCATGTGAGCATGATTGCATGATTTGCACGATTTGCATTAGTATGATATGTATTGGGTGATATGAGTGGAGAATATGATATCCGTGTCTTTGGGACACGGAGGTTTAGCACCTCCGATGGTTTGGTACCGGATGATATTTTGTGACTTTGGGTCACCGGTGGTTTAGCACCTCCACGTCTCGTCGGTGGCTTAGCACCACGGTGGGTTGGCCCCACGGTTGATTTCTGGGATTGACGCTAGTGATTTGGTATCACACGATGGGTTGGCCCCATCATTTGATTCGTATTGCGGTCACCGGTGATTTAGTATCACACTTGTGTCTTTGGGACACGGAGGTTTGGCACCTCATAGCGACTCGTCCCTATGGTTGAACACCACCGTGGGTTGGCCCCACTTTTGAGATCTGGGATTGTCGCCAGGTGATTTGGTATCACCGTGGGTTGGCCCCAGGTTGATTATTGTGACTTTGGGTCACCGGTGGTTTAGCACCACATTGATGGATATCGTGACTTTGGGTCACCGGTGGTTTAGCACCACCGGTGGTTTGGTACCACACGGGTAGAAATGGTGTTCTGGATGGTTAGGATCGGTGCATTAATTGTATTGCTTTGTTATGATGTGTGTTAGTATGATGCATATCTGGGAGGATTTATGCCTTGAGTCTTGCGACTCACCTTCTCCTTATCATTTCGGTGACACTTAGATCGTGGACACGAGGTAGGGGTGGACTCGAGGTGCCCATGCCAAAAGTAAAAGTTAGATTTGCACTGATTTTAAACTTGGTACTTTGCTTTATTTATTTTTCATTTGGATTTGTTGGATTTGTAAACGGCCTTTTTAAAATTTTACTTTGGTTATCTTTATGCTTAAATTTACTTTCAAATATGCCTTAACAAACTAATTGGGTTAAAATTTGCTAAAACTTGGAAAGATAAAGTTTTCTTCAAGCGCAAGCGAGATGTTTTAAATGTTACCATCGGGTATCACTCTGTAATTCAAAATAAATGAAACTCAATTGTCTTCCAAACTTGAATGTGATTTCTTATTAACTTAAAAATGTGTTTAAACAACAACAAGGATTACTTAAATTTCTAAATGAGATAAACTTGTTTTACTTACATATCTGATTAAGTTTTCAAAATTTCTGAGTTTTCAAATACACTATCGCTTTTTAAACAATCATGCTCAAGTTTTCTACAAGAACAAAACATACGAAAGAGTTTTCATCAAACTTTTAAACGGAAACCTAAACCTCTCAAATACCTTTTTCCTGAAACATACAGATTCGATCGTGGTGTATTGACCGGTTTGGGGTGTTACAATTGTGGTATCGAGCCAAGTTCAAAGGCTTTACAGGGGCCGAGGCCCAAAATGTTTTAAATACTGGTTTTAAGTGTTTTGTTTTAAAAAGCATGGTTTGAAAGGCATGGCACCGAGTCTCCGGCACCAATCCGCCAGGTAGGTACCCCTTACTGTTGCTTCTGATTTTGATGTTGATGTGATTGGATGACTAGCAATAGTGGATTACTTTAAGCTGGCCCGATAGGACTCTGTGGACTTGCGAAAACAAAGCTTCTTTAATATTCATAAGACTTTGCTTTTTTAAACATTGGAATAATTACTGATGCATAAAATTCTTTAAATCAGACAAGATTTTAGTCATGAGTACACGAGGTGGACGTGGTCGTGGGCGTGGTCGAGGTAGGATGATAGTTTCGAACCCGTAGGTTACGGTCGAGGTCGAGAATGAGATACCGATCATCGCCACCACCGGAGGTGGTGAGTTTCAGAGTGGACTAGGGATGACGTAGTGTCGTGGCGATCTTTGCGAGTTTTGGAAAGGGTAGCTGGAGTAGGTGGAGGCACAGGAGCTAGGAAATCTGTGCCTGAGCGACTCTGAGCAAACTGGGCTGAGATATTTCGGGGTGTGTCTGGTGTGGCTCCCAGCACGGCGGAGTATTGGCTGGAAGCGACGGAGCGGATCATGGATGATCTGGACCTGACTGCTGAAGAGAAACTAAAGGGGATAGTATCACTTCTTCGAGATGAGTCATACCAGTGGTGGCTCACGGTTCGAGACAGTGCTGCAGTGGAAGACCTTACTTGGGATTATTTCAAGGCTACATATCAGAAAAAGTACATTGGAGCTAACTACATTAATGAGCAACGGAAAGCATTTTTGAGGTTGGTTCAGGGGAGTAAGTCTGTGTCAGAGTACGAGGCCGAGTTCTTGAGGCTGAGTCAGTATGCTAGGGGTATGGTGGCTACTGAACACGAGAGGTGTGTTCATTTCGAGGATGGCCTGTGAGATGAATTAAGATTGCTGATTGCTCCCCAGCAGGAGCGTGAATTCTTGTCTGGTTGAAAAGGCTAAGGTAGCCGAGGGTATTAAGGAGTCGTGAGGCAAGGCATGGATAGGAACCGACATAAGAGGAGTTTTGGGTCTTCAGGCGTCGGGTAATCCTCGAAAAGGGCTAGAGCAGTGGGCGAATCGGTCTGTAGGTTTGTTCTTTGCTAGTCGGGGACCGCCGCAGATGTAACTGCTGTGGGAAAGCTCATTGGGGAGGATGTTGGACTGGTGGAAGAGGATGTTTTGAGTGTGGCTCATTTGGACCACCGTGTGAGGGACTGTCCGTAAGTTGGCTAGGATTCATCCGAGAGTCAGGGCCGTACTCAGTTCAGGAATAATGGACCACCACCATAGAGGGACCATGGTAATGGCAGAAGAGGTAATGGTTCTGGTCGGGGTCGTGGAGTACCAGGCAGAGGTGCAGGTAGTTCTGAGGCCAGACAACCTGGGCTAGTGTATGGAGCGAGGCGCCGAGAGGAGGGCGACGCACCGGACGTCATAACCGATACGTTCTTAATCTTTGGTTCTCTATTTACTACGTTGATTGATGTGGGTTCAACGTATTCATATGTTGCAAGTAGCATAGTGAAGACCATGGATCTAAACTCTGAGATATCTTCTAGGCATATGACCGTAATAAGCCCTCTAGGTCACTCTGTAGTTGTAGATAAGCTGTATAGAGATGTACCTCTAGAACTCCAAGGGGTAGTGTTTGTGGCTGATCTGATGGAACTGCCGTTTGGGGAGTTCGATCTGATTCTTGGGATGGACTGGCTGGTTAAGTACCAGGCGAAGTTGGATTGTGCGGCTAAGCCCATGGTTCTAAAAACAGCTAAGGGAGATGAGGTAGTCCTGATCGGCAATAGAAGAAATTACTTGTCCAACGTGGTATCTGCTCTGAAGGCTGAGAAAATGGTCAGAAAGGGCTGTGAAGCATATGTGGTTCACGTGTATGCCTTGGAAGCTAAGGAGTCTGCTATGGGGGAGGTTTGGACAGTTAGGGAATTTGTCGATGTGTTTCCTGAGGAGCTTCCGGGTTTGCCACCGGATCGTGAGGTGGAGTTCGGGATAGATCTATTACCCGGAACTGCGCCAGTGTCTATTGCTCTGTATAGGATGGCGCCTAAAGAGTTAGTAGAGCTTAAGGCTCAGATCCAGGAGTTGTTGGACCGAGGCTTCATCAGGCCAAGTGTTTCACCTTGGGGAGCGCCGGTACTCTTTGTTAAGAAGAAAGACGGTACTATGCGGATGTGTATAGACTACCGCCAATTAAATAAGCTGACGATCAAAAACAAGTATCCGCTGCCACGGATAGATGACTTGTTTGATCAGCTGAAGGGTGCATCGGTATTCACAAAGATCGATTTGAGGTCTAGGTACCACCAGTTAAAGGTGAAGGAGGTGGATATCTGCAAGACGGCGTTTCGTACTCGGTATGGGCACTATGAGTTCTTAGTAATGCCGTTTGGGTTGACCAACGCGCTGGCAGCATTCATGGATATGATGAATAGGGTGTCCCAGCAGTATTTGGACCAGTTCATCGTGGTTTCTATTGACGACATCTTGGTGTATTCAAGGACTGAGGAGGAGCATGATGCACATTTGCGAATTGTGTTCTGATTTTGAGGGAGAAACAATTTCTACGCTAAGTTTAGTAAATCGAGTTACGGCTTAGAGGTGGCGTTCTTGGGTCATGTAGTGTCAATTGAGGGATTAAGTGGATCCTCGAAAGATTGAGGCGCTTTTGGATTGGAAGTCGCCTAGGTCGATGGTCGAGATTCGAGTTTTCGGGCTTGGCGTGATACTACCAAGATTTGTAGAGGATTTTCGTTGATCGCAAAGACCGATGACCAAACTGTTAAGAAAAGGGGTTCCGTTCATTTGGACTGAGAAGCAGCAGGAGAGCTTCGACAAGTTGAAGAAGATTTTGACTGAAGCTCCGGTTCTAATTCAACTTGAGGCAGGAAAGGAATTCACAGTTTATTGCGATGCATCACATACAGGTTTGGGTTGTGTGCTGATGCAGGAAGGGAAGGTTGTGGCTTACGCATCTCGGCAGTTGAGGTCACATGAGGTCAATTATCCGATGCACGATCTGGAGTTAGCGGCTGTAGTCTTCACCTTGAAGATTTGGAGGCATTACTTGTACGGAGAGAGATCGATAGTCTACACAGATCACAAGAGTCTGAAGTACCTTTTGACTCAGAAAGATTTGAATCTGAGGCAGCACAGATGGATTGAGTTGCTAAAAGACTACGACTGTTCGATTGAGTATCATCCGGGCAAGGCTAACGTAGTGGCAGACGCGTTGAGCCGTAAGGTTGTTTCGGACTTAAGAGCGATGTTTGCCCATTTGAGTTTGTACGACGACGGAAGTATTCTGGCAGAGCTGCAGGTTAAGCCTACTTGGGTTGAGCAGATCAATGAAAAACAGTTAATGGATGAGGTTTTGAATGCGCAGAGGTCACAAGTGCAGAATGGTGGTTTGGAGGGTTATAGTTTGCCTAGTGATGGAGTGCTGTATTTTCAGGGGAAAGCTTGTATGCCGAGGGATATTGAGTTAAGACAGAAGATTCTTCAGGACGCACATAGCAGCCCCTACGCTATGCATCCTGGAGGTAGCAAAATGTATAGGGATCTCAGAGAGCGATTACGGTGGCTAGTGTCGAAGAGGGAAGTAGCGAGTTTGTGGGAAGTGTCGACATGTCGGGTCAAGGTGAACATCGATGTCATTGTCGGTTGCTTGACCGATGAAGATTCCACAATGGAAGTGGGAAAGGATAACTATAGATTTCGTCGGTGGATTACCTCTTACACCTAGCAAGAAGGATTGATTTGGGTAATTGTGGATCGTCGACTAAATCACTCACTTTATCCGGTGAGGTGGATTACTCACTTGAGGTTGGCGAAATCAGATATGTCGAGATAGTGAGATCGCACGGTGTGCCAATGTCGATCATCTCGGATAGGGATCCCAAATTTACGTCAAGGTTCGGAAAGCGTTACATCGGGCTCGGGTACACGGTTGGATTTCAAAGACGACATTTCACCCGCATCGACGGCAATCGGAAAGGGTTATTCGGATCTTAGAGGATATGTTGAGAGGTTGTGTTCGGACTTGAGGTAGTTGGGAGGAGTTTCTACCATTGGTGAGTTCGCCACAACAATAGTTACCAAGCAAGCATCAAGATGGCACCTTATGAGGCGTTGTATGGTAGGAAGTGTCGCCACCTACTTGTTGGACGGAGTTAAGTGAGCGTCGCTTGTTGGGACCAGAGTTGATTATTGAGACCAAGACAAGGTTAAGTTGATCTGAGCTCGATTGAAAGAGGCTTGGACCGCGTAAGTCTTATGCCGATCTTAAGTAGAGAAATATTGAATTTGCGGTGGGGGATCAAGTTTTTCTGAAGGTCTCACCATGGAAGAAAGTGTTAAGGTTCGGAAGGAAAGGCAAGCTAAGTCCGAGGTTTATTGGGCCATATAAGGTACTGAGACGAGTACGACCCGTAGCATATCAGCTTGAGTTGCCAACAGAGCTAAGTCAGATTCACGATGTATTCCACTTTCGATGCTTAGGCGGTATCGTTCAGATCCATCGCATGTGGTAGCAGTGGAGGAGATCGAGGTGAATCCGGATTTGACCATAGAGGAAGAACCTGTACAGATTCTAGATCGAGATGTGAAGGTTCTGCGTAAAAGTCTGTGCCTTTGGTAAAGGTACTATGGCGGAATCATGGCGTGGAAGCAGCTACATGGGAACCCAAGGATATGATGAGACAAAGAATACCATAACTCTTGACGACTGTAATTTCGAGGCCGAAATTATTTTTAAGGGGTAGAACGTAATATCCGGGTTAGAGGCTATTTTTGTTATGGCTTTGTTTGCATGTGTTTGGCTTTGCTATGTTGTTGTTTTGATGTTTGTGGGGCTTAGTTGTAAGCCTAGTGTAAGCTTTAGTGGTAGGAGAAATCTTTGTTTTAGGCTTAGGTGAGAGAAGTCAAGGAGTGGGGTTTATAAATATTTTAGGTGAATTTTGGCATAACAAATAAGCTGGTGGAGTGGCAGGATAGGCGCCACTTGAGGCTTGTGTGTGTGACGCCACTTGCAGGGAGGAGGTCCTGTGTTCAAGCTGCAGAGTGCTCCTATTTTGGCTTCCATTTTGACGGCATGGAGGGGAGAAGTTGTAGGCAGTTCAAACTCTGCCATGGACCAAGTCAAATGATTTGAATGGTGGGTGGAGAGTGATTGGTGGAGGTTGACTTGCTCAAGGTGATTTGAAGTTGTGGCTTGGAGTGTTTGGGGGAGTTGTGGCCGGATTTTGGAGAGATTTTAGGGGGGGTGAGTGGCCGATTTTGGTGTAGTAGGAGTGTGCCGAAATGCACTTTGCATTTTGGTACATTTTTGGTCAAGTTTAGTAAGCAAAGTTCTTTTCTTTTTTGTCAATAGCCTAAGTCAAAATTTCAAGTAAATTCCTTCATTTTTCTTTTTCTGAGACCGAAAGTTCAAGCATCTTCTTGCCGAAAATCACCTTGCTTCTCTTGATTTGGTGGGTGGCCGAATGCTCTATTCCAACTCTCTCTCTCTTTTGTGCATTTGTGCTAAGCCAAAATAGCCATTTTTCTTCCTCACATATCTTGTTTTTCTTTCTTTCATAAGTGCCGAAACTTACCTTGCCTTCTAAACCGAATTCTCCATTTGCTTTCTCCATTTCTATTGAGCCGAAACTAGCTTCTCTCTTCCTCTCATACTCTCTTTTTCTCCTCTCAATACCCTCTTGTCGAAACTCTATTTCTCCAAAATACCTTCCTTTTTCTTCCTTCAAACCAAAAGCACCCTCCCTCTATTCATCTCTTATTTTGTTTCTTTTCCAAAACTCTTTAGCCGATTGTCACCATTTGTTCTTCCCATTTCTCTTAAGGCCGAATCCTCTTTTCTTTTTGTTAAAAGGTGTTAGCCGAATCTTTCCTCTCCTAGTAGTATCTTGTGGCCGAATTTTTATGTGTGGTGATAATATTGATTGGTGGTTCAATCGTTTGAAGAAGGTGAGTTTTGGCCGAAAGGCCATCTCTTTTCTCTCTTGGTTGTTGTCGATTTCGGTTTGGTTAAAGTTGATGTTGGTTTTGGTTTTGGTTTTGGTTAAGGCCTTTGGATTTTGGAAGCAAGCAAGAGGAGTCTTCCTTCTCTGTTAATCGTTGGGTAAGTGGTGGTAAGAGGTTGCTTTAATGGTCTTTCTTTTAGAGTTTGTTAAGCCAAAGGCTTGTGAGGCTAATGGTTTGTGTTTTAGGGGAGGCCGATTGTCAGAGGAATCATTATGTGGTTCGGGTTTTGGTAGGAAACCAAACCAAGTGTAAGGTAAGGGTTCAAACGCTAACCGCGTTGGTTTAATGGTTTTGGCCGAAAGGTATAAGTGACTAATCTCGTGTTTGGTCGATTTTAGGAGCAAGATAATCGAGGGATTTAAGCGGTTCTTTGGGATTAAGCATGCGTTTTAACAGTGTGTAAACTAACACACCTTTTCTTGAGTAATATGTTAATAACTTTGATTGTGTAAAGTGAAACAAAGATGGTTGGTGATATAATACACAATGAGGTATGGATACTGGATTCGGTAAGTCCGTTTCATTACGAGATCTGTAGTGATATATGATATCATGATTTATGGTGTATGTATTATGAGATGCCATATTGAGCATGTGAGCATGATTGCATGATTTGCACGATTTGCATTAGTATGATATGTATTGGGTGATATGAGTGGAGGGGGAATATGATATCCATGTCTTTGGGACACCAGAGGTTTGGCACCTCCAGTGGTTTGGTACCACAGATGATATTTTGTGACTTTGGGTCACCAGAGGTTTGGCACCTCCGCGTCTCGTCCCAGTGGCTTAGCACCACAGTGGGTTGGCCCCACGGTTGATTTTACGGGATTGACGCTAGTGATTTGATATCACACGATGGGTTGGCACCATCATTTGATTCGTGATCGCGGTCACCAAAGGATTTGGTATCACACTTGTGTCTTTGGGACACCGAGGTTTGGCACCTCATAGCGACTCGTCCCCGTGGTTGAACACCACCGTGGGTTGGCCCCACTTTTGAGATCTGAGGATTGTCGCCATGATTTGGTATCACATGTGGGTTGGCCCCACAGTTGATTATTTGTGACTTTGGGTCACCAAAGGTTTGGCACCACATTGATGGATATCGTGACTTTGGGTCACCGGTGGTTTGGCACCACCAAAGGTTTGGTACCACACGGGTAGAAAAGGTGTTCTGAGATGGTTAGGATCGGGTGCATTAATTGTATTGCTTTGTTATATGTGTGTTAGTATGTTGCATATACCGGGAGGGGGATTTATGCACTGAGTCTTGCGACTCACCTTCTCCCTTATCATTTCAGGTGACACTTAGATCGCGGACACGGAGCCGGGGTGGACTCGAGGTGCCCATGCCAAAAGTAAAAGTCGGATTTGCACTGATTTTAAACTTGGTACTTTGCTTTATTTATTTTTCGTTTGGATTTGTTGGATTTGTAAACGACCTTTTTAAAATTTTACTTTGGTTATCTTTATGCTTAAATTTACTCTCAAATATGCCTTAACAAACTAATTGGGTTAAAATTTGCTAAAACTTGGAAAGATAAAGTTTTCTTCAAACTGCAAAGCGAGATGTTTTAAACGTTACCATCGGGTATCACACTGTAATTCAAAATAAATGAAACTCAATTGTCTTCCAAACTTGAATGTGATTTCTTATTAACTTAAAAATGTGTTTAAGCAACAACAAGGATTACTTAAATTTATAAATGAGATAAACTTGTTTTACTTACATATCTGATTAAGTTTTCAAAATTTACGGGTTTTCAAATACACTATCGCTTTTTAAAACAATCATGCTCAAGTTTTCTACAAGAACAAAACATACGAAAGAGTTTTCATCAAACTTTTAAATGGAAACCTAAACCTCTCAAATACCTTTTTCCCTGTAACATATCAGATTCGGTCGTGGTGTATTGACCGGGTTTGGGGTGTTACACTTTTCATCCTCCGGTGCTCTCCTAAGTATAAAACATGAAATTAAAGTATTAGGAGCACCAAATTCCACAATTCAGGGAATAAATCATCCAAAAGTATGCTAATTGTAGGATTAAAATATGTATATATTACCGTTTATCAATAATGTTTTAAAAAATAGAGAACCTTAAATGGTTCGCCGAAATAGACCAGTACCATTATGTACCAGTACCAGTAGGAAAATGATACGTCCACTAAAGCGGTTCTGGCTACCTTGGTTTCAATGCAAAGTAACTACATCAAGAAAGAGGAAACGGTAAGGATGAAAACAATCCTATTACTGAATTCATTAACATCAATAATGACGAGGAGAGAAAGGTTATTTTAAGTAGTTCGCAGAAATGAGACTAGGAAGAAACTCATATAGGCCTAATTGTTATTGATGAAGGCTTTAATTGAGGCTAAATCCTCATTCAATTTGGAACAAATATTGGTGAGACCTTCCTAGGAATTTGGAGCCTTCCTTCTCCTAGAAACAGAGGCATAAATGAGAGTGTCTGAATTGAAAACATATCAAATTGGACCTAAGTTGAATTTATCCTAGATCCATTGATGGATTTATTCACTTGTGACATTCAGAGTGTGACTTTCCTAAATCCCGAGTAAATGATAGACCATGTGCATATCTCATGTACCTTGATGTATTGGAAACTTGAGTTCTAATGATAATGGGTCGTAAGTTGGTACATTAGGTCGTGCATAGCTTGGCATCACTTAAAATAATAGAATTAATAGCTCAAAAACAAAGTAAAATGCATTGCTTACAATAATTATATATATCTAATCGGTCCCTTCGCTAGCTCAACATAACTCTGTACAAATTGCATGAATGAATAGATGAAAATAATGATGAGAAATAGTTTGCGTTACTATAAAAGTAAATGCATTTTCTCAAGATGACAAGAGATGACTTAGAAATTAATTTAATTTCTTTGGAATATTATTTAATTTTATAAAATTAAATAATTGATCCAAAAGTAAAAATTAAATTAATTAATCATCATAGTTATATTTAATTGGAAAATTAATTTACTTTACACATAAATTCTAATTCAGTAAAACCATCACGATTTTAACATAATTAAAATTAGGCTGTGTAAAACTCAATACATAAAAGGCCTGAGGAGCCCACTAAGGGGCGAGTGCCACGTACACTAAGGGAGGGACTCTCTTATGTCTTCGACTTGAGATTTTCTATTAAAATATGATTTTATGCTTCTTCCAAATTAAATGCAACTCTTTTGATTTTTCTCTCTCTATATATGTACTAGGGGTACCAAAGTTTACATGTTACATTAAGGGAAACTCTGCTAAATTTGAGTGAGCATTTATTTGAGTTAGTTTTTCTTGAATTCAAATAAACTAAAATTTTCTTGAGCTTTTATTTTTCTAAATATTAATATTATAATTATATTCTTCCTGGAAATTATAATTCAATTTTCCAAGAGTAAATTTTAGTTTTGGCTACCATTTTAGAGAAATTCGGCTCCACCCCTTGAGAAGTCTTAGTTTTTGTTCTGAGTTTGGTTCTTTGATTTGGATCCCACTCTTTAAAATTTGAGACTTAAAAAGTAATGAAGATCATTTGTTGAAAGCTTGAAATATTTGGACTACAAATTGGATTGTTTGACAAATTCGGCACCTTCCAAAGGGCTACCGGATTTCAGCCATCTCCTTAGCTCAGGTGCACATGTAATTTATTTTAATAAATTTATTATTATAGATATCACAATAAAGGTATTGTTTATGAAAAATTTTAAAATTTCATTGTAACACCTCATACCCCACCTGATCGCCAAGTCTGACCTATGAGATGTCACATTCATTTTCGGAGCAACTATGATCGAATTATATTTCAATTTAATAGTTAATACATATTATTAGGTTTAAAATTATATTAAGACATGTTGCGCAATCATATACGATTCTTATATGAGCTTATGAAAGCTCAATAGATGTCTTGAGGTCAAATAAGGGCCAATTTGTACAATTTTCAAACTTTGGAGTGACGTCGCGAGTTCGGGGGCTCCAGGTTAAGATGTAACTCACTTACTTCCTCTTGTTGCGATGTTAAGAGCCCAACATCATGACTTGATCTTCTGTTTCCAAAGGGGTCCAATTGGTACCAATTTATAACACCTAAAATAAATCAATACATATCTCATTTCATACATTTCAACTATTATACCAATCTCAAATAAACAAAACCAACCATTATGCAATTCATGTTAACATGATTATTCAAACTTCCAAACTAACCATTTGTTACCATTTCATTCATCCAATCTATTAGCACATTTTCATATCAAGTTCATTTCAACTTTAACTATCTCAAATTATAACATCTACAATACAATTTGACCATATTCAGTTAATCATTACTAACTTAATTATCAACATGATCATATTTTTTGCAAAATTGACTCAAGACCTAGGTACATGCCATACATCAAAATGAAAGGAAACTATACAAACATTGCTGAGTTGAGACTATTAATTGGATGTTGGATCACATTTTGGTACTTTAGAATGTACTATAAACTGTGCACGGAATAAAAAAACTGTATGCTGAGTGATAAAGTTCAATGTTGCTTTCATGATTCAGGTCAAATAACATTAGCATTAATATAAACTAACACAATTCAATTTATGATTTAGTTATAACCATTTCATCACACTTTCTCATGTACTATATATCAATTTTATACACTAATTCATTTGATAATTCAAAATGATCATACCATTTCATGCTTTCTAATACATACCATAATCATTTTCCATTCATTTCAAATCTTACCTATTTCATATCATACATACATATATCAAATTGATGCTCCATTTTGTTTTACTATCACGTTCACTCTCGAGTCTATTGACTTGTTCATATTCAAATCGATCCCAAGGCTCATTTTTAAGTGGTTCACATGGTCTTTTACATGCTTTGTTTTCCACTTTCCACATATGTACAAGTATACCAAATTTAATCCCACTCATTTCAATTACCATATAACCAATTCATGTTTTTGTAAACACTATTAACCTGACACGAACGTAGGATGAATACGGGGATCTATTACTCTGTCATCCAAGATTGCCTCGGAAACGATAACTAATAGAACATGTACACACTACCACCCCGAGTTGCCCGACAATGATGACTTTCACAATCAGTATATCCTACCATCCCGGGTAGCCTAGAAACGATGATTTTCTGTAACACCCTAAACCCGGCCCATGCGTTACGAGTGGATTTGGCATGTCACATGAGTAAAACATGTTAATCCTTTTTATTCGTACTAAAAGGTTGCTTCATTAAAAACAAGAAAGAAAAGAAAAAAAATCAAGTTTAATTTGATAAATTGATAAAATTGAACTACTAATCTTTTGAAACCATGGCTTTTGTAAACGATATTGAAAATTTGAAAGGAAGAACTAGATCCTTTGAAAATGGTATCGAGGTTTCGAGAGAGAATATCTATCTTTCAAATATTTGTAAATGTTTATAAAAAAAATATTCATTGTTAATTGATTTTAGAAATCCTTAATTAAGTTTTCCAAAAAATTTTCTTTTAAAAACAATTTAAGAAAAATAAACCATCCCAACAATAAAGTTAAAATAATCCAAAGGCCTTATTACAACTTAATTTAAAATATCAAATTACTTAAAAATACTTAAAAGAAATCCAAGTTCAAATAATCATTATTCGTAGTATGGCCTCCATCGAGTCGTCCTCATTGAGCCTCCATCACTGATCATTACCTGAGAAGAGCAAGGTAAATGGGGTGAGTTACTTAAAACTCAGTGTGTAACCCACTTGCCATAGTCCACTGGGCCAATATCTCATTAAGTAATTATTTGGGCCTAAGCCCATTTACAATAACAATAATAACATATATTATGCATGTGATATGCAAGTTCCCATCCCAACCTAATTTTCATCCGCTACACACCACCCGTACCAACTAGCACACCTGTGGGGAGCTTTAGTCACCCATCCTGCCAACACACCAAACTGGGCATTTAAGCCATAAATCAAACTGGGCATAAAGCCATATATTTAACTGGGTATGAAGCCATATATTTAACTAGGAATGAAGCCATCAGAATTATGTAGCAAAGCTACCAGAACTTCTCTTCATCAAAATCCCAACCCATGCAAATCATGTACATATAGTATGCATTTTCATTTGGCCCATTTATCATATTACACATTTGGTCCATTTATCAAATATCACAATTGGCCCATTTAACAAATATCACATTTGGCCCATTTAACATGTATCACAATTGGCCCATTTAACAAATATCACAATTGACCCATTTAACAAATATCACATTTGGCCCATTTAACAAGTATTACAATTGGCCCATTTAACAAATATCAAAATTGGCCCATTTAAAAATATCACAATTGGCCCATATAGTCACTTTTATCTATTTGGCCTATTGAGGGCAATTTCATAATTTTCATAGTCTTAACACCGATTTCAAAGTCTGTACTACTAAAGTGATAAATATGCCATTTTACTTGATTTCACTAACTTGTGATTTAATCAAGCGATTAATATGATATAGTTATCTAACCCATGAAATACGGTGTGAGATTACACACCTGATTACGTGTGAGCACTACACTTTCTTGACCGACAACACCTAGAATATTTTTAACACTTGATTAGATCATTAACGCTTATAGTAATTTATTCTAAGATAAACGGTCTAGGATTTTTTACCCTTGAAATTGCAAATAACTATGATTTGCCGATTTTCCCAGGTTGACGGTTCACAACCCATTGGAAAACCCCGAACCGCTAAAGGCTCCAAACTACAAACAATCTCGAATAGTTGATTCTCACCAAATGAGGGTCCACAACCCAGTGGAAAATCCCAGATCACCTAAATGGACCTTCGTTTGAATCTAGGAGTTGTGAACGCCAAACCACTCTTTTTGGAATCACCTTTAGATTTCCCTTTCAAATCGTCACTACGGGCTTCCATTTGTTAGATCCTTAGTAAATCGATAATGTACTAAAGTATGGACTTAACAAAATGGTAGAGATAAGCTTACCACAAGGTTCTGAATGTTCCACGAATAAATCCCTATATACAAGAATCGATTACTCCTTTCCATACTATTAATATTCTTAATAAATAAGGATGATTGTTAAAACTGTGAAGAACTCTTACCTTGAAGGTTTTGATCCGAGTTCTAGTGATTACGAGATAGCTTCGAGGAGATGATGATACGGCCCTCCACTATTTCACTAAAAAAAACAACGAAAAGGATTTGTCTAAGAAAAAGAATGATTATTTCGATCAAAAGGCTCTCCTAAGCCAACTTATGGATTCGGCCAAAAATAAACAAATAACTAAAAGAAACCGATGAAGAGAATTCTTACCAATTGATCAAAACGTGAGTATAAAGAATGATTGAGAAGAAATATGTGTGAAGTAGGAGGTTCGACCATGGAGGAAAAATTGAAGGAGATGGTGCTTAATGACATTCGACCATGGTGAAGAATTATGGAGAGAGATGTTTGAGAGTTTTTCGTAAAAGTAAAGAAGAAAATAAGTAGGAGATAAGATGTTTATGTTTGGTTTTCAAAGATGGAGAATGAACAACGAAGAAGTTTTGAGATTTGTGTACAATCGGCTAAGTAAGAAAAAGAGTAAGATGAAAGAAAAATGCCCCCTTCAATGGTTGTATAGTTTTGGCATAAAGAGGAAAAGAGTTTGAGAGGAAAAGTAAATAATACCAATTTGGTCAATAATAACCAAAACCAAAGCAAAATTTTACCTATGCACAAGACACATTCGGCTAGGGAGAGAGAGATTTTGGAGAGAAAGGAAATTGGTGCACAATTTGCTAACGAATTTTACCAACTATCTCCTAATCCCTTTCAATATTCGACCAACCCTTCTAGCCCCAAAATCGTCCATGTACATTAGCCAAAAAGTCAAACTTTAGCCACCCCAAAGTTTCTGAAACATCTCCATAGTTTTATGCCTTGTGTCCCCCCTTACATGCCTTTTCCATAAAATTCTTTTCTCAACTTCACTTCTTGCCTTAATCCATTAGCCACCTTGCCATAAAACTAAAAGTCCAACCTACCTAAAATAGAGCTTGGCCGACACATGCTAGGGAAGAACAAAATTTAATAAAAATTTATATGCACATCAAGGGATTCGAACCTCTTCCCTCAAGATAATCATATGGCGCCAACTCCTCTTTACTACTTGCTCATCTTATGCTAACTTTTACCTCTTAATTTCCTTAAGCTTAAAGGTCACTTGTTCCACTTCATTTAAAGTACTAATTACCAAAAATTATTCCAAAACCAAATAATTCTCGAGCCTTCTTGAGACATATAGACACACACATTGAATCATTTCACTAGTTAAGCACCAAATTAAAGCAACATATTGAAATTCAAATTTTAGGATGTTACAATTCTACCCCCTTAAAGAAATTTCGTCCTCGAAATTTACCTAGTTAAAAGAGGTGAGGATATTGCTGCCGAATAGTGTCCTTAGGCTCCCATGTAGCTTCCTCCGCTCCGTGATTACGCCAAAGAACCTTTACTAATGGTACTGACTTCTTTCTCAGCACTTTAACATCTCGATCTAAAATTTTCACTGGTTCTTCCTTGAATGACAAGTCAGGTCTTAACTCTGCTTCCTCACCCGGTACTATGTGAGTCGGGTCCGATCGATAACGCCTAAACATAGAAACATGGAAAACACTATGAATCTTACTCAACTCCGGAGGTAATTCAAACTGATAAGCCACTGGTCCTACATGCCTCAACACACGGTACGGTCCAATGAACCTAGGGCTCAGCTTGCCCTTCTTTCCAAATTTGAAAATTTTCTTCCAAGGTGAGACCTTGAGAAAAACCTGATCTCCCACTGCGAACTCAATATCTTTACGCTTCAAATACGCATACTACTTTTGTCTATCCGAAGCTTCCTTTAACAGCGCTTGAATAACCTTTACTTTTTCTTCCGTCTCAGATATCAGTTCAGGACCCAATAATTGCCGTTCTCCCAATTCAGTCCAACAAGTAGGGGTATGACACCTACGACCATATAACGCTTCATAGGGTGCCATTTGGATACTGGATTGATAACTGTTGTTATACACAAATTTTGCCAACCGTAGAAAATCCTCCCAACTTCCTCTGAAGTCAATCACACAACCCCTTAACATGTCTTCAAAATCTGGATTACTCTTTCCGACTGACCATCTGATTGAGTATGAAAAGCTGTGCTGAAATTTAACTTTGTTCCCAAAGCTTCATGCAAAGGTTTCCAAAACTGTGATGTAAACCTAGGGTCCCTATCTAAAATAATAGACACTGGTACCCTATGTAACCTCATGTTTTCTGCTACATACAACATAGCCAACTTTTGCAGTGAGAAATCCGTTCGAACAGGTAGAAAATGGGCTGTCTTCGTCAATTGATCCACTATTACCCAGACGAAATCTTTCTTAGTAGGCGATAAGGGTAACCCACTAACAAAATCCATAGTTATCCGTTCCCATTTCCATAATGGAATCTTTACCGGTTGCAGCAATCCCGACGACAATTGATGTTTCGCCTTCACTTGTTGGCAAGTCAAGCACTTACTCACATATTCAGTAACTTCCTGCTTCAACCTTGGCCACCAATACCGATCACGAAGGTCTCGATACATCTTATTTCCTCTGGGGTGCATAGCATATAGGCTACTATACGCCTCTCGTAGAATCATTAGCCTCAAATCTGAATCCTTGGGCATACAAATTCTTCCGCAAAAACATAGTACTCCATACTTATTCAATCCAAAATCCCCTATTACACCATTTTCAACTTGTTGAATTAAAGGACCTAACTTTTCATCTGATAGCTGCTTCTCCTTGATCTGTTCTAACCACATAGGCTTCACTTGAAGTTTCGCTAGCAAACTACCATCTTCATACAAACTAAGATGAGCAAACATTACTCTCAACTCTGATATCACCTTACGTCTCGACGCGTCCTCCACCACGTTAGCCTTTCCAGGATGATACTCAATTGAGAAGTCATAATCCTTCAACAGCTCTATCTATCTCCGCTGTCTTAAGTTCAACTCCTTTTAGGTAAGGAGGTACTTCAGACTTTTATGATCCGTATAAATGATCGACTTCTCACCGTACAGGTAGTGCCTCCAAATCTTCAAAGCAAAAACCACCGCAGCCAACTCCAAATCATGGGTAGGATAATTGACTTCGTGCGGCCTTAATTGATGAGATGCATAAGCCACTCCTTTACCATCTTGCATCAACACACATCCCAAGCCCGTGTGTGAAGCATCGTAGTAAATAATAAACTCTTTTTTAGCCTCGAGTTGAATCAGTATGGGCGCTTCCGTCAGAATCTTCTTTAATTTCTCAAAACTTTCTTGTTGTTTCTCTGCCCACACAAACGGTACTCCCT
Organism: Gossypium rotundifolium; assembly: GCA_025506655.1. Classification (NCBI taxonomy): domain Eukaryota; kingdom Viridiplantae; phylum Streptophyta; class Magnoliopsida; order Malvales; family Malvaceae; genus Gossypium; species Gossypium rotundifolium. Next base: position 41,344,656 of record CP106725.1, on the reverse strand, counting down.
TTTGCAACAGTTTGTTAAAGGTGCAGTAATCAACGAAAACCCCTCAACAAAACGTCTATAGTAACCAACCAACCCTAGGAAACTCTGAATCTCAGCCACTGACTTCGGTGGCTTCCAATCTAACACAACCTCTACCTTCCGAGGATCAACTCTAATTCCTTCGGCCGACACAACATGTCCTAAGAAAGTCACTTCTTTCAGCCAAAATTCACACTTACTAAATTTAGCATAAAGTTGCTTTTCTCGCAATATTTGTAATACTATGCGCATATGTGAGTCATGCTCTTCTTCATTCCTCGAGTATACTAAGATATCATCTATGAACACCACCACGAACCGGTCTAAGTAAGGTTGAAAGACTCGGTTCATTTGTCCATAAATGCAGCTGGTGCATTGGTCATTCCAAACGGCATCACCAAAAACTCATAATGTCCATAACGAGTTCAAAATGCCGTCTTATGAATATCCGCATCCTTAACCTTGAGTTGATGATAACCCGATCTCAAATTTATCTTGGAGAAAACTAAAGCTCCTCTTAACTGATCAAACAGGTCACCGATTCTCGGCAATGGATACCTATTCTTGATCGTCAATTTATTCAACTACCTATAATCAATGCACATACGCATCGACCCATCCTTCTTCTTGACAAACAAGACCGGCGCTCCCCACAGAGACACACTCGGTCGAATGAATCCCTGATCCAACAATTCTTGAATTTGAGCCTTAAGCTCTGCTAACTCCTTCGGCGCCATTCTATAAGAAGCAATAGAAACTGGAGCCGTTCCAGGCAAAAGCTCAATGCCAAACTCTACTTCCTGGTCTAAAGGTAAACCCGGAAGTTCCTCGGGAAAGACATCTGAATATTCTTTCACTGTTCTAACACCTTCCACCGATAATTCCTTAACATCCAAAGCACAAATGAAGGCTAGGAAAGCTCCATACCCTTTTCGCACCAACCTTTCTGCTTTTAATGCAGATATCACATTGGCTAAATAGTTTCTCCGTTGGCCTATCATTACCACTTCCTTATCTTCCAAAGTCCTTATCGACATCTGCTTTGCAGTATAATCCAAATGCGCACGGTGCTTTACCAACCAATCCATGCCCAAAATAAGATCGAACTCATTGAAAGGCAGTTCCACCAAATCCGCCAAAAATATTTCTTTTTGAATTTCCAAGGGCACATCTCTAAACAATTTATCCACTATAACTGACTGTCCTAAAGGACTAATTACCGTCATTTTTCTATCAGTAATCTCAGATCTAATGTTCAGGTTTCCAGATATAGCACTAGCAACATACGAATGGGTAATTCGATATCTATCAAAGCAGTAACAGGTACATCAAAGATGAAGAACGTACCAGTTATCACATCAGGTGTATTGCCATCCTCACGGCATTTGACCGCATAAACTAACCCTGGCTGTCTCGCCTCTGCATTGCCTCTGGAACCATTACCTCTACCCGGTGCACCTTGACCACGACCACCGCCATTACCACATCGACCTGGCCCACAGCCTCTTGGTGGCTGTTGAGTGCCTCTAGCTGGTTGTGCATCATGCTTACGAGCTTCTTGAGTTGGAGCAGTCCTTCGAGGATAATTCTTAAGCTGATGATCCTTAGAACCACATTTGAAACACCCACTAGTTCTTTTCCAACATTCATGGGTGTCATCTCCCATAGTCAGCACACGATTGAATCTGATTGGTAGTAGCAAGTGCTCTAGTTGGAGCTGGCTCATCATTCTTGGGCCTCTTCTGGAAACTTTTAGTGGAACCCGAATACCTAAAGTCCCTCTTGCCTCTGCCTTTGTCTCGGTTATAACGTGCGAAGTTTTTAGCCTCCTCAAATATTTTGGCTTTCTCCACAAACTTGGCAAAAGTCCTTTCTTGTTGTAGAGCTATCAATACTCGCAACTCATCATTCAGCCCATCCTCAAAACGTACACAGCGCTCATGATCGGTTGGCACTATTGTTCGAGCATAACGACTTAAGCATAGAAATTTTGCCTCGTAAGCTGCCATCGACTTATTTTCTTGGGCTAGATTCAGGAATTCTTTCCTCCGGGCATCCACATAACTTCCCCCGACATACTTTCCTTGGAATTCAGTCTTGAAGACATCCCAAGTAACATGTTCAGCCTGAGTGCCTTCTCGAACAGTAAGCCACCATTGATACTCCTCATCCCTCAACAAGGACACAGCTCCTCTCAGTTTTGCTTGGTGGTGCACTCCAAATCATCCATGATCCGCTCCACTGCTTTGAGCCTATATTCCGCTACATTTGGTGCTGCACCCGAGACACCCCTAAAAACCTCAGCACCAGTTGCTTTAAGTCATTTTGATATTGATCCACGAGTTGTTGGCCCAGTTCTAGCCCCAGCAACCCTTTCTAAGACACGTAACATTACTTGAGGCAAGGCAATGTCCTCTCTCGTATGGTCATGTGAACCAGTCTTAGTCCCAGGTGATACAGGTGCGTCCATTTCTGGTATATGTCCCGACGCTTCAGACGCAACCCTAGCACCTCGGCCTCTACCACGGCCATGTCTACCACATCCACGTCCTCTAGCGCTCATTTAAAGTATTTCGGTTTAATTTAATTATGAGTTTTATGAATCAGTATACTGTTTCAATATTTATTAACGATATTTTATGAGATATAAGAGGTAGAGTTATTTTATAAACGCATCCTATAGTCTCAATCTCTATAGTTTTAACACCTAAAACTAAAAGTTCTAGAGTGTTCCTATAGTCATATCACAATAATAAGAATTATTCTATTCACATACACTTACTTGACTTGGTGCCGGATACTCGGCCCAAACCCGGCCCATGCGTTACGAGTGGATTTGGCATGTCATATGAGTAAAACATGTTAATCCTTTTTATTCATACTAAAAGGTTGCTTCATTAAAAACAAGAAAGAAAAGAAAAAAATCAAGTTTGATTTGATAAATTGATAAAATTGAACTACTAATCTTTTGAAACCATGGCTTTTGTAAACGATATTGAAAATTTGAAAGGAATCCTTTGAAAATGGTATCGAGGTTTCGAGAGGGAATATCTATCTTTGAAATATTTGTAAATGTTTATAAAAAAATATTCATTGTTAATTGATTTTAGAAATCCTTAATTAAGTTTTCCAAAAAAATTTCTTTTAAAAACAATTTAAGAAAAATAAACCATCCCAACAATAAAGTTAAAATAATCCAAAGGCCTTATTACAACTTAATTTAAAATATCAAATTACTTAAAAATACTTAAAAGAAATCCGAAGTTCAAATAACCATTATTCGTAGTATGGCCTCCACTGAGTCGTCCTTGGCCCAAGCCTCCATCACTGATCATTACCTGAGAAGAGTAAGGTAAACGAGGTGAGTTACTTAAAACTCAGTGTGTAACCCACTTGCCATAGTCCACTAGGCCAATATCTCATTAAGTAATTATTTGGGCCTAAGCCCATTTACAATAACAATAATAACATATATTATGCATGTGATATGCAAGTTCCCATCCCAACCTAATTTCTATCTGCTACACACCACCCGTATCAACCTGTACACCTGTGGGGAGCTTTAGTCACCCACCCCGCCAACACACCAAACTGGGCATTTAAGCCATAAATCAAACTGGGCATAAAGCCATATATTTAACTAGGCATGAAGCCATATATTTAACTGGGCATGAAGCCATCAAAATTATGTAGCAAAGCTACCAGAACTTCTCTTCATCAAAATCCCAACCCATGCAAATCATGTACATATAGTATGCATTTTCATTTGGCCCATTTATCAAATATCACAATTGGCCCATTTAACAAATTTCACAATTGGCCCATTTAACAAGTATCACAATTGGCCTATTTAATAAATATCACAATTGGCCTATTTAACAAATACTACATTTGGCCCATTTAACAAGTATTACAATTAGCCTATTTAACAAATATCACAATTGGCCGATTTAAAAATATCACAATTGGCCCATATAGTCACTTTTATCGATTTGGCCTATTGAGGGTAATTTCATAATTTTCATAGTCTTAACACTGATTTCAAAGTCTTTACTACTAAAGTGATAAATATGCCATTTTACTCGATTTCACTAACTTGTGATTTAATCAAGCGATTAATACGATATAGTTATCTAACCCATGAAATATGTAACATCCCGAAATTGGGCTTAGTAGGATTGGGCCCAATGGACCTTGGACATAAGAATGTTTAAAATTTTGAGAACAAGAGAATGGCATTATTGCAAATTGGACTTATTAGTTAAGTGAATTTGGAAGGTTACGAGGTTTCTATGAAGTCTCGGGTTTAATTGGGCCTTAGGAAAAATTTGGTATTTTAGCACTTTAAGGAGATGGAGTAAGTGACCTTAAAGTATATGGAAATAATTGATTAAATAGCTAGCATAAACAAATGAGCAATTAGTAAAGAGGTTATGGCATCACATAAAGTACCTTGAGGGAAGAGGTTCAAATCCCTTTGTGTGCAATGTTTGGCTAATATTTTTGATGGTAAGGGGATTTCACACTAAGTTCTTGTAACTCACCCCCTTTTCTCTTAACCCTTGTAGGTAATGCTCAGTGACGAGGACTTGGGGCCATGGATGACTCAATGGAGGCCATATTTCATAAATTGGTGTTTCGAACTTTATTAAATTACATATTCCATTTTATTACTTTTGCTATTATGGGTTTTATCTGTAATAAGGCCTCTAGATTATTTTATCTTGCTTTATGTTTGACGTGTTTATATTTTACTCAAATTATTTTAAATGGGATTTTCTAAAATCATAATAAAGGTTTTCCAAAATCGATTATAACAAATGGATTTAATAATAAAATTTTTACAAATATTTTTAATACGAAAATCTTCTTCGAATTTTCAACGTCGTTTTCAAAAGTCACGTTTTATAAGATTATTAGTTCAAATCTAACGAATTACTCGATCAATCTTCGAGGTTAGTAGTATTTTATTAAATATCTCAAGTCAAACTTGATATTCTTGATTTTAACAAATCAACATATATTTTTGTACGAATAAAAAGGATCTAACATGTTTTTTTTTATCTCATTTGACATGTTTTCTTTATATGTTATCGAAAAACTTTTTAGTGTGACACACCGGATTCAGGCCTAACTTCTAGGCCGGTTTGGGGTGTTACATTTTATGGTATCAGAGCCCAATTTCAAAACTTGGCTGTGGTTTGGTTTCAAAAATGTTTTCCAAAGCTATTTGAAAATTGATTTATAAATGTTTGAAAGGAAGTATGGCACCACGGGTATCTGGCACCAAGTCAAGTAAGTATTTGTATATTGGATGTTTATTATTGTGATATGATCATAAGAACACTCTAGGACTTTTAGTTTTAGGTGTTTGAAAATGGTAGAGATCGAGACTATAGGATGTGATTGCGAAAACAACTTTGCTTCTTATGTTTCATAAAACATTGGTTAATAAATATCGAAATAGTACACTGATTCATAAAACTTTTAATAAGATTAAATCAATTTAGTAAACATGAGCGCTAAAAGACGCGGACGTGTTAGACGTGGACGTGGTAGAGGCCGAGGTACTAGGGCTAGATCTTTGGCACCAAGGCATGTGCCCGAAAGAGAGGTGCAGACATCGTTAGTGGCTGAGACGGGATCTCATGATCGAGTTGGGGTTGATGAGCTGACTCAGATAGTTAAGAAGGTATTGAAGGAGGTTAAGGGAATCAGTGAAGCACTTTGAGTTGGGTCTGTGGACTATAAAAAGAAAAGAGATCGTGGTTCTTTAAGGTCACAGTCTCGTTCTGTGAAGCGTGTCAAGGCACATCTAAACTTTTCGGCTTGCGATTATTGCAGAAGGCGTCATCCGAGAGAATGCTAGAGAAGGTTAGGAGCATACTTGAGATGCGGGTCTAAGGAGCATAAGGCTCGGATTGTTACACCACCATCAAGTCAGGTATGTTTGGTTGGACGTGAAGATTGAATGTAGAAAATTCCAAGTATAAATGGTAGACAACTGTTTGCTTTTGTGGTTAGATGTCTAGTTGTGTGAAAAAAGATTCAAGATTTATGTTAAAAAAAGTACATTAGTGTTATTAAGATCAGAGTGCATAGCGAAAGCATATTGGTGTGTTTTGAATGGTGCATTTAGTAGTAGGATGGAAATTTCGAGGATGAAATTTTCTTTAAGGAGGGTAGAATTGTAACATCCTAAAATTGGGCTTAGTAGGATTGGGCCCAATGGGCCTTGGACATAAGAATGTTTAAAATTCTGAGAATAAGAGGATGGCATTATTGCAAATTGGACTTATTAGTTAAGTGAATTTGGAAGGTTATGAGGTTTCTATGAAGTCTCGGGTTTAATTGGGCCTTAGGAAATATTTGGTATTTTAGCACTTTAAGGAGATGGAGAAAGTGACCTTAAAGTATATGGAAATAATTGATTAAATAGCTAGCATAAGTGAGCAGTTAGTAAAGAGGCTTTGGCACCACATGTATTACCTTGAAGGAAGGAGTTCGAATCACTTTGTATGCAATTTGACTTTTACTTTTGCTTCCCTTCCTTATGTGTCAGTCAAGAAATAGATATGGCAATGGTGGACTTCATTATTTTGGTAAGGTGGCTAAAAGAATAAGGCAAGGTTGAAGTTGGGGAAAGGAATCAAGAGAAATAGGAAAGAAAGGGGACATGAGGCTTATTCCATGGATGATGTTTTGGAAAGCTTAGGAGGCCAAACTCTAATCCTAAGGGGGGATGCATGTGGACGGTTTTGGAGTAGTTAGGTGGCTGAAATTTTATTTTGGCTTTTGGTAAAATCCTAGCTTTGTTTTGGCCAGAAATTCTTTTGGTAACTTTGTGCCATTTCTCTCAATTTTGCAACCCACCTTGCCGAAACATAGTAGAGCAATAGTGCATTATTTTCCTCTCAAATTCTTTTCTTTTTCCTTTGCTCTGTGTCGAAATTACAAGCCTTGGTGACCATATGTTTCTTCTTTCTTTTTACTTTGGCCGAATTCCCCTAGCACATTTGTGCACTTTCTTGCTCTTTTGTTTGATCAAGATTTTCATCTCTTGTCTATCTCCCTTTTTGGATAGCCGAATCTTCCACCCTTCTATTGAACTCTCTTTTCCATTCGAGTGGTCATTTTTGTACAATCGTGCTTTAAGTGGGAAACCGTGTATTGTTCTAGCTAAAGTCAGAAGGTGGTAATTGGATTCAATATCGATAAGGGATAGATCACTTGATATATTTCTACCTTCGGACATAGTGGTCAACGACGAGTGGTTCGTTAGGAAATCAAAATCAAGGTGTGTAATCCCGTACCTTTCTGAATATATGTTTGAAATGGTGAGTAAATCTCACATCTCATTGAAAGTTTACATGAAATATTCTGTGATTCGATAGAAATATCAAAGAAAACTAGAAACCGGCATCCGTAATCACTCGGGCATGCGTATGATCGTAGTGGTAATCATGTTTTGTAATAAAACAGTTTCAGTCAGAAATAGGGATGTGTAATTGAAAAATCACGAAAAATTGGATAAAAGAAATTATAAAGTTAGTAAGATATCAGATTAAAGCTTACCGTGTCTACTTTAATATGGAAGAAACGGAGAAGGAAAAAGAATATTATATTCTAAGATATGTTAATTCTAGTGAGACTGGTTCTGAATGACTTCGGGGTATTCTATTCTGTCTTGGAAAAATCGTATAAAATTGTAAAAAGTGAATTATGGGACATAATTTATATGTATGGATTTCTTAGTGAGCCTATTATTAATAGAGATAAGTGGGAGCAGTATATGAAAACTGTACAGTGAGATATTTGGATTTTGGGTAAGAGAGGTTAGAATCATTGGACAGTGAGACAAGGGAAACTTTAAAGAATAAACTGTACTAAATGGTTAAGGTAAAAATTCTGGAAAAAAATTGTAATAAGAAGAAATATGAGTCTAATTTAAAGAAAAATTTACGGATTTAGATTTTGAAATTCCTAACATGAGTTATGGTCAATTTAGTCAGTATGACGCAGATGGACAGTTTTGATTTTATGCCCTAAATTAGTAGTTAAGCCTAGGTTACAAAATTACCATAATACCCTTAGAGGGTAAATTACCAAAATACCCCTGGGTTGTGAGATTACCGAATTACCCTCGACAGGTAGAATTACAAAAATGCCCTTATGGGCCGAATTACGAAAATGCCCTTATGGGCCGAATTACGAAATTACCCTCAATGGACTAAATCGATAAAAGTGATATATGGGCCAAATGTGATATTTGATATATGGGCCAAATGTGATATTTGCTATATGGGCCAAATGTGTTATTTGCTATATGGGCCAAAATTTGCTAAATCGTTTAATGGTCCAAAATTTGCTAGATCGTTAAATGGGCCAAAATTTCTATTTTGACTAATGGGCCAAATTGATAACTTGTAATATGGGCTTTTTGTTGAAATTTACCTTATGAATATATTGTTATGCATTATCTATATATACATGACTGCATGGGTTGAGGTAATTGACGAAGAGAAGAAAGGCCAGTTGTAAAAAATCTAGTTCGGTGGCTCTGCCACTAATATTTTAAATGGCTTAATGCCTCTAGTTCGGTGACTCTGTCACAATCTAGTTCGGTGGCTCTGCCACAAATATTTTAAATGGCTTAATGCCTCTAGTTCGGTGACTCTGTCACAATCTAGTTCGGTGGCTCTGCCACAAATATTATAATTGGCTTAATGTCTGCTATTGGTGTTTTGGCGGGGTGGGTTGACTTGATCCCCACAGGTGTGTTGGTTGGTACGGGTGGTGTTTAGCGGATGGAAAACTAGGTTTGGTTGGAAAATTGCATTTCATACACATGTTATATTTGATATATTATTGTTATTGTAAATGGGCTTAGGCCCAAAATATTGCTATGTGAGTTCCGACCCAGTGGATGATGGTAAGGGGATTTCACACTGAGTTCTTGTAACTCACCCCCCTTTTCTCTTAACCCTTGTAGGTAATGCTCAGTGACGAGGACTTGGGGCCATGGATGACTCAATGGAGGCCATATTTCAGAAATTGGTGTTTTGAACTTTATTAAATTACATATTCCGTTTTATTACTTTTGCTATTATAGGTTTTATCTATAATAAGGCCTTTGGATTATTTTATCTTGCTTTATGTTTGACGTGTTTATATTTTACTCAAATTATTTTAAATGGGATTTTCTAAAATCATAATAAAGGTTTTCCAAAATCGATTATAATAAATGGATTTCATAATAAAATTTTTGCAAATATTTTAATACGGAAATCTTCTACAAATTTTCAACGTCTTTTTCAAAAGTCACGTTTTATAAGATTATTAGTTCAAATCTAATGAATTAATCGATCAATCTTCGAGGTTAGTAGTATTTTATTAAATATCTCAAGTCAAACTTGATTTTCTTGATTTTAACAAATCAACAACTATTTTTGTATGAATAAAAATGATCTAACATGTTTTTTTTATCTCATTTGACATGTTTTCTTTATACGTTATCGAAAATTTTTTAGTGTGACACACAGGATTTGGGCCTAACTTCTAGGTCGGGTTTGGGGTGTTACAAAATACGATGTGAGATTCCACACCTGATTACGGTGAGCACTACACTTTCTTGATCGACAACACCTAGAATATTTTTAACACTTGATTAGATCATTAACACTTATAGTAATTTATTCTAAGATAAACGGTCTAGGATTTTTTACCCTCGGAATCATGAATAACTATGATTTGCCAGTTTTTCCCAGTTGACGGTTCACAACCCGTTGGAAAACCCTGAACCGCTAAAGGCTCCAAACTACAAACAACCTCAAATAGTTGATTCTCACCAGATGAGGGTCCACAACCCGGTGGAAAATCCCGGATCGCCGAAACAGACCTTCGTTTGAATCTAGGAGTTGTGAACGCCAAACCACTCCTTTTGGAATCACCTTTAGATTTCCCTTTCAAATCGTCACTACGGGCTTCCATTTGTTAGATCCTTAGTAAATTGATAATGTATTAAATTATGGACTTAACAAAATGGTAGAGATAAGCTTACCACGAGGTTCTGAATGATCCACGAGTAAATCCCTATATACAAGAACCGATTACTCCTTTCCATACTGTTAATCTTCTTAATAAATAAAGATGATTGTGAAAACCATGAAGAACTCTTACCTTGAAGGTTTTGATCCGAGTTCTAAGAACTCTTACCTTGAAGGTTTTGATCCGAGTTCTAGTGATTACGAGATAGCTTCGAGGAGATGATGATACGACCCTCCACTATTTCACTAAAAAAAACAACGAAAAGGATTTGTCTAAGAAAAAGAATGATTATTTCGATCAAAAGGCTCTCCTAAGCCAACTATGGATTTAGCCAAAAATAAACAAATAACTAAAAGAAACCAATGAAGAGAATTCTTACTGATTGATCAAAACGTGAGTATAAAGAATGATTGAGAAAAAATATGTGTGAAGTAGGAGGTTCGGCTATGGAGGAAAAATTGAAGGAGATGGTGCTTAATGACATTCGGCCATGGTAAAGAATTAGGGAGAGAGATGTTTGAGAGTTTTTTGTAAAAGTAAAGAAGAAAAGAAGTAGGAGATAAGATGTTTATGTTTCGGTTTTCAAAGATAGAGAATGAACAAAGAAGAAGTTTTGAGATTTGTGTACAATCGGCCAAGCAAGAAAAAGAGTAAGATGAAAGAAAAATGCCCCTTCAATGTTTGTATAGTTTCGGCATAAAGAAGAAAAGAGCTTGAGAGTAAAAGAAAATAATACCAATTTGGTCAATAATAACCAAAACCAAAGCAAAATTTTACCTATGCACAAGACACATTCGGCTAGGGAGAGAGAGATTTTGGAGAGAAAGGAAATTGGTGCACAATTTGCTAAAGAATTTTACCAACTATCTCCTAATCCCTTTCAATATTCGGCCAACCCCTTCTAGCCCCAAAACCGTCCATGTACATTGGCCAAAAAGTCAAAATTTAGCCACCCCAAAGTTTCCAAAACATCTCCCTTGTTTCATGCCTTATGTCCCCCCTTACATGCCTTTTCCATAAGATTCTTTTCCTCAACTTCACTTCTTGCCTTAATCCATTAGCCACCTTGCCATAAAACTAAAAGTCCAACCTACCTAAAATAGAGCTTGGCCGACACATGCTAGGGAAGAGCAAAAATTTAATAAAAATTTACATGCATATCAAGGGATTCGAACCTCTTCCCTTAAGATAATCATATGGCGCCAACTCCTCTTTACTACTTGCTCATCTTATGGTAACTTTTATCTCTTAATTACCTTAAGCTTAAAGGTCACTTGTTCCATTTCATTTAAAGTACTAATTACCAAAAATTATTCCAAAACCAAATAATTCCCTAGCCTTCTCGAGACTATATAGACACACGTATTGAATCATTTCACTAGTTAAGCACCAAATTAAAGCAACATATCGAAATTCAAATTTTAGGATGTTACATTTTCACTATATGATTACTCTATCATCCTGGGTTGCTTGAAAAAAATGACTCCTAGAATAAGTACATTTTACCACCCTGGGTTGCTCGGCAATAATGGTTGCTTGTAATGATCTGATTTCTATTGGTGTAGGAAATTATGGTTTCAGAACATCATTTCCATAAATCAAGTTTGTAAATATTAAATATGGATATTTACAAAGTTATTATATTGATATTAAAATTCATTTAAGTAATTTAGTCGAAAATGCGGTTAATTCTGGCCCAAGGAATAATTTTTAAAAGTTTAACTAGATTTTTAATTGAGAAAAGGCTTAAGGACTTAAATAGTAATTATCCAAAGAACTGAATTTGATATCAAACCAATTTTAAATAGATTTAGTGGGATGTGATGTTGAATGTCATTATATTAATCTAATTAAGGATTAGTGTTTGATTAACTATAATGAATTAAGTAAATGATAGTGGATAAAGATGATAAACATCATTATCTTCAACCTTTCATATCATCCTCCATTAGAAAGAAATAAAAAGAAGAAACTTTTAACCTAGTTTGGGCATTTGACTATCATTTTTCTTTGATTTTTATAGAAATGAATCATGTGAGCTTGATCTAGTTGTTAGAGTGTGCCCAAAGACCAATCATGAGATGATTGCAATCACATACTCATTTTACCTTGTTTGTTAATATAATGCATTGCCATTTTTATTTCAGTTTCCTTTTCTGTGTTTATAAAAATGAACTGATTAATAATAAAGTCTTAAGAATAATATGATTATTCTTAAAAGGTCCTTAGTCAAGTATTATTGTCGGCTTGAACAATAATAATGCATTGAGTCTAATGTGTAGTTGATTGATGATAAAATGTTATCATTGGCCCAGGGATGTCAAAATCAACACATGAGTATGTGTTAGAGAACAACATACTGGACTAAACCACTATGAGTATGTTTCCTGGATTATTATGTAATAGTTACAACATTACTCATAATGATAACTATGTATATGATTCTCAAACTTGAGATCATCATTATCCCAACATCGTGAATTGTATATTTTGATACAGTCAAACATCTACCATAATAGGTTGTACTATAAAGACTGATGTTTGGTATGTCACAATCTATGTAGTGGGATATGATTGATCAAGATAGGATTTGTCCCTCCTATATATTGGGAGCAATATCTTGGGCCATTTAATTGAGTGAGACTAGAAATGCATTGCCATGCTCAAATCAGTTGATATGAGATATCACACTTATTTGTTTATTGTAGTCTATTCAGAATATCAAGCAATATGAGGTTAGACTATATAAGTGTGACTATTCCATGACATGTGTCCAATCTAGATAAAAAAGATAAAATGATATAATATATGAAAAATTTATCACAAAAAGGTTATGTTGAATCATGACTTCTTGTAACTGATCTACCACAATTCATTGTGGCAAATTAAGGTATTTCCAGCACTTAATGACCTTGTTTTATAGTATTTTTATGTGTTGTTATTTCGTTTCCAGTTTTTATTACTTTGTGTTTAAATTATGCATAATAAGCGTTTTTATGCAATTTTGAGTTACGTTATGACCTAATGGGCCACTATGGGCCTAGGGATGATTTAACGACTCTATTTAGTGTATAGGATACTATTTTCGAGCTTAGAATGCAAGGGATGACTACAGCGTTGTGACACAGGGAAGTGGTGTCACAACACTAGACTTCGAAGTTAAAATATCAAGAAATTGAAGGCAGTGTTGCGACACTGGTCCTGTGTTGTCGCAACACCAAGTGATGAATAGGAATTTTAATTAAGGGTATTTTAGTCCACATAATGTACCTTAATAAGATTTTTTGGGCTGTTTAGTAACCCTAATTAGGTTTGAGCATAAACTCTATTAATAGGCATGGTAAGTCTCATTTGGGGAGGCTTGGCCAACTGAGCCATTTTACTAGTTTTAATTTGGATTCAATTTCAATCCAAGGCTTTAATATATCCGTTTTTCATTATTTGATTGTTGATTCCAATTGCAATTGAGGTGATCTTCGCAATTGTTAAAGGAGATTTCACTTCCGAACTTCAATCGATATCGAAAATAGATTTCTTTCTATACTCTTTAATTTTATTTAATTTTTTTGTTTTGCATGTTAAATATGAGTTTGGGAATATTTGTATTTCGATCTATGTGCAGCTCATTTCCTTAGGGAGTTTAATGAATGGATGTGTGAAAAATTAATGAATGAATGAGGGTTGAAATCCGGGTTAGTTCGCTTAAATCATGTGCAATTAAACACTAGGGAGTGACACCCTTAGGAAGTAATTTTGTAACACCCCTAACCCGTATCCATCACCGGAATAGGGTTACGAGGCATTACCGATCAAATCACAACATACAACACACTTTTATGCATCAATTCTCAAACACCATTCGATCATAATCACATTGTCTCTTATAAGGGCCTACGAGGCCTTAAACATGCTTTAGAAATGGTTCGGGACTAAACCGTTAACATACGATTCAAAACTTAGAAAATTTTCAAGCATACAAGGGTTACACGCCCGTGTGAACAGGCCGTGTGCCTCACACGGCTCTAGACATGCCCGTGTCCCAGGCCGTGTGAAGATAGGGCATACATTCTGACTTGGGTCACACAGCTGACCACACACCCGTGTGTCTAGCCATGCCCGTGTGCCAGGCCATGTGTTAGGCCGTGCCAATCCTGTAAGGTCTATTGACTTATGCAACACAGCTAAGTCACATGCCCGTGTGCTAGGCCGTGTGCCATTTAGGGGGGTATAATGACTTATGCCACACAGCCGATCACATGCTCGTGTGTGAGGCCGTGTGGAGCATACTAAATTCAATTTAATTTCAACACTAGGGGACACATGGCCATGTATCATGATCGTGTGTTGCACATGGCTGAGACACACTCCCCTGTCTTTGTCCGTAGGGACAAGAATAGGCCATTTGCAAGGCCAATTTTGCCACCCTTTCTCATGCTCACTTAAACAACCAAAATAATACAATTTCAACACATTTTTAGGCAACCAAAACATGCTATTTCATATACAAATCATGCCATTTAAAATCCATCCATTTCACTACTCAAATCATAATCCAAAACATACTAAAACAATATACCATTACCAACAATTTCACTTATCTTCTCTATGCATTTTTCTCATCATCTTATCAACTAATTCATGTCATAAAACATACCATATCATCATCTTAAAATCAAGCCACAACATACCATTTCATCTTCAACCATACCAAACATTCCAAAACACAATGCCATATATACATCACATATCACTTACCAAATTCATAAATTAAGCCAACTCAAATGGCCAAATACACACCCACATTTACATCATTTATGAGCCAAATCTCATGGCTAATATCATAACTCAAAACATAACATCTTAACACTAGCCTATACATGCCATATACCATATTTACATAGCATCAAAAGTACTAACCAGTTGTTCGATAGTGTGACGATGTTCCTGATGATCCCCGAGTCCGAGCTAACTTCAATTATCTATAAAATAGGGAAAGAACACACAAAGTAAGCTTTAAAAGCTTATTAAGCCATATGCAAATAAACTTACACATGAATCAACATCATTTTCATTAATAGGAAAATCATGAATAAGCATATAAAAGCTCACAAACCTTTCCCATTGAACACATATTCAAAATCATAAGTGAATTCATCAAACCTTACAAGAGTTGTTTCTCATCTCACTAACATCTATTTTCTTCCATAAAAACTCAGCAAACTTCATGAAAACTTTCATGGAAAATCCCTAGACTTTCAACCATATTGCAATTTAGTCCCCTCATTAGCTAGCTTAAGCTTTGGGGACTCCAAAGTAAAAAAATCATCAAAATAATCATCAAAAGGGCTTACTTGTAAGGATGAGATGTAGCTGAAAATTTCAAGCTTCCAAACTCTTAAACTTGCTAATATTTTTGATGGGAGAAGAAAATAAAATGAAAAGATAATTTCACTTTAAGGACCTCCATTTTATATTCTATAACTATTAGACACCTCTAGCTTATAATTTGAAACTTTCATACTTTATGCGATTTAGTCCTTTTTCGCAATTAAGCCTACAATTGCTAAAATTAAAGCACCAAAATTGTCATGCATCATTATAAACATGTTATAACACATAAAATATTATCAAAATAATTTTCGTCAACCTCAGATTAGTGGTCTCGAGACCACTGTTCTGACTAGCCCCAAAATCGGGCTATTATATAGCTTTTCCTTGCCTTTCGCCTTATTTAAGGTTCTAACGGTTCTGGTGCTTCACACATAATAACCACACAATTTACATAATCAATATTAAGCCACAAGCTCACTTAAACCAACCAAAAACACAAGTCTAAGCTATATTCCTCATGAAACTGAAATTTCAACTAACAAACTTGAAACTCAAATATCTTCCTATATACTAACTCTTTTTGCCTAAAACTAATTCCGTTCATCGAATTATTCACCTACAACTAAATCTCAACCTTTAAACTATACAAAACTACTCAATTCTTGATATCAAAATTTTTGACATTTTTATGGCTATTTTCACGAAAATTTATTAAATCATTAATGAAACTTTTAAGTAAGTTTAGAAACCTTCAAATACATCAAAACCAATTGAAAAATACTTTGAAACATTGTTTCTATACAAAATCCCAAATTTCAGCATTAACAACCCAACTATCGACTTTTATTCAAAACATATGATTTAATGGTTAAAAACTCAATTTAAAAGACCAGATAACATTAAAAGTAATAAGGAAACGATTCATTATCTTAGTTGACAAAAATCCAAGCGTTTGATCAACAAATCGAAAACCCAAAAATCCCAAAAAGTTCAACAATAGAGAAATCTATAGTTTTTTGGGTGTTCTTCTTGAAGATTTATGGAGGTTTAATACTTGGGGAATGATGGAAATCCAAAGGAATAAAGTCTAACAAATAAAATTGAAAGGGAAAATTTGGGGGCAAAAACAAAACAAAAGGGGAGGGTTTTATGTGAAATAGCTATAGGTGGGGGATGTATTAGGGTGAATTTTTAAAATTTTAGTTAAATTACTTTATAAAAACCCAAAGTTTGACCTTTTTACAAATCAGTTCTATTTTCAAAATTAACAATATTTAAAACTCATTTTTAAAAATTGATTTAATTTTCTAAAAACCATATTAAAAAACTTGACCGATCTACCATGTTGCAAAATTCCGAACACTCCAAGGATAAAATCCTAAAAATACTCCTAGGCCCTAATTTGGGGTGTTACAATTCTCCCCCTTTAAAAAGAATTTCGTCCTCAAAATTCCCTGTTAAGACTTTACATGCTTAATCATAGAATTTCGTACTTCTATTTCTAAACTGACCATCGCACTTTCGTTGCGCACTTTGATTCCTATTCTCTCTAATTTTCTACTGCTTTTTTTAATGATCCTATTCACTATCATGAACTTACTCTACAATAACATTGTTAACAATTTCCTCTACTCACTACGACACTCTCGTCGAAAGAAATCGTAACCATTTTTCCTAATTCACTAGTCCCTATTGGGATTATCTACTTATTAGCTAATTCACTTAAAATTTATGAAGGCATAGAACCTAAATCTATCAACGAGAATAAAAGAAGTGATCACAAGACAAAAATACCCAGAATCTCGACATTCGAGTCTTGATCCTGTGACTCCATAATAGCATAAAACCGAGTTGGACCTTCATATTCAACCTGTGAAGCAACAATATGAGCAACAACTCGCTGCCTAATTGGTCTCCCATTGCCTCTACCACGACCATGGTCTCTAGCAGGCTCAGAAGTAGGTGCCGAACTCTAAGTCTGTGAAAGCTCAAATCTATTTGGACCACCCCTCAGAAAATGTTCATTTGAACCACACTTAAAACAATCACCTATCAACTTACGAAACTCACTCGATTGCCTATGCTTACAATGTACACAAAGTGGCCATCCAAAACCACCCGACGAACCACCAATACTAACTACAACACTATCTTGCTGCCCAGACTGACTTGGTCATAACTCATGTTTTGCACTCCTATTAGAACCCCGAATATCACGTCTTCTCTTAAATGGTCAACAAGATGCACCATTAGAAGTCCTCTGACCCGATTTAGTTACTACAGAACAAGGCAGCTCAACCAAAGTCTCTTTAATTGCTTTGACTTTCTTAATAAACTCATCAAACATCTCCACGTTCTAAGCTACCAAGTAAATTCAAATCTCATGATTAAGCCTAAATCAAAACCTCTTACAATGGGTCCTCTTAGAAAGTATCATCTCAAAAGCATACTGGCTAAGTTGTACAAACTCAACCTCATAATTAGCCACTGAAAAATCTCCTAAACCAAATAAAAAAACTCACACTTATGAGCCTCCATATATTGCTCGCCCATAAACTTCCTTTTAAAGACCTCAAGAAAGAAATTCCTAGTCAATCTATTAGACACAGTACCTCTCCTAACCATATTCCACCAAAAATTAGCCTCGCCGTCGAGTAAGGACACAACACAACCCAACTTCTCCATGTCAGAACAGGATATTTACTCGAGGATCCTTTCAACTCCTTCCAACCAATACTTAGCTATGATCAGATGAGTACCTTTCACTCTATAAAATTCCTTACCACCCAATGTCCAAAGACGTTCAAGTGGCAACCATCAGTGAACAAGTGTAGGATTAGAAGGTGCAAGATCAGGGTTAGCATCAGCAATCCGCTGAAACGCTCCAATCATAGCTTCCATTAGAAGGCCTACACCCTCATCAGGCATATTCACTCTACACGGTGGCACAAGAGGTGTAGAGGATGTACCATCCTCTTGAGCACTAGCTCTCACATTAAGACGTCTAGGAGGCATATATAATAATCTAAAATACGCAAACAAACAAATAAACAAAAGTGTGAGTGGCAAGGAGATGATCCAAGTCTCATTCCTACAAGCAAACTTTAGGATTAAGGAAATGTGTTCCTGTTCCTACCCCACATGCAACTCAAGTAATTCAATGAAAACATTTCAAGCAATTCTCATTCAATTGAAACAGAGTTATTTCAAACAATTCAAGTATCTAGAAAAATTTAAACACATGGGTTTCAAAAGCCAAACACACAATAATCACCTAGGTGTTAAATAACCTAGGCTCTGATACCACCAAATGTAACACTCTATACTCGACTCGATCTTTAAGCCCAAAAATTAGGATGTCACACCACTATCACACATCATACTCATAGTAAATTGTCACATTATTAAGAAATCATTCTCTTTATTAGTGATCTTATGAATTTTCATTCAAACATATAACAATCATCATTAGAGCATGCCAAACATACTTTAAATAAACTTGTAATAATAATCAAACATGCATTAGGACCACTTAGAAAAATCTCAAAACTGACCACGTAGGTATTGATACTGAAGGTGAGGTATTGATGATTCGTTCAAAGGGTATCGATACCGTTTGGAAAATCTATTCTAAAATTGCTTACTATTTCTCGCTTACAAACCCAAACCTCAAAAATTATTGGTACCTCTGTCAAAGTGTCGATATTTCTACCCCGAGTATCAATAATCGTGATAGGGTATCGATACCAAATTACGTTACTGCCTCCCTGCATATTTCAAAATCACAGATACATCTACCTCTACTTTAAACCAAAAAAATACAACATACTTGAGCATATAAATCATTCCAACATGTATTAATCCATAATGCTAACATATCGTCATCAAATAAACATAAAAAAAAATTGTAATACTAGTCTCAAACATCAGAAATAAGTCTGAGCTATAATCGACATAATACGAAACATATCTCATAAACTTAGGAGCATATATTCTATGGAAGGATCCAAAACTTCATTGCAAATATCAGTACAAGTATACCACATTACCTTATTCCCAAAACATAACCAATTAAAAATAACACTTAAAAAATAACGGAAAAGGACTTGCTTAAAAAATAAAGAGTACTTTAGTGTAAAGAAATCAGGTGACCTTGAAACTTAAGTTAATTAAGTACTATAAGATGGCATAAGATGAGTAATTGGCAAAGTGGTGATGGCGCCATAAGTTGGACTTGAGGGGAGAGGTTCGAATCTCCTAGCATGTAATTTGGGAGTTTTATTTTTTTTATTTTTGCTTTATCCTAGCATGTGTCGGCTATGGATAAGATTAGGATGAGTTGGATTAATTATTTTTTTGGTAAGAAGACTAAGGGTTATGGAAAGCTTGAGTTAGGGGATAGAATGGCTTGAATTGGGGGATAATGTTTCTTAAACTTCAGGAAAAAGGAGGATGATATGTGAAACACCCACACCCTACCCACGAGAATGGACCAGATCCGGTATGTTCCTAAAGTAAACCGGTTTCAAAAGATTCGATACTTAGAGAAAATTTGTAAAATTTTCAGAAAAATGCTGTTTGGATTGGGCTTAGATTGGAACCCATTTAATAAATTTTGAAAATCTAACTTAAGTGAGGTGACAAAACAATTTTAGGGTTTATTATTTTGAAAGAAATAAATTTTGTTTTTCTTAACTTTAATTAAAAATAAATTGTAACACAATCAACATGAATAAGCGGAAATAAAGAAAATCCAACTGGGCCTTATGGCCTTATTACATCAAGTAAAACCCAAAATAAAATAAAAGTAACCAAATCAAATAAAGTCCAAACTAAATAAATTCTCCGAATGTAGCATGGCCACCTCAACGTCTCACCGCCCGGTCAATCCGTTCATCACCTGAAAAATAATTCCCACAATGGGGTGAGTCAACAGACTCAATGTGCACACAATACTATCATTCAATAAATCGGGCATTCATGTTCAAATCATCAAGTCCATATAATAACGAAATTGTGATGCAACCCAAACCCAAAACCTATAAGCCATCCGCTACTCTCCACCGTACCAACCTCGCACACCGTGGGGACTACTAAGTCGACCCTCCATCCGCTACTCTCCACGTTGTGTCATTAGACACTATTGTAACCGGTTACCAAAATTTCGCAATGTGACCGTAGTCGACATATTTAGTTGGTGAGACCAAGTCAACACCTAAATTTCGCAATGTGACCGAGTCAACATATTTCGTTGGTGAGACCAAGTCAACACCTTAGTTGGTGAGACCAAGTCAACACTGCTCTCCCCTTTCACATAAAACCCGAATGCCCCAAAAACATATATATTGCATAAATTAATTTCATGTTCATATTCATATATTCGCATGTTAAAATAACATTTTCACAATCCTATCGAAGTAGGAAGCGTGCTGGGTACTTTTTGCCACATTTGTGGTACATAGCCACATTTACATTCTTATTCATAATCATATATTAAAATATTTAGCCATAAAATATTGAAGGATAGTAAGGGTACACACTTTTTAAACTTAATAGGTTCCTTGATATCTCGAGAATCCGATCTAATTTTTAGATCTATTAATCCCTATATTCGCCCACCAATTAAAACACATTAATAAACCCCTTTTAGACAAAACCAAATCCTAGTAGGATTTGTATTATTTACCTTGTTGCGAATTGGATGATTGTAAATCAAATCCAAATTACTAGTATCCTTTTCCTTGAAATCGGCTAATACTAAATCATGTAACCATGTGAGTTTTCGCTTTTGAAATAATGAAAAATAATTCCAAATACCAAAATTAAGCCTTGGCCGAATATCACTTACCATACAAATTCCAAATCTGAAGAGAATTCCTTGCCCTATATGTCTGTCGAAATTTTCATGTTAGATCTAATTTAACATATACATCATAACCTTTAATCGAATAAATTATCTTACCTTGGATCCTTAGATTTCTCGAAAGATTCCTCCTTGTATTCGACAGTTGTAAAAAGATCCTTAATGCCTTGACCGATTGCTTCCTTGCCTAGAGTTTGTGGTTTCGCTATGGAGATTTAATCGGGGATCAAAAGAAAAGGTTTTGGCTTGACAGATGAAGAAAAGAGAAGAAGAAAAGATAGAAAGAAAATTCAAGAGGGGAGAGAGCAAAGGATTTTTGGTTACTTGGAAAGATGAGAGAAAAGACCTTGGGTTCTCCTTTTATAGCCAAATTTGCTAGGCCAAGAGTCCTTGACTTGGCCACCACTCTCCTTAAGATAATATTATCTCTTATTATTCACATATTTATGTGAATAAAACTCCTTTATTTATCTCTTATTATTCATATATTTATGTGGATAAAACTCCTTTATTTATCTCTTATTATTCACATATTTATGTGAATAAAACTCCTTTATTTATCTCTTATTATTCACATATTTATGTGAATAAAACTCTTCCTTTTCTAGAAACCCATGCCGTCCACCTCAAATTTTCTTGGAAGCAAAATAAGGCCTTCATTATTTGCTTCCTCAAACTCAGAGCCCAAAACCTCTTGTATTTGGGCCATTTCCTAAGACCTTAGGTGGCATCTTCAGCCACATTTCCAAGTTCGTTATTGGGACAAATGTCATGTACTGTATATTTTTAGGGTCACTTGGCCCTAAGTTCCCTTTTGGGCTCTGAAATTCGACATTCCGAGGTCATTTTTAAGTTTCCTAAAATTTTCAGCTGGCTCAGATTTTCCGTGTTTCCAAAATGTTTAGGTTTCCAAAATGTTCAGTTTCCAAAATGTTCGTGTTTCCAAAATGTTCAAGTTTCCAAAATGTTCAGTTTCCAAAATGCTCAAGTTTCCAAAATGTTCGAGTTTCCTATTTTGGCTTGGTTTCCAAAATGTTCACTTTCCTAATTTACTTAGGTTTCCAAAATGTTCACTTTCCAAAATGTCTAAGTTTCCAAAAGTGTTCATTTCCATTTCCATTTCCATTTTCATTTCTATCTTCATTTTCATTTCTATTTTCCTTTCCATTTTCATGCATTTCTAGATTTCCAAGAGTATCAAAATTTATTCATAGTACTTGAAACTTGTCATTTCATACAATTAAACCGAAATGCATAGGCCCTATTCAGATGTTACAGATTCTACCCTCCTTAAAATAATTTCGTCCTCGAAATTACTTAACGACAATCGTACAATCTTTCTCACCGCACTATGCTTACTGTGCCTTTCGATCTTAATAGAACCATCATACTTTCTAGGCACAATCTCTAAGTTCACATCCCTTAGAACTCATTTTCTAACGTCGCGATTTAATCTGATTTAAAAGTTTTATACATTAGTACTTGTTTCACTTTATTACTCATGAAGAAATTTTATGAAAAGAATTTTAGAAGTGATTCTTTCAGATTCATACATGCACACAGTCTTTTCATTCATTCACACATCCATCAAACAATTATGAACCTTAGTTCATTCAGAGAAACATTGTAGTTTTTTTCATTTGTTATTTTTCCACTACCCGAGGGTATTTTCGTAATTTATCCTATAGGGGTATTTTCCTAATTTGTCAAAATAAGGTTCCTTGGTGATTTTGTCACAAGGTATTTTTGGTCCTTTAAGTTCCTGGGTATTTTGGAAAATTTTTGAAATCCGGGTATTTGAAATTTTTGGACATTGGGGTATTTTGGTAATTTTTCCACAAATCGGGTAAATTGTAAAATTTTAATAAATCGGGGATATTTCGAAGTTGCAAAACTTTGAGGGTTCTTTTGAGAAATTTATTTTCCAAAGACGATGAAGTTGCAAAAATTTTGGAAATTAGGGTCATTTTGGTAATTTTGTAAGTTAGGGGCAATTTTGTAATTTTCCAAAATCAAGGTATTTTGATATTTTACAAATTAGGGTTTTGAATGTTTATAAAATAATGAAATTTTGGTAAAGTTGTTGAATAGTTGAACATTTTATAAACCAATGGCATTTTTGTAATTTTACCACTAAGGGTATTTTAGTAAATTTGTAAATCAGAAATATTTTAGGAAAATTTATAAAAATATTCTTTTCAAATCAAGAGGGTAATTTAGAAATTTTAAAATTAGGGTTTCCATAAAAATACGGCTAGTCCCTTTTGGGTTTTAGTTATTGGGTTTAGCCCGTGACTAAGTCCTCTTGATTAGGGTGAACGGTTACTACGCACTAGGTAGGATTCGAGTAAAGAGGAGGTGAGTCACTAGGACTGCTTAAATACCAAGCTCTTCTTGAATCCACTCCTAGACATCAAGACAATGATTATGACACCCTAGCTCGGTGACATAATCATAGGTTTGTTTGATTAGGCATTTAAGTCTTATGTAATTGTTGGGGTAACTAGTCCTAGGGTTCAAGTACTTAATCTCTATTCTACGTTCCATTCCATTTCTACCCTTCTACAAATCATAATATAAATCACACAATGGATAGAAGTACTTACCGGTGGATCATGAATTGGAGACTTAGGTGCCATGCTAGAAAACACGCTTATTTTTCAAAGATAATCATTTGGCTCGCTTTGAAAACGTTTGGGCCTTAGCCCATAGGCCGAGAGTTTAAAATGGCTCGATACAAATCGAAACACCCACACCGACCCACGAGAATGGACCGGATCTGGTATGTTCCTAAAGTAAACCGGTTTCAAAAGATTCGATACTTAGAGAAAATTTGTAAAATTTTCGAAAAATCTTGTTTGGATTGGGCTTAGATTGGAACCCATTTAATAAATTTTGAAAATCTAACTTAAGTGAGGTGACAAAACAATTTTAGGGTTTATTATTTTGAAAGAAATAAATTTTGTTTTCTTAACTTTAATTAAAAATAAATTGTAACACAATCAACATGAATAAGCGAAATAAAGAAAATCCAACGGGCCTTATGGCCTTATTACATCAAGTAAAACCCAAAATAAAATAAAAGTAACCAAATCAAATAAAGTCCAAACTAAATAAATTCTCCGAATGTAGCATGGCCACCTCAACGTCTCACCGCCCGGTCAAAATCACTTGTTCATCACCGAAAATAATTCCCACAATGGGGTGAGTCAACAGACTCAATGTGCACACAATACTATCATTCAATAAATCAGGCATTCATGTTCAAATCATCAAGTCCATATAATAACGAAATTGTGATGCAACCCAAACCCAAAACCTATAAGCCATCCGCTACTCTCCACCCGTACCAACCTGCACACCGTGGGGACTACTAAGTCGACCCTCCATCCGCTACTCTCCACGTTGTGTCATTAGACACTATTGTAACCGAAGTTACCAAAATTTCGCAATGTGACCGTAGTCGACATATTTCGTTGGTGAGACCGAAGTCAACACCTAAATTTCGCAATGTGACCGAGTCAACATATTTCGTTAGTGAGACCAAGTCAACACCTTCGTTGGTGAGACCAAGTCAACACTGTTCTCCCCTTTCACATAAAACCCAATGCCCCAAAAACATATATATTGCATAACTTAATTTCATGTTCATATTCATATATTCGCATGTTAAAATAACATTTTCACAATCCTATCGAAGTAGGAAACGTGCACTGGTACTTTTTGCCACATTTGTGGTACATAGCCACATTTACATTCTTATTCATAATCATATATTAAAATATTTAGCCATAAAATATTGAAGGATAGTAAGGGTACACACCTTTTTCGCTTAATAGGTTCCTTGATATCTCGAGAATCCGATCTAATTTTTAGATCTATTAATCCCTATATTCGCCCACCAATTAAAACACATTAATAAACCCCTTTTAGACAAAACCAAATCCTAGTAGGATTTGTATTATTTACCTTGTTGCCGAATTGGATGATTGTAAATCAAATCTCAAATTACTAGTATCCTTTTCCTTGAAATCGGCTAATACTAAATCATGTAACCATGTGAGTTTTCGCTTTTGAAATAATGAAAATAATTCCAAATACCAAAATTAAGCCTTGGTAGAATATCACTTACCATACAAATTCCAAATCAAGAGAATTCCTTGCCCTATATGTCTGTCGAAATTTTCATGTTAGATCTAATCTAACATATACATCATAACCTTTAATCGAATAAATTATCTTACCTTGGATCCTTAGATTTCCAAAGATTCCTCCTTGTATTCGATGGTTGTAAAAGATCCTTAATGCCTTGACCGATTGCTTCCTTGCCTAGAGTTTCAGGGTTTCGGCTATGGAGATTTAATCAGGGATCAAAAGAAAAAGGTTTTGGCTTGACAGATGAAGAAAAGAGAAGAAGAAAAGATAGAAAGAAAATTCAGCAGAGGGAGAGAGCAAAGGGATTTTGGTTACTTGGAAAGATGAGAGAAAAGACCTTGGGTTCTCCTTTTATAGCTAATTTGCTAGGCCAAGAGTCCTTGACTTGGCCACCACTCTCCTTAAGATAATATTATCTCTTATTATTCACATATTTATGTGAATAAAACTCCTTTATTTATCTCTTATTATTCATATATTTATGTGGATAAAACTCCTTTATTTATCTCTTATTATTCACATATTTATGTGAATAAAACTCCTTTATTTATCTCTTATTATTCACATATTTATGTGAATAAAACTCTTCCTTTTCTAGAAACCCATGCCGTCCACCTCAGCCTTCTGGAAGCAAAATAAGGCCTTCATTATTTGCTTCCTCAAACTCAGGCCCAAAAACCTCTTGTATTTGGGCCATTTCCTAAGACCTTAGGTGGCATCTTCAGGCCACATTTCCAAGTTCGTTATTGGGACAAATGTCATGTACTATATATTTTAGGGTCACTTGGCCCTAAGTTCCCTTTGGCTCAAATTTGACATTCGAGGTCATTTTAAGTTTCCTAAAATTTTCGCATGACTCAGATTTTCGTGTTTCCAAAATGTTTAGGTTTCCAAAATGTTCAGTTTCCAAAATGTTCAGTTTCCAAAATGTTCAAGTTTCCAAAATGTTCAGGTTTCCAAAATGCTCAAGTTTCCAAAATGTTCGAGTTTCCTATTTTGGCTTGGTTTCCAAAATGTTCACTTTCCTAATTTACTTAGGTTTCCAAAATGTTCACTTTCCAAAAATGTCTAAGTTTCCAAAAGTGTTCATTTCCATTTCCATTTCCATTTTCATTTCTATCTTCATTTTCATTTCTATTTTCCTTTCCATTTTCATGCATTTCTAGATTTCCAAGAGTATCAAAAATTTATTCATAGTACTTGAAACTTGTCATTTCATACAATTAAACTGGAAATGCATAGGCCCTATTCAGGATGTTACAATATGGCTTGAGACTAGGATGATGTTTTGGCAACTCTTTCATGGCCTTTTGACTATGTATGTGGATGGCATAGGGGCTAGGAGGATGGCCGGTTTTGTTGATTGGCTTGGTAGGCTTGTGTGTTGGAGAAACACATTCTTTTTGGTCATTTTTGGCTTTGGCAAAACATATTTTCTCTCCATCTATTTTCTCTCTAGCCGAATTTGTCAACAACCTTGAGGAAACAATTGCATCTTTCTTTTTGACCATTTGGTCATTTCTTTGCTAATCATTTTAGTGTTTTATTTTTCCTAGTGCCGAAACTATCAACACACAAAAAGAAAGAAGGCCATTCTTTTTCTCATTTTTCCTCCCCAAATGCCGAATGCACAATTTTCTTAAACTCAATTCATTTCCTTCTCTTTTGTTTCTCTTTTTCTTTCTCTTTTTCTCTCTTGAAAACCAAATCATCATCATCTCCATCTTCCATTATTTTACTTCTTACTCAACTAAAGTTTCTTCAATATTTTCTCTCATGGCCGAATGCTAGTTTGCTCTTGTGCCGAATCATTTTCATTTTCTTGTTTAGTCATAACCGAATCTTCCATTAGATAGAACTATTCTTCTCACTCAATTCTTTTCAACCGTGTGCAATAGAGTGATTTTAAAGGGCAGAAACTCAAAGTGTTCTTGAGTATGGTGGATCATTGGAATCGATCTTAAGAGTTAAGGTAAGGAGTTTATTCAAGGATTTTCATATTATTCGTCATATTGGTATAGTTGGTTATTTAATCGATTTCGTTATAGGGACGTAATCGCTCGATTGCTACCCCGTGGAACGAGGATAATTGTGGTAAGCTAATCTCATTTTTTTAAAATCGTTAGTCATATTTTAATAGTTATTAGTTTGACTAATGATTTTATGTCATTAAAGACATTCAAAATAGGGCAGAAAAGGGCAGTGAATAGTCTTCGAAAGAGGGGTGGTTCCGCTAATCCCCCTAAGTATAAACGAAGGGCTGTTTCGAGAATCTGAGATTTTCCACCGGGTTGCGGACCCTCATCCGAGGAGAACCAGTTGTTTGAAGTCATTCGTACTACCGAACCTTTGTTCGTTCGTGGATTCTCATCGAGTAACGAATTAACAATCGGGGAGAAACCAAAAATAGAAGTGGTTCGAAATCTTGAGGGTAAAGATTTAGATCGCTTATTAATAGTGTAGTATTATTAAATAATAGTGTTCTAATTTATCGTGTTACGTTTAGGTATTGACGAGCGGGAAAGTCTAGTTCTCACAATAACCGTGTGTGTAACTTCACACTTATCTCGGGTTAGATGTTATCTTCGTAAGTATTGGGAAAAATCGTAAAATTGACAAAATTGGAAAATGCGTAATAATTAGTATTTATGTGAAAATACATGAAAATCATTAAAGTTCAAATTTATGAAAACGTCCTCAATGAGTATTTGATAAATTGTAAAAATCGCTAGATCATTAAATGGGCGAAAAATCGCTAGATCGTTAAATGGGCCGAAAAATATGCTAGATCGTTAAATGGGCCGAAAAATATGCTAGATCGTTAAATGGGCCCAAAATCTGCTAGATCGTTAAATGGGCTGAAAAATCTACTAGATCGTTAAATAGGCCAAAGTATTAGATTGCTAAATGGGCTAAATGTTATTTTGTATTATGGGCCTTAATAAAAACTTGAAATATTGATTCACATGTAAATTAGGCCTTTTGCTAAAATTATCATATGTATATAGACTGTTATGCATACATGTTTGCATGGGTTGGGATTTATGATGAAGAGAAGAAAGGCCTGTTGCCAAAAATCTAGTTCGATGGCTGTGCCACAAATATTTTATTGGCTTATTGCCTCTAGTTTGGTGGCTCTGCCACAAATATTTTAATGGCTTATTGCCTCTTGTTCGGTGGCTCTGCCACAAATATTTTAATGGCTTAATGCCTCTAGTTCTGTGACTTTGTCATAATCTAGTTCGTTGGTTCAGCACAACCAAATATAAAATGGCTTAATGCCTACGATCGGTGTGTTGGCCGGGTGGGTTGACTTGATACCCACAGGTGTGATGGTTGGTACGGGTGGTGTGTAGCAGATGGATATTAGGTTGGTTGGGAAATTTCATTTTGCATACATTTCATTTATTATATTGCTAAATCTGTTTATGGGCTCAAGCCCAAAATAATGACATGATGATCTGGCCCAGTGGATATAGGAAGTGAGTTATACACTGAGTTCTAAGTAACTCACTCCCTTAAATTTTCCATCACAGGTAATGGAAATTGACGTGGACTTGGGCTGAGAATGACTTCATGGAGGCCATACAGCAAACATGGGTTTTATAAACTTTAAACTTTTATTAAGTACTTTCTTTAAATTACTATTTTGGATATGATGTAATAAGGCCTCTATTAATATTTATGGATTTTTGTGTGTGGATGGATTTAAATTTTATTTTGATGGGTTTATGCTAATTCTATAATGATTTTTTTTTAAAAATACTTTGAAACATATGAGATTCTTTAACTTATCTTATTTTCAAATTATTTTGAACTCTTTTAAAAAAAAAACTACTTAAAGGATTTTGATATTTAAATACTAAATGATAAGACTTCAACTAATGTTTCTTAAAATTAACGAATTTAAATCATTTCTTTTGGTTTTATTAAACTTTATTTTCAAAAGGTTTTGTAGTACCGATTCACTTAAATCATTAGAAAGATTAAAAGAATGTTTGATCTATGTGACAAACTAAATCTCGCCTTGACGATAGACTGATTTGGGGTGTTACATTTAATGGTATCGAGCTAGTTTCAAAACTCGACTGTGGTTGAGTTCAACAAATAACCTTTGTATGAAATTATTTCAATTATGTTTTAAAGATTAGTATGGCAGCACAAGCATCCGGCACCAAGTCAAGTAAGTATTTATTATTGAATGATTATTACGATGATATGATCATAGGAGCACTCTAGAACTTCTAGTTTTAGATGTTGAAAATCGTAGAGATTGAGACTATAGGATGTGTTTGCGAAAAACAACTTTATCTCTCAAATCTCATAAAACATCGTTAATAAACACTGAAATAGTATTTTGATTCATAAAACTTGTAATCAGATTAAATCGAATTAGACATTATGAGCTCTAAAGGACGTGGTCGTGGATGCGGTAGACGTGGCCGTGGTAGGGGACAAGGTGTTGCGTCTGAAGCACCAAATCATATGCCGAAAATGGATGCACCTGCGTCACTTGAAAGTGAGACGGGAACACATAATCATATGGAAGAAGATAATGCTTTAACGCAAGCAATGCTGCGAGTCCTTGAAAGGGTCGCTGGAACTAGAGTTGGGCCAACAGCTCGTGGGTCGATATCGGAACGACTCAAGTCTAATGGTGCAGAAGTTTTTAGATGAGTTTTCAGTGTAGCTCCGAATGTGGCAGAATATTGGCTTGAAGCTGTGGAGTGGATTATGGATGATATGGAATGCACTGTCGAGCAGAAACTGAAAGGAGCCGTGTCCTTACTAAGAGACGAGGCGTATCAATGGTGGCTTACTGTTCGAGAAGGCACCGAGGCTGTATTGATTACTTGGGAATTCTTCAAAGCTGCCTTTCAAAGGAAATATATAGGAACAAGTTATGTGGACGCCCGAAGGAAGGAATTTTTGAATCTAATTCAAGGAAATAAGACAGTGGCAGCATATGAGGCTGAGTTTTTACGCTTGAGTCGCTATGCTCGGACAATAGTGTCAACGGATCATGAGCGTTGTGTACATTTTGAGGATGGGTTGAATGATGAGTTGCGGGTTCTGATAGCCCCACAACAAGTTAGAACTTTTGCCACGCTTGTGGAAAAAGCCAAGATAGCTGAAGAGGCTAAGAACTCAGAACGTCAGAATCGGGAAAGATTTAGAGGCAAGAGGGATATAAAGCATTCGGGTTCTTCAAAAAGGTTTCTGAAGAGGCCTCGGAATGATGAACTAGCTCAAGGTAGAGCACTTGTGGCTAGTAATCAGAGTCGAGATTGTACTGAATGTGGGAAACGGCATTTCGGAAAGTGCTGGAGGAAAACGGGTGCTTGTTATAAATGTGGTTTAATGGATCATCAATATAGAAATTACTCTCGACATATGGATACGACTCAGGAAGTTTGTATTACAGATGCACAGCCGGCAAGAGGAACTCAGCAGCCACCGAGAGGCCGTGGACCAGGTCATGGTGGTAATGGGGCTGGACGTGGTCAAGGTGCACCGGGTCGAGGCAATGGTTCTAGAGGTAACATAGATGCAAGACAACCATGATTGGTCTATGCAGTTAGACACCGTGAGGATGGCAATGCACCTGATGTAATAAATGGTACGTTCTTCATCTTTGATGTACCTATTATTGCCTTGATAGATATTGGTTTTACCCACTCGTATGTTGCTAGTGCCATATCTGGAAACTTGAATCTAGAATCTGAAATTATCGATAGTGAAATGACGGTAATTAGTCCTTTAAGATAGTCGGTTATTATAAATAAATTATTTAGAGACGTGCCCTTAGAAATTCATGAAGAAATATTTTTGGCGAATTTGATGGAATTGCCTTTCGGTGAGTTCGATCTCATTCTGGGCATGGATTGGTTAGCTAAGCACCGGGTGCATTTGGATTGTGCTGAAAAGCGAATGTAAATAAGAACTTCGAGTGATAAAGAACTAATAATGATAGGTGAACGAAAAAATTACTTGGCAAATGTGGTATCTGCGTTAAAGGCAGAAAAATTGGTGCGGAAAGGGTATGGAGCATTCTTAGCCTTTATTTGTGCTTTGGAAGCCAAAGAGTTATCTGTGGATGATGTGAGGATGGTGAAGGAATTTCCAGATGTATTTCCCAATGAACTTCCCGGTATACCTCCAGATCGGGAAGTAGAATTTGGTATTGAGCTTTTGCGGATACCTCCGGTGTCCATTGCTCCTTATAGAATGGCACCGAAGGAGTTGGCGGAGCTTAAAGCTCAAATTTAAGAATTGTTGGATCGGGGATTTATTCGACCGAGTGTGTCTCTGTGGGGAGCACCAGTTTTGTTCGTTAAGAAGAAGGATGGATCGATGTGTATGTGCGTTGATTACAGGCAAATGAATAAATTGACGATCAAGAATAGGTATCCTTTGCCGAGAATTGATGACCTGTTTGATCAATTGAAAGGAGCTCCAATTTTCTCCAAAATTGATTTGAGATCGGGTTATCACTAACTTAGGGTGAAAAGAAGCAGATATTTATAAGACGACGTTTCGAACTCGTTATGGACATTATGAATTTTTGGTGATGCCGTTTGGGTTAACCAATGCACCAGTCGCATTTATGGACATGATGAACCGAGTCTTTCAACCATATTTAGGCCGATTTGTGGTAGTGTTCATAGATGACATTTTGGTTTATTCAAGAAATGATGAGGAGCATGACACGCATTTGCGTATAGTATTGCAGTTACTTCGTGATAAGCAACTTTATGCCAAATTCAGTAAATGTGAATTCTGGCTAAAGGAAGTGACTTTCTTGGGTCGTGTGGTATCAGCTGAAGGAATAAGGGTGGATCCTCGAAAGATTGAGGCTGTACTGGATTGGAAACCACCAAAGTCGGTAGCTAAAATTTAGAGTTTCTTAGGTTTGGCTGGTTATTATAGATGCTTCGTTGAGGGGTTTTCGTTGATTGCTGCACCCCTAGCTAAACTGTTGCGGAAGGGAGTACAATATGTTTGGACTGAAAAACAACAAAAGAGTAATTCAGATATTGGAAGACATGTTAAGGGGATGTGTGATTGACTTCAGAGGTAGTTGGAAGGAATTTCTGCTATTGGCAGAATTTGCGTATAACAATAGCTATCAGTCTAGCATTCAGATGGCACCCTACGAGGCATTGTATGGTCGTAGGTGCCATACTCCTACTTATTGGACTGAATTGGGTGAGCGGCAGATATTGGGTCCTGAATTAATATCTGAAACAGAGGAAAAGGAAAAAGTTATTCGAGCATGGTTAAAGGAAGCTTCGGATAGATAGAAGTCGTATGCAGACCTGAAGCGTAGGGATATCGAGTTTTCTGAGGGAGAGCAGGTCTTTCTGAAGGTCTCACCTTGGAAGAAAATTTTCAGATTTGGAAAGAAGGGCAAGTTGAGCCCTAGGTTCATTGGACCATATCATATGATGAAGCGTGTTGGTCCAGTGGCCTATCAGATTGAATTACCCCTAGGGTTGAGTCAAATTCATAATGTTTTTCATGTTTCCATGCTGAGGCACTTTAGATCGGATCCATCTCACATAGTACCGGTAGAGGAAGTGGAATTGAAATCAGACTTGTCTTTTGAGGAAGAACCAGTGGAAATTTTAGACCGAGATGTTAAAGTGCTAAGAAAGAAGACCGTGCCATTGGTCAAGGTTTTATAGCGTAATCACGGAACGGAGGAAGCTACGTGGGAGCCTGAGGATGCAATTCGGTAACAATATCCTCACCTCTTTTAATCAGGTAAATTTCGAGGACGAAATTTTTTTAAGGGGGTAGAATTGTAACATCCTAAAAATTTGAGTATCAATATGTTGGTAGAGGTTAGCTTGGGTTTACTTAGAATTTGAATAAAAATTAGTAAAGAGTACTTTAGTGTAAAGAAATCAGGTGACCTTGAAACTTAAGTTAATTAAGTACTAAAAGATGGCATAAGATAAGTAATTGGCAAAGTGGTGATGGCGCCATAAGTTGGACTTGAGGGGAGAGGTTCGAATCTCCTAGCATGCAATTTGGGAGTTTTTTTTTTTTTGCTTTATCCTAACATGTGTCGGCTATGGATAAGATTAGGATGAGTTGGATTAATTATTTTTTTGGTAAGAAGTCTAAGGGTTATGGAAACCTTGAGTTAGGGGATAGAATGGCTTGAATTGGGGGATAATGTTTCTTAAACTTAAGGAAAAAGGAGGATGATATGGCTTGAGACTAGGATGATGTTTTGGCAACTCTTTCATGGCCTTTTGACTATGTATGTGGATGGCATAGGGGCTAGGGGGATGGCCGGTTTTGTTGATTGTTCTTGGTAGGCTTGTGTGTTGGAGAAACACATGTAGGCTTGTGTGTTGGAGAAACACATTCTTTTTGGTCATTTTTGGCTTTGGCAAAACATATTTTCTCTCCATCTATTTTCTCTCTAGCCGAATTTGTCAACAACCTCGAGGAAACAATTGCATCTTTCTTTTTGACCATTTGGTCATTTCTTTGCTAATCATTTTAGTGTTTTATTTTTCCTAGTGCCGAAACTATCAACACACAAAAAGAAAGAAGGCCATTCTTTTTCTCATTTTTCCTCCCCAAATGCCGAATGCACAATTTTCTTAAACTCAATTCATTTCCAATGCCGAATGCACAATTTTCTTAAACTCAATTCATTTCCTTCTCTTTTCTTTCTCTTTTTCTTTCTCTTTTTCTTTCTCTTTTTCTTTCTTTTTCTCTCTTGAAAACCAAATCATCATCATCTGCATCTTCCATTCTTTTACTTCTTACTCAACTAAAGTTTCATCAATATTTTCTCTCATGGCCGAATGCTAGTTTGCTCTTGTGCCGAATCATTTTCATTTTCTTGTTTTGTCATAACCGAATCTTCCATTAGACATAACTAGTCTTCTCACTCAATTCTTTTCAACCGTGGGCAATAGAGTGATTTTGGAGGGCAGAAACTCAAAGTGTTCTTGAGTATCGTGGATCATTGGAATCGATCTTAAGAGTTAAGGTAAGGAGTTTATTCAAGGATTTTCATATTATTTGTCATATTGGTATAGTTGGTTATTTAATCGATTTTGTTATAGGGACGTAATCGTTCGATTGCTACCCCGTGGAATGAGGATAATTGTGGTAAGCCAATCTCATTTTTTTAAAATCGTTAGTCCTATTTCGATAGTTATTAGTTTGATTAATGATTTTAAGTCATTAAAGACATTCAAGATAGGGCAGAAAAGGGCAGTGAATAGTCTTCGAAAGAGGGGTGGTTTCGCTAATCCCCCTAAGTATAAACGAAGGGCTATTTCGGGAATCTGAGATTTTCCACCGGGTTGCGGACCCTCATCCGAGGAGAACCAGTTGTTTGAAGTCATTAGTACTACCGAACCTTTGTTCGTTTGTGGATTCTCATCGGGTAACGAATCAACAATCGGGGAGAAACCAAAAATAGAAGTGGTTCAAAATCCTGAGGGTAAAGATTTAGATCGCTTATTAATAGTGTAGTATTATTAAATAATAGTGTTCTAATTTATCGTGTTACGTTTAGGTATTGACGAGCGGGAAAGTCTAGTTCTCACAATAACCAGGTGTGTAACTTCACACTTATCTCGGGTTAGATGTTATACCGTAAGTATTGGGAAAAATCGTAAAATTGACAAAATTAAAAAATGCATAATAATTAGTATTTATGTGAAAATACATTAAAACTGTTAAAGTTGTGAAATTTACGAAAACGTCCTCAATGAGTATTTGATAAATTGTAAAAAAATCTGCTAGATCGTTAAATGGGCCGAAAAATCTGCTAGATCGTTAAATGGGCCGAAAAATATGCTAGATCATTAAATGGGCCAAAAAATCTGCTAGATCGTTAAATGGGCCGAAAAGTCTGCTAGATCGTTAAATAGGCCAAAGTATTAGATTGCTAAATAGGCTAAATGTTATTTTGTATTATGGGCCTTAATAAAAACTTGAAATATTGATTCACATGTAAATTGGGCCTTTTGCTAAAATTATCATATGTATATAGACTGTTATGCATACATGTTTGCATGGGTTGGGATTTATGATGAAGAGAAGAAAGGCATGTTGCCAGAAATCTAGTTCGGTGGCTGTGCCACAAATATTTTAATGGCTTATTGCCTCTAGTTCGGTGGCTCTGCCACAAATATTTTAATGGCTTAATGCCTCTAGTTCGGTGACTTTGTCACAATCTAGTTCGTTGGTTCACCTCAACCAAATATAAAAATGGCTTAATGCCTACGATCGGTGTGTTGGCGGGGTGGGTTGACTTGATCCCCACAGGTGTGATGGTTGGTACGGGTGGTGTGTAGCGGATGGATATTTGGTTGGTTGGGAAATTTCATTTTGCATACATTTCATTTATTATATTGCTAAATCATTTTATGGGCTCAAGCCCAAAATAATGACTTGATGATCTCGCCCGATGGATATAGTAAGTGAGTTATACATCGAGTTCGAGTAACTCACTCCTTAAATTTTCCATCACGGTAATGGAAATTGACGTGGACTTGGGCCGAGAATGACTTCGTGGAGGCCATACTGCAAACATGGGTTTTATAAACTTTAAACTTTTATTAAGTACTTTCTTTAAATTACTATTTTGGATATGATGTAATAAGGCCTCTATTAATATTTATGGATTTTTATGTGTGGATGGATTTAAATTTTATTTTGATGGGTTTATGCTAATCCTATAATGATTTTTTTAAAAAAAAATACTTTGAAACATATGAGATTCTTTAACTTATCTTATTTTCAAATTATTTTGAACTCTTTAAAAAAAAAACTACTTAAAGGATTTTGATATTTAAATACTAAATGATAAGACTTCAACTAATGTTTCTTAAAATTAACAATTTAAATCATTTCTTTTGGTTTTATTAAACTTTATTTTCAAAAGGTTTTGTAGTACCGATTCACTTATATCATTAGAAAGATTAAAAGAATGTTTGATCTATGTGACAAACCAAATCTCGTCTTGACGCATAGACCTGATTTGGGTTGTTACATAATATGCCCACAACACAATACAATTCACAATAGTCATCATGTAACAGACCGAATTTGACCCTAATCAGAACGGTGGTTTCGAGACCACGAATCCGAGTCTGAGAAATATTTAAACGATATATTTTGTGCTTATTATATGTGAATTAAAGTGTGTGAAAGTTTCGTAGAAAAATTTAATTGTTTGTGTGTTTAATTTAGAAAAAGGATTTAATCGCATAAAATGTAAAAGTTTCAAACTATAGTGAAAAGTTCTAGAATGATAATGGATTTTTAATTTGGGGTATTAAAATGGAAATTAGCTGATTTTATGAGTTAGTGGACGACATATACCAAGAATAACCTTATGTTGTTTGTTTTTTTTATTAAAGTAAAAAGGTTAGTTTAGTAATTCAACAATTACTTAATATATGTTAAATAAAACACAAACAAAAACATGTTTTATTCCATCTTCTTTTGGCCAAATATATGCTTATGAAGAAGTGAGAAAAGCCAAGCTAAGTTCGGCACTTGTCAAGCTTAATTAGACCAAGAACAAAGAAAAACTGATTTGGATCGGGGAAAGGCGAAGGTTATCGAATAGTCGGTCTACGTTGTCCGTCGATAGTCGAGGTAAGGTCTTAAGAAAATATATGTCAAGGAATTATTTATGAACATGGTAAATGATGGAATTTATTAATTTTAAGCATAAATGTGTGAAATAGCCGAATGTGGGGTATGATATTGAGTTGAAATTATTTTGTTAATTGTAATGTGAATAAGCCTGTTTGGTTTGAAATGTGAAAGTGAAATGAAGTATATGTGATGTTTGTGACTTAGCATTTAAGTGATGCATATTGAATGGATAATTGTGTTGACATTCGGGCTTCGAGCCTAGCAGGCCTTGTGCCAGTGATTATGCCAGGCTTAATGCCTAGCAGGCCTTGTGTCGGTGATTTATTTTGGGCTTATTGCCTAGCAGGCTTAATGCCGGTGTTTAAACTTTGGACCTTTGGTCTAGCAGGCTCAATGCCGGTGTGTTATTCAGGCTATAATGCCTAGCAGGCTTAATGCCAGTGATATGCTATAAATGAAGAATCCGAGAATCAAACAAGGTGAGGCATATTGAATGCAATGTGTTAGAAGCTCGGGTAAGAGTTGGCCTATTATATTAGTAAGGAATGAAGTAAGTTAGCTTATTATCATCCTATTTAAGTATGATGTGATGAAGTGAATGATTCAATAAGTATTTTATTTTGTGATGTTGAGCTTATCATTAATAGGTATGAACATTGTATATATATATATATTAAATTGAGATATACATATGTATATTACATGGAAGATTCAGTTATAAATGGAAAGATGAATGGTAAAAAAGGGTTTGAAAGTATTTGTATATGTGTTAGATTGACTTTAATATACGAACAAATATGATATTCTTATGATTTGATAATGTATATGTTCATGGTAATCAAAGCTAATATTTAGGTCAAAGGTATTACTAGTATTCGCTAAGTATAATTCACATATTGGAATATTTATATTTAATGCCATAAGCTTGAAGATCAAATTGTTTAAGTGTATGTTTACTACATTAATATTTGCTTGAAACTTACTAAGCTAGTGAGCTTACTTTGTTTGTGTTCATTGTTTATTTTATAAACTTTGGTCAAGCTACGAGCTCGGAGGATCGTTGGTGAAGTCAACCACACTATCATCCCTTTTTGGTACTTTTAAGCTAGATATTTTTGAATCAAAGGCATGTATAGGCTAGCTAAATGTTGGAATGATGTTATGTTTATATATATAATAGCCATGCGAAAATGGCTTAAACATTCATTATAAGTTTGGTTCTATTTGTTCTTGATTGTGTGAATGGTGTGTTTGGTTTCAATGATTCGACTATGGCCTGTTCCTTTTAGTTAAGTTTGTGTATTATGCGTTTTATATAATTGCTTGTTTATAATGTTAAGGTATGAATTAAATTAGTCAGGTGTTTCGGCATTTAAGTTAATCTTTGCATGTATAATTCAAGGTAGGTATGTGTTAGTTGAGCATCATTTGGAACTTATGTATGTGTGTCAACTTTAGTTGATTTGTGAAATATGAATAATATTGAGTAATGCATGTATGTGTATTCGGCCAAACCTAGGTGATATTTGCAAATGTAGTTAACATGTTTAAAGAAGTTTAGGCTCATAGTCGAATATGGAAAATTTGCATAACTATGATGTATACATTTATATATATATTTGGCTTGTGAGATTGCTTAATTTAATTGAGTGCATGAAACTACAAAACTCGGTTTGTGCTAAGTAACGAACATGAAATGTTATAAACGAGACCTTGTATATTAGGCCAAATACATAAGTATGTATGTGATGTGTAATAAGTTGCATGTATTCGCTTATGTGGAAATAGGTTTATGCCATATGAAATTGGTATAATAGGAAGTATTATTCATTGACATTCGAAGTATATTTATTAAATTAATTAGTTACGAATAGTATAGTTGTTTATAAATTGCATAGATCAAGATCGTTTCGATAAATGTGGTCCAAGAAATCTGTATTGTTATGTGATATTATCGTAATATACATTGTATGGTCATTTTATGTTCATCGATGATTATTTCGTATATGACTTGGATTAATGTATCAACTATGTATTACACATGTGTGAATTGTCAGTTTATGATTAAATTATTTGATAAAGATGATTAACTAAGATTCAATCGTTTGAACTGAAGTTTTAACTTACATGGTAATACTCGTAACCCTAATCTAGCGACGGACTCGGGTTAGGGTGTTACATTTGATTGGTATCAGAGCTTACGGTTTAGTCGATTCTAGGACTATCGTAGTGCGTGTGAGTCTAGCTATAAATGCCTTTATCATATATACGATAGTGTGGTGACTTCTGACATTTCAAACTGTGTTTTATATAGTAAATAGATCCTGACAGAGCCGTAACGGATGATGTAGAGAGTGTAGCACCTGATCTCGAACGTGGGTCAGCGCCAATAGACTTTCGACCTATCTCGGCTAGCTATGAGGGGGAGGCTAAGCAAGTCTTCTACCAGATGATGAATGAATGGTTTACCCAATTTGTTCAGACTAACCTGGCTGTACAACAACCTCC
Organism: Gossypium rotundifolium; assembly: GCA_025506655.1. Lineage (NCBI taxonomy): Eukaryota > Viridiplantae > Streptophyta > Magnoliopsida > Malvales > Malvaceae > Gossypium > Gossypium rotundifolium. The sequence continues at coordinate 41,305,088 of CP106725.1, read as the reverse complement.
ACCCCCAAATAATCCAACTCCGGTACCCTCCGCACCTCCGATGATAGATCCGATGAGATCTAGTAGGCCCCCCGTTGATAAAATCAAAAAATATGGGGATGAAGAATTCAAAGTTAGTGATGATGATGACACAGAGCGAGCTGATATGTGGCTTGATAACACTATTCGGGTACTTGATGAGCTATCCTGTACTCCAGATGAATGTCTAAAGTGTGCTATGTCTTTACTACGGGACACTGCATATCACTGGTGGAATAACTAGTATCAGTGGTTCCAAAGAAAAGGTGACTTGGGATTTCTTCCAGATCAAGTTCTGTAAGAAATATATCAGTCAGAGGTTCATTGATCAGAAATGGAAAGAATTTCTAGAACTAAAACAGGGTCGCATGACTGTGACTTAATATAAGCGAAAATTTGTCAGATTGAGCCGATATGCCCGAGACTGTATATCAACTGAAGCCATTATGTTTAAAAGATTTGAAGACAGTCTGAATTAAGACATAAAGTTGCTTATTGGCATTCTTGAAATCAAAGAGTTCGTAGTACTTGTTGAACGAGCTTGCAAAGCTGAAGAGCTTGGAAAAGAGAAAAGAAAGGCTGAAATGGAAGCTAGAGACACTCGTAAAAGATCATCGAGTAAGACATTCCAATCTGTATCTAAAAATTTCATAGATGACTTTGGCCGACATAAAGCTACTTCAGACATGTCTAGACGAGATCGACCTCCAGTGGGTTCCCGAGCGACTTCAATGGCCAATGCTGGTAATGCTCAACAGAATCGAGTTAAATGCAAGCATTGTGGTAAATGACATTCTGGGAGTTGTAGATTCTGAGATCAATCCTGCTTTAAATGTGGATTGTCAAATCATTTTATCAGAGAGTGCCCATTGTTAGCCAAGCAAAATACGGCCCAAAATATCAGACCGAGTAATGTATCAGTGTGAGCAGACCACCTAGGAATTCGGAAATGTAAGTGGTAGTCAGAAAGGAGCTAAAGACACTGTAGTTCGATTGAATGCTCGTACACCAGCTAGAGCATATGCTATTCGTGCCAGAGAGGATGCTTCTTCCCCAAATGTTATCACTGGTACTTTCACTCTTTATGATACTACTGTGGTTGCATTGATTGATCCTGGTTCAACTCACTCATATGTGTGTGAAACTTTAGTATCCAGTAAGACTCTGCCTGTGGAGTCTACTGAGTTTGTAATTTGTGTGTCCAACCCCTTGGGTCGATGTGTACTCATTGATAAAGTGTGTAAAGGTTGCCCATTGATGATTTCGGACTCATGCTTTCCAGCTGATTTAATGTTGTTGCCTTTCGATGAGTTCGATATAATTCTGGGAATGGACTGGTTAACTTTGCATGATGTTGTGGTGAATTGCAAAAGAAAGACTATTGATTTGAGATGTCAGAGAGGTGAGATTATCCGGGTTAAATCTAATTATCTGAATGGATTACCGGCACTAATATCCTCGATGTTAGCTCGTAAGTATGTGAGAAAAGGATGTGAAGCTTACTTGGCCTATGTGTTGGATAATAAAGTGTCTGAAAAGCAGATTGAATCCGTACCAGTTGTGTGTGAATACCCAGATGTATTTTTTGAAGAATTACCGGGTTTACCACCTGTTCAAGAGATTGAGTTTGGTATTGAATTAGTACCGGGACAACTCCGATTTCAATAGCACCGTATCGGATGGCATCTACTAAGTTGAAAGCACAGTTGCAAGAGTTGAGAGATAGGGGCTTTGCATGACCGAGTTTCTCTCCTTGGGGTGCACCAGTTCTATTTGTGAAAAAGAAAGACGGGACTATGCGAATGTGTATTGATTATCGGTAACTAAATAAAGTGACAATAAGAATAAATACCCGTTGCCTCGAATTGATGACTTGTTTGATCAGTTGAAAGGGGCTTCAGTGTTTTTGAAGATAGATCTGAGATCGGGTTATTATCAATTACGAGTCAAAGATTCTGATGCGCCAAAGACTGCATTCTGAACAAGGTACGGACATTTTGAGTTTTTGGTTATGCCTTTTGGACTTACTAATGCACTTGCTATTTTCATGATGATGAATAAGGTTTTCAGACAGTATTTGGATCGGTTTGTAGTAGTGTTCATTGATGATATCCTGATCTACTCCAAAGATGAAATCTAACATGGCGAGCATTTGAGATTGGTGCTACAAACTTTGCAAGATCAACAGTTGTATGCAAAGTTTAGTAATTGTGAATTCTGGATGAATGAAGTCAGCTTTCTGGGTCATGTTGTTTCAGCGTCAGGCATTCGGGTTGATCCGAACAAAATTTCGGCTATACTTGATTGGAAGCCACCAAAGAATGTTTCTAAAATTCGAAGTTTTCTGTGACTTGCTGGATACTACAGACGATTTGTGAAAGGTTTTTCTATAATAGCTACCTCATTGACAAAGCTATTACAGAAAGATGTCAAGTATGAATGGACAGAAAAATGTCAGTAAAGTTTCAATCGGTTGAAAGCTCTTTTGACCGAGGCTCCAGTATTAGTTCAGCCTGAATTGGGTAAAGATTTTGTTGTGTTTAGTGATACTTATTTGAATGGTTTGGGTTGCGTTTTGATGTAGGAAGGCAAAATTGTAGCCTATGCTTCGAGACAATTGAAGCCTCATGAAAGAAATTACCCGACGCATGATTTAGAGCTAGCAGCCATTGTGTTTGCGTTTAAGATATGGCGACATTATCTTTTCGGTGAGAAATGTCATGTTTATTCAAATCACAAGAGTTTGAAGTATTTGATGACTCAGAAAGACCTGAACTTGAGACAACGCAGATGGTTAGAGCTATTGAAAGATTATGAATTGGTGATTGATTACCATCCGGGGAAAGCCAATGTTGTTGCGGATGCCTTAAGTTAAAAATCATTATTTGCTCTACGTGCGTTGAATGCACATATGGTTATGTCTGGTGATGGTTCGATCATAATCGAGTTGAAGGCAAGACCGTTGTTTATTCAACAAATTTGTGATGCACAAAAATTGATAAAGATATGATTGCTAGACAAGTTCAGTGTGAAAGTGATGCAGAGTCAGAATTTCGAATTGATGGAAATGATTGTTTAAACTTCAAAGGCCGAATATGTGTTCCGAGAAATATGGATTTGATTCAGATGTTATTGAAGGAGGCTCATAGCAGTCAATTTTCGGTACACCTGGGTAGCACAAAGATGTATAATCATTTGAAATGGTTCTATTGGTGGCCTAGTATGAAAAGGGATATATCTGAATTTGTTTCAAAGGTTTAATTTGTCAGTAAGTAAAAGCCGAACATTAGGTGCCTTCGGGGTTACTTCAGCCAATCATGATACCTGAGTGGAAATGGGATAAAATTACTATGGATTTTGTATCCGGTTTGCCTACGACACCAAGCAAGAAGGATGCAGTCTGGGTTATAGTGGATAGACTGACCAAATCAGCTCACTTTGTGCCGGTTCGTACAAACTATTCGCTCGACAAACTTGCTGAATTGTATGTGTCACAAAATTGTGAGGTTACATGGTGTGCCAAGTTTCATTGTTTCAGACAGAGACCCGAGATTTACAACGCGGTTTTGGAAGAAGTTGCAAGATGCTTTAGGTACTAAACTCCACTTTAGCACAGCCTTCCATTGGCCGACAGACGAATAGTCTGAACGAACCATTCAGATACTTGAGGACATGTTGAGATGTTGCGTTCTTGAGTTTGAAGGTACGTGGGAAAGATACTTACCTTTGATTGAATTTGCTTATAATAACAGTTTTCAATCTAGTATCAAAATGGCACCATACAAAGCTCTCTACGGTCGTAAGTGTCGTACACTATTGTATTGGATCGAGCTTAGTGAAAACAAGATACACGGGGCTGATTTGATTAAAGAAACTGAACAGAAAGTGGCTATAATCAGAGATAGTTTGAAAGCTACTTCAAATCGTCAAAAGTCCTATGCTGATTTCAAACGTAAAGACATTGAATTTTGATTCGGAGATCGAGTATTTTTTGAAAGTTTCTCCGTGGAAGAAAGTACTCCGATTTGGTCGAAAGGGTAAACTAAGTCCGAGATTTATCGATAGTATGAAATCATCGAGCGTATCGGGCCTGTTGCTTATAGACTGAAGTTTCCATCTGAATTAGAAAAGATACACAATGTGTTTCATGTTTCAATGCTCCGTAGATACAGATCAAATCCATCCCATGTGATTTTTCCATCTGAAATTGAAATCTGATCCGATATGACGTACGAGGAGGAACCGATTCGTATTTTAGCCCGGGAAATGAAAGAGTTGAGAAACAAGAAAATTCTGTTAGTAAAAGTACTATGGAATCGTCACGGAGTTGAAGAGGCTACGTAGGAGCCTGAGGATTCAATGAGGCAACAATATCTGACTTTGTTTAACGGTAAGATTTTCGGGGATGAAAATCCCTAAGGGGGGAGAGTTGTAACAGACCGAATTTGACCCTAATCGAAACGGTGGTTTCGGGACCACGAATCCGAGTCTGAGAAATATTTAAATGATATATTCTGTGCTTATTATATGTGAATTAAAGTGTGTGAAAGTTTTGTAGAAAAATTTAATTGTTTGTGTGTTTAATTTAGAAAAAGGATTTAATCGCGTAAAATGTAAAAGTTTCAAACTATAGTGAAAAGTTCTAGAATGATAATGGATTTTTAATTTGGGGTATTAAAAGGGAAATTAGCCGATTTTATGAGTTAGTGGATGGCATATACTAAGAATAACCTTATGTTATTTGTTTTTTTATTAAAGTAAAAAGGTTAGTTTAGTAATTCAACAATTACTTAATATATGTTAACTAAAACACAAACAAAAACATGTTTCATTCCATCTTCTTTTGGCCGAATATATGCTTATGAAGAAGTGAGAAAAGCCAAGCTAAGTTCGGCACTTATCAAGCTTAATTAGATCAAGAACAAAGAAAATTGATTTGGATCGGGGAAAGGCGAAGGTTATCGAATAGCCGATCTACGTCGTCCGTCGATAGTCGAGGTAAGTTCTTAAGAAAATATATGTCAAGGAATTATTTATGAACATGGTAAATGATGGAATTTATTAATTTTAAGCATAAATGTGTGAAATAGCCGAATGTGGGGTATGATATTGAGTTGAAATTATTTTGTTAATTGTAATGTGAATAAGCCTGTATGGTTTGAAATGTGAAAGTGAAATGAAGTATATATGATGTTTGTGACTTAGCATTTAAGTGATGTGTATTGAATGGATAATTGTGTTGACATTCGGCTTGAGCCTAGCGTGCCTTGTGCCGTTGATTATGTCGCTTAATGCCTAGCGTGCCTTGTGCTTGATTTATTTTGGGCTTATTGCCTAGCAGGCTTAATGCCTGTGTTTAAACTTCAAACCTTTGGTCTAGCAGGCTCAATGCCGGTGTGTAATTCAGGCTATAATGCCTAGCGTGCTTAATGCCGTGATATGCTATAAATGAAGAATTGAGAATCAAACAAGGTGAGGCATATTGAATGCAATGTGTTAGAAGCTCGGGTAAGAGTTGGCCTATTATATTAGTAAGGAATGAAGTAAGTTAGCTTATTATCATCCTACTTAAGTATGATGTGATGAAGTGAATGATTCAATAAGTATTTTATTTTGTGATGTTGAGCTTATCATTAATAGGTATGAACATTGTGTATATATATATATATATATATATGAAATTGTGATATACATATGTATATTACATGGAAGATTCGGTTATAAATGGAAAGATGAATGGTAAAAAGGGTTTGAAAGTATTTGCATATGTGTTCGTTTGACTCAGAATATACGAATAAATATGATATTCTTATGATTTGATAATGTATATGTTCATGGTAATCAAGTGCTAATATTTAGGTCAAAGGTATTACTAGTATTCGGCTAAGTATAATTCACATATTGGAATATTTATATTTAATGCCATAAGCTTGAAGATCAAATTGTTTAAGTGTATGTTTACTACATTAATATTTGCTTGAGACTTACTAAGCTAGTGAGATTACTTTGTTTGGGTTCATTGTTTGTTTTATAAACTTTGGTCAAGCTACGAGCTCGGAGGATCGTTGGTGAAGTCAACCACACTATCATCCCTTTTTGGTACTTTTAAGCTAGATATTTTTGAATCAAAGGCATGTATAGGCTAGCTAAATGTTGGAATGATGTTATGTTTATATATATAATAGCCATGCGAAAATGGCTTAAACATTCATTATAAGTTTGGTTCTATTTGTTCTTGATTATGTGAATGGTGTGTTTGGTTTCAATGATTCGACTATGGCCTGTTCCTTTTAGTTAAGTTTGTGTATTATGCATTTTATATAATTGCTTGTTTATAATGTTAAGGTATGAATTAAATTAGTCAGGTGTTTCGGCATTTAAGTTAATCTTTGCATGTATAATTCAAGGTAGGTATGTGTTAGTTGAGCATCATTTGGAACTTATGTATGTGTGTCAACTTTAGTTGATTTGTGAAGTATGAATAATATTGAGTAATGCATGTATGTGTATTCGGCCAAACCTAGGTAATATTTGTAAATGTAGTTAACATGTTTAAAGAAGTTTTGGCTCATAGTCGAATATGGAAAATTTGCATAACTATGATGTATACATTTATATATATATTTGGCTTGTGAGATTGCTTAATTTAATTGAGTGCATGAAACTACGAAACTCGGTTTGTGCTAAGTAACGAACATGAAATGTTATAAACGAGACCTTGTATATTCGCCAAATACATAAGTATGTATGTGATGTGTAATAAGTTGCATGTATTCGCTTATGTGGAAATAGGTTTTATGCCATATGAAATTGGTATTAATAGGAAGTATTATTCATTGGCATTCGAAGTATATTTATTAAATTAATTAGTTACGAATAGTATAGTTGTTTATAAATTGCATAGATCAAGATCGTTTCGATAAATGTGGTCCAAGAAATCTGTATTGTTATGTGATATTGTCGTAATATACATTGTATGGTCATTTTATGTTCATCGATGATTATTTTGTATATGACTTGGATTAATGTATCAAGTATGTATTACACATGTGTGAATTGTCTGTTTATGATTAAATTATTTGATAAAGATGATTAACTAAGATTCAATCGTTTGAACTGAAGTTTTAACTTACATGGTAATACTCGTAACCCTAATCTGGAGACGGACTCGGGTTAGGGGTGTTACACATCACACATGTCTCATATCACAATATTGCATTATAATAATCAATCCATAAATATTCTCATAATCACATAATTTACCAAAAATAAAACAAGGGAAATAGAAAATTTACACTCAAAACTTAAGATAGGGGTTTATGCTATTCTTAAACTCCAAATTAACACTATGAATTGTATCTATGCAACACCCCCAACCCGGCCCATTTGCTATGACCGAATTTGAAATGCCACTGCGGAAAAACGTTTGAAAAACTTTTGACCTAGAGTTAAAAACATAAAAATTTGTTGTCTTTACTAAAACATTGTGTAATTAAAGTTCCAAATAAAATTAAGTTGTTTAAAAATAAAACATTTTCAAATAATAATATAATCGACAATCCAACTTAAAACATAATAAAAATCCTTAAATACTTAAAGTGGCCCTTATTACAATAAATAACCTTTCATAAATGAAATGTGTAAAACAAATAAAATATCTTCTGCATGGGCCACCTCGTATCCACTCCAACCCGGTCCGAGCATCACCTGTAAGGTTTGAGAAAAATTGGGTGAGTCACACAGACTCAGTGTGTAATTAATCCACTGAATTCCACCCACATGTTAACCACATATTAACCCATATATCAGATAAAAAGATATCATATTCACTTAATAACACATTCTGGGCTTGGCCCATATTCATATCACTTATCAGGTAACAGGGTAATTAACCGCATAAATCCACATATCGGGCTTAACCCATTTCCATACTGATCCACATTCATATACTAAGCTTGGCCCATTTCTAATTAATCCACATATCCATTAAAATTATGCAAAATGCACCCAACCCAACCTAGGGTTCATCCTTTACACCCCGTATCCATCCACCACACACCGGGGATTATCAAATCACCTCTCCTTTTACTCCAAAAGGCAATCAATGCGATCCACGTGCAATTAAGCACAATAATCCACAACGCGACCTCGATCGAGGCCAATCCACGATGTAGCCGTAGCTAACACCAAAACCATGATGGGACACATAGTCACTCATCAACCACGATATGGCACATAGTCGATATCAACCATGATGAGGCACATAGCCACTCATCAAGCGGCGCGAACTAAATCGCAATTAATCCACAACGTGACCTTAGTCAACGTCAATCCACGATGTAGCTCAAGGCTAACATCAAACCACGTACTCGAAGTACACCCGTACCTTCTTTCATATCATATCCCAACCCATGCACATGCAACATTCCATAATGACATAATATAATGATGCATGAGCATGTTCATCAACATATTATCACATATTCATAACAATAGTCACATTTCATCAGATTCGGTACTTACGGATTATCGACATACCCTTAAGGGTATCCACATCACGATTTCCATTGCACTAGTTAGCACATTCATAACACACATATAAATATCACACACAATCATAAACCCGGAAAACAGTAGGCTAACTACACACCTGCCTATTAGTGAAATCCCGAACTACTCGAATCTAACACGATCTTGAAACGTGGTTCTTCCTTCTCCCTTAAAGCCGATTTGGTCTCCTACCAAATCTTGAATCGCACTCTGAGCCCTTCCTTTAGCTACACACAAAAGAACACCTTTTTATGGCACTATGAACATTCGGCCATGCCTAAAACCAAGACTTAATCCATTGATTTCGGCACACCCTTGAAGAAATAATAAAACCGACTGCTAAGGAAGAATATACTTACTACCACACGTTGTTCACCACTCCTAAAGCACCCTCAAAGAATCGGCTCCAGGACCCCAAAGAGAAAAGAGAGATCACGCCAAAATGGAGGGAGTTGAATGCTTAGAGAATTCGGCTATGGTGTGGAAAGAGGAAGAAAAAGAAAAGTAAAATGGAAGAGAGAAATTTGATAGAGAAAAGTGAATAGAATTTTGGCTCAAGAGTTTGAAAAAAGAAAAGAAAGAGATGAAAGAGAGGAGATAGATACTTTCGGCTTTGAGCAAAGAAATGGCAAAGAAAAAGAAAGATATGGGAGAGTATGGTTTCGGTTTCCAAGAAGAAAAAGAGAAAAGAAACAATTGCAATTTGGCTTAAAGACCAAATGAGTAAATCTTCAATTCTACTTGGGTCATCAGGTTTACTTCAACCAAAAGCATTAGGAAGAAATTGACAAAGCAAAGGGAGATTTCGGCTTGACACAAAAACAAAGACTAACACTTACAAAACTAGCCGAAAATGTCACCTAACTACAAAGAAGTTTCGACACCCTATTTCCCCTTACACAAAACAAAATCCGGCAACCATCCTTTTGCCAACAATTCAATGAAATTTTGAATTAAACACACTCCTAATTTTCTCCCTATTTCCTCCTATTCACTCACAAAACTTAAGCCAACCCCCTTAGTCTATAAAACCGTCCACATTCATGGACTTCAAAGTCAAACCTATCCACACCATAACAACACACCTTACATCAAGCCTTATGTTCTCACATTATCCTTAATCAACATGATTCTTTCCCAAACATCAAGCTTACCTAAATTATTATTCAACTTTCCATAAAAATTGAAAGTCCAACCTATCATAATTAGAGCTTGACCGTCCATTAATGCTAGGATACATAAAAAAATAAAGTCTTCAAAATGCTAATCATGCTACTCGAACCTCTAACCTCAAGCAACTCTTCCTGCATCCTAACCATCTTGCCACTAACTCCTCTTGTGCTTAATTTAACACTTAAATTAACTTAAGTGTCAAGATCACCTAATCCACTTCACTAAAATTTTAATACTAATAAGTATTCTAACTTCGTAAATAAATCCAAACCTTCACAAGACTATGCTAAACACACAAACAATCCTACCCGAGCTAACACAAGTAACAAGATGATACTCAAATTTTTCCTAAAGCCCAAGGCCCAATCCTACTAGGCCCAATTTCGGGATGTTACAGTTCTACGCTCCTTAAAGAGATTTCGTCCTCGAAATTTCCAACAAACTAACAGTCGTGCAATCCTACTTATCACACTACGCTTATGCTGCGCACTCTGATAAAACTATCTTACCTTCTAGGCACAGTTCCTAAGTTCATATCCAAAGTTTCAAGCACTTCACTAGCAACACAAGAAAGAGCTATCTCTAAAGCAAAACAAAGAACTTACCCGCTATCACATCCTTGGTTGTCCCACATCCGAACCTTCAGCACCTCTATCGGGTGTTCCACGACCTCGGCCAGAACCATTTCCTCCATGGTTTGGACCACGATCCTTTGTTGTCTGAGGACAATTCTTAACCAAATGAGCCTTAGATCCATACCGGAAACATTCCTTACTATTACCCCAACACTCTCCTGTGTGAGTTCTCCCACACTGAGCACATAAACGATTCTGATTCTCAGCAACTGGTACGGTGCACGTACAAAATTCTCGACCCTCGGTCTTTTCTGAAAGTCTTCCGGTGATTTTGCTGGTCCAAAACTCCTCTTGTTCCAATTCCTATCCTTTTCTCGGTTCTCCCTTATAGTCTTCTTAACTTCTTCAGCGATCCGAGCTTTCTCTACTAGAACAGCAAAGTCCCTTTCTCTTTGCGGAGCAATCAACATTCGCAACTCATCTCGTAACCCATCTTCGAACCGGACACACCTTTCATAATCAGTGGTCACGATCCCTTTGGCGTACTGACTTAACCGCACAAATTTTGCTTCGTACTCTGCTACCGACTTACTTCCTTGCACTAAGTTGAGAAACGCCTTTCTTTGCGAGTCCAAGTAACTGGCTCCAATGTACTTTACTTTAAATTTAACCTTAAAATAATCTCGATCCAATCGATCTATCGGGACACCTTGTCTGACAGTGAGCCACCATCGATAAGCTTCGTCCCGGAGCAACAAAACAGCACCTTTCAGCTTTTCCTCATCGGTACAGTCCAAATCGTCCATTATTCTTTCGACTGCTTCTAACCAATACTCTGCCACATTCGGAGCTACTCGAGATATTCCTCTAAAAACTTCAGCACCATTCAACCTGAGTCGTTCCGACACTAACTTTCGAGCTCCGCTTCCTACACTAGCTCCTGCCACTTGCTCGAGCACTTGCAACATGGCCCGCGATACTGCGTCATCGCCTCCTATCTGATCTTGATCCTCCGCGCCCACTGCTGGCGGCGAAACTTCATTTTCTGACCCATGTCCAGACCCTACCGGTTCCGATACTGCCATTCTACCTCTACTACGTCCACGACGACCACGTCCCCTAGAACTCATTTCTAACGTCGCGATTTAATCTGATTAATAAGTTTTATGCATCAGAATTTTGTTCCACTTATTAACCGCTAACAATTTTTTATGAAATAAAGTATTTAGAAGTTGTTCTTTCGATCACATAAAGGTTCAGTTCAAGTTCACTACTCTAATTCAGAGAGTCACATTCACATTCATAAGCAGAGACACATTCATTCACTACACCTCTATGGTCATTTCAGTCCTTCCCAACCCAGGGGTAATTTCGTCATTCGTCCTATAAGGGTATTTTGGTAATAAATCGGGGTCAATTTGAAAATATTTTACAAATCAAAGGTATTTCAAAATTTACAAAACCTCGGGGGTTATCTTGAAAATTTATTTTCCAAATCAGAGGTGTTGCAAGAATTTCAGAAATTGGGGTTATTTCGGTAATTTTGAAAGTCAGGGGCATTTTCGTAAAATTTCCCAAATCAGGTGGTATTTTTTTGTAAAATAGGGTTTCTGATATTTTATAAAGCAAGAATATTTTAACATAAGTCGAGGGTATTTTTGAAAATCTTAGTAACTAAAGGGTATTTTAGTAATTTACAACACAGGGGCATTTTTTTGTAATTTTGTAAATCGAAGATATTTTGGAAAAATTCTCAAAAATACTCATTCTACAAATCAAAGGGGTAATATGGTGATTTTAAAAACTAGGGTTTTTATAAAAATTACGGCTAGTTTCCTTTCGGGTTTTGGTTATCGGTTTAGCCCGTGAATAAGTCCTCTTGGTTAGGGTGAACCGTAGCTACGCACCAGGTAGGATTCGAGTAAAGAGGAGGTGAGTCACTATGACTGCTTAAATACCAAGCTCTTACCGAATCCACTCCTAGACATGCGCACAACTATTACCACACCCTAGCTCGGTGACTTAGTCACAGGTTTGTTTGATAGTCCTTAAGTCTTATGCTCTTGTGTTTGAGTAGACTAGTCCTAGGGTTCAATAGCTCTAATCTACTAATCTACATTCCCATAAAAGCCCATCAAATTCACATATTCAATTCACTTCAGTAGTCAGAGGTACTTACCTGATGGACTTCGGGTCGGAGATACAGGTGCCATGCCAGAATAACCTAAAAAATTTCATAAAAATCCATATTTTTGAAAAGCCCATCTTTGAAAATATTTTTGGGCCCAAAACCCTCAAAGTCGAGTTTTGAACCGGGCTCTGATACCAATTTGTAACACCCCAAACCCGGCCCATTTGCTATGACCGAATTTGAAATGCCACTGCAAAAAAACGTTTGAAAAACTTTTGACTTAGAGTTAAAAACATAAAAATTTGTTGTCTTTACTAAAACATTGTGTAATTAAAGTTCCAAATAAAATTAAGTTGTTTAAAAATAAAACATTTTCAAATAATAATATAATCGACAATCCAACTTAAAACATAATAAAAATCCTTAAATACTTAAAGTGGCCCTTATTACAATAAATAACCTTTCATAAATAAAATGTGTAAAACAAATAAAATATCTTCTGCATGGGCCACCTCGTATCCACTCCAACCCGGTCCGAGCATCACCTGTAAGGTTTGAGAAAAATTGGGTGAGTCACACGCACTCGATGTGTAATTAATCCATGAATTCCACCCACATGTTAACCACATATTAACCCATATATCAGATAACAAGATATCATATTCACTTAATAACACATTCTGGGCTTGGCCCATATTCATATCACTTATCAGGTAACAGGGTAATTAACCGCATAAATCCACATATCGGGCTTAACCCATTTCCACACTGATCCACATTCATATACTGGGCTTGGCCCATTTCTAATGAATCCATATATCCATTAAAATTATGCAAAATGCACCCAACCCAACCTAGGGTTCATCCTCTACACACCCCCGTATCCATCCACCACACACCAGGGGATTATCAAATCACCCTCTCCTTTTTACTCCAAAAGGTAATCAATGCAGTCCACGTGCAATTAAGCACAATAATCCACAACGCGACCTCAGTCAGCGCCAATCCATGATGTAGCCGTAGCTAACACCAAAACCATGATGGGACACATAGTCACTCATCAACCACGATATGGCACACAGCCGATATCAACCATGATGAGGCACATAGCCACTCATCAAATGACGCGAACTAAATCACAATTAATCCACAATGTGACCTTAGTCAACGTCAATCCACATGTAGCTCAAGGCTAACATCAAACCACGTAATCGAAGTACACCCGTACCTTCTTTCATATCATATCCCAACCCATGCACATGCAACATTCCATAATGACATAATATAATGATGCATGAGCATGTTCATCAAGCATATTATCACATATTCATAACAATAGTCACATTTCATCAGATTCGGTACTTACCGGATTATCGACATACCCCTTAAGGGTATCCACATCACGATTTCCATTGTACTAGTTAGCACATTCATAACACACATACAAATATCACATACAATCATAAAACCGAAAAATAGTAGGCTAAGTACACACCTGCCTATTAGTGAAATCCCGAACTACTCGAATCTAACACGATCTCGAAATGTGGTTCTTCCTTCTCCCTTAAAGCCGATTTGGTCTCCTACCAAATCCGAATCACACTGAGCCCTTCCTTTAGCTACACACAAAAGAACACCTTTTATGGCACTATGAACATTCGCCATGCTTAAAACCAAGACTTAATCCATTGATTTCGGCACACCCTTGAAGAAATAATAAAACCGATCGCTAAGGAAGAATATACTTACTACCACACGTTGTTCACCACTCCTAAAGCACCCTCAAAGAATCGGCTCCAGGACCCCAAAGAGAAAAGAGATCACGCCAAAATGGAGGAGTTGAATGCTTAGAGAATTGGCTATGGTGTGGAAAGAGGAAGAAAAGGAAAGTAAAATGGAAGAGAGAAATTCGGCAGAGAAAAGTGAAGAGAATTTTGGCTCAAGAGTTTGAAAGAAGAAAAGAAAGAGATGAAAGAGAGGAGATAAATACTTTCGTCTTTGAGCAAAGAAATGGCAAAGAAAAAGAAAGATATGGGAGAGTATGGTTTCGGTTTCCAAGAAGAAAAAGAGAAAAGAAACAATTGCAATTTGGCTTAAAGACCAAATGAGTAAATCGTCAATTCTACTTGGGTTATCAGGTTTACTTCAACCAAAAGCATTAGGAAGAAATTGAAAAAGCAAAGGGAGATTTCGGCTTGACACAAAAACAAAGACTAACACTTACAAAACTAGCCAAAATGTCACCTAACTACAAAGAAGTTTTGGCACCCTATTTCCCCTTACACAAAACAAAATCCGGCAACCATCCTTTTGCCAACAATTCAATGAAATTTTGAATTAAACACACTCCTAATTTTCTCCCTATTTCCTCCTATTCACTCACAAAACTTAAGCCAACCCCCTTAGTCTATAAAACCGTCCACATTCATGGACTTCAAAGTCAAACCTATCCACACCATAACAACACACCTTACATCAAGCCTTATGTTCTCACATTATCCTTAATCAACATGATTCTTTCCTAAACATCAAGCTTACCTAAATTATTATTCAACTTTCCATAAAAATTGAAAGTCCAACCTATCATAATTAGAGCTTGACCGTCCATTAATGCTAGGATACATAAAAAAAATAAAGTCTTCAAAATGCTAATCATGCTACTCGAACCTCTAACCTCAAGCGACTCTTCCTGCATCCTAACCATCTTGCCACTAACTCCTTTTGTGCTTAATTTAACACTTAAATTAACTTAAGTGTCAAGATCACCTAATCCACTTCACTAAAATTTTAATACTAATAATTATTCTAACTTTGTAAATAAATCCAAACCTTCACAAGACTATGCTAAACACACAAACAATCCTACCCGAGCTAACACAAGTAACAAGATGATACTCAAATTTTTCCTAAAGCCCAAGGCCCAGTCCTACTAGGCCCAATTTCGGGATGTTACAATCTACTAGTAGCGATTCCAAACACTCACCGATTATGATTTTTTCGAAAAGCCAAAAGCTTAAACTAGCTTTTCCTTGCCTTTCGCCTTGCTCGAAGAAGGTTCCAATGGTTTCAACGCTTCACACATAATAACCACACAATTTACACAATCAATATTCAGCCAAAGACTCACTTAAAGCAACCAAAAATGCAAGTCTAAGCTATATTCATCATGAAACTGTAATTTCAACTAACAAACTTGAAACTCAAATATCTTCCTCTATACTTACTCTTTTCACCTAAAATTGATTCCGTTCATCTAATTATTCACCTATGACTAATTTTCAACCTTTAAACTACACAAAACTACTCAATTCATGGTATAGAAATTTTCAATATGTTTATGGCTATTTTCACAAAAATTCATTAAATCCTTAGAAATTCTTAACGAAACTTTAAAATAAGTTTAAGAACCTTCTAATTACATAAAAAATAATTGAAAAACACTTTGAAACATCATTTTTATGCAAAACCCTGAATTTCACTATTAATGACCCAAGTTTTGGCTTTTATTCAAAACATACGATTTAATAGTTAAAAACTCAGTTTAAAATACCAGATACCATTAAAAACTAATAAGAAAATGATTCATTACCTTAGTTGACAAAAATCCAAGTGTTTGATCGACAACCCAAAAATCCCAAAAAGTTCAATAATGGAGAAATCTATGATGTTTTGGGTGTTCTTCTTAAAGATCTATGGAGGCTTAACACTTGGGGAATGATGGAAATAAAAAGGAATAAAGTTTAACAAATAAAATTAAAGGGGAAAATTTGGGGAGAACTTGGGATGGTAAACACAAAACAAATGGGGAGGGTTTTACGTGAAATAGCTTTAGGTGGGGGAAGTATTTGGGTGATTTTTTAAAAAATTTGGTTAAATTGCTTTATAAAAACCCATAGTTTTGACCCTTTTACAAATTAGTCCTATTTTCAAAATTAAAGGTATTTAAAACTCATTTTCAGAAATTGATTTAATTTTTTAAAAACCATATTCAATAACATGACTGATGTACCATGTCATAAAATTCCAAACACTCTAAGGCTAAAATCCCTAAAATAACCCAAAAACTCTTAGGCCCTATTTTGGGTGTTACAATTTTATCGCATTATATGATATTGGCGATTTTATCGCATTATATGCTATATGGTAGATTTTCTACTTTTATGTTATATGGTGGTTTCTACCACATCAAGCTTTGCTCGCATACGTTGGAGTTCAACAAATAGGTTCTGGAGAACTCGTGGTGTGTAGCGGATGATTTGAGTAGGAATTCATATGTGCATTATGCCATAACCATGTTACATAAGAATGTTTTTATGGATATTGATTGTGTTATTTAGTTCTATGAGAAAATGCTTGAATGTATGTAATATGCTTGATTGTTTAGACTCACACTGAACTTATTAAGCTCACCCTATTACTTCAACTTCTCAGGTAATGAATGAACTTAGGATTAGAATTGGCATGCGGACGTATGACAGGCATCAGACTCGAAACACCGTTATGATTTTATTTATTTAGTTTTCTTTCTTATTATTATTATCCTGTTTTTGGACCGTAAAATTATTTAAAACTGTGGTCTATGACTGTTTTCATTTTTGGGATTTTCATGTATGCATAATTTTCATTCTTAGGATGGATTTTCAGATTTATATATAAATAGAAATTAAATTATGCATGTTATTTGACTAAGTTAATAATTGGGAAAACATGGTATATTTTTTGCTGTAACCCGGATAAACAAAATAATTTTCAAAGGCAATGATGTGTATTTGGTTTTTCAAAATTCCACACCTAATTCGCTATCTTGACTTAATAATGATTGGAATAATTAAATGAACATTTTCCAAAATTAATTAAGGCAACCACAATTTTATAAAAAGAAAGTGTTTTTGAGGTTTCAACTATCGATGGATTAGGTTCATTGCTTTGGTGACCAATCTGACTTTTACGATTTGACCATAATATCTAGGCCGAGTTTGAGAGGTTACATTTAGTGGTATCAGAGCCTAGGTTCAAAACCTTGAACTGGATTTTTAAATCTTTTCAAAATGAGTTTGCATGCATGCATACATGAAAAGGGTATTTTTGGGAAAAAATAATCCATGGTATTTTAAAAAAATACTTTTTACAAGGACCGACAGAGTCCAAAGGTCTGATACCAAGTCCATAGAAACAATAATGAAACATTAGTAAAACTATAAAGATTATTGAATAAAATGGTAATTATAGATAAATAGTACGTTAAAATATTAAACAAAGTACTAAAGATACTCTTACTTTTAAATTGTAGATTCATAAGACACTGGAATGAATACTCATGAAATGATCACTCGTGGTAGGTGGGGTCGTAGGGGGTGACCTCTGGGGCTTCGGTTGAGTCAGCTGTGTCTCTAAAGGTAGAACAAAATAATGAACAGAATGAAGTTAATAGTGAACCCACTACTAAGGATAGGAATAGGAAAATAGGGATAATGATGACTATGATGAAAATGGTTATGTTACATGTGATTTGTTAAGGGCTTTGAATCGGGTTACTGGGGTTCTGGTGGGTGGTGTTAGTTGTGGGACGATTGTTGAGAGGCTTCGCTCTAGTGGGGCATAATTGTTTAGGGGTATTGTTGAAACTACTCCTGCATTGGCTAAGAATTGAATGGAAACCACTAAATGAATTTTGGATGAAAGGTGCAATGTCTTTGTTAAGGGATGAGGCATATTGATGGTGACAATGAGTGGTTAAGGGTATGCTGCTAGAGCATATTTATTGGGCTTATTTTTAGTAGGCCTTTCAGGGTAAGTTTGTGGGCCCTCGCTATGTGGAGGCCCAACGATTGGAATTTATTGAGCTTAAATAGGGCGCTAGGACTATTTCTGATTACGAGGCATAATTTTTGAGATTGAGCCGATATGCGCCTATTATGGTGGTGTCTAAGTAGGAGAAGAGTTTCCATTTTCACGAGGGTCTGAGGTATGACCTTAAGGTTCAGGTAGCTCCGTATCAAGAGTGCTTGTTTGAGGCTTTTGTTGAGAAGACCAAAATTATTAAGGAGATTAAATGCGTGGAGCATGAGAAAAAGGGGAAATATAGGGATCAGTCCAGAGAGATGGGCCCTACTGGCCAAAATTCGTGACCTGTTAAGCAGGCCAAAGATATTAGACCATCATAGAATAGGGAAGCAGTGGACCCTAAAGAAGGGTAAATTATGGTTTGTCAGCATTGTCAGAAGAACCATCCAGGAAAATGTTGGAGATCAATGGGTGCTTGTTTGGTTTGTGGCTCGATGGAGTATAATATTAAGGATTGTCCTGTCAAAATAATCAGGTACAAGCTTTGATTCAAAATAAGGGCCAAGATAAGGGTCAAAATTAGATGGATAATCAGGGTGCTCAGAGGGGCCGTAATCAAAAATGAAATGGGAATGGTAATTAGGGTTAGAGAGTGCCAACTCAGGGTGTGAATCGGGCCGAGGCTAGGCAACCTACCTTGGTTTATGCAGCTAGACACTGAGAGGACAAAGATGTAACTAACATTATTACAAGTACCTTTACTATTTACTCGGTACCTTATTTTGCCTTAATTGATGTAGGATATAGCCATTCTTATATTACTTGTGATGTGGCTATAAAACTGAAGATTGGGGTAGAGGAAGTTGAAAAAACTGTTAATATAATCAGTCCTTTAGGATCCTCTATACTTGTGAATAAATTTTATTAAAGATGTCCTTCAGAGGTTCATGGAGAGGTATTTCTCGTCGACTTGATGAAACTTCATTTTAATAAATTCGATCTAAATTTAGGGATGGACTGGTTGGTTGAGCATCAAGTTCATTTGGATTGTGCTCTGAAGAGGGTAACTTTAGTGACAAATACTGGGAAAGAAATAGCTATGTTTGGGGAACATTGAAATTATTTTTCCTATGTGATTTCTACTATGGTAGAGGAAAAGATTGTGTGAAAGGGGTGCGAAGCATTTCTGTTCATGTTTGAGATGCAAGTGTTATTGATCCTTCAATTGATAACATTGATACAATAAAGGAATTTCCTAATGTGTTTCCTGAGGAACTGCCAAGGTTATCCTCGAAGCAGAAAGTAGAATTTGATATTGAATTGTTGCCAGGAGCGACACCGATGTCCATCGCTCCCTATCGCTGGCTCTTAAAGAACTTATAGAGTTGAAGGTACAATTTCAAGAACTGTTGGATAGGGGTTTTATTAGACTAAGTGTTTCACCATGGGGCGCATTAGTTTTATTTGTGAAGAAGAAAGATGGTATATTACAATTATGTGTTGACTACCGACATCTGAACAAGCTAACTTTCAAGAATACATACCCTCTACCAAGGATTGACAACCTATTCGATCAGTTCAGCAGTGCAACTGTCTTTTCCAAAATTGACTTGAGATCTAGGTATTATCAGTTCAAAGTAAAATAATTTGATATTCCCAAAACTACTTTTAGGACTCGTTATGGATATTATGAGTTTTTTGTTATGCCTTTTGGGTTAACTAATGTGCCAGCGGCTTTCATGGATCTTATGAATCGTGTCTTTTAGCCCTTCCTTGATCAGTTCATTGCTGTATTCATCGACGACATCCTGGTATATTCTAAGATAGAAACTGAACATGATGGACACTAATGGTCCTACAGATACTCTGTGGAAAATAACTCTTTGCTAAACTCAGTAAGTGTGAATTCTAGTTGAAGAAATTTATGTTTTTGCGTCACATAGTATCAATTGAATGTATTCACATAGATCTCAAAAAGGTTGAAGCCATCTTAGATTGGAAGCAATCGAAGAATGTCTCAGAGTTTTAGAGTTTTCTTGGTCTTGTTGGGTATTATTGAAGGTTAGTTGAGGGCTTTTCCTTAATAGTGGCCCTATTAACTAAGTTATTAAGAATGAACACTCTGTTTATATGGGGCAAAGAGTAGCATGCTAGCTTTGAAAAGTTGAAATCTGTGTTGAAAGAAGCCCCCGTCCTAATTCAACTGGAATATGGTATTGAGTATGTTGTGTATAGTGATGCCTCGCATGTTGGGCTTGATTGTATCCTAATTTAGGTTGGTAAAGTTGTAACTTGTACCTCGAGACATTTTGGGCCACATGAAGGTAATTAGCCCACTTATGACTTGGAATTGGCAACTGTTATCTTTGCTCTTAAAATTTGGAGACGTTACTTGTATGGTGAGAACTGTGTTATTTACACTGATAAAGAAAGTCTCAAAGATCTTCTTACTCAAAAGGAACTTAATTTGAGGTAATGTAGATGGATTGAATTATTGAAGGACTATGATTATACGATCGAATAGTACCCCGGAAAGGCTAATGTAGTGGCTGATGCTCTAAGTAGAAAGGCAATGTCTAATTTAAGGGCTATGTTTGCTCGCTTGAGTTTGTATGATGATAGGGGTATCTTAGTTGAATTGTAAGTAAAGCCTGTTTAATTTTACGAAATTAAAGATAAGTAGAGTTTGGATGAAAATCTAACATCTCAGTTTAAACAAGTTGAAGATGGGTCGATTAAGGATTTTAGGATTTATTCTAATGGAATTTTGTGCTTTAGAGGGAGATATTGTGTGCCTAACGATCAAAATTTGAGATATTTTATACTTTAGGAAGAATGGTTAAATTTTGAGATATTCTATACTTCAGGAAGCATATAGCAACCCTTATGCTATGCATCCTGGTATGTATCGTGACTTGAGGGAAGCGTATTGGTGGCCAAGTCTTAAACGTGAGGTAACTAAATTTGTATCAAAGTGTTTGACTTGCCAGCAAGTTAAGGCTGAGCATCGGTTTCTATCTGGGCTGCTCCAACCAATTTTAATTCCATAGTGGACGTGGGAGAGAGTAACAATCGATTTTGTTAGTGGGTTGCCGTTGATACCTACTAAAAAAGATTTGGTTTGGGTCATAGTGGATAGATTGATGAAGTCCGTCCATTTTGTTCCTCTTCGCACTGATTATTCTCTTCAAAAGTTGGCTAAGCTCTATATCTCTGAGATAGTGAGATTGTATGGTGTGCTAGTTTCAATTATTTTAGATTGGGATCCTCGATTTACATCTTGATTCTTGAAGAAATTGCTCGAGGCCTTGGGTACTCGATTGGATTTTAGTACAACTTTTCATAATTCGATGGTCAATCGAAGAGGGTTATTCAAATTCTAGAACATATGTTGAGGAGTTGTTTAATCGACTTTCAAGGTAGTTAGGAAGAACATCTACTGATGGCAGAGTTTGCCTACAATAATAGGTATTAGTCAAGTATCCAAATGGCACCTTACGAAGCTCTTTATGGTCGTAAGTGTTGCTCGCCTTTATGTTGGACTGAAGTGGGTGAAAGATAGTTGATTGGTCCAAAATCAGTCACGAAGACCGAGGATAAAATTTAGTTGATTCGAGATAGATTGAAGGCATTGTTTGATAGAAAGAAGTCGTATTCTGATTTAAAGTGCAAGGACATCGAATTCAATGTTGGGGATTTGGTTTTCCTTAAAGTCTCCCCATGGAAGAAAGTTCTGAGGTTCGGTCAAAAGGGCAAGTTAAGCTCTAGGTTCATTGGTCCTTATCGAGTGCTTAAAAGAGTTAGTATTGTGGCTTGCCAACTATAATTGTCTTCTAAATTGGATCATATTCACGATGTGTTTCACGTCTCAATATTGAGATGGTATCGATCAGATCCCTTGCATGTTGTCCTAGTTTAGGAGATTGAGGTTAGACCGAATTTAACACTTGAGGAGGAACCAGATCAGATATTAGATTGTGAAATCAAAGTGTTAAGGCGAAACCAAATTCCATTAGTTAAAGTTCTTTGGAGAAATCATGGATTTGAGGAGGCTACTTGGGAGTCGGAGGATTCGATTTGGCTTTAGTATCCTCATCTTTTTGAAACAAGTAATTTTGAGGATGAAATTTCTTTAAGGGGGTAGAGCTGCAACATCTCAGAATTTAGCTTAATGAGAATGTAGAATTGTATAAAAATAAGGAGATAGCTAATTGGTTAGTTGTTAAATGTGAAAGCATGTAATTTAATTTGAGGTTCTAAGTTTAAATCCCTTCCCTTGCAAAATAATTAATTTTTTTACAAAATCCCTTGTTTTTAGTGTGTGTGTCATCCATGAACATTTATTCTATTTTCCCTCATCCTAGTTGTTCCTCCCCTCTCCTCTCTTCCTTGATCTTCAATTTTTCTTTCTTCCTCCATTGTTGTCGTCAACCATAACACCTAGTTTTATCATCTTTTTCTTTTTTTTTTTCGCCACAAGATTTTGCATCACCTCCTCCATCATATTTCTGCCATTTTTTTTTCTAATTAAATCAACCTCAAATCTGAAATCTTGAGTCTCCAAGATCGATTCCAAACATTGCCAAGAATTGCCATTGTCGCCCATAATGTCTAGCTTGTGCAAGATCGCTTTCTCTCTCAATTTCTTGTTAAATCTTGTTAATTAAAAACCCAAATTTTCAGATCTGGAATTTGGAGGATTTTTAAGGATTTAATGGATATTTTTCCAGCTTTTTAATCAATTCCTAAAGTGGTTTTAAATCAGCCCCAAATTTGGCCACCGCAGATGGTGGTGCACACGCCTTTGGGGAAGAAAGGGGGTTGTTTTTCTTTAATTATTTCCCATCTTTTTCCAGCATCATTTTGGGTTCCTGAACCCCTCTTAATCATCCTTGAAATACGTTTTAATTAGGAAAAATCGTTCTTAACCAATCAGCAAATTGGATTTAACAATTTGGGAAGCATAAGTGTGGGTAATCATAAACTAGCTTGTTGTTTCGACATAGATCTTGGGAAAATGTTATGGATTGATTAAATGAAGAATTTTAATTAAGATTTGTAACACACCATACCCAAGTCCGATGCTAAGACTAGATGCGAGACATTACCATGCCTGAACTCACTTAATCAAGTACTTACCGGCTATAAAATTTCGTTTCGACTTAAAACCTTTCTTTCTTGGTCTAGACATACATATCATGGTTATACGAGGACTTAAACACTTGTTCGGACTTTCAGAACTTATCAAAAATCCTCTCTCAAAATCAGAGGTTACACGCCCGTGGGGTTTGGGGCACGTCCGAGCACTCCTAAACACGCCCATGTTCCCATCCGTGGGGGGCTACTGACTTATCTGACACAGCCTTGACACGCCCGTGTCCTCCAACCGTGTGGAGTTACTGACTTATTTGCCACGGCTTGAGCACACACCCATGCTCAAGTCGTGGGTCTTACATGGCTCATGCACACGGCCGTGGGATTCACCCGTGGCTTATTTTAACAAGTAATCATAAGGAGCAGGGTTCGCATGGCCCAGACACACGCCCGTGTGTCTAACCGTATGGACACTTAGAGGCTATATACCAAGCCCTTCTCCATCCTACATTTCATACATTAATATACTCATTTAATAAAGTCTCAAATCAACGACTAAAACACATGAATTCATACATGTGATTCATGAAAATAAAGTGTTACTACCATACAATTACAATAACTTAGCCATCATCAATGGCTATACACAATTAAACTACAAACCCTTTTTGGCCAACATGGTTTGGCACATTAAAAATAACTTAATCAACCTTAAATTCTAGTCCTATACATGCCATGACTCATAAGGACTGGATACCTCAAATCGAATGTCTGCTCGATAGTGTGAAAACATCTCCAGTGGCCTCCAACCCGTATTAGTCAACATAATCTATAAGAGATGAGAAAAGAAAAGGAGTAAGCACTACATAATCTGGCAAATATTAATATTCATTAAATATAGATAACCACAAGATATTATGTTGGGTCATTCCCATTAACCCATGGTTGCTTACTCAACCACTCTAGAAGCTTACTCATTTTATCTCTTACCGTACCACGAGCTAATTGCTCGTTTACAAAAGAATCCATTCCTGCACTGATTATCATGTAATCATATAAGACATCACATCAAGTCTTATTAATAAGCTACTCATTTTTTGGTGGTTTCACACTTAGCCCACCATTATCATACATTCATTAATAGTCATCCACATGTACCACTTTAATTCAATTGTTCATCCGAGAACACCCTCACATTACTACTCTTACTTAACTTTTCCACTATTTTTATTCACATTCCCACAATATAACAATAAATCTAATTCATGCAACAAGGTGCATTAATTTCCCATATCCCAATAGGGGTATATATAAATTGAAATCGTCTCAATTCAATTCTAGTACACACTTGTGCCTTTTGTAGCTCAACTGCATAATTTCTTTACTTCAACATATACTCAAGTTATAAAATAACTCTCTTGAGTCTCATACTCATGAAATCACATAGAAATCATTCCCCAATAGGGTCTTACTTGAATTAACATATCGATGCCATGTCCTTGACACGGTCTTATACGAATCCTTACATCGAGGCCATAATCCAATATGGTCTTATACGAGACTTTAACTATCATCTCAACATTCTTCATGCATTTCATCCAAGGGTATTTCATACATCCATAGAGTGAATATACATTCCATACAACATTATAATACTTACATGAACTCATACATAATTTCTATAATTGCATGTGAACTTACCTCGTTGTCGAAATAGCCGAAAATGACTATTAGCCCACATTTCTCTTTTCATCCGTTCTAGGTCCGAAACTTGCTTTCCTTGATCTAGAACAATGAAATTTACTGATTTATTCACTTATAAATCATAATATATCGTAATCTACACTCTAGGCAAAAATGACTATTTTGCCCCTACACTTTGGCAAAATTACGATTTTGCCCCTAGGCTCGTAAATAAATTTTCATCTCAATTTCTTGTTAAAAAAGCCTAGTTGAACATTTAATCCTCTTACAACTATCTCCAATTGCAACCATTTCATACCTTAATGAACAAATTACAACATTTGCATAATAACCCATTTTAGGTATTTTCCATGAAAATCCTTTCACAAAAGTTGTTTCTCTTCATCCTATCATTCATTTTCTTCCATAAAAACTCATCAAACAACATAGACTCTATAATGGCAAGTCCCTAAACTCTCAACCATTTTGTAAAATAGTCCCCTCATTAGCTAGCTTAAGCTTTGGGGATCACAAAAGTACAATTTTCTTCAAGAAAAATGATCAAAATCACTTACTAGGGAGGAGGATTGCTTGCTGAAATTTTAAGCTTCAAAACCCCCTTGTTGCTGCTCATTTTTGTTGGAGAACAAGAGAGAAAAAGATGATATCTTTTTCCTTTCTTTATTTTATTATAAACATCAATTTCAACCCACCAACTTTGACCAAAAATTAAAACTCTTGTCCCCTCTTGTCTACATGGCTGGCCATCATAACCAAGATGGTCTAATTTCCATTTAAAACCCTCCAATTAATATTTCACGGCTATTTGGTACCTTTAGCCTATAGAATGGAACTTTCACACTTTATGTGATTTAGTCCTTTTCCACGATTTAGCATGAAATTGCTAAAATTAAAACACCAAAACTTTCATGCACCCTTATAAACATGTTATAACACATAACATAACATGAAAATAATTTTCTATAACCTCAATTTAGTGACTCCGAGATCACTGTTCTGACTAGCCCTTAAATCGGGCTGTTACAATTCTCCCCCTAGGGAATTTCGTCCCCGAAAATCTAATTAGGTGGAGTTGCTACCAATATTCTTAAAACGTTTCCCTTAACTCTTCAAAATCACAATTCAACTTATCTTCCAATTTCTTTTGCCAACAACTCTTAAGCTGTGATACATAAAGTCGAAACATAACTTAAGACTTGAGTTATTCTCCCTCTGGGTATATACTAAATTTAGTGATCCACCAAATTTGAAACTCTGGACACGTCCGAATGATCGTTCAGATCTTTACTGACTGATTCACTACAATTTAAATGCCCTTTCCCATCCTTAGGAATTTTGTCAAACCAAATTTGAAATCTATAAAGTTTTACCTCTCTTTGTCCTTAAAGCATCACCAGCTATAATATTCCTGACTTGAACACTTTGAAAACTCAGCTTTTTGTAGTCAACTACTTCTGACCATAACCTCATTCATATCATGAAAGGTACTCTATTGTCAAACATTTATGCACATAACTGCCTTTCCTTATTCTCACATTAGTAGATATGCTACTACTAAGTTTCATGCCAAAACTTTCGTATAAGTTCTAGATTCATCATCATTCCAGTTCTATTTCGAAGAAATCTCAATAATAGAAAACTTATGCAACTTGCATTTTGCCATCTTGAAGTAAACTAACCCGGAGCTTATTCGAAAATACCATTTGCTATCTGACTCCTGAACTCTTCTGTTCTGAAAAGAAAACTGGCTCTTGACGTTAATCTCACTGAAATTATGATATCACTGACTAGCTAACTCACATTCAATTCTCATACAGATATGAAAGGGATCGTCTCGGGATCACCAATCTGCAACTATCTTTCTCAATACAGACTGAACTCAATACTAGAACTTTCAATTGAAAACTCATTCTATAGCTTTCAACTCAAACATCGAGGTTTAAACGTTTTGATAAGCATATTTCTGTAATATGCTCCCCATTCACGAGCATACAGAAATTATTCTCTTTACTGACTCATGCCTGAACATACACAGAACTTGATTCATATCTCAATACAATAATCTACTGTTTTCTCCATATTGAGAATCTATCTTAAGCACACTCTCATCTGAGTTTCTTTTACTGTGCTAGTCTAAAACCTTTACTAGCATCGAATCTCACAACATTAATGATATCTCGATCTAATTTATCAACTCTATCTCGCTACTCAAAATCCCATCATACAAAATGAAACTTATGATTTCATTTCTTATATTCAAATCATCACGGTTTTCCTCCTCAAAGTACCCGTACAGGGTTACAAGGATATAAAGAAATGTCAATTGCAATTACTAAACCGACAATCTTTGGTCTATATTCGCAATCGGCTAACATTCTTACACAATCTCGATTCATGAGATAAACAACTACATCGCCTGTGAGAGGCAAAAGACATTAACACTTAGTACTTAAGGAGATTATTATGACCCATACAACTATGGTTATCATAATTGAACACTCTCATCGTTCAAACATGGTTTCTTTAACCATTCCGTCCTCAAGCTCCTTAACCATTCCTTTCATTAATAAACATCAATTTAAGAAGATCTCGATAAACATACATCTCAGGCTTTCTACTCACTTGAGCCAAATAGCTTAGGCTAACTTTTTCTTTGCCCTTAACAATGCATAATCAATACAATCGTCAAATCATTTAGGCATACTCACTTACAACTGCCTCTATTAAGCACATACCATGCCACACTCTGTACTTATTTCTTACGACTCATTCCCGAGTGCTTGTATTCATTCATTCACATGACCTTAGTACAATTCTCTCTCCTTTTTTTCTACTTCTAAACTAATCTATCTATCCCAATGATCACTTAGGGATACTTAAAAATGCATAATCATCATCATTCATATAGGTACCAAACCAATGCCACATCCCCAAGGTGGTCTTGTATGAAGTTACCTTTAAATGCCAATGCCATATCCCGAATAAAGTCTTATATAGACTTTCACATCAAGTATCAATGCCATATTCTGAATATGGTCTTACACAATTCTCATATTCATTAACGGTGCCATATTACAAATATGGTCTTTTACAAAATCATAGCTTGGTGCCGAGGCCATGCTTCGAACATGGTCTAATATGGGACCTTATCTAATTCATATTTCAATGATAGCCTTTTTATTCTAGTCCCCTAGGACTTCAACCTTATGTTCAACAACAATTTCTCTACCTAGTAGAGTATCATGTATCAATGTGACACAAAGTATTTTCAAAATGCTAGCATAAATACTGCATTAATCACATACTAACTTACTCAATTTGACTCTCATAACATCTCATCATAATTCATCAGTGGTAAGGAGGGTGAGATCATAGAGCCCCTTAACTTGACTCTTGTGACTACACGTATGTGGTTTACTATTCATCATCAATAAAATATCATCATAGTCATACAACTCATCTCAAGTGAGTTTTCGCATTTATCATGCTACAATTGTTTCTATCACAAATACATTAGAATAATGTCTTCACTTACTCAAGTTCTACATTACTATCTACTTGAGTACTCAACGTTTAACTCTACTTTCTCTTACAATCAATTATCAATCAATGAATGCCTTACAGGTCTGAATACGTCGTTTACCTGATTGCCATAGTCCAACTATGGTCTTACTCATATCACGACAGCATAGTCCAACTATTTCTTTATATGTCATCATGATGCCATAGCCTCGCTACAGTCTTACACGAAATCTCATACCAATACCAATGTCATACCCTTGGTATGATATTATATGGAACTCATGTCAATGCTGATGCCATATCCCAAATATGGTCTTACACCGGCTCTTGTCTTAATGCCGATACCATGTTCCAAATACGGTCTTATACTGGCACTCATAATACGACCGATACCATGTCCCAGACATGGTCTTACACTAGCACACATATCAACGCCGATGCCATGTCCCAAACATGGTCTTACACTGGCTCTCTCATTGCTATGGTCCAACCATGGTCTTATTCTTCTTTTCATCGTTGAACTACCGTACTCATCTCCTACATTCTACTTAATCAAACTTCCCAGTTTTAGCTCTCATACCATAATATGGGTGGTTTATTGCTCTTACCGCTTCTCGCATACATCATGGTGCTTACTATTCTCATGTCTGTGAGGTAAACAAGGTACCTGTAACACTTGATCAAAAAGATCAGTATGCTTTACTATAATAAACATAATTTCAGCATCACAATTCATAACATGAATTATACTTGTTAGTCAGCCTTAACTAGCATGACATAGTATCAACTTTACTACTAC
This sequence comes from Gossypium rotundifolium, assembly GCA_025506655.1. Lineage (NCBI taxonomy): Eukaryota > Viridiplantae > Streptophyta > Magnoliopsida > Malvales > Malvaceae > Gossypium > Gossypium rotundifolium. The sequence goes on along the minus strand of CP106725.1, from coordinate 41,275,738 downwards.
CTTTCTTGCTATCTCATTTTAACTTTACTCATTTGCCCGATGAATTTATGTGAATTACCGAGGATACTAAATCTCTTGCCATGAACTTGATGCCAAAGCCATACTCTAGGCATGGACTTACATGAAAGGTGAAACACCCAAACCCGGCCCAAAAAGCCTAATCGGATTTGGTATGTTCCTCGAGTAAAACTTTAGCGGAAATAACGTTTGTTCAAGAAAACTTGATGATTTTAAGTAAAACGGATTAACTTAAAGATCGAGTTGGGCTTAGTTGAAAAATAGAATTGTATATTCTTAAAACATATATATATATTACTGACAAAAACCTTTTTACAATTATTTATCGAAAACCATTTAGTTATTTAATTGATAATTATTCATGGCAGAATTTAAAATAAATCCAAACACAAAATTAAAAATAGTTTATAGTGGCCTTATTACATAAAAATTGGAAAATCCATAATAAAGTCTAAGTAATAAAATTTAAAAATTAATAAGTTTAAGTTGGAAAATCTCCACAATACTTGATACGAGCACTGGCCACCTCGAAATCCTTACTGCCCCGATCCATCGCACTACGAGTCATCTGAAAAGTTATCCCATAAAAATGGGTGAGTTATAAACTCAATGTATAACACATACACTAAAAAGCCCATTTTATCAAATGCTTTCAAGCTCAAAAATTTCACATATGGCCATAGGCCCATTTAACTCATATTTAGCCCAAAGGCCCATTTAGCTTATATTTAGCCCAAAGGCCCATTTAGCTTATATTTAGCCCAAAGGCCCATTTCATAGCGAACAAATAATAATCATTCAATATTACATGGTTATGTTCATGAAATGAAATGCAAGCCAACCCAACCTAAATATCCATCCGCTACACACCCCGCACCAACCAAAGACACCGTGGGATTACTAAATTGACCTCCATCCGCTACACACCATCGAAGGCGCTTGATGTAGTCAACATGCACATCGCCTTCTTGTGGCAAAGCCACCAAAACAGATGTGACCAAGTCACCGATCAAGTCCAAATTTCAAATACGTGACCAAGTCACCAGATTCACATACGTGACCGAAGTCACCAGAGTCAAATATGTGACCGAAGTCACCGGAGTCAAATATACGTGACCGAAGTCACCAAATTCACATATGTGACCGAAGTCACCAGAAATGTGGTAAAACCACCAGAATACTTCCTCCTTTATCAAATATACCCATATGCCCATGCACATACATATCAAATCAGATTTTCAAGTTATTTACCCCACAAATCATAATATAGTCATGCTTATTTCATATTGATGCATATAGCAAAATAAACAAAATATTGGGGTAAACATACCTGAATTTTGTATACCAATGATTGGTATCCACAAACAAACATATTGTCATATAATCACTTTTTAAAATATAAATCTATGGAAATTTTAATGTAAGGTTACACACCTAGTGACACTGAGAACAATACCCTCTTGCTCGCCAACACCTAATTGATTGACACATTTGGTTAGTATAAACTTTTGTTAACAATATTACACTTATTGACGATGGATCTAAATCCTTACCCTCGGATTCACGAATGACAGTTATTTGTGGTTTTTCTCCACTAGATGGATCAAAACCTACTGATATTCCACCAATGTAAAGTGGTTCGGTTGTACGCACTACTTTGAATAACCGATCCTCGTTAGCAGAGGGTCCACAACCCGGTGGAAAGTCTCTAACCGTCGATACAGCCCTTCGTTTGTAGTTCGATGGTAAAGGAATACCTCCTCTCTTCCAAACACTCCGTACGACTCTTTTCTTACCTATCTTGATGATCTTAGATCGCCCCTAAAAATAACGTAGATTAGTGATCCATCTAAAGAAATTGATATGATCTAAATTAATAACCTTACCTTGATGATTTTGAATGATCACTTAAAGGTTGTCTGCAACAAAGATCTTTGAAAAATCTTTTCAAATGAATCGGCCTAGGAGAGAAAATAAAAGATCATGATTTTAAGTTTGCTAAAGTAAAAAGGAATAATGAAAATAATTGATAAAATCTTACTTTGAGTCCTTCAAGATTCGGCTTTGAATAAGAAGAAAAGAATATGATAATTCGGCCTTAACAAAAAGAGAAGAGAAATGGTGGTTTCAATATGATGGTTTCAATTTTGAGGGAAAGAAGAAAGAGAATGAAAAGAGAAGGAAAGAGAGAAGGAAGAAAAGAGAAAGAGGAGAAGAATATGATGATGGTGATTTCTCAAAAGAAAAGAAATATGTTTAGGAACCTTTGCACATTCGCCAAGGAGGTAACAATTGAAAGTGGTTCTTGATCCTTTGTAGTTTCGACAATGAGAGGGAAAGAGAGAAGAGAAATAGAATGAAAAGAAAGAAAAGAAAATGAAAGAGAAGGCTTTTGGTGATAGCTAAATTCGGCACTAAAGAGAAAGAAAAGAAGTGACTTCAAAAGTGAAAATATTTTGGCATCAAAAGAGAAATAAAATTTTGAGAGGAAAAGATGAAATAAAGGTACCTATTTGGTCAAAAATACCAATGCCAAAACAAAGTAAACTTGTACCAAATGCCAATGATAGTTTCGGTTTAGGGAAAAGGTTTTGGAAAAGGGGAAAAGATGGACAATTTTGCTAGGATCTTAGGCCAACTATCACCCTAATGGCTACACTAATTTTTGGTCAACCTAGCCAACATCATCCCCCTTTTTCCTCCTTGTTTCTTCCCCATCATATCCAAAATTTGCTTCACAATTAAACCTCTCCCTTTAGCCCTTCATGCCGTCTAGGTTCATGGTCAATTGACCATGAACACAGTCCCAAAACCTTGCCCTATATCATGCCTTTTGTCCCCCTCATCTTATCATCAACTTATGATTCCATGCCATAAGTTCCTAGCTTCCTTTTTCACATGGTCAAATAGCCAAAAATGAATGAATGCTCGTCCACTCTAGAACTTTCTTGGCCGACACTTATAGGGAAGAAAACAAAAAAATTAAAATCCTCCCTAATGCTAGCTAGGATATTCGAACTTCACACCTCAAGCACACATCCATGTACCTTAACCACCTGGCCAATTGCTCAATTCATGCTAGAAACCTCTTGTCATTAATTCTTAAGGCCTAATTTGCTTAGCTCTCTCTTAATTAATAGAAATTAAAAGTTTAATAAGCATTCACTTAATTAATGAAGCTCAAATAACTTCCAAAATTACGCTTAATAATAATTAAGCATGCAACATCATTCAATTAAGTGAAATGCATAACCCCTAATTATCAGGATGTTACAGTTCTACCCCCTTAAAATAATTTCGTCCTCGAAATTACCTGGCTGGAATAAGTAAGGGTTTTGCTGTCGCATCGCTTCCTCCGGTTCCCACGAAGCTTCTTCTGATCCATGATTACGCCATAATACCTTAACGTGAGGAACTGATTTTCTCTGTAAAACCTTTACATGTCGCTCCAGAATTTGAATTGGCTCCTCTTCATATGACAAATCTGATCTTAATTCCACCTCCTCAACTGGCACTACATGAGATAGATCCGACCAATAACGGCGTAACATTGAAACATGGAACACATCATGCATTTGCTTCAGTTCCGAAGGCAAATCTAACTGATATGCCACAGATCCGACCCGCTTCACAATCCGATAAGGTCCAATGAACCTGGGACTTAGCTTCCCTTTGCGTCCAAATCTCATCACCTTTTTCCAAGGTGAAACCTTTAGGAAAACTTGGTCTCCCACTGCATACTCTATTTCTTTCCGCTTTAGATCTGCGTACGATTTTTGTCTGTCAGATGCTTCCTTTAACCGAGCCCGGATTACCTTAACCTTTTCTTCAGATTCAGCCACTATCTCTGGACCTAAAATCGACGTTCTCCTAATTTCATCCAACACGTAGGAGTGCGACACTTCCGTCCATATAGTGCTTCATATGGTGCCATCCAGATATCGGATTGAAAATCGTTGTTGTACGCAAATTTCGCCAACAGTAAGAATTCCTCCCAACTTTCCTTGAAATCTATCACACATCCCCTTAACATATCTTCTAAGATTTGATTACTCTTTCGATCGACCGTCGACCGAGGATGAAATGCCGATCAAGTCCAATCTGTGCCCAAAGCTTAATGCAATGCTTTCCAAAATCGCGATGTAAACCTCGGATCTCTGTCCAAAATTATCGACAACGGCACTCCATGCAATCTCACAATCTCAGCCACATATAACTTCGCCAATTTCTACAAAGAGTAATCAACCCGAACTGGGATAAAATGTGCAGATTTCATCAATCGGTCCACTATCACCCATACAGAGTCTTTCTTAGTAGGCGTAAGAGGAAGCCCACTAACAAAGTCCATGGTGATTCTCTCCCACTTCCACTGCGGAATCTTTATCGGTTGAAGCAATCCCGATGGTACTTGATGTTCAGCCTTGACTTGCTGACACGTCAAGCACTTTCCTACAAATTCGTAACTTCTCGCTTAAGACCAGGCCACCAAAACTGATCTCGCAAGTCTCGATATAACTTACTTCCTCCAGGATGCATAGCATAGGGGCTACCATGCGATTCCTGAAGTATCTTTTGCCTCAACTCCTGATCCCTAGGCATACAGACTTTATCTTTGAAGCACAATACCCCTTCACTGTTAATGCCAAAATCTTTCAATTTCCCACTCTGCACTGTCAAGCTTTTCACTCAGATCTTCATCTACTAACTGCCTCTCTTTCACTTGACTTAACCATGTCAGCTTAACTCAAGTTACGCCAATAAGCTTCCATCATCGTAAAGACTAAGGTGTGCAAACATTGCCCTCAAATCGACACCACTTTTCGACTTAGAGCGTCGCCACCATATTCGCCTTGCGGTGGTACTCGATGGAACAAATGTAGTCTTTCAATAACTCTATCCACCTTCGCTGTCTCAAATTCAGTTCTTTCTGAGTCAGTAGATATTTTAGACTTTTGCGGTCCGTATATATCACTGACTTCTCCCCGTATAAGTAATGTCTCCAAACCTTAAGAGCAAAGACTACAGCTGCCAACTCCAAGTCATGCGTCGGGTAATTAACCTCATGCGGTCTCAACTGCCGAGACGCATACGCAACTACCTTTCCGCCTTACATCAGAACACATCCTAATCCCGTGTGAGAAGCGTCACAATACACGATGAAATCTTTTCCTGCCTCAGGTTGGATCAAAACTGGAGCTTCAGTCAAAACTTTCTTGAGCTTCTCAAAGCTCTCTTGCTGCTTATCAGCCCATACGAAAGGTACTTCCTTTCTCAACAATTTCGTTAAAGGTGCAAATATCGATGAAAATCCTTTAACGAATCTTCTCGTAGTATCCGCTAAACCCAAGAAACTGCGAACCTCGCCATTCACGGACTTAGGTGGTTTCAATCTAGCACGACCTCAATCTTCCGAGGATCCACCCTTATCCCTTCTCGCAGATACCACATGGCCTAAAATGCAACTTCTTTCACCAAAATTCACACTTACTGAATTTGGCGTACAATTTCTTCTCCCTTAAAACTTGTAACACAATTCGGAGATGCTCCTCATGTTCTACTTCAGACTTAGAATACACCAAGATGTCGTCTATGAATACCACGACGAATTGATCCAAGTAGGGCTGGAAAATTCGGTTCATCATATCCATGAACGCAGCTGGGGCGTTCGTCAATCCGAATGGCATTACCAAAAATTCATAATGCCCATATCTAGTTCGGAAAGCCGTCTTATGGATATCCGCTTCTTTCACTTTAAGCTGATGATACCCCGACCTTAGATCAATCTTTGAAAATACCGCAGCTCCCTTAAGCTGATCGAACAAGTCGTCGATCCTTGGCAATGGGTACTTGTTCTTGATGGTCAGCTTATTCAACTGTCGGTAGTCTATACACATCATCATCGATCCGTCCTTCTTCTTCACGAATAGGACCGGTGCTCCCCATGGAGACACACTAGGTTGAATGAATCCACGATCAAGCAACTCCTGAATTTGAGCCTTCAACTCAACCAACTCCTTCGGTGCCATTCTATATGGAGCAATAGAAACTGGCGCCGTTCCAGGCAATAAATCAATCCCAAATTCTACCTCACGATCCGGAGGCAAACCTGAAGTTCTTCCGGAAAAACATCTACAAATTCATTCACAGCCCTGACTTCATTAGCAGTTGCTTCCTTAGCCTCCAAAGCACTCACCAACATCAGGAAGGCTTCACATCCCTCTCTAACCATCTTTTCTGCCTTAAGAGCGGATACTACATTCGATAAGTAGTTCCGTCTCTCGCCCATCACTACAACTTCTTTATCATCAAAAGTTCTTAATGACATCCGCTTCAAAAGACAATCCACATTTGCACTGTACTTCACAAGCCACCCATGCCTAAGATAAGGTCGAATTCTCGAATGGCAACTCCATTAAATCACCGAAATCTGATCCCTTGAACTTCTAAAGGCACTTCCTTAAAAGTTTGTCTACAACTCACCGCTCATCCTAAAGGACTAAGTACGATCATCTTCCTAGGTACGCTTTTAGAAGTCACATGCAAAGTCCCGAGATACTTCACTAGCGATATAGGAATGAGTTGACCCTATATCTATCAAAGCAATAAAGGGCAACCTGAAATCGAAAACGCGTCGTGATAACATCAAAAGGCCATCGCTTTCTCTCTGCGATGAATCGTGATACACCAAACTGGGCCGTCTCGCCTCGAGCTACAATTACCTCTCGCTCAAGTTCCACGGCCTCTACCAGAGCTATTACCCCTTCCATTTGGACCACGGCCCCTTATCGGCTGCTGTCCGCTTCTATCAGCCTGATTAGCACCCTGACTTGCTGGACGGTTCTTCTCCGAGTTCATAGGGCAATCCTTGATCATATGATCCTTCGAACCGCACTTGAAACATCCGCCGGTCTTTTTCCAACATTCTCCCGAGTGCATTTTCCCACACTGAGAACAAGTACGATTTTGTCCTCCCGAAATAGTCTGTTGACCTCGCGGTCTATCATTTCTTGATTTCTTCTGAAAATTCCCGGACGAACCTGAGGACCCAAAGCTTCTTTTATTCTTACTCTGGCCTCTGTCCCGGTTCTGTCTCTCAGTCCGTTTAGCCTCTTCGGTAATTCTTGCCCTTTCCACTAAGATTGCAAAATCTCTTTCACGGTCTGGAGCAATCATCACTCGCAATTCATCTCTAAGTCCATCTTCAAATCTGATACACTGTTCATATTCCGTAGCCACTATCCCTCTGGCATAACGGCTAAGTCGCAAAAATTCTACTTCATATTCAACTATCGACTTGTTTCCTTGTACTAGATTCAGAAATGTCTTCATCTGAGAGTCAATGTAGTTAGCTCCAACATATTTTCCTTCGAATTTCACTTTAAAATACCCCCAATCCAGACGATCCACAGGGGTACTCTCCTTGATAGTGAGCCACCACTGGTAGGCTTCATCACGAAGAAGTGAAATAGCACCTTTCAATTTCTCTTCATCGGTCAGCGTCTATATCGTCCATGATTCTCTCGATCGCTTCCAGCCAATATTCAGCTACATTTGAGCTACTCCAGATACTCCTCCGAAAACCTCACTCCATTCGATCTTAGTCTCTCACCATCGACTTTCGAGACCCATTTCCAAAACTAGCTTCGCTACTCATTCCAAAACTCGCAAAGACAAATTTGTGATATCGTCACCACCTTCATTGTTCTTGAAAGTCGCCTCCAACAGCCAAAGTATGAGCTTCATTCTCGGAACCTTGACCAGATCGAATCGGTTCAAACAGTCATCCTTCCTCTTCCATGTCCACGACGACCTCGTCCCTAGAGCTCATGTCTACTATGTATCTTATCTGCTTTTACGAAAAGTCTTATGTATTAGAATCTTTTCACTTCTTATTAGAAAGTCTTACTAAAATGATATTCGATGGTTTTCGTAGTAGCACACATACACCTAGGGTCCATGTCTCTAAAGTATAGTTTAAGTTTAAACTATCATACATATCACATATCGATAAAGTACATACCGATGGATCCGGCGAGAACTCGAAAGTGCCATGCTCTTATAAAATCTTTTAACTTAAGAAAACTTTCAAAAAATCATTTGGGTCAACTTTTGAAAACGCTGTGGGCTTCAAAACCCAAGGCCGAGAGTTTAAAACTGGCTCGATATTAATCGAAACACCCCAAACCCGCCCAAAAAGCCTAATCGGATTTGGTATGTTTCTAGTAAAACTTTAGCGAAAATAACGTTTGTTCAAGAAAACTTGATGATTTTAAGTAAAATGAGTTAACTTAAAGATCGAGTTGGGCTTAGTTGAAAAATAGAATTGTATATTCTTAAAACATATATATATATATATTACGATAAAAACCTTTTACAATTATTTATCGAAAACCATTTAGTTATTTAATTGATAATTATTCATGGTAGAATTTAAAATAAATCCAAACACAAAATTTAAAAATAGTTTATAGTGGCCTTATTACATAAAAATTGGCAAATCCATAATAAAGTCTAAGTAATAAAATTTAAAAATTAATAAGTTTAAGTTGGAAAATCTCCACAATACTTGATACGAGCAATCGCCACCTCGAAATCCTCACGCCTCGATCCATCGCACTACGAGTCATCCAAAATTATCCCATAAAATGGGTGAGTTATAAACTCAATGTATAACACATACACTAAAAAGCCCATTTTATCAAATCCTTTCAAGCTCAAAATTTCACATATGGCCATAGGCCCATTTAACTCATATTTAGCCCAAAGGCCCATTTAGCTTATATTTAGCCCAAAGGCCCATTTAGCTTATATTTAGCCCAAAGGCCCATTTCATAGCGTAACAAATAATAATCATTCAATATTACATGGTTATGTTCATGAAATGAAATGCAAGCCCTACCAACCTAAATATCCATCCGCTACACACCCCGCACCAACCAAAGACACCGTGAGGATTACTAAATCGACCCTCCATCCGCTACACACCATCGGGCGCTTCTTTCAGCAGTCAACATGCACATCGCCCTTATTGTGGCAAAGCCACCAAAACAGATGTGACCGAAGTCACCTGATCGAAGTCCAAATTTCAAATACGTGGCCGAAGTCACTAGATTCACATACGTGACCGAAGTCACCGAAGTCAAATATGTGACCGAAGTCACCGGAGTCAAATATACGTGACCGAAGTCACCAAATTCACATATGTGACCGAAGTCACCAGAAATGTGGTAAAACCACCAGCATACTTCCTCCTTTATCAAATATACCCATATGCCCATGCACATACATATCAAATCAGATTTTCAAGTTATTTACCCCACAAATCATAATATAGTCATGCTTATTTCATATTGATGCATATAGCAAAATAAACAAAATATTGGGGTAAACATACCTGAATTTTGTATACCAATGATTGGTATCCACAAACAAACATATTGTCATATAATCACTTTTTAAAATATAAATCTATGGAAATTTTAATGTAAGGTTACACACCTAGTGACAGTGAGAACAATACCCTCTTGCTCGTCAACACCTAATTGATTGACACATTTTGTTAGTATAAACTTTTGTTAACAATATTACACTTATTGACGATGGATCTAAATCCTTACCCTCGGATTCACGAATGACAGTTATTTGTGGTTTTTCTCCACTAGATGGATCAAAACCCACTGATATTCCACCAATGTAAAGTGGTTCGATTGTACGCACTACTTCGAATAACCGATCCTCGTTAGCAGAGGGTCCACAACTCGGTGGAAAGTCTCTAACCGCCGATACAACCCTTCGTTTGTAGTTCGATGGAAAAGGAATACCTCATCTCTTCCAAACACTCCATACAACTTTTTTCTTACCTATCTTGATGATCTTAGATCGCCCCTAAAAATAACGTAGATTAGTGATCCATCTAAAGAAATTGATATGATCTAAATTAATAACCTTACCTTGATGATTTCGAATGATCACTTAATGGTTGTCTTCAACAAAGATATTTGAAAAATCTTTTCAAATGAATTGGCCTAGGAGAGAAAATAAAAGATCATGATTTTAAGTTTGCTAAAGTATAAAGGAATGATGAAAATAATTGATAAAATCTTACTTTGAGTCCTTCAAGATTCAGCTTTGAATAAGAAGAAAAGAATATGATAATTCGGCCTTAACAAAAAGAGAAGAGAAATGGTGGTTTCAATATGATGGTTTCGGTTTTGAGGGAAAGAAGAAAGAGAAGGAAAAGAGAAGGAAAGAGAGAAGGAAGAAAAAGAGAAAGAGGAGAAGAATATGATGATGGTGATTTCTCAAAAGAAAAGAAATGTGTTTAGGAACCTTTGCACATTCGGCCAAGGAGGTAACAATTGAAAGTGGTTCTTGATCCTTTGTGGTTTTGGCAATGAGAGGGGAAAGAGAGAAGAGAAATAGAATGAAAAAGAAAGAAAAAGAAAATGAAAGAGAAGGCTTTTGGTGATAGCTAAATTCAGCACTAAAGAGAAAGAAAAGAAGTGACTTCAAAAGTGAAAATATTTTGCCATCAAAAGAGAAATAAAATTTTGAGAGGAAAAGATGAAATAAAGGTACCTATTTGGTCAAAAGTACCAATACCAAAACAAAGTAAACTTGTACCAAATGCCAATGATAGTTTCGGTTTAGGGAAAAGGTTTTGGAGAAGGGGAAAAGATGGACAATTTTGCTAGGATCTTAGGCCAACTATCACCCTAATGGCTACACTAATTTTCGGTCAACCTAGCCAACATCATCCCCCTTTTTCCTCTTTGTTTCTTCCCCATCATATCCAAAATTTTCTTCACAATTAAACCTCTCCTTTAGCCCTTCATGTTGTCTAGGTTCATGGTCAATTGACCATGAACACACTCCCAAAAGCTTGCCCCATATCATGCCTTTTGTCCCCTCATCTTATCATCAACTTATGATTCCATGCCATAAGTTCCTAGCTTCCTTTTCACATGGTCAAATAGCCAAAATGAATGAATGCTCATCCACTCTAGAACTTTCTTGGCCGACACTTATAGGGAAGAAAACAAAAAAAATTAAAATCCTCCCTAATGCTAGCTAGGAGATTCGAACTTCACACCTCAAGCACACATTCATGTACCTTAACCACTTGGCCAATTGCTCAATTCATGCTAGAAACCTCTTGTCATTAATTCTTAAGGCCTAATTTGCTTAGCTCTCTCTTAATTAATAGAAATTAAAAGTTTACTAAGCATTCACTTAATTAATGAAGCTCAAATAACTTCCAAAATTACACTTAATAATAATTAAGCATGCAATATCATTCAATTAAGTGAAATGCATAACCCCTAATTATCAGGATGTTACAAAAGGTCTCTTCTTGAATCAATGCCAAGCTTGCCTTGGTCTTACATGAAATATCTGTTCAATGCCAAGCTTGCCTTGGACTTACATGATATATCTGTTCAATGCCAAGTTTGACTTGGACTTACATGATATATCTGTTCAATGCCAAGCTTGCCTTGGACTTACACGAAAGATCTCTTCTTGAATCAATGCCAAGCTTGCCTTGGTCTTACATGAAATATCTGTTCAATGCCAAGCTTGCCTTGGTCTTACATGAAATATTTGTTCAATGCCAAGCTTGCCTTGGACTTACATGATATATCTGTTCAATGCCAAGCTTGCCTTGGACTTACATGAAAGATCTCTTCTTGATTTCCGATGCCATGCCTTGGCTTGGTCTTATACAGGCTTTCTTGTCTCATGTGATGGATCGAGTATCCTGGGCAATTCTTATTCAATCGGAACTTGCTCATAATTAATCTCATTGATTTCTTTATTCAGCAAAACATTAAACATTTCATGATGATAATGTACATTATACTAAGCAATTCAATGATAGAAATCATAAAGCTTAGAAATCATACAACTTACTGAATTTAACTCGAGTGGGATTCTCACTTTCTTAATAAAACAATTTCGTTAAGGCCGGGAGACATCACACTATCACGATCCACATATGGCATGTATAGCTAGACTCTTACTCTCGCTAGGTTAGTCCTAAAACTGACTAAACCATAGCTCTGATAGCACTAAATGTAACACCTCGTACCCAAGTCCGATGCTAAGACTGGATGCGAGACATTACCATGCTTGAACTCACTTAATCAAGTACTTACTGGCTATAAAATTTTGTTTCGACTTAAAACCTTTCTTTCTTGGTCTAGACATACGTATCATGGTCATACAAGGCCTTAAACACTTGTTCGGACTTTTGAAACTTATCAAAAATCCTCTTTCAAAATTAGAGGTTACACGCCCGTGCACTCCTAATGTAACACCCCAAACCAGGTCAACTCACCATGATCGGATCTGGCATGTTACAGAGGAAAACGGTTTGAAAACTCATTTGCTGTTCAGTTTGATAGAAAACGCCATGTTTGTTAGAACCCGAATGTATTATTTTTAATTATTTAAAACCATGTGCATTTGAAATTGAGAAGAACCCTGAATTTGGAAACCATCTAAAGTATCTTTATTATCATTTCATGAATGCTGTTACCCGATGGTAACTATTGGAAAACTCAAAACGAGGCAAATTTTGGAAAACTTTGGTTATCAGGTTGTTAAAACAAAATAAGTAATTTACGTTGTCATATTTGAAGATATATCTAAAGCATGCAAAATAATCCAAAAACATAATTTAAAGGCCTTATTACAAACCCAAATAAAAATTGAAATTTAAAGTAATACCCAAAGCAAAGTCCATGTAAAACCGAATGTGTTTAATGCATGGCCACCTCGAGCCCATCCAGCTCCTCATCCGCGATCTACGAATCACCGGAAAAGATAAGGGAGAAGGTGAGTCACCAAGACTCAGTGCATAATCCCCCTCCCAGTTAATGCAACATGCTTACACATAAGTCATAACCAAGCAATATATCATGCACCCAAACCTAGCCATCCATAACTCCGTTTCTACCCCGTGTGGTACCAAACCACTGGTGGTACCAAACCACTAGTGGCCCAAAGTCATGATATCCAATAATAATGTGGTGCCAAACCACTGGTGACCCAAAGTCACGATTAATCCATCTGTGGGGCCAACCCACGTTGTGATACCAAATCACTGGCGACAATCTTGTAATATCAAATGTGGGGCCAACCCACTGTGGTGCGAAGCCACTGGGACGAGTCGCTATGAGGTGCCAAACCTCTGGTGACCCAAAGTCACGAAATCAACTGTGGTACCAAACCACTGCAGGTGCCAAACCTCTGGTGTCCCAAAGACACAGATATCAAATCTTCCCCCTCCTCTCATATCACCCATGACAATGCAATAATTATGCAAATCATGCCATCATGCTTTAATATGAAACATACAACAATTATATCATAGATTATAGTATTAAACAACATATAGCAAAATCATATCGAAACGGACTTACCCGAATCTTTGCTCATACCCATTAAGGTATCATATCAAGATCTACACAGTTTTCTGGCTTTTAACATATTCAAGTTATTAACATATTTACTAAGTTATGAAGTGTGTAAGTTACACACCTGTACTAACGCAAACGCTGAATCCCAAAAACCCGATCTACCGTACTAGATCTCCTTGTCCTACATTCGGCCAACACTAAGGTTAATAACATAGGCCATTCGACTATACCAATAAATCCCGAAGGGTGAGATTACGCATAAACAACACCACCCTTACCTTCCTGCCTTACGAAAATAAATCACAACACCAAGATATGTGAAACTGATCCTCCCCCTACATTCGGCCAACAATAAAGCTTAGTCTTAATAGCCTTCGGCTTTTCAACAACTTAAAGAATGATGAACCAACATAGATATCCTTACCACTTGACTTACCAAATTCGATTATTAGAGAATAGAGGCTTAGATCGACTGCTTCAAAATCTTAGAGATCCTAAAAGAAATCGTCCTTATAGATGGTTAGAAATCTATCACCAAATGCCGAAATTCAGCTTTTGCTCCTATGAAAGTCGACAGAGAGAAGAGGAAAGAAACAAAAGGAATTCGACCAAGAAACTTACCCCTTCTCAAAACTGATTGAAGAAGAACCGGGGAAGATCCACCATTGTTTGATATTCACCAAAGCAACTAGAAGAAAGAAAGGAAATTTCGAAAAAGGTTGAGTGGTGAATGAAGATTCAGCTATGGTTGATAGAAGAGAAACAATTGAGATTTGGCTCAAAAAGAAAAAAAGAGAATGGGAGAATAGATGATGGGTATTCGACTTAGGCTTAAAGAAAAAGGGATTAAGAGGTTTCGGCAAGAGAAGAAAATAAAGAAGAGGATGGGGTCTTGAGTAGTTATGAAAAGAAAAAAAAGAAAGGTGGGAGAAAGAGAGGTTCGGCCAAGCACCTTAATTGCCGAAAAGAGAAGAGAAAAAGATGTCAAGTGAGGTTTCGGTTCAAAGGAGAAAAGAGAATTTCCAAAAGGGTTCTTGTAAAGATTCGGCCAATGCTTTAGAGAGGAAAACGACATGCACCTAAGGTGGTTTCGGCTTTTACCTCAATATGGTGCACTAGGGGGAATCGACAAGGCTCAAAAGGTTGGTTTTCGGCTTTTGACTCACCAAGCACACTAGGACTTAGGCTATCCGAAAATGCACAATAAAGCACCTAAAGAAATTCGGCACTCTCCTCTCCTTAGCTTCCCAAACCGAACACTCCTCTACCAACAAGAGTTCAAAATTTGGCCACTTCCTCAAACTCCTCCTGGCCACTAATTCAAATGAATTTGAATTCCACAAGTTCCTAAATTTTCTCCTTGCCACCCATTTAAATCAATTTGACTTATTCCATGCTTATCTGGCAGAGTTTGTACTGAACACAACTCTTCCCCCTTGGCGTCAAAATAATAAGCAGAAAGTGAGATTTCTGCTGCTCGACCCTAAGCTCTCTTTTCCCTGCATGTGGTGTCAATCACAAGGCCTTAAGTGGCGCCTCCTTCCAACTTTACCAGGCCCAATCTTGTGCTTAACTTCCCCACAAAATATACTTAACCCCTAGCTCCTTCAGCTCCCTTGACTAACACTTAAAAACAAAATTTTTCCTACAAATCAGCCTACCTTTGGCTTATAACTAGCCTCTAGAACACCTCAAACAACAACCACACACATGCAAAGAAGTTCAAACACAATAACCCCTACTTAAGGATGTTACACCTAAACATGCCTATGTTCCCATCCATGGGGAGCTACTGACTTATCTGACAAGGCCTTGACACGCCCGTGTCCTCCAACCGTGTAAAACTACTTACTTATTTGCCATGGCTTGAGCACCGCCCATGCCCAAGCCGTGGGTCTTACACGGCTCATGCACATGGCCGTGGGATTCACCCGTGGCATATTTTAACAAGTAATCATAAGGTGTAGGGTTCGCACGGCCCAGACACACGCCCGTGTGTCTAACCGTGTGGAGAGTTAGAGGCTATATACGAAGCCCTTCTCCATCCTACATTTCATACATTAATATACTCATTCAATAAAGTCTCAAATCAATGACTAAAACACATGAATTCATACATTTGATTTATGCAAATAAAGTGTTACTACCATACAATTACAACAACTTAGCCATCATCAACGGCTATATACAATTAAACTACAAACCCTTTTTGACCAACATAGTTTGGCACATTAACAATAACTTAATCAACCTTAAATTCTAGTCCTATACATTCCATGACTCATAAGGGCTGGGTACCTCAAATCGAATGTCTGCTCGATAGTGTGAAAACATCTCCAGCGGCCTCCAACCCGTATTAGTCAACATAATCTATAAGAGATGAGAAAAGAAAAGGAGTAAGCACTAATGCTTAGTAAGTTCATCTGCATAATCTGGCAAATATTAATATTCATTAAATATAGATAACCACAAGATATTATGCTGGGTCATTCCCATTAACTCATGGTTGCTTACTCAACCGCTTTAGAAGCTTACTCATTTTATCTCTTACCGTACCACGTGCTAGTTGCTCGTTTACAAAAGAATCCATTCCTGCACTGATTATCATGTAATCATAAAAGACATCACATCAAGTCTTATTAATAAGCTACTCATCTTTCGGTGGTTTCACACTTAGCCCACCATTATCATACATTCATAAATAGTCATCCACATGTAATACTTTAATTCAATTGTTCATCCGAGAACACCCTCACATTACTACTCTTACTTAACTTTTCCACTATTTTTATTCACATTCCCACAATATAACAATAAATCTAATTCATGCAACAAGGTGCATTAATTTCCCATATCCCAATAGGGGTATATATAAATTGAAATCGTCTCAATTCAATTCTAGTACACACTTGTGCCTTTCGTAGCTTAACCGCATACTTTCTTTACTTCAACATATACTAAGTTATAAAATAACTCTCTTGAGTCTCATATTCATGAAATCACATAGAAATCATACCCCAATAGGGTCTTACTTGAATTAACATATCGATGCCATGTCCTTGACACGGTCTTATACGAATCCTTACATCAAGGCCATAATCCAATATGGTCTTATACGAGACTTTAACTATCATCTCAACATTCTTCATGCATTTCATCCAGGGGTATTTCATACATCCATAGAGTGAATATACATTCCATACAACATTAGAATACTTACATGAACTCATACATAATTTCTATAGTTGCATGTGAACTTACCTCGTTAAGCGAAATAATTAAAATGACTATTAGCCCACATTTCTCTTTTCATCTGCTCTAGGTCCAAACTTGCTTTCCTTGATCTAGAACAATGAAATTTACTGATTTATTCACTTATAAATCATAATATATCGTAATCTACACTCTAGGCAAAAATGACTATTTTGCCCCTACACTTTGGCAAAATTATGATTTTACCCCTAGGCTCGTAAATAAATTTTCATATCAATTTCTTGTTAAACAAGCCTAGCTGAACATTTAATCCTCTTACAACTATCTGTAATTGCAACTATTTCACACCTTAATGAACAAATTACAACCTTTGCATAATAACCCATTTTAGGTATTTTCCATGAAAATCCTTTCACAAAAGTTGTTTCTCTTCATCCTATCATTCATTTTCTTCCATAAAAACTCATCAAACAACATAGACTCTCTAATGGCAAGTCCCTAGACTCTCAATCGTATGGTAAAATAGTCCTCTCATTAGCTAGCTTAAGCTTTGGGGATCACAAAAGTACAATTTTCTTCAAGAAAAATGATCAAAATCACTTACTAGGGAGGAGGATTGCTTGCTGAAATTTTAAGCTTCAAAACCCCCTTGTTGCTGCTCATTTTCGGTGGAGAAGAAGAGAGAAAAAGATGATATCTTTTTCCTTTCTTTATTTTATTATAAACATCAATTTCAACCCACCAACTTTGACGAAAAATTAAAACTCTTGTCCCCTCTTGTCTACATGGCCGGCCATCATAACCAAGATGTTCTATTTGCCCTTTAAAACCCTCCAATTAATATTTCATGGCTATTTGGTACCTTTAGCCTATAGAATGGAACTTTTGCACTTTATGCGATTTAGTCCTTTTTCGCGATTTAGCATGAAATCGCTAAAATTAAAACACCAAAACTTTCATGCACCCTTATAAACATGTTATAACACATAACATAACATGAAAATAATTTTCTATAACCTCGATTTAGTGACTTTGAGATCACTGTTCTGACTAGCCCTTAAATCGGGCTGTTACAAGATTAGCTATTGATTTTCCAGTATTTTAGGTGCTGTCCTAAATGCTCCAAATCATCAGTAAAGCTAAAAGACGTTCGTGCATACAATTCACCTCAAATCAGTGTAAGAAATCTAATTAGTTTGGATTCAAAAAATAGTGGTAATTGTGGTGATTGGATTGAACCCATAAGTGGGTGTTTAGGGGATGTATAAGAGGTGTAATTATTGAGTTATATATTGATTTTATTTTATTTAATTAATTTAGGTCTATTTTAGAGTTTATTAAAGAAACTGCAAGATTACTTATACTTAATAACTTGTTTTATAATAATAAATATTATGATTAAATTGATGATTTAGCTTGCTGGTTGGGCTTGGCTTAATAGCTAAGAAATCAAATTTGTAAGTGGACGAATCAGGTACATTTTGAGTCCTAACTATTTGGCATGGTAGCATTGTTACTTGTTTGATTGAATGGTTGAATGATTGAATGATTGACATTGTCATGAATGTTTGGTTAATTTTTTATATGATTGGTTGCATGTATGACATGTTTATGAATGAAAACAAGGTTTATGCATGAAATTGTGTTTTGGGAATAATACCATCTTTATGGCAGTTTGAAAGTTGGATTATTGATTCCATATTCTGAAAGTATTATGATAATTGAGGGCATGTATTGAAAATGCCAACTAAATGTGAAAAATATTGATTTATGGCTATGTAAGTGATAGTATGACATATTTCATGTGCATGGGGTGGGATTATGTGGATGACGAAGGAGTTCCATAGAGTTTTGGCTGCATATTAAGTCCACATTTATACGTAGCCAGTGCACTACACCTGGAGTACCGAGGGGATTAGAGATTTTATCTCATTATATGTTATACGGTAGATTTTCTATATTTATGTTATATGGTGGTTTCTACCACATCGAACTTTGCTCGAATACGTTAGAGTTCCGCAAATGAGTTCCAGGGAACTCGTGATGTGTAGCAGATGGTCTGGGTAGGAATTCATATGTGCATTATGTTATGATCATCTTACATAAGAATGTTATTATGGATATTGATTGTATTATTTGGTTCTATGATAAAATGCTTAAATGTATGTAATATGCTTGATTGTTTAGACTCACATTGAGCTTGTTAAGCTCACCCTATTACTTCAACTTCTCAAGTAAAGAACGAACATAGGATCAAAATTGGCATGCGGACATACGATGAATTTTAGACTCGAAACACCATTATGATTTTATTTATTTAGTTTTCTTTCCTATTATTATTTGATTTTTGGACTGTAAAATTATTAAAAAACTATTTTTTGGGTCTGTTTTCATTTTGGGGATTTTTATGCATGCGTAGAACGGATTTTTAGATTTATATATAAATAGAAATTGAACTATGCATGTTATTTGAATAAGTTAATAATTGGGATAGTATGGTATATTTTCTGCTGTAACCAAGATAAACAAAATAATTTTCAAAGGCAATGATGTGTATTGAGTTTTCAAATCCACACCTAATTCGCTATCTTGACTTAATAATGGTTGTAATAATTAAATGAATGTTTTCCAAAATTAATTAAGGCAACCGTGACTTTATAAAAAGAAAGTGTTTTTGAGGTTTCAATTATCGATGGAGTAGGTTGGTCACTTAGGTGACTAATGTTACTTTCACAATTCGGCCATAACGTCTAGGCTGAGTTTGGGAGGTTACATGCCTTGTCTGTGAACTATACATGACTCTCCGCAAAGGAGGGATAAAACCCTCCATCGGCGGACAAAGCCTTCTATTGTTGAGGGATTGGGTCGGAGTCCCTGAGGACGACACTTCGAAGATTTCTTCCAGAGGAGTCAATCCCCCTCAACAATTTTATTTATTGTGGTTCTCTACTTTGTTCTAGGCATGCTATAAGGTCAAATATCAATTTGTTTAGGGTCTTTTTCATGTATGTTATTTTTGTTTCTTGTTTTGTATTTGTTTGGTTTTTCCCTTTGTCCTATCATTTTATTATGGACATCTTTTATAAAGACAAATAAGAGTTGAAAGGAAGACACGCATGAGAATGTAATCTAAGGAACTTCAAAGAAAATCCAAACTTTAGATTTAGAATCATATCATAAGTGGAATAACATGTTAGGGCTTTATCTCCTATCGTGAATGTGGTCTTTAATAAGGAAATGAAGGTTGGTCTGATGGTTCATATTCCTAAAAGCGCTTGGCCAACCGAACATCCTTTCAAGATTTATGTCCTAGAGAGGAATATGTACTTGTTTGTTTTTAAACTGAATGAGACAGAGCTAAAGTTCTCTGTGCAACACCGTGGTAAGTTATTAATTGTCATATGATGTTGAAAGAATGAAATAAGATGGTGATATAGAGGACATCGATTTCACCACGATTGAGATTTGTATTCATGCTTATAACCTTCCAATCCATCAAATAACAAAAGAAAGCTTGCATCACAAAGGTGATGTAACACCCCACACCCAAGACCCATACTGGGTTTGGATACGAGACATTACTATGATTGAACTCACTGAAACATGTACTTACGGGCTATAAAATTTCGTTCCAACTTAAAAACTTCACTTTCTTAGTTAACACATATAACAAGGGCCTATGACGCCTTTAACTCATGTCAGAAATCTTTCGGAATTAAAATCAAATAACTTATTTCTGAAGTAGGGTTCACAAACCCGTGTGACTTGGAACACACCCGTGTACCTTTAAGCACGCCCATGCCCTCAAACCGTGTAGAACTACTGACTATTTCCACACGGCTTAGACACGCCCATGTCTTCCAACCGTGGGAGGTTACTGACTAATTTCACACGGCCATGACACGCTATTGGGCTTAGACCGTGTGCTAATCCTTGATATACTGACTAAATTAACATGGTCTGGGCACACGCCCATGTCCAAACCGTGCGTCTTACACGGCATACACACACGGCCGTGGGATTTGCCCGTGGCCTATTCTGATTAATAATACTAAGGTGTAGGGTTAACACGGTCTTGACACAAGCCCGTGTGTCCAACCGTGTGGGCTCTTACAGGCTATTTACCAAGCCGTTAGCCACCCTGAAATGAAAATCATATCTATACACAATTCAACGATGCAATAAAAACCCAATTTTATGAAAAAATACTACATGCTTCATTGATCTCAATAAACATACATGCTTAGTCCAATTTGGCCAATCACTTAGCCATATACAAAAGAATAATAAACTTGATAGCCTTTACAAAGGCCCTTCTTAAAACATGTTCACAAAATGAATGTTTCCTATACATGCCATACTTAGTAAAGTAACTTGGCTATACCAAAATAAGAGTTGATAGTGTGTTGCGAGCTCTGACTTTAATGATCCATGAGTTATCTTGGCGGGACTGCATAGAAAGAATGAATCATAACGTAAGCATATAGCTTAGTAAGTTTGCATGTAACAACTCATAGCATCATCATTGCTTAATATAAACCATTTCACATAAACAATGGTATCATGAATTTTAGCTAAGAGCTTACTTACTCATATAGATTCTTACATGTCTCATGACACTTCCTATTATCATACTTGTAAGGTAACCATGATACATGTATCACTTGATCACATTGATCAGTATACTATAATAACAATAATCATGATATCTACTTTCTCATTCACAACATGAATAATACTCAACTTCATCTAACTTCATCTTGATACTAACTTTACTTTCTTAGCTTTCTTGATATCATCTTTTAGCTTACTCATTTGCCCGATGAAATTCTGTGAATAACCGAGGATACTAAATCTCTTCCCACATAATATGATGTCAAAGCCATATCCTAGACATGGTCTTACATGGGTTATCTCATCTTGGTTTCACAGCCATGTCTTGACATGGACTTATATGAAGTCTTGCTCTTGATAACATACACAATGCCAAGCTTGAGTCCTTGGACTTACATGATAACTTGCTTGCTAACTTGATTAATGCCAAGCTTGCCTTGGACTTACATGATATCTTGATAAATGCCAAGCTTGCCTTGGACTTACATGATAACTTGCTTGCTAACTTGATCAATGCCAAGCTTGCCTTGGACTTACATGATAACTTGCTTGCTAACTTGATTAATGCTAAGCTTGCCTTGGACTTACATGATAACTTGCTTGCTAACTTGATCAATGCCAAGCTTGCCCTGGACTTACATGATAACTTGCGTGGTAGATCGAGTATCATGGGAAATTCATCTCCCATCGGGACTTGCTTGTACTTATCATCATGATTTCTTGCTTGAACATAACATGATCATTTCATACAATTATTGTACATTATACTAAGAAAATTAATGATAAAATTCATAAAACTTAGAAATCGTACAAACTTACCTCAATATACAAAATGTATGTAGATGTGCAATTTTAGTCCTCCACTTTGTTCTTGCCTCGGTTTCGATCCGGGCTTCATTTTTCTTGATCTATAATCATAAATAGATCATTTAATAACCATATTGACTAAATTGACTCATAACTCACACTTTGGAAAAATTACTATTTTACCCCTATACTTTCTATTATTTGCACTTTTGCCCCAATTCTCGTAAAATGATTTTCATGCAAATTTATTCAACTTCATGCTCAACTGAATCATTCTCTCTTCTATAACAATCATCAATTCTCACTATTTCTAGTAGGTATGACCAATTTTATAACTGTTACAAAATGGTCCCTACTACCATTTTTCATGAAATTCATTAAGGAAAAGATGTTTATCTAACATCAAACTCTCTTAAACTTCCATAAAACATCATTTAACAAGCATGTCATTCAAGGGTATATTTTTGAACATGCATCATAACTCATTTTATAGCTAAAATTAGCTAATTCATAATACGGGAACTTCAAAAATACGAAGAATATTAAAAACAGGGCTAAGATGAACTTACTATGAGCTTGAAAAAAAATGAAGAACCCTAGCTATGATGTCTCCCAATTTTTGGCAGCAACAAGGAAGAAGATGAGTGAATTTTTCTCATCTTTATCCTATTTTAATCACTAATGAGGCTAAATGACCAAAATGCCCTTCCTCTTAAAAATTTCCATAATAGTCTCTTAAGGCCAATTTTGTCCAAAATTAAATTTTGGGCAAATTGCTATTTAAGGGCTCATAATTATTATTCTAAAGCTATTTCATGCAAAAAGCTTCTAGAAACTCATATATTGCAACTTTTGCAATTTAGTCCTTTTTGGACCAATTGACCTCAACTTAATAAAATTGCTTTACAAAACTTTCATACTAACGTGCAAACATGGAATAAACCTAGAAAACTCATAATTTCACCTCAGGTTCGTGGCCTCGCACCACTATCCCGACTAGGCCCTAAATTGGGCTGTTACAATTCTCCCCCTTAGGGATTTTCATCATCAAAAATCTTACCAGCAAAAAGGTTTGGATACTGATTTCTCATACTCTCTTCTGATTCCCATGTAGCTTCTTTGATTCCGTGCCTTTGCCATAATACCTTTACTAAGGAAATACTCTTATTTCTTAGTTGTTTAACTTTCCGAGCCAAAATCTTGACTAGTTCTTCACCATAAGTCATGTCGGAACGAATCTCTATTTTCGAAGGGGTAATTACATGCGAAGGGTCTGATCTGTAGCTTCGTAACATTGACACGTGAAACACATCATGTATCTTCTCTAATTCTGATGGCAAAGCCAAACGGTAAGCTACTGGCCCAATTTTCTCCGTAACCTCGTAAGGTCCAATGAAACGTGGACTTAACTTGCCTTTACAGCCAAATCTGAGAACTTTTCTCCATGTTGATACTTTCAATAAGACTTTATCCCCAACTTGGTACTCGATCTCTTTTCTCTTTAAATCCGAATAGGATTTCTGTCTCTCTGAGGCAGCTTTTAAACATTCTCGAATTACTTTCACTTTCTCTTCACTTCTTTAACCAAATCAACCCCGTGAATTTGGTTCTCCTTGAGTTCACCCAAAACAAGGAGTTCTCGACTTACGCCTATATAGGGCCTCATAAGGTGCCATCTTTAAGCTCGATCGAAAGCTATTATTATAGGCGAATTCTACCAATGGGAGAAACTTTTCCCAACTGCCTTAGAATTCCAAAACACAACATCTGAGCATGTCCTCGAGTACTTGAATTAACCTTTCTGACTGATCGTCAGTCTGAGGGTGAAAAGCTGTACTAAAACTCAATTTTGTACCCAAGGCTTCTTCCAGCTTCTTCCAAAATCTGGATGTAAATCTCGGATCTCTATCCGATATGATCGATAAGGAACTCCGTGAAGTCTTACTATTTCAAACATACAAGTTTGCCAACTTGTCTAGTGAGTAATCCACTGTGACAGTATAAAGTGGGCTGACTTCGTGAGTCTATCAACCACTACCCAAACAGCATCTTTCTTGCTCGGAGACAATGGTAAACCCGTTACAAAATCCATGGTGATACAGTCCCATTTCCACTCGGGAATCAAGATAGGTTGAAGTAAACCCGAAGGTACTTGGTGTTCAGCCTTTACTTGCTGACAAATCATGCACTTGGTAACAAATTCTGAAATGTCTTTCTTCATTTTTGGCCACCAATACTGTTACTTTAGATCATTATACATCTTGGTGCTACCGGATGTACAGATAAACACCCGTTATGTGCTTCATACAAAATTTTCTGTATAAGCTCCTCTTTTCTTGGCATACAAACTCTATCTCTAAACATTAAATATCCATCAGAATTAATCCGAAAGTCAGATTCAACACCTAACTCGCACTGAGCTCTCTTAACTTGCAACTCACTATCTTCTTTCTGAGCTTCAAATATCTCTTGAAGAAAAATTGGTCTAGCTATTAACTTAGCTAAAATGGAGCCATTTTCGGATAAGGATATCCTTGAATTCAATGCTCTTAAAATAAACAGAGACTTCCTGCTTAAAGCATCAGCGACTACATTCACCTTTCCTGGATGGTAGTCGATGACCAACTCATAGTCTTTTATCAACTCTAACCATCTTCTTTGTCTTAAGTTCAACTTTTTCTGCGTCATCAAGTACTTCAAACTTTTGTGATCGGTGAAAATCCAACCGTTCACCGTATAAATGGTGTCTTCAGATCTTCAATGCAAAAACTATGGTGGCCAATTCTAGGTCATGCATCGGATAATTCTTCTCATGAGGTTTTAACTGTCTTGAGGCATAAGCAATCACTTTGCCTTCTTGCATGAGTACACAGCCCAATCCATTTAAGGATGCATCGCTGTAGACTACAAATTCTTTCCCTGATTCGGGTTGTACTAAGACTGGAGCTTCTGTTAGTATTGCTTTCAACTTCTCAAAACTTTGTTGGCATCTTTCTGACCACTCAAACTTCACGTTCTTCTGTAACAATTTAGTCATCGGGGTTGCAATCATAGAAAACCCATTGACAAATCATCTATAGTAGCCGGCTAGGCCCAGAAAATATCTAATCTCAGTGATGTTCTTCGGTGGTTTCCAGTCTGTTATAGCTGAAATCTTACTTGGATCTACTCGGACTCTATCTCTCGAGACAATAAGTCCCAGGAATCCCACTTTCTTGAGCCAAAACTCACTTTTACTAAATTTGGGATACAACTGATTTTCTCGAAGAGTCTGTAAAACTATCCGTAAATGATCAGCATGTTCATTCTCGTCTCGAGAATAAATCAGTATATCGTCAATAAAAACGACTACAAACTTGTTAAGGTATGGTCTGAAAATGCAGTTCATTAAGTCCATGAATACCGCAGAAGCATTGGTCAGCCCAAAGGACATGACTAAAAATTCATAATGCCCATACCTCGTTCGAAAGGCAGTCTTGGACACATCTGAATCTTTCACTCTCAGTTGGTATTACCCTGATCTCAAGTCTATTTTGGAGAACACAGTCGCTCCTTTCAATTGATTAAACAAATTATCGATCCTAGGTAATGGGTACTTGTTATTTACTGTCACTTTATTAAGCTGACGGTAATCAATGCACAATCTCATGGTGCCATCTTTCTTTTTCACAAACAAAACCGGAGTGCCCCATGGTGAACAACTTGATCTTGCAAAGCCTTTGTCTGTTAACCCTTGCAACTGCAACTTCAACTCTTTCAACTCTGTTGGAGCCATTCTATAAGGAGTAATGGATATTGGTACAGTACGGAGTTAGCTCAATGCTGAACTCAACTTCTCTAACTGGTGGTAATCCTGGTAATTCCTCATAAAAACATCCACATACTCACATACTATCGGCATTGATTCAATCTTTAACTCTGTCTCTTTATCATTCAATACAAAGGCCAAAAATGCCTCATACCCTTTTCTTAGATATCTCTATGCCATCATATGAGAAATTATTACCGACGATCTACCTTGCTCATCTGATTCTACATGAAGAGTAACCCCATTCTCACATCTCATCTCAATGTATTTCTTCCCATAATTTACAATTACATTATGAGTAGTCAACCAGTCCATACCAAGAATGAGGTCGAATTCATCAAATGGTAATAACATAAGATTTGCTTTAAAGCAATGACTTCTAATCATTAATAGACAATCTTTACAAACTTTATCAACTAACATACTCTTGCCTAAAGGATTAGACACCTTAATCACAAATTTTGTGGTATCTATAGGCACACCCAAACCGGGTAATAATTTCATGCAAATGTAAGAGTGTGTGGATTCGGGATCTATTAAAGCAAAAACTTTGGTATTGTAAAGAGAAAAGGTACCCGTAATAACATCAGGGGAAGATGCCTCTTCGCGAGTGCGAATGGCATAAGTCCTTGTAGGCACTCTACCCTCGGGTCTCACAGCCTGCTCTTTGGGGCTACCTCTTCCACTTTCCCCACTTTCTGGGTTCCTCTACGGTCTCCCTCTGACCATACTCCTGGATCTCGGGTTCTAAGTTCTCTCTTCTTTAATCATCTCTGGACAATATTTTATGAAACAGTCTTGGGAACCACATTTAAAACATACATTTTCATATGCTCGACATTCTCCCAAATGGCGTCTACCACATTGTGGACATTCTAGTCTGTCAGGTCTAAAATTCTCGACACTTGCAACTGAAGTCGTCTGTGCTTTATTTCTTAAATACTGCTTACTCTTGTCTTTTCTTAAAAATCCAGTGGAAGTAGCTGTTCGAGTAGAAAAATCTCTTGACTTCTTGGATGATGATTGGAATGACTTGCTCCACTGTCTCTTTCTAGAATCGCGAGACTCCATTTCAAATTTCTTATTCTCTTTTACTAGTTCTTTGGCTTTGCAAGCCCTTTCCACTAGCACAACGAATTCTTTTAATTCGAGGACAGCAACAACCAACTTAATGTCCTCGTTTAAACCATCTTCAAACCTTTTACTTAGAATGGCCTCAGTGGACACACATTCGCGATCGTACTTGCTAAGTCGTACGAATTCTCACTCATAATCATTTATTGACATCTTGCCTTGCTTCAGCTCTAGAAATCCTTTCCTCTTCTGGTCTACAAACCTCTGGCTGATATACTTTTTCTTAAACTCTTCTTGGAAGAATTCCTATGAGATCCTTTCCCTTGGTACCACCAACACAAGGGTGTTCCACCATTGGTAAGTAGAATCTCTTAAGAGAGAGACTACACACTTCATGCATTCATTAGGAGTGAAGGACAGTTTGTTAAATACTCTGATGGTATTTTCTAGCCAGAACTCAGCTCCTTCTAGATCATCATCTTTTCTAGCTTGGAATTCTTCTGCCCTATGCTTCCTGATCCTATCAATTGGAGGTTTACCTCCTCTTACCACCTCTACTACTTGAGGGGCTAATGGAGTAGGTTGTGGAACAGGCGGGGGAGGAGGTGGTTGTGCATTCGGGTTTGCTCGAACAAACTCCGTGTACCAGGCATCCATTATATGGAGGAAGGCTTCTCTAGCCTCTTCTCCTCCTCCTTCTTGACTCACCGTAGTGGGTCTATTCTCATTCTTATATGGCACCGTCCCTTCTGCGGGAGCTGGTGCATTACTTCTACATCATCCACCTCGGCTCTTTCGGGATCTATTTACTATATGTATAAGCATGATTTAAGTTGTCAGGAGTCGTCACACTGTCATTATAAAAACATTCTTACGTATGGAATGTATAGCTAGACTCATGCTCGTGCTACGTTAGTCCTAGAACCAACTAAACCGTAGCTCTGATACCACTAAATGTAACACCCTGCACCTAAGACAGATACTGGTTCTGGATACGAGACATTACTATGCTTGAACTCACTGAAACATGTACTTACGGGCTATAAAATTTCGTTCCAACTTAAAAACTTTACTTTCTTAGTCAACACATATAACAACGGCCTACCACGCTTTTAACTCATGTCAAAAATCTTTCAGAATTAAAATCAAATAACTCATTTCTGAAGCAGGGTTCACACACCCGTGTGACTTGGAACACGCCCGTGTACCCTTAAGCACGCCCATGTACCCTTAAGCACGCCATGCCCTCAAACCATGTAGAACTATTGACTATTTCCACACGGCTTAGACACGCCCATGTCTACCAACCATGAGAGGTTACTGACTAATTTCACGTGGCCATGACACGCCCGTGGGCTTAGACCGTGTGCTAATCCTTGATATACTGACTAAATTTACATGGTCTGGGCACACGTCCATGTCCAAACCGTGTGTCTTACATGACATACACACACGGTCGTGGGATTTGCCCGAGGCCTATTCTGATTAATAATACTAAGGTGCAAGGTTATCATGGTCTTGACACGCGCCCGTGTGTCCAACCGTGTGGGCTCTTATAGGCTATTTACCAAGCCGTTAGCCACACTGAAATGAAGATCATATCCATACACAATTCAATGATGCAATAACAACCCAATTTTAAAAATAATACTACATGCTTCATTGATCTCAATAAACATACATGCTTAGTCCAATTTGGCCAATCACTTAGCCATATACAAAAGAATAATAAACTTGATAGCCTTTACAAAGGCCCTTCTTAAAACATGTTCACAAAATGAATGTTTCCTATACATGCCATACTTAGTAAAGTAACTTGGCTATACCAAAATAAGAGTGGATAGTGTGTTGCGAGTTCTGACTTTAATGATCCACGAGTTAGCTTGGCGGGACTGCATAGAAAGAAATAATCATAATGTAAGCAGTAAGTTTGAATGTAACAACTCTTAGCATCATCATTGCTTAATATAAACCATTTCACATAAACAATGGTATCATGAATTTCAGCTAAGAGCTTACTTACTCATATAGATTTTTACATGTCTCATGACACTTACTATTATCATACTTGTAAGGTAACCATGATACTTGTATCACTTGATCACATTGATCAGTATACTATAATAACGATAATCATGATATCTACTTTCTCATTCACAACATGAATAATACTCAACTTCATCTAAGTTCATCTTGATACTAACTTTACTTTCTTAGCTTTCTTGCTATCTTCTTTTAGCTTACTCATTTGCCCGATGAATTTCTGTGAATAACCGAGGATACTAAATCTCTTCCCACATAATATGATGCTAAAGCCATATCCTAAACATGGTCTTACATGGGTTATCTCATCTTGGTTTCACGGCTATGTCTTGACATGGACTTATATGAAGTCTTGCTCTTGATAACATACACAATGCCAAGCTTGAGTCCTTGGACTTACATGATAACTTGCTTGCTAACTTGATCAATGCCAAGCTTGCCTTGGACTTACATGATAACTTGCGTGGCAGATCGAGTATCCTGGGAAATTCATCTCCCATCGGGAGTTACTTGTACTTATCATCATGTTTTCTTGCTTGAACATAACATGATCATTTCATACAATTATTGTACATTATACTAAGCAAATTAATGATAAAAATCATAAAACTTAGAAATCATACAAACTTACCTCAATATATAAAATGTATGTAGATGTGCAATTTTAGTCCTCGACTTTGTTCTTGCCTCGGTTTCGATCTGGGCTTCATTTTTCTTGATTTATAATCATAAATAGATCATTTAATAACCATATTGACTAAATTGACTCATAACTCATACTTTGGAAAAATTACTATTTTGCCCCTATACTTTTTAATATTTGCACTTTTGCCCCAATTCTCGTAAAATGATTTTCATGCAAATTTTTTAAACTTCATGCTCAATCGAATCATTTTCTCTTCTATAACAATCATCAATTCACACTATTTCTAGTAGGTATGACCAATTTTATAACTGTTACAAAATGGTCACTACTACCATTTTTCATGAAATTCATTAAGGAAAAGATGTTTATCTAACATCAAACTCTCTTAAACTTCCATAAAACATCATTTAATAAGCATGTCATTCAAGGGTAGATTTTTGAACATGCATCTTAGCTCATTTTATAGCTAAAATTAGCTAATTCGTAATACGGGAACTTCAAAAATGCAAAGAATATTAAAAACGGGGCTAAGATGAACTTACTATGAGCTTGAAAAAAACTGAAGAAACCTAGCTATGGTGTCTCCCAATTTTCGGTAGCAACAAGGAAGAATATGAGTGAATTTTTCTCATCTTTATCCTATTTTAATCACTAATGAGGCCAAATAACCAAAATGCCCTTCCTCTTAAAAATTTCCATAATAGTCTCTTAAGGCCAATTTTGTCCAAAAATTAAATTTTGGGCAAATTGCTATTTAAGGGCTCATAATTATTATTCTAAATCTATTTCATGCAAAAAGCTTCTAGAAACTCATATATTGCAACTTTTGCAATTTAGTCCTTTTTGGACCAATTGACCTCAACTTAATAAAATTGCTTTACAAAACTTTCATACTAACGTGCAAACATGGCATAAACCTGGAAAACTCATAATTTCACCTCGGGTTCGTGGCCTCGCACCACTATTCTGACTAGGCCCTAAATCGGGCTGTTACAGGTGATACATTTTTTAGAATTATTGTTGATTGTAAGGCCATTTATACCAATGAAGAATTTGTTGGAAGTCACGTGACTAAAAGCTATGACCAAAGTTGAGTACTCGTTTCTAAGGGTTTCAAATTTAAACAACCAATTAGGGACCATATTAGTGTTATGTTTAAATATGAAATATTATTAGATTTTTGGTATGCTTGTTGTCATTTAGGTCATCTATTTAAAAATTGTTAGGCATATATGAGAGAAAAGAGAAGGAAATTTTTACAAATAATAGAGGAGAGCCACTATTATGGGAAGGAGATTGATTACTAAAAGGGGGGGAACCTATTTTGGATGAGATGAAGGTGATGACAATACACCAAAGGGAGTTCGCACGTACTTAAGAAGGAAGTGGAAGGCGTAAGGTGTAACTCAATACTAGTGGATGCTATTATATAGCTTTTAATTTGGCAGAGTTTCAATCATGGTAGTTGGTACTGTTTTGGTATTGTCCATATCGGTCAGAATGCTACATTCCTATAGTGAATCGGAACAACAAACTTTAGGTTTCATTCCAGTGTAAATTTCGGTCGGTACTGGTTGTATCAGCGCTTATGGTTGATTTTGCTCAAATTCAATTTTTTATTATTTATCTTGAATTTGTTGAATTATGAATTGCTATATGCATAGTATGTGCTGATATTATTGTTCAATTTATGGAATAATTTTTTTGCTTATTTATTTTGATTTTATTTTATGATAGGTTGCACTTGCGAAACTTATTAAAGAATATTTTATATAATTGATGAGAATTTTTTTATCTTGAAATTTACATATGGTGAGATTTGAACCCATGACAATAACATTTTAAATTTTTTTCTTTATCACTTCAACCAAAATTTTATTTTGATGAGTATTTTGTATTTGAGTTTTATTTAACCTCAATATTTGATATATATATATATATATAATTGATGGAGATGGAAAAAGTCATAAAAATTTATATGATGAATGATCGAGCCTAGAAACTAACTATCACCACGATTGAGGCAAACAGACCTATCGAACAGTATAGTTTAGTGGCAAGACCGAATTATCGAACCCAAAGGAACCAAAAGTACTAATACTAACTTTGTTCTTATTATTTAGCCTAAGAATTAAGAAAATTGTTATTGAATCTAAAATTAATTAACTACTAAGCTAAATATACTAAGACAAAGAGAAGGAATTGGGGAAATACTTGTGGGAAAACCAATTGATTAAGACAATACCGAGGAAGAATCCACCTAGACTTCACTTGTTATCTAACCCTAAACCAGATGATTTATTCACTTGACTTGATCTGTAGGATTCCTTAATTTATATTAATACCTCTCTCGAGGCTACTAACGTCTAACCCTAGGTTGATTAATTGAAATATCTTTCTAATTAAAACTCTTAGAATTGCATTAACTCGATCTATGGATTCCCATATTAGGTTTGACCCTAATCTAGCAGATTTTTGTCATCCTATCTCTAGGGTTGCGATCAACTCCGCCTAACTATGCTAGATCTACTCTTAAACAGGGAATATTTCCTCCTCTGCCTAAGCACATCAATACATGAATAAATATCCTGGAATATCAAAATAAGAATTAAGAACACATAATTAAGAACAAATCAAGTATTTATCATATAGTTCAAAAATAATAACAAGATCCGTCTTAGGTTTCATCCCGCTCAGGTATTTGAGGGGTTTAGTTCATAATCATAAAAGAATACATCTTAGAAGAAAATATAAAACAAAACATAAGAATAACCCTAGAACCTCCTGAAGGAATTGAAGGAGAGATCCTCAGTCTTGAGTATGACTCCGGCTTCTTGAGATGAATAAACTGGATTTCTTCGAGTGAATCCCACAATTCGGCCTCTCTGGCTCGGCTCCTTGGCCTAGCTGAATGCTGCCTTTAAGGTTGGCCTTTAGGGTGTTTATATAGGCTTTTGGAATGTCTTTCTTTGCCTCTAAGTACCCTAATCCGAATGGAACTCTTCTTTGCTGCGGCAGGGACACGCCCGTGTGGCATGACCGTGTGATTCGGGGCCATGCCGTGGTCAAATCTGCTAAAGAGGCATGGCTATGTGTTTTGGGCCCAGGCCATGTGCAATTCGTACTTTGGCCCATTTTCTCCGTTTTTGGCCTGTTTCTCATTCTTTTTAACATCCGGTGCTCTCCTAAGTATAAAACATGAAATTAAAGGATTAGGAGCACCAAATTCCACAATTCAGGGAATAAATCATCCAAAAGTATGCTAATTGTGGGATTAAAATATGCATATATGACGGTTTATCAAATACCCCCACACTTAAGCATTTGCTTGTCCTCAAGCAAAATTCTCAACTCACAATTAAAACTAACTTCCCTGATTCATAATATTCATCAATAGTGTTTCATCATAATTCATGGATAATTTATACATGGATAATTTAACTCAAAGAGTCCTAAAGATTCAAACAATCAAAGTCATAAGTTTATAGCACGAAAAATATAGGTGTTTCCCCTTATCTAAATAATTACCTTTAATTAAAAATCGACAAGAGTTGACATCCGCACTAAAGATTCACTCAAATCACTCAAGGTGTTTAAGGTTCAAAATAAAGCACTCATCAGTCAAACATGAAAAGTTATTACCATAGGCTTGCATGAAAATCAAACCTCCACCACTATAAAATGAGATGATACACAAATCAAATGGTCTTTAAAGGGTTGTAAAAAGGCTTAGGTTAAAGGTGTGGATAAAGGCTAAATTAAATGTTAGAATCAAGATTGAATTGACAATTTTACCCAACTAGAAAAATAAACTAGTCCTGAATAATTACATCAATTGAAAACTAATAATACGAGCTGCTTCTTCAAGATTTTGAATTTAAATGTATAAGCTCACTTAATCACAGAACTAATAATGAATATACTTTGATTTTTTTTAAGAACAAATCAAGTAAATACATAATATAAGATGAATTCAACTACTGAAATAAAATAATTAGGCAACTGATTAAATCAAATCTTGATAGAAGGGTAGTCAAGAGAAATGGTGATAACAAATACAAGATGGGTTTTAGATTAATATTAGTGGGTGAATCAATAAAAAGGTTGTTAGGATCAAAGGGGTTCACTAGAGGTTAATTGTGAGGGTAGGCTTTTAGTGGATTAAGTGGGTTAAATCCTAAGTGCCTTTATCATCTCAGTATATCAAATCAATGATGTGGTCTTGACATGTATAATCAAAGCAAGTTCTAGAATAACAAGTCAATTTTGACACACTCATAATAAAAAGAAGTGGGAAAGAAAAGAATATATGCTCTAAAAGGCTCAAAATCTCACAGAAATTATGGGTTTTTGATATCAACTTTGTAAATTTCAAACTTCAAGGTAATATTCAAGTTTAGGTCAACAACCTAACAAATTTTTAATTTTGAAAATAGACTTATCATGCTTGATTCTCTAGTGTCTTAAAGTTTAAATCATCAATGCACAATTAACTATGATTTAATCCAAAACATATCAATAAAAATCATAAATCAACAAAATTTCATTCTAATTAGTGATATGAGAAAATTACTTAAGAAAAAGACAAAATTTAGGGATTTTCAAATAATACTATAGTTGACCCCCCACACTTAAGACGTACATTGTCCTCAGTGTACAAAGATAGATAATGATTAGTAAGAAACTCATAAGAGAGGCGAGATGTGAAACTTCCTGAATTATGGATGAAATCCTTAGAGGATGATCAATGATGACTAGGTATAGGTGAAGGTGGTAGAGAATACTCCGGTGGTGTGTTCGTTCCTTGAGTGGCACCTTGAACCTTTTTAAACTGCGAAGTCATCAGTAAAGTTTTTAGGGAGTTCTTATTTAATGGACATTTGTTATAGTTGCTAGAGAGTTAAACAACCAAAGATAAAAGAAATCAAATTATACCTAAAAATTTAAAGAGTTTGATAATAAAGGGAAATAAAAATAAGAATAAGAATAGAAATGAAAATAAAGAAAATAAAGGACTCAAAGGTCCTCATCATTGGATTGATCTCAAGGTGGTGGTGGCGGTGATATGTGAAAAAGCTGATAATGTCGACCACGGCCGTCTCACACGGCCGTGTGGATTTGTCGCAGCCTGTGTTCTTTAGGAAGTTTCGACCATGGCCGCGTCGCACGGTCGTGGCGTTTAGTCGAAGCCCTATCTTGGGGAAAATTTTTGTCCTTTTTGCCCTACAGCTATGACCACACTTATGTACCTACTTGTGGTGACCACACGGCCACAGCCATGGTCGTGTGCAAGGCCGTGTGGTATGGACATCTGCACTTTTGTTAGTTCATAGTTAGGTGATAAAAAGGAAAAAAATAGAAGTAAAAAATAAAAATGTAAAAAATAATAGGGTTAGTGCTCGGGTTGCCTCCCGAGAAGCGCTCATTTAAAGTCTTAAGCTAGACATACCTCTCATTCGCACAGTCATGGTGGTTTGAGGAGTTTAAAATCCTTTCTTATGCTATCAGTTCGATTATCAGTATATAGTTCGAGTCGAGTAGTGTTTACCTTAAAAGTGCTGAATATGGGGTTACTTACCTTGACTGTTCCGTACGGGACGACATTAAGTACCTTAGAAGGGATCTCTTCATTTGTCTTGAGGTCTGAAGTGGCGATTTGAGGGTCTGTTTTATCTAACAGTACCTGATCTCCTATTTTGAAGTGATTTGGTGTTCCTATAAGCTCATCTGGGGGTTCCTTTGGTTTCACTTCGTGTGGTTTTGATTTCTCCTTGTAATGCGCTTTCCACTCGTCTAGTTCGTCGACCTGAAACCTTCATTCCTTCTGAATTACTTCTTTATCAGTATAGGGTCTAATATCTGGCTCAGTTATGTGATTTCATGGTACTTCCTGTAAAGAAAGTTGAACCAAATGATTATCAATAGAATTTACGTTCTCACCTTTATCACTCGATGTCCTAGTTGAGTCGAGAGCTTGAAGACTGATTGATTTGTCACCTACACGAAGTGTGAGTTCACCTGTACCAACATCAATTTTAGCTCTGGCAGTTGCTAAAAAGGGTCTTTCTAAAATTAAGGGGATACTATTGTCTTCATCCATATCTAAAACAACAAAGTCTACTGGGAATATGAATTTGTCAATTTTTACTAGCACATCTTCAATTATGCCTTTAGGAATTCTAATAGTTTTATCAGCTAATTGAATGCTCATCCTATTTTGTTTAGGTTTTCTAAGACCTAGCTGTTTAAACATTTTATAAGGCATAACATTGATGCTTGCCCCTAAATCAGCTAAAGCATATCAACAGATAAACTACCAATTAAGTAGGGAATTGTAAAACTCCCTGGATCTTTTAATTTTTGTGATAGTTTATTTTGCAACATTGCTGAGCACACTGCATTTAGTTCCACATACGATTCCTCGTCTAACTTCCGCTTGTTTGTCAAAAGCTCTTTTAAAAATTTCTTTGAATTTGGCATCTGCGAAAGAGCTTCAAGAAACGGTAAGTTAATATGTAATTTCTTTAAAAGTTTAAGAAATTTACCGAATTGTTCATCTGTGTTGTCTTTCTTCATCGCATTGGGGTATGGTATTCGAGGTTGATATTCTTTAATTACTGGTTTTGGTTTTTCTTGGCTTTTCTCAACTTTACCTTCACTTACCACAGGTTCTTGCCTTGGCTCAGATTCAGATTCCACTAACCCTTCACTGTCATGAGCTATTATGGCTTGAAGTTGCTCCTTTGGGTTAGTCTCAGTGTTACTTGGCAAGCTACCTTGTGGTCGTTAGGAAATCAGCTTAGCGAGTTGCCCTAACTGGTTCTCGATCCCTTGAATCGATGCTTGTTGATTTTTAAGTGTTGTTTCGATGTTTTGGAAACGTGTTTCTGACACCGCTATGAATTTTGTCAATATCTCCTCAAGTTTTAGCTTTTTTCCTATGGGTAGGGTTGTTGTTGGAAGTTTGGAGGGGGTTGTTGTCTTTGATTTCCTTGACCACCCCATGAGAAATTGGGGTGGTTCCTCCAACCTGGATTATAAATATTACTATAAGGGTTATTTTGAGGTTTAAAATTGTTACCCATATAGTGAACTTACTCGTTTTCAGCGCTCAGGTTGTAAGGTGGATATTCTGTATTGCTCATCCCTCCTCCATTCATATCGTACTATATAGTTGGATGTACCTGCGAAGAACCACATAAGCCATCAATTTTCTTAGTTAAAAGTTCTACCTGGTTTGATAGAATGGTTACTGCGTCGAGGTTGAAAACACTGGCAGCTTTTGCTGGCCTTGTTCTCGTGACTTGCCACTAATAGTTATTCAGTGACATCTACTCAATAAATTCGTAGGCCGCTTCAGGTGTTTTGTTATTCAAGGTTCTACCGGCGGCTGAATCAATCAACTACCTGGTTGAGGGGTTCACACCGTTGTAAAAGGTTTTGACCTGTAGCCACAAGGGTAATCCATGGTGTGGGCACCTTCTTAGTAAGTCCTTGTATCTCTCCCATGCATTGTATAGTGTTTCTAGATCCATCTGCACAAAAGACGAGATATCATTCCTTAACTTGGCCGTTTTGGCCGGCAAAAAATATTTTAATAAAAATTTTTTGGTCATTTGATCCCATGTAGTGATTGATCCTCGTGGAAGAGAATTTAACCACTATTTAGCTTTATTCCTCAAGGAAAAGGGAAATAACTGAAGATGGATGGCATCATTAGAAATGCCATTTATTTTGAAAGTATCGCAAAATTCTAGGAAATTCACCAAGTGATTATTTGGATCTTCATCTTGCAAACCATCAAACTGAACAAATTGCTATATCATCTGAATTGTGCTAGGTTTCAGTTCAAAATTATTTGCAGCAATAGCAGATCTAACAATACTTGACTCAGTTCCTGTTAAATTAGGTTTAGCATAATCATACATAGTTCGAGGAGCATGACTTTAGGCCACCTCCTAAGGTAGCGGATTATTCTCAGCCATCTCTTTGGTAGTATTAATTTGGTTCTCTTGCTCTTCTTCTATGTAATTTAAGCTTCGCCTTATTTCTCTTCAGTTTCTGTGTATAGTACCTTTAATATCACTGTCGTAAATTAAGGGTCCTTTTGGGTTCCTTCTAGTCATAAACTAGAGGTACCTGCTAGGAAAAGAAAAAAAATAGAAAAGTAAAAATAAAATTTAATTGCAAAAAAAATAAAATATGGCTAAAGTAACAAAAATTGAGCGTTCTTAATATTTCAGTTCCCCGGCAAAGGCCCCAAAAACTTGATGGCAGTGGAAAAAGTCTTAAAAATTTATATAATGAATGATCAAGCCTAGAAACTAACTATCACCACGATTAAGGCAAGCGCACCTATCGAACAGTAGTATAGGTTAGTGGCAAGACGGAATTTTCAAACCCAAAGGAACCAAAAGTACTAATACTAACTTTCTTCTTATTATCTAGCATAAGAATTAAGAAAATTGTTATTTAATCTAAAATTAATTAACTACAAAGCTAAAGATGCTAAGACATAGAGAAGGAATTGGGGAAATACTTGTGGGAAAACCAATTGATTAAGACAATACCCAAGGAGGAATCCACCTAGACTTCACTTGTTATCTAACCTTGAACCAGATGATTTATTCACTTGACTTGATCTGTAGGATTCCCTAATTTATATTAATACCTCTCTCGAGGCTACTAACGTCTAACCCTAGGTTGATTAATTGAAATCTCTTTCTAATTAAAACTCTTAGAATTGCATTAACTCGATCTATGGAGTCCCATATTAGGTTTGACCCTAATCCGGCAGATTTTCGTCATCCTATCTCTAGGGTTGTGATCAACTCCGCTTAACTATGCTAGATCTACTCTTAAACAGGGAATATTTCCTCCTTTGCCTAAGCACATCAATACTTGAATAAATATCCTGGAATATCAAAACAAGAATTAAGAACACATAATTAAGAACAAATCAAGTATTTATCATATAGTTCAAAAAATAATAACAAGATCCGTCTTAGGTTTCATCCCCCTCAGGTATTTGAGGGGTTTAGTTCATAATCATAAAAGAATACATCTTAGAAGAAAATATAAAAAAAAACATAAGAAAAACCCTAGAACCTCCTGAAGGAATTGAAGGAGAGATCCTTAGTCTTGAGTATGACTCCGGCTTTTGAGATGAATCAACTGGCTTTCTTCGAGTGAATACCATAATTCAGCCTCTCTGGCTCGGCTCCTTGGCCTAGCTGAATGCCGCCTTTAAGGTTGGCCTCTAGGGTGTTTATATACTCTTTTGGAATGTCTTTCTTTGCCTTTAAGTACCCTAATTCGAATGGAACTCTTCTTTCCTACGGCAGGGACACGCCCGTGTGGCACGGTCGTATGATTCGGGGCCAGGCCGTGGTCAGATTTGCTAAGGAGGCACGGCTGTGTGTTTCAGGCCCAAGCTGTATGCAATTCGTACTTTGGCCCATTTTCTTTGTTTTCGGCCCATTTCTCATTCTTTTCATCCTCCGGTGCTCTCCTAAGTATAAAACATGAAATTAAAGGATTAGGAGCACCAAATTCCACAATTCAGGGAATAAATCATCCAAAAGTATGCTAATTGTGGGATTAAAATATGTATATATTACGGTTTATCAATAATGTTTTAAAAAATAGAGAACCTTAATTGGTTCGCCGAAATAGACAAGTACCGTTATGTACCAGTACCAGTAGGAAAATGATACGTCCACTAAAGCGGTACTGGCTACTTTGGTTTCAATGCAAAGTAACTACATCAAGAAAGAGGAAAAGGTAAGGGTGAAAACAATCCTATTACTGAAGTCATTAACATCAACAATGACGAGGAGAGAAAGGTTATTTTAGGTAGTTCGCAGAAATGAGACTAGGAAGAAACTCATATAGGCCTAATTGTTATTGATGAAGGCTTTAGTTGAGGCTAAATCCTCATTCAATTTGGAACAAATATTGGTGAGACCTTCCTAGGAATTTGGAGCCTTCCTTCTCCTACAAACAGAGGCATAAATGTGAGTGTCTGAATTGACAATACATCAATTGGACCTAAGTTGAATTTATCCTAGATCCATTGATGGATTTATTCACTTGTGACATTCAGAGTGTGACTTTCCTAAATCCCGAGTAAATGATAGACCATGTGCATATCTCATGTACCTTGATGTATTGGAAACTTGAGTTCTAATGATAATGGGCCGTAAGTTGGTACATTAGGTTGTGCATAGCTTGGCATCACTTAAAATAATAGAATTAATAGCTCAAAAACAAAGTAAATGCATTGCTTACAATAATTATATATATCTAATCGGTCCCTTCGCTAGCTCAACATAACTCTGTACAAATTGCATGAATGAATAAATGAAAATAATGATGAGAAATAGTTTGCGTTACTATAAAAGTAAATGCATATTCTCAAGATGACAAGAGATGACTTAGAAATTAATTTAATTTCTTTGGAATATTATTTAATTTTATAAAATTAAATAATTGATCAAAAAGTAAAAATTAAATTAATTAATCATCATAGTTATATTTAATTGGAAAATTAATTTACTTTACACATAAATTCTAATTTAGTAAAACCATCACGATTTTAACATAATTAAAATTGGGCTGTGTAAAACTCAATACATAAAAGCCCTGAGGAGCCCACTAAGGGGCGAGTGCCACGTACACTAAGGGAGGGACTCTCTTATGTCTTCGACTTGAGATTTTCTATTAAAATATGTGAAACACCCCAAACCAAGCCCACGAGCCTTGACCGGATCTAGTATGTTCCTTGAGAAAAACCATTCAAAACTTATTTGAACTTTGCCAAAATTTTGTGTGTTTTTGAAGGTCACTTGATTTGGTGTTGGGTTCAAATTTAAAACGGTGTTGATTAGGTGTCAAAACATTTAACATTTACTTTTATTTGATAAAAGTCGTATCCTACTAGAATAATTTTAAATTGCATGCACAAACAGTTTCATACTAGTGGCCTTATTACATCAAAGGAATCCCGAAATAAATTCAAAACTTAAATATTAAAAACTAATAAAAATAAAACAATCTCTGAGTTGAGCATGGCCACCACTGAGCTCCTGCCGACCCGGTCCATTACTGAGTGTCACCTGAAAAAGATCCCACAACGGGGTGAGTCAAACAGACTCAATGTGTAACAACCAACACAAGTCTCAATCAATTTAGGCATGTCAAATCATACATAATAAACTTATATAATCAATGATGCAAACCCGAACCCAAACCTATATAACCATCCGCTACACATCACCTATACCAACCATCACACCGTGGGGACTACTAAGTCAACCCTCCATCCGCTACACATCATCGAAGGCAGTCACTGTAGACGACATGCTCATCGCCCTTATATATATTGTGGCATAGCCACCAGATAATTATTTGTGACATAAGTCACCACATTCGGATTTTGTGACGTGAGTCACCACATTCAAATATTGTGGTATAAACCACCAGATCACTTCCCCTTAACATATCACCCATATGCCCCATGTCATACAAATCATGCAATAACATGCCTTATTCTTTATTTCACATTCTTATTAATATTCACGGATGGGCCATAACAGATATTCATGCTATCATAACTACAGTAGTAGTAAGTTACGTACCTGAGTACTTCGTACCATCGCATGGTACTCATAGCCATAT
Organism: Gossypium rotundifolium; assembly: GCA_025506655.1. NCBI lineage: Eukaryota > Viridiplantae > Streptophyta > Magnoliopsida > Malvales > Malvaceae > Gossypium > Gossypium rotundifolium. The sequence continues at coordinate 41,234,415 of CP106725.1, read as the reverse complement.
CTTACGTATTCTTATTAACACATTTATCAAAACATAGCCATAAATATATTAAGGCTTAGTGTGAGGTACACACCTGGTATTAACGCTTTACTGAAATCTCGAAAACCCGATCTAATGCTTTAAACCCTTAATTCCTACATTCGGCCAACACTACACATTTTAGCTAAAGGCCATTCGGCTAAATAATCAAATCTCAAGGATTTATCACAACTTAAATCTTACCTTGCTACCGATTTGATTACTAATCAAATCTCGGAATGTCGTGATACTCATTCCTTCCAATCGGCCAATGCTACACATTTGACTTGGTTAGTTTCGGCTTTTGAACAGATGAGAAACAGATTTAGAAATACTAAATATGACCTTGGCCGATTGTTCAGGTTCACTTACCTTGTGGATCTTAAATCCCGAAAACCACCACTTGCTCCTGAAATTGACAAAATCCCTACACACCACATGTTAGATTCGGCTTTAACCTTAAACCCATGACGGTGGCCCATGGCCAAATGCTACATATCACTTACCTCGATCACTTCAAATCCAGAAAGACTCCTTCACGCTAGCTACAACCAAAACACGAGATTATGGCTTAACACCCATTCGGCCATCCTTAGAAATCAAGGCTTAACTATTGATTTCGGCACACTAAAAGAGATAGAAGAAACGATTAGGAGAGAACTCTTACCTACTATAGAGGATCAATTGGAGCAACTCACAGCCAATGGTACTTCCGGCTTCTAAAACTTGCGACAGAAGAAAAAGAATAAGGCCCCTTTGAGATTCGGCTCAAGCTTCAAATGGTGAAGAAAGAAAACGCAAGAGTGGGGAGAGTTGAGTGCTTAAAGGATTCGGCCAAAAATAAAACTAGATCAAGTGGTCAAGGTTTCGGTTTTGAAGAGAAATGAGAGAAGAAACAAAATAGTGGGAAGGTTCAATGGAGAATTTGGCAAGAGAGACTGAGAAAGAAATAAAAAGATGAACACACTCCCTAATAAAATTCGGCACTTATCCCCTCCCATATGACCGAATTTTTCCAGCCAAAGAGTCCCTTGGCCGGCCACTATATCCTTTCTTTTCAAATCCCAAATTGCTCTCCTATTTTTCCTCCATGCTACTCATTCAAAATAAATTGAATAAGCCAACATTATCCTACTCTTTTAGCTGAATTTTTAAAAGAAAACCAAAACTTATCTTCATCTTTTCAAAGCCCTTATGCCGTCCAACACTCCCCCCTCTCTCTTGATGCCAAACTGCAAAATAAAAGCACACTCCATGCTGCCAACATGACTCGAACCTGAGCCCCTTACACCTTGCATATGGCGTCACATACTGAGGCCCTAAGTGGCGCCTCCAAGCCACTTAAACAAGCCTATTCTTGTGTCATATTTCCCCTACTAATTTTCTTAAGGCCTCTTAGGCTTAGCTCCCTCTTTTAAACTTAAAATCGAATAATTTCTAAGGCATTCACTACACTTTAAAGTTTCCAAAATTCATGCCACACAATTCAGAGCACATAGACATGCTTTCACACATACTTAAGCAAAAATGCATAAGCCATAAATCCCGAATATTACAGTTCTACCCCCTTAAAATAATTTCGACCTCGAAATTACCTGGCTAGAATAGGTGGGGGTATTGCTGTCGCATTGCTTCTTCGGGCTCCCAAGAAGCTTCTTTCGATCCATAGTTATGCCATAACACTTTAATCAGAGGGACCGACTTCCTCTGAAGCACCTTCACATCTCGTTCCAGAATCTGAATCGGCTCTTCCTCATAAGACAGATCTGGTCTCATCTCCACCTCTTCAACCGGAACTACATGAGATGGATCCGATCGATAACGACTAGCATAGAGACATGGAATACATCGTGCATCTGCTTCAATTTTAGAGGCAACTCTAACTGGTATGCCACCGGTCTAATTCGCTTCAACACCCTATAAGGTCCTATAAACCTTGGGCTTAGCTTCCCTTTTCGACAAAATCTCATCACCTTCTTCCAAGGCGACACTCTAAGAAACACTTGATCTCCCACATCAAATTCTATTTCCTTCCGTTTGAGATCTGCATACGACTTCTGCCTGTCAGATGCCTCCTTCAATCGTGCCCGAATTACCTTAACCTTTTCCTCGGATTCTGCCACAATCTCTGGACCCAAAATCTGACGTTCCCTTAATTCCATCCAACACGTAGGAGTGCGACACTTCCTTCCATACAATGCCTCGTACGGTGCCATTTTAATACTTGCTTGATAACTGTTGTTGTATGCAAACTCTGCTAAAGGCAAATATTCTTCCCAACTTCCTCTGAAGTCTATCACACAGCCTCTTAACATATCCTCTGACACTTGGATCACTTGTTCGACTAGCCGTCCGACTGTGGATGAAAAGCTATACTGAAATCCAATCTAGTGCCTAAAGCCTGATGTAGAGCTTTCCAAAATCGAGATGTGAACCTCGGATTCCTATCCGAGATAATCGACATCGGCACTCCGTGCAACCTTACGATCTCAGCTACATACAACTTTGCTAATTTTTGTAGGGAATAGTCAACCCACATTGGAATAAAATGCATGGACTTTGTCAGCCGATCCACTATCACCCATACCGAGTCCTTTTTAGTAGGCGTAAGGGGAAGCCCACTAACGAAGTCCATGGTAATTCTCTCCCACTTCCACTGCGAAATCTGTATTGGCTGAAGCAACCCTGACGGAACTTGGTGTTCAACCTTAACTTGCTGACATGTTAAGCACTTACCTACAAATTCGGTAACTTCCCGCTTAAGACCAGGCCACCAAAATTGTTCCCTTAAGTCTCTGTACAGCTTACTACCTCCAGGATGCATAGCATAGGGGCTACCATGCGATTCTTGAAGAATCCTCTGCCTTAACTCCTTATTCTTCGGCATACAGACTTTTCCCTTGAAACACAATACTCCATCACCGTTAATACCATAATCCTCCAACTCCCCCCTCTGCACTTGCTGTAGCTTAGTACTGAAATCATCATCTGCCAACTGTCCCTCTTTCACCTCATTCAGCCATGTCGGCTTCACTTGCAATTCTGCTAATAAACTTCCATCATCATAGAGGCTTAAATGTGCAAACATTGCCCTTAACTCCATCACTACTTTCTGACTTAGGGCATCCGCCACCACATTCACCTTGCCCGAGTGATACTCTATAGAGCAATCGTAGTCCTTCAATAATTCTACCCACCTTCGTTGTCTCAGGTTCAACTCCCTCTGAGTCAGTAGATATTTGAGGCTTTTGTGGTCTGTGTAGATTACGGACTTCTCTCCATATAAGTAGTGCCTCCATACCTTAAGAGCAAAGACCACTGCTGCCAATTCCAAGTCATGCGTCGGGTAGTTAACCTCGTGAGGCCTTAATTGTCGAGACGCATAAGCAACTACCTTCCCATTTTGCATAAGGACACCTCCCAATCCTGTATGGGAAGCATCACAGTATACTACAAAATCCTTCCCTGCCTCAGGCTGAATCAAAACTAGAGCTTCAGTCAAAACTCTCTTAAGCTTTTCAAAGCTCTCTTGTTGCTTATCAGTCCATACAAAAGGTACCTCCTTTCTCAACAACTTTGTCAGAGGTGCGGCTATCTATGAGAACCCTTCTACGAACCTTCTGTAATAGCCTGCTAATCCCAAGAAACTTCGAACCTCAACTACAGACTTGGGTGGTTTCCAATCCAATACCGCCTCAATCTTTCGAGGATCCACCCTTATTCCTTCAGCCGACACCACATGTCCTAGAAACGTAACCTCTTTCAGCTAAAATTCACACTTACTGAACTTGGCATATAGCTGTTTCTCCCTTAACACTTGCAACACAACTCGGAGGTGCTCATCATGTTCTTCCTCAGACTTCGAATACACCAAAATATCGTCTATGAACACAACAATGAACCGGTCCAGATAGGGTTGGAAAACCTAGTTCATCATGTCCATGAACGCGGCTGGGGCATTTGTCAATCCGAACGGCATTACCAAGAACTCATAATGCCCGTACCTTGCTCGAAAAGCTGTCTTATGGATATCAGCCTCCTTCACCTTAAGCTGATGTATCCAGACCTTAGATCTATCTTTGAGAATACCGCGGCCCCCTTAAGCTGATCGAACAAGTCATCTATTCTTGGCAAAGGGTACTTGTTCTTAATGGTTAGCTTATTCAACTGACAATAATCTATGCACATACGCATAGTTTCGTCCTTCTTCTTCACAAACAAGACCGGTGCTCCCCATGGAGACACACTAGGTCGGATAAACCCAAGGTCAAGCAATTCTTAGATTTGAGCCTTGAGCTCAACCAACACCTTTGGTGCCATTCTGTACAGGGCAATTAACACAGGAGCTGTACCCGGTAGTAAGTCAATTCTGAACTCCACTTCCCTATCAGGGGGTATTCCAGGTAATTCTTTCGGAAAGACATCCACGAACTCCCTTACGGTTCTAACTCCACTAACTCCCCCCTCTTTCACATCCAAAGCACTAACAAAAGCCAAAAATGCCTTACACCCCTTCCAAACCATCTTATCAGCCTTTAAGGCTGAAACTACGTTAGACAAGTATTTTTTTTCTTTCCCCTATCATAACTATCACCTCATACTCTAGGGTCCTCAACTCCATTCGTTTAGCTGCACAATCCAATACAGCCTGATGCTCCACTAGCCAGTCCATGCCAAGAATAAGATCGAATTCTCTGAAGGGTAGTTCCATTAAGTCGGCGAAAAATACCACTCCCTGAATCTCTAGAGGTACTTTCCGAAATATCTTGTTCACCTCTACAATTTGACCTAATGGGCTTACTACAGTCATCTTCCTACTAGAAAGTTCAGAGGCTATTCCTAGCGTTTCAACTACTCTACATGCAACATAAGAGTTGGTAGAGCCAACATCAATCAAAGTAAAGTAAGGCTTGCCAAATATAAGGAACGTACCGGTTATGACGTCCGGTGCGTCTCCGTCCTCCCTTCGACGTACTGTATAAACCAAACCCGGCTGTCTGGCCTCCGTGTTACCAACACCTTAGCCCGGTGTTCCCTGTCCTCTACCAGCACCATTACCTCTGCCATTCGGACCACGGCCCCGCTGAGGCTGTTGTCCACCTCTTCCAGCCTGGTTAGGACCTTGGCTTACTGGTCGACCCCCTTCTGTTCTCATAGGGCAATCCTTAATCATGTGGTCCTTGGACCCACACTTAAAGCATCCTCCCGTCTTCTTCCAACACTCCCCCAAGTGCATCTTTCCACACTGGGCACACGTACGATACTGCCCTCCAGTAGTAGCTTGCTGACCTCGTGGCCCATCAACTCTAGGCCTATTTTGCACATTCCTTAAAGACCCTGATGGTCCAAAACCTCTTTTTGCCTATTGCGGTCCGTATTCTACCTCACTGAGTCCTTAATCCCTTCGGCTACCTTAGCTTTCTCCACCAACACGGTAAACTCTCGCTCCTGTTGTGGAGCTATCAATAACCTCAGATCATCCCTTAGCCCGTCCTCAAATCGGACACACCACTCATGCTCCGTCGACACAATACCTCGAGCATAACGGCTCAGCCTTAGAAATTCCACCTCGTATTCTGCTACAGACTTATTTCCTTGCACCAACCTCAAAAATGCCTTCCTCTGCATCCACATAACTAGTTCCAATGTACTTCTTCTGATATGCCACCTTGAAATATTCCCAAGTAAGATCATCTGCGACAGCACCATCCCGCACCATGAGCCACCATTGGTATGACTCATCACGAAGTAGCGACACTACCCCTTTCAGTTTCTCCTCGATAGTCAGATCCAAGTCATCCATAATCCGTTCCGTCGCCATTAACCAATACTCAACCGTATTGGGTGCCACACCAAATACTCCACGGAAGAATTCAGCTCCATTGGCTCAAAGTCACTCAGGTACCGACTTTCGAGCTCTCATGCCTCCACCTGCTCCAGCCACCCTTTCCAAAACTCGCAGCATCGCCTGTGATACTACATCATCCCCATCTGATCTTGATATTCCATATCAGCGGCTAGTAGTGGTGGCATTTCATTTTCAAACCCTTGTCTAGACCTAACAGGCTCTGACACGGTCATTCGGCCCCTACCATAGCCTCGCACGTTACGACCACATCCCCTAGAGTTCATGCTTCCGAATCGCGTTTATCTGATTAGAGAATTTTATGAATTAGTTTTATTCCACTGATTTATCACGAACAGTCTTATGTTCAATAGTTCTAGGGAGTAGTTCTTTCGATTTCATACACATACAGTCTCAATTCATTCATTCAATCAAACTCATGAACTTACGTTCATTACAGAAAAATAGTGTAGTTGTCATTGTTTGTTGTTTTCCACTACCCAGGGGTATTTCCGTAATTTTATCCTATAGGGGTATTTTGGTAATTTTTTTTCCAAATTAGGGTATTTGAAAATTTCACAAAGTAAAAAATTTTTTTTTGGTATATAGTTTTTTTTCAAAATTGAAATACTTGGTAAGTAAATTTCAAGGGTAGAATGGTAATTTATACACCGAGGGTATTTTTGTAATTTTTCAAACCAGGGGCATTTTGGTAATTTTTGCAAAAATATGGTTCCTGGTGACTTTTCAAAACAGGGGTATTTTAGAAATTTTAATTTTGAGGGTACTTTGGTAACTTTCCACACTGAGGGTATTTTGGTCATTAGTACAGACTAGGGGTAATTTGGTCAAGTTGCAAATTAGGGGTAATTTCGTAAATTTTCCAAATCAGGGTATCCTAATATTTTACAAAATAGGGTTTTTGGACATTTATAAGGTAAGAAAATCTTGATAAAACTGTGGGTAGTACGGAAATTTTATGAACCAAGGGCATTTTAGTAATTTTTTTCAACCAGGGTTATTTGGGTAATTTTGTAAATCGAGAATATTTTGGAAAATTTCAAAATAGTTTTCCTACACATCAAAGGAGTAATTTGGTGATTTTAAAACTAGGGTTTTTATAAAAATATGGCTAGTCCCTCTCGGGTTTTAATTATTGGGTTTAGCCTGTGTTTGAGTCCTCTTGGCTAAGGTGAACCGTCACTTCGCACCAGGTAGGATTCGAGCGGTGAGGAGGTGAGTCACTAGGACTGCTTAAATACCAAGCTCCCACTGAATCCAATCCTAGACATGCGCACAACGATTGCCACACCTTTAACTCGGCGACTCAGACACAGGTTTGTTTGGTTGACTTTAAGTTTTATGTAATTTGGTGTTAAAGTAAACTGATCCTAGGGTTTAATTCCTAATTTACTAATCTACATCCCTATAAATCCCACATACAATCACAAAAGAGTTAGGAGTACTTACTTGGTGGACTTCGGGCCAGAGACTCAGGTGCCATGCCAGAAAACCTGCTCATTTCACAAAAATTTTCACCAAATTTATTCGGGCTTGATTTTGAAAATGTTATGGGCTTTAAAACCCAAGTCCTAGAGTTTAAAAATGGGCTCTGATACCAAACTGAAACACCCCAAACCCGACCCACGAGCCTTGACAGGATCTGGTATGTTCCTTGAGAAAAACCATTCAAAACTTATTTGAACTTTGCCAAAATTTTGTGTGTTTTTGAAGATCACTTGATTTGGTGTTGGGTTCAAATTTAAAACGGTGTTGATTAGGTGTCAAAACATTTAACATTTACTTTTATTTGATAAAAGTCGTATCCTACTAGAATAATTTTGAAATGCATGCACAAACAGTTTCATACTAGTGGCCTTATTACATCAAAGGAATCCCAAATAAATTCAAAACTTGAATATTAAAAACTAATAAAAATAAAACAATCTCTGAGTTGAGCATGGCCACCACTGAGCTCCTGTCGACCCGGTCCATTACTGAGTGTCACCTGAAAAAGATCCCACAACAGGGTGAGTCAAACAGACTCAGTGTGTAACAACCAACACAAGTCTCAATCAATTTAGGCATGTCAAATCATACATAATAAACATATATAATCAATGATGCAAACCCGAACCCAAACCTAGATAACCATCCGCTACACATCACCCGTACCAACCATCACACCGTGGGGACTACTAAGTCAACCCTCCATCCGCTACACATCATCGAAGGCAGTCGCTGCATTTACATGCTCATCGCCCTTATATATATTGTGGCATAGCCACCAGATAATTATTTGTGACATAAGTCACCACATTCAGATGTTGTGGTATAAACCACCAGATCACTTCCCCTTAACATATCACCCATATGCCCCATGTCATACAAATCATGCAATAACATGCCTTATTCTTTATTTCGCATTCTTATTAATATTCACGGATGGGCCATAACAGATATTCATGCTATCATAACTACAGTAGTAGTATGCTACATACCTGAGTACTTCGTACCATTGCATGGTACTTATAGCCATAACTTACGTATTCTTATTAACACATTTATCAAAACATAGCCATAAATCTATTAAGGCTTAGTGTGGGGTACACACTTGGTATTAACACTTTACTAAAATCCCGAAAACCCAATCTAATGCTTTAAACCCTTAATTCCTACATTCGGCCAACACTACACATTTTAGCTAAAGGCCATTCGGCCATATAATCAAATCCCGAAGGATTTATCACAACTTAAATCTTACCTTGCTGCCGATTTGATTACTAATCAAATCACGGAATGTCGTGATACTCTTTCCTTCCAATCGGGCAATGCTACACATTTGACTTGGTTAGTTTCGACTTTTGAACGGATGAGAAACAGATTTAGAATTACTAAATATGACCTTGGCCGATTGTTCAGGTTCACTTACCTTGTGGATCTTAAATCCCGAAAACCACCACTTGCTCCTGAAATTGACAAAATCCCTACATACCACATGTTAGATTCGGCTTTAACCTTAAACCCATGACGGTGGCCCATGGCCGAATGCTACATATCACTTACCTCGATCACTTCAAATCCCGAAAGACTCCTTCACGCTAGCTACAACCAAAACACGAGATTATGGCTTAATACCCATTCGGCAATCCTTAGAAATCAAGGCTTAACTATTGATTTTGGCACACTAAAAGAGATAGAAGAAACGATTAGGAGAGAACTCTTACCTACTATAGAGGATCAATTGGAGCAACTCACAGCCAATGGTACTTCCGGCTTCTAAAACTTACGACAGAAGAAAAAGAATGAGGGCCCTTTAAGATTCAGCTCAAGCTTCAAATGGTGAAGAAAGAAAACGCAAGAGTGGGGAGAGTTGAGTGCTCAAAGGATTCGGCCAAAAATAAAACTAGATCAAGTGGTCAAGGTTTCGGTTTTGAAGAGAAACGAGAGAAGAAACAAAATAGTGGGAAGGTTCAATGCAGAATTTAGCAAGAGAGACTGAGAAAGAAATAAAAAGTTGAACACACTCCCTAATAAAATCCGGCACTTATCCCCTCCCATATGACCGAATTTTGCCAACCAAAGAGTCCCTTGGCCGGCCACTATATCCTTTCTTTTCAAATCCCAAATTGCTCTCATATTTTTCCTCCATGCTACTCATTCAAAATAAATTGAATAAGCCAACATTATCCTACTCTTTTAGCTGAATTTTTAAAAGAAAACCAAAACTTATCTTCATCTTTTCAAAGCCCTTATGCCGTCCAACATTCCCCCCTCTCTCTTGATGCCAAACTTCAAAATAAAAGCACACTCCATGCTGCCAACATGACTTGAACTGAGCCCCTTACACCTTGCATATGGTGTCACATACTGAGGCCCTAAGTGGCGCCTCTAAGCCACTTAAAGAAGCCCATTCTTGTGTCATATTTCCCCTACTAATTTTCTTAAGGCCTCTTAGGCTTAGCTCCCTCTTTTAAACTTAAAATAGAATAATTTCTAAGGCATTCACTACACTTTAAAGTTTCCAAAATTCATGCCACACAATTCAGAACACATAGACATACTTTCACACATACTTAAGCAAAAATGCATAAGCCATAAATCCTGGATATTACAATATGATTTTATGCTTCTTCCAAATTAAATGCAACTCTTTTGATTTTTCTCTCTCTATATATGTACTAGGGGTACCAAAGTTTACATGTTACATTAAGGGAAACTCTGCTAAATTTGAGTGAACATTTATTTGAGTTAGTTTTTCTTGAATTCGAATAAACTAAAATTTTCTTGAGCTTTTCTTTTTCTAAATATTAATATTATAATTATATTCTTCCTGGAAATTACAATTCAATTTTGCAAGAGTAAATTTTAGTTTTGGCTACTATTTTAGAGAAATTCGGCTCCACCCCTTGAGAAGTCTTAGTTTTTGTTCTGAGTTTGGTTCTTTGAGTTGGATCCCACCCTTTAAAATTTGAGACTTCAAAAGTAATGAAGATCATTTAGTTGAAAGCTTGAAATATTTGGACTATAAATTGGATTGTTCGACAAATTCGGCACCTTCCCAAGGGCTACCTGGATTTCAACCATCTCCTTAGCTCAGGTGCACATGTAATTTATTTTAATAAATTTATTATTATAGATATCACAATAAAGGTCTTGTTTATGAAAAATTTTAAAATTTCATTGTAACACCTCATACCCCACCTGATCGCCAAGTCTGACCTATGAGATATCACATTCATCTTCGGAGCAACTACGATCGAATTATATTTCAATTTAATAGTTAATACATATTATTAGGTTTAAAATTATATTACGACATGTTGCGCAATCATATACGATTCTTATATGAGCTTATGAAAGCTCAATATATGTCTCGAGGTCAAATAACGACCAATTTGTACAATTTTCAAACTTTGGAGTGACGTCGCGACTTTGGGGGTTCCAGGTTAAGATGTAACTCACTGACTTCCTCTTGTTGCAATGTTAAGAGCCCAACATCATGACTTGATCTTCTGTTTCCAAAGGGGTCCAATTGGTACCAATTTATAACACCTAAAATAAATCAATACATATCTCATTTCATACATTTCAACTATTATACCAATCTCAAATACACAAAACCAACCATTATGCAATTCATGTTAGCATGATTATTCAAACTTCCAAACTAACCATTTGTTACCATTTCATTCATCCAATCTATTACCACATTTTCATATCAAGTTCATTTCAACTTTAACTATCTCAAATTATAACATCTACAATACAATTTGACCATATTCAGTTAATCATTACTAACTTAATTATCAACATGATCATATTTTTTGCAAAATTGACTCAAGACCTAGGTACATGTCATACATCAAAATGAAAGGAAACTATACAAACATTGCTGAGTCGAGGACTATTAATTGGATGTTGGATCACATTTTGGTACTTTAGAATGTACTATAAACTGTGCACGGAATAAAAAAACTGTATGCTGAGTGATAAAGTTCAATGTTGCTTTCATGATTCAAGTCAAATAACATTAGCATTAATATAAACTAACACAATTCAATTTATGATTTAGTTATAACCATTTCATCACACTTTCTCATGTACTATATATCAATTTTATACACTAATTCATTTGATAATTCAAAATGATCATACCATTTCATGCTTTCTAATACATACCATAATCATTTTCCATTGATTTCAAATCTTACCTAATTCATATCATACATACATATATCAAATTGATGCTCCATTTTGTTTTACTATCACGTTCACTCTCGAGTCTATTGATTTGTTCATATTCAAATCGACCCCAAGGCTCATTTTTAAATGGTTCACATGGTCTTTTACATGCTTTGTTTTCCACTTTCCACATATGTACAAGTATACCAAATTTAATCTCACTCATTTCAATTACCATATAACCAATTCATGTTTTTGTAAACACTATCAACCTGACACGAACGTAGGATGAATACGCGGATCTATTACTCTGTCATCCAAGATTGCCTCGGAAACGATAACTAATAGAACATGTACACACTACCACCCCGGGTTGCCCGACAATGATGACTTTCACAATCAGTATATCCTACAATCCCGGGTAGCCTAGAAACGATGATTTTCTGTAACACCCCAAACCCTGCCCATGTGTTACGAGTGAATTTGGCATGTCACATGAGTAAAACATGTTAATCCTTTTTATTCGTACTAAAAAGTTGCTTTATTAAAAACAAGAAAGAAAAGAAAAAAAATCAAGTTTGATTTGATAAATTTATAAAATTGAACTACTAATCTTTTGAAACCATGGCTATTGTAAACGATATTGAAAATTTGAAAGGAAGAACTAGATCCTTTGAAAATGGTATCGAGGTTTCGAGAGGGAATATCTATCTTTGAAATATTTGTAAATGTTTATAAAAAATATTCATTGTTAATTGATTTTAGAAATCCTTAATTAAGTTTTCCAAAAATTTTCTTTTAAAAACAATTTAAGAAAAATAAACCATCCTAACAATAAAGTTAAAATAATCCAAAGGCCTTATTACAACTTAATTTAAAATATCAAATTACTTAAAAATACTTAAAAGAAATCCGAAGTTCAAATAACCATTATTCGTAGTATGGCCTCCATCGAGTCGCCCTCGCCCAAGCCTCCATCACCGATCATTACACGAGAAGAGTAAGGTAAACGGGGTGAGTTACTTAAAACTCGATGTGTAACCCACTTGCCATAGTCCATCGGGCCAATATCTTATTAAGTAATTATTTGGACCTAAGCCCATTTATAATAACAATAATAACATATATTACGCATGTGATATGCAAGTTCCCATCCCAACCTAATTTCCATCCGCTACACACCACCCGTACCAACCAGCACACCTGTGGGGAGCTTTAGTCACCCACCCCGCCAACACACCAAACTGGGCATTTAAGCCATAAATCAAACTGGGCAAAAATCCATATATTTAACTGGGCATGAAGCCATATATTTAACTAGGAATGAAGCCATCAGAATTATGTAGCAAAGCTACCAGAACTTCTCTTCATCAAAATCCCAACCCATGCAAATCATGTACATATAGTATGCATTTTCATTTGGCCCATTTATCATATTACACATTTGGCCCATTTATCAAATATCACAATTGGCCCATTTAACAAATATCACATTTGGCCCATTTAACAAGTATCACAATTGGCCCATTTAGAAAATATCCAATTGACCCATTTAACAAATATCACATTTGGCCCATTTAACAAGTATTACAATTGGCCCATTTAACAAATATCACAATTGGCCCATTTAAAAATATCACAATTGGCCCATATAGTCACTTTTATCGATTTGGCCTATTAAGGGTAATTTCGTAATTTTCATAGTCTTAACACCGATTTCAAAGTCTTTACTACTAAAGTGATAAATATGCCATTTTACTCGATTTCACTAACTTGTGATTTAATCAAGCGATTCATACGATATAGTTATCTAACCCATGAAATACGGTGTTGGATTACACACTTAATTACGGTGAGCACTACACTTTCTTGACCGACAACACCTAGAATATTTTTAACACTTGATTAGATCATTAAAACTTATAGTAATTTATTCTAAGATAAACGGTCTAGGATTTTTTACCCTCAGAATTGCAAATAACTATGATTTTTTGGTTTTCCCCGGTTGACGGTTCACAACCCGTTGGAAAACCCCGAACCGCTAAAGGCTCCAAACTATGAACAACCTCGAATAGTTGATTCTCACCAGATGAGGGTCCACAACCCAGTGGAAAATCCCAGATCACCTAAATGGACCTTCGTTTGAATCTAGGAGTTGTGAACGCCAAACCACTCCTTTTGGAATCACCTTTAGATTTCCCTTTCAAATCGTCACTACGGGCTTCCATTTGTTAGATCATTAGTAAATCGATAATGTACTAAAGTATGGACTTAACAAAATGGTAGAGATAAGCTTACCACGAGGTTCTGAATGATCCACGAATAAATCCCTATATACAAGAATTGATTACTCCTTTCCATACTATTAATCTTCTTAATAAATAAGGATGATTTTGAAAACAGTGAAGAACTCTTACCTTGAAGGTTTTGATCCGAGTTCTAGTGATTACGAGATAGCTTTGAGGAGATGATGATACGGCCCTCCACTATTTCACTAAAGAAAACAATGAAAAGGATTTGTCTAAGAAAAAAAATGATTATTTCGGTCAAAAGGCTCTCCTAAGCCAACCTATGGATTCGGCCAAAAATAAAAAAATAACTAAAAGAAACCAATGAAGAGAATTCTTACCGATTGATCAAAACGTGAGTATAAAGAATGATTGTGAAGAATTATGTGTGAAGTAAGAGGTTCGACTATGGAGGAAAAATTGAAGGAGATGGTGCTTAATGACATTCAGCCATGGTGAAAAATTAGGGAGAGAGATGTTTGAGAGTTTTTTTGTAAAAGTAAAGAAGAAAATAAGTAGGAGATAAGATGTTTATGTTTCGGTTTTCAAAGATGGAGAATGAACAAAGAAGAAGTTTTGAGATTTGTGTACAATCGGCTAAGCAAGAAAAAGAGTAAGATGAAAGAAAAATGCCCCTTCAATGGTTGTATAGTTTCGGCATAAAGAGAAAAAGAGCTTGAGAGGAAAAGAAAATAATACCAATTTGGTCAATAATAACGAAAACCAAAGCAAAATTTTACCTATGCACAAGACACATTCAGCTAGGGAGAGAGAGATTTTGGAGAGAAAGGAAATTGGTGCATAATTTGCTAACGAATTTTACCAACTATCTCCTAATCCCTTTCAGTATTCGACCAACCCCTTCTAGCCCCAAAATCGTCTATGTACATTGGCCAAAAAGTCAAAATTTAGCCACCCCAAAGTTTCCAAAACATCACCATTGTTTCATGCCTTATGTCCCCCCTTCCATGCCTTTTCCATAAGATTCTTTTCCTCAACTTCAATTCTTGCCTTAATTCATTAGCCACCTTGCCATAAAACTAAAAGTCCAACCTAGCTAAAATAGAGCTTGGCCGAAACATGCTAGGGAAGAGCAAAATTTAATAAAAATTTACATGCACATCAAGGGATTCGAACCTCTTCCCTCAAGATAATCATATGGTGCCAACTCCTCTTTACTACTTGTTCATCTTATGCTAACTTTTACCTCTTAATTTCCTTAAGCTTAAAGGTCACTTGTTCCACTTCATTTAAAGTACTAATTACCAAAAATTATTCCAAAACCAAATAATTCTCGAGCCTTCTCGAGACTATATAGACACACATTGAATCATTTCACTAGTTAAGCACCAAATTAAAGCAACATATTGAAATTCAAATTTTAGGATGTTACAATTCTATCCCCTTAAAGAAATTTCGTCCTCAAAATTTACCTAGTTAAAAGAGGTGAGGATATTGCTGTCGAATAGTGTCCTCAGGCTCCCACGTAGCTTCCTCCGCTCCGTGATTACACCAAAGAACCTTTACTAACGGTACTGACTTCTTTCTCATCACTTTAACATTCGATCTAAAATTTTCACTGGTTCTTCCTTGAACGACAAGTCAGGTCTTAACTCTGCTTCCTCACCCGGTACTATGTGAGTCGGGTCTGATCGATAACGCCTCAACATAGAAACATGGAAAACACTATGAATCTGACTCAACTCCAGAGGTAATTCAAGCTGATAAGCCACTGGTCCTACACGCCTCAACACACGGTACGGTCCAATGAACCTAGGGCTCAACTTGCCCTTCTTTCCAAATCTAAAAATTTTCTTCCAAGGTGAGACCTTGAGAAAAACCTGATCTCCCACTGCTAACTCAATATCTTTATGCTTCAGATCTACATACTACTTTTGTCTATCTGAAGCTTCCTTTAACCGTGCTTGAATCACCTTTACTTTTTCTTCCGTCTCAGATATCAATTCAGGACCCAATAATTGCCGTTCTCCCAATTCAGTCCAACAAGTAGGGGTACAAAACCTACGACCATATAACGCTTCATAGGGTGCCATTTGGATACTGGATTGATAACTGTTATTATACGCAAATTTTGCCAACCGTAGAAAATCCTCCCAACTTCCTCTGAAGTCAATCACACAACCCCTTAACATGTCTTCCAAAATCTGGATTACTCTTTCCGACTGACCATCTGATTGAGGATGAAAAGCTGTGCTGAAATTTAACTTTGTTCCCAAAGCTTCATGCAAAGCTTTCCAAAACTATGATGTAAACCTAGGGTCCCTGTCCGAAATAATAGACACTGGTACCCCATGTAACCTCACGATTTCTGCTACATACAACATAGCCAACTTTTGCAGTGAGAAATCCGTTCAAACAGGTAGAAAATAGGCTGTCTTCATCAATCGATCCACTATTACTGAAACACCCCAAACCCGGCCAAAAAAGCCTGACCGGATTTGATATGTTCCTCGAATAAAACTTTAGCAATTTCTCATTTTGTTTAAGAAAAACTTGATGAATTTGTATAAAACAGATTAACTTAAAGATCGGGTTGAAATCAAATTGTAAAGTAAATTTGTATCTTCTTAAAACATTATTTTTAAGAGAAATTAATAAGTTAAAAGAAAACCAAATTTAATGAAAAATTTATTAATATTGTGGAAATATATTTTGTTTTCAAAAACAGTTTAAATTATTTATCAAAAACCATTTAGTTATTTAATTAATAATTGTTCATGGCAGAATAAAAATAAATCCAAACACAAAAATTAAAAACAGTTCATAGTGGCCTTATTACATAAAAATAGCAAAACCCATAATAAATTCTAAGTAGTAAAAATAAGCTTAATAAGTTTAATTAGGAAAATCTCCAAAATACTTTGTTTGAGCATTGGCCACCATGTAGTCCTCGCTAACCCGATCCATCGCACTAAGAGTCATCTGAAAAATTATCCCACAAAAGGGGTGAGTCATAAACTCAATGTGTAACACATACATTAAAAAGCCCATTTGATCATAGCCTTTAAGCCCATTAATAACACATATAGCCATAGGCCCATTTTAGTCATATTTAGCCAAAAGCCCATTTTATAGCAAATCAAATAAAATCATTTAGAAGTCACATGGATATTTATATAATGAAATACAAACCCGAGCCCACCTAAATATCCATCCGCTACACACCATCCGTACCAACCAATCACACCGTGGGATTACTAAATCGACCCTCCATCCACTACACACCATCGAAGGCGATTCTTTGCAGTCAACATGCACATCGCCTTATAATTTTGTGGCATGGCCACAGATAATTGTGACCAAGTCACCGGATTTCAAATATGTGACCAAGTCACCAGATTCACATATGTGACCAAAGTCACGGATTCAAAATATGTGACCGAAGTCACGGATATTGTGGTAAAACCACCTAATACTTCCCTTTATCAATAACACCCATATGCCCATGCACATACATATTATTTAGTTTTCATGCCATTTACCCCAAAATCATAGCAAAAATCATATTTATCGCACATTTAGGCATATAGCAAAATTAGCAAAATATTGGGGTTAAACATACCGAATATCGTATACCACCGAATGGTACTGCAACCATTATTACACATATTTTCATACAAATCACATTTAATATAGATCTATGAGATTTTAGTGTAATGTTACACACCTTATGACTGTGAGAACGATACCTTCCCGCTCGTCAACACCTAGTTAATTATCACACTTGATTAGTATGCACTATTACTAATAAAACTATACTATTGATGAGAGATCTAAATCCTTACCCTCGGATTCTCGAATAACCGTTATTTGTGGTTTTTCTCCGTTAGATGGATCAAAACCCGATGACAACCCACTAACGAAAAGTGGTTTGGTTGTACGCATGACTTCAAATAAATGATCTTCGTTAGCAGAGGGTCCACAACCCAGTGGAAAATCTCGTATACTCGATACAGCCCTTCGCTTGAAGTTTGAGGGTATAACAGAGCCTCCTCTCTTCCAAACACTCCGTACCGCTCTTTTCGAACCTATCTTGTTAGTCTCAAAATCACCCCTAAAATAAAGTTGATTAATAAACTATCTAAAAGAAACGATATAACCAAAAATGATAATCCTTACCTTGGATGATTTCGAAAGATCTCTCCTTAAACATTGGCTACCAAAAAGGATCCTTAACAATCCCTTCCAAAGTTTCGGCCTAGGAGAAAAATGAGAGAATTAAGTTTCTAAATCGGCTATTCTAAAAGAAATAATGAAAACACTTAACAAAAATCCCTACTTAACCACTTAAAGATTCAGCCTTGTCAAAGTAGAAGAAAAGAAATGATGCTTTTGGCTTGAATAAAAAGAAGAGAAAAATATGATGTTTTTGGCTATGGTGGTTTCGGGTTTTCAACAAAAGAAAAGAAAGAAGAAGATGAAAATAGAGAATGGGAGTTTCGGCCTTAGCAAGGTAAATGAGAAGAGAAATTTGAGAGAAAGGGATGATTTGATTTTTGGTAGAAAATGGTTTCGATTGAAAGTGAAGAAGGAGAAGATGATGATGATGATTAAAAGAAAAGAGATGAGGTAAGAGGCTTATGTGCATTCGACCATGAGAGAAAAAGAAGAGAAAATAAGGTCTTTGAAACTTTTGATACTTTCGGTTACAAAGTGAAGAGAAAGATGTTATGTTTAGGAGAAAAGAAACTAGAAAGACTTCTCAAACCGAAATGGTAAATTGCAAAAGACCAAAAGAAGAGAAAAAAAAAGCTTCTCTTTTGTGTAGATAGGCATTCGGCTATGAACAAGGTTTTGGAGAGAAAATTGGTTAAAAATTTTGGCCAACTAACACCCTAATGCCTATGCAAAAATTCGGCCAACCTTACCAACATAATCCCTTTTCCTCCTCAATTCTTCCCCATCAATCCTTGATTCCAAACACAATTAAACCTTCTCCCTTAGCCCCTAAAGCCGACTAGGTTCATGGTCAAATGACCATGAAAAAGCTTCCAAAACACCATCCTTTCTTCAAGCCTTTTGTCCCCCTATCTTACCATATCTTCATGATTCCATGCCATAACTTCTAGCTTGCCTTTTACATATGGTCTACTAACCAAAAATAAAAAGATGTCCATCCATTCTAGAATAATCTTGGCCGACACTATAGGAAAGAAAATAAAAAAAATTAAAATTCTTCCATTTGCTAGCTAGGGGATTCGAACCTCTCCTCTCAAGCATTCATCCATGCGCCCTTACCACCTTGCCAATTGACTTATTATGCTTTAAACCTCTTGTCAATATTTCTTAAAGCCTATCTTGCTTAGCTCCATCTTATTTATTAAAAACTTAATATTTCTCTAAGCATTCACTTACATAATGAAGTTTGAAAAACTTCCAAAACACACTCAATTATACTTAGGCATGCAACAACATTCAATTAAGTAAAAATGCATAACCCCTTTAATTCAGGATGTTACAATTACTTAGACGGAATCTTTCTTAGTAGGTGATAAGGGTAACCCACTAACAAAATCCATCGTTATCTGTTCCCATTTCCATAATGGAATCTTTATCGGTTGCAGCAATCCTGATGACAATTGATGTTCCGCCTTCACTTGTTGGCAAGTCAAGCACTTACTCACATATTCAGTAACTTCCTGCTTCAACCTTGGCCACCAATACCGATCACGAAGGTCTCGATACATCTTATTTCTTCCGGGGTGCATAGCATAGGGGCTACTATGCGCCTCTCGCAGAATCATTAGCCTCAAATTCGAATCCTTGGGCATACAAATTCTTCCACAAAAACACGGTACTCCATCCTTATTCAATCTAAAATCCCCTATTACACCATTTTCAACTTGTTGAATTAATGGACCCAACTTTTCATCTGATAACTGCTTCTCCTTGATCTGTTCTAACCACATAGGCTTCACTTGAAGTTCCACTAGCAAACTACCATCTTCATACAAACTAAGATGAGCAAACATTACTCTCAACTCCGATATCACCTTACGACTCAACGCTTCCGCCACCACGTTAGCCTTTCCAGGATGATACTCGATTGAGAAGTCATAATCCTTCAATAGCCCTATCTATCTCTACTTTCTTAAGTTCAACCCCTTTTAGGTAAGGAGGTACTTCAGACTTTTATGATCCGTATAAATGATTGATTTCTCACCGTACAGGTAGTGCCTCCAAATCTTTAAAGCAAAAACCACCGCAGCCAACTCCAAATCATGGGTAGGATAATTGACTTCGTGCGGCCTTAATTGATGAGATGCATAAGCCACTACTTTACCATCTTTCATCAACACACATCCCAAGCCTGTGTGTGACGCATCGTAGTAAATAATAAACTCTTTTCCAGCCTCGGGTTAAATCAGTACGGGCGCTTCCGTTAGAATCTTCTTCAATTTCTCAAAACTTTCTTGTTGTTTCTTTACCCACACAAATGGTACTCCTTTTGCAACAGTTTAGTTAGGGGTGCAGCAATCAATGAAAACCCCTCAAAAAAACGTCTATAGTAACCAACCAACCCTAGGAAACTCTGAATCTCAGCCACTGACTTCGGTGGCTTCCAACCCAACACAGCCTCTACCTTCCGAGGATCAACTCTAATTCCTTCGGCCGACACAACATGTCCTAAGAAAGTCACTTTTTTTAGCCAAAATTCACACTTACTGAATTTAGCATAAAGTTACTTTTCTCGCAATATTTGTAATACTATGCGCAGATGTGAGTCATGCTCTTCTTCATTCCTCGAGTATACTAAGATATCATCTATGAACACCACCACTAATCGGTCTAGGTAAGGTTGAAAGACTCGGTTCATCATGTCCATAAATGCAGCTGGTACATTGGTCAATCCAAACGGCATCACCAAAAACTCATAATGTCCATAACGAGTTTGAAATGCCGTCTTATGAATATCCGCATCCTTAACCTTGAGTGATGATAACCTGATCTCAAATCTATCTTGGAGAAAACTGAAGCTCCTCTTAACTAATCAAACAGGTCACCGATTCTCGGCAATGGATACCTATTCTTGATCGTCAATTTATTCAACTACCTATAATCAATGCACATACGCATCGACCCATCCTTCTTCTTGACAAACAAGACCGGTGCTCCCCACAGAGACACACTCAGTCGAATGAATCCCCGATCCAACAATTCTTGAATTTGAGCCTTAAGCTCCGCTAACTCTTTCGGCGCCATTCTATAAGGAGCAATGGACACCGGAGCCATTCCAGGCAAAAGCTCAATGCCAAACTCTACTTCCCGGTCTGGAGGTAAACCCGAAAGTTCCTCGGGAAAGACATCTAAATATTCTTTCACTGTTCTAACACCTTCCATCGATAATTCCTTAACATCCAAAGCACAAATGAAGGCTAGGAAAGCTTCATACCTTTTTCGCACAAACCTTTCTTCTTTTAAAGTAGATATCACATTGGCTAAATAGTTTCTCCTTTAACCTATCATTACCACTTCCTTATCTTCCAAAGTCCTTATCGACATCCGCTTTGCAATACAATCCAAATGCGCATGTGCTTTGCCAACCAATCCATGCCCAAAATAAGATCGAACTCACTGAAAGGCAGTTCCATCAAATTCGCCAAAAATATTTCTTTTTGAATTTCCAAGGGCACGTCTCTAAACAATTTATCCACTATTACTAAGTGTCCTAAAGGACTAATTACTGTCATCTTTCTATCAGTAATCTCAGATCTAATGTTCAGGTTTCCATATATAGCATTAGCAACATACGAATAGGTAGATTCGATATCTATCAAAGCAGTAACAGGTACATCAAAGATGAAGAACGTACCTATTATCACATCAGGTGTATTGTCGTCCTCACGACATTTGACCGCATAAACTAACCCTGGCTGTCTCGCCTCTGCGTTGCCTTAGAACCATTACCTCTACCCGATGCACCTTGACCATGACCATCGCCATTACCACATCGACCTGGCCCACGGCCTCTCAGTGGCTGTTGAGCGCTTCTAGCTGGTTGTGCATCATGATTATGAGCTTCTTGAGTCAGAGCAGTCCTTCGAGGACAATTCTTAAGCTGATGATCCTTAGAACCACATTTAAAACACCCACTAGTTCTTTTCCAACATTCACCTGGGTGTCGTCTCCCACAGTCAGCACACGATTGAATCTGATTGGTAGTAGTAGGTGCTCTAGTTGGAGCTGGCTCATCATTCCTGGGCCTCTTCTAGAAACTTTTAGTGGAACTCGAATACCGAAAGTCCCTCTTGCCTCTGCCTTTATCTCGGTTATGACGTGCGGAGTTTTTAGCCTCCTTAACTATTTTGGCTTTCTCCACAAGCTTGGCAAAAGTCCTTTCTTGTTGTGGACCTATCAACACCCGTAACTCATCATTCAACCCATCCTCAAAAGGTACACAGTGCTCATGATTGGTTGGCACTATTGTCCGAGCATAACGGCTTAAGCATAGAAATTTTGCCTCGTAAGCTGCCATCGACTTATTTTCTTGGGTCAAATTTAGGATTTCTTTCCTCCGGGCATCCACATAACTTCCCCCAACATATTTTCCTTGGAATTCAGTCTTGAAGAAATCCCAAGTAACATGTTCAGCCTGAGTGCCTTCTCGAATAGTAAGCCACCATTAATATGCTTCATCCCTCAACAAGGACACAACTCCTCTCAGTTTTTGCTTGGTGGTGCACTCCAAATCATCCATGATTCGCTCCACTGCTTCGAGCCAATATTCCACTACATTTGGTGCAACACTCGAGACACCCCTAAAAACCTCAGCACCAGTTACTTTAAGTCATTTTGTTATTGATCCATGAGTTGTTGGCTCAGTTCTAGCCCCAGCAACCCTTTCTAAGACACGTAACATTGCTTGAGTCAAGGCAATGTCCTCTCTCATATGGTCATGCGAACCAGTCTTAGTCCTAGGTGATGCAGGTGCGTCCGTTTCTGGTATATGTCCCGACGCTTCAGACGTAACCCTAGCACCTTAGCCTCTACCACGGCCACGTCTACCACGTCCACGTCCTCTAGCGCTCATTTAAAGTATTTCGGTTTAATCTGAATACGAGTTTTATGAATCAGTATACTATTTTAATATTTATTAACGATATTGTATGAGATATAAGAGGTAGAGTTATTTTCGTAAACGCATCCTATAGTCTCAATCTCTATAGTTTTAACACCTAAAACTAAAATTTCTAGAGTGTTCCTATAGTCATATCACAATAATAAGAATTATTCTATTCATATACACTTACTTGACTTTGTAACATCCTGAAAAGGGCCTATGCATTTTTAGTTTAATTGTATGAAATGACATGTCTTATGTATTATGAATGTATTTTGAACATTTTTGGAAACTTGGGAATGTATGGAAATGTTAAGTTTAAAGTGAACATTTCTAGAAACTTGGAAATGTAAGGAAATGTCAAGTTTAAAGTTTAAAAGAGGAAACTGAGGCAAGGTGGCCTTAAGAGAAAAGGTATGTGAAATTTGACACACAAACAGGCTTGGAAAAGTGGCCTGGAGATGCCACTTAGGGCCTCTGGTAATGGCGCCACATACAAGGGAATTGGGCCTAAGTTCGAGTCACATGGGAAACAAATAAAAGAAGTTTTATTTTTGCTTCCAAAAGCAGAGAGGTGGACGGCATTAAGGCTCTTAAAAGAGGAGTTTTATTCTCTTTAAATTTTGGCTAAATAGGGGATAAATAATAGATTTATTTTAGATTATTTTCAAGAGATAAATAAGGATTATTCTTTAATTTTTTAAGGAGATAAAGCTATCAAAATAAGGAAGAGTGGTGGCCAAGTAAGGGACTCTAGCTAGTAATTTCGGCTACTAGAGGAGAAGAGGCCATTCATCCATTCACTTTGTCGAATTTCTCAAGAAAATTCCTCTCTCTCTCTGTCGAATTTTCCTTGGCCAAGTAGCCTCTCTTTCATCGATTCTTTTCCTCTCCAAAATCCTTCTTTTCTTCTTTTCTTCCTTTCTCTTCTACTGTCAAAGTCGAAACCTTTTATCCCTGTCTAAGTCTCCATAGTCGAACCTTGGTGGGACTTCAAATAAGGGTGTGTCAACTTCCTCAAGTAAGGGTAAGGATCTATTACTATTATTTTCTTTCTTCTTTAAATCGAAAGTCAAGGTTCTAATGCCATATACACGTTGGCCGAAACTTTGAAGGAAAGCTTTGGGATTCTGTGACTGTCGACTACAAGGAGGAAAGTTTCAGGATTTCTAAGATCTAAGGTAAGGCAAATGTTGGCCAAGGGCCATTTATTATGTTTTAATGTTAGAAATTGGTCTAACATGTGACAATGTGATTTTGATAGATACCAAGGGTAAATAGCACTTTTTGGGATTTGAAAATCACAAGGTATGTGTTTAAGACATTCGGCCAAGGCCTATTTTAAGTGTTTGGATTTATTCTCAAAAGCTGAAAAATTAACAAGTAAGTGACATAGTAGTGGATCGATTTCAAATGGAGCATAACAAGGTCTCGGTTTGGCTAGCAATCAAATCGACAATGAAGGTAAGGGTTTTCCTTTAGGATTTAGTTTTAAAGCGAATAGGTTTATTAATATGTTTAAATGATTGGTAGAATATAGGAGTTAACGGATCTAAAGCATAGATCAATTTTTACGGATTTCAAGGAATTAGTTAAGCAAATCGGTGTGTATTCCACTAATTCTTAATATGTTTTATGGCAATATTTAATATGTGCATGTCTATAAGAATGTGAATATGGCTAAGGTACCGTGTTACGGTACAAAGTACTCAGGTACGTTTCCTACTCATACTAGGATTACGAAATATGTTATATTTAACATGTGAAAAGTGACATGAATGTGAATTTAAGTATGAT
Organism: Gossypium rotundifolium; assembly: GCA_025506655.1. Taxonomy (NCBI): domain Eukaryota; kingdom Viridiplantae; phylum Streptophyta; class Magnoliopsida; order Malvales; family Malvaceae; genus Gossypium; species Gossypium rotundifolium. Next base: position 41,209,700 of record CP106725.1, on the reverse strand, counting down.
ATGCATGATATGAATAATATGGGGCATTCAGGTTATATGAGAAAGGGGAAGTGAATGTGGTGACTTCGGCCACATTATCTGAATGTGGTAACTTCGGTTACATTATCTGAATGTGATGTCTCATGACACAATTATTTAATCTGGTGGCTATGCCACGAATTTTATATGGGTGAAGAGCACGTCGACTGCAGCGACTGCCTTCGATGGTGTGTAGCAGATGGAGGGTTGACTTAGTAGTCCCCACGGTGTGCAGGTTGGTACGGGGATGTGTAGCGGATGGCATCTAGGTTTGGGTTCAAGATTGCATCATTATCTTTAATTATTATGTGAACATGACATGTATGGTATGCCTAAATCTATTAAAGTTTAATGTTGGTTACACATTGACTCTGTTGACTCACCCCGTTGTGGGAACATGTTTCAGGTGATGAACAGTGATGGACTGGGACGGCAGAACTTATGGTGGCCATGCTCAGCTTAAAGTTTTATTTAATTTGGACATTTTATTTTATTTAAGTACTCTACAATTTTATTTTGGGCTTTGTTTTATGTAATAAGGCCATAGTGATGATTTTATTGTTGTTTTAATTACTATGTTACGAATTTATGTTATTTAAAGATTAAGTCAATTTAATTTAAAATGAACTTTAAATATTTTGTCACCTGAAATAAATGGGTTTTCAATATGAAAATAAACTTGTTTCCAACTCGAGCCCAACCCACAAACAAACTATCTTCAAAACACACAGTTTTCAAAGTAACAAAAGAATTTTGAACCGATTTACATCGAGGAACATACCAGATCCGATTCAGGCTCGTGGGCTGGGTGTAGGGTGTTTTAGTTTGGTATCAGAGCCCAGTTTTAAACTCTCGGCCTGTGGTCTAAGGCCCAAAACATTTTCAAATCGAGCCCAAATGAGTTTTATGAAAGTATTTCTGAAAATAGGTAGGTTTGATGGCATGGCACCTAAGTCTCCGACCCATGATCCACCGGTAAGTACCCCAACCATCGTGTGATTATGTGATTTATAGAAGGGTAGAAAAGGAATGGAACGTAGAATAGAATGATAGGTACTTGAACCCTAGGACTAGTCTACCTCAACTACTACATAAAACTTAAATGCCTAATTAAACAAACCTATGGCTAAGTCAACCGAGTTAGGGTGTGGTAACCCCTGTGCGCATGTCTAGGATTGGATCCGGAAGAGCTTGGTATTTAAGTAGTCCTAGTGGCTCACGTCCTATTCGCAGGAATCCTACCTGGTGCGTAGTTTCGGTTCACCCTAACCTAGAGGACTTAGTGGGTGTGGTAACCCCATGCGCATGCCTAGGAATGGTTTCAGTGGGAGCTTGGTACTTAGCGATCTGTGACTCACCTCCTCTCCTCGAATCCTACAGTGCGTAGCTTTGGTTCACCCCGACCAAGAAGACTTCGGTCATAAATTTGAACCCAATAACTAAAACCGAAAGGAACTAGCCATGTTTTTTTATATAAGAACCCTAATTTTAAAACTCTTAAAATCATTTTCTTTAATTTGTGAAACTATTTTTTACACAATTTTACGAAAAAATTTCGATTTATAAAATTACAAAAATACCCCTAGTGGTAAAATTACAAAATGCCATTGGTTTATAAAATGTATAAAATACCCACAGTTCTAATCAACATTTTCATTATTTTATAACAAGTCCAAAACCCTTATTTGTAAATTATCAAAAATACCTTGATTTTGGAAAATTACAAAATTGCCCCCAACTTACCAAAATTTCCAAAATGACCCTGATTTTTAAAATTTTTGCAACTTCATCATTTTGGAAAATAAATTTCTCAAAAAGAACCCTCAAAGTTTTACAAATTTTGAAATATCCCTGAATTATTAAACTTTACAAATTTACCCTAGTTTATTACCAAGATACCCCTGAAATTCAAAATTATCGAAATACCCCTAGAATTTTCAAATTTACCGAAAAGCCCCGGGATTTTAAAATTTCCAAAATACTTTTTGACAAAATCACCAAGGAACTTTTTTTATTTTGAAAAATTACGAAAATACCCCTATAGGACAAATTACGAAAATACCCCTAGGTAGTGGAAAAACAACAACAATGCGAACTACAACATTTCTCTGAATGAACGAAAGTTCATAATTGTTTGATGGAGGTATGTATGAATGTAAAGACTGTGTGCATGTATGAATACGAAACAACCACTCCTAAAATTCCTTCATAAAACTTCTTCGCGGGTAATCAAGTGAAATAAGGACTAATTCATAAAACTTCTTAATCAGATCGCGACGTTAGAAATGAGCTCTAGAGGACGTGGTCGTCATGGACGAGGTAGAGGAAGGATGACCGTGTCAGAACTTGTTAGATCGGGGCAAGGGTCTGACAATGAAATACCACCGCCACCACCACCCCCAGCTGTTAGTGTTGAGCAGCGAGCTCAGACGGGGGAAGATGCTGTGTCGCAGGCTGTGCTGTGAGTTCTTGAGTTGGTGATTAGTGCAGGAGGAAATTTGAGAGCTCAAAATTTTGTGCCTGAGCGGCTCCGTGCTAATGGAGCTAAAGTGTTTCGTGGCATATCTGGTGTAGCACCCAGTACGGCCGAATATTGGTTGGAGGCAACCGAGCGTATTATGGATGAGATTGATCTGACCCCGAGGAGAAGTTAAAAGGAATGGTGGCACTGCTACGCGATAAAGCGTACCAATGGTGGTTAACTATCCAGGATGGTGCCACAGTTGAGGATCTGACCCGGGATTATGTTAAGGAAGCATATCAGAAGAAATATGTCGGCACAAGGTATACGGATCAGCAAAGAAAGGCTTTTCTGGGGCTAGTTCAAGGGAACAAGTCCGTTGCAGAATATGAAACTAAATTCCTGAGGTTGAGCCGATATGCTCGAGGAGTAGTAGCAACTGAGCATGAGCGTTGTGTCCATTTTGAGGACGGACTAAGGGATGATTTGAGATTGTTGATGGCACCGCATCAGGAGCGGAAGTTTTCTACTTTAGTGGAAAAGGCCAAGGTAGTCGAGGGAATTAAGGATGCTACAAAGCAGACTATGGATCGGAATAGGCTAAAAAGAGGTTTTGGATCGTCTGGGAAGGTTCAAAAGAGGCCTAGAGTTGATGGGCATGAAATCGACAAAAGTGATACAGGATAGCGATGTCGTCCTTGTGATCATTATGGAAAGAAGCACTTAGGGAGTCTTTGGAAAAAGACGGGAGGATGTTTTAGGTGTGGGTCCAAGGACCATATGCTCAAAGATTGTCCTAAGAAACTAGATGAAAGTCGATCGTGACTCGAATGTTAATCGGTGGTAGAGGGGGACAGACCTCAACGAGGTCGTGGTTCGAATAACGAGGTAATGGTCTTTGGCAAAGAACGTGGAACACAAAGCGAGGTCTTTGCTAACACCGAGTCAAGGCGATCGGGTTTGGTTTATCACGATTCAGGAGGGAGGATGGTGGCCTTTTGGATGTTATAACCGATGCGTTCCTTATTTATGGCAAGCCTTATTATGCCTTAATTAATGTGGGCTCGACCCATTTTTATGTTGCATGTAGTGTAGTGGAAACACTAGGCCTAGACTCTGAATTTTTTGATAGGTAGATGACTGTAGTAAGCCCATTAGGCCAAACTGTAGTGGTGGATAAGATCTTTCGGAGTGTACTTTTAGAGAATCAGGGAGTGAACTTTCGGGCTGACTTAATGGAACTACCCTTTGGGGAGTTTAAACTCATACTTGGAATGGACTGGCTAGTAGAGCACCGAGCCGTGTTGGATTGTGCGACTAAACGAATGGAACTAAGGACCCCTGAGAAAAAATAGTGGTAATGATCGGAGAAAGAAGAAACTACCTGTCTAACGTAGTTTCGGCATTGAAGGCTGAGAAAATGGTTAGGAAATGGTTCAAGGCATTTTTGGCTTTCGTCGATCTTGTGAAGCGCAAAAGAAGGGGAGTTAGTGGAGTTAGAACGATAAAGGACTTTAAAGACGTATTTTTAGAGAAATTACCAGAATACCCCGATAGGGAGGTGGAATTTGGAATAGATTTACTACCGAGAATAGCTCCTGTGTCAATCGCTCCATACCGAATGGTGCCAAAGGAGTTAGTGGAGCTCAAGGTTCAAATCCAAGAATTGCTGGATTGTGGGTTCATTCGACCCAGTGTGTCTCCATAGGGAGCACCGGTCCTATTTGTAAAGAAGAAGGACGAAACTATGCGTATGTGCATAGATTACCATCAGTTAAATAAGCTGACCATTAAGAACAAGTATCCTTTGCCAAGGATCGATGACTTATTCGATCAGTTGAAGGGGGCCGCAGTATTCTCAAAGATAGACTTGAGGTCGGGATATCATCAGTTGAAGGTGAAGGAGGCAGATATCCATAAGACAGCTTTTAGGACAAGATACGGCCATTTTGAATTTGTAATAATGCCGTTTGGGTTAACGAATGCTCCAGTCGCGTTCATGGATATGATGAACCGAGTTTTCCAACCTTACTTGGATTGGTTCGTCGTTGTGTTCATCGACGATATTTTGGTGTACTCCAAGTCTGAAGAAGAGCATGATGAGCATCTCCGAGTTGTTCTGCAAGTGTTAAGGGAGAAGAAGCTCTATGCCAAATTCAGCAAGTGTGAATTTTGGCTCAAGGAGGTGGCGTTCTTAGGGCATGTGGTATCCGCAGAGGGAATAAGAGTGGATCCTAGGAAGATCGAAGCGGTGTTGGATTGGAAACCACCTAGGTCTGTGGCTGAGATCCGAAGTTTCTTAGGTTTGGCAGGCTATTATAGAAGGTTTGTGGAAGGGTTCTCGTCAATAGCCGCGCCTTTGACAAAGTTATTGAGGAAGGAAGTACCCTTTGAATGGACGGATAAGCAACAGAAAGCTTCGAAAAGCTTAAGAGGGTGTTGATAGAAGCTCCAGTGTTAATTCAGCCGGAGGCAGGGAAGGATTTTGTGGTGTACTGTGACGCTTCGCATTCGAGATTAGGATGTGTTCTAATGCAAGATGGAAAAGTAGTCGCTTATGCGTCTCGGCAGTTAAGGCCGCATGAGGTTAACTACCCAACCCATGACTTGGAATTGGCAGCAGTGGTTTTCGCCCTTAAGGTGTGGAGGCACTATCTCTATGGAGAAAGGTCAGTGGTCTACACAGACCACAAGAGCCTTAAGTATCTGTTGACTTAGAAGGAGTTGAACTTGAGGCAGCAAAGGTGGGTGGAGTTATTGATGGATTATGATTGCTCGATAGAGTACCACCCGGGCAAGGCGAATGTGGTAGTTGATGCCCTAAGTCGGAAGGTTGTGTCGGATCTAAGGGCTATATTCGCTCACTTAAGTTTGTATGATGATGGAAGCATGTTGGCAGAGTTGCAAGTCAAACCCACATGGCTGAATGAGGTAAAAAGGAGACAGTTGACTGATAAAGACCTAAGTGCTAAGTTACAGCAAGTACAAAACGGAGAGTTAGAGGATTATGGCGTTAATAATGAAGGAGTATTGTGCTATAAAGGAAAAGTCTATATGCCAAAGGACGAGAAGTTAAGACAGAAGATTCTTCGGGAAGCGCATAGTGGCCCTTATGCTATGCATCCCAGAGGCATTAAGTTGTCTGAGATCTAAGAGAACAATTTTGGTGGCACGATCTTAAGCGGAAGTTACTAAAATCATGAGAAAATGTCGGCGTGTCGATAAGTTAAGGTGAACACCAAGATCCATCGGGATTGCTTCAGCCAATTGAGATTCCGCAGTGGAAGTGGGAAAGAATTACCATGGACTTCGTTAGTGGGCTTCCCCTTACGCCTACTAAGAAGGACTCGATATGGGTAATAGTGGACCGTTTGACTAAGTCCACACACTTCATCCTGGTAAGAGTGGATTATTCCCTTCAGAAGTTAGCCAAATTATACGTGGCAGAGATTGTAATGTTACACAGAGTGCCGGTGTCAATTATTTCGGATAGAGACCCAAGGTTCACGTCTCGGTTTTAGAGGGCACTTCATCAAGCTTTAGGCACTAAATTGGACTTCACTACGACTTTTTATCCACAATCGACAGGCGATCTGAGCAGGTAATCTAAGTGTTGGAGGATATGTTGAGAGGCTTTGTGATGGATTTTCGAGGAAGTTGGGAGGATTACTTGCCTATAGCAGAGTTTGCCTACAACAATAGTTATCAGGCTAGCATTCGGATGGCACCATATGAAGCATTGTATGGTCGGAAGTGTCGAACTCCTACTTGTTAGACTGAGTTAGGAGAACGTCGAGTTTTGGGACCAGAGTTGGTGGCAGAAACTGAAGAGAAGGTTGAGATAATCCGAGCACGGTTAAAGGAAGCCTCTGATAGGCAGAAGTCTTACGCCGACCTCAAGCGGAAGGAAATAGAGTTTGAAGTGGGAGACCAAGTGTTTCTAAAAGTCTCACCTTGGAAGAAGGTGATGAGGTTTGGTCGGAAAAGGAAGTTAAGCCCAAGGTTTATAGGGCCCTATCGAGTACTAAAGCGAGTTGGGCCAGTGGCATATCAACTAAAGTTGCCACCAGAGTTGCAGCGGATGCACGATGTATTCCATGTATCCATGCTACGTCGCTACCGATCGAATCCATCTCATGTGGTACCAGTTGAAGAAGTGGAGCTAAGCCCAGACTTATCCTACGAGAAAGAGCCGATTCAGATATTGGAACGTGATGTGAAAGTGTTACGGAGGAAGTCGGTTCCTCTAGTCAAAGTGTTATGGCACAATCATGGATCGGAGGAAGCTTCGTGGGAACGGAGGAGGCAATGCCACAAAGAATACCCTCAATTATTTTAGCTAGGAAATTTCGAGGACGAAATTATTTTAAGGGGTAGAAGCGTAACATCCTGAAAAGGGCCTATGCATTTTCGGTTTAATTGTATGAAATGGCATGTCTTATGTGTTATGAATGTATTTTGAACATTTATGGAAACCTGGGAATGTATGGAAATGTTAAGTTTAAAGTGAACATATCTAGAAACTTGGAAATGTAAGGAAATGTCAAGTTTAAATTAAGAGAAAAGGTATGTGAAATTTGACACACAAACAGGCTTGGAAAAGTGGCCTGGAGATGCCACTTAGGGCCTCTAGTACTGGCGCCACGTACAAGGGAATTGGGCCTAAGTTCGAGTCACATGGGAAGCAAATAAAAGAAGTTTTATTTTTGCTTCCAGAAGCAGAGAGGTGGACGGCATTAAGGCTCTTAAAGAGGAGTTTTATTGTCTTTAAATTTACTAAATAGGGATAAATAATAGATTTATTTTAGATTATTTTCAAGAGATAAATAAGGATTATTCTTTAATTTTTTAAGGAGATAAAGCTATCAAAATAAGGAAGAGTGGTGGCCAAGTAAGGGACTCTAGCTAGTAATTTCGGCTACTAGAGGAGAAGAGGCCATTCATCCATTCACTTTGCCGAATTTCTCAAGAAAATTCCTCTCTCTCTCTCTCTGCCGAATTTTCCTTGGCCAAGTAGTCTCTCTTTCATGAATTCTTTTCCTCTCCAAAATCCTTCTTTTCTTCTTTTCTTCCTTTCTCTTCTCTCTTGTCAAAGTCGAAACCTTTTATCCTGTCTAAGTCTCCATAGTAGAACCTTGGTGGGACTTCAAACAAGGGTGTGTCAATTCCTCAAGTAAGGGTAAGGATCTATTACTATTATTTTCTTTCTTCTTTAAACCGAAAGTCAAGGTTCAAATGCCATATACATGTTGGTAAAACTTTGAAGGAAAGCTTGGGATTCTGGATCGACTACAAGGAGGAAAGTTTGGGATTTCTAAGATCTAAGGTAAGGCAAGTGTTGGCCAAGGGCCATTTATTATGTTTTAATGTTAGAAATTTGTCTAACATGTGACAATGTGATTTCGACAGGATACCAAGGGTAAATAGCACTTTTGGGTTTGAAAATCACAAGGTATGTGTTTAAGACATTCGCCAAGGCCTATTTTAAGTGTTTGGATTTATTCTCAAAAGCGAAAAATTAACAAGTAAGTGACATAGTAGTGGATCGATTTCAAAGGGAGCATAACAAGGTCTCCGAATTTGGCTAACAATCAAATCGACAGCAAGGTAAGGGTTTTTCCTTTAGGATTTAGTTTTAAAGCCGAATAGGTTTATTAATATGTTTAAATGATTGGCCGAATATAGGAGTTAACGGATCTAAAGCATAGATCGATTTTTTCGAGATTTCAAGGAATTCGTTAAGCAAATCAGGTGTGTATTCCACACTAATTCTTAATATGTTTTATGGAAATATTTAATATGTGCATGTCTATAAGAATGTGAATATGGCTAAGGTACCGTGTTACGGTACAAAATACTCAGGTACGTTTCCTACTCCTACTAGGATTACGAAATATGTTATATTTAACATGTGAAAAGTGACATGAATGTGAATTTAAGTATGATATGCATGATATGAATAATATGGGGCATTCGGGTTATATGAGAAAGGGGAAGTGAATGTGGTGACTTCGGTCACATTATCTGAATGTGGTAACTTCGGTTACATTATCTGAATGTGGTGTCTCATGACACAATTATTTAATCTGGTGGCTATGCCACGAATTTTATATGGGCGATGAGCACGTCGACTGCAGCAATTACCTACGATGGCGTGTAGCGGATGGAGGGTTGACTTAGTAGTCCCCACGGTGTGCAGGTTGGTACGGGGATGTGTAGCGGATGGCATCTAGGATTGGGTTCGGGATTGCATCATTATCTTAAATTATTATGTGAACATGACATGTATGGTATGCCTAAATCTATTAAATTTTAGTGTTGGTTACACATTGAGTCTGTGACTCACCCGTTGTGGGAACATGTTTGGTGATGAGCAGTGTTGGATCGGACTGGCGAGAACTTGTGGTGGCCATGCTCAACAAAGTTTTATTTAATTTGGACATTTTATTTTATTTAAGTACTCTACAATTTTATTTTAGGTTTTGTTTTATGTAATAAGGCTATAGTGATGATTTTATTGTTGTTTTAATTACTATGTTACTTAATTTATGTTATTTAAAGATTAAGTCAATTTAATTTAAAATAAACTTTAAATATTTTGTCACCTAAAATAAATGGGTTTTCAATATAAAAATAAACTTGTTTCCAACTCGAGCCCAACCCACAAACAAACTATCTTCAAAACACACGCTTTCAAAGTAACAAAAGAATTTTGAACCGGTTTACATCGAGGAACATACGAGATCCGGTCCGGGCTCGTGGGCGGTGTGGGTGTTTGAACTTGGTGCCGATACTGTGGTGCCATACTACCTTTAAAATATAAATTCCATATTTCAAAATAGTTTTGTACCATAAATGTTTCTGAACCCAAACCACAGCCGAGTTTTGAACCGGGCTTTGATACCAAAAATGTAACACCCCAAACCCGGCCCATGCGTTATGAGTGGATTTGGCATGTCACATGAGTAAAACATGTTAATCCTTTTTATTCGTACTAAAAGGTTGCTTCATTAAAAACAAGAAAGAAAAAAAAATCAAGTTTGATTTGATAAATTGATAAAATTGAACTACTAATCTTTTGAAACCACAACTTTTGTAAACGATATTGAAAATTTGAAAGGAAGAACTAGATCCTTTGAAAATGGTATCGAGGTTTCGAGAGGGAATATCTATATTTGAAATATTTGTAAATGTTTATAAAAAAATATTCATTGCTAATTGATTTTAGAAATCCTTAATTAAGTTTTCCGAAAAATTTTCTTTTAAAAACAATTTAAGAAAAATAAATCATCCCAACAATAAAGTTAAAATAATCCAAAGGCCTTATTACAACTTAATTTAAAATATCAAATTACTTAAAAATACTTAAAAGAAATCTGAAGTTCAAATAACCATTATTCGTAGTATGGCCTCCAGTGAGTCGTCCTCCGCCCAAGCCTCCATCACTGATCATTACCTGAGAAGAGAAAGGTAAACGGGGTTAGTTACTTAAAACTCAGTGTGTAACCCACTTGCCATAGTCCACTGGGCCAATATCTCATTAAGTAATTATTTGGGCCTAAGCCCATTTACAATAACAATAATAACATATATTATGCATGTGATATGCAAGTTCCCATCCCAACCTAATTTCCATCCGCTACACACCACCCGTACCAACCAGTACACCTGTGGGGAGCTTTAGTCACCCACCCCGCCAACACACCAAACTAGGCATTTAAGCCATAAATCAAACTGGGCATAAAGCCATATATTTAACTGGGCATGAAGCCATATATTTAACTGGGCATGAAGCCATCAGAATTATGTAGCAAAGTTACTAGAACTTCTCTTCATCAAAATCCCAACCCATGTAAATCATGTACATATAGTATGCATTTTCATTTGGCCCATTTATCATATTACACATTTGGCCCATTTATCAAATATAACAATTGGCCCATTTAACAAATATCTCAATTGGCCCATTTAACAAGTATCACGATTGGCCTATTTAACAAATATCACAATTGGCCCATTTAACAAATATCACATTTGGCCCATTTAACAAGTATTACAATTGGCCCATTTAACAAATATCACAATTGGCCCATTTAAAAATATCACAATTGGCCCATATAGTCATTTTTATCGATTTGGCCTATTGAGGGCAATTTCATAATTTTCATAGTCTTAACACCGATTTCAAAGTGTTTACTACTAAAGTGATAAATATGCCATTTTACTTGATTTCACTAACTTGTGATTTAATCAAGCGATTAATACGATATAGTTATCTAACCCATGAAATATGTAACATCCCGAAATTGGGCTTAGTAGGATTGGGCCCAATGGGCCTTGGACATAAGAATGTTTAAAATTTTGAGAACAAGAGAATGGCATTATTGCAAATTGGACTTATTAGTTAAGTGAATTTGGAAGGTTACGAGGTTTCTATGAAGTCTCGGGTTTAATTGGGCCTTAGGAAAAATTTGGTATTTTAGCACTTTAAGGAGATGGAGTAGGTGACCTTAAAGCATATGGAAATAATTGATTAAATAGCTAGCATAAACAAATGAGTAATTAGTAAAGAGGTTATGGCATCACATGAAGTACCTTGAGGGAAGAGGTTCAAATCCCTTTGTGTGCAATGTTTGGCTAATATTTTTGATGGTAAGGGGATTTCACACTAAGTTCTTGTAACTCACCCCCCCTTTTTTCTTAACCCTTGTAGGTAATGCTCAGTGACGAGGACTTGGGCCCATGGATGACTCAATGGAGGCCATATTTAAGAAATTGGTGTTTCGAACTTTATTAAATTACATATTCCATTTTATTACTTTTGCTATTATGGGTTTTATCTGTAATAAGGCCTCTGGATTATTTTATCTTGCTTTATGTTTGATGTGTTTATATTTTACTAAAATTATTTTAAATGGGATTTTCTAAAATCATAATAAAGGTTTTTCAAAATCGATTATAACAAATAGATTTAATAATAAAATTTTTACAAATATTTTTAATACGGAAATCTTCTTCGAATTTTCAACGTCATTTTCAAAAGTCACGTTTTATAAGATTATTAGTTCAAATCTAACGAATTAATCGATCAATCTTCGAGGTTAGTAGTATTTTATTAAATATCTTAGGTCAAACTTGATTTTCTTGATTTTAACAAATCAACATCTATTTTTGTACGAATAAAAAGGATCTAACATGTTTTTTTTATCTCATTTGACATGTTTTGTTTATACGTTATCGAAAAACTTTTTAGTGTGACACACCGGATTCGATCCTAACTTCTAGGTCGGGTTTGGGGTGTTACATTTTATGGTATCAGAGCCCAATTTCAAAACTCGGCTGTGGTTTGGGTTCAAAAACGTTTTCCAAAGCTATTTGAAAATTGATTTATAAATGTTTGAAAAGAAGTATGGCACCAAGGGTATCCGGCACCAAGTCAAGTAAGTATCTGTATATTAGATGTTTATTATTGTGATATGATCATAGGAACACTCTAGGACTTTTAGTTTTAGGTGTTTGAAAACGGTAGAGATCGAGACTATAGGATGTGATTGCGAAAACAACTTTGCTTCTTATGTTTCATAAAACATTGGTTAATAAATATCGAAATAGTACACTGATTCATAAAACTTTTAATAAGATTAAATCGATTTAGTAAAAATGAGCGCTAGAAGATGCGAACGTGGTAGACGTGGACGTGGTAGAGGCTGAAGTGCTAGGGCTAGATCTTTGGCACCAAGACATGTGCCCGAAAGAGAGGTGCAGACATCATTAGTGGCTGAGACGGGATCTCATGATTGAGTTGGGGTTGATGAGCTAACTCAAATAGTTAAGAAGTTATTGAAGGAGGTTAAGGGAATCAATGAAGCACTTTTCGGCTTGCGATTATTGTAGATGGCGTCATCCGGGAGAATGCTAGAGGAGGTTAGGAGCATGCTTGAGATGCGAGTCTAAGGAGCATAAGGCTCGAGATTGTTACACCACCATCAAGTTAGGTATGTTTGGTTGGACGTGAAGATTGAATGTAGAAAATTCTAAGTATAAATGGTAGACAATTGTTTGCTTTTGTGGTTAGATGTCTGGTTGTGTGAAAAAGGATTCAAGATTTATGTTAAAAAAAGTACATTAGTGTTATTAAGATCAGAGTGCCCAGTGAAAGCATATTGGTGTGTTTTGAATGGTGCATTTAGTAGTAGGGTGGAAATTTTGAGGATGAAATTTTCTTTAAGGAGGGTAGAATTGTAACATCCCAAAATTGGGCTTAGTAGGATTGGGCCCAATGGGCCTTGGACATAAGAATGTTTAAAATTCTGAGAATAAGAGAATGGCTTTATTGCAAATTGGACTTATTAGTTAAGTGAATTTGGAAGGTTATGAGGTTTCTATGAAGTCTCAGGTTTAATTGGGCCTTAGGAAAAATTTGGTATTTTAGCACTTTAAGGAGATGGAGAAAGTGACCTTAAAGTATATGGAAATAATTGATTAAATAGCTAGCATAAGTGAGCAGTTAGTAAAGAGGCTTTGGCACCACATGTATTACCTTGAAGGAAGGAGTTCGAATCACTTTGTATGCAATTTGACTTTTACTTTTGCTTCCCTTCCTTATGTGTCGGTCAAGAAATAAATATGGCAATGGTGGACTTCATTATTTTGGTGAGGTGGCTAAAATAATAAGGCAAGGTTGAAGTTGGGGAAAGGAATCAAGAGAAATAGGAAAGAAATGGGGACATGAGGCTTATTCCATGGATGATGTTTTGGAAAGCTTAGAAGGCCAAACTCTAATCCTAATGGGGGATGCATGTGGACGGTTTTGGAGTAGTTAGGTGGCTGAAATTTTATTTTGGCTTTTGGTAAAATCCTAGCTTTGTTTTGGCCAGAAATTCTTTTGGCAACTTTGTGCCATTTCTCTCAATTTTGCAACCCACCTTGCCGAAACATAGTAGAGCAATAATGCATTGTTTTCCTCTCAAATTCTTTTCTTTTTCCTTTGCTTTGTGCCGAAATTACAAGCCTTGGTGACCATATGTTTCTTCTTTCTTTTTACTTTGGCTGAATTCCCCTAGCACATTTGTGCACTCTCTTGCTCTTTTGTTTGATCAAGATTTTCATCTCTTGTCTATCTCCCTTTTTGGATAGCCGAATCTTCCACCCTTCTATTGAACTCTCTTTTCCATTCGAGTGGTCATTTTTGTACAATCATGCTTTAAGTGGGAGATTGTGTATTGTTCTAGCCGAAGTCAAATGGTGGTAATTGGATCCAATATCGATAAGGGACAGATCACTTGATATATTTCTACCTTCAGACATAGTGGTCAACGACGAGTGGTTTGTTAGGAAATCAAAATCAAGGTGTGTAATCCCGTACCTTTCCGAATATATGTTTGAAATGTTGAGTAAATCTCACATCTCTTTGAAAGTTTACATGAAATATTCTGTGATTCGGTAGAAATACCAAAGAAAACTGAAAATCGGCATCCGTAATCACTCGGGCGTGCGTATGATCGTAGTGGTAATCATGTTTTGTAATAAAATAGTTTGGTCAGAAACAGTGATGTGTAATTGAAAAATCACGAAAAATTGGATAAAAGGAATTACAAAGTTAGTAAGATATTAGATTAAATCTTACTGTGTCTACTTTAATATGGAAGAAACGGAGAAGGAAAAGGAATATTATATTTCGAGATATGTTAATTTTAGTGAGACTGGTTCTAAATGACTTCCGGGTATTCTATTCTGTCTTGGAAAAATCGTATAAAATTGTAAAAAGTGAATTATGGGACATAATTTATATGTATGGATTCCTTAGTGAGCCTATTATTAATAGAGACAAGTGGGAGCAGTATATGAAAATTGTACAGTGAGATATTTGGATTTTGGGTAAGAGAGGTCAGAATCATTGGACAGTGAGACATAAATTGTACTGAATGGTTAAGGTAAAAATTCTGGAAAAAATTGTAATAAGAAGAAATATGAGTCTTATTTCAAGAAAAATTTACGGATTTAGATTTTGAGATTCCTAACATGAGTTATGGTCAATTTAGTCAGTATGATGCAGATGGATAGTTTTGATTTTATGCCCTAAATTAGTAGTTAAGCCTAGGTTACGAAATTACCATAATACCCTTAGAGGGTAAATTACCGAAATACCCCTAGGTTGCGAGATTACCGAATTACCCTCGATGGGTAGAATTACAAAAATGCCCTTATGGGCCGAATTATGAAAATGCCCTTATGGGCCAAATTACGGAATTGCCCTCAATGGACTAAATCGATAAAAGTGATATATGGGCCAAATGTGATATTTGATATATGGGCCAAATGTGATATTTGCTATATGGGCCAAATGTGATATTTTCTATATGGGCCAAAATTTGCTAGATCGTTTAATGGTCCAAAATTTGCTAGATCGTTAAATGGGCCAAAATTTGCTAGATCGTTAAATGGGCCAAAATTTCTATTTTGACTAATGGGCCAAATTGATAACTTGTAATATGGGCTTTTTGTTGAAATTTACCTTATGAATATATTGTTATGCATTATCTATATATACATGACTGCATGGGTTGGGGTAATTGACGAAGAGAAGAAAGGCCTGTTGCCAAAAATCTAGTTCGGTGGCTCTGCCACAAATATTTTAAATGGCTTAATGCCTCTAGTTCGGTGACTCTGTCACAATCTAGTTTGGTGGCTCTTCCACAAATATTTTAAATGGCTTAATGCCTCTAGTTTGGTGACTCTGTCACAATCTAGTTCGGTAGCTCTGCCACAAATATTATAATTGGCTTAATGCCTGCTATTGGCGTTTTGGTGGGGTGGGTTGACTTGATCCCCACAAGTGTGTTGGTTGGTACGGGTGGTGTGAAGTGGATGGAAAACTAGGTTTGGTTGGGAAATTGCATTTCATACATATGTTATATTTGATACATTATTTTTATTGTAAATGGGCTTAGGCCCAAAATATTTCTATGTGTGTTCCGACCAGTAGATGATGGTAAGGGGATTTCACACTGAGTTCTTGTAACTCACCCCTTTTC
This sequence comes from Gossypium rotundifolium, assembly GCA_025506655.1. NCBI lineage: Eukaryota > Viridiplantae > Streptophyta > Magnoliopsida > Malvales > Malvaceae > Gossypium > Gossypium rotundifolium. Next base: position 41,194,187 of record CP106725.1, on the reverse strand, counting down.
TCTTAACCCTTGTAGGTAATGCTCAGTGAAGAGGACTTTGGGCCATGGATGACTCAATGAAGGCCATATTTCAGAAATTGGTGTTTCGAACTTTATTAAATTACATATTCTATTTTATTACTTTTGCTATTATGGGTTTTATCTGTAATAAGGCCTCTGGATTATTTTATCTTGCTTTATGTTTGACGGGTTTATATTTTACTCAAATTATTTTAAATGGGATTTTCTAAAATCATAATAAAGGTTTTCCAAAATCAATTATAACAAATGGATTTCATAATAAAATTTTTGTAAATATTTTTAATACGGAAATCTTCTTCGAATTTTCAACGTCGTTTTCAAAAGTCACATTTATAAGATTATTAGTTCAAATCTAACGAATTAATCGATCAATCTTCGAGGTTAGTAGTATTTTATTAAATATCTCAAGTCAAACTTGATTTTCCTGATTTTAACAAATCAACATCTATTTTTGTATGAATAAAAATAATCTAACATGTTTTTTTTTATCTCATTTGACATGTTTTCTTTATACGTTATCGAAAACTTTTTAGTGTGACACACCGGATTCGGGCCTAACTTCTAGGCCGGGTTTGGGGTGTTACAAAATACGGTGTGAGATTACACACCTGATTACGGTGAGCACTACACTTTCTTGATCGACAACACCTAGAATATTTTTAACACTTGATTAGATCATTAACACTTATAGTAATTTATTCTAAGATAAACGGTCTAGGATTTTTTACCCTCGGAATAGTGAATAACTATGATTTGCTGGTTTTCCCCGATTGACGGTTCACAACCCGTTGGAAAACCCCAAACCGCTAAAGGCTCCAAACTACGAACAACCTCGAATAGTTGATTCTCACCAGATGAGGGTCCACAACTCGGTGGAAAACCCCAAATCTAGAAGTTGTGAATGCCAAACCACTCCTTTTGGAATCACCTTTAGATTTCCCTTTCAAATCGTCACTACGGGCTTCCATTTGTTAGATCCTTAGTAATTCGATAATGTACTAAAGTATGGACTTAACAAAATGGTAGAGATAAGCTTACCACGAGGTTCCGAATGATCCACGAATAAATCCCTATATGCAAGAATCGATTACTCCTTTCCATACTGTTGATCTTCTTAATAAATAAGGATGATTGTGAAAACCATGAAGAACTCTTACCTTGAAGCTTTTGATCCGAGTTCTGGTGATTACGAGATAGCTTCGAGGAGATGATGATACGGCCCTCCACTATTTCACTAAAAAAAACAACGAAAAGGATTTGTCTAAGAAAAAGAATGATTATTTCGATCAAAAGGCTCTCCTAAGCCAAGCTATGGATTCAGCCAAAAATAAACAAATAACTAAAAGAAACCAATGAAGAGGATTCTTACTGATTGATCAAAACGTGAGTATAAAGAATGATTGAGAAAAAATATGTGTGAAGTAGGAGGTTCGGCTATGGAGGAAAAATTGAAGGAGATGGTGCTTAATGACACTCGGCCATGGTGAAGAATTAGGGAGAGAGATGTTTGAGAGTTTTTTGTAAAAGTAAAGAAGAAAATAAGTAGGAGATAAGATGTTTATGTTTCAGTTTTCAAAGATAGAGAATGAACAAAGAAGAAGTTTTGAGATTTTTGTACAATCGGCCAAGCAAGAAAAAGAGTAAGATGAAAGAAAAATGCCCCCTTCAATGTTTGTATAGTTTCGGCATAAAGAAGAAAAGAGCTTGAGAGTAAAAGAAAATAATACCAATTTGGTCAATAATAACCAAAACCAAAGCAAAATTTTACCTATGCACAAGACACATTCGGCTAGGAGAGAGATTTTTTGAGAGAAAGGAAATTGGTGCACAATTTGCTAAAGAACTTTACCAACTATCTCCTAATCCCTTTCAATATTCGGCCAACCCTTCTAGCCCCATAACTGTCCATGTACATTGGCCAAAAAGTCAAAATTTAGCCACCCCAAAGTTTCCAAAACATCTCACTTATTTCATGCCTTATGTCCCCCTTACATTCCTTTTCCATAAGATTCTTTTCCTCAACTTCACTTCTTGCCTTAATCCATTAGCCACCTTGCCATAAAACTAAAAGTCCAACCTACCTAAAATAGAGCTTGGCTGACACATGCTAGATAAGAGTAAAAATTTAAAAAATTTAATAAAAATTTACATGCACATCAAGGGATTCGAACCTCTTCCCTCAAGATAATCATATGGCGCCAACTCCTCTTTACTACTTGCTCATCTTATGGTAACTTTTACCTCTTAATTACCTTAAGCTTAAAGGTCACTTATTCCATTTCATTTAAAGTACTAATTACCAAAAATTATTCCAAAACCAAATAATTCCTGAGCCTTCTCGAGACTATATAGACACACACATTGAATCATTTCAGTAGTTAAGCACCAAATTAAAGCAACATATCGAAATTCAAATTTTAGGATGTTACATTTTCACTATATGATTACTCTATCATCCTGGGTTGCTCGAAAAAAATGACTTCTAGAATATGTACATTTTACCACCCTGGGTTGCTCGGCAATAATGGTTGCTTGTAATAATCTGATTTCTATTGGTGTAGGAAATTATGGTTTTAGAACATCATTTTCATAAATCAAGTTTGTAAATATTAAATATGGATATTTACAAAGTTATTATATTGATATTAAAATTGATTAAGTAATTTAGTCGAAAATGTGGTTAATTCTGGCCCAAGGAATAATTTTTAAAAGTTTAACTAGATTTTTAATTGAGAAAAGGCTTAAGGACTTAAATAGTAATTATCCAAAGAACTAAATTTGATATCAAACCAATTTTAAATAGATTTAGTGGGATGTGATGTTGAATGTCATTATATTAATCTAATTAAGGATTAGTGTTTGATTAATCATAATGAATTAAGTAAAATGATAGTGGATAAAGATGATAAACATCATTGTCTTCAACCTTTCATATCATCCTCTATTAGAAAGAAATAAAAAGAAGAAACTTTTAACCTAGTTTGGGCAGTTGACTATCATTTTTCTTTGATTTTTATAGAAATGAATCATGTGAGCTTGATCTAGTTGTTAGAGTGTGCCCAAAGGCCAATCATGCGATGATTGCAATCACATGCTCATTTTACCTTGTTTGTTAATATAATGCATTGCCATTTTTATTTCAGTTTCCTTTTCTGTGTTTATAAAAATGAACTGATTAATAATAAAGTCTTAAGAATAATATGATTATTCTTAAAAGGTCCTTAATCAAGTATTATTGTCGACTTGAACAATAATAATGCATTGAGTCTAATGTGTAGTTGATTGATGATAAAATGTTATCATTGGCCCAGGGATGTCAAAATCAATACATGAGTATGTGTTAGAGAGCAACATACTAGACTAAACCACTATGAGTATGTTTCTTGGATTATTATGTAATAGTTACAACATTACTCATAATGATAACTATGTATGTGATTCTCAAACTTGATATCATCATTATCCCAACATCGTGAATTGTATATTTTGATATAGTCAAACATCTACCGTAATAGGTTGTACTATAAAGACTGATGTTTGGTATGCCACAATCTATGTAGTGGGATATGATTGATCAAGATAGGATTTGTCCCTCCTATATATTGGGAGCAATATCTTGGGCCATTTAATTGAGTGAGACTAGAAATGCATTGCCATGCTCAAATCAGTTGATATGAGATATCACACTTATTTGTTTATTGTAGTCTACTCAGAATATTAAGCAATATGAGGTTAGACTATATAAGTGTGACTATTCCATGACATGTGTCCAATCTAGATAAAAAAGATAAAATGATATAATATATGAAAAATTTATCACAAAAAGGTTATATCGAATCATGACTTCTTGTAACTGATCTACCATAATCATTGTGGCAAATTAAGGTATTTCCAGCACTTAATGAGCTTGTTTTATAGTATTTTTATGTGTTGTTATTTCATTTCCAGTTTTTATTGCTTTGTGTTTAAATTATGCAAAATAAGTATTTTTATGCAATTTTGAGTTATGTTATGACCTAATGGGCCAATATGGGCCTAGGGATGATTTAACAACTCTATTTAGTGTATAGGATACTGTTTTCGAGCTTAGAATGCAAGGGATGACTACAACGTCGTGACACCGGGAAGTGGTGTCGCAACACTAGACTTCGAAGTTAAAATATCAAGAAACTGAAGGCAGTGTTGCGACACTGGTCCTGTGTTGTCGCAACACCAAGTGATGAATAGGAATTTTAATTAAGGGTATTTTAGTCCACATAATGTACCTTAATAAGATTTTTTGGGCTGTTTAGTAACCCTAATTAGGTTTGAGCATAAACTCTATTAATAGGCATGTTAAGTATCATTTGGGGAGGCTTGGCCAAGTGAGCCATTTTACTATTTTTAGGTTTTTAGTTTAGTTTTATTTGCTTTTCAGTTTAGTCATTTTCATACTTTTATTACTGTTTTAATTTGGATTCAATTTCAATCCAAGGCTTTAATATATCAGTTTTTTATTTTTTGGTTGTTGATTCCAATTGCAATTGAGGTGATCTTCGCAATTGTTAAAGGAGATTTCACTTCCGAACTTCAATCGATATCGAAAACAGATTTCTTTCTATACTCCTTAATTTTATTTAATTTTTTGTTTTGCATGTTAAATATGAGTTTGGGAATTTTTGTATTTCGATCTATGTGTAGCTCATTTCCTTAGGGAATTTAATGAATGGATGTGTGAATAATTAACGAATGAATGAGGGTTGAAATCTGGGTTAGTTGGCTTAAATCATGTGCAATTAAACACTAGGGAGTGACACCCTTAGGAAGTAATTTTGTAACACCCCTAACCCGTATCCATCGCCGAAATAGGGTTACGAGGCATTACCGATCAAATCACAACATACAACATACTTTTATGCATCAATTCTCAAACACCAATCAATCATAATCACATTGTCCCTTATAAGGGCCTACGAGGCCTTAAACATGCTTTAGAAATGGTTCGGGACTAAACTGTTAACATACGATTCAAAAATTAGAAAATTTTCAAGCATACAAGGGTTACACGCCCATGTGAATAGGCCGTGTGCCTCACACGACTCTAGACACGCCCGTTCCCCAGGCCGTGTGAAGATAGGGCCATTTTGACTTGGATCACACAGCTGACCACACACCCATGTGTCTAGCCCGTGTGCCATTTGAAATGGCCACACACGTCCGTGTGCCAGGCCATGTGTTAGGCCGTGCCAATCCTGTAAGGTATATTGACTTATGCAACACAGCCAAGTCACATGCCCGTGTGCTAGGCCGTGTGCCATTTAGGGGGTATAATGACTTATGCCACACAGCCGATCACACGCCCGTGTGTGAGGCCATGTAGAGCATACTAAATTCAATTTAATTTCAACACCAGGGGACACACGGCCGTGTATCATGATCGTGTGTCGCACACGGCTGAGACACACTCCCCTGTCTTTGTCCGTATGGATAAGAATAGGCCATTTCCAAGGCCAATTTTGCCACCCTTTCTCATGCTCACTTAAACAACCAAAATAATACCATTTCAACACATTTTTAGGCAACCAAAACATGCTATTTCATATACAAATCATGCCATTTAAAATCCATCCATTTCACTACTCAAATCATAATCCAAAACAAACTAAAATAATATACCATTACCAACAATTTCACTTATCTTCTTTATGCATTTTTCTCATCATCTTATCAACTAATTCATGTCATAAAACATACCATATCATCATCTTAAAATCAAGCCACAACATACCATTTCATCTTCAACCATACCAAACATGCCAAAACACAATGCCATATATACATCACATATCACTTACCAAATTCATAAATTAAGCGAGAAAAATAATATTCTGCATCCATGCAAATATCGTGCATACAGGACTATTGTTTAAAACTCACCAAGTGTAGGGATGGAAATATTGGTGGAAGAGGAGTCTAAACTGAGACTATCTCTCCTTGGATTTTCTGTCAAAAATGGTTGGTGATACAACCTTAACGAAAAATGGGTAATGTTAACCCAAGTGTAAAAGGGGAATCATTAGCGAGAAAAATGATATTCTGCATCCATGCAAATATCATGCATACACATTTGGTTGGGTCACCCAAGGAGTGATCAGTTGATAGAACAAGCCACAGACCCTATACCCTTGAGTTACAGTTGGATAGATGGAAGCTGATACAAATCCTATACCTTTGAATAGTAATGGGATGGATTGAAGAAAAAACAAATCCCACATTCTAAAATCACAGTAGGATGGTTGGGAAAAGATTCAGGTCATATACCCCTAAGTCATAATGATATGAACCCTGAAGTTACAACGGGGCATATCTATTGAATAGTTATAATTGTTTCCTCGAGTTTTCTGTTGAGAATACCAGCCGAACAAGATGGCAGCATAATACTTCAGCGATAGAGCCCTGATAAACGATGAGCGATGACAACCTTAAGCAGGGATCATTCTTATGAAATTTTGCATTCATGCAAAACACAATTAGTTAGAAGCATTTGATTCATTTCGATCATTTCATCCTAATCATTGTAAGAAATTATTCTTATGACATTTTGCATTCATACAAATGTCATCCATAAGATACATTTATTTAGGGGCATTTGATTCATTCCGATCATTACATCCTAATTTTTGTAAAAAGACCATTCTTATGACATTCTGCATTCATACAAATGTCATCCATAATACATTTAGTTAGGAGCATTAGATTCATTCTGATCATTGCATCCTAACCATTTTGCATAAGCATAAACACAAAACCGATTTTACAGGATAGGTCCCCTAGAGGACGGTGTCGCAACATTGGTAAAATAGCAGATCTTGCCTTCCTGAGCAAAGTGGATCAAAGATACCAGTCTGGCGTCCCTGAGTTTGTAGTGGAACAGATTGAAGATAGAAGATCTTGCCTTCTTAAGTGGGGCAGATCAAAAATACAATTCTTTTCACCTCGAAGTCCCGGTGGAGCAGGTCGAAGCTACAAATCCCTCCTCCCTGAGTTTACAATGAGGATCAGTCCGTATTTATCTAAAGTTCCAGTAGAGAAGATTGAGGTTATGAATCTTTTCTCCCTGAATTTCTATCTCCTCGAAGTTCCAGTGGAGTAGATTGAGGCTACAAAACCCTCCTCCCTGAGTTTACAATGAGGATCAGTCTGTATTTCTTTAAAGTTCCAGCAGAGAAGATTGAGGCTACGAATCTCTTCTCCCTAAATTTCTATCTCTTCAAAGTTCCAACGGAGTAGGTTGAGGCTACAAATCCCTCCTCCAGTCCATATTTATTTGAAGTTCCAGTAGAGAAGATTGAGGTTACAAATCTCTTCTCCCTAAATTTCTATCTCCTCGAAGTTCCAGCGGAGTAGGTTGAGGCTACAAATCCCTCCTCCCTGAGTTTACAATGAGGATCAGTCCGTATTTTTTTGAAGTTCCAGCAGAAGATTGAGGTTACGAATCTCTTCTCCCTGAATTTCTATCTCCTCGAAGTTCCAGCAAAGTAGGTTGAGGCTACAAATCTCTCCTCCCTGAGTTTACAATGAGGATCAGTCTGTATTTCTTTGAAGTTCCAGCAGAGAAGATTGAGGTTACGAATCTCTTCTCCCTAAATTTCTATCTCCTTGAAGTTCTAGCGGAGTAGGTTGAGGCTACAAATCCGTCCTTCCTGAGTTTACAATGAGGATTAGTCCGTATTTCTTTGAAGTTTCAGCAGAGAAGATTGAGGTTGCGAATCTCTTCTCCCTGAATTTCTATCTCCTTGAAGTTCCAGTGGAGTAGGTTGAGGCTATAAATCCCTCCTCTCTAAGTTTACAATGAAGATCAGTCTGCATTTCTTTGAAGTTTCAGTAGAGAAGATTGAGATTACAAATCTCTTCTCCCTGAATTCTTATCCCATCGGAGTTCCAGTGGAGTTGGTTGAGGCTACAAATCCCTCCTCCCTGAGTTTACAATGAGGGTCAATCCGTATTTCTTTGAAGTTCCAGTGGAGTAGATTGAAACTACGAATCTCTCCTCCTTGAAATTACATTAGAGTTGGATCGAAGCGTCAGTTCCCGGGCCCCCTGAAGATGCAGTGGGATGGAATGAAGTTATTAGACGAAAAGCACTGAAAGAAATCTAAGATTTGAAAATCGGGCAAAATTGGTCCTTCTTGAAGTCTTTGCTTTATTCTCGTTACACAACAATGAGCAAAGAGGGGCAGCTGTAAAATCCCATTTTCGCCTGGGCCCAATACCAAAATAAATTAAACCTTAAATCCAAAATAGAATAAAGTCCAAAGTCCATTACAGCAGGCCAAACTCGAATACTAAACCTAAACTAGCCAGTACCCAATACAAGCCCAAGCCCTTTTTTAAAACTAAATACAATAAAAAGTCGAAATCTGGCAGACCCGAATGGCCCAAAATCTGCAAACATCTCAAAAAAACTAAAAGTTTTGGAAGTCCCTTATGCTGCAACCCTACTGGACAATTATCCTACCTCATCCCTCACATGCGCCCTACGAAAAGGTCGCTTTGCACCGCTCAGACAAACTTCCACAATAGCCACTTGTACTGCGAAAACAAGGAAAAAGCAAAGAAGAATGAAAGCAATAGACAGCAAGAAAAACAAAGAAAATGATTGTATTTTTATTTTTTTCCAATTTCGGCCTTTAAAGGGACGAAAACAAACAATTGTAACGGGGATTCTTTTGATGATACATAGACAAACAAATGTAGAATACAGAAAAAAAAAATTTGGAAAGGTGATTTTCGATTCCATTGTTCTTATTTCAGATCTTATTTCGCCAGTTTTTAGTTCATTCTTTCTTTGCATACGAAGAAATAAAAAAGAGAGGAAGAGATTACCATCGTTAGTTTTCGTCCTCATCCTCTCTGTCGCAATCGGAGTTTAGATGTGGATGTTGATTGGCAGGCAAAGCTTTAAGGATGGTGCGAAAAGAGTACATCGAACCGTCGTGGCCCCTACGCTCCGTTTACAGTGGCTCTATAGTAATCGAACGGAGGGGTCTTAGGGGCGGCTGAGAATGAAACAAAAAAGGAGGGCAGAGAGGTTAATTTTTTTTTGGAAAGAGTCTCTGAAGATTATTTTTGGAGAGAAAACGACGGAATAAAGGATTAGGGATTTAGGTTTTATATTGATGCACAAAACGGCACCGTTTAGGGCCTATCTCAGTGGCTCTAAAACGGTGCCGTATAAGCGACCCGTTTTAACCCGACCCATGATGGGAAATTTTTGCTTTTAGTCCATATATTTTGCACCATTAATTGATTGAGTTCTGCTTTTATTTTTATGTTCTTCAATTTTTCCTTAAATATTGTGCGCTGTTGTAATTTAGTCCAAGTCTGTACGTGGCGTTTTACGAATGGAAATATTGCGTTTTTAATCCTCGTTTGTCTATGCATATTTTATTTTGATCCTTGGTTCATTAAATGATTTTATTTATTTTAAATTAACCCTTTGATTCTGCTTTTGATTCCAATTGAGTCCTTTTCACTTAATTTCCTTAAGCTTTTCTAAACTATTATATATGTATACATTATTCATTTTAAATTATTTTTATAAAATTCATTATTTATTTTCTTTTAAATGGTCTTATTATATCTTGCTTTGGATTATTTTGGTATACATTACGGGCTTGACATTGTTTGGGTTGTTACTTTAAAATTCCCTTTTATAGTTTATTAATTTAGTTATCATCTGTTAAATTGATATATTATTATAAATGTATATAAATTGTTTATTCCTCTTATGTACACTATTTGTTTTAAATTTTTGTATATTGTTTATTTTAAACCTTTGTGTACATTATTTTTACTATCTTATTTTATGCATATAACTTATCTCACATTATTTTATATATATATATTTTCCTTTTAAATTTATATATATATATATATATGTATGTATACATATTATTGCTCTTTTAATATCTTATTTTAAATTATGTTTTCCTATATTATGATTTATATATATATATTATTTATATTATGTTTCATTTTATATGTTATCAATTTCGAGTCAACGTTTTGATTAAATTATTTTGTATATTATGTATTTGAATTCCTATTGCAAAATGTATATATTTTGAACTTGTTTATATGGTATTATGTTTATTTGTAACTTGCTTTGAATTTCTTTTGGGATTTTTCTTAATTCATAAGTTTTCGAATATTATCGTTAGCATTTGCGTAATGTTGATATGAGACCATTGCTATTATGCATATCTTAATGTGTCATTTCATATGAAATTATTCGTTACCACATATTATTATTCCATGCTTGATGTTATATTTTTGTCTCTTACTATCTAGTAATTCAATAAAAGCATTTTGAGTCGATTTTAAAATTATTTTTACTTAAAGTTTCAAAACAAGGTAATATTCGTGCATTTGAAAATTCGAAGAAATCGTGCCCAATCGTGCTAGATGTGGTTTTTTGTTAGACCAAATAAATGAATATCCTTTCAAATTTTGTCCATATTTTCAAAATAAGGTAATAGTTGTGTGTTTGGAAATTCAAAGAAACCATGCCCAATCGTGCTGGGTGTGGTTTTTTTCTTCGTTTGTCCAAATAACCAAATACCCTTCCAAAATTTCAATACGTGTCCTTGGAGAATTTTGGGGATGATCTTGAATTCGAGGACTCAGATTGTCGTATCCAATCATGTTGGATGTGATACTCTATTCCTTCGGAACAAGGGAATCCCAATATTCAATCAAGTTTTTTTAAAAATCATAAAAAGAAAAATAGAATTTCAAAATCATTTCAAACTTTTCAACATTAGGACATCAATTAATCAATTTGGTACCAATTTTGGGCATTGCAAGGGTACTAATCCTTCCTCGCACGTAACCGACTTTCGAACCTATTTTCTTCTTGAAATTCATAGACCAAAATTTATTTTATAGGTGACCCGATCACACCTAAACAAAAAGGATTGGTGGCGACTCCACATCGTATTTTTAAGTTGACCCCTAAATAAAAAATGGTTTCTACAAGCCCATCTTGGTATATATGGTAAATTAATTATGGTTATAATGGCATGTATAGGTTAATTAGCCAATGTTGGCATGTAATGTTTGGGTTATAACTAGCCATTGGAATGGCTTGTGATGAACATGTTTTGATATGTATAAATGAGACTATAACATGTTTGGTGTGTGCTTAAATGATTGATTGATAGAAATCATGTTGGCATATTGAAAATTAATTCTAACATATTTCATAAAATTTGCATATAGGTGAATTCAATAAGTTAAGTAAGTTTGTATATTTAATTACATGATGGTAAAGTGTCATTTGAGGTGTTTAAGAGCACACTAGTTGTATGTGATGATATGTTATGCATGATACTTGGTTTTGAATTAAATTAATTGTTTTAAAATGGCTTGTGAATGTGTTTAAGTATTGGTGTAAGTGGAAGACAAATTGGGTGAGAAATGTGGCTTGGAAAATAGCCTATTTTGGTCCACACTGGTAGAGACACGGGCGCGTGTCTTAGCCGTGTGTGACACATGGCCTAGCACATGGGGTTGTAATCTAGCCATGTGTCCCCTGCATCTTTAAAATGTCAAAACAAAATGCTCAGAATTGATCAAACGACCTAGCACACAGGCGTGTGGCTTAGCCGTGTGACACCTGCACCTACACACGGTTTAGAACATGGGTGTGTGACCTGACCGTGTGACCCAAGTCAGAGAGTTACACGGCCTGAGACAAGGGCATGTCCCTGGCCGTGTGAACCACACGGTCTAAGCACATGGGCATGTGACCCCTGCACCTAGAAATTTTTTTTGAGATTTAGCAAAAAATTCTCTATGAACTCAGTTTAGTCCCGACTCGTATGATGTGGAATATTTTTTATTTGGTCTGTAAATTATGGTAATGCTCCGTACCCTGTTCCGGAGATGGATTCAAGTTAGGGGTGTTACAAGGAAAGTCCGTAAGCAATGAATGCTTAGTAAGCTCATATAAACTTTAAACATAACAATCCATTTCAACAATAAACTTTATAGGTTAAATATAAACCTATACCAGTGCCTCAAGATTTATCAACTACATAACCATCAACTCCCAATGAATAAGTCTATCAACATCACATATATTTTTCATTCCCAACATAATAGGATTTTATACGACATATTACACAATCATAAACTTTTTCACAAGACTATGAACCACTTCCATTCCACTTATTTAGCATAAGCTTAAATAATATTATTAATTCACGAATTAGCATATTTATTAATGACATCAAGAGATTCATCCATAACATAAGTATACTTCTCATATATAAATCGTCCTTTAACTCATCAATCGTTTTATTTAATCATATTACATCTCTATTATGAACTTACCATTTCATTACCATTTTCTTACCCGTTTCATTTACATAACACAAGACATAAGCATAAACATCATCATCAATACACAAGATAGTGCATTTATACATAACTCTTTTGGGATCAATCATATGATAAACCATTTCATTAGAAAATACATTTTTGATTCATACCACCTTTTCATGAACATAAACATATTTCCATTTGAACACTTACCATTTCAATGTATAACATTACCATTAAGCATGATATATTCCAACCATAAGCTTGGCACAAGCCTAAACATCATCAACAACACATGTTAGTTTACTTAAACACATATCTCAGTAGAATTATCACATGGTAAGGAGGATTACATGAATATAATGCCATTGAATTCATACTTTCCATAAACATAGATATACATACATCGATCATTATCATTTCATACCTTTCCACAGGTTAATAACCTAGTCGATTGGAACACTTACCGTTCCTTCATTTTAACCTTAGTTAATAATTAAATAAAACACCAAATCCATGTCCATATTTGTCCGCTAATTACTTAAATGGTTTATTTACCATTTAAGTCCATTTACCTTTATTCATTAAGCTATTTAATCACTCAAATCTAATAGTGATCAAATTTTACATCTTTTACGATTTAATCTTTTTTAATTAATTAACTATCAAAACATTAAAAAGTCTTAACAAAACTTTAATACAACCTTAAAAACACTCCGTAAATATTTAATAAAATATTTATGGCTCCATAAAAATGAGCTCCCAATACCACATTTTGTAAAACCACTTGACTTTAGGGTCATACCACTTGAACCTAATTATTCGTTCATGTAATATCCCGGATTAGGGCTTATGCATCAATGCTAAATTATATGAAATAGCATGCTTGAGTATGTTGTGATTGTGTATTATGAAATTTGTGAACTCTAGAAAATAGGAGAGTGCCTCAGAAATTATTCGAATTCAATTTTAAAAGAGGAAGCTAGGCAGAGTAGGCCTTAAGAGAAATTGTATGAGAAACATAACACACAATTGGGCTTGAAAAAGTGGCTTGGAGGCGCCACCTAAGGCCTCTGGGAATGACGCCACCAGCAGGGTAAATGGGCCAAGGTTTGAGTCGCATGGGAAGCTAAAGGAAAGTTTTTATTTTTCGGCAACTAGGAGCAGTAGTGGGAGGCATGGGGAGTCTATGGGAGGAGTTTGAGATGAGGTCTAATTCTCTTAGAAATTTCGGCTAAGGTAGGAGATAGGTGATAAGGAAGAGTGAATTAAGGGATTTGATAGTGAGAGGAAGAGGTGGCCGGCCAAGGGACTCTCCTGGTGATTAATTTCGACTTTGTAGTGTGTTAAGGGGTATGCCCAATTGTTCAAAGCAAAATCAGTCTCTTTTGTTATCTTCTCTCCAAAGTTTTCTCTTCTATTTCTTTCTAGCTGAATTTCTACTTTATTTCTCAAAGTCTTTCTTTTTCTTTTATTTGCTCTAGTCGAAATCTCCTTTCCCCTATTCTCACCATTGTCGTAACCTTTAAGGCTTCATACCTCTTCTTTTGTGCCTCTTGTGGAAGCCGAATCCATAACCCCTTGCTACCCCTTTTCTAAAGCCAAGTATACAAGGTACCCCTAGCTGATTCTCCATTAAGCCACAAAGTCGAATATCCTTGTGGTGACAAAGATAGGTGCTATTGATTACTTCAGTAGAGGTGAGATCAAGTTTGATTTCTATTCTTTTTTAGGACTTGTCGAAATTTAAAGACTAATTCCTATTACTATTCTTTGAACGAAATCTTATAGAGAGATGTCGGGATCTCTGCTAGTGACGACTATAAGAAGGGAGCATTCGGGATATCAGATCTAAGGTAAGTAAGGTGTAAGTTTAGGCCGAAGGTCATTTATTTGAATGTTAGAATTGGATCTAACATATACTTTTAAGGGTCTTGACATCATCAAGAGCAAATAGCAATTTCGGGATTTCAATATCCGAGGTAAGCTATAAGGTAAGATTCGACCAAGGCCATGTATGGTGTTATAGATTTATTTCTTAATTATTCAAAAGCTAGAAACTAACCCTTTAAGTGAACTAATGTTGGCCGATTACAAGGAAGAAGGATTTCAACGTTTCGGGATTTGATTAGTAGTGGAATCGGTATCAAGGTAATAATTTGATTACAATAATCCTATTAGGATTTGGTTTTATAGCCGAATGGCTTTTACTAATAAGATTGGGGTTGGCCGAATATAGGCAGTAAAGATCTAAAGCAGTAGATTGGATTTTCGAGATTTGGAGTGAATTTGCTAAGTGAATCAGGTGTGTACTCCACACTCTCTCTTAATAGATGTAAGGCAATATTTAATATATATGTTATAATAATGTGAATGTGGCTAAGTTACCATGCGATGGTACAAAGTACTCAGGTACGTTTTTCCTACTCCTACTAGGAATATAATATGATTTATTATGACACATAAGTGCAACTATAAGAATGTGAATAAAGTATAAGGCAAAATTTTTGCATATTCTGCATGACATGGGGCATATGGGTGATATGTAAAGGGGAAGTGAATTGGTGGTTTTATACCCTAATATGTGAATGTGGTGACTTATGTCACAATATCCGAATGTGGTGAATTATGTCACAATATATGAATGTGGTGACTTATGTCACGAATATATATACATGGTGGCTATGCCACAAAATTATAAGGGCGATGAGCACGTCGACTGCAGCAACTGCCTTTGATGGTGTGTAGCGGATGGAGGGTTGACTTAGTAGTCTCCACGGTGTGATGGTTGGTACGGGTGATGTGTAGCGGATGGTTATATAGGCTTGGGTTCAGGAAATGCATCTTTCAATATAAATGCTATGTGAATATGTATGATGTGACATGCCTGAATCTGTTTGAGACTTAGTGTTGATTGTACACATTGAGTCTGTTTGACTCACCCCTTGTGGGACTATTTTTCGGTGACACGCAAAGAATGGACCGGCCTGGCAAGAGCTCGATGGAGGCCATGCAAAGCTCGGAGATTGTCTTATTTTATTTATATTTAAGTTTTAAATTACTTGGGTTTTTATTTGATGTAATAAGGCCAAAGTGTTAAATTGTTATGCATGCTTTCAAATTACTTAGTATGATACAATCATTATCCAATTAAAGTTAAAAGTAAAATTTTCTTAAGTATAAATAACAAATTGTTTTTAACACCTACTAAACACGGGTTTTTAAACTTTAAGCCCAACCCAAATCAACTGCTTTTCAAAAACACATAAGTTTTTGGCAAAGCCTAAATAGAATTTGAAAGGTTTTTCTTTAGAAGCATACCAGATCCGGTCAGGGCTTGTGGGCTGGGTTTGGGGTGTTTCAGTTCAAATAGCATAACTTGTCAATTCAAAATTTATTTAAATACCATATTTGACTTGTAAATATTAAATAATAATAATTACGAACTTACACGTCGGATTTGTGGCCTCGAAACCACTATTTTCGACACAACTGAAGAATGAACTATTACACACACATCTGGTGGCAGTCAGTAATTTGGGTAGCAATAATGCATTGCTAGATGCCACTGGTTGCTTGTAACGTTAGAAATGTTCTAGTATTACTACTACAAGGTCACACCCTATGGTTGAAGTGAACAGAATCCAAACATAGTTGGTATTGTGTTTAGCTATCACATGAATTAAATTAATTATTGAATTAATTTAATTTGTCAGTTAAATTTTGAACGCATTATATGTACAAACTTTTTGTGCACAAATAGAGAACATAATTAAAATTAATATATGAACTTGATTCATATAAAAATATTATCTAAATATAGTTTACTAAAATTATTAAAATAAATAGTTATAATAATAATTTTGGTTAAAGATAAAGAAAAATATGGAAGTTAATATTCTTTTGGAAAGAATGCAATGTTTTAATACATTACATATGTAACATCCTAGAATTAGGGGTTCTGCATTTTGTGCTATTTCATGCGTTGGGCTAGTTATGCTTGTTATTTGGGTATGTTCGGGGGTCTTGGGAAGGTTTGGGGTTGTGCTGGGCCCTGGTAAAATTTTGGTTTTTGGGCACATAAGGGGAGAAGGCTATTGGCGGCAATGCATAAGGGAAAAGGTTGGTAAATTGCTAACACAAGCTGGGCGTGTGGAAAGGATGCTATGGCGTGAAATGGCAAAGAGGGGAGCTTGGGTTCGAATCCCACCTACTGCAACTTATTTAATTTATTTTGTGCTAAGCAGGTGAAGGTAGTAAAGTTCAGCTTGGACTCTGCAAGAGGAGTTGAAGATTCAGTCAAATGAATTTCAATGAGTGATGGAGAGGAGTTTGAGGAGAAAATCAAGGAGAAAATCGTGGGATTGAGGTGTGAGGGAGAGTTTGGCTGAAAATGGAAAGTGTGTGGGAGGAGAGATGTGCAATTTGGCTAAGAGGGGAGTTGGGGAAACAAAATCGGTTTGGGTAGTAGAAGTAAGGAAAATCGAAATCTTCTAGTGTGTGTACCAAAATTCTCTGCTTGTGATTTAGTGTTTTTGCGTTATAGTTTGGCAACTCAAGCATTTGGGGTCATTTTCTTGTCAATTCTTTCTTGCTAGTGCCGAAATACTCAAGCCTCATTTCTTCATCTTTTTTTCTTCAATTTGGTGTTAGTTGAAACTTTTTGTACCTCTCTTCTCTTCTACTCTCTTCCATCTTTCCCTTACCATTCGTTTTCTTTTGCATTACCATAAGCCGAACCTCATCAACGATTCATCTTCTCTTCTCTACGTGATTGATCACCTTTCTCTTGACCAAATCTAGTAAGTATAAGTTCGTTCCCTTCCTTTCTTTTTCCCTTTCTTTACTTCATAAACTGAAACTCCATCTCCTCCCACTCCTTCATCGTGCGTTCTCCTTTTGTACTACTCTAGAGGGGTGGTCGAATCTCATTTTCTCGTTGACTCATCTATAGACATAAGGAACGGTGGTTTCTTCTTTCCCTTTTTGTTCTTTTTCAGTCTTATGACTATGTGTAGCCAAGTGGCTAGTCCTCTTTATTCTTGCATTCGGTTGATTCCTCTCCTCTTCTCTTAACATGCTAGCCGAATTTGTGGAAGTTTGGTTTATCATTGATCAAAGTAGGAGGTTTCTCTTTGGTTCATGTTTATTTCTCTCTTTCCGGTTACTTTGCTATAATTGGAGCGACAACTTTGTCTGATTATTTATTTTAGGGATTAAACAACTCGTTCTCCTCTGCTCTTTGATCTTTCAAAAGTGGTGGTAAGTTGAAACCCCTTTATTAGACTACCACCATTTTTCATCTTGGTATCTTACTGACTGAGGCTCTCTTAATGGAGGCAAGTGGTAGCCGTACTAAGTGAGTAGCAATAAGAGAGCCTAAGGGGAGTGGACTCGTAACCTCTGCTCCCAAGTTCAAATGAAGGAGGGAGTCAACATCCGGTGTGGATAGGCAAATCGTGGTTGTTCGTGATAGTAAGGGTAAACATTGTAAATCGTTTGATTTAGGTGTGGATTAAGATCTCCCTTTCGGTTAATTAATCGTATGATATTTTGACATAAGTGATGACAATCAGGAGGGTATAGTTCTTTACGTGATCAGGTATGTAATCTCACACCGTAATCCTGTAGTTTCATGACTCGCTACAATGTTTGTAAAATCAAATCATCGTAACTTGCAAGTCTAATAACCGGAATATTGCATGGAAACGAATAACTCGCTTAAACAACATTAGTTTTAAGGTTCGCTAAAATTGGTGTTAGCCAGCTAATTTACCAAAATGCCTTTATTGGGCCGATATACCAAAATGCCCTTATTGGGTCAATTTACCAAAATGCCCTTATTGGGTCGATTTACCAAAATGCCCTTATTGGGCCAATTTACCAAAATGCCCTCATTGGGCCAATTTACCAAAATGCCCTCATTGAGTCGATTTACCAAAATGCCCTCATTGGGTCGATTTACCAAAATGCCCTCATTGGGCCGATTTACCAAAATGCTTTTATTGGGCCGATTTACCAAAATGCCCTTAATGAGCAAATTTACTAAAATACCCTCGCTGGGTTGAATGTCTGCTTTACACTCGTGTTTTCTAATTTATATGTTGCATATTAACATTTTGCATGTGGCGGGGATTTGAATGAAGAGCAATGTAGCCTGGTGGCATAGCCACGGTTTATATATGTATTTGCGTAATTATAACTCTAGTGGCTCAGCCACAAGTAACCTATGTTTAGCAGCTTAACTGTATTTTTGGTGTGAGCGGCGGGTGGGTTGACTTGATCCCCACAGGTGTGATTGGCTAGTCGGGGGTGTGATGGATGGATGGGTTGGGCTGCATAAATTCATTATTTGCACTATTATGCTTAATGGGCTTAGGCCCAATTTGATGTCATATGGGCTCGGGCCCAGTTGGTGATGGCAAGGGGATTACATACTAAATCCTTGTAACTCACCCCTCTAACTTTACCTTCGCCGGTAATACTTAGCAGTAAGGACTTGGAGCTTTGGATGACTCGGTGGAGGCCATACTTTAGGAGCATCGCTTGAGAAACTTAGTAAATTTCTTTTCTATTTTATTTCATAAGATTATTTTTACTATTATGTGGGTTTAATATTTTGTAATAAGGCCTCTAGATTTAAATTTCTTTTAAATTCTCATTTCTGCCATAATTATTATTATCACTTGTTTAATTTGGTAGTTTTCTAAAGCTTTAATAACTGGTTTCCAAAATATAATGTTTTATCGAATCTTCAAATTCGATTTTCGTAACAAATGTAGTTTTCAAGATAATTACAACTGTATTAAAATGAACACTGAGTAAAATGGTTTTTTATAAGCAATCAATGCAACACGGAGTATTCAAAAATGATGCAAACATTTTCAACAATTGCATAGTTTTAAACACGCCAGATCCGGTCGAACGTCTAGGCTGGGTATAGGGTGTTACATTTTATGGTATCAGATCTCGATTGTAAAACTCGGCTGTGGAATGGGTTTAAAAATGTTTTTCAAAGTTGTTTGAAACTTGGTTTTAAAATGCACGTCTTTAGTGGAAGTATGGCACCACGAGTATCCGGCACCAAATCCGTAAGTCTCCTTATTTTATGATTGTTGTTGTGATAATGTTGTAACTGTAGTAAGAAAATGTACGAGACAGTAGTACACAGGAACTTCTGGCTCTATGAGTTAAAACTATAGAGATTGAGAATTTAGGAATACGAATGTGAATCACAAAAACAACTTTTATACTTGCACTCCATAAAACACTTGTTAATAAACATTTAATTACATATTGATTCATAAGATTTTTAATCAGATTAAATCGACTTAGCAAACATGAGCGCTAGAGGACGTGGACGCGGTAGACGTGGTTGTGGTAGAAGCCGAGGTGTTGGGATTGGGTCCGAAGCATCTGGGCACATGCCTGAAATGGACGCACCTGCATCACCAGTGGCTGAAACTAGGTTACATGACCGAATGGGAGGGGACGATCTTTGTCCCAAGCCATGCTGCGGGTACTGGAAAGGGTTGATGGGGCAAGTACTGGGTCGACAACTCGTGGGTCTATATCTGAGTGACTTAGATCGAATGGGGCCGATGTTTTTAGGGGCATTTTGGGTGTAGCCCCAAATGTAGCGGAATATTGGCTTGAGCCTGTGGAACGGATTATGGATGACTTGGATTACGCAGCTGAACAGAAATTGAAAGGGGTGGTGTCTTTACTGAGAGATGAGGCGTACCAGTGGGGCCTCACTGTTAGAGAAGGCACGCAAGTTGTTTGCATCACCTGAGATTTCTTTAAGACAGCATTCTAGGGATAATATGCCCGGCCTAGCTATGTGGATGCCCGAAGGAAAGAATTTCTAAATTCGGTTTAGGGAGGTAAATCTGTAAGAATTTCTAAATTCGGTTTAGGGAGGTAAATCTGTGGCAGCATACGAGGCGAAGTTTTTGCGTCTGAGCTGATATGCTCGGGGAATAGTATCGAATGAACATGAACATTGTGTACGCTTTGAAGATGGGCTGCGTAATGAGTTACAGGTACTGATAGCCCCGTAGAGAGAGAGGAATTTTGCTACATTAGTGGAAAAAGCTAAAATTACTGAGGAGGTAAAACATTCGGAGCGGCAGGATCGAGATAAGGACAGGGTCAAGAAAAAAAGATCCTGGGTACCCAGGTCCTGCAAGAGGGATTCACAAAAGGCCCATGTTTGAAGGGCCAGCTCGAGTGGGTGTTTCAGCTGCTACTAATCAGTTGCAGTCTTACATGGACTGTGGGAAATTTCACTCGGGAGAGTGTTGGAAAAAGAACTGGCGGGTGTTTCAGATGCAAATCTAAGGATCATCAGTTCAGATATTGCCCTCAAGAGCCTGTTCAGACACAGGTAGTACGTCACAGATTTGTGCAACTAGGGAGAGGTGGTCAATAGCCACCGAAAGGTTGTGGTCTGACCAAATGGGGAAATGGGCTCGGACGAGGTCGTGGAGCACCGCGTAGAGATATGGGTAATGTAAATGTAAGACAGTCGGGGCTGGTTTATGCGGCTATACACCGAGAGGATGGCGATGCACCGGATGTCATAACCGGTACATTTTTCATATTTGATATGCCCTTTACTTTCAGCTTTGATAGATATTGGATCTACCCATTCATATGTTGCCTGTATTGTGTTTGGAACTTTGGGTATAAAATCTGAGATTGCTGCTAAAGAAATGACTGTGATTAGACCTTTAGGACAATTTGTAGTAGTGAATAAGTTGTTTAGGGATGTGCCTCTAGAAGTTCAGAGAGTGGTATTTCTGACAGATTTTATGGAATTGCCGTTCGGCGAGTTTGATCTGATCTTAGGCATGGATAGGTGAGTTAAGCATTGTGCAAACTTGGATTGTGCTGCTAAGCGCATGATATTGAAGACTCTCGAGGAAAAGGAGGTACTAGTATTAGGAGAGAGAAAAATTACCTATTTAATATAGTGTCAGCATTAAAGGCTAAAAGGATGGTACGAAAAGGGTGTGAGGCGTTCTTAGCTTTCATTAGTGCTTTGGAGGACAAAGAAATGTCTGTAAGGGATGTTAGAATAGTGAAAGAGTTCTCGTACGTCTTTCCAGAAGAGCTTCCAGGATAACCCCTAGACCGCGAGGTGGATTTTGGCATTGAATTATTGCCAGGAACGGCTCAGGTGTCCATTGCCCCATATAGGATGGCGCCAAAAGAGCTGGTAGAACTTAAAGCTCAGATCTAGGAGTCGTTGGACCGTGGTTTTATCCGACCAAGTGTATCACCATGAGGAGCGCCGGTATTGTTCGTAAAGAAGAAGGATGGGTCGATGCGTATGTGTATCGACTATCGTCAGTTGAATAGGCTAACTGTTAAGAAAAAATACCCATTACCAAGAATTGATAAGCTGTTTGATCAGCTGCGAGGAGCTTTGATCTTCTCAAAGATAGATTTGAGATCTGGTTATCATCAGCTAAAGGTTAGGGCGGTGGATATTCAAAAGACTACGTTCTGAACTCGGTATGGGCATTACGAGTTTCTAGTGATGCCATTTGGGTTAACAAATACACCAGCCGCTTTTATAGACATGATGAACCGGGTCTTCCAACCCTATCTAGACCGGTTCATGGTGGTATTCATAGATGATAACTTGGTGTACTCAAAGACTGAAGAGGAGCATGATTCGCATCTTCGGGTTGTGTTACAGATATTAAGAGAGAAGCAGATGTATGCTAAATTCAGTAAGTGAGAATGAAACACACCAAACCCGGCCCACGAGCCTTGACCGAATCTGGTATGTTCCCCGATGTAAACCATTTCAAATTCTTTTGTTACTTAGGAAAAACTTGTGTGATTTGGAAGAAAGATCATTTTGGGTTGGGCTTGAGATGAAAACAAGTTTATTTCATTATTAAAAATCCTTTACTTTAGGTGACAAAACGTTTGGGCTTTGTTTTAAAAATAGATTTACTTAATCTTTTAATAAGTAAAAGTTTGTAAGCTTAATAAATAAAAATAGAATATAATAATTCTACTAAGGCCTTATTACATCAAATAATACCCAAAATTTAAATTCAAAATACTTAAAGTAAAATAGTCCAAATAAAAGAAATTTGAACTTCACATGGCCTCCACTAAGCATCTGCCGGCCCGGTCCATCACTGGTCGTCACCTGAAAAGTAATCCCACAACGGGTGAGCCAATGAGACTCAATGTGTAACCAACACTAAAATTTAATATTTCAGGTATACAATATCATACATGTTCATAAAACATTTAAACAATATGATGCGACCCGAACCCAAACCTATATGCCATCCGCCCTTATAAAAATTCGTGGTCTTAGGTCACCACATTTAGAATTCGTGGTCTTAGGTCACCACATTCAGTTATCGTGGTCTTAGGTCACCACATTTAGATTTCGTGGTCTTAGGTCACCACATTCATATTTCGTGGTCTTAGGTCACCACATTAACTTCCCTTTTCATATAACCCATATGCCCCATTTTCATACACAATATGCAAAATCATGCCTTAATTCACATTCTTATCACTTTTCACATGTTAAAATAACATATATTCATATTCCTAGTAGGAGTAGGAAACGTACCTTAGTACTTTGTACCATAGTATAGTACCTTAGCCATATTCACATTCTTATAAACATGCACATTTAATTTAAAACATAGCCATGAACATATTAAAACTTAGGGTAGGGTACACACCTGATTCGCTTAACAATTTCACTGAAATCCCGAAAATCCTATCTACTGCCTTAGATCTTTAACTCCCTACATTCGGCCCATATTAAAGTTTTAATGAAAACCCATTCGGCCACAAAATCAAATCCTAGTAGGATTTGTACACTAAAACTTACCTTGATGCCGATTTGCTTATCACTCAAATCCCGAAAACTTTGCTATACTCCTCCTTGTATTCGGCCAAACACTGGATCTCTACATAGGTTAGTTTTAGCTTTTTAACATGTAAGAAATAGATCTTAGTATCAATACAGGCCTTGGCCGAATGCTATAGATACTTACCTTGTGGATTTTAAATCCCGAAACTCACCGAATAACTAGGGAACACGTGGCCTATGGTGTACCTTCGGGAAAAAAATTTCTTCTTCCTTGTAGTTGACTAATTCTTAGATTTATTAACTTGTTAGTTTCAGCTATTTTGAATATTTAAAGAACAGATCTAAATACTAATCTAGGCTTTAGCCGAATATACATAGGTGCTTACCTTCCAAATCTTAATTCTGAATTGGATCCTTGCTTCCTTACTGCTGTCGAAATTCTTTAGATCCTTGAAATCTCGAAAGATACCTTCTTGTAGTTGACAATTCTTAAATCCTGAATACACCCCTTTTAAGAAATCGGCAGCACCCTTGTTAAAAGCCCCTTAAAGAATCGGCCTTGATGACTAGATGACAAGGTTTTGGCTTTTAGGATTTAATGGAGAAGTCGCCTAGGGGTTCTCTTGGGGTATTCGGTTTCCACAAAAATAAAGAAAAGAAAACTTGAGAATTTTGGCAATGGTGGACTATAGATTCGGCTTAACAAATGAAAGAGAAGAGAAGAGAGGAGAGCACTAAGAAATTTGGCAGAGAGAAGAGGAGGAAGAAAATTTGATGAGTAGCCCTATTCTTTCCCTCTTATAGCCAAATTACTACTCGTAATCCCTTACTTGGCGACCACTCTTCTATTTTGATTACTTTATCCTTTGAATTATCACTTTATTAAAAGAATTAATCCAACAATTATCTCCGAAAAATAATGATAAATAAATCTATTATTTATCTCCTATTTAGACGAAATTTAAAGAGAATAAAACTCTTCCTTGGGTTCCTTAGTGCCGTCCACTTCCTGCTCTTTGTAGCAAAATAAAACTCCTTTATTTGCTTCCCAAGTGACTCGAACCTAGGCCCAATACCCTTGTATGTGGCGTCACCTACAGGCCTCAAATGATATCTTGAGCCACTTTTCCAAGCCTGTTTGTGTGTCAAATTCCTCCTATTAATTTTCTTAAGGCTACCTTGTTTTAGTTTCCTCTTTTACTTAACATTTCTAAATCATTTCCTTACATTTCCAAGTTTCCAAAATGTTCACTTTCCTATTTTAACTTGACATTTCCAAGTTTCCAAAATGTTCACTTTCCTATTTTAACTTGACATTTCCATACATTCCCAGGTTTCCAAAAATATTCAAAATACATTTATAACACATAAGACATGTCATTTCGTACAATTAAACCGAAAATGCATAGGCCCTTTTCAGGATGTTACAGTTCTACCCCCTTAAAATAATTTCATCCTCGAAATTACTTACTATCGTTTAATCCTAACTCATCACACTATGCCTTTGCTGCGCACTTTGATCTTAACAAAACTAACACATTTCTTAGATACTACCTCGACCACGTCCACTAGAACTCATTACTAACGTCGCGATTTAATCTGATTAAAAAGTTTTATGCATTAGTTCTTTGTTCCACTGTTTAACCGCGAAGAAGTTTTATGAAAAGGAGTTTAATAGTGGTTCTTTCGATCAAACAAAGTCTCAGTTCAAGTTCACTATTCTAATTCAGATATTCACAATCACATTCATATTCATCCATCTCGAAAGAGACACATTCATTCACGACATTCACTTCACTACTTTGGGCATTCCTGATCATCCCCCTAGGGGTAATTTCATCATTTTTCCTATAAGGTATTTTGGTAATAAATCGGGGTCACTTCGAAAATAATCTTTATAAATCAAAAAGTATTTCAAAATTTACAAAAAACTCGAAGTTATCTTGAAAATTTGTTTTCCAAATCGGTGATGTTGCGTAAATTTGAAATCGAGGTTATTTGGTAATTTTGGAAGTTAGGGCATTTCGTAAATTCTCCAAATCGTGGTATCTTGATATTTGTAAAACAAAAGTTTTTGGTATTTTTGTAAAGTAGAAACATTTTAGCAAAAGTCGAGGTATTTTGAAAATCTTAAAACTAAGGGTATTTTATTAATTTACAACACGGGGCATTTTAGTAATTTTCCCAAATCAAAGTACCTTGAATTTTTCAGTAAAATAGAGTTTTGGACACTTTTTCAAACTAGAGAAATTTTACTAATATCGTGGGTAATATGGTAATTTTAGAAACCAATGGCATTTTGTAATTTTACGACCGTGGGTATTTTAGTAATTTTGGCAAGCAGAAATTTTTTTCGAGAAATTTTCAAAATAGATTTTGTTGCAAATCAAAGGGTTAATTTAAGGATTTTAAAAACTAAGGCTTTTTTTATAAAAAATATGGCTAGTCCCTTTCGGGTTTTAATCATTGGTTTAGCCGATGACTAAGTCCTCTTGGTTAGGGTGAGCAGTTACTACGCACTGTAGGATTCGAGTAAAGAGGAGGTGAGTCGCTAGGACTGCTTAAATACCAAGCTTTTACTGAATCCACTCCTAGACATGCGCACAACAGTTACCACACCCTAGCTCGGCGACTTAATCACATGTTTGTCTAATGGTCCTTAAGTCTTATGTACTTGTGTTTTTGAGTAGACTAGTCCTAGGGTTCAACAGATCCTAGTTCACTAATCTACGTTGCCATAAAAGCCCATACATTTCACATATTCAAATCACTTCAGAAGTCAGAAGTACTTACCTGGTGGACTTCGGGTCGGAGACTTAGTGGGCCATGCCAGAAAAACCTGCTTAATTCACAAAAATTCTTTTTGGGATTAACTTTGAAAACGTTTTGGGCCTTAAACCCAAGGTCGAGAGTTTAAAACTGGGCTCTGATACCAAATTGAAACACCCCAAACCCGGCCTACGAGCCTTGATCGGATCTGGTATGTTCCCCGGTGTATTCCGTTTCAAATTCTTTTGTTACTTAGGAAAAACTTGTGTGATTTGGAAGAAAGATCGTTTTGGGTTGGGCTTGAGATGAAAATAAGTTTATTTCATTATTAAAAATCCTTTACTTTAGGTGACAAAACGTTTGGGCTTTGTTTTAAAAATAGATTTACTTAATCTTTTAATAAGTAAAAGTTTGTAAGCTTAATAAATAAAAACAGAATATAATAATTCTACTAAGGCCTTATTACATCAAATAATTCCCAAAATTTAAATTCAAAATACTTAAAGTAAAATAGTCCAAATAAAAGAAATTTGAACTTCACATGGCCTCCACTAAGCATCTGCTAGCCCGGTCCATCACTGGTTTTCACCTGAAAAGTAATCCCACAACGGGTGAGTCAATGACTCAATGTGTAACCAACACTAAAATTTAATATTTCGGGCATACAATATCATACATGTTCATAAAAACATTTAAACAATATGATGCAACCCAACCCAAACCTATATGCCATCCGCTACACACCACCGTGCCATCCTCGCACAATCGTGGGGACTACTAAGTCAACCTCCATCCGCTACACACCATTGAAGGCGTCATTGCAATGACGTGCTCATCGCCTCTTATAAAAATTCGTGGTCTTAGGTCACCACATTTAGAATTCGTGGTCTTAGGTCACCACATTCGATTATCGTGGTTTTAGGTCACCACATTCGATTTCGTGGTCTTAGGTCACCACATTCAGATTTCGTGGTCTTAGGTCACCACATTAACCTCCCCTTTTCATATAACCCATATGCCCCCATTTTTCATACACAATATGTAAAATCATGCCTTAATTCACATTCTTATCACTTTTCACATGTTAAAAATAACATATATTCATATTCCTAGTAGGAGTAGGAAACGTACCTTAGTACTTTGTACCATAGTATGGTACCTTAGCCATATTCACATTCTTATAAACATGCACAATTAATTTAAAACATAGCCATGAACATATTAAAACTTAGGGTAGGGTACACACCTGATTCGCTTAACAATTTCACTGAAATCTCGAAAATCCTATCTACTGCCTTAGATCTTTAACTCCCTACATTCGGCCCATAATAAAGTTTTAATGAAAACCCATTCGGCCACAAAATCAAATCCTAGTAGGATTTGTACACTAAAACTTACCTTGATGTCGATTTGCTTATCACTCAAATCCCGAAAACTTTGCTATACTCCTCCTTGTATTCGGCCAAACACTGGATCTCTACATAGGTTTGTTTTGACTTTTTAACATGTAAGAAATAGATCTTAGTATCAATACAGGCCTTGGTCGAATGCTATAGATACTTACCTTGTGGATTTTAAATCCTGAAACTCACCGAATAACTAGGGAACACGTGGCCTATGGTGTACCTTCGGAAAAAAATTTCTTCTTCCTTGTAGTCGACTGATCCTTAGATTTATTAACTTGTTAGTTTCGACTATTTTGAATATTTAAAGAACAGATCTAAATACTAATCTAGGCTTTAGCCGAATATACATAGGTGCTTGCCTTCCAAATCTTAATTCCCGAATTGGATCCTTGCTTCCTTAATGTTGTCGAAATTCCTTAGATCCTTGAAATCCCAAAAGATACCTTTTTATAGTTGACAATTCTTAAATCCTAAATACACCCCTTTTAAGAAATCGACAGCACCCTTGTTAAAAGCCCCTTAAAGAATCGGCCTTGATGACTAGATGATAAGGTTTCGGCTTTTAGGATTTAATGGAGAAGTCGCCTAGGGGTTCTCTTGGGGTATTCGGTTTCCACAAAAATAAAGAAAAGAAAACTTGAGAATTTTGGCAATGGTGGACTATAGATTCGGCTTAACAATTGAAAGAGAAGAGAAGAGAGGAGAGCACTAAGAAATTCGGCAGAGAGAAGAGGAGAAAGAAAAATTGATGAGTAGCCCTATTCTTTCCCTCTTATAGCCGAAATTACTACTCAGAATCCCTTACTTGGCCACTGCTCTTCTATTTTGATTACTTTATCCTTTGAATTATCACTTTATTAAAAGAATTAATCCAATAATTATCTCAAAAAATAATGATAAATAAATCTATTATTTATCTCCTATTTAGATGAAATTTAAAGAGAATAAAACTCTTCCCTTGGGTTCCTTAGTGCCGTTCACTTCCCTGGTCTTTGTAGTAAAAATAAAACTCCTTTATTTGCTCCCCAAGTGACTCGAACCTAGGCCCAATACCCTTGTATGTGGCGTCACCTACCTGGGCCTCAAATGATATCTTCAGGCCACTTTTCCAAGCCTGTTTGTGTGTCAAATTCCTCCTATTAATTTTCTTAAGGCTACCTTGTTTTAGTTTCCTCTTTTACTTAACATTTCTAAATAATTTCCTTACATTTCCAAGGTTCCAAAATGTTCACTTTCCTATTTTAACTTGACATTTCCAAGTTTCCAAAATGTTCACTTTCCTATTTTAACTTGACATTTCCAAGTTTCCAAAATGTTCACTTTCCTATTTTAACTTGACATTTCCATACATTCCCAGGTTTCCAAAAATATTCAAAATACATTCATAACACATAAGACATGTCATTTCGTACAATTAAACCGAAAATGCATAGGCCCTTTTCAGAATGTTACAGAGAATTTTTGCTGAAGGAGGTGACCTTTTTGGGGCATGTTATGTCTACTAAGGGGATTAAGGTTGATCCTCGAAAAATTGAAGCTATTTTGGACTAGAAGCCACTGAAGTCAGTGTCTGAAATTCTAAGTTTCCTTGGTTTGGCTAGGTACTACAAAAGGTTCGTTAAGGGGTTTTCGTTGATTGCTACACCAGTAACCAAGTTGTAACGAAAAAGAGTACCGTTTGTTTGGGCTGATAGACAACAGGAAAGCTTTGAGAAGCTAAAGAAAATTTTGACTAAAGCGCCAGTGTTGATTCAGCCTGAGGCAGGAAAAGAGTTTGTTGTATATTGTGATGCTTGCACACAGGCTAGGGATGTGTGTTGATACAAGAAGGAAAAGTGGTGGCTTATGCGTCTCGGCAATTAAGACCACATGAAGTGAACTATCCCACTCATGATTTGGAGTTAGCTGTGATGGTGTTTGCCCTAAAGATATGGAGGTATTATCTATATGGAGAAAAGTCGATCATCTACACCGATCACAAAAGCCTGAAATATCTTCTCGCCTAGAAAGTGTTGAATTTAAGGCAACAGAGGTGGATAGAGTTACTGAAGGACTATGACTGCTCGATCAAGTACCATCTGGGTAAAGCCAACATAGTATCGGATGCTTTAAGTCAGAAGGTGGTGTCTGAATTGAGAGCTATGTTTGCCCATCTCAGCCTTTTTGAGGATGGTTGTTTGCTGGCGGAGCTTTAGGTAAAACTGTCTTGGGTTAGTCAAATTAGGGAGGAGAAAGGGTCAGATGAATCATTGAGTTCTTGGTTTCAGCTGGTGAAAAGTGGTGAGATAGTGGATTTTGGGCTGAACAGTGAAGGGATACTATGTTTCCACGGAAGAGTTTGTATGCCAGGGGATTTCAAATTGAGACAAATGATTCCGCAGGAGGCGCATAGTAGCCCATATGCTATGCACCCTGGTGGAAACAAGATGTACCAAGACCTTTGTGAACAATATTGGTGGCCAGGGTTGAAGCGAGAGGTTACTAACTTCGTGAGCAAGTGTTTGGCGTGTCAGCAACTGAAGGCGGAGCATCATTTACCTTCAGGGTTGCTGCAGCCGATAAAGATTCCACTCTGGAAGTGGGAGAGAATAATAATGGATTTTGTTAGTGGAGTACCCCTGACGCCTACTAAGAAAGACTCAGTGTGGGTGATCGTTGATCAGTTAACGAAGTCCGCTCACTTCATACCGGTTCATACGGACTATTCGTTATAGAGGTTAGCTAAGCTTTATGTGGCAGAAATTGTGAGGTTGTATGGGGTACTTGTATCTATCATATCAAACAGGGATCCTAGATTTACATCACTGTTCTGGAAGGCTTTACATGAAGCTTTGGGTACAAGGCTAGATTTTAGCACAGCGTTCCATCTGCAGACTGATGGTCAGTCGGGAAGGGTAATTCAGATTCTAGAAGACATGTTAAGGGGCTGTGTGATCGACTTCAGAGGTAGTTGGGAAGATTTTCTACCATTGGCAGAATTTGCATACAACAATAACTATCAATCCAGCATTCAGATGGCACCCTACAAGGCATTGTATGGTCGTAGGTGTCATACCACTACCTGCTGGACAGAGCTAGGTGAGCGACAGTTGTTGGGTCCAAAATTGATCTTAGAGACTGAGGAAAAAGTTATGTTGATTCGGGCTCGATTGAAGGAAGCTTTCGATAGATAGAAATCGTACGCAGATCTGAAGCATAGAGAAATAGAATTTTCAGTGGGGGATCACGTCTTCTTAAAAGTCTCACCCTGGAAAAAGGTTCTAAGATTTGGAAGGAAAGGCAAGTTGAGCCCCAGTTTCATCGAGCCTTACTGAGTATTGAAACGTGTGGGACCAGTGGCTTATCAGCTTGAGTTACCTCCAGAGTTAAGTCAGATCCATAATGTATTCCATGTTTCGATGCTAAGGAGCTACCATTCGGATCCGTCTCTCATAGTGCCGGTGGAAGAAATTGAAGTAAGACCTGACCTATCTTTTGAAGAGGAGTCAGTGCATATTCTAGATCGGGATGTTAAGGTGTTGAGAAGGAAATTTGTTCCGTTGGTCAAAGTGTTATGGCATTATCACGGTTCAGAAGAAGCCACATGGGAGCCGAAAGAGGCAATTCGACAATAATACCCTCATCTTTTTTAATCAGGTAAATTTTGAGGTCAAAATTTCTTTAAGGGGGTAGAACTGTAACATCCTAGAATTAGGGGTTCTGCATTTTATGCTATTTCATGCATTGGGCTAGTTATGCTTATTATTTGGGTATGTTTGAGGGTCTTGGGAAGGCTCGAGGTTGAGCAGGGGCCCTGGTAAAATTTTGGTTTTTGGGAACTTAAGGGGAGAATGCTATTGGCGGCAATGCATAAGGGAAAAGGTTGGTAAATTGCTAACACAAGCTGGGCGTGTGGCAAGGTGGCTGTGGCATGAAATGGCAGAGAGGAGAGCTTGGGTTCGAATCCCACCTGTTGCAACTTATTTAATTTATTTTGTGCTAAGCAAGTTAAGGTAGTAAAGTTCAACATGGACTCTGTAAGAGGAGTTGAAGACTCAATCAAATGAATTTGAATAAATGATGGAGAGGAGTTTGAGGAGAAAATCGTGGGATTGAGGTGTGAGGGATAGTTTGGTGAAAATGGGAAGTGTATGGAAAGAGAGATGTGCAACTTCGACTAAGGGGGAGTTGAGGAAACAAAATCGGTTTAGGTAGTAAAAGTAAGGAAATCCGAAATCTTCTAGTGTGGGTGCTGAAATTCTCTGCTTGTGATTTAGTGTTTTTGCGTTATAGTTTGGCAACTCAAGCATTTGGGGTCATTTTCTTGTCAATTCTTTCTTGCTAGTGCCAAAATACTCAAACATCTTTTCTTCATCTTTTCTTTTCTTCAATTTGGTGTTAGCCGAAACATTTTGTACCTCTCTTCTCTTCTACTCTCTTCTATTTTTCCCTTACCATTCGTTTTCTTTTGCATTACCATAAGCCGAACCTTTTCAACGATTCATCTTCTCTTCTCTACCTGATTGATCACCTTTCTCTTGACCGAATCTGGTAAGTATAAGTTCGTTCCCTTCCTTTCTTTTTCCCTTTCTTTACCTCATAAGCTGAAACTCCATCTCCTCTCACTCCCTCATCGTGCATTCTCCTTTTGTAGTGCTCTTGTGTGGTGGTGAATCTCACTTTCTCGTCGACTCATCTGTAGACATAAGGAACGGTGGTTTCTTCTCTTCCCTTTTTGTTCTTTCTCAGTCTTATGACTATGTGTAGCCAAGCGGCTAGTCCTCTTTATTCTTGCATTCATTTGATTCCTCTCCTCTTCTCTTAACATGCTAGCCAAATCTGTGGAAGTTTGGTTCATCACTAATCAAGGTAGGAGGTTTCTCTTTGGATCATGTTGATTTCTCTCTTTCTAGTTACTTTGCTATAATTGGAGTGACAAATTTGTCTGATCATTTTTTTAAGGATTAAACAACTCGTTCTCCTCTGCTCTTGGATCTTTCGAAAGTGGTGGCAAGCCGAAACCTCCTTATTAAACTACCACCATTTTTCATCGTGGTATCTTACTGACTGAGACTCTCTTAATGGAGGCAAGCGATAGCCGTACTAAGGGAGTAGCGATAAGAGAGCCTAAGGGGAGTGGACTCGCAGCCTCTGCTCCCAAGTTCAAACGAAAGAGGGTGTCAGCAGTTTGAATTTCCTGCCGGGTTGTGGAAGGGAGTTGACATCCGGTGCAGATAGGTAAATCGTGGTTGTTCGTGATAGTAAGGGTAAACGTTGTAAATCATTTGATTTAGGTGTGGATTAATATCTCCCTTTCAGTTAGTTAATCATATGATATTTTGACATAGGTGACGGTGATCAGGAGGGTATAGTTCTTTACGTGATCAGGTGTGTAATCCCACACCGTAATCTTGTAGTTTCATGACTCGCTACAATGTTTGTAAAATCAAATCATCGTTACTTGTAAGTCTAATAATCAGAATATTGCATGGAAACGAATAACTCGCTTAAACAACATCAGTTTTAAGATTCGCTAAAATCGGTGTTAGTTGGCTAATTTACCAAAATGCCCTTATTGGGCCGATATACCAAAATGCCCTTATTGGGCTAATTTACCAAAATGCCCTTATTAGGCCGATTTACCAAAATGCCCTTATTGGGTCGATCTACCAAAATGCCCTCATTGGGCCAATTTACCAAAATGCCCTCATTGGGTCGATTTACCAAAATGCCCTTAATGTGCTAATTTACTAAAATACCCTCGTTTGGTTGAATGTCTGCTTTACACTCGTGTTTTCTGATTTATACGTTACATCTTAACATTTTGCATGGGTCGAAGATTTGAATGAAGAGCAGTGTAGCCTGGTGGCATAGCCACGATTTATATATGTATTTGCATAATTATAACTCTAGTGGCTCAACCACAAGTAACCTATGTTTAGCAGCTTGACTGCATTTTTGGTGTGAGCAGCGGGGTGGGTTGACTTGATCCCCACAAGTGTGATTGGCTGGTCGGGTGTGTGATGGATGGATGGGTTGGGCTGCATAAATTCATTATTTGCACTATTATGCTTAATGGTCTTAGGCCCAATTTGATGTCATATGGGCTCGGGCCTAATTGATAACAGTAATGGGATTACATACTGAGTTCTTTCAACTCATCCCTCTTGCTTTACCCTCGCAGGTAATACTCAGCAGTAAGGACTTGGAGCTTCGGATGACTCAGTGGAGGCCATACTTTAGGAGCATCGCTTGAGAAACTTAGTAAATTTCTTTTCTATTTTATTTCATAAGATTATTTTTACTATTATGTGGGTTTAATATTTTGTAATAAGGCCTCTAGATTTAAATTTCTTTTAAATTCTCATTTCAGCTATAATTATTATTATCACTTGTTTAATTTGGTGGTTTTCTAAAGTTTTAATAACTGGTTTCCAAAATATTATGTTTTTATTGAATCTTCAAATTCGATTTTCATAACAAAGGTAGTTTTCAAGATAATTACAACTGTATTAAAATGAACACTAGTAAAATGGATTTTTATAAACAATCAACGCAACACGGAGTATTCAGAAGTTATGCAAACATTTTCAGCGATCGCATAGTTTTAAACAACCCTTTATATGTGACACGCCAGATCTCGTCGTAACGTCTAGGATGGGTATGGGGTGTTACACCATATGTTTCTCTAAAAATGAAAAACGAATTATTCCATTTTTGTTATGTGATATTAAGAAAAAGGAATACAATCCCAAAATGTGTGTAGGTTACCAATAAAAGAGAAAAAAAGCTAGCAACTATTTTTTAAAAGTCTCTCTAAAAGATTCAAGAGAATTTTTACTGTTCGTTCTTTGACTGGGTTGACTATGTAGAGGCCGAGGCTATTTTTTTGGGGCTTGGGATCAACATTGTTAAGGGAATCAGATCGAAAAGGTATATTTTCAACCCTATTTCATCTCGATCCATTCCTCGTACTTGGATCCATGGTTATCGATCGTCGTAATAATTTTTCTGCTGCGCCACAGGGCGTACCAATGTTCCAACACTAGCTAGCCCATGTATCAATTTATTCAATCGGTGAAATTTTGATAAGTCACCATTGTTGAGAATTGGATGAATTAGTGTGAAATTGATAGAAATTAAGCTTAGATTATGAAAAGGACTAATTGTAAAGCTTAACAAGCTTGATTGTTAGCTTTGTTACATTAGGGACCAAATTGAATAAAATGAAAACATATCATGAAAGTATGGTAGAAATAGAATGCATATTGTAACACCCCAATCCTGGCCTAGACGTTATGGCTGGATCTAGCATGTCACATCAGAAGGTAGTTGAAAAGCTAATCGATCGTTAAAAATGTTGCTTCTCATTTTGAAACTCTGAGTTTCGTTGTTTACTTGTAAAAACGCGATTTGATTAATATCTATTTTTATAAAGTTGTTATTATTTTGAAAAAACTATTTTTCAATTGTGAAAATCGAACTTGAATAGTTGCGGAAACGTGCTATTTTGAAAAGTGATTATTAATGATTTAAAAAACCCCGTTTTAAAATGCTTAACAGTTTAGTAAATGCCGAAATGAAAGTTTAAGGAGAAAAATAGTTCCAATGGCCTTATTATAAAAAAATAACCCAAATTAAGTAATATTGTAAATAGGATAACAACCAGATTTACTGAGTTTCGTGATGAACAACTCCGATGTATGGCCACCACTGAGTTCTCCACAGCACCCAAATCCTCTAACACTGGGATTACCTGCAAGGTTATGGGAAAAAGGGGTGAGTTACTAGAACTCAATGTGTAATCCCATTTTCAATCACAGTCATAGTCTCAGTCTGGGCCTAAGCCCCATACAGTCTCAGTTTGGGCCTACGGCTCCAAGATCATGGTAATGCAAATAAAGAATGCAACCCTTTAATCCAAATTTCTACGCTCCACCGTACCAAATTTCTACACTCCATGTGGAGACCAAGTCAACCCACCCACCCTACACTCCAAGAATGCAATTGAGGTGCCAAGATAAACGTAGTAAAGTCGCCAAGATAAAGATATGTGGTTGAGCCACTAAAATCAGTATAACGTGGCATAGCCACCAGTGCAGTACTTCCTCCATAAATAAAACCCAACCCAATGCAACTTGTCATGGCATAATAATTCAGTGTATGCAATAATGTATCATCATGGCAATTAATCAAATTATACACAAACATACCAAAACTGCCCCTAAGGGTATAACAGTAATTTTGCCCAACGAGGGCGTTTTAGTAATTTACCCACCAAGGGTATTTCAGTAATTTACCCATTAAGGGTATTTCAGTAATTCTATCGACTAATTGCCTTTCTGAAGGCCTATTGTCGCATCGAGCGACATGGGACCCCTTTTAAGTCTCCACATAACAATTGGGCCTAAAATCCATTTCAAGCCCAAACGGGCCCACACGCTCGAGTGGCCCATTACGCATGGTTTCGGTCTTAGTTTTTAGTTTTCGCTACCGCATCTATTATTCGGTCAATTTCTATCAGTTTTGCTCATATGGACCCATTAGCCCATTGGGCCCGTTTAGTCCGTTTTGACTCGATTAGGTCCGTTATAGCCTCAATTTTGCGAGAGTGCTCGTAACACTCTCAACTATCTATTTTCACCATTCGTGTCTCGGTTGAACGTACGCTCGAGTGGTCACGATTTTTTGGTTTTCTAGCTTTTTGGCTTTTGGCCGATTCTTAGTGAATCGTATGCAATCATCAAGTTTGGTGTGAGATTACACACCTGCTTACGGTTTGCGGTACTTGGTACTTTCCAAAACACCTGAGATCATAATTGGCTAACAGTTAGTCTTTCTATTCGATAATCCTAAAATGTGAATACATTGGACTACAAGCTTACTTACCAACAAATATTAGCCTTCCTTCTAAAGAGGGTATTTGGTCCACCTTCTACTGATCAAAAATACGCGCCTCTAATGAAAAGATTGAGTTAGAACGTTATTCAAGATGATAATAAGAGAAATGGCCTTTTGGCCCTAACGAAATCAATCAAGATAAGAGAACCATCACCCCTAGTCAACCATGTCCACAACTTACCAACAATAAGACAATATCCCAAAGCAGTTCGAACCAACACGATACTAGTTTGCACCCTAGAGAATTTGGCCTTTACCAGAAGAGAGCAAGAGAGGTTCAAAATAAAAAGAGTGAGCAGATTCGGACTTACAAAAAGGGTGAGAGTTTCGACTTAGTGAGAAAAGAAGAGAAAGAAATAACAAAAAAGAAAAATAAGGGAGGAGATATTACCTTGTGACTAGAGATAAACCGAATAAGGAGGAAGATTCGACAAACAGAAGAGAATCAACTTTGGCTATGAGGTTAAAGCGAAATGAGAAATCCAATAACTAGAAGGAAAAGAAAACCAATAGGAACTAGGAGAAAAGAGGTAGAGATTTCGGCTAAGGAGAAATACAAGAGAAAAATTTGAGAGGAGAATGGGAAAGAATGGATGAAAGAAGATGGAAGAATGAAGTTGAAAGAAGGAAAAAAATTCAGCACAAGTCAATTGAGGAAGAGAATCCCGAAATGTCTAAAGAGAGGTATCCGGATCTTAAATCTATTTTTGAGAAAACCGAAGCTCCTCGCAGCTGATCGAACAGATCGTCATCAATTTTTGTCAGTAGGTATTTATTCTTAATCGTTAACTTGTTCAACTGGCCATAGTCAATACACATACGCATTGACCCATCCTTCTTCTTCACGAACAATACCGGCACTCCCCACCGCGATACACTTGGTCTAATAAATCCTCGATCCAACAGCTCTTAGATCTGAGCCTTTAGTTCTACCAGCTCCTTCGGTGCCATCCTATAAGGGGGATAGACACCGAAGCCATTCCCAGTAATAGCTCAATACCGAACTCAGCCTCACGATTTGGGGGAAACCCTAGAAGCTCTTCTGGAAATACATCAGGAAATTTCTTTACAGTCCTGACATCCCCAACGGACAACTCCTTAGCATTGTACTGACAAAAGCTAGAAATGCCTCGCATCCCTTTCGAACCAGTTTCTCAGCATTTAACACGGAGATTACATTGGTCAGATAGTCCATTCTCTCTCATATCACCATTACTTCCTCGACTTCTGACATCTTTAATATCATGCGCTTAGCAGCACAATCTAAGTTCGCACGATGCTTCACCAACCAGTCCATTCCAAGAATGAGGTCAAATTCGCCAAACGATAGTTCCATCAAATCTAAAGGGAAGACAACCCCTTGAACCTCCAAAGGTACATCTCTAAATAGCTTATTCACTATGATAGACTGTCAAATTCGCAACATACAAATGCGTTGACCCAATATCAATTAAAGCAAAACATGGTACACAATGAATAAAGAACGTGATAGTTATGACGTTAGGTGCGTCGTCATTCTCTCGACGCTGAGCAGCATAAACCAACCCTGGCTGTCTTGCATTTGTATTACCAGCACCTCTGTAAGGTGCTCCACGACCTCATCCAAACCCATTTCCCCCTCGGCCTAGGCCATGACCTCTCGGTGGTTGCTGACCACCTCGCTTTGGCTGAATATATCCCTGTCTTGCAACTGGCGTCGGACCCGGTTTCAACGTACAGTCCTTAATTCTATGGTCTCTTCACCCACACCTGAAGTAGGCCCCAACTTTCTTCTGACATTCACCCTGATAAAACAACCCACACACTGCGCAAGGCTACAGTCTGCCAACAGCAAATGAAACTCCAATTCAAACTGGCCCAACAAATCTAGGCCTCTTTTGAAATCTATCAGAAGAGCTGGAAGGCTTAAAAGATCTCTTATTCCAGCCCCTTTCCTTGTCACGGCTCTGAAGTTCAGAGAGTTTCACCTTCTCAACAATCTTGGCATTCTCCACCAATGCAGCAAAATCCCTCTCCCTCTACGAGGCTATCAGTACTCGTAACTCATCTGCAGACCATCTTCAAACCACACACAGCGCTCATAATCGGTCGCGACTATTCCTCGAGCATACTGACTTAGACACAAAAACTCCACCTCATACTTCGCCACAGATTTAGTCCCCTG
The DNA here is from genome assembly GCA_025506655.1 of Gossypium rotundifolium. Lineage (NCBI taxonomy): Eukaryota > Viridiplantae > Streptophyta > Magnoliopsida > Malvales > Malvaceae > Gossypium > Gossypium rotundifolium. The sequence goes on along the minus strand of CP106725.1, from coordinate 41,155,720 downwards.
AACTAGATTTAAGAATTCTTTTCTCTGGGCGTCCACATAACTAGCCCCGACATATTTCCCCTGAAAAGCCGTTTTAAAGAAATCCTAGGTTAATTGATCTGCTTGTGTGCCTTCTCTCACAGTGAGCCACCACTGGTAAGCCTCATCTCTTAAAAGGGATATGCCCCTTTCAGTTTCTGTTCTGCTCAGAAATCCAGGTCATCCATGATCCTCTCCACTGCCTCCAGCCAATATTCCGCCACATTCAGGGCTACACCCGAGATGCCCCTAAAAACTTCAGCCCGTTAGACCGTAGTCGCTTAGAAATAGATCGTCGGGCTACCAACCCAGTACTCGCTCCAGTAACCAGTTCTAAAACCCGCAGCATTACTTGGGATAGAGCATCATCCCCTCTAGTTCGGTCATGAAACCCTATTTTACTCACTGACGATACCGATGTCTCTCTTTCTGGCATATGCCCTAATGCTGAGGATACAGCCCTAGCACCTCGGCCCCTACAACGGCAACAAGTACCTCTTCCGTGTCCTCTTATACTCATCTCAATACAACGCGCTAATCTGTTTAAGAGTTTTATGAATTAGTTTATAGTTCCCTTGATTATTAACAAGTGTTTTATGGATAGTATTTATAAGAGTTATTTTTTACAGATCGAGTTTACTACCGTCTCAGTCTCTACGGTCTTAGTTTCTATAGCTAAAGTTTCAGTGAACTACCACTACCTCTAGTAGCTTCTTACTACAATCATTTCATCATAAAATCTAGTATAAAGTAAGGAAACTTATAGATTTGGTCTCGGAGACTCAATGTGCCATACTTCCAGTAACACTATACATTTTTTAAACCATATTTTAAACTATTTTGAAAAAATTTTCAAACCCATTCCACAGTCGAGTTTTGCAACCTTGCTCTGATACCATTAAATGTAACACCCCAAACCCGACCTAGACGTTATGGTTGAATCTAACATGTCATATCAAAAGGTAGTTAAAAAGCTAAGCGATCGTTAAAAATGTTGCTTCTCTTTTTGAAACTCTAAGTTTCGTTGTTTGCTTGTAAAATTGCAATTTGCTTAATATCTATTTTATAAAGTTGTTATTATTTTGAAAAAACTATTTTTCATTTGTGAAAATCGAACTTGAATAGTTGCAAAAACATGCTATTTTGAAAGGCGGCTATTAATGTTTTAACAAACCCCATTTTTAAATGCTTAACAGTTCAGTAAAGGCCGAAATGAAAGTTTAAGGAGCAAAATAATTCCAATGGCCTTTTTACAAAATAATAACCCAAATTAAGTAATCTTGTAAATAGGATAAAAACCAGATTTACTGAGTTTTGTGAGGAACAACTCCGATGTATGGTCCCCATCGAGTTCTCCGAAGCACCCAAATCCTCTAACACTGGGGATTAATTGCAAGGTTATGGGAAAAAGGGGTGAGTTACAAGAACTCAATGTGTAATCCCATTTTCAGTCATAGTCATAGTCTCAGTCTGGGCCTAAGCCCCATACAGTCTCAGTTTGGGCCTATGGCCCCAAGATCATGGTAATGCAAATAAAGAATGCAACCTTCCCCAATTCAGCCCTACACTCCACCCATACCAGCCCTACACTCCATGTGGGGACCAAGTCAACCCACCCAGCCCTACAATCCAAGAATGCAATGAGCTACCAAAGATAAACGCATAAAAAGTCGCCAAGAATAGTATATGTGGCTGAGCCACTAAAATCAGTATAACGTGGCATAGCCACTAGTGCAGTACTTTCTTCATAAATAAAACCCAACCCAATGCAACATGTCATGGCATAATAATTCAATGTATGCAATAATGTATCATCATGGAAATTAATCAAATTATACACAAACATACCAAAACTACCTCTAAAGGTATAACAGTAATTTTGCCCAATGAGGGCGTTTTAGTAATTTTACTCACTGAGGGTATATTAGTAATTTACCCACCAAAGGTATTTTAGTAATTTACCCATTAAGGGTATTTCAATAATTTACCCATTAAGGGTATTTCAGTAATTCCGTTGACTAATTGCCTTTCTGGAGGCCTATTGTCGCCTCGAACGACATGGGACCCCTTTTTGAGTCTCCACATTACAACTGGGCCTAAAATCCATTTCAGGCCCAAACGAGCCCACACGCTTGGGTGGCCCATTACGTATGGTTTCGGTCTCAGTTTTTTAGTTTTCGCTACCGCATCTATTATTCAGTCATTTTTTATCAATTTTGCTCATGTGGGCCCGTGAGCCCATTGGGCCCGTTTAGTCTGATTTGGCTTGATCAGGTCCGTTACAGCCTCAATTTCGTGAGAGTGCTCGTGACACTCTCAATGATCTATTGTCATCATTCATGTCTCGGTTGAACACCACAAGCTTTTGCACGCTTGAGTGGTCACGATTTGTTGGTTTTTTGACTTTTTGGCTTTTCGACTCTTTGCCGATTCTTATTGCATCGCATGCAATCATCAAGTTTGGTGTGAGATTACACACCTGCTTACGGTTTACGGTACCCGATACTTTTCAAAACACCTGAGATCATAATTGGCTAATAGTTAGTCTTCCTATTCGATAATCCCAAAATGTGAATACATTGAACTACAAGCTTACTTGCCAACAAATATTAGCCTTCCTTCTAAAGAGGGTATTCGGTCCACCTTCTACTGATAAAAAATTCGCGCCTCTAATAAAAAGATTGAGTTAGAACGTTATTCAAGATGATAATAAGAGAAATGCCCTTTCGGCCCTAACGAATTCAATCAAGATAAAAGAACCATCACCCCTAGTCGACCATGTCTACAACTTACCAATAATAAGACAATATCCCGAAGCAGTTCGAACCAACACGATACGAGTTTGCACCCTAGAGAATTCGCTCTTACCAAAAGAGAGCAAGAGAGGTTCAAAATAAAAAGAGTGAGTAGATTCGGCCTTACAAAAAGGGTGAGAGTTTCGGCTTTAGTGAGAAAAAAAGAGAAAGAAAGAATGAAAAATAAAAATAAGTGAGGAGATATTACCTTGTGACTAGAGATGAACTGAATAAGGAGGAAGATTCAGCAGACAGAAGAGAATCAACTTCGGCTATGGGGTTAAAGCAAAATGAGAAATCCAATGACTAGAAGGAAAAGAAAACCAATTGGAAGTAGGAGAAAAGAGGTAGAGATTTCGGCTAAGGAGAAATACAAGAGAAAAATATGAAAGGAGAATGGGAAGGAATGGATGAAAGAAGATGGAAGAATGAAGTTGAAAGAAGGAAAAAATTTGGCAAAAGTCAATTGAGGAAGAGAATCCCGAAATGTCTAAGGAGAGATACCTAAAATGCAAAAGTGCTAAGAGTGATTAGAGAAATTTGGCTCTTACTCTACAATAGTCAAAAATTCCTAAACATCCCCCTTAGCCGAATTTCTTCTCCCCCCCAACACTCCCACATTCGGCCACTTCCACCTCTCATCCCAATCCATTGATTCTCTCCCCTTTTTGCTCCCTACAATGCTCTCCACCTCCCATTCAAACTGATTTGACTGAGTCTCCACTCTCTCTTGCAGAGTTCTAACTGAACTCTACCTCTTCCACCCACTTAGCACAAAACAAAGCCTTTGTTTTAGCCCTTGTGGGATTCGAACCCCATCCCACCTTGCTTCCATATTGACGCCACCACCACTCCACCATGTGCTCACTTGTATTAGCAAAACGCCTACAAATTCCCTTAAGCCTTGCTCCCAACAGTCCTCTCCCCTAATGTGCCCAAAAACTAAAATTTTTCCATGGTTTGGCCTTGACCCTAGGCCTCCCTAGAGCCCCTAAACAGCCTCAAATAACCCGCAGAGCAAGCATAACATGCAATTATATAGATATGACAAACCCCTAATTTTGGGATGTTACAATTCTACCCCCTTAAAGAAATTTTGGCCTCAAAATTTTACCTGATCAAAAGAGATGGGTGTATTAATGTCGCATTGCCTCCTCAGGCTCCTACGTGGCTTCCTCTAAATTATGATTACGCCACAACACTTTGACCAATGGTACGGATTTCCTTCTCAACACATTAACATCACGATCCAAAATCTACACTGGTTCTTCTTCAAAAGACAGATCAGGTCTTATCTCAATTTCTTCCACCGGCACTATATGAGAAGGATCTAAACGATAACGTCTAAACATAGAAAAGTGGACTTTGTTATGTATCAGGTTCAATTCAAGGGGCACCTCAAGCTGATATACGACTGGTCCAGCACGTCTTGACACTCGGTAAGGTCCGATGAATCTAGGGCTCAACTTGCCCTTCCGCCCAAATCTCAGAATCTTTTTTCATGGTGAGACCTTTAAGAAAACATAATCTCCAACTAAGTACTCGATCTCTTTACGCTTAAGATCCGCATATGACTTCTGTCTATTGGAAGATTCTTTTAACCGACTCCGAATCAACTTCACTTTTTCCTCAGTTTTAAAAATCAACTCTGGACCCAACAGCTGCCGCTCACCCAACTCTGTCCAGCAGGTAGGGGTACGACACCTACGACCATATAATGCCTCGTATGGTGCCATCTGAATGCTGGATTGGTAGTGTTGTTATACACAAATTTTGCTAAGGGTAAATAATCCTCCTAACTACCTCTAAAGTCAATTACACAGCTCCTTAACATGTCTTCCAAAATCTGGATTACCCTCTCCGACTGACCATCGTCTATGGATGAAACACTTTGCTGAAGTCTAATCTTGTACCCAAAGCTTCATGTAATGCCTTCCAAAATTGATATGAATCTAGGGTCCCTATCTGAGATGATAGACACCGGTACCCCATGTAACCTCACAATTTCTGCCACGTACAACTTGGCCAATTTCTGTAACGAGTAGTCAGTACGAACTGGTATAAAGTACGCGGACTTAGTCTACTGATCTACAATTATCCACACTGAATCTTTCTTAGAAGGAGTCAAAGGTAGCCCACTAACAAAATCCATTGTTATTCTCTCCCACTTCCAGAGTGGAATCTTTACAGGTTGTAGTAGTCTCGAAGGGAGCTGATGCTCGGCCTTCACTTGCTGGCATGTCAAACACTTACTTACAAAATCAATCACCTCACGCTTAAGTCCTAGCCACCAATATTGTTCACGCAGATCTCAATATAATTTGTTCCCACCGGGATGTATAGCATATGGGCTACTATACAATTCCCACAGAATCATCTGTCTTAAATCAGAATCCCCCAGTACACAAACCCTACCTCGAAAACATAATACCCCTTCATCATTCAATTCAAAATCCACAGTCTCTCCCTTCTCTATCTGTTGAAAACGAGAACTCAAAGACTCATCCAGCATCTGTTTCTCCTTAATCTGACTAATCCATGTTGGTTTTACTTACAGTTCCGCCAACAAACTACATCCTCAAATAGACTAAGCCGAGCGAACATTGCTATCAAGTCAGATACCACCTTACGACTCAACGCATCCGCTACCATGTTGGCTTTCCCCGGATGAGACTCAATCGAGCAATCATAATCCTTCAGCAACTCTATCCATCTCCGTTGCCTGAGATTCAACTCCTTTTGGGTAAGGAGATACTTCAGACTCTTATGGTCGATATAGATGATCGACTTTTCCCCAAACAGGTAATGTCTCCATATCTTTAGTGCGAACACTACTGCTAGCTCCAAGTCATGAGTAGGGTAGTTCACCTTGTGTGGCCTAAGTTGATGGGATGCATATGCCACCACCTTCCCTTCCTGCATCACCACACAACCCAGACCCGTGTGCGACGTATCACAGTAGACAACAAATTCTTTCCTAGCCTCAGACTATATCAATACCGATGCTTCAGTTAAAATTTTCTTTAGTTTCTCAAAACTCTCTTACTGCTTATCAGCCCACACAAATGGTACCCCCCTTGCGCAGTAATTTAGCTAGAGGTGCGATAACCAAAGAAAACCCCTCAACGACCGCCTGTAATACCCAGCTAAACCCAGAAAACTTTGAATCTCTGAATTGACTTCGATGGATTCAAATCCAATATAGCTTCGACCGTCCAAGGATCAACCCTAATCCCCTCAGCAGACACAATATAACCCAAAAATGTTACTTCCTTCATCCAGAACTCGCACTTACTAAATTTGGCATAAAGTTGCTTTTCTCTCAATATCTGCAGCACAACCCGAAGATGTGAATCATGCTCCAACTTAATTCTTGATTACACCAAAATGTCATCTATGAATACCACCACGAACCGGTCTAGATAGGATTGGAAGACCCGATTCATCATATCCATGAAAGCAGCCGGTGCATTCATTAATCTAAATGACATGACCAGAAACTCGTAATGCCCATAACGAGTTCAGAATGCAGTCTTGTATATATCTACCTCCTTGACCCTTAGCTGATGATATCAAGATCTTAAATCTATTTTCAAGAAGACCGAAGCTCTTCATAGCTGATCGAACAGATCATCAATTCTTGGCAGCAGGTATTTGTTCTTAATCGTTAACTTGTTCAACTGGCGATAGTCAATACATATACGCATTGATCCATCCTTCTTCTTCACGAAAAATACCGGTGCTCCCCACAGCGATACACTTGGTCTAATAAATCCTTGATCCAACAGATCTTGGATCTGAGCCTTTAGTTCTACCAGCTCCTTCTGTGCCATCCTATAAGGGGCGATAGAAACCAGAGTTGTTCCCGGTAATAGCTCAATATCAAACTTAACCTCACGATTTGAGGGCAACCCAAGCTCTTCAGGAAATACATTAGAAAATTTTTTTACAGTCTTGACATCCCCAACGGATAACTCATTAGCATTAAATATGCTGACAAAAGCTAGAAACACCTCGCATCCCTTTCGAACCAGTTTCTCGGCTCTTAACAAGGGGATTACATTGGTCAGATAGTCCCTTCTCTCTCCTATCACCATCACTTCCTCGTCTTCTGACGTCTTTAATATCATGCGCTTAGGAGCGCAATCTAAGTTCGCACGGTGCTTCACCAACCAGTCCATGCCATAAATGAGGTCAAATTCGCCAAACGGCAGTTCCATCCAATCTACAGGGAAGACAACCCCATGAACCTCCAAATGCACATCTCTAAATAGGTTATTCACTACGATAGACTGTCCTAGAGGAATAATCACTGATATTTCTTTCTTGGCAAGTTCAAATTATATATCCAATGTTCCAGACACATTACAAGCAACTTACGAATGCGTTGACCCAATATCAATTAAAGCAAAACATGGTACACCATGAATAAAGCACGTACCAGTTATGACGTTAGGTGCATCGCCCTCCTCTGGACGGCGAGCAGCATAAACCAACCCTGGCTGTCTTGTATCTGTATTGCCAGCACCTCTGCCCGGTGCTCAACGACCTCGTCCAAACCTATTTGCTCCTTAGCTTAGGCCACGACCTCTTGGTGGCTGCTGACCACCTCTCTCTGGCTGAATATATCCCTATCTTGCAACTGGCTTCTGACCCGATTTCAACGTATAGTCCTTAATTTTGTAGTCTCTTCACCCACACCTGAAGTAGGCCCCAACTTTCTTCCAACATTCACCCTGATGAAACAACCCGCACACTACCCAAGGCTACGGTCTGCCAACAGCAAACGAAACTATAGTTCAGGCAGGCCCAACAAATTTGGGCCTCTTTTGAAATCTATCAAAAGAGCCAGAAGGCCTAAAATCTCTCTTATTTCGGCCCCTTTCCTTGTCACGGTTCTGACACTCAAAGCGTTTCACCTTCTCAGCAATCTTGGCCTTCTCCACCAATGCACCAAAATCCCTCTCCCTCTGCGGGGCTATCAGTACCCGCAACTCATCCCGCAGACATCTTCAAACCACACACAGCTCTCATAATCGGTCATGACTATTCCTCGAGCATATTGACTTAGACTCAAAAACTCTACCTCATACTCCGCCAGAGATTCATTCCTCTGAACCAGATTCAAGAGTTCTTTTCTTCGGGCATCCACATAACTAGCCCCAACATATTTCCCCTGGAAAGCTATTTTAAAGAAATCCCAGGTTAATCGATCTTCTTGTGTGCCTTCCCTCACAGTAAGCCACCATTGTTAAGCCTCATCTCTCAATAAGGATACTGCCCCTTTTAGTTTTTCTTCTGCTGAGCAATCCAGGTCATCCATGATCAGCTCCACTGCCTTCAGCCAATATTCTGCCACATTCGGGGCTACACCTGAGATGCCCCTTATACTTCGGCCCCGTTCGACCGTAGTCGCTCAGAAATAGACCCTCGGGCTACCGACCCATTACTCGCTCCATCAACCCGTTCTAAAACCCATAGCATTATTTGGGACAGAGCATCGTCCCCTCAAGTTTGGTCATGAGACCCTGTTTCAATCACTGGCGATGTTGGTGTCTCTCTTTCTGGCATATGCCTTGATGCTGAGGATCCAGCCCTAGCACCTCGGCCCCTACCACAGCCACGTGTACCTTTTTTAGTCCCTTTGTACTCATCTCGATACAATACGCTAATCTGTTTAAGAGTTTTATGAATCAGTTTATAGTTTCCCTGATTATTAACAAGTGTTTTATAGATAGCAGTTATAAGAGTTATTTTTCGTAGATCGATTTTACTACCGTCTCAGTATCTACAGTCTTAGTTTCTATAGCTAAAGTTTCAATGTACTACCACTACCTCTAGTAGCTTCTTACTACAATCATTTCATCATAAAATCTAGTATAAAGTAAAGAAACTTACGAATTTGGTGCCGGAGACTTAGTGTGCCAAACTTCCAGTAACACTATACATTTTCTAAACCATATTTTCAAATATTTTGAAAAAATTTTCAAACCCATTCCACAGCTGATTTTTGTAACCTGGCTCTAATACCATTAAATGTAACACCCCAAACTCAGCCTAAAGGTTATGGCCGGATCTAGCATGTCACATCAAAAGGTAGTTGAAAAGCTAAGCGATCGTTAAAAATGTTGCTTCTCTTTTTGAAACTCTGAGTTTCGTTGTTTGCTTGTAAAAACGCGATTTACTTAATTTTTATTTTATAAAGTTGTTATTATTTTGAAAAAACTATTTTTCAGTTGTGAAAATCGAACTTTAATAGTTGCGAAAATGTGCTATTTTAAAAATCGACTATTAATGTTTTATGAAACCCTATTTTTAAATGCTTAACAGTTTAGTATATGCCGAAATGAAGTTTAAGGAGAAAAATAATTCCAATGGCCTTATTACAAAACAATAACCCAAATTAAGTAATCTTGTAAATAGGATAAAAACCAAATTTACTGAGTTTCGTGTGGAACAACTCCGATGTATGGCCACCACCGAGTTCTCCACAGCACCCAAATCCTCTAACGCTGGGGATTACCTGCAAGGTTATGGGAAAAAGGGGTGAGTTACAAGAACTCAGCTTGTAATCCCATTTTCAGTCATAGTCATAGTCTCAATCTAGGCCTAAGCCCCATACAGTCTCAGTTTGGGCCTACGGCCCCAAGATCATGGTAATGTAAATAAAGAATGCAACACACCCCAATCCAGCCCTACACTCCACCCGTCCAGCCCTATACTCTATGTGGGGACCAAGTCAACCCACCCAGCCCTACAATCCAAGAAAGCAACAGAGCTACCAGTATAAACGCAGCAAAGCTGCCAGAAACAGTATATGTGGCTGAGCCACTAAAATCAGTATAACGTGGCATAGCCACCAGTGTAGTACTTCCTCCATAAATAAAACCCAACCCAATGCAACTTGCCATGGCATAATAATTCAGTGTATGCAATAATGTATCATCATGGAAATTAATCAAATTATACACAAACATGCCAAAACTACCCCTAAGGGTATAATAGTAATTTTTCCCAACGAGGGTGTTTTAGTAATTTTACTCACCGAGGGTATATCAGTAATTTACCCACCAAGGGTATTTCAATAATTTACCTATTAAGGGTATTTCAGTAATTCCGTCGACTAATTGCCTTTCTGGAGGCTTATTGTCGCCTCGAACGACATGGGACCCCTTTTTGAGTCTCCACATTACAATTGGGCCTAAAATCCATTTCAGGCCCAACCGAGCCCACACGCTCGAGTGGCCCATTACGCATGGTTTTGGTCTCAGTTTTGCAGTTTTTGCTATCGCATCTATTATTCGGTCATTTTCTATCAGTTTTGCTCATGTAGGCCCATTAGCCCATTGGGCCCGTTTAGTCCGTTTTGGCTCGATCGGGTCCGTTATAGCCTCAATTTTGCAAGAGTGCTCGTGACACTCTCAATGATCTATTGTTATCATTCGTGTCTCGGTTGCATGCCACGAGCGTTCTTACGCTTGAGTGGTCACTATTTGTCAAATTTTTAAATTTTCGACTTTTAGCTGATTCTTAGTGCATCGCATGCAATCATCAAGTTTGGTGTGAGATTACACACCTGCTTACGATTTTTGGTACTCGGTACTTTCCAAAACACTTGAGATCATAATTGGCTAATAGTTAGTCTTCCTGTTCGATAATCCCAAAATGTGAATACATAGGACTACAGGCTTACTTGCCAACAAATATTAGCCTTCCTTCTAAAGAGGGTATTTGGTCCACCTTCTACTAATCAAAAATTTGCGCCTCTAACAAAATGATTGACTTAGAATGTTATTCAAGATGATAATAAGAGAAATGGCCTTTTGGCCCTAACGAATTCAATCAAGATAAGAGCACCATCACCCCTAGTCGACCATGTCCACAACTTACCAAAAATAAAACAATATCCCGAAGTAGTTCGAACCAACACGATACGAGTTTTCACCCTAGAGAATTTGGACCTTACCAGAAGAGAGCAAGAGAGGTTCAAAATAAAAAGAGTTAGCAGATTCGGCCTTACAAAAAAGGTGAGAGTTTTGACTTTAGTGAGAAAAGAAGAGAAAGAAAGAACGAAAAAGAAAAATAAGGGAGGAGATATTACCTTGTGACTAGAGATGAACTGAATAAGGAGGAAGATTTGGCAGACAAAAGAGAATCAACTTCGGCTATGAGGTTAAATCAAAATAAGAAATCCAATGACTAGAAGGAAAAGAAAACCAATTGGAACTAGGAGAAAAGAGGTAGAGATTTCAGCTAAGGAGAAATACAAGAGAAAAATATGGGAGGCGAATGGGAAAGAATGGATGAAAGGAGATGGAAGAATGAAGTTGAAAGAAGGAAAAAATTTTGGCAAAAGTCAATTGAGGAAGAGAATCCCAAAATGTCTAAGGAGAGATACCTAAAATGAAAAAGTGCCAAGAGTGATTAGAGAAATTTGGCTCTTACTCTACAATAGTCAAAAATGCCTAAACATCCTCCTTAGCCGAATTTCTCCTCCCCCCCAACACTCCCACATTCGGCCACTTCCACCTCTCACCCCAATCCCTTGATTCTCTCCCTTTTTTGCTCCCCACAATGCTCTCCACCTCCCATTCAAACTAATTTGACGGAGTCTCCACTCTCCCTTGCAGAGTTCTAACTAAACTCTACCTCTTCTACCCACTTAGCACAAAATAAAACCTTCGTTTTAGCCCTTGTGGGATTCGAACCCCATCCCACCTTCTTCCATATTGATGCCACCACCACTCTACCATGTGCTCATTTGTGTTAGCAAAACACCTACAAATTCCATTATGCCTTGCTCCCAACAGTCCTCTCCCCTAAAGTGCCCAAAAACCAAAATTTTTCCAAGGTTTAGCCTTGACCCCAGGCCTCCATAGACCTCCTAAACACCCTCAAATAACCAGAAGAGCAAGCATAACATGCAATTACATAGATATGACAAATACCTAATTTTGGGATGTTACGTATATTGTCCTAATGTATAAATTTGAAATCAGATTTTAATCCGAAACTTTAGATTGAAAGTTATGCTTATCTCTGGTTTAAAGACTAAATTGAATAAGTTGCAAAATATGCTTCATCTTGTATATGATTGTGAATTGGATGGAAATTGATAATGTGATATGTTTTGTGACTATACATAGCTAATGTCGACAAGGAACCTACAAGAGGGAAAGGAAAAGCAAAAATTATCGACAAGTGACATGAAATCCTGATTTGTACTTTTATGATTTGGGATAGAAATATTTACTTGTATATGCATGTTTATTGATTGATGAATCATTAAGGTGAATATATAGTGATATT